>JAYESD010000002.1:252157243-253649743 GCA_036927565.1 Tuctoria greenei
CTCCAATGAATCAATAAACTTGGAGGTAACACTTGGATCTTGATGATCTAGGGTTGGTGATGAACTTCAAGACGAATTGGTGATGGAGAACGAAAACTTGGTGGAGATCTTGGTCCTTCTTCGTTTCCTCCTCTTCTTCTTCTTGCTTGGGATCTTCTCCTCCCTCCTTGATTGTGGCTCTCCACGAACTAGGGTTTGGGTGGGGTGGAAAAGTGGCAAATAGATGTCAATCCAAGGGGTAGGGTTGTTTATATAGAGGTGGAGGCTAGGGTTAGATGGATTTCGAGTTTGAGAGGAGTAGAGGCCGATTTAGAGTCCCACATGGGCTCTAAAAGAGTTAGGCACGATGTCCCTAGGCCCACTTAACGTGAAACCCAAGAAACAAGTCGTAAAACAAAAGATCAACTCGGAGTCGCGAAATATCGGACAAGTCCGGACAGGACTGGACTAGTCCGAAGTCGTCCAGAGAGAAAATCGGACAAGTCTGGCCAACATCGGACAAGTCCGACTTTAAATAGAGAGGAAATCGGACAAGTCCGCTAGAACACCGGACTAGTCTGGAAAAGTCCAAGGACTTAGCAAATTTTCAAGTATTCTTGGATTATCGGACTAGTCCGCACAAAATCGGACAAGTCCGAAAGTTTCCAGGGGCCCAAATCGGACTAGTCCGCAGCAAAAATGGACAAGTCCATTTTTAGTCAGAGAGAAATCGGACAAGTCCTCAGCAAAATCTGACTAGTCCGCACTTTCCTGCGTTTTAAGTGCGGTTTTGCTCCAAATCAAAATTTAAACTCGTTCCTCTTGTTGTGGGTTAATGTTAAACATGTATATGAGTGTATGTAGGGCATGATGCATGAAAATGAGGGTGTTACATGAGATTTGGATGATGGAGTTAAATCTAACCTTGGAGCAAGAGATTCGAGAGGGCCAAACGAAGGATGAGGAAATCCAAGAAATCAAGGAAAGGACCCAAGAAGGGAGAGAGTTCAGATTTGATGAGGGTGAACATGGTACTCTATGGCTTGGTAAGAGGATTGTTGTGCCTAATGTGAAGCATATTCGGGAGACAATACTAAAGGAGGCACATGTCTAACCTTTCTCAATTCATCCTGATTGTACAAAGATGTAAAAATACTTGAAGGCATGTTATTGGTGGGATAGCATGAAGAAGGACATAGCCGAATATGTAGCATTGTGTGATGTGTGTCAACGCGTCAAGGCGGAACATCAAAGGCCAGCTGGATTATTGCAACCATTGAATATCCCGAAATGGAAGTGGGAAGAAATCGGTATGGACTTTATAGTTGGTTTACCGCGTACCCAGTCTGGTCATAATTCAATCTGAGTAATTGTGGACCGATTAACCAAGTCAGCTCATTTTGTTCCTGTCAAGACCACCTATACCACCGCGAAGCTGGCAGAGCTATATATGGAGCACATTGTGTGTCGACATGGAGTACCAAAGAACATAGTCTCAGATAGAGGTTCTCAATTTACCTCCAGATTTTGGCAGAAATTGCATGAAGCATTGGGAACAAGGTTGAATTTTAGTTCGGCATATCACCCTCAAACAGATGGACAAACTTAGAGGACCAATCAGATTTTGGAGGACATGTTAAGAGCTTGTGCTTTGAAGCATGGGAAAAGTTTGGACAAAAGCTTGCCATACGGATAATTTTCATATAACAATAGTTACCAAGCAAGTTTGAAGATGTCACCTTATGAAGAACTGTATGGAAGGAAGTGTAGGACACCCTTATTCTGGAATGAGACAGGAGAAACTCAAGTATTTGGACCTGACGTGTTGCTAGAGGCTGAAAAACAAGTTCAGATAATTCGTGAAAACTTGAGGGCCGCTCAATCAAGGCAAAAAAGGCTATATAGACAATAAGAGAAGGAAACTCGCCTTTGAAGTGGGAGACTTCGTTTATCTCAAGGTGTCACCTATGAGAGGTCATAAGAGGTTTAACATAAGAGGCAAGCTAGCACCTCGCTACATTGGACCATTCAAGATTTTGGACAAAAGGGGAGAAGTAGCATATAAGTTGGAGATGCCAACTCATCTTTCAGATGTCCATGATGTGTTTCATATTTTCGAGCTCAAGAAGTGCTTGAGAGTACCAGAAGAACAAGTGCCAATGGAACAACTGGAACTAGAGGAAGATTTGACTTATACGGAGCAACTGGTCAAAATCTTGGAAACCAAGGAAAGAGTCACAAGGAACAAGATTATTAGATGGTGCAAAGTTCAATGGAAGCATCACATAGAAAAAGAAGCAACTTGGGAGCTAGAAGATGATTTCAAGAAGGAATTTCCCTATCTCTTCTCTTCCGCGTCGAATCTCGAGGGCGAGATTCATTTTAAGGGGGGTAGGTTTGTAACACCCTCATTTTCATGCATCATTCCTTGCTTACATTCATATATGTGCCTAAAATTAATCCACATAAAAAGGAATAAGTTTAAAATTGGATTAGAAACAAAACCACACTTAAGAATTCTACAAAGTGCAGACTAGTCCAATTTTTGTGCGGACTAGTCCGATTTCTCTCTCACCTCGATCGGACTTGTCCGTTTTTCTGCGGACTTGTCTGGTTTTGCCTCTGTACACTTTTGGACTTGTCCGGTCCTGTGCGGACTAGTCCGGTGTTCCAAAACCATTGGAAAATTTGCCAAGTCCCTATACTTGTCCGGACTAGTCCGGTACTCCAGCGGGCTTGTCCGTTTTCCTCTCTGACTAAAGTCAGATTTGTCCAATTTTAGGCACAACTTGTCTGTTTTTCCCCTCTGGATAAGTTCGGACTTGTCCGATTGTCCAGTCCGGACTTGTCCGATTTTTCTCTAGACAACTTGAGACTAGTCCAGCCCTTTTTGGACTTGTCTGATATATCACGACTCTGAGTTGGTCATTTCTTTCACGACTTTTTTCTTGGGTTTTACGTTAAGTGGGCCTAGGGACGTCGTGTTAAGTGGGCCTAGGGACGTCGTGCCTAACTCTTTTAGAGCCCATGTGGGACTCTACACTAGCCCCTGCTCATCTCAAACTCGAAATCCATCTAACCCTAGCCTCCACCTCTATATAAACAACCCCACCCCTTGGCTTGACATCTATTTGTCACTTTTCCGCCCCACCCCAAACCCTAGCCCATGAATAGCCACCACCAAGGAGGGAGAAGGAGATCTAGAGCAAGGAGAAGAAGAGGAGGAAACGAAAGAGGATCAAGTTCTCCATCAACCCTTGATCATCAAGATCCAAGTGTTACCTTCAAGATCCTCAATTATTTGGAGTTCTAGACACCTGGTATACCTTCTATTCTCTTTTCCTTACGTGAATTCTATCCCTAATCTCCAAATTCACATTGATCTAGAAAACCCTAATCTACTGTTCTCGCGCAGTGCGGACTAGTCCGGCCTCCTGCGCACTTGTCCGATTTTCCTGGTTAAATTGTGTTGAGTTGATTCTAAAAGTAGATCTAATTAACTCCAAACTTGTTTAAACTTCTTAAAAGCTATTAGAAATAGTTAATGATCATTAAAAGCAACTCACTAACAAAGTTCCACCTCACATTTGCATTAATCATGCATGTCTTATCATATTGAGTAATATTTTTGCACTTTTTGATTGTGTTTCTTGTTTGTATGTTTATTGTGCAGATTAGGCGGATTTGCGCTAGAGAGTGCCGCGGAGGATCTTCAGCACCAAGAGTTTGAAGGCTTTGACCCGAATCAATCCCAAGAACAAGCAAAGTGTCTCTAAAGCATATTGATCCTGTTTTAAAATAAATGTTTATTTGCAAACTGCATGCTTGTATCAATTTCATGGGAATCCTATGATAAGGAGTTTACTAGCTTTGTTTAACCACGCTTGTCACCAAGAATTCATGATAGAGAGTTGGGATGGGCTTTTTACCCTTTTTGCTCCGCTTTAATAATTGGGATGGGAAGACAACTATACCGCTCAACTTAATTATGTATTTATGAGATTATGATTAACATGAACTAGTTAATATGATACGGTAATGGGTGACCTAAGCAAGCCTGGTATGTGGATGGGTTGGATGATATGGTGGTTCGCTTGCTTTACATCTAAGGACCGGTTCATGCGAGAATAAGCCAGGACTACAGTGCCACCACGAGGCCAAGTACGTGTGCAGCATAGCTGATTAATTAGGGCTTTGCCAGTTTAATTTGGACCATTAAGGATGCTCGGGGAAGGGGTAGTCAGATCTGGTTTGTTGATGATTGGTGGGACTACCCTGGGATCCGAATGGCTCAAGATGGTCCCTTGGTTGAAGATGTGCTCTGTAGGAGACATCGCCACCGGTGAAACCTCAGTGGGATATAAATAGGCTAGTAATCCCTTTGTAAAGGCTATTTTGTGATCTCTTGGCCACACACCAATAGAAGTGTGTTATGTGACCGACAGGTCATGGGCTTAAGGGAGGTTCTTAGTCACCGAAAGGTGATGAAGTCACAAACACATGGGTAAAGCGGTACAAACTCTACAAAGTCTAATAAAACTATCATGATAGTCGTGCTCCCGGTTATGAGCGCCTGAATGGCCTACATGATTAGAGGGAAGTTGGTATTGGGATGATTTTTGGTATGTTTTGGTAATGGTTATGGTTAATAATATGGTTATGGCTGGTTGTGGATTAAATTCTGATATTGATTATGGTTATTGGTAATGAGAAATCTGGAATATGGATGATGGTAATGAATTATGGACTGGTATTATGATGGTTACATGGTTTATGATGGGATTATTTCACATACATATAATATATTGCTTTTCAAATGTTTTAATGTACTTTTCAGCACTTAGCCATTATTATTGTCGTCATTTGAATCAGCTACATGTCATACTTTCCACCCTTGCTGAGCACGACATGTACTCACCCTTGCAATCCCCCCCCCCCCCGCCCCCAAACAGTTGCAGGTCAGGATTGGGAGTTTAATGATGATAATGTAGAGTTCTAGACCGTGTCTGCTGTCAACTTTGCCTGTGGTGTTGATTGGAGTTGCGCTATCCCTTATTCTTATTCGCTTAGATACTTAGTTTGCACCGTTTAGTTTATTTCCGTTACATTAGTTGAACTTGTCATTAATATTCATTAGAGCTTGTATTCGAGGGTAATATGGTTGTGTAATAAAAGTACTTATTTAATAAATTAAGTTGTCTTAATTTTATGTATAACCTTTTGTGAATGTACTCGTGTATGTGTGTTGAACGTCCCGGGCACGCATATGCGTTAACTTGGTTCATTTTCGGAACCGGGTGTCACAGCTGGGGGCTGCATGTCTTCAATAGCCTTAATCTTTGCCGAATTTGCCTCAATTCCTTTGTGAGTCACCAAGAATCCGATGAGCTTCCTGGAGCTAACCCCGAAGACACATTTGTCCGAGTTCAGCTTGGTGCGCGTCACGCGCAGCTTGTTGAAGACGACTTGTAGGTTGTCAAGGAGTGACTCCTTGTTCTTCACCTTCACGATGATATCATCGATGTAGACCTCCACCAAGTCCCTAATGAGATCTCCAAATGTTTTGTGCATTGCTCGCACAAAAGTTGAAGCAGCATTTTTGAGACCGAAAGGCATGGCAGTATAACAATACAATCCATCTATCGTTATGAAGGTTGTATGCTCTCCATCTTCCCTAGACATTTAGATCTGATGGTAACCAGAATATGCATCTAGGAAACACAATAACTCACACCCGGAGGTGGAGTCCACTATCTGATCTATCCTAGGTAGTGGAAATGGATCTTTTGGACATGTCTTATTCAAGATTGTGTAGTCGATACACATCTGATGTTTTTCGCCGACCTTGGGTACAACCACTGGGTTTGCCATCCATCATGGATGATGAACCTCCCAGATGAAACCAGCTTCAATCAGCTTCTTAATCTCTTGTCTGATGAAGTTCTGCCGCTTGACTGATTGCTTCCGGGGCTTCTGTTGTACTAGCCGTGCGTCGGGATAAATCTTCAGGTTGTGCTCAATCACCTCTCTAGGGGTCCCAGACATTTGTGACGGTTTCCAAGCAAACACGTCAACATTAGCCTAGAGGAAAGTGATGAGCGCGGGTTCCTGTTTGTTGTCCATTCCTCCTGATATACGGGTGGTCTAGGTAGCATTGGAACCAATCTGGACATTTTGACGGGAATATCGGTGTCGCCGCTTGGCTGCACGCGTGGTGCAGAGGTCGAGCCTCAGTGACAAGTGCTCGGAGGTTGAGCAGCTAGCTTTTTGCCGGATGCTTCCTCCTGCGCTGTTGTAAGCGCCTGCAGTTCTTTCAGTGCAGTAACTCCTGTAGTACGATCTCCGCGGATCCGAAGAATGCCTGAAGGTGTTGCCATTCTTAACACCAGGTAGCCATAGTGGGCAGCAACCATGAATCTATACAAGGCTGGCCTGTCTAAGATGGCGTTGACGGGCAAGCTGATATGAGCCACATCGAAGACCAGCTTCGCAGTCCTGTAGTTCTCCCGAGTCCTGAAGGTCACCAAGAGAGTAATCGAGCCAACAGGACTGATGGTTCCCAGACCTACCCCAAAGAAGGGGCGTGAGGGGCGAAGCTTTGAGAGTCAGAGTTGTATCTTGACGAAAGATTCATAGCTGAGGAGGTTGAGTGTCGACCCTCCGTCCACCAACACATAGTAGAGATGGACATTGTTGATAGTAGGAGACACCATCAACGGTAATTGCCCAGCTGCGATCATGTTTCTTGGACAATCTTTGGCATCAAAAGTGGTGGGACTATCCATCCACTTATGATGGGTTCTGCCTTGGCGGTAGGAGCTGTGGCAGCCATTTCCCGGTACATGGTCTTCAAGACGCGGCGGGAGGTGATATCCCAGGATCCCCCATATATAGTGTTGAGGGTCTTCTGACGCTCGTTGTTAGAGACATCAAAATCATCGTCGACTTTGTTGTACACAGGCTTCAGGACCTTCTTGGGGTCCTGGAAGCCTAGCTCCGGATCAGCCGGAGCTTCGTCGACTTTCTGTTTTCCTTCCTGCTCGCGGAAAGGAGCTTCTTCTCGGCGCTTGTTGAAGTGCTCGACAAGGTTCTGTACCTCTCGGCAATCTTCAAGATTGTGAGTGTCCGTCTTGTGAATCAGACACCACATCTTTGGACCGCCATAGTCTTCAGACAAAGGTCGAGGTCGCTTTTTGGGGCATGGCCCCCGACCACCTGAAGCTGCAGCCGCTGCAGCAGTAGGCGTTCTGTTCGATGGCTTCATCTTGCTGTTGGACTTTTTCTTCTTCTTTCCACTACCGGAGGTAGTGGCTTCAGCCTTAGAGGACTTTTTGGTAGCCTCCAAGGTTGGCTTTGAGTGCATTTCACGGCCCTTCGCAGCTCTGGCACATTTATCAACCAAGCTGAAGAGTTCTATGACGCAGGTGACTTCTTTGTCGCCATCTTTTCCAACATCTTCCTGTCTCTAACATCCTGTCGGAATGCCACGATGAGAGAAGCATTGGAAATGGAAGGGATTGTATTTCGTACCTGGGAAAACAGCTGGATGAAGGATCAAAGCAATTCTCCTGTTTTTTGTTGTACAGCGAACAGGTCCAGTTCTGTGGCAGGTCAGGTGTAGGAACTCCTGAAGTTCGCGGTGAACTGGTTGCATAGCTCCGCCCAACTGTTGATGGAGTTAGGCGGAAGACTCATGAACAAGTTCTGTTGTCCCAATCAGGGCCACGGGAAAGTAGTTGGCCATCACGGCCTCATTGCCACTCATCGTGAGGATGGCAGTAGAATATATTTGGAGGAATTCAACGAGGTTTACTGTCCCGTCGTATTTCTCTGGCAGATGAGGCCAAAACTTCTGAGGCCATCGAACCATACGTAGGTGCATGGCCAAGGCTGAGCAGCCGCTCCCCAATCTGAAAGGAGAAGGCTTTTCTCGAGCTTCTTGCCTCTCGCCAGCACGCTTGATGTGGATGCGGCCGTCCTGCTGCCTGTAACGTCGGTCGAGCTTCGACCGAAGATCATGCATCGATATTCTCGATGCAGTGTGAGTACGGCGTGCCCCGGAGGGTAGTGACGTCGCTTGTTGGGACACAACAAGTCTAATGTGCTGTGAAACATGGGGACCAAGTCTACCAGACAAGGTCCTCTGCTGTGAAGTTGCCTGCCCAGCAGGTGGCGGGCCTTGGTTACTGATGACATTGGTTCGGCTGTAACCAGATGTTTGAATTCAGTACACCACTGTTCCATGGCTGCCAGAGGAGCTCCAACCACTGGAGGATGTTGGAGAAGAGTACGCGCAACAATTAGCGCATTCTCTGGATTGTTTGTCGATGCAGTCACCGACACAAGGGCACCATCCTGTTGTCCAGCGTTGGCAGCCAGAGCAGGTGGTGGTAGTGGTGGTGCAGCAACACCCACCAGAACAACAACGCCAATTGGCTATTGAATGTTGGAGGGATTCCCTTTGTCGAGCTGTCCGGCATTTCCATTGGACGATGCTACTGCATAGTTCACCATCTCAAAATCTCAGGTGCCCCTACCTGGCGCGCCAAATGTTGAAGTGCATGATCGACACTTCCCCCAGTACTACTAAAATGTAGTCCATGGAGGTTCATATTCGGTTTAGGCGCACGGAGATTTAGAACAAGATGGAGACACGGGGATTTTTATGTGGTTTGGGCCGGCTCAGCGTAGTATCCTACTCCACGGGATGTTTGTTGATGAGTATGCAGTGGATTGTGTGTGTATGAGTTTCATAGGCTTGCGAGCATGTGAGTTTCATAGGCTTGTGAGCATGTGAGCTTAGTTGTCTCTATCATGTGGTACAACCCTTTTATAGTCTAAGGACTGACATTTACATCACCCTAGCCCGACATGTGGCCCTGGTGGTTGTTAATTGCCTAATACACGATATGTGAATATTAAGCATAATTAACAGCATGATAACATGCCTTAATGGTGGCATTACCGGTGTTAAGGGTCCTCTGATCGTGTGTCATTAATATGGCATTAATGACACGTAATCAGTTCTTGTAACTGTAGCTTTAACTGCCCCTTGAATGTTCGCGCCGTTGGGGATCCGTCAGTCTTCCCATTGTTGTCTTAGGTCCGGAGGCTCGACACGTGGCGGCTCTGGAGCTTCCCATTGTGGGGAGGCAGGTCCGGAGCCACTATACACGTGGTAGCACCGGAGCTTCCCTCTACTGGGGGTTAGGTCCGGGGTCACTGGACACGTGGCAAGACCGGAGCTTCCCTATGAAGGGAGTTAGGTCCGGCCCTGTGTTACACGTGGCGGTGCTGGAGCTACCCATACGAGGGAGGCGGGTTCAGTGCTGTGTAACACGTGCAACCTTCGTAGGTATTCAACTCGGACGGGTGGAACTCCTTAGCGTTTTTTACAGTATCATGGGGTACCCAGTACGCAGAGTACCGACAGATTCCCATTGAGAAATTTCTCATGGAAATTCCTTTGGAAGGAATCCTCAATGTCAAACTTGGAAGGAGAAAATTCTCTATTCCTATCCCGCGTTCTAAGAACACATCCGCAGAATCTCCCATCCATGAAGAACTATTAGAGAGGTTAGAACTCTTCAATTCTTAGCACCCCCTGAAATTGATGGAGAAGAAGATTTCATCCAAGAGGAGGATGAATTTCAGGAGGCAATTGAATTGTCGAAAGAAGAGCTCTTCCCAAAACCTCCTGTTGAGCTAAAAATTCTACCTCTAGGCCTACGTTATGCATTTCTAAATGGCAATTTGAAAGCCCCTGTCATTATAAGTGACAAGCTTTCAGATGATGAGACACTCAAACTCATTGCCATGTTAGAAAAGCATAGAGCTGTTTTCTCTATTCATTAGAGGATCTCAAGGGGATTAGTGCAGCTTAATGCACCCATCGCATTCCTATTGACCCCGAGAGTCTCCCCTCAAGGGAACCTCAAAGGCGATTGTATAATGCGATGCGGGGAGTTGTCAAGAAAGAAGTCTTCAAACTTCTGCATGCCGGGATTATCTACCCTGTTCCTCATAGTGAATGGGTCAGGCCAGTTCAAGTAGTGCCTAATAAGGGAGGTATGATGGTCGTTCAAAATGAGAAGAATGAATTAATTCCTCAATGAACCATCAAGGGTTGGAGGATGTGTATTGATTACCGAAAACTTAACAAGTCTACAAGGAAGGATCACTTTCCACTACCCTTCATCGATGAGATGTTAGAGAGGTTGGCAAAACACTCATACTTTTGTTTCCTTGATGGGTATTCAGGTTACCATGAAATCCCAGTCCATCTCGACTATCAAAGTAAGACAACATTCACATGTCCCTACAGAACTTATGCCTACCGGCGTATGTCCTTTGGACTGTGTAATGCTCCTGCCTCTTTTCAAACATGTATGATGTCTATCTTTTCCGACATGATTGAGGAGATCATGGAAGTTTTCATGGACAATTTCTTCTTCTATGGAAAAACTTTTGATCATTGTCTGGAAAACTTAGACAAGGTCTTATAAAGATGCCAAGAGAAGGACCTAGTACTTAATTGGGAAAAGTGCCATCTCATGCTTCGTGAAGGCATTGTTCTTGGATACTTAGTGTTTGAAAGAGGGATAGAGGTGGACAAAGCAAATATTGAAGTCATAGAAAAACTTCCACGTCCTATCAACGTTAAGGGAATCTGCGGCTTTTTAGGTCGTGCGGAGTTCTATCGGTGATTCATCAAAGATTTCTCAAAAGTCGCTAGACCCCTCACTAACATACTAGATAAGGGAAGCTCCCTTTGATTTTGATGATGAATGCCTTAAATCATTTGATACCCTAAAAAAGGCACTCATCTCATCTCCAATCATTCCACCTCTCGATTGGACTTTGCCATTTGAAATCATGTGTGATGCTAGTGATTTTGCTGTTGGTGCGGTCCTTGGCCAATCCAAAGATAAAAAGCATCATGCAATAACCTACGCTACCAAAACTCTGACAGGAACTCAACTCAACTATGCTACAATAGAAAAAAGAGCTCTTGACTGTAGTGTTTGATATCGATAAGCTTATATCCTATTTGGTTGGAGGTAAGGTCATAGTCTATACAGACCATCCTGCCTTGAAGTATTTGCTCACCAAAAAGGATGCTAAACCAAGGCTAATCCGATGGATTCTTCTACTCAAATAGTATGACTTAAAAATCAAGGATAAGAAAGGAGTAGAGAATTCTGCGGCAGATCATCTCTCGCGTATGGAAGTCACTCAAAGCATAGACATAGCTATCAATGACATCCTACGAGATTATATGCTTCTCAAGGTGAGTGACTCTCACCCTTGATGTTCAGATATCGTGAACTTCATGGTCTTGGGATACGTACCACCAGGGGAAAACAAAAAGAAACTCATCTATGAGAGTCGTAGACACCTATGGGATGACCCATACCTCTATCGAGTCTGTGCTGATGGCCTTCTTAGAAGATGTGTCCTATCAACCGAAGGCACCAAGATTATTGAGAAACGCCATGCTAGCCCCTATGATGGCCATTACGTTGTTTACCGTACCCAGGCAAAGATCTGGCAAAGTGGATTCTCTTGGCCTTCTATGTATGAAGATACAAAAGAATTTATTCACATGTGTTAGAAATGGCAAAAGGATGCAGGAATCTCAGCTCGCAATGTGATGCCCCTAACATATAATCTCTAAGTGGAATTATTTGATGTGCAGGGTATTGATTTCATGGGTCCTTTCCCTAGATCTTATTATTGTGAGTATATCCTTGTGGCCGTAGATTACGTGTCAAAATGGGTAGAGGCTTTGCCATGCAAAAATGCTGATTCCAAGCCAGCTAGGAAAATGTTCCATGAGATCATTTTCCCACGCTTTGGCACTCCTCGTATGGTCATAAGTGATGGAGGTTCTCATTTCAAAGATAAGACATTCCGAAACTTTTTGAGGGAGCTTGGTGTACATCATAACATTGCTACCCCATACCACCCACAAACAAGTGGTCAAGCAGAAACATCTAATAAGAAAATTAAGAATATTTTGCAAAAGATCATCTTTGAAATGGGAACGGGATGGAAGCATAAGCTACCCGACGCATTGTGAGCATACTGTACTGCTTACAAAACTCCCATTGGCATGTCTCTTTTCCAACTTGCCTATGGGAAGATTTGTCATCTTCCTATAGAGTTGGAACATAGAGCCTATTGGGCCATCAAGCGGTAGAACATGGACCTTCAGGAAGCAAGAAAACACCGACTGTAACAAATTTTAGAGTTGGAAGAGAGGAGAGATAAAGCGTACCATAGTGCCAAAATCTACAAGGAAAGAACCAAACGATGGCACGATATGAGGATTACATCTAAAGAGTTCAAACTTGGAGATAAAGTTTACTCTTCAACTCTAGGGTTAAACTTTTTGGATATGGGAAGCTTAGAAGTAAATAGGAAGGACCCTTCACTGTAGTAGAAACCTCATCCCATGGAGCAATCACACTCTAAGGTGATGATGATCAACTATTTAAACTGAATGGGCACCCACTAAAATTATTTCTCAAATCCCAGGAGGAGGAAGCAGAAAAAGAAATTGACGTAATAAATCTAATTGATTTTCATTCTATTTTTGTAAATTCTGTCTAAATTCTCCGCATCCAATTAATGGGCCCAACCAATTAATCATCCATGGGGCCCATTAAGCCTGCCCATGAAATCCTAGCCCGAACGGAGCCAGGAAGGGTTTGGCCAAACCCTAGGGTTGGCCGACCCCTTCCTTGCATCGTCAGCGTTCTGTTTTCTCGTGCGGACTCTCCCAACATATCTCAACAAGACTCTCGGTGCTACCGTACTTTTCATGCTTATTTATTGACGGGAAACAGAGAAGAAACCGTGCACCATCAAGAAAAATCCATCTGCTGTCCTCCCAGCAAAGTCGAGGCCGACAAGAAAATTGTGCCTCATGCCTCCTCTAGCTCTACCTTCAACCCAAGCGGAGACATCGTGCCAGCCAATGACAAGTCCACGCTCGCTTTGGAGTCCGTCATGGCATTAGATAACGTACCTCTCGCCATGATCCCGCCACCGACGATGACTTTGTGTGGGCGTAGCACCATGCCTCGTGTTGTTGCATGGTCGCTCTCCCCTCGGAGGATGGCCATGAAATCAATGACACCAGTGCATCTTACGACTACGGCTGGCCTTAAGTCTGTCAAGACCTGTTTTTTTCCTAAAAAAGACTAGTCTCTCTCAAAGCTGCAGCCTGGCGAGGAGTTCATGTACACTCCGAAGAATTACGATGGTGACTTAGTGAGCTGTAACACCCTCATTTTCATGCATAATGTATTACATACATGCTCATACATGTTTAACATAAATCAACCTTAAAGGGACAAGATTAAAAAATATTTAGGTCTAATCAGCAATTTAAATCTGTCAAGGTGCAAACTTGTCTGGCCTCCAACCCGGACTAGTCCGGTATCCCTCTTCTATTTCAGAAATTCAGATTTCCTCAGAGCCCGAACTTGTCTAGCACACTGCACGAACTAGTCTGTTTGTTGGTTCTCATGTTTTTCTGGAGTTGTCCGATTTCCAGTGGACTAGTCTGTTCTTGCCGAATTTTCAGTCTGGAAACCTCTCTTTTGCAACACCGGACTTGTCCGGCCCCCTATACCAGACTTGTCCAATTTTGTCTCTGTTCCAAAATGGACTTGTCTGACCATCCTTGCAGACTATTCCGGCCTTCAGAGTCCAACTCGGATTCTGTTATTCTTCCACGTTAAGTTATTCGGTATTTGCCTTAATTGGGCCCAAGAACTTCATGCCCAACCTCAGGAGAGCCAAAGTGGACCCCACCTCGACCCCTACTCGTTCTCCACCGAAATCCACATGGAATTCACCTCAAAACCCTACCTCTACACCCCTATATAAACAACCCAATACCCCCACACCTCTCCATCACGTTGGAAAACCCTCGCTGCCATGTTCTTGACGTGTGCTGCCATCAAGTGAAGACCCAATAGCAAGGAGAAGGAGGAGAAGAAGGAGGAGGATCAATCAAGCACGATCTTCATCAACTTTTCAACATCAACGCTCTTCATTATCAATTCGTCCTCAACATATCATCATCAAGTCCTAATCGTCAAGATTCATGTTTCGCGCCCAATTCTTGATCCTTGCATCTCTAAACTCACGATACACCCTCTACACTCACTTTTACACGTGAATTCAACCCTTGATCTTGTTATCTAGAAAACCCTACTCTCGCAGTTTCTGGTCAGGGCGGACTAGTTCAGCCCCTATATCTTATTTGTACGACCTTCTGATCTGTTTTGGCTGAATTAATGCCAAATTAACTAAAATCAAATCGAAACTTGTTCAATTTCGTTATAAACCATTGCAATTAGGTAGTAAACATTAATAGCAACTCATTAACAAATTTTACCTTACAATTGCACAAGTCATGCATACCAAGGCATATTGAGTATTATATGAGCATTATTTGATTGTAATGTTTGTTTTCCATGTTTGTTCGTGTGAAATAGAAGGTACCACTGTAGAGAGGGCTTTCGAGGACCTGCAGAACCATAACTTTGAAGCCTTGACTCCAAACCAAGCTCAAAGCAAGGCAAGTGTCCTTGATCATTTTGATCAAGGTTTTTAAATGTTTTGTTTGCAAAATTGCATGCTTGTGTCAAATTGATGGGAAAACCCAATTATAGGAGTTTACTAGTTTTGTATGACCACCCTTTGTCGCTTGAACACAATGTAGAGAGTCGAGAAGGGTATTTTACACTTTTGCTTTGCTTTACTCAATTGGGTTTGGGAAACAATCATATTGCTTAATTATGAACTATTGAACACTTTAATAATGAGAATTGATAATAATGACCCTTTAGCAACATGATGCCAAGGGATCTAAGCAAGCCGTTTATGTGGACTGGGTTGGACTCTTTTGTAGTTTTGCTTGTTCTAGATCTAAGGACCAGTTCGTAGAGCGACCATTTAGGATTTACAGTGCCACCACAGGGCCAAGTATTGGTGTGGCTTAGCTGACTAATTAATGCATTGCCAGTACTATTTGGACCATTAGGAAAGCTTGGGGAAGGGGTAGTCGGATGGGTTTGTAGTGATGGTGGGACTACCCTAGGATCCGAATGGCTCAAGAGCAGGCCCTTGGTTGGATGTGCTCAGTTGGAGACATCACCACTAGTGAAACCTCAGTGGGGTCTAAATATGCTAGTAATAATTTTGTAAAGGCTATTTTGTGATCTCTTGGCTACATGTGTGAGACAACATAATTGAGATTCCATAGTCATCGAAAGGTGATAAAATCATATACTTGTGGGTAAAGTGGTTCAACCTCTATATAGTGTGTTAAAAACTATCATGATAGTCGTGCTCCCGGTTATGAGCAACCTGGACCTTCATATGATTAGAGTTATGGACCTTGAACATGGTTTAATGGCTGGAAAGTAATTAGGAGTTGGAATTGGTTCAGTAATTGGCTTTGGTATATGCAATTGATGAATTTAAGACAAATAAGCAGTTATGAGTTGATTATAGATTATTATTGCTGGTATTGGTTACTTAAGTTGAAATTAATTTTATTTGGGTTATTTTGGGAAGGACCACACTTAATGAACATATTATTCATTTTCAACTGTTTTGAATGTACTTTTATGCAATTAGCCATCTAATTATCATTCATTGTTTAAGCTACATGTCATACTTTCTCACACTTGTTGGGTACGACATGTGCTCACCCTTGCTATTCCCCCAACAAATTCAGATGCAAACGTCAATGTGGAGTACCAGAAGGTCTTTGAGGAGTTCTAGGCGTGTGTGTTACCTTCAAGCTTGCCTGTGGTGTTGGAGTCATTAGTGTTCAGTGTTTTCCGCTGCAGTCTTTTAGAGCTTGTAATTGAGACTATTATGTTTGTAATAGGGTACTATTATTAGTGTTATTATGTGAGACATGGTTATAATCTGGCTATCGTTTTTGAATCACTTGTGTATGTGTGTTAAACATCCTGGGCACACTTATGCATCACGCTTGATTCATTTTCGGAACCGGGTGTCACAAATTGGTATCAGAGCCGTGTTTGACTGTGGGACACAAGCCTAGGTAGAATGGGCACCACAAATCACTTAGGACCTCTTCCCTATTCAAAATTTGCCTGTTCTGCATTATTTTGCCCCCCCCTAGCTATATAATGTGGGAAAATTTGTGCTTTTGCTATTGCTGAAATTTTTACCACTTTTCCTTCTTTTTGAGCAAGTGCACATCCTCTCATCTTCATTTATGGCTGCTGCAATTTCAGAACTGATATTTATGCTTTCCTCTAATATGCTCATGTTTTCTTATAGATGACTCACACCAAAATGTCAGCTCGCAAGAGAGCTTGTTGCCACCCCTTGGAAGCAAGCTTAGGCCTCACGAGGAGCCGAGAATGAAATCAGCCCGCAAAGGAAGTTGAGCATGAACACTCCAACATGACGGAGGAAAATTCTAAGGAGGTGGAATCCTATGATGATGAGGAGGAGGAAGACCCTGAGATGGTGGAATTCTATGATAGTGAGGAAGAGGAAGGTGAAACACATGAGGAAAATAAAGATGGAACCCAAGGTGAGGAGAAACCGCAGGAAGAGGAGGAACCCGCTGCACAAGAAGAAGTACCTGAAGACCAAAGGAATGCATTACAACCCAGTGAAGCCAGAAAGGAGGACAAATGCCTAGTTCACTGTGACGCCCAAGAATTCTGTTTCGACGGCACTGATGGAGGTTTTGCAGCTCAGCAATTGAAGGAGTTCCTTGGTTTATGCAAAATGCACCCTGAGTACTCTGCCAAAAGGATTCCTCGCCATGGATGTGAAGAATGGAGGGCCCAAGTTACTGTTCATGCCAAAGATGAGGTGGTCACTCGATACTTTGCATCCACATGGAGATCTACCAGGGAGCAAGCTATTGATGATGTGGCTTGGGATGCACTTACTAGATTGTGCCACATCTATCGAGAGCAAGTTGGAGGTACTTGTTTTGCGCTGCACCCGCAATTAAAAAAGGGAACAAGGGAACTCTTAAGACTTCAAGATGGAGCTCAAGTCAGTTCTCGTGCCATTGACAGATCTCCAAAAGTATTGGTGAACTTGGGAAATCGCTATGCTGATACCATTGAAGAGATCCGCTACCTCCATAAGAAGTTGTTCATCGTGGAAAAGCAAGAGGAAGTCCATGCCAACCTTGAGGTCAATGGTGTAGCAACCTCTCTAGCGCCTACATGGACAGCCAACTCACCGTGGCGTGCGCCCATGTATGCCTCGCCGCCGCTGTCGCCTTTGCCGCCTCGTGGCCAAGACAGCCACAGTTCACACAATTAAGTCTAGGTCTCCTGTCTAGAAGTTACAAAAGCGTTTAGATTGTTTTAGTTATATTTGGTGTGGTGTGCTGAATTTTCTTGGTGCGTGCTTGTGCTTGTCTGCTTGGTGCGAGTTGTGGGATGCTTAGCGTTTTGTCCACATCCGCACGTAGTAGAGAGTTGTGGGATCCTTGTCCACATCCTCTAATAGGGTTTTTAGTTTTAATAAGAGAGTTGTTTAGTTACATATACCTTGATGCATATAGTTTGGATGTTTCTTTTCAAATTCTAAATTCTTCCGTCTCTACTACTCTTTCACCAATAGATGCCAAGGACTCGCAACCAAAGGAATGCTAATGGTGAGGAGGAAAACAATGGAGCACCTCAGAACAACAATAGACTTAGACATGGGGCTATCAACCTTGAGCAGCTGTTGGCTATGCAGAACAAGCTGATGCAGACCATGATACAGACCATGGGACAGCTACAAGCTGGCAACAACAATCAGCCCCACATGCCTCCACCACCACCACCCCCTTCGCCCCACAACCGTTTGGGAGAGTTCATGAGGACCAAGCCGCCTACCTTTGCTCAAGCAAACGATACTATGAAAGCTGATGATAGGATGGGGTCTGTAGGGAAGAAACTTGCTAAAGTTTAGTGCAGTGATAGAGAAAAAATTCTTTTTGCCTATAACCAGTTGGTTAGAGCTGCTGCAGATTGGTGGGAATCTCTATGAAAAGCCCACGCTAATCATGAAAGAATCACCTGGGCTGAATTTAAGGAGAAGTTCCGTTCTCACTATGTACCTAGGTGTGTCATGATACTGAGAAGGCAGGAATTTGAAAACGTCAAGTAGGGTAGGATGAGTGTGAGTGAGTATCTCAACAAATTTACTCAACTATCTAGGTACGCTCCAGAGGATATCAGCACTGATAGCATAAAGCAGTATCTGTTCATGAGAGGTCTCAACAATGAAATTGAAGTTCAGTTGCTCCATACTGACTATGCAAATCTTCAGAAGCTGGTTGACAAAGCCATTGTGGTTGAGAACAAGATTCGCGAGATGGAACAGGACAACAAGAGGAAAATGCCATATCATGGACAACCGCAAGGAAGCAATACCCGCCCTCGCTATGCACCGCCTGCTACACCATATTATAACCCTAGAAACCTGTCTGCTGCTGCATACCGCCCTACTTATCTACCGTGACCGCAATAGCCAATGCAGCAATGCCCATCCATACAAGCACCTCACTTACCTATGCAGCATGCGCCACGGCCAAATGTGACTGCCTATGCTCAGAATCAGCCTCGCCCTAACTTTGCTGGTGCCACTATTGTGAAAAACTTGCTTTAATTGTGGTCAAGTGGGACATTTTGCAAATCAATGCCCGAAATCAGGTCAGGGTCAGATGAACAATGCTCCAAGGCAGAATCCTAGGCCCAACGGAGGAGCAATTCGGCAACCGAGGACCATAGAATTTCGCTCGTGGCAAGGTGAACCATGCATCCAGAGAAGAGGATCAGCAAGCTGAAGATGTTGTGTTTGGTATGTTTCTCGCAAACTCCAACCCTGCTACTATATTATATGATTCTAGAGCATCTCATTCTTTTCATCTCATCAAAGTATGTTGCAAAGCATAACATGCCTATATCATACCTGAAGTATACTTTGTTGGCTAAATCTCTTGGAGGAGAGATGAGGATGAATATAGTATGTCCAAAAGTAAGAATTCACAAGGCTTTGACATCATACTTGTAATGGATTGGCTAAGGAAGCATAATGGAGTGATTCAGTGTGCTACTCGGACAGTGCAATTGACAAACAAAGAAGAAGTCAGTACAGAATTAAGGCAATTCAGCCAACAACTGAGAAGGCAATGGTAAATCATGCAGAAGGAGTAACTTTGGAGGAAATTCCAGTTGTTCATGAGTACCCAGAAGTGTTTCCTGAGGAATTGCCAGGTATGCCACCTGATCATGACATCAAGTTCATCATTGATTTAATACCTGGAACTGCACCCATAGCGAAGAGGCCATATAGGATGCCTCCTAAGGAATTAGCGGGGCTCAAGAAGCAGATTCAAGAGCAATTAGAGAAGGGTTTTATATGCCCAAGCTCCTCACCATGGGGGGCCCTAGTGCTTTTCATAGATAAGAAAGATGGATCCAAAAGAATGTGTGTAGATTATTGGTCTCTCAACGCGGTGACAATTAAGAATAAGTACACTCTACCCCGCATAGAGGATCTGTTCGACCAAATGAAGGGAGCCATAATATTCTCTAAGATTGACCTACGATCGTGATATTTCCAAATGAATATTAGACCATCAGACATACCCAAAACAGCTTTCAAGACACGGTATGGATCCTTTGAGTATACGACCATGTCATTTGGATTGACTAATGCACCCGCATACTTCATGTACCTCATGAATAAGGTCTCCATGGAGTATTTCGATAAGTTTGTGGTAGTGTTCATAGATGATATTATGGTGTAATCAAAAAGTGAAGAGGAGCACGAAGAGCATTTAAGGCTGTCGTTGCAGAAATTGCGGGAGCACCAGTTGTATGCCAAGTTTAACAAGTGCCAATTCTGGTTGAGGGAGATATCATTCAACCACTTGGCCCAGTTGGAGGCAAACAACTGGCTCTGCTCCATCGAAGGAAAGTTCAGTTTGCTACGAATGACCGAACATCAGAAGACCCTATTCGCGGACCAACAGTTACAAGGGTATGCTGGTGCGTGGTGGGCAAATTATCTTGCCGCACATCCAGCCAACTATGCTGTGAGTTGGGGGGAGTTCCGAGAGGCATTTCGCGCATATCACATACCTCCCGGTGTCATGAGGAGGAAGCTTCAAGAGTTCTTGGAGCTGAGGCAAGGGGGGAGGAGTGCTTACGAGTACTCCAAGACATTCAACCACTTGGCCCAGTATGCTCACGACCAAGTGAGTACTGAAGACCGGAAGCGTGAATGCTTCTATCGGGGTTTGAACCCCAAGATGAAGGATAAGCTTGCCTTGTTCAACAATGGCAGCTTCAACAACATGGTCAATGCTGCGATCGTGCAGGAGGATGCTACTAGGGAGCTGTTCTCCGATAAGAAGAAAAGGAGTGCTCCGTAGGGCAGCGGAGGGGGTGCTCCTTAGAAGTACCGAATGGTATATCGAACACCATCCGGCCAGAGATGGCATCCGCCATCGAGACCACTGATGTTTCGTGGTCGCCCGTTCAACAAAGCCGGCTTTCGCCCACAGCAGCAACAGGGGATGATTCCGCGTGAACTTCCACCTCCACCGCTTGCACCGGGATTCCGTCCTCCCTTCCGTGCCGGTCAGGCCCCGTACATGTAACACCCTCAATTTTTGCATCATGCATTGCTTACATGTTCATGCATTGAACATTAATAGAATAAATGAAAAATAATAAAACATAAAACATACATATACAAATACGTGTAGCAAAAGAAGAAAAAGAAAATAATAGCATAAAACAGGTATTAGGGAATAAATATAAAAATAATAATATATATATAAAGAGAAATAAATAATAATTAACAATATACAAAAAAATATAAAGAATAAACAAATAAAAAAGAAAAAAAGAAGAAAAAATATAAACAATATAAAGAAAAAAATAAAAAAGAAAGGGGAGCAGCACCGCCGGCTAGGCCGAGCGGCCGGCCCACCCAGCGCGCCCCGCTCCCGCACGCTCGTGCCCCCGCGCCTCCCTCGCGCGCCACGCGTGCTGACCGGGCCCCGCGCCTCGCCTGCCCCACGCGCCCGCGCGACCCCACCCACCCCGCCTTGTGCTCTCGCGCCCAGGACTCCGTCCCGATGCCGAGTCGGCCGCGCCCTAGCGCGTCAGCTCGCGCCTATAAAAGGACCGGGGCTCCGTGGGTTTTGATAGGACCGGAGCTCCATAGAGAAAACAAGAGAGAAGAACAGAGGCGCCGCCAGGAAGAAAAGGGGAGAAAAAAACTGGGGAAGGAAGGGGAAGAAAAAGAGGAGGGTGCCATCGTCCGCCGGAGATCGTCGCCGTCGTCATGCCGCCAGAGGACTGCTGCGCCATCCACTTCGTCTACGCGTCATCTTCGTTCCGCAATCATCGAAGCCGTCGCATCTAAGGTAGGACATGTTTTCCGATGCGAATTTTTGCGAATGTATTAGATCTAATAGACGTAATTTGATTGTAGTTGCACCATAAATTTATTTTCAGGTACATTAATTATCGCTAAAAACCCCCTAAAATCGTATGAACACGTATGAACTAGTTGCATCTAATCAATAAACAACCATAGTTGATTAATAATTGAACTTTGCATGCATGCATGTCATCGCATGTTGATTAGTATGTGTGCATCATGTTGATTTGTATGTAATCTCTTGTATGTGTGATCACGAGTAGAGGGAAGTGCTCAAGAGGTCATGTACGAGGATTTCCAGAACCAAGACTTCGAAGTGCTTGAGCAACCCTATCCGTAGGAACAAGGCAAGTGTCCTTGAAGCATATTGATCCTGTTTTAAAATAAATGTTTTGTTTGCAAAACTGCATGCATTTGTCAATTTGATGGGAATCCTATGATAGGAAGTTTTCTAGTTTTGTTTAACCACCCTTGTCACCTGGAATTTATAGTAGAGAGTCGGGAAGGGCTTTTTATCTTTTTGTTTCGCTTAACTAATTGGGACGGAAACAACTGTACCACTTAACTTAATTATGCATTTATGAGATCATGATTAATGTGAACTGGTCAATATAATATGGTAATGGGTGATCTAAGCAAGCCTGCTATGTGGATGGGTTGGATGTCATGGTTGTTTGCTTGCTTTGGATCTAAGGACTGGTTCATGAGAGAATAAGCCAGGACTACAGTGCCACCATGAGGCCAAGTATGAGTGTGGCGTGGCTGATTAATTACGGCTTTGCCAGTTCTATTTGGACTATTAAGGATGCTCGGGGAAGGGGTAGTCGGATTGGGTTTGTTGATGATTGGTGGGACTACCCTGGGATCCGAATGGCTCAAGAGGGGGCCCTTGGTTGAAGATGTGCTCCGTAGGAGACATCGCCACCGGTGAAACCTCAGTGGGGTCTAAATAGGCTAATAATCCATTTGTAAAGGCTATTTTGTGATCTCTTGGCCACACATCAATGGAAGTGTGTAATGTGACTGACGGGTCATGGGCATAAGGGAGGTTCTTAGTCACCGAAAGGTGATGAAATCATGAACACGTGGTTAAAGTGGTACAAACTCTGCAGAGTTTAAATAAACTATCATGATATCTGTGCTCCCGAATATGAGCACCTGGACAACTTCCATGATTAGAGGGAAATTGGGATTTGGGATGGTTATGGCTTGGTACTGGTGTTGGCTAGTTATGGATAAACTATGACATTGAATATGGTTAATGGTATGATGGTGATGGATATGGAAAATGAATTGGTGCTATGTTATTAATTATGGTTTATGATGGGAATACTTCACGTACGTATAATATATTGCTTTTTAAATGTTTTAATGTACATTTCAGCACTTAGCCATTATTACATTCGTCATTTGTATCAGCTACATGTCATACTTTGCACACTTGCTGAGTACGACATGTACTCACCATTGCAATCCCCCCACCAACAGTTGCAGGTCAGAATTGGGAGTATTACATTAATAATGCGGAGTTCTAGGCCGTGTCTGCCGTCAGCTTTGCCCGTGGAGTGTCGGAGCTGCGCTATCCCTTATGCTTAGTTGCTTAATTAGTCTATTTATGCTGTATTAGTTCAAACTTGTCGTTAATATTCATTAGAGCTTGTATTCGAGGATATAATGAATTGTGTACTAAAAGTACTTATTTATTAACTTGTGCTGTGGTAATTATCTGTATATCGTTTGTGATGCACTTGTATATGTGTGTTAAACATTCTGGGCACACATATACTGCACTTGGTTCATTTTCGGAACCGAGTGTCACAGTACACGTGTTTCTCGTGTGGTTGTACGGGGAACTTTGCCAAGGACTGCCCGCAGAGCGGAGGACAGTCACCGTACCAGGGGGCAAACCAGCCCCACAACTAGCCCAAGAAGCCAGCCATCAGAACCGGCAACATCCACCACCTCGCCATCGAGGATGTTCCGGAAGGCGCACCCGTACTCACGGTTATGTTCTCTCTCATTGGTCATCCCGTAGTCATCCTTTTTGACTCTGGTGCTTCCCACAACTTTATTAGCAAGTCTTATGTCATTCAATATCAGTTGCCTATCATTTCCACAAAAACCCGATATATGATTTGTTCTCCGGGTGGGAGAGTAGTAGCAAATGAGATGGTTCATAGGGTACCTCTTAATATGGGTGGGAACATATACTGTCGACTGTTGGAGTCGGCAGATCCCCTGTCACTACAAAAGTGTGGAAGGAGTTTGAGGTTCGGTTTGGGCGCGCGGAGACTCAAGCAGGTGAAACGCGATTGGACACGAGTGACACAGTCGTTTACGTGGTTCGGGCCGCCTGAGCGTAATACCCTACTCCACGGGTGTGTGTGTGTGTTGTATTAACTTGTGAGCTTCAGAGTGTTCGAGAGTCCTCCTCTCGTGTATCGTCGGTTTGTCCTTTTATAACATAAGGACAAACCGTTACAAGTCAGCCCGGCCCGACATGTGGCCCTGGCGGTTATTAGTATTGATACACGAGATTAATTGTTGTTAATAACCCTGTAACGGCTCTGACAGTGCCGTTACAGGTGTTAAGATCGTCCGATTAATTATCATTAACGTGGAATTAATGGTAATTAATAGGGTCTTGAAGTCTGCGGCTGTCCTTTGGAGATCCGGAGCCGTTACAACGTCTCCCGGGGGTTTTAAGCAGCTAGCTCCGACGTATGGACACGTGGCAGCTCCGGAGCTTGCTTGGGAGAAGCGGGAAGCTCCGGGGTGGCCTGGCACGTGTCAGGTCCGGAGCTTCTCTCGGTCAGGGGTTACCTCCGGAGGTGCCGTTTCAGTACCTAGCCCGGAGCTTCACCCTTGTGGGTAATAACTCTGGTCTGTCAGTACACGTGGCAACCTAGAGGTTAACCATGTTGGAGAAGCGGGTCCGGTCACATCTGGCGAGTGGGTCCCCGAGGGTCTTCAATTTGAGTAGATGTCCTTCCCTTGAGATCTTTGTAACCTCAGGGGGTGTATAGTTTTTAGGGTACCGACAGTGGCCCCCTGGACCTACCTCCGGGGAAGGCTAACGGGATGAAGTCATTCCGCCGGAGATGGGTCCACACTTGCGACTCTTGAACTGGGTCTTCAAGGGTCTTCGGAGGTGCCTTTGGCGGGGCTTTACGGTTGAGTCCCGACGCGTGGCGCACCTCAGGCGGCAGATAAGATCTTTGACGTGCGGATCTCTCGCAATTGAAGGTCGTCGGTTCTCGATACGAAAACCGTATCGGTTCCGCGCGCCTTGTCAGTCCGCCGCCTTTGGGTTTCCCGCCTCGTGATGACAACTGTTCGCCTGGGTAAGAGCCTCGACTTGATCGTCAGGGTGGTCCCGGGCCCTCTTGTCATCGGCTGGGTTGAATTCTTGAGTAGTATGCTTGACTCCCCTGCAGTTTCCATCCAAGCGTTGCGAGGGCTTACTTAAGAAGGAAAGCGCACCGTCGGGAGTTCTTTACGCTTTCCATCTGTTCTTGCGCTCAAACTCCCAACTCGTGCTTTGCTTCTCTTCTCTCGCCTAGCTGTGCTGCGATGGAGTTGGGTCTGCGTGAGAGTCGTTTGAAGACGGAGAGCGATCTGAAGAAGGTCCGAGCCCTCATGGGGTGGTCGTCGGACTTCTTCAACCGTTCAGTCCGCGCCGGCGGGGAGCTTCCCTTTAAAAAGGAGCACTCCGGCGAAATGGTGTACTTTTCATCGTACGCCATGGTGGGGCTGATCCCACCGTTTTCTTCCTTCTTCTTGATGCTGCTGGACTTCTATGGTCTGCAGCTATACCACCTTGGCCCTCACTCCCTCCTCCTTGTGTCCATCTTTGTCCACTTCTGCGAGATGTGGGTGGGCATCCCTCCATGCATTGAGCTCTTCCGCACCTTCTTCACCGTCCAAACCACCGGCCGAAGTGACGAGTACCTTGGCTTCTACTACTTTGTGAAGCGCAAGAAGTGCCCGTTCAAGTACCTTCGGTCGTTCCCTTTCGGGAAGTGGGATGACTGGAAGAAAGATTGGGTAGTCGTCCGGGTGGAGGAGCACGAGCGGTTGGAGCTGCCACACGGTCTGCCCGGCATTGACACGTCGGTGTGGAGCGAAGTTCCGGTGCTGGCGGCAGCTTTCGACCCCGTCTTGTCCAGGATCCGCCAATGTGTAGAGGGAGGATTGACTCCCCAGGCGGTGTTCTGCAACTTCCTGTCCAACAGGTGGGCGCCGCTGAAGAGGAGGGAGAAGCTCGCCTGGGCCCTCAACAGCGTGATGGACGAAGACCGGGTCGAAACCGGGTTGAAGTCCAGCATGGTGGGGAAGTCCTTGGAGTTTCACCTCAAGAAATTCCAGCACGGCATCGATGTTGACGGAGAGTACTTGACTCCGCCGCCGGCTTTCCTCCCCCTGAACGTGGAAGTTGAGTTCAGCAGGGAGCTCCGGCGGAAGATGCCCGCGCTTGACGACCTTGGCGTCGTCGAGAGAAGATCGACCGCCCGGTTGGCGATCCCCAGGTTGTCGGAAGGCGGCTCCGCCCCTGTCTCTCAGCCAAGAGCGGAGGTCACCGGCAAGGGCAAGGAGCTGGCGGAGGAGCCAGAGAGCCGGAAGAGGAAGCTGCGACATGCTGACGGGAGGTCCGTTGGGCTTGCTACTTCCCCGCCAGTTCCCCGTCCTCAGGAAGGAGGATCCTCCGCCGCTGTAGCGTCCGTCCCCGTGGTGGGGTCTTTTCGGAGCGCTACTGTTCCAGCGGTGGGATCCTCCCGGAGTGCGGCTGTCCCCGTGATGGGTCCCTCCGGAGGTGCCAGCTCCGGACAGGCGACTCCGGTTCGAGAAGCGGTGAGGGCCTCCAGGTCTGGGAGTTCCTCCCGGTCAAGGAGAGCTCCGACCCGGGAAACGCCCGCGGCTACGGCAAGTCCTGGGAGTCCTCCCGGAGCTCCTACGCCGACCGTGGCCAGCCCGGAACGTCCGGGAAAGAGGTTCCGCGCAAGCTGGTGCGTGAGCCTCCCAAGGTAATTTTTCTTGCTTACCTCAATTAACTTTTAATTATAGCATCTGTTTGCTCAATTTCTTCATTCTTCATCTGCAGCGTTCCCAAGAAGGGGAGTGAAGCCCCGCCCTCAGCCACAGTGTCTGAGGCTGCAAGGGCTTCTGCTCTAGCCCCGGTGCCGCCCCAGGCGGAGGCTGCGACAGCTCCGGCGCCGGCTGTCGTGGTCATGGACCTTGACTCGTCTCCAGAAGTTCCCGTGGTAGCGCCGGACCACGGGATTGAAGATGCGCCAGCGGCACCCGCTCCGGAGGTTGAAGCTCCGGGCCCTGGTGCTGCAGAAGTAGATGCTCCGGCTGTTGAGTCGGAGGAAGTAGAGGTCCCGGCTTCGGAGCCGGAAAGTGCTGAAGCCCCGGCGGTTGAGCCGGAAGTAGCTGAGGCCCCGGCGTGCGAGCCGGAAGTTGAAGTGGTTCCGGCAATTGAGCCGGTAGCTATTGGAGCGCCGGCTGCAGAGCCGGTGATTGTGGAAGCGCCGGCTGCAGAGCCGGTGGTCGAAGTGGCGAGGGAGCTTGAGCCTCCCTCAGAAGAAGCGTCCCGGCCGGAGCCAGTGGAGGCGACGACGTCGATGGTACCCGTGGCGGAGCCAGAGTGCCTGAACGAAGTCGCCGGCCCCCAGCCTGAGGGGGCGAATGAAGATTTGGTGGCGGGACCTTCTTCGGTGGCGACTGAGGCCATCCCGGAGGAGTGCCCTAGTGCCTTGGAAGCTCGGGGTTCCGCTCTCGTAGAGTGGGACCCAATTTTTGTAAATGAAGACCCGATGGAACCAGCGGAGGAGGCCCCAGAAGGTCCGGAGCCCATCTCGCTGTCGATGTCCATCGACAATGCTTGCTCCAGTCTACGCCAAGTCCAACTAGCCTTCTTCCACGACAGCAAGGTTCTTGAAGAGGAGCGCCAAACCCTTAGGAGGTGGCGTAATCGACTCCAATTCGAGACCAAGCTGGCGCAGTCGAGGATTGCTGAGGACAAGGAATGGATCAGGCGGGAGAAGGTCCGCCTGGAGCTCTGGGGTGAGATGCTGGACGAGAGGGAGAGCATGACTCACAACCTCGACGCCCAACCCCGGAGTACCATGACCAAGCTAAGGCTGCTAATGATGCGGCCAACGCTCGGTTCGATCAACTCGAGGCCATCAGTACCGCACTCATCAAGCGCCGAGAGGCACTTGAGGGAAGGGAAAAGCGGCTCGAGGATGAGGAGCAAAAACTCCTGGAGCTACGGGACGACGTCTTGCGACGTGAAGAGGAGCTCACCGAGAAGACAGCTCTGGCGGACAAGGGCCTCGAGGAGCGCGCTAAAAAATTGGAAGAGCGTTGCCTCGAGGAAGAGGAGAAGACCTGGGTGCGGGGGCAGGAACTCTACGAGTACGAGTGTGCCCTTGTCGCCCGGGAGAAGAAAATAGAGGCTAGGGAGAAAGACCTGGTCGACCGCCGGAACAAGATCCACCTCCGGGAGGAGGAGCTCGGAAGACTTGAGAAGCGGGTTGCTGCGAAGATTCAGCAAAATGCCAAAGAAGTCGAGCGTCTTTCCCGCGAGAATTCGGAGCTGGCGGCGGCCCGGAGGTCCCTGGAAGAGATGAAGGGCCTGAGGAAGACGGACTCCCTGCAAATTTGGGAGTTCCTGAGCAAAGCCGATGATGCGCTAGCGCCGATGGGTTTCAGCCCCGTGCTCCCGGATGACCCGGAGCCGGAGCTGGACCTTGCGTTGCAAGCGTTGAGCGCTACGGGCAGCAAGCTCTCCAAGGTGGGCGACGTCATCGCGGACCAGCTAGAGGTCGAGGGGCAATCCCTGGCTAGGAACGTCACAGAGTATGTATTGACGTGTTACACTAGCCGGAACCCTCAATTCTCTCTGGACCCGGTGCTTGAAGGCCCCGTCGAAGGAGAAGGCGAAGCTACCCGAGCCAGCGTGTCGGAGGTCGCTCAGAAGGTCGCTGAGTTCTTCCATAGGGTCTAGGACTATCTTTCTTAGCCTTTATTTGTATCTTCTCTTCTTCCTCAATTTTGTAATCCCTTGTCTCCAGATGTAATCTCCGGTCTTCTGATGAAATGAAATCCCCAATTTTTCGTGAATTTCATTTTTTGTCTTCAACATCTTTGTCTTCACTTGGCCCCCTGGTAGATGTGCACAATTTGATTGTGGACATGTACCAAAAGGATGTTGAGTTTTGTTGAAGACAAATTTGCTTCGAACTCGTATAGTTTAGGTCCGAAGTTTTCGATAGTGAAGGTCCCTTGAAGTCGTCGGAGCTTAGAAGCTCCGGCACTGTCCATCGTCGGAGCTTAGTAGCTCCGGCAGTAGCCTCTACCAACACGTTGAGTGTCGATAGTTAATACTTCAAGGTGTCAGAGCTTAGTAGCTCCGGCAATGACCCTTGCCACGCCTGGTTTGCTGGCAACAGACTCTAGTGATAGAGTCTTCTCACCATCTTTAAGTTAACGCCGGTGGGAGTCGGAGCTTGGTTAACTCCGGTTTTTCTCCATCAATATTGGGTTTATTTTTCCTGCACACTTAAGCCAAGAAAAACAGTAAAATTCGTTCCTTATCTATAACTTCGTCGCGGCTTACGGTTCTCAAGAGAATTTCAAGTTGAACACGATTTTTAGTATAATTGGATGAATTGTCTTTTCTTTTAGATCCAATTGTCCATGGACCCACCTTACTTTGGCCTGCCGGGATATAGGTAGAGTGGCGTACTTAGGGTGCTTGACCAGGCTAAGTCGATAGCGCACTCCGGCCCTAGAATGGCTTGGCGGCTTTCAGGCGAGTTAGCCACAGACGATATTTAAATCTAAAAAATCTGACAATTCAACTCGAATCGTACGTAAATCGGTCTAACTAGAATTTCTTAAGAATTGCACGTTTCTGTTATAGACAAGAAAGAGAAAAATAAAAATGTCGAGCCTTATGCAAAAATGAATGCACGTGGAGTCTATTTCACATGAAGATGTCTTTCATTATAGGTCCGGGGTACAGGGGAAACAAGTACACTCTTAGGGTACGGAACCAGGCTAAGTGTGTTCGGTTTCTCGTTTAACCTAGGGTAGTTAGCTACACTTCTAGTCCGGAGACTGTATCAAGTGTTGCATGAGTTTTCCAAACCTTTCGGGAAAGGTCCGGCTGCTCTCCCGGAGGAACTACCCGACTCTGTACAATGACTCTATAACATACACTTCAAGTTACTTAAGACCCACCTCCGTGGAATTAAGTGTAGAACTTACGGAGGTGCTCGATGTTCCAAGGATTTGGGAGAGGTGTCCCATCCTCGGTAGCCAAGCGAACGCTTCCGGGACGGGATACTTTGATCACTCGGAAGGGTCCTTCCCAGCCGGGGGAGAGTTTGTTTTGCCCTTCTCTGGATAGTATTCTCCGTAGCACCAGATCGCCTTCCTCGAGCTGTCGGTTGTGTACATGCCGCTGATGATAGCGCCGTAGAGCTTGGCGGTATCGGGCATTCCGAACAGCTGCTTGGCACCTTCCCTCCTCGAGGAGGTCTAGGTCTTCACGCCGGAGCTGGTCCTGCGCGGCTTCGTCGAAGGTCCGGACTCGGAGGGAACCCAAGGTGATTTCCGGAGGAAGGATCGCTTCAGCTCCGTACACCAGGAAGAAGGGTGTTTCTCCGGTTGCCCGACTTGGAGAAGTCCTGTTAGCCCATAGAGTGGGCGGAAGCTCTTCGATCCAATTAGCTCCGTGCTTTTTCAAACGCTCATAAGTGTGCGTTTTGAGTCCTTTAAGGATCTCTGCGTTTGCTCTCTCGGCTTGTCCATTGCTGGCAGGATGAGCTACGGAAGCGTAGCAAACTTGTATGCCGAGGTCTTCGCAATATCCTTGAAATGCGGAGCTTGTGAACTGAGTCCCATTATCAGTGATGATCTTATTTGGGACTCCGAATCTGCTCATGATAGATTGTAGAAAATTAATTGCAGATTGTTTGTTGATCGTCACAACAGGAGTAGCTTCCGGCCACTTGGTGAACTTGTCGATGGCGACGTACAGGAACTTGTAACCTCCGACGGCTCTTGGGAAGGGTCCCAAGATGTCCATCCCCCACACAGCGAAAGGCCACGTGGGAGGTATCATTTGTAAGGGCTGAGCAGGTGTATGAATTTGCTTTGCATGAAATTGGCATGCTTTGCATTTCTTCACTAGCTCAGTAGCATCCTGGAGCGCTGTAGGCCAGTAGAAACCGTGCCGAAAGGCTTTTCCGACCAGCGTGCGGGAAGACGCGTGGTTCCCACACTCACCTCCATGGATTTCTGCGAGGAGCTCGCAGCCTTCTTCCCTTGTGATGCACCGCATTAGGATGCCGTTGGCACCGCGCCGGTAGAGATCCCCTTCTACCAACGTGTATCTTTTAGCCAATCTGACTACCCGGTCAGCGGATACATCATCGTCAGGAAGGATGTTGTCTTTCAAGTAGTTCCGGATCTCCGAGATCCATGCATCGGAACTGACTTGAGCATTTGAGTCTTGCGTGCTGGGTTGCTCGGAGCTTCCGGCAGCACCTACGACCCTTGATGGCTGCCATGGTAACAGGGCCATAGGGACCGTCAGCTTCGGGATGCTGATCTCGCCCCCTTCGTTCAGTTCGGCAGGCTGAACTGTGGGTTTTGACAACCTCCGGACAAAGGTTCCGTCTGGAGCCGGAGCTCTGGTTGACGCCTTGGTCGAGAGTTCGTCAGCTTCAGCGTTGTGAGCACGCTGAACATGGTGAAGGTCTAGGACTTCGAAGTCCTTCTGAAGCCTCTGGACTTCAAGGAGATAAGCAGCCAGCTGGAGATTATTGCAGGAGCATTCACCCTTCACCTGTTTGATGACAAGTTGTGAATCTCCTTTGACCAGCAACTGCTTGACACCATATGATAGTGCCACCTTTAATCCATATATGAGTGCTTCGTACTCCGCCATGTTGTTGGTTGCCTTGAAGTCAAGGTGCACCATGTATTTCACCTTCTCCCCGGTTGGTGCGAGGAGAAGGATTCCAGCTCCGGCTCCCTGCTTCTGCATGGAGCCGTCGAAGTAAAGGGTCCAGTGAGGCTTAGTGAAGACCGGAACTTGTGGTTCCGTCTTCTGCTCGCTGGGGCCCCCAGGGTTTAATGGAGAGGGAGTCCATTCTGCCACGAAATCTGCCAATGCTTGACTCTTGATTGCTTGTCTTGGAATGAATTCGAGGTCGAATTCAGCCAGTTCCGCTGCCCACTTTGCTATATTCCCAGTTGAATTGGGATTATGCAGGATCGCTCGAAGTGGATACGAGGTTACCACCGAGACTTTGTGAGCTTGGAAATAGTGTCGAAGCTTCCTTGAGGCAATAAGAACTGCGTAAAGCAGCTTATGCACCTCTAGGTATCGAGTCTTGGCATCATGTAACACTTCACTGATGAAGTATACTGGGCGTTGAATGGTCCGGACCCTCCCGGAGGGGTCCGGAGCTTCCTCTCCATTGATCCGGGCCCTGTCGGAGGGGTCCAGACTATCTTCGGGGACCTCCGGGTTCTGGATGGAGGAACCCGGAGCTTCTTCAGGAATGACCTGGATCCTCTCGAAGGAACCAGGGTCCTCTGAAGTGGCTTCTTGTGGGTTCAAGTCTGGGAGCTGGGACCCAGACCCGCTTTCAGGAACCTCCGGATCCTCCCGAAGGGATCTGGATTCCTGAGTATTGGGTAGTTCCGGTCTCTCCGCAACCAGAACCATACTGACGACTTCGTCAGCAGCTGAAATGTAAAGCAATAAAGGCTCACCAGGGTTCGGAGCTACCAAGACTGGTAGGGTGGTGAGGAGCTGTTTCAGCTCCTGGAATGCCTTCTCTGCTTCTTCAGACCATTGGAATGGTCCGGACTTCCTTAGTAACTTGAAGAAAGGAAGTGTCCTTTCCGCCAGTCTTGAAATGAATCGGCTGAGGGCTGCTAGACATCCAGTTAATTTTTGGACGTCTTTGATGCGGGTTGGTGGCTGCATGACTTCAATGGCTTTTATCTTCGCCGGATTAGCCTCTATGCCCCGGTGACTTACCAGGAACCCAAGAAGCTTTCCGGAACTAACCCCGAAGACGCACTTGTCTGGGTTTAGCTTCGTGCGGGTGGCCCGCAGCTTGTCGAAGACAGCCTGTAAGGTGTCCAAGAGGGACTCCTTGTTCTTGACTTTGACCACGATGTCATCAACGTACACTTCCACTATGTCTCTGATGAGTTCTTCGAAAGTTTTGTACATTGCTCGTACAGAAGTTGAAGCTGCATTCTTGAGACCAAAAGGCATGGCTGTGTAACAATACAATCCATCCACTGTGATGAATGAAGTATGTTCTTCATCTTCCCTAGACATCCGGATTTGATGGTATCCTGAATATGCGTCTAGAAAACACAGTAACTCACACCCGGAGGTGGAATCCACTATCTGGTCTATTCTAGGTAGTGGGAATGGATCTTTTGGACATGCCTTATTCAGTGTGGTGTAGTCGATGCACATCCGAAGTTTCCCGCCGGCTTTAGGCACCACGACTGGGTTTGCCAGCCATTTTGGATGGTAGACTTCTCGGATGAATCCGGCTTCGAGCAACTTCTTCACTTCTTGTCGAATGAAGTTCTGTCGCTCTACAGATTGCTTCCGAGGTTTCTGGTGCACAGGCCGAGCATCGGGGTAAATCTTCAGATTGTGCTCAATCACTTCCCTGGGGATCCCAGGCATTTGTGACGGTTGCCAAGCAAACACGTCAACGTTAGCCCGGAGGAAAGTGATGAGCGCGAGTTCCTATTTGTCGTTCAAGCCACCCGATATGCGGGTAGTTTGAGTGACATCAGAACCAATTTGGACGACTTTGACGGGAATGTCGGTGTCGCCGCTTGGCTGCACACGAGGTGCAGAGGTCGAGCCTCGTTGACGAATGCTCGGAGGTTGTGGAGCTTGCTTCTGTCTGGAGTCCTCCTCTTGCGCTGTGGTGAGTGCGTGGAGTTCCTCCAGAGCAGTTACTCCGGCAGTGCGATCTCCACGGATCCGGAGAACGCCTACTGGTGTTGGCATCTTCAACATCAGGTATCCATAATGAGCAGCTGCCATGAATTTGTATAAGGCAGGTCTACCCAAAATGGCGTTGAATGGTAAGTTGATCTGAGCGACGTCGAAGATCAACTTTTCGGTGCGATACTTCTCTCGGGTCCCGAAGGTAACAGGGAGAGTAATAGCTCCGAGTGGAGTGATGGCCCCCGGACCTACTCCGGAGAAAGGTCGAGAGGGCTGGAGGTCCGAAGGTCGGAGCTGAAGCTTAGTGAAAGCTTCGAAGCTGATGAGATTAAGCCCCGAACCTCCATCTACCAGGACATGATGGAGCTGGATGTTGTTGATGGTGGGAGATACCATCAAGGGTAGCTGGCCAGCTCCGACCATGCTTTGAGGACAGTCCGAAGCATCAAAAGTGATGGGTGTATCCATCCACTTTCGATGTGGCTCCGGTCTGGCTGTAGGAGCTACAGCAGCCATATCCCGTCGCATAGTCTTGATGACACGACGAGAGGTGATGTCCCATGATCCACCAAAGATGGTGTTCATGGTTTTTCAACGCTCGTTGTCGGAGACGTCGGAATCATCGTCGACAGAGGTGTAGACGGCTTTCAAGACCTTTTTGGGGTCCTGAAACCCTAACTCCTCTTCAGCCGGAGCTTCATCGACCTTTTGTTTTCCCTCCCTCTGTCGGAAGGGAGACCCTTCCCGGCGCTTGTGGTAGCGCTCGGCAAGGTTTTGGACCTCCCGGCAGTCCTCCAGTCTGTGGCTGCTCGTTTTGTGAATGGGGCACCACATCTTGGATTTGCCACCGTCTTCAGAAGACGGTCGAGGTCGCTTCTCGGGGCGTGGCCCCCGGCCACTAGGAGTTGCAGCGGCTGCAACGTTGGATGTGCCGGCCGACGGCTTCTTCTTGCCGTTGGTCTTCTTTTTCTTCTTGCCACTCCCGGAGGTAGCGGCTTCTTCTTTGGAGGATTTTTTATGATCCTCCAGGGCTGGTTTGGAGTGCATTTCACGGCCCTCCGCAGCTCTGGCACATTTGTCAGCCAGGCTGAAGAGCTCCGTGACGCTGGTGATCTCTTTGATCGCCAGCTTCTCCAACATCTTCTTGTCTCGTACACCCTGTCTGAATGCCACAATGACAGAAGCGCTTGAGATAGAAGGGATTGTGTTACGTACCTGAGAGAATCTCTGGATGAATGACCGCAAAGATTCTCCTCCTTTTTGCACGACCGCAAAAAGGTCCAGTTCAGTGCCCGGACGGGTGTATGAACTCCCGAAATTGGCGGTGAACTGACGGCACAGCTCCTCCCAACTGTCGATAGAGTTGGGTGGAAGGCTCATAAACCAGGACCTGGCGGTCCCAGTTAAGGCCACTGGAAAGTAATTGGCCATTACGGCCTCGTTTCCTCCAGCTGCTAGGATCGCAGTGGAGTATATCTGTAGAAATTCTACGGGATTAACAGTCCCGTCGAATTTTTCCGGCAAGTGTGGCCGGAACTTCTGTGGCCATCTAACCATGCGCAGGTGCATGGCTAGGGCGGAACAGCCTCCTCCTACTCCTTCCAGAGTAGAAAGGTCTTGAGCATCTCGTCTTTCTCGAGCTCGCTCGATGTGGACACGGCCATCCTGTTGGCGGTATCGGCGATCGAGCTCCGCCCGGAGGTCGTGTGTCGAAAGCCGAGATGCAGTATGGGCACGTCGTGCCCCAGAGGGCAACGACGTCACTTGCTGTGACGCAGCTCTTCTCCGGTTGTTGGAGACATGTGGACCAAGTCTTCCAGACAACGTTCGTCGCTGCGACGGGGCCCGCCCTGAAGGGGGTGGACCCTGGTTATTGAGGCGTTCGGCCGCTGCTGCGACCAAATGCTCAATATCAGCTCTCCATTGCTCCATGGCACCTTGAGATGCATCCGGAGGTGGTGGTCGCTGGAGGAGAGCACGCGCTGCATGGAGCGCGTGTTCTGGGTTGTCATGACTTGCCGGCGCAGAATGTGACGCTGGTGCACCATCATGTCGTCCGGCATGTCTTGCCGGAGAAGACGGTGGTGGTGGGAGTGTGACTCCCGCTGGAACTGAGGCTCCTGCCGGTGGCTGCATGTTGGAGGGATTGCCTCCGACAGCCTGAGCAGCAGGTTGCCCGTTGGATGATCCAGCCGCAGAATTCACCATTCTTGAAGATCTCAGGCGCCCCTACCTGGCGCGCCAACTGTCGACTGTTGGAGTCGGCAGATCCCCTGTCACTACGAAAGTGTGGAAGGAGTTTGAGGTTCGGTTTGGGCGCGCGGAGACTCAAGCAGGTGAAACGCGATTGGACACGAGTGACACAGTCGTTTACGTGGTTCGGGCCGCCTGAGCGTAATACCCTACTCCACGGGTGTGTGTGTGTGTTGTATTAACTTGTGAGCTTCAGAGTGTTCGAGAGTCCTCCTCTCGTGTATCGTCGGTTTGTCCTTTTATAACATAAGGACAAACCGTTACAAGTCAGCCCGGCCCGACATGTGGCCCTGGCGGTTATTAGTATTGATACACGAGATTAATTGTTGTTAATAACCCTGTAACGGCTCCGACAGTGCCGTTACAGGTGTTAAGATCGTCCGATTAATTATCATTAACGTGGAATTAATGGTAATTAATCGGGTCTTGAAGTCTGCGGCTGTCCTTTGGAGATCCGGAGCCGTTACAACGTCTCCCGGGGGTTTTAAGCAGCTAGCTCCGACGTATGGACACGTGGCAGCTCCGGAGCTTGCTTGGGAGAAGCGGGAAGCTCCGGGGTGGCCTGGCACGTGTCAGGTCCGGAGCTTCTCTCGGTCAGGGGTTACCTCTGGAGGTGCCGTTTCAGTACCTAGCCCGGAGCTTCACCCTTGTGGGTAATAACTCTGGTCTGTCAGTACACGTGGCAACCTAGAGGTTAACCATGTTGGAGAAGCGGGTCCGGTCACATCTGGCGAGTGGGTCCCCGAGGGTCTTCAATTTGAGTAGATGTCCTTCCCTTGAGATCTTTGTAACCTCAGGGGGTGTATAGTTTTTAGGGTACCGACATATACCCTACCTCTATGATATTACTGGAGCATCAGAAGCTAGATGTCATCTTAGGGATGGCATGGTTGCAACACAATGGTGCTATTATAGACATCATTCCTCGGAGAATATATTTGAATTCTCCACTCCACCCTCCCCAAGCTCTCACTCTTGAGAGTAATATCCAAGTGACTCCAACCACTTACAACAACGAGGCCTATAAACTTGAGGACATTCCAGTGGTATGTGAGTATCCGGATGTATTTCCATAAGATCTTCCTGGTATGCCACCAGAAAGAGATGTCGAGTTTAAGATTGAACTTGTACCGGGAACAGTGCCGATCTCGAGGAAGCTGTATAAGATGGCACCTAAGGAACTTGCAGAACTTAAAGAGCAGTTGAAGGAACTTATGGACAAGGGTTTCATTCATCCAAGTTCATCACCTTGGGGTTGTTCTGCATTGTTCGTGGAAAAGAAGGATAAAACGTTGAGACTATGTGTGGACTATCGTCCACTCAATGCTGTCACGATCAAGAACAAGTATCCACTACCACACATTGATATTGTGCTCGATCAATTTGTGGGTGCTAGGGTATTTTCAAAGATGGATCTTCGCTCTGGATATCATCAAATCAGGATTCAACCAGAGGATATACCTAAGACGACATTCTCGACGAGGTATGGATTGTATGAGTACCTTGTCAAGTCCTTCGGATTGACCAATGCACCGGCCAATTTCATGTACCTCATGAATTCAGTGTTCATGCTGAAATTGGACAAGTTTGTCGTGGTCTTCATTGACGACATCCTTGTGTAATCAAAATCCAAAGAAGAACATGCACAACATTTGCACATCGTGCTTCAACGATTGCGAGACCACAAGCTGTACGCCAAGTTCAGCAAATGTGAGTTCTGGATCAGCCAAGTGCCATTTCTAGGGCACATCATCTCTGCCGAGGGGATTGCAGTTGATCCAAGCAAGATTAAGCAAGTACTCAAATGGGAGTCTCCAAAATCTGTGCATGAAGTTCGAAGCTTCCTGGGTTTAGTAGGCTATTATCGGAGGTTCATTCCAAGTTTCTCCTAGATAGCTAAACCAATAACAGAACTTCGAAAGAAAGGGAAGAAGTATGTATGGACAAAGAAACGTGAAGAAGGTTTTCAAGCATTAGTGAAACATCTCACAACAGCGCTGGTATTAGCACAACCAGACACAACCAAGTCATTTGATGTTTATTGTGATGCATCTAGGATTGGTTTGGGTTGTGTATTAATGCAAGACATAAGGGTGATCACTTATGGATCACGACATCTTCGGAACCACGAGCAACATTATCCGACTCATGATCTTGAGCTCGCTGTCGTGGTACTTGCATTGAAGATGTGGAGACACTATTTATTGGGCAACCTAGTGCATCTTTACACTGATCACAAAATCTTGAAGTACATCTTCACCCAAAAGGACTTGAATATGCGACAACGAAGATGGTTGGAATTGATCAAAGACTACGAGATTGAGATCCACTACCATCCTTGCAAGGCGAATGTAGTTGCATATGCGGTGAGTCGCAAGTCCCATGTCAATAATCTTTCTGTCACCTTGATAGAAGAAGAAGAACCGAGTCTCTACTTGGTTCCATATGGGGCACTCTACAATCTAGCTCTCATTCCTACAATAAGGGAAGAAATTGTGAAGGCTCAGAAATAAGACAAGGGCATATCGCATATTCGCCGAAAAATGAAGAAGGGGGAGATGAAGTGTTTCCGATAAGATGATGACGGTACCATCTGGTTCAAAGACCGCATCGTGGTGGCCCGCAATGTGGGACTTCGGAAGAAGATTTTGGACGAAGCTCATTTGTCCAAGTATTCTATTCATCTGGGAAGTAACAAATTGTACCAAGACTTAAAGAAGAAATTTTGGTGGACTCGGATGAAGAGGGAGATAGCAAAGTACGTATCCGAATGTGATACGTGCTGGCGGGTGAAAGCCGACCATCTGAAGACAGCCGGACAGCTACAACCTTTAAGCATACCGGCCTGGAAATGGGAGGACATCAGCATGGATTTCATCGTGGGATTGCCTCTCACATTCCGTAAGCATGATTCCACTTGGGTGATAGTTGATCAATTGACCAAGTCGGCTCATTTTATACCCGTCAATGTCAAATACCATGCCCCAAAGTACGCAGAGTTGTATATTGCTAGAATCATGTGCTTACATGGAGTACCTCGCACCATTATCTCAGATCGTGGAGTCGTATTCGTTGCTCGATTTTGGGAGCAGCTCCACGCATCATTGGGTACCAAGTTGATTCGATGCTCATCTTACCATCCTCAGACTGATGGTCAAATGGAGCGAGTAAAGCAAGTGCTAGAAGATATGCTCCACACCTGTGCCATCCACCATGGTAAGAATTGGGATGATCACCTACCATTGGCGGAGTTTTCATACAACAACGGTTATCAGGCTAGCATCCAGATGGCATCATATGAAGCTCTGTATGGTCGGAAATGTCGCACACCCTTCAACTGGTGTGAATCTGGTGAACGAGTGATATATGGTATCGACTTGGTGAATGAAGTAGAAGAACGAGTACGAGTTATTCAAGCCAACATCAAGGCTGCTCAGTCTCGTCAGAAAAGCTATGCGGACAAATGGCATCGACCCCCTTCACTTCGTGTCGGGGATCACGTTTATCTTCGTGTATCCCCAATGAAAGGAATTCATCGCTTCGGAGTAAAAGGGAAGCTAGCTCCATGTTTCATTGGGCCGTTCGCAATAATTGAACAATGCGGACCTGCGGCCTATCAGCTAGAGCTGCCATCGTCGCTTTCAGGGGTCCACAATGTGTTTCACATTTCACAGTTGCGAAAATGTCTCAAGGCCCCAGTCGACAGCCCTACGAAGTATTTGGAAGCTCTCCAACCAGATCTTACTTACTCTGAGCATCCAACCCAGATAATCGATGAGAAGACTCGCACCACAAGAAGCCGCACATTGCATTTCTACAAACTCTTGTGGGGCAACCACACCGCTGAAGAAGCAACGTGGGAAAGCGCAGAATATCTTAGAACAAACTATCCGGACTTGTTAGCGACATATGTTCATTAGGTTTTTTTTCTTTCATCCTTCCTTTTGTAATCTCTGGACGAGATTCTTTTAAGGGGGGAGGAATGTAAAATCCCAGTTTTCCTTATTATCAAGTTCAGTACCAGTTGGTTGTCAACCATAGTGAAGATCAATTATGGTTGTACACATAAACTTGATATCATCAATAATCTTTCTTTCACTCATACTGAAATTTTAGTAACAGAAGGAATGAACTTCACAAATGGCCTTAGAATAATTTAAGTGACCTATCTGCAAATTTAGAAAGCTATTGAATAAAAATTTCTAGGGCAAATTACTATTCAGTACTAATATACTGAAATTAATTTGAATATAGCACTGTACATTTAGGCCCTGCCAAAATATTCAAATCTGCGTAATATTCCAAATAGACTTCCTACCATGTTTCAAGATTTTTGAATTCCATTTGCTATTTTAACTGCGACGCTTAGCAAATTCAAGCCATGTTTAGAGTTCAAATTTTGAATTCTGTTCAACTCATTTGAACATCAAGAATTGAACACACCATCATGGTCAGCATAACTTGCTTGACTTATTCCAAAAGTATCACAATTTTTGAAACTTATTTGCTATTTAATTCAGTGACCCCATTGAATTTCATTCAATTTCAAATTCAAATTTGAAATTCAAATGAAACTTGTTCCAATTCGAAATCCAATTTCAGAATCAAGTTCCAGATATTTATATGAGCCTCTCCACAAAAATGTGGAATTTGTGGATCAAGTTTGGTAGGAGAATTGATATTGCAGAGAAGTGTAGGGGATAAGAACAACGGGACCCACCAGTCAGTGGCACATCTACAGTACTGCTCTGCACGCTGCAGTTTCGACGCCGCCCCGCTCGACACCGCACGCATGCAAGATTCAGCAAGCTGCTTGCTTGCCTGCTTGTCGCGCGCCTTAAAGCCTCGGCCGTCGCCACCGCCTCACACCACTCCCCTCCTGTCTTCCTCTTTGCTCTGCTTCGCACCGTCGTAGCTCAACACCGTCGCCGCCGTTCTCCACCGGTGAGCGCCTCCTCTGTGCTTTATTTCACATCGATTCAAACAGCAAACATGAAGCGCAGACTGTGCTCTACCATCCTCAACCTTTGGCTCATCGTGTTGTCTCTTGTTTGGCCCTTATTTTGAAGTTCCGCCGTCGTCATCGTCGGTCCGCCGAGGACATCGCTCTATGTCCACCATGGTGCCAGCAGCCTAGGCCATTTTGCGCTTCGACGTCAACAGACAAACTGAGCGCCAGGACACCACCTTGCTCACGGTACAAACCGTTCCAAAGCTAATCTTTTATCGAGCAGGAAATCATCTTTTCCTTTTCGGCATGCTTTATATGCTTTTCCTAGGTTCACCTCGCAATTTGTTTTCTAGGTGTAACTATCATTTAATCCAGTTACATATTAGTTTTCTAGCCTCCTTACGGTTCAGTACGAACAAAAAGCAAAAAGAATCATCGAGGAATGGCTATGTTACACCAGTTTTTGTAGCCGCCATGTAAAAACCATCGGCACGCCATCGAACTCAGCTTTGTCGGTGATGTCACCCCTTTCTAACCCCCAAATCATCATCCTGGTGCTGCTAGGAACATTCCCGACCTTTTCCCGAGCTTATTACACCATTTTCGAGCGTTTCCGACGATCACCGAAAGCCTAGCTCCACCGCTGCCGTCGCACCACCGTCTCCGGCCATCGCCGCCTCGATTGGACCCCACCATCGGCTTGCCCGGTCGATTTTATGGTTGAGCGGTCAAGGCGAGGCCGGAAAGAGGTCGACACAACCTAGTCCGGTGAAGCGCCGCCGCAAGTCCGATGAGGAACGCCACCGCGTGGGGAGGTAGACGAAGACCACCTGGGTCCTGCCTGTAGCGACTTCCCTCTCGTGCGGGATCAGCTATGAACGTGGATCCGGTTCGGCTGTGCGGGTTAACCCCGTGGTCCCCGGTGCAGCCCAGCTGCGATTGGTTGATTTTAAACCAGTGGGCCCTTCTGTTTTATTTTAATGTTTCCCTTTGGAAAATAATTCATGGATTTAACCAAACTTGGAAAATCCATAACTCCTAGTAGAATTGTCCAAAAATTCCCAAATAAATTTTGTTAGAACCAGCATGAAGAATAGCTTCCAGTGGAGCACTTGGATTTGTATGAAAGTCTATAGAAAGTTCTCCATAATTCAGATAAGCAAAATGCTTATAGAATTCATTCCTACATTTATGTTTTTTAGAAAATTCCCAAATTTGGGTAGGGAACTCTCTAAATTCACTTGAACACTAGTAAATATTTCAAGTTCATTGGACATCATTTACTGGATTGATCAGTGTTCCAAATATCTATGTAGTTATAAATTGAGAAAAATACAAAATCAATTTCAGAAATTTCCCCAAACTTGTAAAATCAGTTTCTCCCTGTAGGAAGCTTAGAAAATTGTGAAACAAATTTTTCTAGAACCAGTGAGACCACCTATACATGGTACAACCACTGGTAGCCATGATAGACCTCCAAGATTTCAACCAAAAATTAGGAAGGTTATTGCTTACCATAATTTTTAGGAACAACAGATTCCCTTGGTCATCTCCTGTTCTTTGCAAGAGTCTTCACTATGGTCACTAGTATCTACCATAAAAGTCCCAAGGCCAATTGAGATCATTATCTTATTTTAATCAAAAGATATTAGCTTATGACCTTAATCATATTGATTATTTTCAAAGTCATTCATATATAGTATATGCATAACGTGTAGTGACTGAAGTCGAGGAGCAGCCGAAAGCTTTGGAAGTCCAGCTGCCAGAAACTAACATAGACTCAGACTCGCATTCAGGCAAGCCCCGGTTTGCATTTAAGTTCCTTACAGTGTCTTTACAGTTTTCATTCACCTTACGTCTTCAGATGTTTGTGCATTACATTTAAGGTGTTTGACATCCACATGCATGACCAAAGAACCCAGGAAGTGGTTAGAATAACTCACAGACTCGTGTAGAAACTGCCATGCTTATATTCATAGGAATCCGGTAGAAGTCATGTAGTTGGAATCTACTCGCGAGATAGGATTTTATCACATGATATGAGTTGGATCAAGGAATGGTTTACAAATATAAAATTGAGACCGAGCAGCGGGTAGGATGCAGCGAGAGGTGGTCTCACGTGCGTTGCCCTACTTGTGTCGATAGAGGACCGTTTCGTGTGCGGCCTCGCTGGACAAGCTTGAATTGTACCGGTGACATACTGGAGAAATGGGCTCCAACAAACTGATGTAGCTTGATACTGGTTTGTCGAGGCATACCGTTCCGTTTTATAGGCGTAGGTTGAGGGTAGCGAGGTGTAAATCAGCTGGTGGGCACGTTAGAGTACGCCCCACGCAGTGACCTCCTGCTCGTGACGGATCGACAGGTTTGACATTCAAGTGTTTGGTGAAAGGTGGCCATATACGACTAGTACTAAAGTGCTATGTAGGTACTGCTGTAAGTACTCGCTGACGCTTCCGAAAGTGCGTATGTGTCGTGTTGACCGGGTGTGTCCTGATTGCAATCACCGTCCCTCGCGATAATAGAGTACCACTTGTTCACTATGTCGTGACGTAGTAAATACTGAAGAAGTCAGGAGAATACAATGTATTGAATTATAATTGTGTTGCAACCTTGTATGGCTTAGAGATAGCACAATTAAAAGTTCACAGTTTCCCCATACTTTACATGTAATAGCATTATGTGCTTTGGGCATGTCATATCATCAGCAAAGCGTTTCTTGTTTGCTTGTGGAGTCTATGATGTGTCGTACCTGGAGAATGTTGTGTGCTACTTAAAACATGACTATAAGGATCCAATTGTAGGCGTGTCCTCTATGCTATTCCTTACCTATGTTTAGTATTCACCCCTACATATGTCTAGTGAGACGGGTTAGTCCTGCTGAGCCTTAAGCTCACGTTTGCAGTTAACAAGATTTTGTAGATTATGCGACTGACGACGGGTTTGATGACGAGGCTGCACCCCCTCTAGAGTTTACAGCCGAGTGGGAACCCTGCACGTCGCTGTAAGTTGGGTGTTGCTAGTGCGAAGTATCCAGGACATGGATGACTTTTCTTTTGCATAGCTAGTGCCAAGAGCATAGCTATGATGTATAGTTCTCTTTCCTTTCGTTTAGTATTGTAAAACTTCCGCTGTGTTCATAAATCAAGACTTGGTATTGTAATTTGTTCCCATTCTTTTCTTGTATACTGTTGGGTGTCGCATTGCACGACACCACCCAATGAGATCCTTGGAGGTCGGGATTCCGGTCCCCACAGAATTATGAATTGGTATTGGTTCAGTAATCTGCTTTGGTATATGGAATGATGAATTTAAGACAAATGAGCACTTATGAGTTGATTATGGACTATTATTGCTGGTATTTGTTACTTAAGTTGAAATTAATGTTATTTGGGTTATTTTGGGAAGGACCACACTTAATCAACATATTATTGCATTTTCAACTATTTTGAATGTACTTTTATGCAATTAGCCATTTAATTATCAATCCTTGTTTAAGCTACATGTCATACTTTCCCAAACTTGCTGAGTACGACATGTGCTCACCCTTGCTATTCCCCCAACAAATTCAGATGCGGGCGTCAATGTGGAGTACTAGGAGGTCTTTTAGGAGTTCTAAGCGTGCGTTTACCGTCAAGCTTGCCTATGGAGTTGGAGTCACTAGTAATTAGTGTTTTTCGCTGCAATCTTTTAGAGTTTGTATTCAGGGATATTTGGTTTGTAATAAGGTACTATTGTTAGTGTTATTATCCGAGACATGGTTATAATCTGGCTATCGTTTGTGAATCACTTGTGTATGTGTGTTAAACATACTGGGCACACATATGCATCACGCTTGGTTCATTTTTGGAATCGGGTGTCACATGAGCCACCACTACAAGTCACCTACACGTACATCGCCTGAGCGTGTGCGAGATCACCTTATTATCCATGGGGTGTGCAAGCTTGAAGGAGGTTATGCAAAAGGCTTTTTTAAGCAAGTGGATAATTTTGTGATGGAGGAATCAACGGGCTCGTCACCCTCCAAGATTAGGCATCACCTCTCGCCACCTGCCATCAGAGGGTTAGTTGGCAGATTTGAGGACAGCGATGGGAAATCTCCTCATGCCCCTAAAGTGGCACATCTTTCTAAGGAGTTAGCTTCTCTCCATTTGGAGAACAAGAAGCTATCGGAACTTAGTGGTTGAAGGGCGCATAGAGAGGGCGGACCTGAAGGATGAGCTCATATCCCTCATGGAGGATATTGATATTGTTCACCGTGGCATGGGCGCCAAGCTACGGCGCGTATGCAATGCCGTCGGGAAGCCCGACATCTACAACGCTCCATAGATTAGATGCCCCGACTGCATAGGATGCTTACTAGTTTATTGTAGTTTTATTCCAAATTTTTATTCATTAAATTTAGATTGAATAATGTAAGCATCCCCAAAATTTTGAGTTCAATAAAGTAAACTTACCGATTCATCTAACCCGATAAAGTTCCATCTTTAGTTGATTTTGTGTATAACGAATTCAGGGAACAAGTGTGCGGGAGGCAACCCAAATTCGCGAAATCCCGATGTGCAAAAATAGCATTGCATCCTGAAACATGTCGCAACCGAACATACGACTCGACACGTCGGAACAGAGCAACAGAGAGGCCAGAAGGCGGTCGGTCGAACCCCCTGGTCGATCAACATGGATTGGGCCCCACACGGCTCTATTTCGCTCCACAAATTCAGTTTGGATCTCCTACCTCTGAATATGCATGCTACATTACTGTTTGAGTTTATTTAGTATTTAATATTGAATATTTGAAGCCAATTCAACTAAACAATTAAATTATAAAAATTTGTAGTCAAAATTGCTTGAACTAAAAATTTGAATACTTTATATTTCGATTTATTGCCTTGTTTTTTATTTCCACAAATAAAATAGGAACAACACATCATCTAAGTATTTGACTAGTGTGATATGGTAAATGAGTTATTCATGGAGATATCTCCTTGCTTGAAATTGATTTTGATATTTGCACAATTTGGAGTCTTTAACTTTGCCTGATTCTCTCATTGAAAATTTAAATACCCACTATAGCCATATGATAGAAATTCTTGAAAACCACATACATATGCTACTTTATTCATTGAACTTTGTCAAACTCATGACCCAATTCAGTGACATGCATGAACTTTTGACATAGAAATTCTTGTGCACCTTATTCATGCAAAATATCTCACATTGAGAATTTGCATCTACCATTCATCCAATCAAATAAAAAACTCCATACATTTCGGTCATCAAAATCTCTCAAAAAATAAAAAAAAAAAGAAGTAGAAGACATAGCTATGAAAAAAAAGAGAGAAAAGTATCTAATCTTCAAAAGAGGAAGTATGCCAAAAAAAGAGAAGAAGAAAACAAAATAGCCATGTTTCATCCATAAAGAGAGAAAACTATGGAGTCCACATTCACCCATTCAATTCATGTGCACAATTTGTTTGTTTCATAAGTCTCCCATAGAATCAAGTTTTTGACTTAGTAATATATGAATTGCAATTTGTGCCACATTTATCCCTACCAAGCTCTAGATATAGACATATTTAGTATAGGGACAAAATTGGCACAACATGCCAAGGTGAGGATCAAAATACTTTGAGAAATTTGAGAGATTCCAAATGAGAGATAAGGACAATCATTTCTATGACTTTCCAAATATAGCAAATCATTAGAACATTTCGGCAAGGGAAGATCCAAGAGAACTACATTCCAACCATTCCACTCTTCGAACACCCAAGATTGATGTGGTAGTGTGACACCCAGTTCCGAAAATGAACCAAGTGAATGCATATGTGTGCCCAGGATGTTCAACACACATGCACAAGTGCATTCACAAAAGGATATACAGAAAATTACTACAGAACAAAATCAACTAAATACTTTTATTACACAAACCATATTATCCTCGAATACAAGCTCTAATGAATATTATTGACCAGTTCAACTAATGCAGCGGAAATAAACTAATAAGCAACTAAGCAAAAGGGATAGCATAGCTCCAACACTCCACAAGCAAAGCTGACGGCAGACACGGCCTAGAGCTCCGCATTATCATCGTTAAGCTCTCAATCCTGACCTGCAACTTTTGGTGGGAGAATTGCAAGGGTGAGTACATGTCGTACTCAGCAAGTGTGGAAAGTATGACATGTAGCTGATTCAAATGATGAATATAATAATGGCTAAGTGCTGAAAAGTACATAAAAACATTTGAAAAGCAATATATTATATATATGTGAAGTAAATGTAAATCCCAATTTTTCCTTAATATAAAGTTCAACTACCAGTTGGTTATCAACCATAGTGGAGCTCAACTTATGGTTGTACACATGAACTTGATCTCATCAAAAAAATTTCTTTTACTCATACTTAAATTATATTAACATGGGGATTGGACTTCACCAATGACCTAGAATAATTCAAGTGACCTTTCTACAAATTTTGGAATTTATTTGAATGAGAATTGCTAGGGCAAAAACCATATGCAGTACTAAATATATTCAAATTATTTCAAAACTTGAATATAGCTACTGTAAATTTGGGTCCTGTCAAAATATTCAAATCAGAGGCTATAGATTTTTCCTTGACCTCATAATATTCCAAATAGAACCCCTGCAAACTTTCATTATTTTTGAAGCTCAATTGCTATTTAACTCAGTGACTCCATTGAATTTCATTCAAATTCAAATTTGAATTTGAAATCCAATTGAAACTTGTCCAAATTTGAAATCTAATTTCAGAATCTGACTCTACACATTTGATTTGACTTCTCCACAAAGATCTAGGGTTTTTGGATCAAGTTTGGTGAGGGAATTAAAGTTCCAGAGAGCATAGACTTGGGGAGGGATGTGGGACCCACTGTCCAGTGACCCATTTCCGAGCGGTTCCTCTGTTCTCACCGTCGCGACACCTCCCGGCATGCAAGACACCGAGATGCCTGCTTGCTTGCATTGTGGCCGCACCTCCTCGCCTCTCCTGGCCTATTTTAAACCCCTCCTGACCGACGGCGACGAGTTCCCAAGTTTGCATTGCCCTCCCACGCCGCAGTTCTGCCCGCCGTCGCCATTTTTGCCGCCTTCTTTACCTCCCCAGTGAGCACCTCGGTCTTACCTCTATTCTCTTCGATGCAAACAGCAAACATGACGCCAAGGCTATGCTCTACCATCCTCACCCTTTGGCTCATTGTTTTGCCCCTTGTGTTGGCCGTAGTTTGAACTTCCGCGGACGCCACCGGAGTCAGGGACGAACATCGCCTCTGCTCCATCATCGCCAGCACTCTCCAAGCCGCGTAACAACTCAACCTCAACAACAAAAAGGATGGCCATACCAAGCACTTTCTCACGGTAAAAGATGTGCCTCTTTTCATACAGTATCGAGCAATATATTCCAGTTTTGCTTTCGCTTGTTGTCATTGAACTAGCTCACTTCTCGGTTTAATTCTATTTCTACGTGTAATAATCTTTCAGTCTAATTAAGGATTATAGTCCATACCTCCTAGCGCACCCTTGTGCCAAAAATTAGAGGACGCCATCGAGTAAAGGTCGAGATATTCAAGTTTTCCCCACCGCCCTGGGAATTCCGTCGGTCCACCGTCGAAGTCGATGTTGCCGACGATTTCACCCCTTTGTCTCCCCTTAGTCATCTTCCTCATGCTCCCAGGAAGGTTCCTAGCTTTTCCTGAGCCTCTTGTGTCATTTCCAAGTGATTCTGACGATCGCCGAAAACCTAGCAGCACCGCCGCTGTCGCACCGCCGTCTCCGACCGTCACCGCATCGATTGGACCCCACCATCGGCTTGCGTGGTCAATTTTAGGGTTAGGCAGTCAAGGCTAGGCCGAGAGGACGTCGATGCAACTGTCCCGGCGAGCTCACCGGCGCTGCGCCACCGCGGCCGAGCGGCGCGTCGGGAGGTAGACGAAGGCCCCCTTGGCCCCGCCTGTCAGTGACACGTGTGAGCGCGCGGATCGGCTGCAGCACTGGATCCAGTGCGGCTGCACGGGTTAACCCCGTGGCCCTCAGTGTGGCCCAGATGCGATTGGCCCATTCAAATGAAGTGGGGCCGGCCGCTTTATTAAAATTTTCCAATTGAAAAAATAATTCCAGAATTCAATCAAATTTCAAAAATTCATTACTCCTAGTAGTTTGCTCAAAAATTTCCAAATAAATTCTGGTAGCCACTCTTGATCTCAACTTTGCAGTGGTGCAATTTGTTGGGCATGAAACTCCCAGGATTTTTATAGTTAATTCCTTTCAGCTAACTGTTTGGGAAAATAAGTACTACTGTTCTGTTAATTGGAAATTTCCCAATTGTTGTCAGAACACTCTTAATGATACACTTGATCTCCAGTAAAAATTTCAATTTCATTGGACTTCATTTACTCGGCTGATCAGTGTTCCAAATCTCTATGTAATTGAAAAATTGGGAAAAATACAGACAACATTTCAGAAATTCTCCCAAACTTGTAAAATGAATTTCTCCCGGTAGGAAGCTTAGAAAATTGTGAGACAAATTTTCTTAGAACCAGTGAGACCCCCTCTACATGGTACAACCACTGGTAGCCATGATAGACCTCCAGAATTTCAACCAAAATTCAGAGAATATTATGTCTTACCATAATTTTTAGAGACAACAAACTTCCTTGATCATATCCTGTTCTTTGCAAGAGTCTCCACTATAGTCCCTAGTATCTACCACAAAAGTCCCAAAGTGAAATAAGATCCTTATCTTAATTTGATCACATGATATTAGCTTGTGACCTTTAACATATTAACTATTTTCAAAGTCATTCATATATATAGTATCTGCATATCGTGTAGTAACTGAAGTCGAGGAGCAGCCGGAAGCCTTGGAAGTCCAGCTTCCGGAGACTAACATAGACTTGGATTCATTTTCAGGCAAGCCCCGGTTTGCATTTAAGTTCCTTACAGTGTCTTTGCAGTTTTCATTCATCTTACGTCTTCAGATGTTTGTGCATTACGTTTAAGGTGTTCGATATCCACTTGCATGGCCACAAATCCCATGGAGTATTGGGTAGGTCTACAACCCGATGATTAGAAACTGCCATGCTTATATTCATAGGAATCCGGTAGAAGTCGAGTAGTTGGAATCTACTCGCAAGATAGGATTTATCACACGGGATGAATTGGATCAAGAAATGGTTTATGAATATGAAATTGAGATCGAGCAGCGGGTAGTATGCAGCGAGACGTGGTCTCACATGCGTGGACCAGCTTGCATTGATTGAGGACCGATCCGTGTGCGGGCCTGCTGGACAAGCTTGAATTGTACTGGCAACATACTGGAGAAATGGGCTCCAGCAAACTGACGTAGCTTGATACTAGTTTCTCGAGGCATACCGTTCTATTTTATAAGCATAGGTTGAGGGCAACAATGTGTAAATCTGCTGGAGGGCACGTCAGAGTATGCCCCACGCAAGGACCTCCTGCTCATGACGGATCAACCAGCTCGACATTCTAGTGTTGAGTGAAAGGTGGCCATATACGGCTAGTACTGAAGTGCTATGTACGTACAGCTGTAAGTACTCGCTGGCGCTTTCGAAAGTGCATATGTGTCGTGTTGACTGGGTGTGTTCTGATTGTAATCACTGTCCGTCACGGTAATAGAGTACACTTGTTCACCAAGTCGTGACGTAGTAAATACTGAAGAAGTCAGGAGAATATGATGTATTGAATTATAGTTATTTTGGAACTTTGATTGCTGTCCAATATGTTCACTAAAGTTACTTTCATTTAACTAGTAAGCTGCTGATAGTAACTTGAAAGCTAAGGATCCACATGTAGGCGAGTCCTTTACAGCTTTACCTTACCTATGCTTAGTAGTCACCCTGCATATGTCTAGTGAGACGGGTTAGTCTTGCTGAGCATTAAGCTCACGTTTGCAGTTAACAAGTTTTTGCAGATTATACGACTGATGATGTGTTCGATGACGAGGCTGCACACCCTCCAGGGTTTACAACCGAGTGGGAGCCCTGCACGCCGCCGTAAGTTTGGTGTTGCTAGTGCGAAGCATCCAGAGCATGGATGACTTTGCTTTTGCATAGCTAGTGCTGAGAGCGTAGCTATGATGTATAGGTTACGTTCCTTCCGCTTAGTATTATAAAACTTCTGCTGTGTTTATAAATAAAGACATGGTATTGTATTGTATTCTCGTTCTTTTGTTGTATACTACTGGGTGTCGCATCACACGACATCAACCGATGAGATCCTTGGATGTCGGGATTTCGGTCCCCATAGCTTGGTATCAGAGCATCGTTGGGAACAGTGCGCTTTAAAAGAGCATATTTTCAAAAACTTAGGATTATATGAGTGAGGAATTAGCTATATGCCCCTTTAAGGAGTATTATTAGTATAAGATATAAAGTTGGTAAACTAACTTATGTGTTATTAATTCTGTAACGACGCTCCGACATCAGGTAAGCGGTAAGGTACGCCACTGAGAGCGGATCAATCTCAGTAAGCTCATCATACGAGGAGTGGTATGTGATATTTCTGTGGATTAGCACGGAAAGTCTATATGAGTCTCTGAAGCTTTTCATGTTTCTGAGAACATATGACACGAGGTACCCTAGCGTGACACAAAATTAGTGAGAGCCTCCGTCGGGTGGTGGATAACCTGATAGTATACGTCCCTAGAACTATTCATGTTCTATGGGAGCATGCAAAACACGTATGCCCCAGCATGTATAAGCCAGTTCATGTGGGAGTCTTCGCTGTACAGACGTAGTAGGGCCATGTACCTTGAGACATGACTTCGCTCAAGGGCGACTCACACCAGAGTCGTATGCGTTTACTTTCAAATATATATCTATGTATTGTGACTACCTGTCGTGTTTCCCTGAACCGCCCTTGTGGTGTGCAGGTGTGAAAGGGGATTGTTTGTCTTCTTTAGCTACAGTGACTACAGTAGCAACCCATGTAGAACACGTTTGCGAGTGAACGATACTAGGGCCACCTATAAACGTATCCGGATATACCGGTTAGAATTTCCTTTGGTGAGGCACGTAGTACCGTCGGTATCAAATTTGATACTTGACCATCCCGAACGACAGAGTGGATGCATTTTGTTTGATGTCCAACTATCAGTTGCTGGTATGTTTGGACTTGTGTCATTGGTTTCGGCTCGACAAAGGGTTAGAACCAAGGTTCTTAATTTCTGGCTAAAGTTTGGTCAATTTTGCTGGATTATGATCTTGGTTAGTTGTTAATTAACATAGGGGTATTCTACATGGATGGAAATCTCTTGAATACCTCTACAACTTTTCTGTTGACCATCAGGGCAGAAAGGCTTGATAATCTGTTGAAATTTGGAGTATATTAAAACTGCTCCAGATAACCATACCAGTGTACCAGTCTCTGTATTTTTGCCATAACTCACTGTAGAAAAATCTTCTGCCTTATTGGAATACATATCTGGAAAGGGAAGAAGGAGATATACAGATTTGTTATTCAAAGTTTTTCCTGATTCAAATTTTAGTCAAATCAAATTTTGAGTTCAAAACAGTGAATTGCAGGACTGCTGATGAAAACCAGTTAGTTCATCTGTTAAGTTTGGATAGCGATAGCTCTTAATCCAGAATAGTGACATGGTCACATATATACATTTCTGGAAATATTAGGAAGTCCTCTATCTACTTTATATTGCACTAATGGCCTGAATCTTGGCGTAACTGTGTTAAATTCCTATTGTTGCAAACTTGATTCTGGCAGGCAAGAACTTGAAACAGTTTGCACATGGTTTCAAATTTGCGCGCTATACCTGTATAAAAAAATTTTCAAGGCTGAACACTTTTACTTCTGGATTGTTAACTTGATGTTATACAATGTTTATTTTGTCATTAACATATTATATTGTTATGATATACCTGTATAAATTGTGGAAATAACCACATATACAAGGGAGGTTCTGTCAAAATTTCCAGAAAACTTGGGTCAACTTTAAACCTGTATAGATTCTACTTCCTAGCTCACCTGGAGCTGTAGGAGTACAATCTGGAAAGAATGTAAAGTTTACTACAACTTTTGTATTCAACCCAACGTCTGGTTGAGACATTTCCTGTATAAAAATTTTGAATTTATACAGGAAGGTCAGCTGGAACAGACTATGATTACTACTACAACTTTAATTTTTTTTGAACTATTGGAAGTTGGAAACCTTTTCATGTTCAAGTATCCTTTCCACAGATGGTGGATTTGATGGTAGACTTACCAAACGGATGGGTGTTCGTGACGTGTGCTCTTCGAAAAGGTTTTCCGGAGTTGATAATAGCGATGCTTCAACGGTTCGGGTATCGCGACACACTGAGCTATTGGGGCAGGGAATTCGATGACAGAGTTGTGAAAAGATGCACCATCTTTGTTGATGTACCCGCTGGTCTGTCATATGTTGGATGGGCTTCTTTCTCCATCCAGGTGAAAGGGAATCAGTTGGAAGACACGTGGTGTTTTGCCGCGAGTGTTGCTATTGCAAGCTTCATTATCGTCATACGGTGGGCACCCCGTTCGCGCTCTTTCCAGTCGACAGTGGAGCTGGTGATGAGTGGGCAAGTCAAATGAGTGCAGATTATGGCATTCACAGGGAGGTACCCAAGATAATCTTGGCGTTTTACGCAGTATCATCGTGTCAAGTGATCTTTACATAGCATGCTAGCATTGAAGGCTTGATGGGTGATCTGAAACAAGCTATGATTCGAGGAGATCATTTTGAGTGGGCCAATGACTCACTAGTGCCATGATTGCTCCTCTCAATAGACATCTTAACATTAGGGAGAATCAGTGGCACCGAGATATTCAAGATCTATCAGAAGCTCGCCAGGAAACACACTGCGTAGAAAGCGTGTTGGAGGCGAGTCAACTTGAGGTGCAGCTGCTGGATGATCAGTTGAGTACGGTGACTCAAGAACTGGATCAATCCAGGGAGGAGACTTAGGATTGGAAAGCCAGTTGCGAGCATCCACAAAAGGAACTGGAAGACTATAAGATGTTTCTTCTACAGGCTGATGTGCAATCATTAGTTGCCACGACGTCATTGAGGGCGGCTGGGCAGCAGCTCCTGCTCCAGCACCCGCACCTGTGGCACCAAATCCGGAGGATGAAGACGAAGAAGATCCTGAGATACTTGAGTACACCGAAGAAGGTGTATTGGAGTAGGATGGGGCAGCACTCCTGCCATCAAGGGGCCATGTATAGTTAGTAGTTGTTCGTGTTTATTTTGGGGTCATGTTTGTGTCATATTATAAATAGTAGTGTGTATGTATAAGATGACAAGGTGTGTATGACGCCTCATGGAGACCAAGTATAGTAGAGATGCACTTCCGTAGTGGGAGTCCATCATTTTTGTGTTCCCTACTGTAAACTTGGTCATGAGATAATATATCTTGTATACAGTTTGTACTTTATCAATATATGTGAATGTTATGCACTTACTTCCTTGTCAAGATTTGCACTACTGTAATATGAAATGGATGAACGAAAAACAAACATGTTGCTGATGTTTAAATCGTGTGGATGCAGAATGGTGCGTACGCATTCGACGCCTGAGATGGGAGGCTCGAGCCGTGGTCGTGAGGACGAAACTCCGACCCAGGAGAAAGCTGCGACACCACAACAAGTTCCACCACCACCACCTCATGAACTTCCGTGGAGTCTCACAGAGGTTCTCGCCGCAGTGCTCGGCTCGCGCGACGAGCAAACCGAGTTGTTGCGGACCTTGGTCCAACATTCGTCCCGTCAAGGGGTGCGACAAGATGCGGGTCCACGATAGCCATATCCGAGTTCATACTCAGACATCATGTCAACGCATCTGCTGGTCTTCATGGAGGCCGAGGAACAGTTGGAGGCGGACAACTGGCTCCGGTCCATAGAAGGAAAGTTTGGTTTGCTACGATTAACCGAACAACAGAAGACCCTGTTTGCGGCACAATAGTTGCAGGGATCTGCTGGTGCGTGGTGGGCGAATTATCTCGCCGCACGACAAGCAGACTATGCCGCTAGCTGGGAGGAGTTCTGGGAGGTGTTCCACGCCTATCATATACCTCCCGGGATCATGAGGAGGAAGCTTCAAGAGTTCTTGGCGCTGAAGCAAGGAGGCAGGAGTGCTTACGAGTACTCCAAGACCTTCAACCACTTGGCCCAGTATGCTCAGGACCAAGTGAGTAATGAAGATAGGAAGCGTGAGTGCTTCTACCGGGGATTGATCCCCAAGATGAAGGACAAGCTTGCCTTGTTCAATCACAGCAACTTCCATGACATGGTCAACGCCACAATCGTACAGGAGGACGCTACTAGGGAGTTGTCCTCTGACAAGAAGAAGAGGAGTGCTCCACAGGGCAGCATACGTGGTGCTCCTCAGAAGTATCGAATGGTGTATCGATCACCATCTGGCCAGAGGTGGCAGCCGCCACCGCGACCACCGATGTTTCATGGTCGCTAGTTCAACAACGTCGACTTCCGTCTGCAGCAGTAGTAGGGGATCATTCCGCGTGCACCTCCACCTCTACCGCGTGCATCGGGATTCCGTCCTCCCTTCCGAGCCAGTACGACCCCGTACACGTGTTTCACGTGTGGTCGTACGGGGCACTTCGCCAAGGACTACCCGCAGGACAGGCAAGGCGGGGGACAGTCTTCGTACCTGGGGGAAAACCAGCCTCACAGCCAGCCCAAGAAGCCAGCCAGCAGAACTGGCAACGTCCACCACCTCGCCATCGAGGACGTTCCGGAAGGCGCACCCATACTCACAGGTACGTTCTCTCTCCTTGCTCATCACATAGTCATCCTATGACTCTGGTGCTTCCCACAACTTTATTAGCAAGTCTTATGTCATTCAATATTAGTTGCCTATCGTTCCCACAAAAACCCCATATATGATTTGTTCTCCGGGTGGGAAAGTAGTAGCAGATGAGATGGTCCATAGAGTACCTCTTAATCTGGGTGGGAACATATACCCAACCTCTCTTATATTATTGGAGCATCAGAAGTTAGATGTCATCTTAGGGATGGCATGGTTGCAATAAAATAGTTCTATTATTGACATCATTCCTCAGGGAGTATATCTGAATTCTCCACTCCACCCCCCCCCCCCCAAGCTCTCATTCTTGAGGGTATCATCCGAGCTACTCCAACTACATATAACATCAAGGCCTTTAAAGTTAAGGATATTCCAGTGGTATGTGAGGATCTTCCTGGTATGCCACCAGAAAGAGATGTCGAGTTTAAGATTGAACTTGTACCGGGAACAGTGCTGATCTCGAGGAAGCCATATAAGATGGCACCTAAGGAACTTGCAGAACTGAAGGAGCAGCTGAAGGAACATATGGACAAGGGTTTCATTCGTCCAAGTTCATCACCTTGGGGTTGTTCTGCATTGTTTGTGGAGAAGAAGGATAAGACATTGATACTATGTGTGGACTATCGTCCACTCAATGCTGTCACAATCAAGAATAAGTATCCACTACCACGCATCGATATACTGTTCGATCAATTGGTGGGTGCTAAGGTATTCTCGAAGATGGATCTTCGTTCTGGGTATCATCAGATCAGGATTCGACCAGAGGATATAACTAAAACGGCATTATCGACGAGGTATGGATTGTATGAGTACCTTGTCATGTCCTTTGGATTGACCAATGCACCGGCTCATTCCATGTATCTCATGAATTCGGTGTTCATGTTGGAATTGGACAGGTTTGTTGTGGTCTTCCTTGATGACATCCTTGTGTATTCGAAATCCGAAGAAGAACATGCTCAACACTTGCACGTCGTACTTCAACGATTACGAGACCACAAGCTGTATGCTAAGTTTAGCAAATGTGAGTTCTGGATCAGCCAAGTGCCTTTTCTTGGGCACATCATCTCTGCTGAGGGGATTGTAGTTGATCCAAGCAAGATTAAGCAAATACTCAAATGGGAGTCTCCAAAATCTGTACATGAAGTTTGAAGCTTTCAGGGTTTAGCAGGATATTACCGAAGGTTCATGCCAAGTTTGTCCAAGATAGCTAAACCTATGACAGAACTTCTGAAGAAAGGGAAGAAGTATGTATGGACGAAGGAATGTGAGGAAGGTTTTCAAGCATTAGTGAAACACCTCACGACAGCATCGGTATTAGCCCAACCGGACACAACCAAGTCATTTGATGTTTATTGTGATGAATATTGAATTGGTTTGGGTTGTGTATTGATGCAAGACAGAAGGGTGATCGCTTATTGATCACGACAGCTTCGGACTCATGAGCAGCATTATCCGACTCATGATTTAGAGCTTGTTGCCGTGGTACTTGCATTGAAGATGTGGAGACACTATCTGTTGGGAAACCTAGTGCATCTCTACACCGATCACAAAAGCTTGAAGTACATCTTCACCCAGAAGGACTTGAATATGCGACAGCTAAGATAGTCTGAATTGATCAAAGATTATGAGATTGAGATCCACTACCATCCTGGCAAGGCGACTGTAGTTGCAGATGCGCTGAGTTGCAAGTCCCATGTCAGTAATATTTCCATCACCTCGATAGAAGAAGAAGAGTCCAGTCTCTACTTGGTTCCATATGGGGCGCTCTACAATCTAGCTCTCGTTCCTACCATAAGAGAAGATATTTTAGAGGCTCAGAGGGAAGACAAGGGCATGTCGCACATTTGCTGAAGAATGAAGAAGGGGGAGATGAAGTGTTATCGATGTGATGATGATGGTACTATCTGGTTCAAGGACCGCATCGTGGTGCCCCATAATATGGAACTTCGGAGGAAGATATTAAACGAAGCTCATTTTTCCAAGTATTCTATTCATCCGAGAAGTAACAAAATGTACCAAGACTTGAAGAAGAAATTCTGGTAGTCCCGGATGAAGCGTGAAATAGCGAAGTATATATCAGAATGTGATACATGTCGGCGAGTTAAAGCATATCATTTGAGGACAGCTGAATAGCTACAACCCTTAAGCATACTAGCCTGGAAATGGGAGGACATTAGCATGGACTTCATCGTTGGTTTGCCTATCACATTCCGTAAGCATGATTCCATTTTATACCCGTCAATATCAACTACCATGCACCAAAGTATGCAGAGTTGTATATTTCTAGAATCATGTGCTTACACGGAGTACCCCGCACCATCATCTCAGATCGTGGAGCCATTTTTGTTGCTCGATTTTGGGAGTAGCTCCACGCATTGTTGGGTACTAAGTTGATTCGAAGCTCAGCTTACCATCCTCAGGCTGATGGTCAAACGGACCGAGTAAACCAAGTGCTAGAAGATATGCTCCCCGCCTGTGCCATCCACCATGGTAAGAATTGGGATGATCATCTACCATTGGCGAAGTTTTCATACAGCAATGGTTATCAGGCTAGCATCCAAATGGCACCATATGAAGCTCTTTATGGTCGGAAGTGTCGCACACATTTGAACTGGTGTGAGTCCGGTGAACGAATCATATATGGTATCGACTTGGTGAATGAAGCCGAAGAACGAGTACGAGTTATTCAAACTGAAAGTGCATCTACGACTCCCTTGTGGGTTTTGGATGATTTATGACAAGCAATTGGGATCCTAATCCTTTTGTTGAGATGAATGCAGGCAAATGATGAAAAATGAGCAAAATGCCAAAAAGAAGGGAAATGAGAAGCAAAGTAAATGTGAGCTCAAGGAGAAGAAAATAGTAGTTTATTATGTATGGAGTGTGTTAAGGAAACACATCCAAGAGCTCAATCACTTTCAAGCACACACACACAATGCACAAAGTTATACAGGACCGGACTAGTCCGAAAATAGCCGGACTAGTCCAATATCACATTCTGCACTAGATCGGACAAGTCCGGTCCCCACTGGACTAGTCCGATATCTTTCTGATTCACTTCGGACTAGTCCTCCCCAATGCAGACTAGTCCTCAACACAATGCACAAGTCACACAAAATCGGACAAGTCCGTTGTAATCCGGACTAGTCCGATATTCATTCTGATCCACTTCGGACAAGTCCGGTGTCTACACGAACTACTCCGATATACACACTGATCTAAATCAGACAAGTCCTCCAAGTGCGGACTTGTCATTCTAAACACTTAGGGTTTCATGTGTCCGGACAAGTCCGATGGCAATTGGACTAGTCCGAAGATTTCCAGTAGCGAAATCGGACAAGTCCGTTTTCAAACGAACTAGTCCAATATTCCTGGACACTTAGGGTTTGCTACACACAGCACACCGGACTAGTCCGGTGACCACCACGGACTAGTCCGATCTTTCTAAACCCTAACGGTCACTTTTAGAAACCCCATATAAATAGAGGTGCACGGCCCACTTTCACAATCTCTCGAACCCTAGCGCTGTCACACCTCCCAAGAGACTCAAAAAACCACCTCTCTCCACGAAATTAAGTGCAAAATCGATCAATCTATTGAAGATCACTTCTAGATCATTGGAGAGACACTTGGAACACATCATTGAGCTCTTGGTTTGATTCTCTAACACACTCTTGCGTTTCAATTTGTAATTTTCGAGTGTGTTATTGGTGGCTTTGTAAGTTGTAATCAAGGGAGCTCTCAACGTGTGAGAACGCCCCTTCAACTTGGTTATTTACCCCTTTGTGATTAGTGGAAGAGGATTGGCCTTCGTGGCGATCCGATGAGGGAAGGGTTGGAGAAGACCCGGTCCTTTTGTGGGCTCCTCAACGTGGATGTAGGTTGCCTTCGTGGTAGCCGAACCACGGGATAAATCTTGTGTCTTGTCCTTTTGTGTTCTTCATCTTAATTGATCAACTTAATCTAGGGTTTGATTCATTTTGTTCAATTTGAGTTAATTTGTTAAACAAGAGCCTTAATTGTTATAGAAGTTGACATACAACTATTAAACTATCATTTAAGTCTATATTTCTGCTGCCTACATTAACGAATCAATCAAATTGACTGAACTTGATCAACTTAGCCCGTGAAAACCGGACTAGTCCGCACTTTACCGGACTAGTCCGCACTTTACCGGACTAGTCCGATATCTCTGGTATTGACTATGTTGTTGAGTGTTACAGGAACCGAGAAAAATTCAAAAAGGCCTATTCACCCCCCCCTCTAGGGCTACATTCAATTGGTATCAGAGCAGGTTCTTCAATAAAGAGTGCAACCACTCGAAGAGATCATGTCGGACATGAAGGAAGTTCAGAAAATCAACAACCAGGAAGAAGTTAACAACGACAAGAACCAAAAGCTAGAAAAGTATCTCGAAGCAATTCAAGACTTCGATGATGATGACGAGGAGACGCTGGAGCTGAAAGCACTCCTCAGGAAGAAAGCACTTTCCAAAGGGAAAGCCAAAGTTGAAGAAAAGAAGAAGGGGAGTGGTCACACCGACTACTCCCGATATCCTTTTAACTATGATCGTTTAAATTCAAATAACAGCCATTATCTATCTATTCCTCTTGGAAAAGCCCCACACTTCGATGGGAGTGATTACTCCATGTGGAGGCAAAATATGAAGATGCACTTGATTTCCCTTAACCCAAGTTTATGGCATATTGTGTGCACAGGAATAGACATCCCAAATGACGACGAAGAGCTCACCCCAAGTCAAGAGCAAGCCATCCACAGAAACGCTCAAGCCGCAACCGTAATCACCTCCTCTCTAAGTCGAGATGAATTCACAAAGGTGGACAGATTGGAGATTGCCAAGGAAATATGGGACACGCTACAAACAGCCCATGAAGGTGACCGGCATGTGCGGGAGGCGAAAATTGAAATGATCGAAGGCGAACTTGGAAGGTTCGCAATTGAGGAAGACGAGTCTCCCCAGGACATGTACAACCGATTGAAGACACTTGTAAACAAGGTTCGATCATATGGGATCAAGAAGTGGAATGACCACGAGGTTGTAAAGCTCATCCTTAGAGCCTTTATGCCTCGCAATGTCACACTATGCTCTATGATCAGAGAGAGTCCCGGGTACAAGAGGATGACTCCAGATGAGCTGCTTGGCTAAATCATCAACTTTGAAATGATGGAGAAACAAGCCAAGCACGTCAAAGAAATAGCCGACCTCACATCGGCCAAGAAGAAGGGAGTTGCCTTAAAGTCCACACTCAAGCCACTATCCAAGGAAGCAAGAGAAGCACAACTTGAGGAGGATAGCGATGATGAAAGTAGTGAGCTGGATGGAGAGGATATGATTTTGTTCATGAAAAAGTTCAAAAGAATATTGAAGAAAAGACAAGGAACAAAATCAAGTGAAGGCAAGTACAAAGAGAGGACAAAGCCGAAGATGAGGCGGGCGTGCTATAACTGTGGTGAGTATAACCACTTTATAGTCGATTGCCCGTATGAGGACAACAAGAAGAAGAATAAAGAGGTCAATCCTCAACCGAAGAAATTCTTCAAGAAGAAGAAACAAGCTGAACAAGCACACATTGGAAAGGAGTGGGACTCAAACGATGAGTCTTCATCATCCGATGAAGAAGAGATGGCTAGCATAGCCATTGAAAGCACGTCCAAGAAACCCACACTCTTCCCCACGCTCGGTACAAAGAAGGGACATGGCACTTGCCTCATGGCAAAGGAAGGTAAACGCAAGGTAAACATCAAAACTCCTTCCATGCATTCCTACTCAAGTAATGATGAACTAGATAGTGATGATGAAGATATGTTAATGGGATTAGACAGAAAAACTGCTGCTAAAATGAAATTTTTACTTGACCAACTTGTTGAGAAGGAACAGCTAATTGATCGTCAAGCGGACATGATTATCTCCCAAAAGGAGAAGTATGTCAAACTTGACAATCTTCTAGTTCTTGAAAAGGAGAAAAACAGCTCACTAGAGCTTGAGCTAGCTTCAAGCAAGAAAACTTGCTTGGAGTTAACCAACTCAAACGTTGCAATCAAGGATCAACTTGATGACCTGATCAAGGTTAACAAGATCCTTGAAGTGCAAGTTGAGTCACTCAAGCTAAGTGAATCTTCCTCCTCTTCAAGTCTACCTTCTCAACCCACTTCAACTAATCTTGTTCATATGTGCAAATGTAGTAAAATCAACACCAGTTTGAAGGAAAAGTCTACCTCCACAAAGGATAAAAATCCTACCCAATGTGGAATATTTGACAAGGAGAGGATCAACTATGCACGTAGTGCATACTTGGTCCAAAGACCTCCAAATGTCAAGTATGGCATTGGTTACTCTTATGATGGAAAGCAAAATGCTGTAAGTCATAAGAATAACAAGGAAAAGATTACCTTTGTGAAGGGAGGACCCTCACAATCTGGTAACTCGAAAGTTAAAAACCTGAACTCTCATGAACATCGGACTAGTCCAGTTGTGATCCGGACAAGTCCGGTCATACGGACAAGTCCGATCACCCAGACTAGTCCGATCAACAAACAACAACAACTTTTGTTCAAAACCTTTGATGCCTCTTATGTATTAATGAGAAACAATCTTGGTAAAGTTTATGCTTATTATGCTGGGCCACGCCATGGGAACACAAAATCCCATGTGTGGGTGCCCAAATGTATTGTAACTAACCTCCAAGGACCCAAGCAAGCTTGGGTACCTAAAACCAAGACATAATTTGTTTCTGCAGGCCTACTCCTCCGGTGGATCCAAATGGGTGCTAGACAGTGGATGCACCAACCACATGACCGGAGAAAGGAGGATATTCGTGGAATATGAAGAAAACGAGGACCCAAACGAAGGCATCTACTTCGGAGATAATAGTCAAGGAAGGGTCCTCGGTACCGGTAAAATAGCAATATCCTCTGAACACACTCTTTCTCATGTTTTACATGTTGAATCTTTAGATTATAACCTGCTGTCCATATCTCAATTATGTGACAAAGGTTATAATTGCCTGTTCACTAACGAGGGTGTGACCGTCTCAAGGAGGAGTGATGGTTCCGTTGCATTCAAGGGTATGTTGAAGGGAAAGCTTTACCTTGTTGACTTCAACAAGGATAAAGCTGAACTCGACACATGCTTGATTGCAAAAACCAACATGGGTTGGCTGTGGCATAGACGGCTAGCACATGTTGGTATGAGGAATCTTCAGAAACTCCTCAAGGGCGATCACATCCGAGGTTTGAAAGATGTTGTCTTCGAGAAAGGCAGGCCTTGTAGCGCGTGCCAAGCCGGGAAGCAAGTTGGAGCACATCATCCCGCAAAGAACATCATGACTACGACAAGACCGCTCGAACTACTTCATATGGACTTGTTTGGTCCAATTGCTTACATAAGCATCGGCGGTAATAAATACGGTTTAGTCATTATTGATGATTTTTCCTGCTTCACTTGGGTGTTCTTTTTGCATGACAAGTCAGAAACACAAGGGACACTCAAGAAATTCTTCAAGAGAGCGCAAAACGAGTTCTCACTATCGATCAAGAGTATTCGGAGCGACAACGGCACATAATTCAAGAACATACAAGTGGAGGAGTACCTTGATGAGGAGGGAATCAAGCACGAATTTTCAGCACCATACTCTCCACAACAAAACGGAGTTGCCGAAAGGAAGAACCGAACGCTCATAGAGATGGCAAGAACAATGCTCGATGAATACAAGATTTCGGATCGATTTTGGGCGGAAGCAATTAACACCGCTTGCCACACCACAAATCGACTCTACCTTCATCGACTACTCAAGAAGACTCCTTATGAGCTACTCACCGGTAACAAACCAAACATTTCATATTTTAGAGTTTTCGGTTCTCCATGTTATATTTTGAACAAGAAGCCCAGGACTTCAAAGTTCGCTTCGAAGTCCGATGAAGGTTTCTTGCTTGGTTATGATTCGAACACTTACGCCTATCGTGTTTTCAACAAGGCCTCCGGACTTGTTGAAGTGGCACGTGACGTAGTGTTCGATGAAACTAATGGCTCCCAAAAGGAGCAAGTTGATCAATGTGAATTAGGTAAAGAAGAAGCTCCTTATCAAGCATTGAAGAGAATGGCTCTAGGCGAAGTTCGACCACAAGAGTCATCGTCACAAATACAAGAGGAAAGTGAACCACGAGAGGAGATCAACAATCAAGGGGGAGCTTCTATACAAGATCAATCACAAGAATATGAAGATGATCAACAAATCAACGAGGGCAACCACCAGGGGGAGAAGAAAATGATCACCAACACACAACTCTCCAAGTGCCACACCCAAGAGTAGACCAATGCATTCAAAGGGATCACCCAATCGACAACATCATCGGTGACATCCAAAAGGGAGTAACCACTAGATCTCGTATAGCTAATTTTTGTGAGCATTACTTGTTTGTCTTCTTTTTGGAACCACGCAGGACTGAGGATGCATTGAAGGATCCGGACTGGGTGGTGGCAATGCAAGAAGAGTTGAACAACTTCAAGAGAAACGAGGTTTGGGAACTTGTGGGAAGACCCAATGCAAATATAGTGGGCACCAAGTGGGTCTTCCGCAACAAGCAAGACGAACACGGAGTGGTGACAAGAAACAAGGCACGACTTGTGGCCAAAGGTTACTCACAAGTTGAAGGTTTGGATTTCGATGAGACTTTTGCTCCAGTAGCTAGGCTTGAATCAATTAGAATACTACTTGCATATGCTACTCACCATGATTTCAAGCTGTATCAAATGGACGTAAAAAGTGCCTTCCTCAACGGACCGATCAAGGAAGAGGTGTACGTGGAGCAACCACCCGGGTTTGAAGACGAAGAGTTCCCCGACCACGTATATAAACTACGTAAGGCTCTCTATGGCCTCAAACAAGCTCCTAGAGCTTGGTATGAGTGTCTTAGAGATTTCTTAATTGATAATGGTTTTCAAATTGGCAAAGTAGATTATACATTATTCACTAAGAATCTAGATAATGATCTTTTTATTTGCCAAATCTATGTTGAGGATATAATTTTTGGGTCAACTAACCAATCCTTCTGTGAAGAATTTAGTAGAATTATGACAGACAGGATTGAAATGTCAATGATGGGAGAATTGAAGTACTTCTTGGGATTCCCAGTGTGGCAACAAAGGGAAGGAACATTCATAAGCCAAACCAAGTACACGCAGGACATACTCAAGAAGTTTGGCATAGACAAGGCAAAGCCCATAAAGACTCCCATGGCTACGAATGGCCACTTGGATCTCAATGAAGATGGACCAAGCGTCGACCAAAAGGTATATCGCTCCATGATTGGATCTTTACTCTACTTATGTGCATCTAGGCCAGACATTATGTTAAGTGTATGTTTGTGTGCAAGATTTCAAGCCAACCCCAAGGAATGTCATTTGACAGCCGTAAAAAGAATCTTGAGATATTTAGTTCATACACCCAACCTTGGTCTTTGGTACCCAAAAGGATCCGAATTCAATCTCATTGGTTACTCCGATGCAGATTATGCCGGGTGCAAAGTTGATAGAAAAAGCACCTCTGGCACATGCCAATTCCTAGGAAGATCTTTAGTTTCTTGGTCATCTAAGAAACAAAATTCCATTGCATTATCCACAGCCGAAGCGGAGTATGTTGCAGCCGGGAGTTGTTGTGCACAACTCCTTTGGATGCGACAAACTCTAAGGGATTACGGTTACAATATGAACTGTATTCCTCTTCTTTGTGATAATGAGAGTGCCATTAAAATAGCCCACAATCCAGTTGAGCACTCTAGGACTAAACACATAGATATAAGACATCATTTCTTGAGAGACCATTCCATGAAAGGAGACATAACCATCTCACATGTCAACACCCAAAAACAATTGGCCGACATATTCACCAAGCCACTTGATGAAAAGCGTTTTTGCGAACTCTGAAATGAGCTAAATATTCTTGATTCTCGGAGTGTGGCTTGAAAAGTTGCATACCTGTATGATTGCTTCAAAATGTTGATTGAATTGTGAAAATCATCCCTCTCCATTTTTCTCTCGAAAAACTATGTCAATTATTAGATCTTGATGAATTTTGATCATTGTATGATTGTTGTATGCTTACTGGTCAAATTCATCAAGATTACTTGATTTGTTTTGCCTCTCTATTCTCTATTATTGAACCTTCAAATATATATGAATGGGCTATGCAATTCTTTCCTGGTGACCACGGACTAGTCCGTGGTTACCTGGACTAGTCCGCCTATGCACACTAGTCCGCAGAGTGCCGGTTAGGCCGGACTAGTCCGATATACCACGGACTAGTCCGATATAGGTCTCTAGATGCCTTCGGACTAGTCCGGTCATGTCTGAACTTGTCCGATTTTTCGTGTCCATAACCCTAGCCGCCACCAAACCCTAATCTCCTCATCCCCACTTTTGCTCACGCCTCCTCTCTCTTGCGCTCGAGCTCCCAAGGCGATTTTCTCCTCCCTCCGTCGAAAAAGTCCACATTTGGGCGGAGATCGAGCTTGACCTCTTGGGGATTGAAGCTATCGGACTAGTCCGACCTCCAACCCCCAACACTTCGAGCCTCCATCGATTTGTTCGGTAAATTTCTTCAAAACCCTAGAAATCTTGTTTTTCTCCATTGTTGATCGTATAGCCTAGCATCCTTCACTAGATACATGCTTATTTGATGTACTACGTGTATGCTAGACTAGATTTGCATTAGGAATCATCGCTTGACCAATCTGTTAGGTTTTTTAGGATGAACACCGGACTAGTCCGGTCCATACACGGACAAGTCCGGTACCCCGGACTAGTCCGTGCCTGAGCACCGGACAAGTCCGATGTTTCTGAACCTGAAACCTAATTCCTTAATTCCTTAATGTCATCCATTGCTATCTTGACTTACCAATGCCTTGTATAACTTATCATTATTCTTGCTCAATCATTCTCAGATCATGTCGAGCTCCGACAACGAGATCTCCGACTTTGAGGCCGAGTTGGACCACGAGGTGGCACCTCGGTCCTCGGCGGGACTTGGCAAGAAACGCCAAGAAAGACCTTCCGAGCCTGCTACTTCCCCTCCCCAAGTTCGGAGGAAGGTTTGTGTCGAGAAGGCCGCCTCGAAGGCTGCTCCGTCCACAAGCGGCCTTCGTCAAGCAAAAGGAAAGGGCAAGGGAGTAGCAACGGGGCCAGTTGGGCCCTTGAAGCTCCATGCTCCCAGGGAAGGGGTCCGGGACCCCAATTAAGAGAAATTCAATGGGAAAGGCAGTGATGTGGCAGCCAAGCTCAGAAGCATTGATTGCTATGCAAGGCCAAAGCAGGCAGCTGATGGAAGGTTTTGGACAAACATCCATGCAGATTTCTACAGGCTGGTTTACCTGCCAATGAAGACTCCGGTGGTGCGCAGTCAGTGGATTGACTGGGCCTACCTAGAGAAGAAGAACTGCTCAGCGTTTGATGAAGTTATTGCAGCAGCTGAGAGGCATGGCCTGAAGGATCTCTTTGCCTTCAGGCATAAATAGAATGATGAGGTGATTGCACAGTTCTATGCAACGTGCCACTTCTCGAGTGAAGATGAAGAGAGTGTGACTTGGATGACCCACGGATCCAAGTATAGTATCACTCAAGAGGACTTCAATAATCTGCTTCATCTGGACACCTCTGACAATGACAGGCTGATCATCCACAACATAGGGGTCATTGAGAGGGACGGAATGAAGTTCATGTATGAGCCCAACTCTAAGTATGTTCCTCCCTCCACAAAGAACATGAAGCCCTTCTTTGTGGTCCTGAACAGAGTTCTTCGGAAGACCATTGCCCCCAAGGATGGGGATGCAGGGAGTGTACAGGGCTACCTCCGGACTCTAATGAGGGTCATAAGCAAGAAGAGGCAGTTTGATGTTGCAGATTACATATGGAATGACATGGTCAACATCTCAAGCACCCCCAATAGGTCCTGTGGCTATGCTCCCTACCTGATGTTTATGATTGAGAAAGTCACAAGTATTGAGTTCGTGAAGGATGTGGAGCACACTCCTCTGAGGCCTCAGAAGCCTCAGCCTATGAGTGTCCAGGCTGCTCCCTCGCCGGCCTCAAGTCCTGAGGCACCGGCAAGAGAAGGAGATGCTGCCAGGGCTGTCCCTACCTCCAGGGAAGCCCCTCAGAGAGGATCAGCTAGTGGGATCCTCAAGTACCTGACCGCCATATTCTCCTCTTGCAATAAGACTGAAGTAAAGCTTCATAAACTCAATCAGAAGAGGAAGGAGGATATGAGATACATCAAAGCCAACGTGAAGCAACTAAGTGAAAAGCTGGAGATCAACCCCATTGGATCTCCAGTAATTTCTGAATATTCTGATCTTGACATCACCGAGCTCGGGCCTCTGAACCCCTCCAAGCTTGCCTACTTTGGCATTGGGGGCTCGAGCAGCTCTGCTACTCATCCTCCCTCTCCTCCTCATCAAGCGGAAAGCGAAGAAGATGAAGACGATGATGAGAGGACCGACAGTGAAAAGTGAAGACCCTAGGACCCTCCTCTCCTTCTTTTTGGTGTCTTGATGCCAAAGGGGGAGAGATTGAGGGGGAGTCTTAGCTTTAGCTGTGGTAGCGTGCGAGGAGAGAGAGTTCTCTTTATCTTTTATTTGTGATTGTAATAGTTTAACTCTGTTTTCCTATTAAGTTTGGTCCTGTGATGAATTGCTCAATTTATTTGCGAGTATGTGATGAAAACTGCATTTTTGCTCCTGGAATGTCATATGCACTTTGTATCGGTTGATTAATGTAAATTCTGTCATTCTCAATGTATTCATGCACTTAGTATGCATCCCACCATAAAGAATGCACATATGAATAATTCTCTTGTTGCTTGATGTATTTTTGAGTCATATGTGCATACTTTATGAAAATCTCAAATTTTTGCCTTATTTTGTGAAATCTCAATTGGTTGTCATCAATCACCAAAAAAGGGGGAGATTGAAAGTGCACCTAGGACTCCCTTGTGGGTTTTGGATGATTTATGACAAGCAATTGGGATCCTAATCCTTTTGTTGAGATGAATGCAGGCAAATGATGAAAAATGAGCAAAATGCCAAAAAGAAGGGAAATGAGAAGCAAAGTAAATGTGAGCTCAAGGAGAAGAAAATAGTAGTTTATTATGTATGGAGTGTGTTAAGGAAACACATCCAAGAGCTCAATCACTTTCAAGCACACACACACAATGCACAAAGTTATACAGGACCGGACTAGTCCGAAAATAGCCGGACTAGTCCAATATCACATTATGCACTAGATCGGACAAGTCCGGTCCCCACTGGACTAGTCCGATATCTTTCTGATTCACTTCGGACTAGTCCTCCCCAATGCGGACTAGTCCTCAACACAATGCACAAGTCACACAAAATCGGACAAGTCCGTTGTAATCCGGACTAGTCCGATATTCATTCTGATCCACTTCGGACAAGTCCGGTGTCTACACGGACTAGTCCGATATACACACTGATCTAAATCGGACAAGTCCTCCAAGTGCGGACTTGTCATTCTAAACACTTAGGGTTTCATGTGTCCGGACAAGTCCGATGGCAATTGGACTAGTCCGAAGATTTCCAGTAGCAAAATCGGACAAGTCCATTTTCAAACGGACTAGTTCGATATTCCTGGACACTTAGGGTTTGCTACACACAGCACACCGGACTAGTCCGATCTTTCTAAACCCTAGCGGTCACTTTTAGAAACCCCATATAAATAGAGGTGCACGACCCACTTTCACAATCTCTCAAACCCTAGCGCCGTCACACCTCCCAAGAGACTCAAAAAACCACCTCTCTCCACGAAATTAAGTGCAAAATCGATCAATCTATTGAAGATCACTTCTAGATCATTGGAGAGACACTTGGCACACATCATTGAGCTCTTGGTTTGATTCTCTAACACACTCTTGCGTTTCGATTTGTAATTTTCGAGTGTGTTATTGGTGGCTTTGTAAGTTGTAATCAAGGGAGCTCTCAACGTGTGAGAACGCCCCTTCAACTTGGTTATTTACCCCTTTGTGATTAGTGGAAGAGGATTGGCCTTCGTGGCGATCCGACGAGGGAAGGGTTGGAGAAGACCCGGTCCTTTTGTGGGCTCCTCAACGTGGATGTAGGTTGCCTTCATGGTAGCCGAACCACGGGATAAATCTTGTGTCTTGTCCTTTTGTGTTCTTCATCTTAATTGATCAACTTAATCTAGGGTTTGATTCATTTTGTTCAATTTGAGTTAATTTGTTAAACAAGAGACTTAATTGTTATAGAAGTTGACATACAACTATTAAACTGTCATTTAAGTCTATATTTCCGCTGCCTACATTAACGAATCAATCAAATGGACTGAACTTGATCAACTTAGCCCGTGAAAACCGGACCAGTCCGCACTTTATCGTACTAGCCCGATATCTCTGGTATTGACTTTGTTGTTGAGTGTTACAGGAACCGAGAAAAATTCAAAAAGGCCTATTCACCCCCCCCCCCCTCTAGGCCTACATTCACAAGCCAATCTCAAGGCTTCTCAGTCTAGTCAGAAAAGCTATGCCGACAAATGGTGTCGACCTCTTCACTTTGAGGTCGGGGATCATGTTTATCTTCCTGTGCCCCCAATGAAAGGGATTCATCGCTTCGGAGTAAAAGGCAAGCTAGCTCCACACATCATTGGGCCATTCACAATAATTGAACAATGCGGACCTGTGGCCTATTGGCTAGATCTACTAGCTTCACTTTCAAGGGTCCACAATGTGTTTCATATTTCGCAGTTGTGAAAATGTCTCAAGGCCCTAGCTGACATCCGTATGGAGGATTTGGAAGCTCTCCAACCAGATCTTACTTACTCTGAGCATCCAACACAAATAATCGATGAGAAGATTCGCACCACAAGAAGCTGCATCTTGCATTTCTACAAGGTCTTGCGGGGCAACCACCCCGTTGAAGAAGCAACGTGGGACAGGAGGAATACCTTAGAACGAACTATACGGACTTGTTAGTGGCATATCTTCATTAGATCTTTTTCATTTATCATTCCTATTGTAATCTTGGGACGAGATTGTTTTAAGGGGGGACGAATGTAAAATCCCAGTTTTTCCTTAATATAAAGTTAAACTACCAGTTGGTTATCAACCATAGTGGAGCTCAATTAGGGTTGTACACATGAACTTGATCTCATCAAAAATATTTCTTTTGCTCATACTTAAATTTTATTAACACGGGGATTGGACTTCACCAATGATCTAGAATAATTCAAGTGACCTTTCCACAAATTTTGGAACTTATTTGAATGAGAATTGCCAGGGCAAAAACCATGTGCAGTGCTAAATATATTCAAATTATTTCAAAACTTGAATATAGATACTGTAAATTTGGGCCCTGTCAAAATATTAAAATCAGAGGCTATAGATTTTTCCATGGCCTCATAATATTCCAAATAGCACCCCTGAAAATTTTCATAATTTTTGAAGCTCAATTGCTATTTAATTCAGTGACTCCATTGAATTTCATTCAAATTCAAATTTAAATTTGAATTCCAAGTGAAACTTGTCCAAGTTTGAAATATAATTTCAGAATACGACTCTACACATTTTATTTGGCTTCTCCACAAGGATCTAGGATTTTTGGATCAAGTTTGGTGAGGGAATTAAAGTTTCAGAGAGGATAGACTCGGGGAGGGATGTAGGACCCACTGTCCAGTAACCCATTTCCGAGCGGTTCCTCTGTTCTTATCGTCGCGACACCTCCCGGCATGCACGCCACCGAGCTGCCTACTTGCTTGCGTCGTGGACGCCCCTCCTCGCCTCTCATGGCCTATTTAAACCCCTCCTGACCGACGGCAATGAGTTCCCAAGTTTGCTTTGCCCTCCCACGCCGGAGTTCTGCCCACCGTCGCCATTTTTGCTGCCTTCTTTTCCTCCCCGGTGAGCACCTCGGTCTTACCTCTATTCTCTTCGATGCAAACATAAAACATGACACCAAGGCTATGCTCTACCATCCTCACCCTTTGGCTCATTGTTCTGCCCCTTGTGTTGGCCGTAGTTTGAAGTTCCGCCGATGCCAACGGAGTCGGGGACGAACATCGCCTCTGCTCCATCGTCGCCAGCACTCTCAAAGCCGCGTCACAACTCGACCTCAACAGCAAAAAGGATCGCCATCCCGAGCTCTTTCTCACGTTAAAAGCCGTGCCTCTTTTCATCCAGTATCGAGCAATATATTCCAGTTTTGCTTTTGACCGTTGCCATTAAACTAGCTCACTTCTCGGTTTAATTCCGTTTTTATGTGTAATAATCTTTCAATCCAATTAAGGGTTATAGTCCATACCTCCTAGTGCCTCCCTCTGCCAAAAATCAGTGGACACCATCGAGTAAAGGCCGAGATATTCAAGTTTTCCCCACCGCCCTTGGAGTTCCGTCGGTCCATCGTCGAAGTCGACGTTGCCAGCGATTTCACCCTTTTTTCTCCCAGTGGTCATCTTCCTCATGCTCCCAGGAAGGTTGCCAACTTTTTCCCGACCCTCTTGCGCCATTCCCGAGCGATCCCGACGATCGCCGAAACCCTAGCACCGCCGCCGCCGTCGCACCGCCGTCTCCGGCCGTCGCCGCCTCGATTAGACCCCACAATCGGCTTGCACGGTCGATTTTAGGGTTAGGCGGTCAAGGCTAGGCCGGGAGGAGGTTGACGCAACCATCACAGCGAGCTCGCCAGCGCTGCGCCGCCACGGCCGAGCGGCGCTTCGGGAGGTAGACGAAGGCCGCCTAGGCCCCGCCTGTCAGCGATGCATGTGAGCGCGCGGATTGGCTGTTGCACTAGATCTGGTGCGGCTGCACGGGTTAACCCCGTGGCCCCCAGCGTGGCCCAGATGCAATTGGCCCATTCAAATGATGTGGGGCCGGCTGCTTTATTTAAATTTTCCAATTGAAAAATAATTCCAGAATTCAATCAAACTTCAAAAATTTATTACTCCTAGTAGATTTGCTCAAAAAATTCCAAATAAATTCTGGTAGACCAAATAGATTCCAAATAAATGAATCAAACTTTGCATTGGTAAAATTTGTTGGGCATGAAACTCCTAGTATTTTTATAATTAATTCCTTTGAGCTCATTGCTTGGGAAATTCATTACTACTGTTCTGTTAATTGGAAAATTCTCAATTTCGGTCATAACACTCTAATAATACACTTGATCTCTAGTAGAAATTTCAAGTTCATTGGACTTCATTTACTGGGATGATCAGTGTTCCAAATCTCTATGTAATTGAAAAATTGGGAAAAATACAGAAAACATTTCAGAAATTCTCCCAAACTTGTAAAATCAATTTCTCCCTGTAGGAAGCTTAGAAAATTGTTAAACAAATTTTCCTAGAACCAGTGAGACTCCCTCTACATGGTACAACCACTGGTAGCCATGATAGACATCAAGAATTGCAACTAAAATTCAGAGAAGGTTATTGCTTACCTTTATTATTAGAGACAACAAACTTCCTTGATCATCTCCTGTTCTTTGCAAGAGTCTCCACTAGAGTACCTAGTATCTACCATAAAAGTCCCAAAGCCAAATAAGATCCTTATCTTAATTTTATCACATGATATTAGCTTGTGACCTTAAACATATTAATTATTTTCAAAGTCATTCATATATAGTGTATGCATATCGTGTAGTAACTGAAGTCGAGGAGCAGCTGTAAGCCTTGGAAGTCTAGCTGCCGGAGACTAACATAGACCTGTACTTGTTTTTAGGTAAGCCCCGGTTTGCATTTAAGTTCCTTACAGTGTCTTTGCAGTTTTTATTCACCTTACGCCTTCATATGTTTGTGCATTACGTTTAAGGTGTTTGACATCCACTTGCATAGCCACAAATCTCATGGAGTATTGGGTATGTCTACATCCCAATGATTAGAAACTGCCATGCTTATATTCATAGGAATCTGGTAGAAGTCGGGTAGTTGGAATCTACTCGCGAGATAGGATTTTATCACACGGGATGAATTGGATCAAGAAATGGTTTATGAATATGAAATTGAGACCGAGCAGCGGGTAGTATGCAGCGAGACGTGGTCTCACGTGCATAGCCCTACTTATGTCGATTGAGGACCGATCTGTGTGCGGCCCTGCTGGACAAGCTTGAATTGTACCGGCAACATATTGGAGAAATGGGCTCCAGCAAAGTGACGTAGTTTGATACTGGTATGTATAGGCATACCGTTCCATTTTATAGGCATAGGTTGAGGGCAGCAAGGTGTAAATCAGTTGGTGGGCACCTCAGAGTATGCCCCACATAGGGTCCTCCTACTTGTGACAGATCGATCAGTTCGACATTCTTGTGTTGAGTGAAAGGTGGCCATATACGGCTAGTACTGAAGTGCTATGTATGTACGGCTGTAAGTACTCACTGGCGCTTCCGAAAGTGCGTATGTATCGTGTTGACCGGGTGTGTCCTGATTGCAAACACCGTCCCTCGTGGTAATAGAGTACCACTTGTTCACCGTGTCATGACATAGTAAATACTAAAGAAGTCAGTAGAATATAATGTATTGAATTATATTTATTTTGGAACTTTGATTGTTGTCCAATATGATCACTAAAGTTACTTTCATTAAACTAGTAAGCTGTTGATAATAACTTGAAAGCTAAGGATCCACATGTAGGCGATCCTTTACTGCTTTACCTTACCTATGCTTAGTAGTCACCCTGCATATGTCTAGTGAGACGGGTTAGTCTTGCTGAGCCTTAAGCTCACGTTTGCAGTTAACATGTTTTTGCAGATTATACGACTGATGACAGGTTCGACGATGAGGCTGCACCCCCTCCAGGGTTTACAGACGAGTGGGAGCCCTGCACGCCGTCGTAAGTTTGGTGTTGCTAGTGTGAAGCATCTAGGACATGGATTACTTTGCTTTTTCATAGCTAGTGCCGAGAGCGTAGCTATGATGTATAGGTTACTTTCCTTCTGCTTAGTATTATAAAACTTCCACTGTGTTTATAAATAAAGACTTGGTATTGTATTTTATTCTTGTTCTTTTCTTGAATATTGTTGGGTGTCGCATCGCACGACACCACCTGATGAGATCCTTGGATGTCGGGATTCTGATCCCCACAGCTAGAAGTAAACCCATCATTAACCATGTAGTTATCGTAAAATCAGTCCATATTTCATTACCATCATCCATATACCAGATTTCTCATTACCATTAGCCATATCCATTGCCATAAACCATAATACCATAATCAGTACCAAAACATAACCATAACCATAACCAAACCATAACCAAACCATCCCAAATTCCAATTTCCTCTAATCATGGAAGCTGTCCAGGTGCTCATAACCGGGAGCACAGCTATCATGATAGTTTTATTAGACTCTGCAAAGTTTGTACCACTTTACCCACATGTTTGTGATTTCATCACCCGTCGGCGACTAAAGAACCTCCCTTATGCCAATTACACTTCCTTTGGTGTATGGCCATGAGATCAAAAAATAGCCTGTAGAAAGGGATTACTTGCCTATTTAGACCCCACTGATGTTTCACCGGTGGCGATGCCTCCAACTGAGCACATCTACAACCAAGGGCCCCCCTCTTGAGCTATCGGATCCCAGGGTAGTCCCACCAATCATCAACAAACCCAATCCAACTACCCCTTCCCCGAGCATCCTTAATGGTCCAAATAGAACTAGCAAAACACTAATCCATCAGCTACGCCGCACCCATACTTGGCCTCGTGGTGGCACTGTAGTGTTGGCTTATTCTCGCATGAACCGGTTCTTAGATCTAAAGCAAGCAAACCACCATAACATCCAACCCATCCATATACCAGGCTTGCTTAGGTCACCCATTACCATATCATATTAACCAGTTCATATTAATCATAATCTCATAAACGCATAATTAAATTAAATGGTATAGTTGTGTTCCATCCCAATTAATTAAGCGAAGCAAAAAGGTAAAGATCTCTTCCCGACTATCTAACATAAATTCTAGGTGATAAGGGTGGTACAACAAATCTAGTAAACTTCCTATCATAGGATTCCCATCAAATTGACACAAGCATACAGTTTGAAAAAAAACATTTACTTTAAAACAGGATCAATATGCTTCAAGGACACTTGACTTGCTCTTGGGCTTGATTGGGATCAAAGACTTCAAACTCCTGGTGCTGGAGATCCTCCACGGCACTCTCTAGTGCAAATCCATCTAATACGCACAACAAACATACAAGACAAGAAACACAATCAAAAAGTGCACAAATATTACTCAATATGACATGACATGCATGATTGATGCAATTGTGAAGCAAAACTAGTTAATAAGTTGTTAATAATGTTTATTAATCAATTACAATGGTTATTAACATGTCTACACAGGTTTGGGGTTGATTCGATCTAACTTGGAATTAATTCAACAGGAAATAGATTGCAAAAATTGAACAAGTCCGGAGGAGGCCGGACTAGTCCGCACTGTGCAGGAACAACAGATTAGGGTTTTCTAGATTGACGTGAATTTGGAGACTTGGGGTTCAATTCATGTAAGGAAAATGAAGTAGAAGGTATACCAGGTGTTTAGGACTCCAATGAATCAAGGATCTTGTAGGCAACACTTGGATCTTGACGATCTAGGGTTGAAGAAGAACTTGATAGTGAATTGTTGATGAAGAACATGAAGTTGATGGAGCTCTTGATCCTCTTTCATTTACTCCTCTTCTTCTTCTTGATCTAGATCTCCTTCTCCCTCCTTGGTGGCAGCTATCCACGAGTTAAGGTTTGGGTGTTGTGGAAAAGTGGCAAATAGATGTCAAGCCAAGGGGTGGGGTTGTTTATATAGAGGTGGAGGGCTAGGGTTAGATGGATTTTGGGTTTGAGATGAGTAGGGGTCCGTTTAGAGTACCACATGGGCTCTAAAAGAGTTAGGCACGACGTCCCTAGGCCCACTTAACGTAAAACCCAAGAAACAAGTCGTGAAACAAAAGATCAACTCAGAGTCGCGATTTATCGGGCAAGTCCGAAAAGGGCCAGACTAGTCTGAAGTTGGACAGAGAGATATCTTGCAAGTCCAGACTAGACATCAGACAAGTCCAAACTTATCCAGAGGGGAAAAACAGACAAGTCTGGCCAAAATCAGACAAGTCTGACTTTAGTCAGAGAGAAAAATGGACAAGTCCGCTGGAACACTGGACAAGTCTAGGGACTTAGAAAATTTTCCAAGGAATTGGAACACCGGACTAGTCAGCGCAAGACCGAACAAGTATGAAAATTACCATAGGGAAAAACAGAATAATCAGCAGAAAAACGGACAAGTCCGAGCGAGGTCAGAGAGAAATCGGACTAGTCCGCACTTCCCAGAATTTTTAAGTGCAGTTTTGCTCTATATTTATTTTAAACTTGTTCCATTTTATGTGGCTCAATTTTAAACATGGATTAGAATGTATGCAATGCATGATGGATGAAAATGAGGGTGTTACAAACCTACCCCCCCTTAAAATGAATCTCGCCCTCGAGATTTGACGTGGAAGATAAAAGATAGGAAAATTCCTTCTTGAGATCATCTTCTGACTCCCAAGTCGCCTCTAATTCTGTATGATTCTTCCATTGAACTTTACACCATTTAATAACCTTGTTCCTTGTGACTCTCTCCTTGGTTTCCAAGATTCTGACCGGTTGTTCGGCATAAGTCAAATCTGCCTCTAGTTCCAATTCTTCCATTGGCACTTGTTCTTCCGGTACCCTTAAATACTTATTGAGCTGGGAAACATGAAAGACATCATGGACATGTGAAAGATGAGTTGGCATCTCCAACTTATACGCTACTTCTCCTCGTTTGTCCAAAATCTTGAATGGCCCAATGTATTGAGGTGCTAACTTTCCTCTTATGTTAAACCTATTATGACCTCTCATTGGTGACACCTTGAGGTAAACGAAATCCCCTACTTCAAAAGCTAATTTCCTTCTCCTATTGTCTGCATAGCCTTTTTGCCTTGGTTGAGCAGCCCTCAAGTTCTCGTATATGACCTGAACTTGTTTCTCAGCTTCATGCAATACATCGGGTCCAAATACTTGATTCTCCTCTGTGTCACTCCAAAACAAGGGCGTCCTACACTTCCTTCCATATAGTGCTTCATATGGTGAAATCTTCAAACTTGCTTGGTAACTATTGTTGTATGAAAATTCTGCATATGGCAAGCTCTTGTCCCAGCTTTTCCCATGCTTTAAGGCACAAGCTCTCAACATATCCTCTAAAATTTGATTGGTCCTCTCAGTTTGTCCATCCGTTTGGGGGTGATATGTTGAGCTAAAATTCAACCTCGTTCCCAATGCTTTATGCACTTTCTGCCAAAATCTGGAGGTAAATTGGGAACCTCTATCTGATACTACCTTCTTTGGGACTCCATGTCGACACACAATATGCTCATGTATATTTCGGTCAATTGTGCCGTTGTATACTTGGTCTTCACAGGGATGAAATGAGCTGATTTGGTCAACCGATCCACAATTATCCAAATTGAGTCATAACCGGACTGAGTAGTAGCAATCCAACTATAAAATCCATTCTGATTTATTCCCACTTCCATTCTGGGATCTTCAATGGCTGCAATAATCCAGCTGGTCTTTAGTGTTCTGCCTTGACTCGTTGGCACACATCACATAAGGCTACGTATTCAGCTATGTCCTTTTTCATGCTAGCCCACCAATAACAAGTCTTCAAGTCCTTGTACATCTTTGTACAGCCAGGATGGATTGAGTAAGGTGAGTCATGTGCTTCCTTTAGTATTGTCTCCCGAATACGCTTCACAACGGGCACGACAATCCTTTTTGCAATCCATAGGGTACCATGTTCATTATCATCAAATCTGAATTCTCTTCCCTCTTGGGTCCTTTCCTTGATCTCACGAATTTCCTCATCCTTTGCTTGGCCTTCTCGAATTTCTTGCTCCAAAGTCGGATTTAACAACATCATCCCCATCTCATTGATGAATATGAGTTTCAACTGTTCAAACTCCTTACATAACTCAGATGGTAATTCTCGAACCACGAGTTGATGACTTACTCCTTTTCTACTCAAGGCATCGTCCACAACATGGCTTTTCTCGGGTGATAATTGATTCCCAAGTCATAATCCTTGATGAGCTCCAACCATCTTTGTTGCCTCAAATTCAGATCCGTTTGTGTGAATATGTACTTAAGACTCTTATGATCCGTATAAATATTATACCTATGTACAAGGATGTAGTGTCTCCAAATTTTCAATGTGTGTACCACAGCTGCAAGTTCCAAGTCATGAGTTGGATAATTCTGCTCATGTTTCTTTAATTGTCTCGATGCATAGGCGACCACTTGACCTTCTTGCATCAATACACATCCATGTCCTTGTCTCGATGCATCAAAATAAATATCGAAGATTTTACTCACATCCGACAAAACAAAAACTGGTGATGTTGTTAACCTTTTCTTCAACTCCTCAAAACTCTATTGACAAGTGAGTCCATCGAAAATCTTTCCCCTTAATTAGCGATTCCATCATTGGTTTGGCTATCTTGGAAAAGTCCTTGATGAACCTACAGTAATATCAAGCCATCCCAAGAAACCTCCTTATTTCCTTAACATTCTACGGGGGTTCCCATTTCAAAACGTGTCTCACCTTTCCGGGGTCGACCGATATTCCTCCTCCTCAAATGATATGACCCAAAAACGACACCTCCCTTAACCAAAACTGGCACTTGTTGTACTTGGCATACAATTGATGCTCTCTCAACTTCTGCAACGTCAGCCTCAAGTGTTCCTCATGTTCCTTCTCATCCTTCAAGTAGATCATAATGTCATCAATGAACACCACAAAAAACTTGTCCAAGTACTCCATGAAGACCTTATTCATGAGGTACATAAAGTAGGCAGGCGTGTTGGTCAATCCAAAGGACATCACGGTGTACTCATATGATCCATATCGTGTCTTGAAAGCGGTCTTGGGTATATCCGATGGTCTAATCTTCACGTGAAAGTATCTCGACCTCAAATCAATCTTGGAGAAAACACAAGCACCCTTCATTTGATCAAACGGGTCTTCTATGCATGGCAAGGTGTACTTGTTCTTGATGGTCACCTCGTTAAGAGCTCGGTAATCCACACACATCCTTTGCGACCCATCCTTCTTATCCACGAAAAGATTGGGAGCTCCCCAAGGTGAAGAGCTTGGGCGAATAAACCTCTCTCTAGTTGCTCTTGAATCTGCTTCTTGAGCTTCGCTAATTCCTTAGGAGGCATCCTATATGGCCTCTTAGCTATAGGTCCAGTTCCAGGTATTAAATTAGTAACAAATTCAATGTCTCGATCAGGTGGAATACCTGGCAACTCATCCGGAAACACTTCCAAAAATTCACATGCCACCGGAATCTCCTCAATTGCAGCACCATCCATGTGGTTCAACTTCAATTGCTTTGGTGCGGTTTGAGATGCTTCAAATTCTATGGTGATCCCTTCCTCATTGGTCAACTTCACCATCTTCGTGGCACACTCAATAACTCCATTGTGCTTCCTCAACCAGTCCATACCAAGTATAATGTCTAATCCTTGAGAATCCAAGACAATGAGGTTGGCGAAGAAGTCTACCCCCCTTATTCTAAGGCTTACTTTTGGACATACTGTATGTGTCCTCATCTCTACTCCAGGAGACTTAATCAATAAAGTGAACTTCATATGAGATATAGGCAAACTATACTTGGCAACATATTTTGATGCAACGACTGAATACGATGCTCCAGAATAAAATAACATAGTCGTCGGATTGGAGTTTGCGAGAAACATACCAATCACCACGTTATCCGATTGTTGAGCATCTTCCGTAGAGACATGGTTCACGTTGCCACGAGCAAAATTATATCGTTCACAGTTCCCTTGCGGCTGTCCTCCAATAGGTCTTGGGTTTTGCCTCGGCACATTGCTTCCTTGACCAAGGCCTCAACTGGGACATTGATGTGCAAAATGTCTAGCTTCTCCACAAGTATATCACTTCTTAACTCCACTAGAATTATTGTGGCGTGCTTGGTTCTGAACATTTGCACCGGGAAAATTAGCACGAGGTGCAAAAGGCATTGGAGGCCTAGGTGCTTGCATGACAGGGCGCTGCTGCACAAACTGAGTTGGGCGCGGTGCATAACCAGGGCGTTGTACTGGAGCAGAGGAGCTGAAATATGGTGCATTGGGTGGTGCAAAGCGAGGGCGCACATTACTTCCTTGTTGTTATCCTTGATATGGCGCCTTCCTCTTGTTGGCTTGCTCCATCTCACGAACCTTGTTCTCCACAACAATTGCCTTGTCCACAAGCTTCTAGAAGTTGGCATAATCAGAATTCAGCAATTGCACTTGGATTTCATTGTTAAGGCCCCTCATAAACAGATATTGCTTCCGGCTTTCCCGGCTCACATCCTCATGCGCATACCTTGAAAGTTGAGCGAATTTATGGAGATACTCACTCATGCTTGACCTTCCTTGCCTTAAGTTTTCAAACTCTTGCCTCTTCAAAATCATAACTCATTCCGGCACATAATGATAATGGAAGCTTTCCTTGAACTCGGCCCAAGTAATCCTCTCTTGGTTCTCATGAGCAATGTAATAAGCATCCCATCAATCGCAGCTGCTCCAACAAGTTGATGAGACGCAAATAGGATCTTCTCCTGGTCGCTGCATTGGACAATAGCTAGCTTCTTCTCCATGGACACGAGCCAATCATCAGCATCCATAGGGTCAGCGGCTTGAGCAAAGGTCGGTGGCCTAGTCCTCAGAAACTCTCCCAACCGGTTATGAGGAGGTGGGGGTGGCGGTGGTGGCATGTGGGGCTGATTGTTGACATTACCATCCTACAGTTGTCCCATAGTTTGTATCATGGTCTGCATGAGCTGGTTTTGCATAGCCAAAAGTTGCTCAATGTTGATAGCTCCATGAGCAGGTCCTTGTCCATGGTTATTCTGAGGTGCTCCATTGTTCTCCTCCTCATCATTGCCATCCCTCTGGTTGCGAGTCCTCACCATCTGAAGAAAAGCAAGAGATAAGAACTTAGAAGACGTCCCCAACTATATGCATCAAGGGATATGAAACTAAACAACTAACTATACTAGCCTACATGGACATGGCAATGCTAAAGCATCCCAAAATCGTCTATTGAGCACACAAGCAACCAATATATAACAAACAACACACCAAGCAAAAACACATCAATTTGTGAGTGCTCCTATGTGCTCTAAAGTGTTCATTCTATCTAGGCTGCGTCCTACGGTCTACCTGTGGCTCTGATACAAATTTGTGACACCCGGTTCCAAAAATGAACCAAGTGAACGCATATATGTGCCCAGGACGTTCACCACACATACACGAGAGCATTCACAAAAGGATAAACAGAAAACTACCACAGAACAAAATTAATTGAGTACTTTTATTACACAAACCATATTATCCTCAAATACAAGCGTTAATGAATATTAATGACTAGTTCAACTAATGCAACGGAAATAAACTAATAAGCAACTAAGCAAAAGGGATAGCGCAACTCCAAAACTCCACAGGCAAAGCTGACGGCAGACACAACCTAGAACTCTGCATTATCATCGTTAAACTCCCAATCCTGACCTGCAACTGTTGGTGGGGGAATTGCAAGGGTGAGTACATGTCATACTCAGCAAGTGTGGAAAGTATGACATGTAGCTGACTCAAATGACGAATGTAATAATAGCTAAGTGCTGAAAAGTACATAAAAACATTTGAAAAGCAATATATTATATATATATGTGAAGTAAACCCATCATTAACCATGTAGTTATCATAATACCAGACCATATTTCATTACCATCATCCATATACTAGATTTCTCATTACCATTAGCCATATCCATTGCCATAAACCATAATACCATAACCAGTACCAAACCATAACCATAACCATAACCAAACCATAACCAAACCATCCCAAATCCCAATTTCCTCTAATCATGGAAGTTGTTCAGGTGCTCATAACCGGGAGCACGACTATCATGATAGTTTTATTAGACTCTGCAGAGTTTGTACCACTTTACCCACGTGATTGTGATTTCGTCACCCGTCAACGACTAAGGAAATTCCCTTATGCCAATTACACTTCCTTTGGTGTATGGCCAAGAGATCACAAAATAGCCTTTACAAAAGGGATTACTAGCCTATTTATACACTACTGAGGTTTTACCAGTGGTGGTGCCTCCAACTGAGCACATCTTCAACCAAGGGCCCCCTCTTGAGCCATTCGGATCTCAAGGTAGTCCCACCAATCATCAACAAACCCACTCCGACTACCCCTTCCCTGAGCATCCTTAATGGTCCAAACAGCACTAGCAAAACCCTACTTAATCAGCTACGCCACACCCATACTTGGCCTCGTGGTGGCAGTGTAGTCCTCGCTTATTCTCGCATGAACCGATCCTTAGATCTAAAGCAAGGAAACCACCATAACATCCAACCCATCAACATACCAGGCTTGCTTAGATCACCCATTACCACATCATATTAACCAGTTCATATTAATCATAATCTCATAAATGCATAATTATATTAAATGGTATAGTTGTGTTCCATCCCAATTAATTAAGCGAAGCAAAAAGGTAAAGATCCCATCCTGACCCTCTACCATAAATTCCAGGTGACAAGGGTGGTCAAACAAATCTAGTAAACTTCCTATCATAGGATTTCCATCAAATTGACACAAGCATGCAGTTTTCAATAAAACATTTACTTTAAAACAGGATAAATATGCTTCAAGGACACTTGCCTTGCTCTTGGTCTTGATTGGGATGAAAGACTTCAAACTCTTTGTGCTGGAGATCCTCCGCGGCACTTTCTTGCGCAAATCCGTCTTATCTGCACAACAAACATACAAGACAAGAAGTATAATCAAAAAGTGCACAAATATTACTCAATATGACATGACATGCATGATTGATGCAATTGTGAAGCAAAACTAGTTAATAAGTTGTTAATAATGTTTAGTAATCATTACAATGTTTATTAACATGTCTACACAGTTTTGGGGTTGATTCGATCTAACTTTGAATTAATTCAACAGGAAATAGATTGCGAAAATCAGACAAGTCTGCAGGAGACCGGACTAGTCTGCACTGCACAGGAACAACAGATTAGGGTTTTCTAGATTGATATGAATTTGGAGACATGGGGTTGAATTCACGTAAGGAAAAGGAAGTAGAAGGTATACCAGGTGTTTAGGACTCCAATGAATCAAGGATCTTGGAGGCAACACTTGGATCTTGACAATCTAGGGTTCCCGAAGAACTTGATAGTGAATTATTGATGAAGAACACGAAGTTGATGGAGATCTTGATCCTCTTTCGTTTCCTCCTCTTCTTCTTCTTGCTCTGGATCTCCTTCTCCCTCCTTGGTGGCGGCTATCCACGAGATAGGGTTTGGGTGTGGTGGAAAAGTGGCAAATAGACGTCAAGCCAAGGGGTGGGGTTGTTTATATAGATGTGGAGGGCTAGGGTTGGATGGATTTCGTGTTTGAGATGAGTAGGGGTCGGTTTAGAGTCCCACATGGGCTCTAAAATAGTTAGGCACGACGTTCATAGGCCCACTTAACGTAAAACCCAATAAACAAGTCGTGAAACAAAAGATCAACCCGGAGTCGCAATTTATCGGACAAGTCCAAAAAGGGTCGGACTAGTCCGAGGTTGGGCAGAGAGATATCGGACAAGTCCGGAGTGGACATCAGACAAGTCCAAACTTACCCATAAGGGAAAAGCAGACAAGTCTCGCCAAAATCGGACAAGTCCGACCTTAGTCAGAGGGAAAAATGAACAAGTGCGCTGGAACACCGGACAAGTCCAGACAAGTCCAGGGACTTAGCAAATTTTCCAAGGAATTGGAACACCGGACTAGTCCGCGCAAGACCTGACAACTTCGAAAGTGTACAGAGGGAAAAACAGACTAGTCCGCGGAAAATGGACAAGTCCGAGCGAGGTCAGAGAGAAATCGGACTAGTCCGCACAAATTCGGACTAGTCCGTAATTCCCAGAATTCTTAAGAGCGGTTTTGCTCAAAATTCATTTTAAACTTATTCCTTATTATGTGGCTCAATTTTAAACATGTATTAGAATGTATGCAATGCATGATGGATGAAAATGAGGGTGCTACAGGTAGCCACATTCCCAGTATTCCGGACGATGGTCAGAACGGAACGGGTTGGCTGCTGGCAGGCGAAGCAAATAACAACTTTTGTTAGTTAAACTATTGGGGGGCTGGGCCACGGAATCGTGAGGTTGTTTATTCAGCATCGCATGATCTTTGAAGGAAATGAAAAATGCAGAGGCAATTTCCAATGAACAAGAGAAGATGGAACAGATGCTACGACTTTGTTCTACTGCTAAATGAATATTTCTTCCATTCCAAATTACTTGTCACTGTTTAGTTTAAAAATAAACTTAATGTAGGATTGAAGAGCATGTGAAAAGCTACCATAGGGGGGATGAATGGTAGATTTAAAAAAAAATCTTACGCAGCGGAAACATTAAATCCCAACCCCTTCGGCAGAAAAATGATATGTTAAAGAAATCATGTGTGAAACTAATCTAAACGTGTTTCACCATGACAAAAGTGATATATATCAGATAGAATCATGTCACTAAGAAAACACAAGAAGAATCACTCAAATCCGTCGAGAGAAACTCAAGTTATGATTGAAAGGTCGAACAAAGGTCAATCTGTCCTACCCGAGAAAAACAGTTCTGGAACACTGCAAAGAAACTCGTGTACATTAGAAACCACAAATCCAATGACCATGACATTTTGACAGATGATAGATAATCATGTTTCGAAGACAACCTAAAAAGAATCACGTCAATTGGATCTATAAAACTCGAGTTATGATAAAACCACCGACGAAAGGTAGTGCTGTCCAGAAACACGACGAGTAAAACTTGTCTGAAACAAGTCGGAGGAACAAGGCACAAAAGTTCCTTCAAACTACGAATTTTATTCAATACAACACAAGAGGAACAGCCCCGAAGTCGTGTACCACGAGCTCTGGCCTCCCTTGCTTATATAACCAGCCCTTTGGCCATCCCAATCTCAACTAGGACTCTAATCCTACTCAAATCATGAATCAACACTTTCCATAACTGCTTAGGACTCTTCTATACGCAGATAGAAGCAATCTTAAGAATTCTAAACACCTTAAGAACGTATCCCACATTCCTAAAACAACTCAAATTTGTGACCCACACGAAATCCTATCATAACCAACTCAAATCTTTCCATATTCGAGTCAAACCTGACTCAGCCGCAGCCAAAGTCATCAACCGATACGATCTGATCCTTCCAACCAGATCTTCCCATTAATAAACCATCTTTAGAACCATGTTGCCACGTCATGCACCGCATGCATACGTGCAAACACCTTCCTTCGATGTACAGTAACCTTCATATGCACTGCCCTTGATTCAACCATCTGCGCGACCTCCTGACCCGCTCAACCACAATTCCTCCTGAATTTGGTTGTTGGAACCTCATCTCCTCCTTGAGACTAGTCCAAAGGATCTTGTTACCATCCATGTCTTGAACTCAAGCAACACCTGCACATGAATAAACAACCAATCCTTACGAGCCCAAATTCGCGACTTGACTCAAGTCAGTTCCAAACACAACACCTTACGTGAGCACCTCACACAAGCGTGTTGCAAAGCACAGCAAAATGATATCAGCCATATCAACCAAAACGCACCAAAAACCTAGTAAAAGAATACTAAGCAACCTTTCCATAAGTGTAAAGTAGGTTCGAAACATTTCACATGAAAATTTGGAACATTACGATCAAGCTCCGAACCTTGGCAAAGCTAACCGGAGCTTGACCAGAGCTTGCCAAAGCTAGTAGGACCTAGCACTGGAGCTTACCAAAGCTAGCAGGACCTAGCACCGGATCTTACCAAAGCTAGTCGGAACAAGTCAACCCAAAAGTCGGAGCTAGAAAAAACATGTCAGAGCTAACCAACATAAGTCGAACCTAGCAAAACATATCGGAGCTTAACAAAGACATGTCGGAGCTATCAAATACATGCCGGAGCTAAAGACAAAACTCACCGGAGCTACCCAAAAACATGTCGGACCTAGACAAAGAAGGTCGGACCTTACATCGGACCTTGCAGGAGCTTGAACCTAGACAAAGAAGTCGGATCTAGCCAAAGCAAGTCGGACCTTATGTCGGACCTTGCTGACAAAGGTGGTTTGGTAGTATTCAAAACTTTTATCGCCATAGCCAATGTATTCAGCACACATAGGTCTCAAAATCTCCCCCTTGTTGAGTGCATTGGCAACACCACTTAAATCCAAAAATTGGCTTATTCACATTAAAAGTTTTGAAAACAATTTCTCCCTCTTTGTAAAACAAAAATAAATGAGAATAAAAACAAATTCTCCCCCTGAGAAGAATCATGCCAAAACAATTGTGAATATGTGATGTGTAATCAATTTCTCCCCCTTGCATACTTATCTCTTTTTTTTAATTCACATATTGTCTCTCCCCCTTTGACAATGTATTCAACAAGGTACAAAAGAGAAATTTAAATTGTTATGAGCATATTATAACATATACGTATAAATCAAAGCTCATCCAAGTCATACTATCAAGTAACTTACACTATCACAACAATGAGATACATAAAGTAGTGTAAGCCATGCTAGAGATCAAATGTAATTTTCAATTTAAACAAGTCATGATCTCACAAACTTAACTATTTCAATACCTGAAAGCATGACACTTGTTGCTGCATTTTATTATTTTTCAAAGCACAAAATTAGATCATATGATATTTGCAAGAGATTATATGCGCATCTGCCTTATTCTAACCAACCAAGCCAAGCCTATGTCATTTGACAATCAGAAGCTTAAGGACATAGTTTTAGTCATACACAACTTCTTCCAAGTTCATATCTAAGTGCAATGATAAGCCATCTCAAAAGAAGAAGTGCGATGCATGCATATTCTCTTGATATTTTCTCAATTTTTCATTTTATCATAAAAACTCAACATGTGAGTTGATTTCTTGATTAATTCTTTAAGATTAAAAGCACTTGTGAGCATGCAATGAGTTCAAAACAGCAAGAAAGTTCAACCATGACCAGATTTTGTGTAAGTAATTATTCCAATTACTAAACATGGCAAAAACTACAAAATGTATAACACGAGTAATTTAGTAAGAACTTTTAGCATGTAAAAGGAATCACAAAGTCATATATGTCTGAAATATTATGCTCATATTATTTTAATTCCAGATTCACACATAGACTTCTAGGGTTTGAAAACTCCCCCTCAATTTAAGCCATGAAGATCATAACCCTTATTTCACTACGAATGAAACAAAAACGAGTGAAATCCAAAGATTTTGTAAAAATGTCATCCAATTGTTGTTCGGTATCTACATGGTGAAGCACAATGTTTCCTTTTTCAACATTATCATGGAGAAAGTGATACCTGATATCAATGTGCTTAGTTCTAGAATGTTGAATAGAGTTTTTAGCAATGCAAATGGCACTAGTGTTATCACATAACAGTGGAACACTATCTAGATCAACCCCATAGTCCTTAAGTGTTCGAACAATCCAAAGAATTTGTGAACAAGCACTAGCAGCAGCTACATATTTAGATTCGGCTGTGGATTGTGCAACTGAATTTTGTTTTCTAGAGGACCAAGCAACAAGTGAATTACCAAGAAAATGACAAGCACCAGAAGTACTTTTCCTATCAATCCTACAACCCAAAAATCAGCATCGAAAAAAGCTTTCAAAGTAACAGTTGAGGAAGAAGGAAGAAAAATGCCAAATTCTTGAGTTCCATGTAAGTATCTGAGAATCCTTTTGACGGCTTGATGATGTGAAGCACGTGGGGAGGCTTGAAATCATGCACAAAGACATACGGTGAATTGTATGTCTGGTCTTGATGTCGTGAGGTACAAAAGTGATCCGATCACGCTTCTATATTCTTTTTGATCCACTTGTTCACCATCTTTATCAAGTTCAAGTGTTGTTGTTGTTCCAATTGGTGTCTGAAGAGGCTTGCTTTTGTCCATGTTGAAGCGTCTTAGGAGGTCTTTTGTATACTTTGTTTGATGCACAAAGGTACCCTCCTTGGTTTGCTTGATTTGCAGCCCCAAAAAGTACGTGAGTTCTCCCATCATACTCATCTCAAATTCTGAACTCATCATAGCTGAAAACTTGGACACAAGATCATGAGAAGCACAACCAAAGATAATATCATCCACATACACTTGAACGAATAATGAGCCATTGCCATGCTTAAGCACAAAAAGAGTTTTATCATCCTTGCCCATGGTAAACCCCTTTTGAAGTAAGAATGTTTTTAACCTATCATACCATGCTCTAGGGGCTTGTTTGAGACCGTACAAGGCTTTGGACAATTTGTAAACATGATTAGAAAAATCTGAATTTTCAAAACCCGGTGGTTGTTTGACATAAACCACCTCATCTATGTAGTCATTAAGAAAAGCACTTTTAACATCCATTTGATATAGCTTAAAAACTTTAGATGCAGCAAAAGCTAACAAAATTCTTATGGCTTCTAATCTAGCAACAGGAGCAAAAGTTTCATCAAAATCTAGACCTTCAACTTGAGTGAAACCTTGAGCAACCAACCTAGCCTTATTCCTAACCACAACCCCATCCTCACTTTTTTTATTTTCAACCACCCATTTAGTTCCAATTAAAGTGTGAACTTGAGGTGGAGGTACAAGTTTCCAAACATTATTTCTTTCAAAATTTTCTAACTCTTCTTGCATGGCAATAATCCAAGATTCATTAGTGAGTGCGTGTGATATATCTTTGGGTTCAAAAGAAGCAACAAAAACAGAATGATCATGAGAGTTTGCATCGCAAAACCTGGACCGTGTAACTCGTTCGTGCAAGCTTCCAATAATCTGTTGTGGAGGATGAATTTTGAGAACCCGGAGGGGAGTGGACACTTCACAAGCTTCTTCTTCTTCATGTTCATCACAAATCGATGAGCTTGTGACTTGAGGAAGTTCTGGACCAGCAATGGTGGTCGTCGGTGCTGGCTGTGAATCAAAATCAGGAGCTCGAACAATGTCATTAGCTGCTGAATTTTTGGGCAGCAGCTCCACCTCTTCCTCATCTTCAACAAAAATGCTCTCCCCCTGCGGATATGGATCTGGACCTGCAATGTTTGAGCTAGGATCTGAGCTAGCTTCATCAAAAGACACTTCACAGGTCTCCTCAATGTTGTTAGTGTCAAGTAAAAGCACACGGTAGCCTCTAATATGAGATGGATAACCAAGAAACATGCCATCAATGGATCTAGGTTCAAATTTATCAAGATTACCATGTTTCTTAACAAAGCATTTGCAACCAAAGACCCGAAAGTGCGTAACACTTGGACTATGTCCAAACCGGAGCTCATATGGTGTTTCACCTAGCTTAGCGTGCAAGAAAACACGATTTGAGACATAACAAGCGGTTGCAATCGCATCAGCCCAAAATTTCCTAGGAGTTTGATATTCATCAATCATAGTCCTAGCCATCTAAACTAAGGTTCTGCTTTTTCTTTCTACAACACCGTTTTGTTGAGGTACATATGGTGAAGAAAATTGATGATCTATTCGATTTTCAGCACAAAAGTGATCAAAAGATTGATTTTTAAATTCAGTTCCGTTATCACTTCTAATTGCTTTTAAAGATCTTGGGTGATCAATTGATAATCTAAGAAATAAAGTTCTAAAGTGACTAAAAGCTTCATTCTTAGACGCCATAAAGTAAACCCAAGAGTATCTAGAATAATCATCAATAATAACAAGAACATACCATTTACCTCCGAAGGATTGAACACATGAAGGTCCTACGGTGTCAAGGTGCAAAAGTTGACCCGGTTCAGTTGTCATGATCATTGTGAGAGGAGTATGTGAACCTGCAACCATCTTAGCATGTCTACAAGAAGAGCACACAATTTCTTTGTCCCCTTTAAGCTTAGGCAGCCCACGTATGCGATCAAGAGCACTAACACGCGTTAGGTGATCAAAGCCTACGTGACCAAGTCTACGATGCCAAAAATATAGGTCTTTTGAATCATTAGCAACTATACACCTATGCTTAGAGGAAGACATATCAAAATCAGCTTTAAAAAATCTTCCAAACTGAGACATGTTAAAAATAAGCTCACTATTTCAACCTACAACTTTGCAGCAGTTTTTATTGAAAATAATTTCCAGATTTTCATCTAGCAATTGTGAAACAGGAAGCAAGTTGTATTTCAAATTTTTGACAAGTGCCACATCCTTCAAAGTGTAGTGATCATTTACTCTAACCGAACCCTAAGCAATTATAGGAGTTGAAGAATTATTGGCAGAAGTAACATTCTCTACACGTGATGCAAAAGAGAGGGAGGAGAATCATTCTTTGTTACCGGTCATGTGGCGTGAGCAACCTAAATCCACAATCCAAATGTTCTCCTTCCTCTAGTATGTAACCTACATAGAAGCACAATACATCGATGACTCAATATTGGGGTTAGTCAAAAGGCATTTAGGTATCCAGTACTGAGTCACACGACGTGCAGCAGGAAAAACACACGAAAGCTGAGATAAAACAATAGATTTATGAGTCAAAGTTTAAGGTTTTTAATTCTTAACTACTGACCTATAAGGTGTTACTTGTATAGCACAAAAATCAGTAGCTCTGGAGGCAAAAACAGAAGGTCCGGAGGTAAACTTTGAATGTTTTTTACTCATAACAGCAGGTTGCATATTCCTGGCATTCGGTTTAATATGTGCAGCAAATTTTGCATGAAAGTTATGAGATCTAGCAATAATTCTTTCCCTTTTCTGTTGTTTAGCTAGTCTATAACAAAAATCTATGACATGACCATCTCTATCACAGTAGGTACAATGAAATTTAACTTTGTGTTCATGTCTAGATGAGCAAGCAATATTTTTATTTGAAACCAAATGAGACAACACTCCTGCAGATTTGAAAACCACTTCTTTTTGTTTAGGAACTGTTTGAATCAAACCACTTCCTAATGACTTTACAATTTTAGGTGGATGTGCCTTAGCATGAGCATGAGAATCAAAACCTAAACCAGTTTTATCTTTGAAAGACTTGGATGAATTCAACAGCAAGTTTAGGTTCTTATTCCCATTACAAAACCGATCTAATGTCTTATACATGTTATCATGTTTATTGGACAAATCAAGGCAATTTTCACATGAAGTTTTTTCTTTTAATTTGCAATTGGAACAATATTTAACTTCACAAGAACTGAAAGCATTATTCAATATTGAAATTTCATTCATAGCATCTTTTAGTTTCTTTTCAAGATCATCACAACTAGAACAATGCAAATCAATTATAGAACAATAAGCATCTTTTAAGTTTCCAATGTCAAGTGCAGCAAGCTTTTTGTTCTTTTCAATTTCAAGTTCAAGTCTACCTAGAGTGGAGGAGTGTGCAGTTCTTAGCGTGGACAATTTTTCATATATTAAATCACATGAGGGACAAAAATCATCACTAGGAATCAAGGTTTTCAAATGGTTGATTTCAGATTCTAGTGATTCAATTTTAGCAGCATTATCCCTAAGCTTTTTGTTCTTTTTCTTAATAATAATAGTTGCACGAGAAATTGCATCACACATTTCATTACAGGTAGAACATACCTCATCGTCGTCACTGTTGTGTTTTGCATCCTCCTTACTCGGTCTTGATCTTGTTTTGCCCGCCATAAAGCATAAGTTGGCCAAATCATATTCATCTTCGTCACTTCCAATGTCCACGTCGCTTGAGCCAAGTTCCTGGAGTGCGGAGATAAAACTGTTCACCAGTTGGCGACCTGTAAAGCCCTTCTTCTTCTTCTTAACATTTGTTGAGGAGTGCTTCGTCCTTGATTGTTTTTCTTCTCAGGAAATAGAACATGAATGATTAGGACAATCTGTACGAAAGTGTCCTGTCTTACCACATTTGAAGCATTGTTGAGGTTCGGAGCTTCCTCTCCTTCTAGTTCTCACATTTTGCAATGCTTTTGAGAACCTAGTAGAGAGAAGTGCTAGCTCCTCCTCTGGAATCTCCTCAATCTACTTCAGGGTTAGTGAGGACAACAAAGCAAGAGTATTGCAAGATGATGATTGGCCAGAGCTAGGCATATCACGTTGTGAGACAAATGCAATAGACTTATTTGGGTTCTTACGTGATAAGATGTCAATTTCATGAGTTTTGAGTTTAGAGTAAAGCACATCTAAAGTAAGTTTACTCATGACAGTAGATTCACAAATAGATGTAACTTTCATCTCCCAAATTGACATGTCTAATGCACTAAGAAGTTGTCTAGCATTTTCAGCATCAGAAAAATTAACGTTGACACTACGCAAGTTACTGAGAATTTTGTTAAAGCGAGCAAAGAGATCATCGATGGACTCACCGGGTTGCATCTCGAAGCGCATGTATTCTTTCTTGAACATGTTTTTCCTTACCTCCTTGATCGTGTTGGATCCTTCGTGATATTCACAAAGTGCTCTCCATACATCGTATGCCAATCGGAGATGTGCAACGCGGTCGAAGTCGCTCTGAGTGAGTCCTTGGATGATCAAGTTTTGGGCTTTATTGTTGTTGTCGACATCCCATAGGTTTGTAGCCGTAACTTGATTGTTAGGTGGCACTTCGTAAGGCTTGTACAACTTCTACCATATTGCGAAGCCTTGCGCCTAGATGAAAGCCTCCATGCATGCCTTCCAAACCTGAAAATCAATACCAGCAAACACACAAGGTTTGGCGGAGTATTTCTCCATGATGATTAGTCACAAACACGTGCAAATCACAATGATTGGGGCACCGTGGCTTTGATACCAATTGTAAGATCAAAGAGCATGTGAAAAGCTACCAGAGGGGGGCGAATGGTTGATTTTAAAAAAATCTTACATAGCGGAAACATTTAATCCCAACCCCTTTGGCAGAAAAATGATCTGTTAAAGAAATCGTGTGTGAGACTAATCTAAATGTGTTTCACCATGAAAAAAGTGATATATATCAGACATAATCAAGTCACGAAGAATACACAAGAAGAATCACTCAAATCCGTCGAGAGAAACACAAGTTATGATCGAAAGATCGAACAAAGGTCAATCTGTCCTACCCGAGAAAAACAGTTCTGGAACGCTGCAAAGAAACCCGTGTAGATAAGAAACCACAAATCCAATGACCGCAAAATTTTGACAGATGATAGATAATCAAGTTGTGAAGAAAACCTAAAAAGAATCACGTCAATTGGATCTGTAAAACTCAAGTTATGATAAAACCACCGACGAAAGGTAGTGCTGTCTAGAAACTCGACGAGTAAAACTTGTCTGAAACAAGTCGGACGAACAAGGCACAAAAGTTCCTTCAAACTATGAATTTTATTCAATAAAATACAAGAGGAACAGCCCCAAAGTCATGTACCACGAGCTCTGGCCTCCCTTGCTTATATAACCATCCCTTAGGCCATCCCAATCTAAACTAGGACTCTAATCCTACTCAAATCATGAATCAAAACTTTCCATAACTGCTTAGGACTCCTCTATACGCAGATAGAAACAATCTTAAGACTTCTAAACAACTTAGGAACTTATCCCACATTCCTAAAACAACTCAAATTTGTGACCCATACGAAATCCTATCATAACCAACTCAAATCTTTCCATATTTGAGTCAAACCCGACTCAGCCGCAGCCAAAGTCATCAACCGATACGATACGATCCTTCCAACCAGATCTTCCCATTCATAAACCATCTTCGGAACCATGTTGCCACGTCATGCACCGCATGCATACATGCAAACACCTTCCTTCGACGTCCAATAACCTTCATATGCACTGCCCTTGATTCAATCATCCTGCACGACCTCCTGACCCGCTCAACCACAATTCCTCCTGAATTTGGTTGTTGGAACCTCATCTCCTCTCTGAGACTAGTCCAAAGGATCCTGTCACCAGCCATGTCTTGAACTCAAGCAACACCTGCACATGAATAAACAACCAATCCGTACGAGCCCAAGTTCGCGACATGACTCAAGTCAGTTCCAAACACAACACCTTACGTGAGCACCTCACACAAGCATGTTGCAAAGCACAGCAAAATGATATCAGCCATATCAACCAAAACACACCAAAAACATAGTAAAAGAATACTAAGCAACCTTTCCATAAGTTTAAAGCAAGTTCGAAACATTTCACATGAAAATTTGGAACATTACGATCAAGATCCGAACCTTGCCAAAGCTAACCGGAGCTTGAGTCGGAGCTTACCAAAGCTAGCAGGACCTAGCACTGGAGCTTACAAAAGCTAGCAGGACCTAGCACCGGAGCTTACCAAAGCTAGTCAGAACTAGTCAACCCAAAATTCAGAGCTAGAAAAAACATGTCGGAGCTAACCAACATAAGTTGGACCTAGCAAAACATATCGGAGCATAACAAAGACATTCCGAAGCTATCAAATACATGTCGGAGCTAAATACAAAACTCACCGGAGCTACCCAAAAACATGTTGGACCTAGAGAAAGAATGTCCGACCTTACATCGGACCTTGCAGGAGCTCGTACCTAGACAAAGAAGTCAGACCTAGCCAAAGCAAGTCGGACCTTGCTGGCAAAGGTGTTTTGGTAGTATTCAAAACTTTTATCGCCATAGCCAATGTATTCAGCACACATAGGTCTCACACTAAAGAGTGACAAGTACTTATGAAGGACTGGAGTAGATTTGTGGTGGCACTCCTCTTACTCTAAACCAAACCTTGATTTTGTTGCGACGGTCTCATGCACGGTACTTCTTGACTATTACTCCTTTTATTTCATTTTATTTGAGGTATGAGTTGAAATATCTAGTATTCTCTTTTTCAATCTTACAACAAATTTATGACAACACCTTAGTTCTTCTTATTGCCTTCACTCAAGGACAAGCAAAGAACTAAGTGTGCGGGAGTTTGTTGACGGTCCTTGAGTACCATATTTAGACCGTCAATTCACCTCATAATGTGCACAAAAGAGAAACACAACGTAGTGGTAGGGTTAAAAACTAACCAATTCCACAAGTGCTGGTGCTTATTTGTATGCAAGTGAATTTAAACCCAAAATAACAAGACATGAAGGGAGTAATCCATAAAATTGGATTTTGATGAATCAGGCGACACCACATGTCATCACATGGATCAAATGTCCCACAAACAGAAGTATCCGAGGCCATCCAACGGTGTACCACCCATATCAAGGGATGGGACCCACATGACAGAGACCTGGAGGAAGCACAGCCCCAACAGAGCTGTGACCAGGTTGGCTGATCTCTCTAGTCGGCCAATAGGGAGTGGGGCCAAACCCGGTCAAATGCCAGTAACACCCATTTGGTCATCCCGGCTTGAAGAAGTCAGTGGTGACTGATTCGCGCATTTGGTGGCGGGAACCTGTAACACCCTCATTTTCATGCATCATGCCCTACATCCATCATTAGATATGTTCAACATTGAGAAACAAAAAAAAGGAACAAGTTTAAAATGAATTCACTACAAGGATTCTGACCTGTTGCAATGATTGTACTGCAACGAATACTAAATTGTTGCAGTAAGCTTGGCTTTTTGCCACGATTCACTAGTTCGTGGCACTAGGATCTATCGCCACAGAACACAATCGTTGCATTAGGATCTGTTGCCATGATTCACTAGTTCGTGGCGTCAGGATGCTAATGCAATGGATCACAATCGTTGCATTATGATCTGTTGCCACGAAATACTGGTTCATGGCGTTACAACTTTATTGCCACGGAAAACAGTTGTTGCATTAGGATCTGTTGCCAGGAATTACTGGTTCGTGGTGTTACAGCTTTATTGCCATGGAACACAGTCATTGCATTAGGATCTGTTGTCACGAAATACTGGTTCGTGGCGTTACAGCTTTATTGCCATGGAGCACAGTCGTTGCATTGGGATATGTTGCCACAAATTGCTGGTTAGCGTTACAACTTTATTGCCATGGAACACAGTCATTGCATTAGGATCTGTTGCCACGAGTTAGCAAACAGTTGCATTTGGACCGTAATGCAACGAAACAGAATCGTTGCATTAGGATGTGTTGCCACGAAATACTGTTTCGTGGAGTTACAGCTTTATTGCCACGGAAAACAGTCATTGCATTAGGATATGTTTCCACGAATTACTGGTTCGTGGCGTTACAGCTTTATTGCCACGGAACACAGTCGTTGCATTAGGATCTGTTGACACGAAATACTGGTTCGTGGCGTTACATCTTTATTGCCACGGAACACAGTCGTTGCATTAGGATCTGTTGCCACGAGTCAGCAAACAGTTGCATTTGGACCGTAATGCAACGAAACAGAATCGTTGCATTAGGATGTGTTGCCACGAAATACTGGTTTGTGGCGTTACAACTTTATTGCCACGGAACACAATCGTTGCATTAGGATCTGTTGCCACGAATTACTGGTTTGTGGTGTTACAGCTTTATTGCCACGGAACATAGTCGTTGCATTAGGATCTATTGCCACGAAATACTGGTTTGTGGCGTTACAGCTTTATTGTCACGGAACACAGTCGTTGCATTAGGATCTGTTGCCACGAATCAGCAAATAGTTGCATTTGGACCGTAATGCAACGAAACAGAATTGTTGCATTAGGATGTGTTGCCACGAAATACTGGTTCGTGGTGTTACAGCTTTATTGCCACGGAACACAGTCGTTGCATTACGATCTGTTGCCACGAATTACTGGTTAGTGGCATTACAGCTTTATTCCCACATAACACAGTCATTGCATTAGGATTTGTTGCCACGAATTACTGGTTCGTGGCGTTACAGCTTTATTGCCACGGAACACAATCGTTGCATTAGGATCTGTTGCCACGAATCAGCAAATAGTTGCATTTGGACCATAATGCAACGAAACAAAATTGTTGCATTAGGATGTGTTTTCACGAAATACTGGTTCGTGGTGTTACAGCTTTATTGCCACAGAACACAGTCGTTGCATTAGGATCTGTTGCCACGAATCAGCAAACAATTTTCGCATTCTCCTCGGCGCAGTGCTGATCAATGATGTTCATTACTTTTTGCCTCCTGCTGACTCAGTGCTAGACTAACGACGCTGATGATCCGTAACATACTCAACGATGTAAAACATTAGGTATTAACACATCAACAAATATGAGGGGGAGAATACCAACGCGCAGATTTAAAAGTACCGCAGGTGATTTCAACGCATGCGCTGCGCGCGTCTAAGGCGCCTCGGTGACTGGCGTGCACGTAAGCTCGGTGCGCCCAATCGCATCAGTCGCCTGTACAAATGGCTATGGCTTGAACGAAGGACGAAACCTTATGCGGCAAACAGCAACGTATAATACTTCCTCCGCCCCAACTCAACTCTATTTCTGTTTTGGTGGAACTAATTACCTTTGACAAATGATTTATATGGAATTTATTAACTTCAATAACATGTAGTACTAGACTGTATATTATGGAAATATTTTTCATGGTGAATCTAAAAGTACAATTCTTGTATTGTTAAAATAGATCAAAATTGCGTAAATCTGAAAGATAGATTTGACGAAACCTAAGACTTCCCTTTGAAAAAGTTTTATACTATATATCCCATATATATGCTACTACTACGTAAATTAGGGGTGGGCAAATAAACCGAGACCGAAAAACCGAAACCGATAAAACCGAGACTGGAACTGAAAAGACAGAAATATCGGGTATTGGGTACTTTTCGGGTAGCAAATATAAATAACTGAAAAATAAATGTCGGGTTCGGACGGATGAATTCATTATGGAGCTACATGTCACGTACTTAATTATACTAAAAATCATCAGCTTCGCTGTCGTCGCCCCACAATGGAGCTACATGACCATCCTTGGTATATGTATCGTCATCGTCGTCTTCATTTTATGATGCAACTCCATCTACCTCAAACCGATCACCTGACGTTGTCATTATAAGAGTGGAAGCATCACCGCTGGCTCCCTCAATGTCATTCCTAGCCCATGCGGTCGTATCTTCATTATTGATATCATCAGTAAGCAGATCATCATGAAATGTCTCAGCCTCCATCGTCTCAGTCACATTATTTTCACTGTCTCCAGGGGGCATGGCAAAAAGGTTCCGTGGCTTCGTTTTAACAACTGTAACCCATTTAGGATGCTTCACACTTGGAACATAAAAAACTTGTTCTGCTTGGGTGGCTAGAATGTAAGGCTCATACTGGAATCGAAACTGAGTAGTGTCAACATCTATCATTCCGTATTGATCCATTTTGTAGCCTCTGCTTTGGTTCTGACTGCTTCCAAAAGGCCGATCAAACCATTCACACTGAAATAACAGAACCTCTTGATTTTTTTTTCAAAGTCAACAGCAATGATTTTCTTGTTACTCCAAACCAATCATGATCAGTGCCCCGAACAACAATACCACTGTTTTAGGTCCGTAAATCTTTTTCCACATCTGCAGTTCGAAAGAAGAAGCCATTGATGAATAACCGACTAAAAAAATGTGCTCGACGATCAGGTCCTCTACATAATGCATACAGATAATCGGTTGCTTTGCCTTTTTTGTATAATGTCGTAATCTGTACACATTAGTATAACAGGGGTTATCGACGACAAACCAATTTCAGAACACATATTTGTTCAATATTTCATGAAAGTGCAAACTTGCATGTACTTACTCGTTTCTAAAACCAATCAACAAACTCATCTCTATTGCGTTTATCAACATCACGAGAATGAATCTTTTTCAGCTCTTCAATATGCTCACTGAAAAGGGTACAAAATTAAATTAGCCATCTACAATAAGCCATATATATAGTATACAACATCTAAGTTATACGTTATTACTTGATCCATGGAGCGGCCTCTTCAACATTAGTAATAAGATAATGCCTGATGTTATGTAGTTCCACCATAGTAAGTTGGTCCCATTTATACCCTTTTTTTAGAATTATCAACTTCTGTAAATATGTTAGAATTATCAACAGAAGGTTCATTTGTAGCTGCAGCTTCATGACGTTCTGGCCTATTACACTTGGTGCTGATGTTATCCAAAAAGTGACTACAAAATGTCATACACTCTTCGGCAATATACCCCTCAGCTATAGAACCCTCTGGGCGAGTTTTGTTACGTACATACCTCTTCAATGTACCAAGGTACCTCTCAATTGGATACATCCATCTGTAAGAAACAGGTCCACCCAACCGTGCTTCTACGGCAAGATGGGTTGAAAGATGTACCATGATATCAAAGAAAGCGGGAGGAAACAACATCTCAAGCTTACAAATTGTTTCAGGAATTTGTTTACTCATCTTGTCCAAATCTGGTTCTGCCAATTCTTTAGAACAAAATCCAGAAAAGAATGTGCTAAACTCAATTAAAGGTGCAACAACCTTTTCAGGCAATATGTTACGTATTGCAATAGGAAGGAGCTTCTGAAATATAATATGGCAGTCATGAGTTTTTAGACCCGATACCTTACATGCTTTTATGTCCACACATCTCTTGATGTTTGAGGCATAACCATCGGGCACCTTCACATTCCCCAAGAACTTGCACAAGGTGGTCTTCTCATCTTTGCCCAAAGTATATAATGCTGGTGGGAATGTGTACTTGCTCTTTATGAACTTCGGATGTTGATCTGGCCGTATACCCATATCCTTCATATCAAGACGAGCTTGTAGACTATCTTTTGTTTTACCATCCATAGCATGCAATGTCCCCAATATGCTATCACAAATGTTTTTCTCAATGTGCATGACATCCAAGTTATGCCTTATTAGCAATGTCTTCCAATAACGGAGGTCGAAAAATATACTTTTCTTCTTCCAATTATGCCATCTATTTTCCTCAGTGTGCTTTCTCTTATTATTCGTCGGTCCAAAACTCACTTGATCAAAACACTCGTATTGTTGGAGTACTTCATCACCAGAGAGTGATGTTGGAGCCTCTCTATTCTCTGCCTTGTTGTTGAATGAACCTTTGTTTCGACGCCATCTGTGATCCTGAGGTAGGAAACGATGATGACCCATGTAACAATGCTTTCGTCCATATTTCAACCAGAAGGCGTCAGTGTTTATATGACAGTATGGACATGCTAGCTTCCTTTTGTGCTCCATCCACATAGCGCATATGCTGGAAAATCATTTATTGTCCACAATAAAGAAGCTCGCATGACAAATGTCTCTTTCTTTAAACTGTCATATGTTTCAACACCATCAGACCATAATTTGAGTAGCTCATCAATCAAAGGCTGCAGATACACATCAATGTTGTTTCCAGGTGACTTTGGCCCAGGAATTATCATTGACATCACCCAATAAGACTGCTTCATACACAACCAAGGTGGTAGATTATAAGGGATTAGAATCACAGGCCATGTACTATAAGAAACATTCATTACTCCAAAAGGATTGAAACCATCAGATGCTAGCCCAAGTCTTATGTTGCGAGGATCAGATGAGAAATTTGGGTGAATGCTATCAAAATGCTTCCATGCTTTCGAATCGGCGGGATGGCATAATATTCCATCATCAGTACGACCTTCTTTGTGCCAGCGCATGTTTGATGCCGTTGATTCTCCCATATATAACCATTGTAGATGGGGAATAAGAGGGAAGTAACGTAGAACCTTGTGTGCTACAAGCTTCTTGGATTTTCCACAAGGTAAAGCCTCTCTTGCATCCCCAGCAGTACTATGTTTCCATCTTAATTCACCACATTTTGGGCAACTATTCAGCAGAGAATAGTCCTTCCGGAATAACACACAGTCATTGACACATGCATCGATCTTTTGGTAGTCCAGCCCGAGGTCACGAACAACCTTCTGAAGTTTATCAAGTGTATTAGGAATGCAGTGGCCCTTTGGAAGCGCAAATGAGAATAGTTCAGGAAACATCTTACAAGCTACTTTGCTCATACCAGTTAAACACTTTATCTGGTAGAACCTGACAATGTAGGATAATTGGGTCAGCTGCGAACAACCTGGATACAACTCCTTTTTGGCATCAGTTAATAAGTCATAGAATTTCTTTGCATCCCCAGTTGGCTCCTGCTGGTTTATAGCATTTTCTTGATCATCAACATCTACTGAAGTACCACCATGATCAGTGCCTCTAAGTAGACTGGACAACATATTTTGCATATCACCATCATCAGAAATTATCTCCTCATTATTCGCTAATTCCTTAGCAATATTTTCCTGAACTCGTATTTCTCCATGGTGTATCCAACAAGTATAATCCAATAACATCCCATTTCTGAGCAGGTGTAAATGAACTCCCTTGCGTGTCTTGTGGCAAATATTGCGACATCTCGTGCAAGGACAAGGCATAGTTCCTCCTTCACGAGTGCTCTGAAATGCAAAATTTAAAAATGACTTCATTCCATCCTGCCACTCCCTCGTATGCCTGTCTTTTCCCATCCATGTCTTATCTTCTGACATCACTTCCTACAATTCAATCAGCCATCAGCCTATCCGTAAGAGGATAGATGTACAAGAACGCATTTTGTGAGCAATTGTACTTAGCTGTTGTTACTCCATGCGCCGCGGACGGTGGATTCTCCTACAAGCGTGGCGGCCGACGGATGCTCCTCCAGGCATGGCGGCCGGCGGTTGGTCCTCCAAGCTTGGCGGCCGGCGGATCCTCCTACAAGAGTGGCGGCCGGCGGATGCTCCTACAAGCGTGGCGGCCGGCGGATGCTCCTCCAAGCGTAGCAGCCGGCGGATGCTCCTCCAAGCGTGGCGGCCGGCGATTGCTCCTCCAAGCGTGGCGGCCCGCGGATGCTCCTACAAGCGTGGTGGCCGACAGATGCTCCTACAATCGTGGCAGCCGGCGGATGCTCCTACAAGCGCGTTGCGGAGAGGGGGCTGCCGTTGCGGGTCGAATGGTACTGTAATAAAATATTATTTTCGTTTCTTATTTTCCTTCTTCATTCGACGTGATGAAAATTTCCCGCCGCGGGCAGGCAGGCAGGCATGACAAAAAAGCTGGGCCGCTTGTTATTTGTGGGCTGAAACTGCGCTGATTCACTTTATATTCAAGCTAGGCCTTCGCGCATTCATGACGCTTGCACAGAGCCGAATGCCTCGAAAGGTCCGGGCCTATCACCGGATTTTCGTGAGATCTTGAAGGGACGCTGCTTCCGATGTTTGGCCTCTTCATCCTCGCCTTCTTAAACCACCCCCCCCCCCTATTTCTTCCAGGCTCAAGTTCCCAATTGATTCCCATCCATGCTCCCGTGTGTTGCCTGAGAAGTCCTTTGCCTCTGTTTTCGCAGCGCCATGCCTCGCAACCATGTTAGACGCAATCAGGTAACTGCAGGCTCACCGTCCCTGCGCCCTCATGAGGGCCAATGCACGGTGGTCAACAACCGCCTCATGACGACGGAGTTTATCCGTTTGCGCCGCCAAGCAGCTGTTCTGGGACCCAGAGGAGGTCGCAGCGAGGCGACGCCCATGGAGATCACCCTGGCCATCCATCACCAACTTGAAATCCCGCATTGGGCTTTCACCGTGTCCACGTTTGGGGATGGTGAGTTCCTGGTGCAGTTCACCCGTGATGACTATCGGGAGCTCGCCATCGAGACGGCAATCATCTCCATGTCAGATGATAGCCACTACTTCCGGTCATTGATCTTTGGCGTCGGTGTGCCGATCATCGGGTGGTTCTTCCACGTGCAGGTTGTCATCGAGAACCTCCCTCTGCATGTATGGTCTGCGGAGGGAATCAGACAGGTTCTAGATGACGTCTTCCTCTTTGATCACTTCGATGCTTCCACTTACCACCGGGAGCGTGCTGACCTGTGCACGGTCGTTGGGTGGATGAAAGACCCAAGCCTCCTGCCTCGGGCCAAAATGGCCACCTTCTTTGCAGGAAGTGATGGTCGGACTGGGAGTGACGGCGGGCCGCCGACGGAACCTTTCAACCATGCCACAGTGGTCTGGCCTGGCGGCCTCACGACGGAGCTCATCATCCTCCTAGATCACTACCTCGACTATACGCCGCCGATCCACCCCAACTCCCCGGCCTCCTCGTCATCAGGCGACTCTTCTGACGGACACTCCTCGGTGTCCTCGAACTCTTCGGGGGACACCTTCCCGCGGCCGAAGAGATTCTACTGGCGGCTTGGGGAAGTGGATGAGGCGGATAAGCAGCTCTTTTAGTATGGCTACCAAAGTGTCCTAGCTCATGTGTTACGTTTCCTATGGAAACTAAAAATCCTTTACAAATCCTATCCTTCAAAGGGAGCCTATGTTTGAGAGGATTACGACTGGATTAATTTCTGTGAAAAGATTTCCTGTTTAACATTTCGGTTGTCCTTCCTTTTTTCAAACATTTTCTTCCTCGTATTGTCTTCACTTTTTTCTTTCCAGTCCTAGCTACCGGCCTGTTGCATTTTCCTGTTACTACTACTTTACAGACCGCTTTGCGGGCCCCGCTGCGGGCGATCTCCTGGCAACTCCACTGATTTGGGGACAAGGAGGAATTTTGCCTTTTTAAAGGACCCACATTTAATCAAGAATATTAATTAAGAAGAAGTAAATATCTTCACAGGCGGTTGGTACTTAATAACCGTCAAGGAAGATTTTTATCTCAGTCGGGTATTACTTACCAACCGTCTGAGATAATGTCCGATATTATTCTTCAGTTTCCTTATCCCTTGCTTCTTTTTTTATTTAGATTCCAATATAAATACTCAAACATGTTTAGATTCTACAAATTGCGTCCAAATTATATGATTCTTTCTTCTACATTTGTATAAAATTAACATCTACCACCTGAACAAAAAAATTTAAAACTTGTATAGCTGACATTGTAATGTTTTGTTAAATATCAAATTAATTTCTACTCACATATTATTCACATTTGTGTATCTCGTTCAAAAAAAAGATCCTTCACTCAAATTTGTTTGTATGAACATATTTGTATCATTTATACATATATGAATTTTTTTAATTTCTTAAAAGCATTCAAACATGTCAAACTTCAAATTATCCATCATTCTAACTAAATGCTCATATACATATGAGGCATTCATCAAATTATGAACACACATTGATTCAAAAAAATTTAAAAAAATCTGAAAAAATTCATAGAGGTTGATATGATGAGTAAAAATGTCCACTGAAAAAATAAATACAAAGGCATTATATTTATCAAGATAGAAAAATGAAAAATATCATTTGTTGTATGTTTTTTATGTTCTGACCGATTTCAAAAGATTTATGAAGTGAAATTTAATGGTAACCTTTACTTATCAATAATATTGCAAGAAAGTGAAATTTTGCCTTTTTAAAGAACCCACATTTAATCAAGAATATTAATTAAGAAGAAGTAAATATCTTCACAGGCGGTTGGTACTTAATAACCATCAAGGAAGATTTTTATCTCAGTCGGGTATTACTTACCAACCGTCTGAGATAATGCCTGATATTGTTCTTCAGTTTCCTTATCCCTTGCTTCTTTTTTATTTAGATTCCAATATAAATACTCAAACATGTTTACATTCTACAAATTTTGTCCAAATTATATGATTCTTTCTTCTACATTTATATAAAATTAACATCTACCACCTGAACAAAAAATTTTAAAACTTGTATAGCTGACATTGTAATGTTTTGGTAAATATCAAATTAATTTCTACTCACATATTATTCACATTTGTGTATCTCGTAAAAAAAGATCCTTCACTCAAATTTGTTTGTATGAACATATTTGTATCATTTATACAATGTATGAATTTTGTTAATTTTTTTAAAAGCATTCCAACATGTCAAACTTCAAATTATCCATCATTCTAACTAAATGCTCGTATACATATGAGGCATTCATTAAATTATGAACACACATTGATTCACAAAAATTTACAAAAATCTGAAAAAATTCATAGAGGTTGGTATGATGAGTAAAAATGTCCACTGAAAAAATAAATGAAAAGGGCATTATATTCGACAAGATAGAAAAATAAAAAATATCATTTGTTGTATGTTTTTTATGTTCTGACCGATTTCAAAAGATTTACGAAGTGAAATTTAATGGTAACCTTTGACTTATCTATAATATTACAAGAAAGTGGAATTTTGCCTTTTTAAAGGACCCACATTTAATCAAGAATATTATTTAAGAAGAAGTAAATATCTTCACAGGCGGTTGGTACTTAATAACCATCAAGGAAGATTTTTATCTCAGTCGGGTATTACTTACCAACCACCTGAGATAATCTTCTTCTTAGACGAGTTTGAATTACCAACCGCCTAAGATAATTACCTTATGATACCCGAGTCTGAGGAACACGATGAACACACTACACATTCATTCATTCACACAGTTGAAGAACACACAAGATACAAGATGAACAAAGATAGATTTCATTCATATAACAATATTTACAAAACAGAAGCAACTAAAAACAACAAAGAAAAGCTAATTTTTAGGATTCAAACCGCACATTAGTCAACACATAAACTTACCCTAATACCCTTCATCAATACATATCCTCCCACTTTCCATTCAATGCCAGCAAGTTGCTACGGCAACAAAGGATAGTAGCTGAAAATGTGCAGAGCACACAGCTGACATGACCATACAGTGAAAGTAAAGTTGAGCTGGGACAAAAAAAATTGGCTAGAAATAACTGCCCACACACCACCATCCCTCTTCTCCGCGCGTACTAAAAATCACCGGGCGTCTCATCGTCTTCTCCGCGCGTACTAATAAAGTGTAGTAACACGACACACCATCCTCTACTCCGCCACACACACCATCCTCTTCTCCGCGCGTACTATTTCTCTCCGTCGCGCGCGCCCTCATTGGTTCCCTTCGAAGCCCATGGACTTCCCCTTGCCGCACGATATTGCGGTCCTGATCACGGGGTGGGTCACCGCAACCTCCACCCAGCCCATGGATGACCTCTCCAGTCTGCGCGCCACCTGCAAGGACATGCACGCGGCATGCTGTGATCCCGCCGTGGGCAGGCGCGTGGCGCTGAAGCGGGAGAGCAGCTGGGACTGGTTCCAACGGCACGGGAACGGGAGCTACGACGCCCTCATGGAGCGCCTGGCCAATGTGGGCAACCCTCATGCGTGCTACGTCACTGGGTTCAACCTCGTCTTCAACTACGGCCGCGCGCAGGCGCAGCGTGGCACCCAGTTCCTTGCCCGGGCGGCCGCGAACGGCCACAAGATGGCGGCCTACGTCCTCGCCATGCTCTGCTACGACGTCGACCGCGGGGACCGCGACGCCCTCGAGTATATCCGACAGGTCGAAGGCAAGGCCCACGTCAGCGACAACGCAGCCGGGTCCATCACGATGAATAGGACCAACACGGAGTGCTGCCGGTGTCGGAATCAAGCTATGCAGAGGCTCGACGTTTTCGTGAGCTGGAGGTTTCTGCGTAGGCCTCCTCCGGGACCGTCGCCGGTGGCGCTGCCCGAAATTGACGATTACTTTTGCCGCTGCCCAACAGGGGGGAACCAGGGGCCTGCCCGCTGTGACCGGTGAGGGTGGTACGAGTGGACCTTCTTCTGTACTGAGAACTGTAGGATTGAGCGCGAGTATGACCTATTCCGCCATAACATGTTGTACTCTATGGGTTGTATTCCCTCCATTCCCTTTTGGATGTGCTACCCCTAGTTCTCCCAACGCCAATGAAAAGTGAACAAAGGGAGTACTGTATATAAAATAGACTTGTATAAGGCATGTTGATGTGTTTCTCCTATATATGCATGCTCGTCTCTGATGAATGTTGCACTTGTTGTGTTTCCCATTTGCGCGCTCGTCTTTTGTTTAGCCCCGTTTGCATCAAAGAAAATAACATGACAAAACGTGAAAAGAAAAAATATCAAAAAAAAAAACAAGAGAAACACAACATCACGACTGGAGATGTTTTTTCGATTCACGCACGAAGTGGGTTAAAGGTTAAAACTTGGCGCCGTTAAAGGAGATGTTTTTCAATAAAAGGAGAATTTTTCGATAATACATCAGACACATTGTTCATGAACATAAAAGTCATATTACATTAACATACTACCAACACATATATTACAAACAAGAGTAAAAAAACATGGATGAAAAACACGTAGAAACAGGAACAAAACTACTCCTAATCCTATTCTACTCGGAGGCCTCGTCCACCTCTGCTGCCGCGTGCGCCGCGGTTGACGCATCCTCCGACGGCTCCGCCTCCGCCTCCGACGGCAGTGGCGACTCCTCTTCTGTCTCCACACCGAGCTTACAGGCGACGCAGTGCAGAATCTTCCAGCGGCCCTGTACCCCAGCAACCTCCGCGATCGTCTCGTGGAGGGCGTCGAGACGAGCGGCCACAAAGCTTAACCCGAACAAGTAGTAGCCGGCAGAGTCCATGCTGGGGAGCTGGGGAAGCCTCCCAAGACCCAGACGGCGATAGATGAGAGATGTATTGTTAAATACATCCCGCGACATTGTGTCCAGCACTCTTGCATGTTCGACGGCGGAGGACACGTCATCTTCGACATCTTTAATTCAGCGCGTTAATTCGTCGATGCGGGCGGTAAAGAGGCGGATAGTCTCTTGTAACCAGTCGGGCTGAGGAGATGCGAGCGCCGCCATCAGTTCCACCGGCATTGCCCGCAACGATGGAAACGGAGAAGGAGGTTCGGAGGATGTCGATGGCCTAGAGCGCTTCAGCGAGGGGCTACCCATTAGTGTGGTGACGTAGGTGCAAAGAAAGAGCGAGAGGTGGTCGACGGTGGCGGGGGGAGAAGTTTGGAGGCTAGGATCTAAGGAGCGGTGCAGCGGAGAAGCAAGAGAACGGTGAGCCTTTATAGCGGGTCGTCGTCTAATAGCGGGCGTGTGGTGAGGTGTCCCCGTCTCAGCGTCGGTTTTTCACAGGCGGTTTTTAAGTTTATCTCAGGCGGGTTTTACTTACCAACCGCCTGATAAGATATTTAATCAAGAATATTAATTAAGAAGAAGTAAATATCTTCAAAGACGGTTGATACTTAATAACAGTCAAGGAAGATGTTTATCTCATACATGTATTACTTACCAACCGCCTAAGGTAATGCGTGATACTGTTCTTCAGTTTCCTTATCCCTTGCTTCTTTTTTATTTAGATTCCAATATAAATACTCAAACATGTTTAGATTCTGCAAATTGTGTCCAAATTCGATGATTATTTCTTCTACATTTGTATAAAATCAACATCTACCGCATGAACAAATAATTTTAAAACTTGTATAGCTAACATTGTAATGTTTTGGCAAATATCAAATTAATTGCTAATCACATATTATTCACATTTATGTATCGCATAAAAAAAGATCCTTCATTCAAATTTGTTTGTATGAACATATTTGTATCATTTATACATGTATGAATTTTGTTAATTTTTTTAAAGCATTCCAACATGTCAAACTTCAAATTATCCATCATTCTAACTAAATGCTCATATACATATGAGGTATTCATCAAATTATGAACACACATTGATTCAAAAAAATTTTAAAAAAAAATCTGAAAAAATTCATAGAGGTTGGTATGATGAGTAAAAATGTCCACTAAAAAAATAAATGATAAAGGCATTATATTCATCAAGATAGAAAAATGAAAAATAGCATTTGTTGTATGTTTTTTATGTTCTGACCAATTTCAAAAGATTTATGAAGTGAAATTTAATGGTAACCTTTACTTATCAGTAATATTACAAGAAAGTGGAATTTTGACTTTTTAAAGGACCCACATTTAATAAAGAATATTAATTAAGAAGAAGTAAATATCTTCACAGGCGGTTGGTACTTAATAACCATCACTTTTTTCTTTCCAGTCCTAGCTACCGGCCTGTTGCATTTTCCTGTTACTACTACTTTACAGACCGCTTTACGAGGCCTGCTATGGGCGATCTCCTGGTAACTCCACCGGTTTGGGGACAAGGAGGGTTCGGCGATCGGAAAATTCGAACTAATTTTGCACATATAGTACATCCATGAACAAGAACACCAAGTACATTTAACTTAAAAACATTACTCCCTCCGTCCCAAAATACTACTTGTCCCTTTCGATGGAGGGAGTATCTCCGCTCCAAAATACTTGTCGCTTTGGATGGATGGAGTATATTACAAACACAAGAAAATATAAACTATAACTAAAACCATGAAACGAAAAACAACAACTAAAAACATGAAACGAAAAACTACAACTGAAAACATGAAAAGAAAACACCTAAATACTACTCTACTCAGCCTCCACCTCCTCCTCCTCGGGTGGGTCCTTGGGCTCCTGACCCTCCTCTAGTGCCTCGGGCTCCAGCGGCGGAAGGTGACCCAGTCTCAAGGCCGCCGCCACGACGAGGTTGCGACGACCCGCGACACCGAGCTCGGCCGCCATCGTCTCCCAGAGGGAGTCAAGACGAGAGGCCACGTGCGAGAGGCCGAAGACATAGTGGCCCATGGTGTCCATTCCAGTACTTTGTGGAAGGGTACCGAGCCCAAGGCGTTCCATGGAGTGAGATGTATTCGTAAATACATCTCGGGCCATGTTGAACAGGAGCGTATCCTTCATGCGCAGCGGCGAGGGGGGATCCAGCCGTGGCCACTTACCGGCGGGCTTGGGTGCGGAGGGTTGCTCGAGCTCGAAAGCGTTTGCTGTATACTAGCCGCGGCTAGGTTTTGTGGAGAGAAGAGAGGATATTGGAACGGTTGTGCGGAAAAGACGATGGCGCGGGTGACCATCTTATACTTCCTCCATCCCAAGTAAATATCTTCACAGGTGGTTGGTACTTAATAACCTTCCGAGAAGATTTTTATCTCAGTCGGTTATTACTTACCAACCGCCTGAGATAATGCCCGATACTGTTCTTCAGTTTCCTTATCCCTTGCTTCTTTTTTATTTAGATTCCAATATAAATACTCATACATGTTTAGATTCTGCAAATTGTGTCCAAATTATATGATTCTTTCTTCTACATTTGTATAAAATTAACATCTACCACCTGAACAAAAAATTATAAAACTTGTATAGCTGACATTGTAATGTTTTGGTAAACATCGAATTAATTTCTACTCACATATTATTCACTCAAATTTGTTTGTATGAACATATTTGTATCATTTATACATGTATGGATTTTTTTAAAATTTTTTAAAAGCATTCCAACATGTCAAACTTCAAGTTATCCATCATTCTAACTAAATGCTCATATACATATGAGGCATTCATCAAATTATGAACACACAATGATTCAAAAAATTTTAAAAATCTAAAAAAATTCATAGAGGTTGGTATGATGAGTAAAAATGTCCACTGAAAAAATAAATGATAAAGGCATTATATTCATCAAGATAGAAAAATGAAAAATAGCATTTGTTGTATGTTTCTTATGTTCTGACCAATTTCAAAAGATTTATGAAGTGAAATTTAATGGTAACCTTTACTTATCAATAATATTACAAGAAAGTGGAATTTTGCCTTTTTAAAGGACCCACATTTAATCAAGAATATTAATTAAGAAGAAGTAAATATCTTCACAGGCGGTTGGTACTTAATAACCGTCAAGGAAGATTTTTATCTCAGTCGGGTATTACTTACCAACCGTCTGAGATAATGTCCGATACTGTTCTTCAGTTTCCTTATCCCTTGCTTCTTTTTTATTTAGATTCCAATATAAATACTCAAACATGTTTAGATTCTGCAAATTGTGTCCAAATTATATGATTCTTTGTTCTACATTTGTATAAAATTAACATCTACCACCTGAACAAAAACTTGTATAGCTGACATTGTAATGTTTTGGTAAATATCAAATTAATTTCTACTCACATATTATTCACATTTGTGTATCTCGTAAAAAAAGATCCTTCACTCAAATTTGTTTGTATGAACATATTTGTATCATTTATACATGTATGAATTTTGTTAATTTTTTTAAAAGCATTCCAACATGTCAAACTTCAAATTATCCATCATTCTAACTAAATGCTCATATACATATGAGGCATTTATCAAATTATGAACACACATTGATTCAAAAAAATTTACAAAAATCTGAAAGGTTGTTATGATGAGTAAAAATGTCCACTGAAAAAATAAATGAAAAAGACATTATATTCATCAAGATAGAAAAATGAAAAATATCATTTGTTGTATGTTTTTTATGTTCTGACCGATTTCAAAAGATTTATGAAGTGAAATTTAATGGTAACCTTTTCTTATCGATAATATTACAAGAAAGTGCAGTTTTGCCTTTTTAAAGGATGCACATTTAATCAAGAATATTAATTAAGAAGAAGTAAATATCTTCACAGGCGGTTGGTACTTAATAACCGTCAAGGAAGATTTTTATCTTAGTCGGGTATTACTTACCAACCGTCTGAGATAATGCCCGATACTATTCTTTAGTTTCCTTATCCCTTGCTTCTTTTTTATTTAGATTCCAATATAAATACTCAAATATGTCTAGATTCTGCAAATTGTGTCCAAATTATATCATTCTTTCTTCTACATTTGTATAAAATTAACATCTACCACCTAAACAAAAAATTTAAAAACTTGTATAGCTGACATTGTAATGTTTTGGTAAATATCAAATTAATTTCTACTCACATATTATTCACATTTGTGTATCTCGTAAAAAAGAAGATCCTTCACTCAAATTTGTTTGTATGAACATATTTGTATCATTTATACATGTATGAATTTTGTTAATTATTTTTAAAAGCATTCCAACATGTCAAACTTCAAATTATCCATCATTCTAACTAAATGCTCATAAACATATGAGGCATTCATCAAATTATGAACACACATTGATTCAAAAAAATTTAAAAAAAAACTGAAAAAATTCATAGAGGTTGGTATGATGAGTAAAAATGTCCACTGAAAAATAAATGAAAAAGGCATTATATTTATAAAGATAGAAAAATGAAAATATCATTTATTGTATTTTTTATGTTCTGACCGATTTCAAAAGATTTACGAAGTGAAATTTAATGGTAACCTTTACTTATCAATATTATTACAAGAAGTTGAATTTTGCCTTTTTAAAGGACCCACATGTAATCAAGAATATTAATTAAGAAGAAGTAAATATCTTCACAGGCGGTTGGTACTTAATAACCTTCTGAGATGTCTATCTCAGTTGGGTATAACTGACCAACCGCCTGAGATAATCTTCTTCTAAGACGAGTTTGAATTACCAACCGCCTAAGATAATTACCTTATGATACCCGAGTCTGAGGAACACGATGAACACACTACACCTTCATTCATTCACACGGTTGAAGAACACACAAGATACTCATTCATTAACAATATTCAATCACGCATCTCACAAAAGAACACAAGATACACAAGTAATATTTAGTCACATGGATGAATAACGATAGATTTCATTCATTAACAATATTTACAAAATAGAAGCAACTAAAAACAACAAAGAAAAACTAATTAAATCCTACTCCTACTCCTACTCCTCTTCCTGCTCCTCGTCCTCCGGCGCCGATGCAATAGGGGTCGGTTGCATCGGCTGCACCGGCGGTGCAACCCCGAGGTTGCTAGCTGTCGCCTCCACCAGCGTTCTGCGGCCCTCGGGGCCATGAACCTGGGCCATCGTCGCGAACAGAATGTCGAGACGATCAGCCATTCCCGTGAGGGCGTAGAGGTAGTGGCCGATGGTACCCATTCCAGTATACTCTGGAAGGGTACCCAGCCCCAAGGCACTCATGGTGCGATACGTATTGGTGTATGCCTCTCGCGCCATGAGGAGGCGCTGCTAGGTGTTGAACCTCTCGAGGGAGCTGCAACATAGTTTCTTGAAAGGTGGCTCCTTCGGAGGGCTTGGCGGCGGAAGGTCGGCCATAGTGGTGTTGGGTCGTCGGAGTGGAGGAAGATAAAGAAAAGAAGAGGATTCAAAGTGAGCGACGTGCTTGTGGAGAACTAACGGGTGATAGCGCGTCTTTAAGGCCGCGCAGAGTGGATGATGGAGCAGTTGGTTTACCGCGCATTGAAAGGTCGCGCCTCGGGGAAAAGAAAGGTCGCGCACGGTCGTCGACACGTCTTCACAGGAGGTTGGTGAGGGGTCTTTATGTAGGCGTTCATCAAATTATGAACACACATTGATTCAAAAAAATTTAAAAAAATATGAAAAAATCAATAGAGGTTGGTATGATGAGTAAAAATGTCCACTGAAAAAATAAATAAAAAAAGCATTATGTTCATCAAGGTAGAAAAATGAAAAATAGCATTTGTTGTATGTTTTTTATGTTCTGACCAATTTCAAATGATTTATGAAGTGAAATTTAATGGTAACCTTTACATATCAATAATATTACAAGAAAGTGGAATCTTGCCTTTTTAAAAAACCCGCCTATGAAGACATTGGAAATTTAATAACATTTAATCAAGAATATTAATTAAGAAGAAGTAAATATCTTCATAGACAGTTGGTACTTAATAACCGCCTGAGAAGATGTTTATCTCGGATGTTACTAACCAACCGCCTAAGATGTTTATCTTCTCAGGCAGTTGATAAGTAAAACCCACCTGAGGTGACCATCTTCTGAGACGGTCGGTACTTAAAATCCGCCTGAGAAAATTGGAGTTTATATATACCCTCGACAGCCAAGTGTTCGCCCTCGTCACTTCCAGGTAGGCCGCTGAGCTTCACCGTCGCCGCCGAGCTTCGCGCTAGTCACTTCCAGGTACGCCCTCATCGCTGAAAAAGAGTGTCTCTTCTCGCCTGCAGCTACCTCGCCTCACCTCACCATCCAAATCCAAGTGCCACACTTTGCGATTCTTGATACTAGAAAAAGGCTGGAGGATTTGCTTTTGTCCCTTGCTTGATCAGTTATAGGTCCAGAGCTAGGCGCCGCCTAGTAAACCTCAAGAACGTGGTCGCCACTCTGAATGAAGCTAGCCTATTTAGAATAAGAAGATAAAATTGCCATTGCTGGTGAGCAACTTTAACATGCTTGTCACCCTCGCAATGTATAGGAACCTTTTGGTCAGTCGCCTTAAACCCTAGAATGCCTTATCAAATCCTAGAATGCTTCCATCTTTTTCTTCATGCAACACTTCATGTAGAGTTAATATGCCATTTATTAGATTTTTTGTCTTATTAGTTCTATCATGGAAAGCCCTAAGAAGACTGGTCCTGGTAGTAACAATAAAGAAGACAATATGGAGTTTACTGACTCCAGTAGTTCAGTCTCCTATCAGAGTCCATCGGATCCTTTTCCGAATATAAAAATTAAAAAGACTTCAGTGGATCTAGACCCGGAATATGATCCTACCGACGAGCTATGGATCACGAATCTTAACTTCAGCAGTTCAAGTTAATGTTGGTTGTCAAGTATACGAAGTCTTATAATTTTTTTCTACCTAGATTAATCACGAAGACAATGAGGTGACATCGGCTCCTAAAACCGCAGAAGGTTCTCCAAATGATGAATCCTCAACTTCACTCAAGCGGAAACGAGGGCAACGAGGTCCCTATAAGGGTCCATTGGACCGCATCATGTACATAACAAGGGTCGGCCCAGGTGGGCTTCCCCAAGAACCACTGGATTCAGTTACCAAGTACCGTAATGCATGCGGTTTTCTTGTTAGGGAGGTTGTGCCGATCACAACCGAGAATTGGAGGAAATTACCCGAGCAGACCAAGAATAAGTTGTGGGAAAGGATAAAGAAACAATTTAAGTTCCCGAAAGGCACAGAAGAAGCTGTAAAGAAAGCAACATTGGTCTCTTGCGGCAAGAAGTTTTGATGCTAGAAGAGTGAAATGAATGCGTATGTTAAGGCTGATAAGGTCCCTAGCCTGAGGAAGATGGGAAAAATCACACAAGCTCAGTGGCAAGAGTTTGTTCGTCAAAAGAGCACACCTGATGCTAAAGCTCTAAGTGCAACTAGGTCAGAGCTTGCAAAAAAGAACAAATACCATCATCACTTGGGGTCTGTCGGATATGCCCCCAAAGTCCAGAAATGGAATAAGATATTAGACGAAATTACCAGTAAGGGCAATCCTCACCCATTAGAAGGGTGCGATGAGCGAACTCAATGTTGGGTCTTTGCTCGGTCAGGTTTAACCAGCAAGGGCAAACTTGAAAAGCCCGACTCTTTTAATGAAGTAGAGGATAAAATGAAAGAAGTAATTGAAAAGCAACAGAAGGGTCTCTTCAAGCCGAAGAGGGAGAATGACCAACTTACCGCTATCTTAGGAAACCCTGAACACAGCGGATGGGTTCAAGCGGTCTCTTCTCAAATGTCTTGGCTAGATGGTTTCCCTAAAGATAAAGACACATATAGAAGACGTGAGAAGTTTAAGAAAACACTTGATGAAATGATTGCTCAAAAGATCAAAGAAAATATGCAAGAAATAATGGAACAACTTAGACAATCGGGACAATTAGTGGCACCGAGTACAGTGATGGTTCCGGTACAAAAGGAGCAATTAGTATCTCCAACTGCCTACCCTAGCAGCGTTGGTTCCGTGCCAGGCTCAGGGTCAACCCATAGGTTTCCTGTCGATGATATTGCTAGCGACAAATCTTGTCGTCTTCTTGTCCCGATAGGCAGAGCAGGGAACAAAATCAAACAGGTTGCCACTGCTATGGCAAAGCCTTATCGTGACTTCAACGGGAATCCACTTCCGTTGTATTATGCTGTGGTGCAAGTTCTTCAGATCATTGATAATGATTATGAAGATTATGAAATAGACCACGTCACACCTGAGGGGATCGCGACTCTGGGGCAGGCTGTCAACCAATTAATCCTTTGGCACCAACGCGATATCGTGTTGGACGATGAGCCAATTTCTAGCCCTGTCGCATCTCCAAATACTGCAACCCCATCTTCTAAGGTGAAAGTGCATGAAGATCCACTCCCAGTCCAGGAAGATCCACTCCCCCTATGTCTCAGCAAGGATGATATCCAAGAGCAACAAGTTGGACAACAGCTTCAAGCAGTACCAAAGCAGGCTATTGCTAGTAAAGAGCAACCAGTTGAGCAACAGCTTGAAGTAGTACTAGAGCCAACTGCTAGGAGTAAAGAGCAATCAGTTGAACAACAGGTTCAACAACAAGCCAGTGTCCAACTTCTGACGACTACTCCTCGATCATCAGTGCCTATCAAAGTTACCTCATACAAAAATAAGAAACCTTCATCAGAAGTGTCAAAATATTTGGAAACTATGAAGGAAAATATTATAAAATCGAGTGCATCTTGTTCTTCTCATGAGCCATCATTAGGAGATATCGAGGAGTGGGAAGAAGACGGTGTCATGTATAATCGGCGGACGGCTTTAGTTAAACCAGGAGTTCCAATATACAAGCTTGAGGATGTTCCTCCTGAATTTAAGAATGGGAAGCCGTTCATGACATCCGTACAACTTAGCAAACAACCCGTGTAGCTCAGAAGAATGCATGAGTGGTACATCCTTGCCAGCACAAAATATGGTCTTAATTGCGTCACATTTCATATTCCAAAAGAAGCATTCTGGAGCACTGGAGTGGATAGACTATTCATTTTATTTGAAGAGCTGCATGCCCTTTTCCATCGGGGCGTGCTCGAAATCAACCTGTTGCTCGTTTGGTGCTTGTAAGTGCTCTAATATTTTGTATTTGCTTTTCTTACTACACACATACGCATTTCATGAGATTATAACAATTCTGGACTTCTTCAATAGGATGCAATACATGGATAATGAAAAGTTGGAGCGCAAGACAGGTATCCTTGACCCTACAAGGATTGCAAAGGTGCTATTCGACGTCCAAGCGGATCAAGACTCAGCACAGTTAAAACACATGAAAAGAAAAGATTTTGAAAAAGCAATCGCAAAACTTAAGAAGGATAAAAGGACCGAAGTTGCAGCTTACATAGGACATGCGATGTTTAACTTTGTCAGAGACGGCAAGGACCTCATAAAGGCTCCATACCACTTCGAGTAAGTTCAACACATGACATTGAAATAGCGATTATTGGTAATTCTTAACACGTGTGTTTGTATGTTTGCAGTAATCACTACATAATGATCTTCATCAAGCCAACACAGTGAATGGCAACAGTCTTGCACTCGGCCGATTTCTCACCAGATCGTTACAAAGATTTCCTTTCCATTTTGAAATCGTACGTTTATTCAATAATTTTAATTTACGCACATTTAGAATGTGTTGACCAGTTTTATATGGCATTTCTTGTATTACAGTGCTTGGTGGTTTTACGCGGAACGGCTTGGCGGTGAGAGACCTTCCAATACGAATGCATTGGACATCAAAACGTATTATGCTTGTCCGAAGCAGCCTGCTGGGAGTGTCTTATGCGGGGTATTATGTATGCGAGCATCTTCGGACCGCCGGCGTATATAGAGTGAATCGTGAGGATGTAAGTTATCCTTAATGTCGATACCTTATTTTCTTACTGTGTTTCATTTTCATTGTAACTAGCATAGATTAATACTTATATTCTCTGCTGTTCAATATTACCAGAAACATTATTTTAATATTTTGATTCCAACTTCAAAATTCAATTGCTCATAGTACAACTGCTCCAGAAATACCAAATAAATTCCTGTATACTCTCACTTTGATCTATACTTTGAGATTGTTCAAACCAATACATTCTAAACCTTGTTATGTGTTATATTGCAGCACACGAAGAATCTGAACGAAGAATGGCCGGTTTGTAGAAGTATTCCTAGTGGAGGAGCCGACAGGATTGCTGCTGAACTCTGTCAATTCATTCGTCACGAAATTTTGCACAAAAGAGGGGAGTTATTTGATGAGGATGGTGCAGCAGCTGATGTGCCAGAACTTTGCGACTATGCCAATAGAAACAGTTTTTAGTGAAAACTTGTAAACTTTGAGATGAATTGTATCTGTAACTTGTACATATGTATATTGTTTTAGTGAAATTGACTTCTGTGATGATAATATTGTTGACTTTTGTTCTGTGATGATATTATTGATTTTTGTTCTGTGATTATATCGAATTGACCTGGAAATTAGAAATAACAGCAGTAGTACTGCATAGGTTATACCTTATTATAGGCGGTTACTAACCAATGGCTAGGCATGTCTGTGAAAAACAATTATCAAAGACGGATAGATACAAGTAAAGAACCATCTGTGATAACCTAATTATCTCAGGCGGTTACTGTTATGGTAGAAACCGGCTACGGTAAAAGATCTTCATAGAGGAACAATGACATTGAGTTCATTAACACAAAACAATACTACTACAAAACAAGAAAAACAACATCACGAAACAAGAAAACCAACATCACAGACCCTTTCTTCCTCGCGCCGAGGGTGCGCGCGCGGCGCCGTCGTGGCGGGGCTCGCCGGGCCCGGAGATCTCGCCGCTGGCCTTTCCAGTGCGCAAAGTAACTGACGCACCGCACGAGGTCTACGGAGAAGTTAAGAAGCCGTGGTGCAGGGACGCGTGCGCGATGTTCCACATGGATACTGAAATCCCCTGCAGTACTGCAGGTGCATTAGAAGTCACTGACATGTGGGTCCCACAAAGCATAGGGCCCACATGTCAGTGACCTCTAATGCACCTACAGTACTGCAGGGATTCGATTCCACAAGAGAGACGGAAGGATCTCTGAAGATCGTCTTCCACAGTGGTTTAATTGTGCCGCACGAGGTCTGCAAAGAGTTCAATGCACGGGAAATGAACCGCTCCCTCGTCTACTCCGCACAGACCATATAGGCACGTCGTCAGTTATGTACAAGCACAGAACTTTTGCACTCCTTTCTTCTTCTTCCATCGTTCCACCTCCTAGCCCGGCGCCGACAAACAACCATAGCCATGGCCAACCTTTTGCCTCCTAGCCCGCCGAGGCAGCCACCCTGCAAGCGGATATGCTGCAGCTCCCCCAAGAGGGTGAACGACGACCAGCGCCTCATTATGGCACGAGAGGCGTACAACAGTATGTCTCAGGCCTTGGACGCCTTGGGTCTTGGTACCCTTCCCAAGTTTCCGGAATGGATACCACCGGCTGCTACCTCTACGCCCTCACGGGTGTGGCCTATCGCCTGGACATCTTGTCCGGGACGATGGCCCAGGAGCTCGGCACCGAGGGTCGTAGTGCCCTGGTGGCGGCAACGGAGAGGAACTTCCATCGCGGCGCGGTTCCACCGCCGATGCAGCTGGAGCCACCGGTGCAGCCGGAGCAATCGGCTCAGCCGGAGCAGCCTGCCCACTCTCCTGCTGCATCGTCGCCGGAGGAGGAGGAGGAGGAGGAGGACGACGATGAAGACGATGATGATGACGACAACGACGACGATGATGACGATGACGACGGCGACGATAACGGCGACCACCACCACCACCACCACGACGACGACGAGGATGAGGAGGACCGCTTGTCGTGGTTTGAGAAGTTTGGGGAGAGGGCGGAGGAGGCGGGGTCGGCATAGTAGTTTTAGGAGTTTTTGTACATATTTCTTTTGTAGTTTTAGGAGTTCTTGTACATGTTTAGCTTCAATTCTGTTCTTGTACATATTTCTTGTGTTTTGTAATATATATGTGTTCATTCGTGTCAATGAATACTGGTGTGTTAGAATTTCTGGATTTCAATCAAGTGAATGTGCTCTAAGTTTAGTGATGTGTTAATCTGTCACAAGTGAACTGAGCAAATTGGACAAAAACAAAAGATCTTAGGGTTTGAAGCTCGTCTCGATTTGTAATTGAAAAGCTAAAGGAGACAAACTATGACTTTAAGCGTGTCTCGCATCACTTTGTGATCAATGGACATCCGATCTGTCGCCCATCGTTGTCTCCTATTTGGGTTTCTTACGTAGTGTAATTGGTTGATCATGTTTGCGGTCCATGCATGTTAGACATAGCTAGAATTAAAACACCTCGGTCATGTTTAACAACACTAACATGCATGCATATATATATATACCTCAAACCTCGGTAATGCGTGCAGGACTAGGACCATGTTCGCTGCAAGGCATCCCCTGGCACAGACGCGCGGTCACGAAGTTGGCTTAGGCGTGTACGGACGGATTTTTTTTATATAACAAAAAATTGTTTTTCCCCACGTGTAAATTTACTCCTAATGGGACGCGTCGAGCCGTTGGGACCGACAGGATGCAAACCGCGGTTTCGAGGAAACCGGGGCCACCAACCGGTTCATAATTAAGCGTGGTTTCCTCTAGCGTCCGATCATCTCGACACGCCCGCTTAGACGACGACCCGCTATAAAGGCTCACCGTCCTCTTGCTTCTCCGCCGCACCACTCCTTAGATCCTACTAGCCTCTAAACTTCTCCCCCAGCCACCGTCGACCACCTCTCGCTCTTTCTCTGCACCTCCATCGCCACACAAATGGGTTGCCCCGCGCCGAAGCGCTCTAGGCCATCGATGTCCTCCGAACCTCCTTCTCTGTTTCCATCGCCGTCGGCAATGCCGGTGGAACTGATGGCAGCGCCCGCATCTCCGCCCGCGGCGCCTGCACTTCCTCATCCCGGTTGGGTTGAGCAGACTCTCAGACTCCTCACCGACCGCATCAACGAAGTCGATCAGCGCCTTAAGGTGGCCACCGACGCTAAGTACGCTGCCGCTCTTAGCGCACTAGCACTCAACGCAGTGGCGCAGAAGATCTTTTCCGACACAGATCGCTCGTGTCGCCGTCTGGGTCTTGGGACCCTTCCCCTCCACACGAGCATGGACACCGCGGGCCACAACTTCTACGGGTTGATGACTGTGGCCGGTCGTCTCGACGCCCTCCACGAGACGGTCGCGGAGGTTGCTGGGGTAGAGGGCCTCCTGAAGATTAAGCGTTGCGTCGCCAGGAAGCTTCGGACTGTGATGGAGGTTGAGGAGTATGAGGCGGCTTGGGCAGCGGCGGCAGCGAAGGAGGCGGAGCAGGAGGCATCTCTTGAGGCAGAGGTGGATGCGGCTACGGAGGCGGCGGCAGCGGCGGAGGAGGAGCAGGAGGAGGCGGCAGCGGCAGCGGAGGCGGAGGCGGCTGCAGCAGCGGAGGAGGAGGAGGAGAAGGAGGAGGAGGCGGCACCGGTGGCGGAGGCGGAGGAGGCGGCAGCGACGGAGGAGGAGGGCGTGGTTTTCTCCCAGTAGAGTAGTATTAGGGGTGGTTTATCTATTTTGTGATCTCTGAGTAGAGTAGTATTAGGTGTAGTTTATCTTGTTCTTGATGTCTACTATGTGTTTTCCTATTACTGGTTTGTTACTGAAACATGTCTTTATGTTCATGAACAATGTGTTCTATATATGCAGTATCGAAAAACTTTTTGTCGAAAACATCTCCTATATGTTTGTAACTTGGGACCGTCTATATTTCTTGTGGCTGAATGAATGAAATCCGATAAACATTATCCTTACAAGTAATAGAACTAACAACATACATGATGCATAATTAACTTGATTAGGAAATTACGTCATCTAAATTGCTAACTAGTCCATCCCCTGATGCAACAGGTGCATGAAAAGTACTTTATCCGTTGTAACTAATATCCGATGACATTGTTGATTTATATATCGTATGTACTTGTGATACTCGTATCACAGGCGGCTTTGGATCGACGGCCTGAAGATTAGACATCACAGGGGAAAATGTTTTTTTGTAGTAGTAGTATATACTCTGTATATGTTGTCATTTCATTGCGACGAATGTTATATATAAAATGCTGATTGTTTACCTTTTACTAGACCATGGATTTGCCGTCCTCCTTTCGTGGACTTGTTTGTTCTCTGTATTTGCATGTCGTTTGCATTAGCACAATGATACATTTGGCGATTCATATTTTTGTTCGTATTTTTTTTGGAATGTCCCACTACCACATGACTTCTTTTACATCTCCATGAAAACAAAGATGAACGGCAGGTAGCGGTCCCTCGAAAATTTTTTCGTTCTTCTTGGCGCGCACAATTGAGATTTTCACAATTGAAACTTCACTCCGTGCGCCCAAAATTCCAGTCCCGCCCATTTGTAGCTAGCCATGACGAATATAAATGTGCGTCTCCCTCTAATCTCGCAGTGGCTTCCATTCCCGGCACACATGTTCTCCTCTTAGTGCTGTGTTCCAAACTTGCATTCCTAAGAAATTCCCGTGTGAGTGGTGGTGGTGACTGTGGGTACAACGACGAGCGACCAAGTTTGATGGGCTCTACCGAACCTCTTCGTCGCCGACCCCGCCCTGCGACATCCCGGACTCCAGTTTTGTGCTATGTAAGTTCTACACAATCCATGCCATATTTTTATAGAGCTACTCCCTCCTTATCGCTTTAGTTGTCGTTCCAACAGCTGTAGCCAGTTCATTCCTAGTTGTCGTCCAAACTCCTTCTTATATGCTCTTATGTTTCATGAATGTCTAGTATAAAACCTGACTAATGGTGCAATCGTGCAATCAACTATCCTCAATCGTTAGATCTGCATCCTACAGTCGATTCATCTTTTTATTTTACCCTAGCATCTGATTGCATTCTACTTTTTTCCATATATAAAATACACTACACCTCTGCCCCGAAATAAATGTCGCTCCGACAGTTTATGGTAGTGTATTTCTAGTACATTTCCATGTCAGGAAAGATAACTACTAAAAACCGCATGTACTATGTAATTTCCTGATTTAGAAGTAAATGACGCCAGGGTTATCTTATCAACCACTCCCAATGTTGTACTCTCATTCCTGTGTTCCAAACTTGTATTCCTAAGATCTTCAGTTCCCACGGTTTATACACGTTTTTCTTGTTTTTCTTTCTCAGATTGTATGGTTTTTTTTCCTACTCCTTCATTTCTAATTCCTCCGTTCAAAACAAACATTTTCAGTTCATAGCAACCACACTACCCGATCTAAAATACACATCCTCATGTAATCTGACGTTATCACTGTTACTTACTATATATACTCTTTACTTTAGGAACAAGACACCAAACCGTCATGTCGTCTACAAGTAATCATGATGGGCAACAAGCACCTGGTACAACTATAAATGTGTTTACTATCAAAATACACATATTTATAACATGTTAATTCCTTTGCATCGTATGCAGAGAATATTGCAGCACCTGATGCTCAGGAACCCCGAGATTCGTCATCCCATGCTGGTACTACGAGTATAAATATGTACCGGGCTCTACTAAATATTTTAGCATTGCGATTGTAGTTTCCTAGTCCCAGTTAATAGTTAATCAGTATATGTGATGGCATGATTTATTGATGCCTACACACGCACGATGGGCTCTCTTGCCGTCGGCCACTCCGGCACCGGCGACTACACCCTGCTGCTGCTCACTTCAGTGTCCTCCCCGATGCGTCTCCCTCCACCATCGCCAAGTACCATCCTTCGCATGTCATGATGACCCCGCCGCCCGCAAACCCCTGTCGTCGCCGGTCACTCCGGCACCGGCCGGCGCCCATGCCCTGCTGGTGAGTATATGTGATGGCGTGATTTATTGATGCCTACACGCGCACGCTGGGCTCTCTCGCCGCCGCCACTCCGGCACCGGAGACCACGCCCTGCTGCTGCTCACTTCAGTTTCCTCAGAAACGCATCTCCCTCGACCATCGCCACGTCCCATCCTTCGCGTGTCATGATGACCCTGCCGCCTGCAAACCCACGTCGCCGCTGGTCACTCCGGCACCGACCGGCGCCCACGCCCTGCTGGTGGTCACTTCACTCTCCTCCCCGACGCGTCTCCCTCCATCTCCACGTCCCATCGTTCGCGTGCCATGATGACCCCGCCGCCCGCAAACCCCTGGCCATTACGGTGTACCTACATGCTATGCCCCATATGACATGGCATACCCTGGAAAAAATAGTCCAATATCATTAACCCCTGTCCACTAAGAAATGTTAGCATCATATAGTTTAGAGATGCATGTACATGAGGGTTCATTGCTGCTTATATGATCTCAATTCCGTTTTTTACACTGCCAAATGCGTTGCTGATGTCTGGTAATTAACGCAAGATTATATTCATGTATCCGTTCTAGTAGCACTTTAGGGCGAGATGCTAACATGCAGAGCAAAATATCAGTATGCAATCCACCTAAATTTAATTCCTAGATCCGCCACACTGTCCTAGCCTTGAGACTTGCTCCGGGGTGATATCAATGGATGCAGATAACCTGACTTATACATTTTTACTGCACACGATGCAGTAAAGATCCAACGGAATCACACTGTTGGATCTTTACTGCATCGCCTGCAGTAAAAACGTAAGTCACGTGAGATCACCGGTGTGATCTGGACGTCGATCCTCTGACTTAAATGTGGTCACTGCACTGCCAGACCGAACCCTAGCTTTGTTAAACGTCGCAAGCTGCCCACCTCATCTGTCTTGCATCCTCTACCTGCTAATACTGCTAACGTCCATGACTCGCCCTACCGCCAATTCGCCTCGAGACGCGCTCCTACTGATGTCAGTCAGACCGAACCGGCAGTACTGCAGAGGATGAGCAGCCGGTGAACCCTCTCTTTCTCTAGCATCGCCAGCTACTGTCTTGCCTGCTTCGCAGCTGGACTAAAAATCCCCTGCAGTACTACGGGTGCTGTAGCGCCACTGACTACTGCCTGATGCCTGATTGTAGGGTATGAACAGCAACAAAGAAGTCAACAAGTCGATGCATCGACCAATATGGAGCAAAATGCTATTGCGACGCGATGTTCCCACGCTCGTATTTGTCGCACTCGTCCTGAAGATGGTAAAACATCAGACTTCTTCTTCTTTCACACTATTTGTACATGATACTAGGCCTGGTCAGTTGCTAATTTGCTTTAAATGTTTACCGTTTAAATGACACTAACAGAAGGAAAGAAGTTTGGAAGAGGGGTTGCTAAAAGACTTAAGGTTGCTAAATTGCGCTATCTAGCATCTGCAAATAGAACGAATGATCAGAATCGGAAGCTACAAATTCAGTGGTCCGATAGGTTGGGTGTTGCGGTTGGTCCTAATCAGCGGCACTTTGTCAATGATGTGGTTATTACAACAAAAAACAATGCACCCCTCGCTGGTGTAAGGAAGTGGGCAGAGGTTGGCAATACTTCGAAGAGCGATATAGTGAGAGACATTCTGGTTAGTGTTGTGACACCCCACATAAGTATTTTTTTCTAGCGACCTCCATCTTGTACGTTTATAACAGTGTGATATACAATGTACAAAATGCCTGGGACTTGGAGGACACAAATGATACCAGAAGAAAAATATTGAAGATTGCTGGTGAGCGCTACAAGGGGTAGCGATCAACATTGCATGCCACCTATAAGAAGTATTCAACCGATGAGGAACGTATACAAAACAAGCCTGTTGACGTAGCAGATTCCGATTGGTTGGCGCTTATGGACTATTTTGGGTCCGAGCGATTCAAGGTCAGCTAGCTTTCTAATACCTTCATATCCTACAAAAACTATTTGATAACTCCCATTCGTGAAATTAATTCTTAAAATTGCAGTCAATAAGCAGAACCAATTCACGAAATCGAAGTACTCAAAAGACAAAACACTTGCTTGGCTCGAAATCCTACGCCAAGCTTAGTTACGAGAAGGTATGAAAACTAAATCATGCTTTTACTTTGCACTGCAATCATTCAATCAAATTTTACTTGTATTTGATGTAGCGAGACCCAGAGAACGGAAAAGAACCCGATGACATAGAACTGTGGGAGGCAAGCCATGTGAAGAACGGTCAATGGGCAAACTAGCAGGACGAAGCTGTACATGTGAGAAACACTTCAAACAGTCCCCATTTAAATAAATATTTGCAATGTACATGTGACTTTTCTTTTTGTATATAGACCCGGGCACGTGCCCAAATCAACGTCAAGGAAGCTGAGCTGGGAGTCCCAATCCCAGATGAGGAAAGAAACAACATCTTCCAGCTTACTTATATATCCGCAACCGGTTCTGGAGGATCACAGTTTCGGGGGCGTGGTTATATGGCTAAACCTAATGTTTCTGAAAGACTGCGTATCCAGATGTCTGACCAGCTCGGCCAGCAAGTTTGATCCTTGCAAAATAGAAATGAAGACCTCAGCTCTCAGGTGCAAGATTTGGAAGGAAGAAATGATTGTATGACCTCCCAGATGGATGGCTTCGTCCAGGAAAATGAACAGCTCAACCAGGAAGTCCAGGAAAAGGAGCTAGCAGACATGCGCAGAATGATGGAGAGCTTGCAAAATCAACAACGGCTAGCAGCAACTCCACAAAAGGCTTCTGCTCGCACCAAGTCGAAGCTGGATGTTCGAGATACTATTCCTAATACTACAACTCATCGCGGTGCTCTTTTAATGGGTACAATGTTGCAACCTGAAAAAGCTGTAAATAACATCGTCTCGCAACGACGCAAGGGTCCTTGAGCGTTGCATCAAGTGCTGGATGTTTGTTGTTAAGTCGACAGACGTGTCGTGTGCGAATAAATTGATTCTGTTGCTACTAATTTTCAAACCTGGTGCATTAGGATTCTAGTGCCGCTAATTAAAAAACATGGCATTAACAGATTATTGCGGCGAAAATAAACTGTTGCAATAGGAAGCTAGCTATTGCCACAAATTATAAAACGTTGCACTACAAACATTTGGCTACGGCCAAAAAAGCATTGCACTAGACTGCTATTGCCACCACCCACAGAACGTCGCATTACGACCCTGTTGCAACAGATTTGAATATATTGCATTACGAACCTATTGCCACACATTAGAAATCGTTGCAATACAATACTGTTGTCACGGTTTTGAAATCGTTGCAATACCGTACTATTCTCCATGAACGTGAAATCGTTGCATTACCGTATTATTGGCCACGGCTGTGAAATCGCCGCGATACCATATTATTTGCCACGAGTGTGAAATCATCGCGATACCGTACTATTCGCCACGGAAGTGAAATCTTTGCAACACCGTAGTATTCGCCACCAATGTGAAAACGTCGCGATACGATATTATTCGCCACGAGTGTGAAATCGTCGCGATACCGTACTATTCGCCGCGGATGTGAAAACATCGCGATACCATATTATTCGCCAGCGTGTGAAATCGTCGCGATACAGTACTATTCGCCACGGATGTGAAATCATTGCAACACCATACTATTCGCCACGAATGTAAAAACGTTGCCATATCGTACTATTCGCTACGGATGTGAAATTGTTGCAACACCGTACTATTCGCCGCGAATGTGAAAACGTCGCGATACCATACTATTCGCCAGTATGAAATCATCACGATACCGTACTCATCGCCACAGATATGAAATCGTCGCAATACGTTAAATCGTCACAATACGTTAAACCGTTGCAATGCCATACTATTTGCCAGGAACATGGAGTCGTTGCAATACCATTCTTTTTGCCACGAATGTGGCAACATTGCAACACCGTTATTTTTCTTGCTATACGTTAAATCGTTGCAATACGTTAAAACGTTGCAATACCATACTATTTACCACGAACGTGGAGTCGTTGCAATACCATACTTTTTGCCACGAATGTGGCATCGTTGCAACACCGTTATTTTTGTTGCAATACATTAAATCGTTGCAATACGTTAAACCGTTGCAATACCATACTATTTGCCACCAACGTGGAGTCATCGCAATACCATACTATTTGCCACGAATGTGACATCGTTGCAACACCGATATTTTCGTCGCAATACGTTAAATCGTCGCAATACGTTAAACCGTTGCAATACCATACTATTTGCCACCAACGTGGAGTCGTCGCAATACCATACTATTTGCCATGGATGTCTAGTCGTCGCAATAACCTATTGCCACGGCTATTATCGCCATGAGTCGGAAAAACTATTGCACCGTTCTATTTCGTTGCAACAACAACCTATCGTGACGAATTTCGACCTATTACAACGATTTTTTTCGTCGCAATAACCTGGTATCCTGGTAGTGATTAGAAACAAAAACCGCACTTAAGAATTGTAGGAAGTGCGGACTAGTCCGGTCTTGGGGCGGACTAGTCCGGTCTTGGGGCGGACTATCCGATTTCTCTCTGAGTTCCTTCGCACTTGTCCATTTTGCTGCGGACTAGTCTTTTTTTCTCTCTGGACACTTTTGGAATTGTTCGGCCCAGTGCGGACTAGTTTGGTATTCTAATTCCTTGGAAATTTTGCTAAGTCCCTGGACTTGTCTGGTGTTCCAGTGGACTTGTCCGATTTTCCTCTGACTAAAATCGGACTTGTCCGGTTTTGGCCAGACTTGTCTGATTTTCCTCTGACCAAGTTTGGACTTGTCCGATATAGTTTGGACTTGTCCTATTTCTCTCTGTCTAACTTCAGACTAGTCCGGCCCTTTTTCGGACTTGTCCGATAAATCGCGACACTGAGTTGATCTTTTATTTCACGACTTGTTTTCGGGTTTTACCTTAAGTGGGCCTAGGGACATCATGCCTAACTCTTTTAGAGCCCATGTGGGACCCTAAAACCGACCCCTACTCATCTAACCTCGAAATCCACCCAACCCTAGCCCCCCACCTCTATATAAACAACCCCACCCCTTGGCTTGACATCTATTTGTCACTTTTCCGCCACACCCAAACCCTAGCTCGTGAATAGCCGCCACCAAGGAGGGAGAAGGAGAGTCTGAGCAACAAGAAGAAGGGGAGGAAATAAAAGAGGATCAATATCTCCATCAAGTTTTCATTCTTCATCAACGTTTCACCATCAAGTTCTTTATAAACCCTAGATCATCAAGATCCAAATGCAACCTCCAATACTCTTGATTCCTTGGAGTCTTAGACACCTGTTATACCTTCTACTTCCTCTTACTTACGTGAATTCAACCCCAAATCTCCAAATTCACGTCGATCTAGAAAACTCTAGTTCGCTAGTTTTGCGAAGTGCGGACTAGTTCGATTCCTAGCGGACTAGTCCTATTTCCCTGGCTAAACTGTGTTGAAGTAATTCTAAAATTCGATCAAATCAACTCCAAATCTGTGTAAACTTGTTAATAACCATTGTAATTGATTAATAACCATTATTAACAACTTGTTAACTAGTTTTGCTTCGCATTTGCATTAATAACGCATGAATATATGTGCACTTTTTTATTGTAATTCTTGTCTTGTATGTTTATTGTGCGGATTAGATGGATTTGCGCTAGAGAGTGCTGCGGAGGATCTCCAGCACCAAGAATTTGAAGTCTTTGATCCCAATCAAGCCCAAGAGCAAGGCAAGTGTCCTTGAACATATTGATCCTGTTTTGAAATAAATGTTTTGTTTGCAAAATTGCATGCTTGTGTCAATTTGATGGGAATCCTATGATAGGAAGTTTACTAGCTTTGTTAAACCACCCTTGTCACCTGGAATTCATGGTAGAGAGTCGGGGTGGGCTTTTTACCTTTTTTTGCTTCGCTTATTTAATTGGGATGGGAAAACAACTATACCACTTAACTTAATTATGTATCTATGAGATTATGATTAACACGAACTTGTTAATATGATGTGTGAAAGTGCATCTAGGCATCCCTGTGGGTTTTGGATGATTGATGACGACAATTAGGAGTCTAATGAGCTAATTTGATCTTAAGCACAGGTACAGTGATTGAAATGAGATGAAACCCTTCAAAAAGGAAAAGGATATAACGGGCGTCAAAGGCTCAAGAGTAGAAATTAGGGTTTCTATGAAGTTGAGCTTGTATGAGGCATGTCATATAAGAGGGTGGATGTATCATGTGCATTGAGATCATTCTAGAGGGCTCAAAGTGGTGGTTTAGAGAAAAACCTAAGTGAGAAGCTAAAATGAGGAAAAACCCTAGGAGGTCGGACTAGTCCAGGCCTAAGAGCCGGACTAGTCTGGACAGGCAGACCAATCCGTTTTGAGGTGGACTAAATGTCTCTAGAGTGTTTCTTAGTGAATTTGGAGCTAAGTCCCAGAAGACCGGACTTGTCCATTTTTGGACGGACCAAAGCTCTCTAGAAAAGTTTGGACTTGTCTGTATGGGTACGGACTAGTCCGTTTGAGACTTAGTGATATTAACCGAGAGAAAGCCTAGAGGGCCGGACTAGTCCACCCCCTGTGGCCGGTCTAGTCCGGGCCTACTCAGATGTGTCTGTTTTGGGTCGGACTAAACCCTTCTGTCCTACTTCGGACTAGTCTATTTTTGACTGGACTAGTCCGTTGTTTAGTGATCATTTTGGGTAGCGTGACAATCGTTGTGCAGTGTGGAAGTTGTCGGGACCTGACCAGATGTTAGTGATACCATTGGGCCAAACTAGTCTGCCCTTCTACTGAGGTCAATAGAAGGGGCTCGGGACCCCTATAAAAAGTGGACCCCGGCCTCATTTGAATAAGTCCTGAACCCTAGCATTGCCACAAGTGACCTAGAGCCTTTCAAATCCTTCCACTTGTCCTACTAGCCCTCTAAGACCAAATCTTGAAGAGATTAGGGTTTGGGGAGGAAAGTGAAGGAAGATCATTGTGCTTTGGCTCTCGGTTTGATCTCTTTGCACATTGTGATTGTGTTATGTGGCTTATGTGAGTTGAGCTTTGTGTGCTCCTCATTGTATTGATTTGTGGGAGCCTCAACTTGTGAGCAGCCCCATCAAACTTGGTGATTATCCATTGATATAGTGGAAACCAAGCCGGCCATCGTGGTGGCTTGGTGAGAGAAGGGTCAAGTGAGACCCAGTCCTTGTGTGGACTTCTCAACATGGATGTAGGCTTCTTCGTGGAGCTGAAACATGGGATAAATCTTATCTCACTTGTCTTTTACTTCTTGTGATCACTAGTATTGCTATTACAGTTCACATTGTTCATACTACTTTTGCACTTTTGATCTTTGTTGAATTCTTGTGATCTAAGTGCTTAAATCTTCCAATCATAGTTGTACTAAGTTACTACATATTGTTTACATCTTGGTTGAACTTAAATTCCGCAAATAACTTGTTGAAACCAAGTTTTTAGGTTTTCACCCTGTGCTGAGCGGACTAGTCCGACCCTGTCCAGACAAGTCCGGCCTCAGGAATTTAATCTCGTTTGATTAAGCCATTTAGGGTCTTATTGCCTATTCACTCCCCCTCTAGGCGACTTTCAATTGATATCAGAGCAGGTTTCTCCACAAGAGTTTAACAACTCAAAGAAGAAATGGCCAGAAGGGGTGATAACGAGATTCCAATGGTCGTTAGTGACACCAAGATGAAGAACGTCGATATTCTTCAAGATGATCCAAACGACGATGAAGAAGTTCGGATGCTCAAGGCATGACTTTGTGAGAAGCTCAATGTGCACAAGAAGGAGATCAAGCCAATTGCTCCGACCAATGTCGACAATGGGAGTAGTTCACAAGACTACTCCTGGTATCCTTACAATTATGAGCAACTTACCTCGAGCAATCATTATTTGTTTATTCCCGTTGGCAAACCTCCTCAGTTTGATGGAAATGATTACTCTATGTGGAAGCATAATATGAAGATGCACCTCATATCCTTAAAACCTAGCTTGTGGCAAATTGTTATGACATGTGTTCATCTTCCAAAGAATGAGGAAGACATCACTCAGGAGCAAGCCGTTCTTCTCCATCGCAATGCACAAGTCGTTGGAGTAATTACCTCCTCATTGACTCGAGAGGAGTTCAACCGCATTGAAGGGTTAGAGGTTGCCAAGGAGATATGGGATACCCTCAAGACGGCGCATGAAGGCAACCGTGTCATTAGGGAGGCAAAGATCGAGATGATCGAAGGAGAGCTTGGGAGGTTCACCATCATGGATGGTGAGTCCCCCCCAGACATGTATGACCGCCTCAAGACTCTCATCAACAAGAGTCGGTCTTATGGAAGCACCCGGTGGACCGACCATGAGGTTGTGAACAGGATGATTCGAGCATTAATGCCTCTAAATGTTACTCTTTGCTCACTAATTCGTGAAAGTCCAGGGTTTCATAAGATGACTCCCGAAGAAGTGCTTGGAAGAATCATCAACCATGAGATGATGGAGCAAGAAGCCATGTTTTACAATGATCTACAAAAGCTTTCCTCCTCCAAGAAAAGGTATGTTGCATTCAAGGCAACGTCCTCAAGATCAAAATAAAAGGAAGAGAGTGATGAAGAGAGTCCCAATACCGATGAGGAAGAAGCTCTCTTCATCAAAAACTTTAAGAGGATGTTTATAAGAAGGAGGGGAAGCTACAAAAATGAAAGAAAGAGCAAAGACAAGCCCGAGACAAGATCAAAGAGGGCTTGCTACAATTGTGGGGAGTATGGTCACTTCATTGTGGATTGTCCACATGAAGAAAACAAGACTAAGAAGGAGGGCAAGTCCAAAGAGAAGGAGTACTTCAAGAAGAAGAAGAAGCAATCCGGACATGCCCACCTCGGAAAGGAGTGGGATTCAAATGAGGAATCCTCCTCCGATGAAGAAGAGAAGATAGCAACATTGCTATGAAGAAGACAACTACGAAGAACAAGCTCTTTCCCAACTTGGAGACTTCAAGGCCAACGTGTCTCATGGCCAAGGAGGGAAGAAAGAAGGTTAAATCTAAATCCCCTTCTTCAATTTATTCTCACGATGATTTTGATAGTAGTAGTGAAAATGAACATATGCTTAAGGACATGAGTAAAAGTACTTTGAAAAGATTGAGATTGTTGACAGAGGAGATATTTGAGAAGGAAGAGCTCATCAACCGTCAAGAGGACATGCTCATCCAACAAAAGGAGAGATGTCAAGAGGTTGAGGAGCTCTTGGAGCTTGAAAGAGAAAGAAGCAAGGCACTTGAGCGTGAACTCGCTTTGAGCAAGGAAACTTGCTCAAACCTTGAGAACACTACAATTGTGCTCAAGGATGAACTTGTTAGTTTGGCACAAGCTAACAAGATCCTTGAGACACAAGTGAAATCACTCAAGGTCAATGTACCTTCTTCCTCTACAAGCTCATCTTCCACAAATGTTAAATCCGAAGCATCTCAACCTTGTAAATGCTCAAACTTGATCATAAAGCTTAAAGATGAGCTTAAGATGGCACAAACAAATCAAGCACCAAAGGGTGGCATCTTTGACAAGGAGAAGGTGGCATATGCACGTAGTGCATATATCAACACAAGACATCCCCTTGTCAAGGATGGTCTTGGTTATTCTAGGGAGATGAGGCAAAGCGCCAAAACTTTCAAGAATGGCAAAGACTTGATTGTTTTTGTCAAAGGAGGCTCATATAACAATAAAGGGAAGAACATTGCTACTTCACCCAAAATGCCTAAGAAAGAACCTCATCCATTGTTCCATGACTTGGATGCATCATATGTTTTATTGAGGTACAAGTTTGGAAAGTCCTATGCTAGGTATGTTGGGCCACACCGCAAGAGTCCCAAACCTTGTGTGTGGGTGCCCAAGTGCCTCTTGACTACCATCAAAGGACCCAACACCGCTTGGGTACCTAAAGCCAAGGATTAAATCTTTCTTGTAGGCATACTCCTCCGGTGGAACCAAATGGGTTCTTGATAGCGGGTGCACCAATCATATGACCAGAGAGAGGAAGATGTTTGTGGAGTATGAGCTGAATGAAGATCCAAGTGAAGGAATCTATTTTGGGGACAATAGCCAAGGAAAAATCTTTGGCACCAGTAAAATTGATATATCCCCTAATCACACTCTTTCAAATGTTTTACATGTTGATTCACTTGATTATAACCTATTGTACATATCACAACTATGTGAAAAAGGTTATAATTTTTTATTCACTAATGAGGGTGTGACCGTCACAAGGAGAAGCAATGACTCAATTGCCTTTAAGGGTGTACTCAAGGTAAAGCTCTATCTTGTGGATTTCTCCGCGGATAAAGCCCAACTTGATACATGCTTAATTGCAAAAACTAACATGGTATGGATGTGAAATAGAAGGCTCGCCCATGTTGGGATGAGAAATTTGCAAAAACTCCTTAAGGGCGAGCACATCCGTGGTTTAAAGAATGTTGTATTTGAAAAGGATAGACCATGTAGCGCGTGCCGAGCCGAAAAACAAGTTGGAGCACCACATCCATCCAAGAACATTATGACAACATCAAGACCATTGGAGCTTCTACACATGGATCTCTTTGGTCCAATTTCCTACATAAGTATTGGCGGTAACAAATATGGTCTTGTTATTGTTGATGATTTTTCACGTTTCACTTGGGTGTTCTTTTTGCATGATAAGAGTGAAACTCAAGGTGTCCTCAAGAAATACTTGAAGAGAGCTCAAAATGAGTTCACCTTAAGTATCAAGACAATAAGGAGTGACAATGGCACCGAATTCAAGAATACCCAAGTTGAAAAATTTTTGGATGAAGAAGGCATCAAGCATGATTTCTCGGCCCCCTACTCCCCTCAACAAAATGGGGTGGCCGAGAGGAAGAATAGGACCTTAATTGAGATGTCAAGAACCATGCGTGATGAGTACAATACGTTGGACCGGTTTTGGGCGGAAGCGGTCAACACTGATTACCATGCCATAAACTGGTTGTATCTTCACCGCATACTTAAGAAGACGTCTTATGAGCTCCTAACTGGTAACAAGCCAAATATTTCCTACTTTCGTGTTTTCGGGAGCAAATGCTACATTCTTAACAAGAAGCCTAGGACTTCAAAGTTCGCTTCTAAGTCTGATGAAGGTTTCTTACTTGGTTATGACTCAAACAGTTACGCCTATCGTGTCTTTAATAAATCCTCCAGAATTGTTGAAGTAGCACATGACGTAGTGTTTGATGAGACTAATGGCTCCCAAGTGGAGCAAGTTGATCGTCATGTGCTAGATCAAGAAGAAGCTCCACAAGTGGTCATATGAAGGATGGCACTTGGAGATATTCGAACACAAGAACAACCACAACACTCATGTTATCATCCTACACATCAAGCAAGCTCCTCCTCAAATGATGAAGATCAAGTCCCCCAAGATGCGCTCCAAGAAGATGAAAATGGAGGCATCAATCAAGGGGGAGACAATGAGGACGAGGAAGACCAAGATGATGACTCAAGACCTCAAGCGCCTCACCCAGGAGTGCATCAAAGTGTCCAACTGGACCATCCCTTTGACAATATACTTGGAGACATCTCCAAGAGGGTAACTACTCGATCTCATGTTGCAAACTTTTGTGAACATTACTCTTTTGTTTCTTCCTTGGAGCCCCACAAGGTTGAAGAAGCACTACGAGATCCGGATTGGGTGATGGCCATGCAAGAAGAGCTCAACAACTTCGAAAGAAATCAAGTATGGGAGCTTGTGAAGAGGCCTAAAGCAAATGTTGTAGGCACCAAATGGGAGTTTCGCAACAAACAAGATGAGCAAGAGGTGGTTACAAGGAACAAGGCACGACTTGTGGCCAAAGGGTATTCACAAGTCGAATGTTTGGATTTCGAAGAAACCTTTTCTCCCGTAGCTAGGCTTGAATCAATTCGTATATTACTTGCCTTTGCTACTCACCATGATTTTAAGCTATATCAAATGGACATCAAGAGCGCATTCCTCAATGGTCCAATCAAGGAAGAGGTGTATGTGGAGCTACCCCCCGGATTTGAAGATGAAGAATTCCCAAACCATGTGTACAAATTGCGTAAGGCTCTCTATGGCCTCAAACAAGCTCCTAGAGTTTGGTATGAGTGTCTTAGAGATTTTCTAACTCAAAATGGTTTCAAAATTGGGAAGGCGGATTATACTTTATTCACTAAGCACTTCAATAATGATTTGTTTGTTTGCCAAATATATGTCGATGACATTATATTTGGTTCTACTAACAAAGCTTTTTGTGATGAGTTTTCTAAGATAATGACAGAAAGATTTGAGATGTCCATGATGGGGGAGTTGAAGTTCTTCCTAGGTTTTCAAGTGAAGCAACTCAAGGAAGGCATATTCATTAGTCAAACCATGTACACACAAGATATACTCAAGAAGTTTGACATGGACAAGGCCAAACACATCAAGACTCCCATGGCAACCAATGGGCATCTCGATCTTAATGAAGATGGTCCAAGTGTGGACCAAAAGGTATATCGTTCCATGATAGGGTCATTGCTTTACTTATGTGCATCTAGGCCCGATATCATGCTTAGTGTGTGTATGTGTGCTAGATTTCAAGCTGCTCCTAAGGTGTGTCATTTGACCGCCATTAAGAGAATTCTTAGACATTTGGTTCACACACCAAGCGTAGGACTTTGGTACCCCAAAGGCTCTAAGTTTAACCTCATTGGATATTCTGATGCAGACTATGCGGGGTGCGAAGTTGATATAAGAGTACATCGGGAACTTGCCAATTCCTTGGTATATCTCTAGTGTCTTGGTCTTCACAGAAACAAAACTCCATTGTTCTTTCCACAGCCAAAGTGGGGTATGTTGCTGCCGAAAGTTGTTGCGCACAACTTCTTTGGATGCGACAAACTCTTAGGGACTATGGCATAAACTTGCGCCATATTACCCCCCTATGTGACAATGAGAGTGCCATCAAAATAGCCCATAGTCCAGTTGAACACTCAAGCACCAAACACATTGATATTCGACACCATTTCTTGAGAGATCACTCCATCAAAGGAGACATTGCAATTTCACATGTGAGAACCAACAAAAAATTGGTCGATATATTTACCAAACCCTTAGAGGAGAAAAGATTTTGTGAACTTAGGAGTGAACTTAAATATCTTGGATTCTCGAAATGTGGCTTGAATCTTGCACATCTCATTGTCATATTCAAAATTCACACATGCTTGCGAAAAACTCATCCTCCTCGACTTTCTACAAATTATTTTGAAATTATTGAATCCTTGTGAACCATGATCATAGTTTGATTGTTGATTGCTTATTATCATGTTTACAAAGATATTTTGTAAAATCAAGTCCAAAAGGATCAAATCTCCAATGAAAACTCAATATATAGGAGTTTTCAGCCTTAGGACCGGACTAGTCTGCCCTGTGACCGGACTAGTCCGGTGGCTCAGGTTGTCCGGACCTAGTCCGTTGGACAGACAAGACCGGGTCCATGACCGGACTAATCCGGGCCTTGGGGAATTAACCTCCCCAGGGAACCCCCAACCTCTCCACTTCCACTCAAACAATCTCTCTCCAAAAGCGCTCGAAAACTGCCCCCCAAACGGCGATTTTTGATTCCCACCAACAAATCTCGACTCCAACCCATGGATTGAAGCCCTAAGGTGCTAAGGAACTATTCCCCAGGCATCGGAGGCCGATTCTTCATCCACATTTCATCGATTTGAAGATTTGACAAGGTATTCTTGACCTAACCCTAAAATCCTTGAAATTTAATTCTTTTGGGTCTTTTGATAGAAACTTCTTCCCAAATGTTGTTGTGCACATCACTGTGATCATGTACCTCCATTTTTGTGGTAGGATCCATAGTTCTCACAAATTTTGTCTAGATTAGGGTTCTTGCTGTGTGAACCGAACTAGTCCTGCATTAGGGCGGACAAGTCTGGTTGGGTCCGGACTAGTCCGGCCCCAGGGCGGACAAATCCAGATTACATAGTGAAAACCCTAAACTTTATCGATTCTGTGAATTCTACCACTATGTCTTGACTCCATGGACTCATACACATTCCCTTGCTTCTCTTATCAGAAACCATGTCGGATAATGAGTATGTTCCACTCTCCGACTCCGAGACCGAAGTGGGAAGGCAAGCTCGTTATCACCAGAGACGCGAGGACTAGGAAATGGCTGCGGCCTACTTTGAATCAAGGAGAGCAAACAAGACGCAGCGAGAAGCTCAACTCTACTGCCGCTGAGGCATCCCCAAGGAAAAAGAGACTTGTGAATTTGGGGGATCAAGATAGAGCCCAGGTGGCGAGGACCTCTAAGGATAAGGGAATGGCCTCAGTCGATGCTGCACCCAATCATAGGGTGATTGTTGCCAAGAAGCCTGCAAGCAAGGCTAAGAAAGGAGCCTCTCAGCCCATATGCCCCTTGAGGATGTCCTCTCCTGCGTAGAACCCAAACCGTGCAGCTGCCTTCGATGCCAACATCTTCAAAGGCAAAGAGGCTGAGAAAGCAAGAAAGCTAAGGAAGATAAATGTCTATCAGAGGGACAGGAGCACAGTGGATCTCTGATTATGGTGTGACTTCCACTGTGACTACTACCAGACTGTCTACATGTTCAAGCAAACCCCAGTCACCGATGCTCAGTGGATTGACTGGGACTACATGGCTCAGAAGTATCACGTGGCCTTCAAAGCTGTGATTGAGGCTGTCGAGCGACATGGTTTGAAGAAGTTCATGGCCTTTCGGTATGACTGGAATGTAGAAGTAATTACTCAATTCTATTCCACTATATACTTCCACACTGATGGGGATAGGAGGATCACCTAGATGACCCATGGAGAGCAATACTCCACCACCTACTGGGAGTTTGCTCAGCTGCTTGACTTAGAGGATCAATTGGACAATGAAATCATTATCTCCAACTTGAGGCCAGTTGATCACAATACCCTAGAGTACATGTATCCTAGCCATGTACCCTTTGAGGCCGGGCACATAAGGAACATCAAGCCCTTCTCCAATGTCCTCAACAGGGTGCTCCGAAAGACCATAGCCCCCAAGGATGGAGATGTGGGGATAATTCAAGGGAATTTGAGGCACTTGATGGTCCTCATTGATGGATATGTCCGCTTCAATGTGGTTGACTACATCTTTGACGACATCTTCAACATCTCCCATACTCCAAACTGATCATGTGGATATGCTCCTTACATCATGTACATGATCGAGAAAGTCTCCGAACTCAACATCAAGAAAGACATCACTCACTGGAGGCTTTGACCTCAACTCCCTCCTCCGGAGCCTGCTGCCCCTAGGAGGAAGAATGTGGATCCTACCGCTTCTTCCTCTCGCTTTGTGGCATATCCTCTGCCACCTCTGCCTTCATCACAATGCAGGAGTGGATTTCTCAAGTGCTTCAAGGCCATTTTCTCTTCTTGCCAGAAGGCGGAAGTTCGGCAACGTCGCATGGAGCGTCGCCAAGAGAAGTATCTCAAGGCGGTGTGCGACAAGTTGGACATCCCCATGTCTCCCGCCGAAGATAGTGATGGAGATATCACTTCCTTCCCGGAGTTCACCACCGAGGAGCTCGCTCAATTTGGTGAAGATGGTACTTCCACCACGGCCCCGTCCGATGATGATGCTCATATTGATCCGAAGGCCACGGAGAGCGATAGCGAGCACCAATGCGGAGACAACGACGACGACACTGATGATGATGATGAGTAGACCTAAGGGATCTTCCTTTCTTCTTTTCCTTTTTGGTGTCTTGATGCCAAAGGGGGATATATTAGTGGATGTGGCTCTTAGAGAAGGGGGGAGAGATTGGTGGATGAGGCACTTAGGTAGGGGGATAGACTGAGAGATTGACATAGTTATATGAGGGAGAGATTGATTGATCCAAGATTTGACTTATGTTTTTATGTTTAAAACTCTCGCTTAAATTATTGTAAGACTTAATTCATATCAATTGTGATGTTATGCTTGAATTACATGCTATACTTACATATTTGTCGCTTTATCATAATTTATGACCACATCACCTAAGCACCCCACCATAACATGTATATGTATGAGAAATCCCTCAATTACTCTTTCTCATGATGCATACACTGAGAGGGAGTCATTCATACAAATACATGTTATGAAAACAAATTATTATCCTTTTTGTTGAAGTCTTAATGTGTTGTCATCAATCACCAAAAAGGGGGAGATTGAAAGTGCATCTAGGCATCCCCGTGGGTTTTGGATGATTGATGACGACAATTAAGAGTCTAATGAGCTAAGTTGATCTTAAGCACAGGTGCAATGATTGAAATAAGATGAAACACTTCAAAAAGGAAAAGTATATAACGGGTGTAAAAGGCTCAAGAGTAGAAATTCGGGTTTCTATGAAGTTGAGCTTATATGAGCCGTGTCATGTGAGAGAGTGGATGTGTCATGTGCATTGAGATCATTCTAGAGGGCTCAAAGTGGTGGTTTAGAGAAAAACCTAAGTGAGAAGCCAAAATGAGGAAAAACCCTAGGAGGCCGGACTAGTCCGAGCCTCAGGGCCGGACTAGTCTGGCCAGGCAGACCAGTCCGTTTTGAGACAGACCAAACGTCTCTGGGGTGTTTCTTAACAAATTTGGAGCTGAGTCCCAGAAGATCGGGCTTGTCCGTTTTTGGACGGACCAAAGCTCTCTGGAAAAGTTCGGACTTGTCCGTATGGTACACACCAGTCCATTTGAGACTTAGTGAGATTAACCGAGAGAAACCCTAGAGGGCCAGACTAGTCTGCCCCCTGTGGCCAGACTAGTCCGGGCCTACTCAGATGAGTCTGTTTTGGGACGGACTAAACCCTTCTATCCTACTTCGAACTAGTCCGTTTTGGACCGGACTAGCCGTTGTTTAGTGACCGTTTGAATTTGGAAATTTGGCAGGTAGCATGACGATCATTGCGCAATGTGGCAGTTGTCAGGACCTGACCAGAGGTCAGTGGTCCTATTGGGCCGGACTAGTCCGTGGCCAGAGGCCGGACTAGTCTGCCCTTCTCCTGAGGTCAGCAGAAGGGGCTCGGGACCCTATAAAAAGGGGACACTTGGCCTCATTTGAATAAGTCTTGAACCCTAGCGCCGCCACAAGTGACCTAGAGCCTTTCAAATCCTTCCACTTGTCCTACTAGCCCTCTAAGACCAAATCTTTAAGAGATTAGGGTTTGGGGAGGAATGTGATGAAGATCATCGTGCTTTGGCTCTCGGTTTGATCTCTTTGCACATTGTGATTGTGCTTTGTGGCTTGTCTGAGTTGAGCTTCGTGTGCTCCTCATTGTATTGATTTGTGAGAGCCTCAACTTGTGAGTAGCCCCATCAAACTTGGTGATTATCCATTGATATAGTGGAAACCAAGCCATCCATCGTGGTGGCTTGGTGAGAGAAGGGTCAAGTGAGACCCGATCCTTGTGTGGACTTCTCAACGTGGATGTAGGATTCTTCGTGGAGCTGAACCACGGGATAAATCTTGTCTCACTTCTCTTTTACTTCTTGTGATCACTAGTATTGCTATTAGGGTTCACATTGTTCATAATGCTTTTGCACTTTTGATCTTTGTTGAAATATTGTGATCTAAGTGCTTAAATCTTCTAATTTTAGTTGTACTAAGTTACTACATATTGTTTACATCTTGGTTGAACTTAGATTCGCAAATAACTTGTTGAAACCAAGCTTTTAGGTTTTCACCCTGTGCTGAGCGGACTAGTCCATCCCTGTCCAGACAAGTCCGGCATTAGGAATTTAATCTCATTTGACTAAGCCATTTCAGGTCTTATTGCCTATTCACCCCCCCCTCTAGGCGACTTTCATTTGGTATCAGAGTGGGTTTCTCCACAAGAGTCTAATAACTCAAAGAAGAAATGGCCAGAAGGGGTGATAACGAGATTCCGATGGTCGTCGATGACACCAAGACGAAGAACGTCGATATTCTTCAAGATGATCAAACGACGACGAAGAAGTTCGGATGCTCAAGGCACGGCTTCGTGAGAAGCTCAATGTGCCCAAGAAGGAGATTAAGCCAATTGCTCCGACTAATGTCGACAATGGGAGTAGTTCACAAGACTACTCCCGATATCTTTACAATTATGAGCAACTTACCACGAGCAATCATTATTTGTCTATTCCCCTTGGCAAACCTCCTTAGTTTGACAGAAATGATTACTCTATGTGGAAGCATAATATGAAGATGCACCTCATATCCTTAAACCCTAGCTTGTGGCAAATTGTTATGACAGGTGTTCATCTTCCAAAGAATGGGGAAGACGTCACTTCGGAGAAAGCCGTTCTTCTCCATTGCAATGCTCGAGCCGTTGGAGTAATTACCTCCTCATTGACTCGAGAGGAATTCAACGGCATTGAAGGGTTAGAGGTTGCCAAGGAGATATGGGATACCCTCAAGACGGCACATGAACACAAACACTTCATTAGGGAGGCAAAGGTCGAGATGATCAAAGGAGAGCTTGGGCGGTTCACCATCATGGATGGTGAGTCCCCCCAAGACATGTATGAGCGCCTCAAGACTCTCATCAACAAGAGTCGGTCTTATGGAAGCACCCGGTGGACCAACCATGAGGTGGTGAACAGGATGATTTGAGCATTCATGCCTCTAAATGTCACTCTTTGCTCACTAATTCGTGAAAGTCCAGGGTTTCATAAGATGAATCCCGAAGAAGTGCTTGGAAGAATCATCAACCATGAGATGATGGAGCAAGAAGCCATGTTTTACAATGATCTACAAAAGCTTTCCTCCTCCAAGAAAAGGTATGTTGCATTCAAGGCAACGTCCTCAAGATCAATAGAAAAGGAAGAGAGTGATGAAGAGAGTCCCAATATCGATGAGGAAGAAGCTCTCATCAACAACTTTAAGAGGATGTTTAGAAGAAGGACGGGAAGCTACCAAAATGAAAGAAAGAGCAAAGACAAGCCCGAGACAAGATCAAAGAGGGCTTGATACAAATCTGGGGAGTATGGTCACTTCATTGTGGATTGTCCACATGAAGAAAACAAGAAGAAGAAGGAGGGAAAGTCCAAAGAGAAGGAGTACTTCAAGAAGAAGAAGAAGCAATCCGGACATGCCCACCTCGGAAAGGAGTGGGATTCAAATGAGGAATCCTCCTCCGATGAAGAAGAGAAGATAGAAACCATTGCTATGAAGAAGACAACTATGGAGAACAAGCTCTTTCCCAACTTGGAGACTTCAAGGCCAACGTGTCTCATGGCCAAGGAGGGAAGAAAGAAGGTTAAATCTAAATCCCCTTCTTCAATTTCTTTTCATGATGATTTTTATAGTAGTAGTGAAAATGAACATATGCTTAAGGACATGAGTAAAAGTACTTTGAAAAGATTGAGATTGTTGACAGAGGAGATATTTGAGAAGGAAGAGCTCATCAACCGTCAAGAGGACATGTTCATCCAACAAAAGGAGAGATGTCAAGAGGTTGAGGAGCTCTTGGAGCTTGAAAGAGAAAGAAGCAAAGCACTTGAGCATGAACTCGCTTTGAGCAAGGAAACTTGCTCAAACCTTGAGAACACTACAATTGTGCTCAAGGATGAACTCGTTAGTTTGACACGAGCTAACAAGATCCTTGAGACACAAGTAAAATCTCTCAAGGTCAATGCACCTTCTTCCTCTACAAGATCATCTTCCACAAATGTTAAATCTGAAGCATCTCAACCTTGTAAATGCTTAAACTTGATCATAAAGCTTAGATGAGCTTAAGTTGGCACAAACCAATCAAGCACCAAATGGTGGCATCTATGACAAGGAGAAGGTGGCATATGCACATAGTGCATATACCAACACAAGACATCCCCTTGTCAAGGATGGTCTTGGTTATTCTAGGGAGATGAGGCAAAGCGCCAAAACTCCCAAGAATGACAAAGACTTGATTGTTTTTGTCAAAGGAGGCTCATACAACAATAAAGGGAAGAACATTGCTACTTCACCCAAAATGCCTAAGAAAGAACCTCATCCATTGTTCCATGACTTCGATGCCTCATATGTTTTATTGAGGAACAAGTTTGGAAAGGCCTATGCTAGGTATGTTGGGCCACACCGCAAGAGTCCCAAACCTTGTGTGTGGGTGCCCAAGTGCCTCTTGACTAACATCAAAGCACCCAACACCGCTTGGGTACCTAAAGCCAAGGCTTAAATCTTTCTTGTTGGCATACTCCTCCGGTGGAACCAAATGGGTTCTTGATAGCGGGTGCACTAATCATATGACCGGTGAGAGGAAGATGTTTGTGGAGTATGAGGTAAATTAAGATCCAAGTGAAGGAATCTATTTCAGCGACAATAGCCAAGGAAAAATCCTTGGCACTAGTAAAATTGATATATCCCCTAATCACACTCTTTCAAATGTTTTACATGTTTATTCACTTGATTAAAACCTCTTGTCCATATCACAACTATGTGACAAAGTTTATAATTGTTTATTCACTAATGAGGGTGTGACCGTCACAAGGAGAAGCAATGACTCAATTGCCTTTAAGGGTGTACTCAAGGGAAAGCTCTATCTTGTGGATTTCTCCACGGATAAAGCCCAACTTGATAGATGCTTAATTGCAAAAACTAACATGGGATGGTTGTGGCATAGAAGGCTCGCCCATGTTGGTTTGAGAAATTTGCAAAAACTCTTTAAGGGCGAGCACATCCGTGGTTTATAAAATGTTGTGTTTGAAAAGGATAGACTATGTACCGCGTGCCAAGCTGGAAAACAAGTTGGAGCACCACATCCATCCAAGAACATTATGACAACATCAAGACCATTGGAGCTTCTACACATGCATCTCTTCGGTCCAATTGCCTACATAAGTATTAGCGGTAACAAATATGGTCTTGTAATTGTCGACGTTTTTTCACGTTTCACTTGGGTATTCTTTTTGCATGATAAGATTGAGACTCAAGGTGTCCTCGAGAAATACTTGAAGAGAGCTCAAAATGAGTTCTCCTTAAGTATCAAGACAATAAGGATTGACAATGGCACCGAATTCAAGAATACCCAAGTTGAAGAATTTTCGGATGAAGAATGCATCAAGCATGAGTTCTCGGCCCCCTACTCCCCTCAACAAAATGGGGTGGCCGAGAGGAAGAATAGGACCTTAATTGAGATGTCAAGAACCATGCTTGATGAGTACAATACGTTGGACCAGTTTTGGGCGGAAGCGGTCAACACCGCTTGCCATGTCATAAACCGGTTGTATCTTCACCGCATACTTAAGAAGACGTCTTATGATCTCCTAACCGGTAACAAGCCAAACATTTCCTATTTTCGTGTTTTTGGGAGCAAATGTTAAATTCTTAACAAGAAGCCTAGGACTTCAAAGTTCGCTTCTAAGTCCGATGAAGGTTTCTTACTTGGTTATGACTCAAACACTTACGCCTATCGTGTCTTTAATAAATCCTCCAAAATTGTTAATGTAGCATGTGACGTAGTGTTTGATGAGACTAATGGCCCCGAAGTGGAGCAAGTTGATCGTCATGTGCTAGATCAAGAAGAAGCTCCACAAGAGGTCATAGGAAGGATGGCACTTGGAGATATTCGACCACAAGAACAACCACAACACTCAAGTTATCATCCTACACATCAAGCAAGCTCCTCCTCAAAGGATCAAGATCAAGTCCCCCAAAGATGCGCTCCAAGAAGATGAAAATGGAGGCATCAATCAAGGGGGAGACAATGAGGATGAGGAAGACCATGATGATGACTCAAGACCTCAAGCGCCTCACGCAAGAGTGCATCAAAGCGTCCAACAGGACCATTCTGTTGACAATATACTTGGAGACATCTCCAAGGGGGTAACTACTCGATCTCATGTTGCAAACTTTTGTGAACATTACTCTTTTATTTCTTCCTTGGAGCCCCACAAGGTTGAAGAAGCACTACAAGATCCGGATTGGGTGATGGCCATGCAAGAACAACTCAACAACTTCAAAAGAAATCAAGTATGGGAGCTTGTGAAGAGGCCTAATGCAAATGTTGTAGGCACCAAATGGGAGTTCCACAACAAACAAGATGAGCATGGGGTGGTTACAAGGAACAAGGCATGACTTGTGGCCAAAGGGTATTCACAAGTCGAAGGTTTGGATTTCGAAAAACCTTTGTTCCCATAGCTAGGCTTGAATCAATTCGTATATTACTTGCCTTTGCTACTCACCATTATTTTAAGCTATATCAAATGGACGTCAAGAGCACATTCCTCAGTGGTCCAATCAAGGATGAAGTGTATGTGGAGGAATCCCCCGAATTTAAGATGAAGAATTCCCAAACCATGTGTACAAATTGCGTAAGGCTCTCTATGGACTCAAACAAGCTCCTAAAGCTTGGTATGAGTGTCTTAGAGACTCTCTAACTCAAAATGGTTTCAATATTGGGAAGGTGGATTATACTTTATTCACTAAGCACTTCAATAATGATTTGTTTGTTTGCCAAATATATGTCGATGACATTATATTTGGTTCTACTAACAAAGCTTTTTGTGATGAGTTTTCTAAGATAATGACGGAAAGATTTGAGATGTCCATGATGGGGGAGTTGAAGTTCTTCCTAGGTTTTCAAGTGAAGCAACTCAAGGAAGACATATTCATTAGTCAAACCAAGTACACACAAGATATACTCAAGAAGTTTGACATGGACAAGGCCAAACCCATCAAGACTCCCATGGCAACCAATGGGCATCTCGATCTCAATGAAGATGGTCCAAGTGTGGACCAAAAGGTATATCGTTCCATGATAGGGTCATTGTTTTACTTATGTGCATCTAGGCCCGATATCATACTTAGTGTTTGTATGTGTGCTAGATTTCAAGCTGCTCCTAAGGTGTGTCATTTGACCGCCGTTAAGAGAATTCTTAGATATTTGGTTCACACATCAAGGCTAGGACTTTGGTACCCCAAAGGCTCTATGTTTAACCTCATTAGATATTCTGATGCGGACTATGTGGGGTGCAAAGTTGATAGGAAGAGTACATCGGGAACTTGCCAATTCCTTGGTAGATATCTAGTGTCTTGGTCCTCAAAGAAACAAAACTCCATTGCTCTTTCCACAGCCGAAGCGGAGTATGTTGCTGCCGGAAGTTGTTGCGCACAACTTCTTTGGATGCGACAAACTCTTAGGGACTATGGCATAAACTTGCTCCATATTCCCCTTCTATGTGACAATGAGAGTGACATCAAAATAGCCCATAATCCAGTTTAACACTCAAGGACCAAACACATTGATATTCGACACCATTTCTTGAGAGATCACTCCATCAAAGGAGACATTGAAATTTCACATGTGAGAACCAACAAACAATTGGTCGATATATTTACCAAACCCTTAGATGAGAAAAAATTTTGTGAACTTAGGAGTGAACTTAATATCTTGGATTCTCGAAATGTGGCTTGAATCTTGCACATCTGATTGACATATTCAAAATTCACACATGCTTGCGTAAAACCCATCCTCCTCGATTTTCTAAAAATTATTTTGAAATTATTGAATCCTTGTGAACCATGATCATAGTTTGATTGTTGACTGCTTACTAATCATGTTTACAAAGATATTTTGTGAAATCTAGTCCAAAAGGATCAAATCTCGAGTGAAAACTCAATATAAAGGAGTTTTCACCCTTAGGACCGGACTAGTCTGCCCTATAACCGGACTAGTCCGGTGGCTCAGGTTGTCCGGACCCAGTCCGTTGGCCGGACAAGTCCGGGTCCATGACCGGACTAATCTGGCCCTTGGGGACTTAACGTCCCCAGGGAACCCCTAACCTCTCCACTTCCACTTAAACACTCTCTCTCCAAAAACGCTCGAAAACCGCCCCCCAAACAGCGATTTTTGATTCCCACCAACAGATCTCGACTCCAATCCGTGGATTGAAGCCCTAGGTGCTAAGGAACTATTCCCCAAGCATCGAAGGCCGATTCTTCATCCACATTTCATCAATTTGAAGATTTGACGAGGTATTCTTGACCTAACCCCGAAATCCTTGAAATTCAATTCTTTTGGGTCTTTTGATAGAAACTTCTTCACAAATGTTGTTGTGCACATGACTGTGATCATGTACCTCCATTTTTGTTGTAGGATCCTTAGTTTTCACAAAATTTCTCTAGATTAGGGTTCTTGTTGTGTGAACCGGACTAGTCCAGCCTCAGGGCGGACAAGTCTGGTTGGGTCCGGACTAGTCCGGCCCCAGGGCAGACAAGTTCGGATTACACAGTGAAAACCCTAAACTTGATCGATTCTATGAATTCTACCACTATGTCTTGACTCCTTGGACTCATACACATTCCCTTGCTTCTCTTATCAGCAACCATGTCGGATAATGAGTATGTTCCACTCTCTGACTCCGAGGCTAAAGCGGGAAGGCAAGCTCTTTATCGTCGAAGACATGAGGAACAGGAAATGGCTGCGGCCTACTTTGAATCAAGGAGAGCAAAGAAGACGCAACGAGAAGCTCACAACTCTGCTGCCGCTGAGGCACTCCCAAGGAAAAAGAGACTTGTGACTTTGGGGGATCAAGCTAGATCCCAGGTGGCGAGGACCTCCAAGGATAAGGGAAAGGCCCCAGTCGATGCTGGACCCAAGAAGAGGGTGATTGTTGCTAAGAAGCCTGCAAGCAATGCTAAGAAAGGAGCCTCTCAACCCATATGCCCCTTGAGGATGTCCTCTCCTGTACGGAACCCAAACCGTGCAGTTGCCTTTGATGCCAACATCTTCAAAGGCAAAGGGGCTGAGAAAGCAAGAAAGCTAAGGAAGATAAATGTCTATCAGAGGGACATGAGCACAGTGGATCCCCGATTCTGGTGTGACTTCCACTGTGACTACTACCGGACTGTCTACATGTTCAAGCAAACCCCAGTCACCGATGCTCAGTGGATTGACTAGGACTACATGGCTCAGAAGGATCACGTGGCCTTCAATGTCGTGATTGAGGCCGTCGAGCGACATGGTTTGAAGAAGTTCATGGCCTTTCAGTATGACTGGAATGTGGAAGTAATTACTCAGTTCTATTCCAATATCTACTTCCACACCAATAGGGACAGGAGGATCACCTAGATGGCCCATGGAGAGCAATACTCCACCACCTATTGGGAGTTTGCTCAGCTGCTTGACTTAGAGGATCTATTGGACAATGAAATCATTATCTCCCACTTGAGGCCAGTTGATCGCGATACCCTGGAGTACATGTATCCTAGCCATGTACCCTTTGAGGCCGGGCATATAAGGAACATCAAACGCTTCTACAATGTGCTCAACAGGGTGCTCCGGAAGACCATAGCCCCCAAGGATGGAGATGCGGGGATAATTCAAGGGAATTTGAGGGACTTGATGGTCCTCATTGATGGAGATATCCGCTTCAATGTGGTTTACTACATCTTCAACATCTCACATACTCCAAACCGATCATGTTTATATGCTCCTTACATCATTTACATGATCGAGAAGGTCTCCGGACTCAACTTTAAGGAAGACATCACTCACCGGAGGCTTCGACCTCAACTCCCTCCTCCGGAGCCTGCTGCCCCTAGGAGGAAGAATATGGATCCTCCCGCTTCTTCCTATCGCTTTGTGCCATCTCCTCCGGAAGTACGGCAACGTCGCATGGAGCGTCGCCAAGAGAATTATCTCAAGTATGTGTGCGACAAGTTGGACATCCCCATGTCTACCGCTGAGGAGAGTGATGGAGAGATCACTTCCTTCCCAGAGTTCACCACTGAGGAGCTCGATCAATTTGGTGAAGATGGTACTTCCACCGCGTTTCCGTCCGATGATGATGCTCATATTGATCCGGAGGCCACAGAGAGCGATAGCAGGCACCAAGGCGGAGATGACGATGACGATGCCGATGATGATGACGAGTATACCTAAGGGCTGCTCCTTTCTTCTTTTCCTTTTTGGTGTCTTGATGCCAAAGGGGGAGAGATTAGTGGATGTGGCTCTTAGATAAGGGGGGAGAGATTGGTGGATGAGGCACTTAGATAGGGGGATAGATTGAGGTGGAGAGATTGAGAGATTGACTTAGTTATATGAGGGAGAGATTGATTGATCCAAGATTGGACTTATGTTTTTATGTTTAAAACTCTCGCTTAAATTGTTGTAAGACTTAATTCATATCAATTGTGATGTTATGCTTGAGTTACATGCTTGACTTGCATATTTGTTGCTTTGTCACAATTTATGAGAAGATCACTTAGGCACTCCACCATAACATGTATATGTATGAGAAATCCCTCCATTACTCTTTCTCATGATGCATACATTGAGGGGGAGTCACTCATACAAATACATGTTATGAAAACAAATTATTATCCTTTTTGTCGAAGTCTTAATGTGTTCTGATCAATCACCAAAAAGTGCGATATTGAAAGTGCATCTAGGCATCCCCGTGGGTTTTAGATGATTGATAACAACAATTAAGAGTCTAATGAGCTAAGTTGATCTTAAGCACAGGTACAATGATTGAAATGAGATGAAACCCTTCCAAAAGGAAAAGGATATAACGGGCGTCAAAGGCACAAGAGAAGAAATTAGGGGTCTCTGAAGTTGAGCTTATATGAGCCGTGTCATGTGAGAGGGTGGATGTGTCATGTGCATTGAGATCATTCTAGAAGGCTCAAAGTGGTGGTTTAGAGAAAAACCTAAGTGAGAAGCCAAAATGAGGAAAAACCCTATGAGGTTGGACTAGTCCGAGACTCAGGGCCGGACTAGTCTGGCTAGGCAGACCAGTCTGATTTGAGACAGGCCAAACATCTTTGGAGTGTTTCTTAGTAAATTTGGAGCTAAGTCCCAGAAGACCGGACTTTTCTGTTTTTGGACGGACCAAAGCTCTCTGGAAAAGTTCGGACTTGTCCGTATGGGTATGGACTAGTCCGTTTGAGACTTAGTGAGATTAACCGAGAGAAACCCTAGAGGGACGGACTAGTCCGGGCCTACTCATATGAATCTGTTTTGAGACGGACTAAACCCTTCTATCCTACTTCCGGACTAGTCCATTTTGGACCGGACTAGTCCGTTTTTTAGTGACCGTTTGGATTTGGAAATTTGGCGGGTAGCGTGACGATTGTTGCGCAGTGTGGCAGTTGTCGAAACTGACCAGAGGTCAGTGGTCCCATTGGGCCGGACTAGTCCGTGGCCAGAGGCCGGACTAGTCTGCCCTTCTCCTGAGGTCAGCAGAAGGGGCTCGGGACCCTATAAAAAGGGGACACTTGGCCTCATTTGAATAAGTCTTGAACCCTAGCGCCGCCACAAGTGACCTAGAGCCTTTCAAATACTTCCACTTGTCCTACTAGCCTTCTAAGACCAAATCTTGAAGAGATTAGGGTTTGGGGAGGAAACTGAAGGAAGATCATCGCACTTTGGCTCTCGGTTTGATCTCTTTGCACATTGTGATTGTGTTTCGTGGCTTGCGTGAGTTGAGCTTCATGTGCTCCTCATTGTATTGATTTGTGGGAGCCTCAACTTGTGAGCAGCCCCATCAAACCTGGTGATTACCCATTGATATAGTGGAAACCAAGCCGGCTATCGTGGTGGCTTGGTGAGAGACGGGTCAAGTGAGACTTGGTCCTTGTGTGGACTTCTCAACGTGGATGTAGGCTTCTTTATGGAGCTGAACCACGTGATAAATCTTGTCTCATTTGTCTTTTACTTCTTGTGATCACTAGTATTGCTATTAGGGTTCACATTGTTCATACTGCTTTTGCACTTTTTATCTTTGTTGAAATCTTGTGATCTAAGTGCTTAAATATTCCAATCTTAGTTGTACTAAGTTACTACATATTGTTTACATCTTGGATGAACTTTAATTCCGCAAATAACATGTTGAAACAGAGTTTTTAGGATTTCACCCTGTGCTGAGCAGACTAGTCTGGCCCTGTCCAGACAAGTCTAGCCTCAAGAATTTAATCTCGTTTGATTAAGCCATTTCAGGTCTTATTGCCTATTCACCCCCCACTAAGCGACTTTCAATGTGGTAATGGGTGATCTAAACAAGCCTGGTATGTGGATGGGTTGGATGTTATGGTGGTTTGCTTGCTTTAGATCTAAGGACTGGTTCATGCGAGAATAAGACATGACAATAGTGCCACCACGCGGCCAAGTATGGGTGCGGCGTAGCTGATTAATTAGGGTTATGCCAGTGCTATTTGGACCATTAAAGATGCTCAGGGAAGGGGTAGTCGGATTTGGTTTGTTGATGATTGGTGGGACTATCCTGGGATCCGAATGGCTCAAGAGGGGACCCTTGGTTGCAGGTGTGCTCAGTTGGAGGCATCGCCACCGGTGAAACCTCAGTGGGGTCTAAAGAGGCTAGCAATCCCTTTGTACAGGCTATTTTGTGATCTCTTGGCCATACACCAAAGGAAGTTTAATTGGCGTAAGGGAGGTTCTTTAGTCGCCGACGGGTGATGAAATCACAAACATGTAAGTAAAGTGGTACAAACTCTGCAGAGTCTTAAAACTATCATGATATCCATGCTCCCAGTTATGAGCACCTGGATGACCTACATAATTAGAGGGAACTTGGTATTGGGATGGTTTTTGGGATGGTTATGGTTATGGTCTGGTACAGGTTATGGCTGGTTATGGATTAAATTCCGGTATTGGATATGATTAATGGTAATGGTGAAATCTGGTACATGGATGATGGTAATGAAATATGGACTGGTATTACGATAATTATATGGTTTATGATGGGTTTATTTCACATACGTATAATATATTACTTTTCAAATGTTTTAATGTACTTTTCAGCACTTAGCCATTATTATATTCATCATTTGAATCAGCTACATGTCATACTTTCCACACTTGCTGAGTACGGCAAGTGCTCACCCTTGCAATTCCCCCACCAACAGTTGCAGGTCAGGATTGAGAGTATTACGATGATAATGCGGAATTCTAGGTCGTGTCTACCGTGAGCTTTGCATGTGGAGTGTTGGAGCTACACTATACACCATGCTTAGTTTTCTTAGTTGCTTTATTAGTTTATTTCCACTGCATTAGTTCAACCTATCATTAATATTTATTAGAGTTTGTATTCGAGGATATTATGAATTGTGTAATAAAAGTGGTTATTTAATCTTGTATGTATCCTTTTGGTATATCCTTTTGTTAATGCACTCGTGTATATCCTTTTGTTAATGCACTCGTGTATGTGTGTTGAATGTCTTGGGCACACATATGCGTTCACTTGGTTCATTTTCAAAACCGGGTGTCACAAATTAGTATCAGAGCTACAGGTTGACTTTAGGACGCAGCCTAGATAGAATGGACACTTTAGAGCACATATGAGCACTCAAGAGTCGATGTGTTTTTGTTTGGTGTGCTGATTGCTATATATTGTTTGCTTGTGTGCTTAGTAGAGGATTTTTAGATGTTTTAGCATTGCCATGTCCACATATACTAGTATAGCTACATGCTTAGTTTCATATCCCTTGATGCATATAGTTGGGGACGTCTTCTAAATTCTTATCTCTTGCTTTTCAGCAGATGGTGAGGACTCGCAACCAGAGGGATGGCAATGATGAGTAGGAGATCAATGGAGCACCTCAGAACAACAATGGACAAGGACCTGCTCATGGAGCTATCAATATTGAGCAACTTTTGGCTATGCAAAACCAGCTCATGCAGACCATGATATAGACTATGGGACAATTGTAGGCTGGCAACAACCTCAACAATCAGCCCAACATGCCTCCACCGCCACCCCCGCCTCCTCATAACCGGTTGGGAGAGTTTATGAGGACTAGGCCGCCAATTTTTTATCAAGCTACTGACCCTATGGATGCTGATGATTGGCTCAAGTCTGTGGAGAAGAAGCTAGCTATTGTGCAATGCAATGACCGAGAGAAGGTTCTATTTGCTTCTCATCAACTTGTTGGAGCAGCTGCCGATTGGTGAGATTCGCTATGCAATGCTCATGAGAACCAAGAGAGAATTACTTGGGCTGAGTTCAAGAAGAGCTTCCGTTCTCATTATGTGGTGGAAGGTGTTATGATCTTGAAGAGGACAGAATTTGAGGACTTGAGGCAAGGAAGATCGAGTGTGGGTGAATACCTCAATAAATTCCCTCAACTCTCAAGATATGCACCTAAGGATGTGAGTCGGGACAGCCTGAAGCAATACTTGTTCATGAGGGTCTTGAACAATGAGATCCAAGTACAATTGCTCAACTGTGATTATTCCAACTTCAAGAAGCTTGTGGACAAAGCAATTGTTGTGGAGAACAAAGTCCGTGAGATGGAGCAAGACACCAAGAGGAAGGCGCCATATCAAGGACCGCAACAAGGAAGTAATGTGTGCCCTCGCTTTGAACCACCAAATGTGCCATATTATAGCTCCTCTACTCCTGCTCAATGCCCTGGATTTGCACTGCGCCTAGCTCAGTTTGCACAACAGCGCCCTACCATGCAAGCACCTAGGCCTCCAATGCCTTCTGCACCTCGTGCCAACTTTCCTGGTACCAATGCGCTGAATCAAGTCCGTCCAAATTCTAGTGCAGCAAAGAAGTGTATACTTGTGGAGAAGCTGGACACTTTGCACATCAATGTCCTAAGTCAGGCCTTGGTCAAGGAAGCAATGCGCCGAGGCAAAATCAAAGACCCAATGGAGGACAGTCGCAAGGGAACCGTGTACAAGAAATTTTTTCTCGTGACAACGTGAACCATGTCTCTACGGAGGATGTTCAACAAGCAGATGGCGTGGTGATTGGTATGTTTCTCGCAAACTCCAAACCTACAACTATGTTATTTGATTCTGGAGGATTGCATTCATTCATTGCATCGAAATATGTTGCCAAGTATGGTTTGCCTATCTCTCATATGGAGTTTACTTTATTGGTTAAGTCTCCTGAAGGAGAGATGAGGACACATATAGTATGTCCAAAAGTAAGCCTTAGAATAAGGGGGGTAGACTTCTTTGCCAACCTTATAGTTTTGGATTCTCAAGGATTGGACATTATACTTGGTATGGACTGGTTGAGGAAGCACAATAGAGTAATCGAATGTGCCACAAAGATGGTGAAGCTGACTAATGAGGAATGGATCACCATAGAGCTTGAAGCATCTCAATCCGCACCGAAGCAATTCGAGTTGAATCATATGGACGGTGCCGCAATTGAGGAGATTCCAGTGGTGTGCGAAATTTTGGACGTGTTCCCGGATGAGTTGCCAGGTATGCCACCTGATCGAGATATTGAATTTGTTATTGATTTAATACCTGGAACTGCACCTATAACTAAGAGGTTGTATAGGATGCCTCATAAGGAATTAGCAGAGCTCAAGAAGCATATTCAAGAGCAACTGGAGAAGGGTTTTATTCGCCCCAGTCCTTCACCTTGGGGAGTGCCCGTTCTTTTTGTGGATAAGAAGGATGGATCCCAAAGGATGTGTGTGGATTACCGAGCTCTCAATGAGGTGACCATCAAGAACAAGTACACCTTGCCATGTATAGAAGACTTTTTTGATCATATGAAGGGTGCTTGTGTCTTTTCTAAGATTGATTTGAGGTCGGGATACTTTCAAATGAAGATTAGGCCATTGGACATACCCAAGACAGCTTTCAGGACACAGTATGGATCTTATGAGTACACCGTGATGTCCTTTGGATTGACCAATGCACCTGCCTATTTTATGTACCTCATGAATAAGGTATTCATGGAGTACTTGGATAAGTTTGTTGTGGTGTTCATTGATGACATTATGATCTACTCGAAGGATGAGAAGGAGCATGACGAACACTTGAGGCTCACATTGTAGAAATAGAGGGAGCGCCAATTGTATGCCAAGTTCAGCAAGTGCCAGTTTTGGTTGAAAGAGGTGTCGTTTCAGGGTCATATCATCTCAGGAGGAGGAGTATCGGTTGACCCCAGAAAAGTGAGAGGCGTGCTGAAATGGGAACCCCCGCAAAACGTAAAGGAAATAAGGGGTTTTCTTGAGATGGCTGGATATTACCGTAGGTTCATCAAGGACTTTTCCAAAATAGCCAAGCCAATGATGAAATTATTATAGAAGGGGAAGACTTTCCAATGGAATCAAGCTTGTCGAGAAAGTTTTGAGGAGTGAAGAAAAGGTTAACAATAGCCCCAGTTTTGATATTCCCGGACGTGAGCAAGAGTTTCGATATATATTTTGATGCATCGAGACAAGGACTTGGATGTGTATTGACGCAAGAAGGTCAAGTGGTCGCCTACGGAGCGAGACAATTGAAGAAACATGAGCAGAATTATCCAACACATGACTTGGAACTTGCAGCCGTGGTACATGCATTAAAGATTTGGAAACATTATATTCTTGGGCATAGGTGTAAAATTTATACGGATCATAATAGTCTTAACTACATATTCACACAAACGGACCTGAATTTGAGGCAGCGAAGATGGTTGGAGCTCATCAAGGATTGTGACGTGGGAATCAATTATCATCCAGGGAAGGCTAATGTCGTGGCTGATGCATTGAGTAGAAAAGGAGTAAGTCACCAACTCACAGTTCGAGAGCTGCCATCCGAGCTATGTAAGGAGTTTGAACAGTTGAATCTTGGATTTGTGAATGAGATGGGGATAATGAAGTTAAATCTGACGTTGGAGCAAGAAATTCGAGAGGGTCAAACAAAGGATGAGGAGATTCAGGAAATCAAGGAAAGGACCCAAGAGGGAAGAGAAATCAGATTTGATGAGGATGAACAGGGTACCCTATGGCTTCGAAAAAGGATTGTCATGCCTAATGTGAATCAAATTCGGAAGACAATATTAAAGGAGGCACATGACTCGTCATACTCAATTCACCCCGGTTGTACGAAGATGTACAAGGACTCCAAAACTTGTTATTGGTGGGCTAGCATGAAAAAGGACATAGCCGAATATGTACCTTCTGTGATGTGTGCCAAAGAGTCAAGGCGGAACATCAAAGGCCAGCAGGATTATTGCAGCCATCGAAGATCCCGAAATGGAAGTGGGAAGAGATCGGTGTGGACTTTATAGTTGGATTGCCACGTACACAAGCCAATTATGACTCAATTTGGGTAATTGTGGATCGGTTGACCAAGTCAGCTCATTTTGTTCCTGTCAAGACCACCTATACCACCGTGAAGCTAGCAGAGCTATACATGGAGCACATTGTGTGCCGACATGGGGTTCCGAAGAAGATAGTCTCGGATAGAGGTTCTGAATTTACCTCCAGGTTTTGGCAGAAATTGCATAAAGATTTCGGGACAAGGTTGAATTTCAGCTCAGCATATCACCAATAAAGGGATGGACAAACTGAGAGGACCAATCAGATTTTGGAGGACATAATAAGAGCTTGTGCTTTAAAGCATGGGAAAAGTTGGGACAAGAGCTTGACATATGCAGAGTTTTCATATAACAATAGTTACCAAGCAAGTTTGAAGATGTCACCATACGAATCACTATATGGAAGGACGTGTAGGACGCCCTTGTTTTGGAATGATACGGGGGAGAATCAAGTATTTGGTCCGGATGTGTTACTAGAAGCTGAAAAGCAAGTTCAGATCATTCGCGAGAACTTGAGGGCTGCCTAGTCAAGGCAAAAAGGCTATGCTGACAATAGGAGAAGGGATCTAGCCTTTCAAGTGGGAGACTTCGTATATCTCAAGGTGTCACCTATGTGAGGTCATAAGAGGTTTAATATCAGAGGCAAGCTAACACCTCGCTATATTGGACCATTCAAGATTTTGGACAAAAGAGGAGAAGTAGCGTATAAGTTGGAGATGCCAGCTCACTTATGAGATGTTCATGATGTGTTTCATGTTTTCCAGCTCAAGAAGTGTTTAAGGGTACCGGAAGAACAAGTGCCAATGGAATTGGAATTAGAGGCAGATTTGACTTATGCCGAGAAACCGGTCAAAATCTTAGAAACCAAGGAGGGAGTCACAAGGAACAAGGTGATTCGGTGGTGCAAAGTTCAATGGAAGCATCACACAGAATTAGAGGCAACTTGGGAGCTGAAGGATGATCTCAAGAAGGATTTTTCTTATCTCTTCTCTTCTGCGTTGAATCTCGAAGGCGAGATTCATTTTAAGGGGGGTAGGTTTGTAACACCCTCATTTTCATGCATCATGCCATGCATCCATCATTAGATATGTTTAACATTGAGCAACATAAAAAGGAACAACTTTAAAATAAATTAGAAACAAAAACCACGCTTAAGAATTCTGGGAAGTGTGGACTAGTCCGATCTTGGTGCAGACTAGTCCCATTTCTCTCTGACTTCCATCGGACTTGTCCGTTTTGCTGCGTACTAGTCTGTTTTTCTCTCTGGACACTCTTGGACTTGTCCGTCCCAGTACAGACTAGTCCGGTATTCCAATTCCTTGGAAATTTTGCTAAGTCCCTGGACTTGTCTGGACTTGTCCGATGTTCCAGCAGAATTGTCTGTTTTTCCTTTGACCAAAATCGGATTTGTCCGGTTTTGGCCAGACTTGTTTGATTTTCCTCTGACCAAGTTTGGACTTGTACGATATAGTTCGGACTTGCCCGATTTCTCTATGTCTAACTTCGGACTAGTCCGACCCTTTTTCAGACTTGTCTAATAAATCGCGACTCCGAGTTGATCTTTTGTTTCATGACTTGTTTTTGGGTTTTACCTTAAGTGGGCCTAGGGACATCGTGCCTAACTCTTTTAGAGCCCATGTGGGACCCTAAAACTGACCCCTACTCATCTCAACTCAAAATCCACCCAACCCTAGCCCTCCACCTCCATATAAACAACCCCACCCCTGGGCTTGACATCTATTTGCCACTTTTCCACCACACCCAAACCCTAGCTCGTGAATAGCCGCCACCAAGGAGGGAGAAGGAGAGTCTGAGCAAGAAGAAGAAGAGGAGGAAACAAAAGAGGATCAAGATCTCTATCAAGCTTTCGTTCTTCATCAACGATTCACCATCAAGTTCTTCATCAACCCTAGATCATCAAGATCCAAATGCTACCTCCAATACTCTTGATTCCTTGGAGTCTTAGACACCTGGTATACCTTCTACTTCCTCTTATTACGTGAATTAAATCCTAAATCTCCAAATTCACGTTGATCTAGAAAATCCTAGTTCGCTAGGTCTGCAAAGTGCGAACTAGTCTGGTCCCTAGCGGACTAGTCCGATTTCCCTGGCTAAATTGTGTTGAAGTAATTCCAAAATTCGATCGAATCAACTCCAAACCCGTGTAGACTTGTTAATAACCATTGTAATTGATTAATAAACATTATTAACAACTTATTAACTAGTTTTGCTTCGCATTTGCATTAATCACGCATGTCATGTCATATTGAGTAATATATGTGCACTTTTTATTGTAATTTTTGTCTTGTATGTTTATTGTGTGGATTAGACGGATTTGCGCTAGAGAGTGCCGCGAAGGATCTCCAGCACCAATAATTTGCAGTCTTTGATCCCAATCAAGCCCAAGAGCAAGGCAAGTGTCCTTGAACATATTGATCCTGTTTTGAGATAAATATTTGGTTTGCAAAACTGCATGCTTGTGTCAATTTGATGGGAATCCTATGATAGGAAGTTTACTAGCTTTGTTAAACTACCCTTGTCATCTGGAAATCATGGTAGAGAGTCGGGACGGGCTTTACGTAACCACCGCAAGTCAAATAAAGAAAAAAAAGGTCGAGGCCCAGGCCCAGTACGTAACCAATTCTCCCGAGCCCCTAGCGCACGTGCACTGGCCACCGAGACCCATGTGATTTGAGTCTGGTAGCCCTGCCGTCGCATATAAAAGGATATCAGCCACTCCCGTAAAAGTTCACGCCCCTACCTCTAATTTCCGTGAGCAGCCGCCTGAAAAAAAAAGGGATCGAAGCCCTATCGTCCACGCCCGTGAGCACGCCAGAGGGCAGAAAAGCCCTAGCCGCAATGAGAAAAGGAGAAAAATAAGATAGAAAGAACAAGGGAGGCCGTCCTAGCGTCGGATTGCCGCCGTTTTTGTTGGAATCGTCGTAACATCGTCGTTCTTCGTGAGAGATTTCTACGTCACTATCGTCTTCTTCGTCAACGTCTCATCATCGTTTTCTTTGTCTACATCACGCCTCCAATCTTCGATGGAGTCGCTACGTCGTCATTCCACGACCGTCGAGACTAGCCACGCAACTGGTAGATTTTACGTTTCAGATTTTACGTTAAAATTTATCCTATCGTTCGAACAAATCACGTCCAAACTTAATTTATCGTGTCCTGTTGTACCGCCACAGACTAGTCCGGTCCTATTCAGACTTGTCCGGTGTAGTGCGGACTAGTCCGATATTAAAATTTCAGCAACTTTTAATTGTCACAAAAATCACTATAATTGACTTAAAACTCACATAAACACTTGAGAGCTAGTTGAACCTAATAAATAAACAATAGTAGTGAATTAATATCATGTATTATGACATAATAACCTCATGCATATATATCATGCATATTGATTTAAATATGTGCATATTATTGATTGCATTATTGTTGGTTTGTATATGTGCTTGATTGCGAGTAGACGATTTGTTCAAGAGGATATGATCGAGAAGCGATCATTCGAGGATCTGCATGTGCAAGACTTTGAATTGCTTGAGCCATTGAATTGCGAAATATTAAAGCAAGTGTCATTGACCATATTGAACCTATGTTTTAAATGTTTTGATTACAAAATTGCATGCTTGTGTTAATTTGGTGGGAAACCCAAAATAGGTGTTTACTAGTCTTGTTTGACCATCCTTGTCACTTGGAATATATTGTAGAGAGTCGGGAAGGGTATTTTACCTTTTTGCTTCACTCTAATTAATTGGGATGGAAAAACAACTCAATGGCTTAATTATGAATTAATGAACTTATGGATGATGAAAAATTGATGAACATGGATAATTGGTAACATGAGACTTGGAAGATGTAAACAAGAATGGTTTGTGGATTGGGTTGGATGTTATGGTGGTTTTGTTTGCTTTGGATCTAAAGACCGGTTCATGCGAGAATAAGCCAGGACAACAGTGCCACCACAAGACCAAGTATGGGTGCGACTTAGCTGATTATTTAGGTGTATTGCCAGCATAGTTCGGATCATTTGGAGGAGCGGAGAATGAGAGTCGGTTGGGTTTGCAATAGTGACAGGACTGCTCTGGGATCCGAATGGCATAAGAGGGGGCCCTTGGTTGGATGTGCTCAATTGGAGGCATCACCATCGGTGAAACCTTGGTGGGTCTGACTATGTTGGTAGTCCAATTATAAAGGCTATTTTGTGATCTCTTGGCCACACACCGACGGAAGTGTGTAATGTGATCCACGGGTCACAGGCATAATGGAGGTTATTTAGTCATCGAAAGGGGACGAAATCACAAACTTATGGATAAAGTGGTACAACCTCTGTAGGGTGTTAAAAACTATTATGATAGTCATGCTCCCGGTCACGAGCACCTGGATAACTTTCATGATTAAAGTAGAACTTGGTATTTTGGATGGTTCGGACATGGTTATGAATTGGTTTATGAGCATGGTCAGTTATGAAAGTATGAAATTGGCATATGGTTATGATATTAATTGTTGGCTGGTTATAAATGTATTATGATAGTAAATGAGATGTTAGAAATGAATTATGCTAATTACTTGGGATATGATGGAAATTAAACTCACATAGACATTTTAGGTTGCTTTTACAAGTTTATGAAATGTACTTTTCTGCAATTAGCCTTTTATTATCATCTTTATTTTTAGCTACATGTCATATTTTCCCACACTTGTTGAGTATGACATGTGCTCACCCTTGCTATTCCCACATTAATTCGGCTACAAGAAATATTTTAGAGGTCAACATGGAGTACTAGGCATGTGTACTACCGTCTATTGCCTGTGGAGTTGGAGTCGCCTACGCTAGATTATTTTCTGCTGCAATAGAATCAAGGTATATTTATTATTCGTGACATGGTTAAATTCTTATTATTATTTGTGATGTTGATGTGTATGTGTGAAGCAACATCTTGGCCACACATACAATGCACTTGGTTCAATTTTACAACCGGGTGTCACAAATTGGTATCAGAGCCATGTAGACCATAGGACGCAAGACTAGGTAGAACGGACCCCATAAAGCACATAGAAACTATTTTCTAAAAAGCTATTTTTGAATTGCTTTCTGCTGCATTTAATTTTTGCCGATTCAGCCACTATAAAATGTTGTTTGCTATCGTGTCTCTCCTGCTAATTCAGCAACACCTTGAGCTGCTTGCTGCTGCGTTTGGCTCTCCTTTCCTCTCCTTTTGGACTGTTGCACACTCTAGTTTCCCTGCTACTTGGCCGCTGCAGTACCTTGAATATTTGATCTTTGCCCGCTGCTGCGTTTTTCAGTTTTCATCATCTCTTTTGCTACTGCTTTTTAAAGGCAATTTCAGCCATGTTGTGATGTGCTTGCTGCTGCAATTGTTGCTAATATTTTTGTACAAAAATGTGTGGTTTTGCTGCGGCTAGTTGTGAGTAAACTATTTTACTAACTACTGCAATTCCATCCTTTTTACTCTCTTTTTGCTGCTGCACACACTCTATTTTTCCCTCCTCTTTGCTGCTGCATTTTAGAACACTCTCCACTAAATATTTTTCTTATTCCCACATGTATTTGCTGCTGCGCTAAAATTAATTTTTCCGCTTCTTCCTCACTGCCCGTTCTCTTTTCTTGTCCCTCCTTAGTGCTGAAATTTTCATGTCATGCACATCTTGCACCGATACGCATAGAGCATGAACAACCAACCTATAAGGATGACAGTACCCCTGCTAGCTCTTCCAACAAAGACATAGAAGAAGTAAATTGAAGGAGAATTTGCAAAGCATACATTTCGAGATGAAGACCTTTTGGACCCGAAGAATGGAGAATTGAAGATTGCATTTTCACCGACAATCAAGTTCACGTGAAGCAACATCCTAGGCACACATACACTGCAGTTGGTTCATTTTTTTGAACCAGGTGTCATAGCAGTTGACCACGTTTTGTGTGTTTACCTAGTCGGCTGAACTGGCACTTAGGCCTACTTTCTGGTGGCCCCAAACGCAGTGTTTTTCTTTGGAGAGGCTGTTTTGTGGGGCCCCATCATGGGTATGGGTGATTCCCCTCATTTTCGTTGGTTTTCTTCTCCGAGTGGGCCCAAGAATGCTCGTGCTTGCACCTGATTGGTCGAAATGTGTGTTTCTTGGATTGGTCCCTATAAATATCTCTAATTATGGGCATAATTCACCTGCATACACAATTGCACCAACACTTGTGGAGATAGTTAGTAAATAACTCCTACCACTATGTTGGTTGTCCAATCCATAGCTTTTATGCCGAGAATTGGCGGTTGGATTTGGCAATTAAGGACCGTCAACAAACTCCCCCTCACTTGGTCCTTTTCTCGTCCTCGAGTTAAGGCAAGACCTAAGTGATATCATAATTCAGCTACAAGTACGAAATATGTATGCAAAACATTTAAACACATACCTTTGTTCAAGAACCTTTGATATGTAGCTACCACATCATCTTGGGTGTTTGAGAGATGGAACGGCTTGAGTGTAGTTCACCTGGACTCCTCCTACTGAAATAAACTTGGAAATTGCTATATTTTTCACAAGTCAAAAAGATATTGTCATGCTCCTCAAAAGAATGCCCTCGTCTCTCAATGTGTTTAGTTCTCACCTTGGCATGAGTTGCCACTTCTTTTACTACAATTAAATATGGCTTTTTGTGGAGCTTGGTAAGGACAAAAAGTAGTTCACTTGTAATTCATATGTTACTAAGTCAAAAACGAGATCCATATTAGAAGACCATGCAACAAAAACCAATGACTAGAGAAATTCTTGTGCACTTATTATGGATGGTTCATGATGAATGGTGATTGTGACTCCCAATTGATCACTCACTAAATTTTTTTTGTGCAAGGATGAAGCATGGCTACTTATTGGCTCTCTCTTTCCTTTTTTCTTTTTCTTTTTTTCCTTTTTTTGAATTCTTTTTTTAGAGAGAGAAAGCTCTTATAGCCATGCCTTCTACTCCTTTTTGTGCATATTTTTATTGAGAGATAATTTTTTAAAATTTGTATTGATTATCTTTTGATGTTGGATGTGTGAAAATCATGGAATATGATGGAGTGCACAAGAAATTCCTAATCAAAGATTTTATGCAAGTCACTCAATAGGGTCAAGAGTTTGACAAAGTTCAATGAAAATGCAAAGTGGCATATGCTTGTTTTTATTATTTGTAACATATGACCTTGGTGGGTATTTAAATTCCAATGAGAGAGGAAAAATCTGATGACTTTTAAAAATTGCAATACCAAAATTCAATTCCAGCATGGAGAGTTTCCAAGTTTCACTCATTTACCATATCACACCAATCAAATACTTAGGTGACATGTTTTTTTCTAAATTGATATGTGGTTCAAGAACATGGTAATGAAATTGAAATGAGAAGTAGACATATTCCATTCTCTAGCAAAATATGATATATGAAATTGCACAATTTTAATTTCTAATGAGTTGATTTTAATGATATTATCATGATTAATCCAATTCAACTCAAAATCAAGTATAGATGGATAAGAGGTGAGAGAGCGCAAACCAACACATTAATGAAGAATGGTGGGACAAGCCATCATGGCTTGGTCACATCTTCCCGTGCTCCTTCATGCGATGACCTGAATTGTTCTTTCATGATGATCTGGGCATATTGCACTTTGGGAGGCCTGTGGTACCTCCCCCACACTTGTTATTGTCTTTATTTGACACGAAAACATGGAAAAGTGAAAGACTCTACCGGCCTTACCTACACCGGTGAGTCGCAATTTATTTGGCGAAGGTACTTTGTATGATAGAATCAAAATAAATTCCTAAGTCCTAAGTAGGAAAGTATTTATGATGTTCTACATTTTACTTCTCTCCTACTTAGCCAAGTGGGGAAAATAGGATGATTGGAAAGGAGTGGTGAGGGTTGGAGCTTGCTTTATTGGATATGGAAAGTTTAACCAAACTCCAAGGATAGGCGTTAAAGTCAATCAAATTGACTACGTCTTCCTCTTTGTCCAAATTTTATTTGGGTTCTAAAAAGATCTTGAGATGGTGCCCATTGACTTTGAATAGACAACCTTCATCATTTTGGAGTGTAATTGCTGCGTGAGATGAAGTATCTACCACAGTATAGGGACCTTCCATTTGCTTTTTAGCTTCGCATGCCCAAAAAGTTTGACTCTAGAGTTGAAAAGTAGGACTTTATCTCCAGGATTGAACTCCTTAGGCGTAATTCTTTTATTGTGCCACCTCTTGGTTTTCTCTTTATATATCTTGGCACTATGATACGCCTTATCCCTCCATTCTTCCCGTTCACAAATTTGCATTCTACGCAACTTTCCAGCTTCGTGGAGATCCATGTTCTATTTATTGATAGCCCAATACGCTCTATGTTCCAATTCTACAGGTAAATAAAAAGTTCTCCTGTAGACAATTTGGAACGGTGACATTCCAATGGGTGTCTTATAGGCGGTACGGTATGCCCAAAGTGCATCGGGTAGTTTGTTCTTCCATCCCTTCTCCATCTCAAAGACGGTCTTTTGCAGAATATTCTTGACTTGTTTGTTTGAAGTTTCTACTTGACCAGTTGTTTGGGGGTGGTATGGAGTAGCAATGTTATGCCTAACCCCAAGCTCCCTCAGAAATCTCTGGAAGGTCTTATCAATTAAATGAAACCCTCCAACACTTATGACCATTCGAGGAATTCCAAGCCGTGAGAAAATGATTTCATGAGACATTTTCCAAGCGGTCTTGGCATCGACATGTTTGCATGGTAATGCTTCTATCTATTTGGACACATAATCAATGGCCACCAGAATAAACTCACAATCATAGGAATTTCGAAAAGGTCCCATGAAGTCAATCCCCCACACATTAATAATTCTACTTGGAGATTGTATGTGAGGGGTGTCGCATTGCGAGCAGTGATTCCTCTATGCTTTTGGCATTCTTGACATCTTCGAATGAATTCCTTTGTATCCTCATACATTGAGGGCCAAAAGAATCTGCTTTGCCAGATCTTCGCCTAAGTACGGTGAACACTGTAGTGCCTGCCATAGGGGGCCGAATGGCATCTTTCAATTATTTTGGTGCCTTCGATTGTTGGGACACACCTTCTAAGCAGCCCATCAGAACATACCCTATAGAGGTATGGATCATCCCACAGGTGACATCGACTCTCAAAAATGAGCTTTTGAGTAGTAGCATATATATGGGATATACATATTTCTCCTGCATGTTTTTTTTTGCAAAACTATTTAGTGATATATCCTATGTGCATATTACATATGTAAAACTAATGTAAAGTATAAAACTTTTTCAAAGGGAAGTCTTAGGTTTCGTCAAATCTATCTTTCAGATTTACGCAATTTTGATCTGTTTTAACAATAAAAGAATTGTACTTTTAGATTCACCATGAAAATATTTCCATAATATACAATCTAGTACTACATGTTATTGAAGTTAATAAATTCCATATAAATCATTTGTCAAAGGTAATTAGTTCGACCAAAACAGAAATAGAGTTGAGTTGGGGTGGAGGAAGTATTATACGTTGCTGTTTGCCGCATAAGGTTTCGTCCTTCGTTCAAGCCGTAGCCATTCGTACAGGCGACTGATGCGACCGGGCGCACCGAGCTTACGTGTGCGCCAGTCACCTAGGCGCCTTAGACGCGCGCAGCGCAGGAGTTGAAATCACCTGCAGTACTGCAGGTGCAGTAACAGTCACTGACATGTGGGTTCGGCTAGCTATTGGGCCCACATATCAGTGACTGTTACTGCACCTGCGGTACTGCAGAGGTTATGCATCCTGCATGCGCATCTTTGAATTCAATTGGAACCGCTCTGCGTCCCGTCACCGCTTTACCGTGAACCATTGCGGATGGTCTTAAAGGCAGGCCCGGCTTTGGGCCTAGGCGGGCGGAAATAAATGTTCTGCGGTCCTGCCGCACAACGTCGCCTGCAGCGCCCCCGGCTCGGCCGCCGGCCCGCCCCTGACTCGAGAACGGATCGAGGGGAAGGCTCATCGCCCATAGCAGTCGTGTAGCTTCCGTCCCCTTGATCCGTTGGCGATGAGCCTTCTCCTCATCCGTTCTCGAGTCCGTGGCGGCCACAGTGCCGCTTCTACCCTGCTTCTGGACTGAGGACGCTGATGATCCGCAACATACTTTTAAATCTGCGCGTTGGTATTCTCCCCCTCATATTTGTTGATGCGTTAATACCTGATGTTTTACATCGTTGAGTATGTTGCGGATCATCAGCGTCGTTAGTCCAGCACTGAGTCGTCAGGAGGCAAAAAGTAATGAACATCATTGATCAGCACTGCACTGAGGAGAACGCGAAATTGCAGTTGGTCGCGTCAAGTCAGTTTTACGATTTTATTCACGTTCCATTTGACTTCTTGTACCACGCCTATGCTTTGAAATATATGATTATAGTAATCAAGCTCCGGTCTTTTACTGATTGATACTTAACCTCGTTTGTTGCATTTGCCAAAGTCCGAGGCCAACAAGGGCCACTGCTTTGTCAATGTCACATCGCCAGATGCGGCATTCTGGTTGTGGACGAAGCACCTGCGTGGCTTCCGTTGGAAGGTGAACGACTTGCGGAAGATGTGCGAGGTCGACTATGCCAACATTCATGTACGTCGCCGTCCGCTGCCACTGTTTTCCATTGTGCCGCCGCTGCATGGTGTTCACCTGCCGCTGCTCGTCATCCTTTCGCAGGGTCGGGATGCGTTGGTGGCCCATTTCTCCAAGTCATGCTTCGACTGCGAAACTGAGAAGTTCCTGCCAGTGTGGTTCAGCTCGCCGCGGAAGGTGAACGACTCACGGAAGCTGTGCGAGGTCGACTACGCCAACATCCAGGTACGTCACCGTCCACTGCCACCGTTTTCCATTGCGCCGCCGCTGCAACGTGTTCACCTGCCGTTGCTCGTCATCCTTTCGCATGATCAGGATACGTTGGTGGATGCGGCCAGATGGTTACTCTTGCAGGTGTATGGTAATTACGTGAGTGTTTGGTCGGGTCATGTGGTTAGTCCACGATGCACCCTAAACCCGGTGTTGAGGCTATGTATTTGTCATTTGTGCGTACACTCTAGTGACAAGTGACAAAGAGCTCAGTCATCAATTGCGTTTGGTTTGACGTCGAAGTTCGATTGGAGATAGATCATCCATTTCTTTATGTCTTGGATCATCCAAATTAACGTTTGGTTGGATGGACTGGACGATCCAATTTTTCGTTTGTAGGTTGGATGAAACTTGATTGAGATTATTGAATCATCAAAGTTGATAATTTCATAATATTATTTGTGCGCATGATGATCAATCGTGCATGCCGAGCGCCGATTTATTCGGATCGCTGAGCAAAGTTCAGACATGGAGTTCGTGTGTGCCCGTGCGCCCTGCAAGATTTAGTGCGCTCGCGTACGTGGCAATCATTAGGGAAGGGTGGTACAGTCTCGGGAACCGTGCAGTGCGCCCTTGGCTGTAAGATTTGGAGCGTGAACGTACGTGGCAACCATCTGGGGATGCAACTTCGGTGCTCCCGTTTGTTCTTCCATGCGTACTCTGCACTTATGTGTCATCATCTAATTGGTTGAAGTTAAATCAGACATTATGTTAGGTAAATGAAAGGGTCACTAAAATCATGACACTTAAGTAGGAGCACGCATGGAAGCATTGAATTGGAGTATACAAGCCGTGTCCTCGGATGCAACTTCATGTAGCTCCATCCTAATGCAACGATTGTGGTCCCGTGGCGATAGATCCTAATGCCACGAACCAGTGAATCGTGGCAAGACATCCTAATGCAATGATTGTGTTTTGTTGCATTAGTATCCTGACACCATGAAAAAGTGAATCGTGGCCACACATCCTAATTGCCACGATTGGGGTCCGTGGCCATTGATACTAACGCCACGAACCAGAGTATCGTGGCAACACATCCTAATGCAACAATTGTGTTCCGTGGCGATAGATCCTGTAATGCCACGAACCAATAATTTGTGGCAACAGATCCTAATGCAACAATTGTGGTTCCGTGGCGCTAGATCCTAACGCCACGAAACAGTGAATCATGGAAAGACATCCTAATACAACGATTGTGTTTTGTTGCATTAGCATCCTGACGCCACGAAAAAGTGAATCGTGGCCACACATCCTAATTGCTACCATTGGGGTCCGTCTCCATTGATACTAACACCACAAACCAGAGTATTGTGGCAACACATCCTAATGCAACGATTTTGTTTCATTGCATTACAGTCCAAATGCAACTGTTTGCTGATTCGTGGCAAAAGATCCTAATGCAACGATTGTGTTCTGTGGCAATAAAGTTTTAACGCCACGAACTAGTAATTCGTGGCAACAGATCCTAATGCAACGATTGCGTTCCGTGGCAATAAAGCTGTAACACCACGAACCAGTAATTCGTGGCAACAGATCCTAATGCAACGATTGTGTTCCGTGGCAATAAAGTTGTAACGCCACGAACCAGTAATTTGTGGCAACAGATACTAATGCAACGATTGTGTTTCGTTGCATTAGCATCCTGACACCACAAAAAATTGAATCGTGGCCACACATCCTAATTGCTACGATTGGGGTCCGTGGCCATTGATACTAACGGCACGAACCAGAGTATCGTGGCAACACATCCTAATGCAACGATTCTGTTTCGTTGCATTACAGTCCAAATGCAACTGTTTGCTGATTCGTGGCAACAGATCCTAATGCAATGATTGTGTTTCGTGGCAATAAAGTTGTAACGCAATGAACCAGTAATTCGTGGCAACAGATCCTAATGCAACGATTGTGGTCCGTTGCATTAGCATCCTGACGCCACGAACTAGTGATTCATGGCAACAGATCATAATGCCACGATTGTGTTTCGTTGCATTAGCATCCCGACGCCACGAAAAATTGAATCGTGGCCACACATCCTAATTGCTACGATTGGGGCCCGTGGCCATTGATACTAATGCCACGAACCAGAGTATCGTGGCAACACATCCTAATGCAACGATTCTGTTTCATTGCATTACGGTCCAAATGCAACTGTTTGCTGATTCATGGCAACAGATCCTAATGCAACAATTGTGTTTCGTGGCAATAAAGTTGTAACACCACGAACCAGTAATTCGTGGCAACATGTCCTAATGCAACGATTGTGTTCCGTGGTGATAGATCCTATAACGCCACGAACTAGTGATTCGTGGCAACAGATCCTAATGCAACGATTGTGTTTTGTGGCGATAGATCTTGTAACGCAATGAACCAGTAATTCGTGGCAACAGAGCCTAATGCAATGATTGTGTTCCGTGGTGATAGATCCTAGTGCCACGAACTAGTGACTCGTGGCAATAGATCCTAATGCAACGATTGTGTTCCATGGCGATAGATCCTAGTGCCACGAACTAGTGAATCGTGGCAAAAGACCAAGCTTACAGCAACGATTTAGTATTCGTTGTAGTACAATCGTTGCAATAGGTCGGAATCCTTGTAGTGTGTATACTCTTTTGTGAATGCACTCGTGTATGTGTGTTGAACATCCTGGGCACACATATGCGTTTACTTGGTTCATTATCAGAACCGGGTGTCACAGATTTGGTATCAGAGCCACAGGTTGACCGTAGGACGCAACCTCGATAGAATGGACACTTTAGTGCACATAGGAGCACTCAGGAATCGATGTGTTTTTCTTTGGTGTGTTGTTTGCTATATATTGCTTGCTTGTGTGCTTAATAGAGGATTTTGGGATGCTTTAGCATTGCCAAGTCCACCTAGGCTAGCTAGTTGTTTAGATTCATATCTATTGATGCATATAGTTGGGAACGTTTTCTAATTCTTACATATTGCTTTTCTCCAGATGGTGAGGACTCGCAACCAGAGGGATGCTAATGATGAGGAGGAGAACCATGGAGTACCTCAAAACAATAATGGACAAGGACCTGCTCATGGAGCTATCAACATTGAGAAGCTTTTGGCAATGCAAAACCAGCTCACGCAGACCATGATACAAACAATGGGACAGTTGCAGGCTGGCAACATCAACAATCAGCCCCACATGCCTCCACCGCCACCCCCAACTCCTCATAACCGGTTGGGAGAGTTTATGAGGACTAGGCTGCCAACCTTTGCTCAAGCCGCAGACCCTATGGATGCGGATGATTGGCTCAAGTCCGTGGAGAAGAAGCTTGCTATTGTCCAATGCAGTGATCGGGAGAAGGTCTTATTTGCTTCTCATCAACTAGTTGGAGCAGTTGCGGATTGGTGGGATTCTTATTGCAATGCTCATGAGAACCAAGAGAGGATTACTTGGGCCGAATTCAAAGAGATCTTCCGTTCTCATTATGTGCTGGAAGGAGTTATGATTTTGAAGAGGCAAGAATTTGAGAACTTGAGCCAAGGAAAATCGAGTGTGGGTGAATACCTCAACAAGTTCACTCAACACTGAAGGTATGCGTCTGAGGATGTGAGCCGAGATAGCTGGAAGCAATATTTGTTCATGAGAGGCTTGAACAATGAGATTCAAGTGCAATTGCTCAACTGTGATTATGCCAATTTTCAGAAGCTTGTGGACAAAGCAATTGTGGTGGAGAACAAGATCCGTGAGATGGAGCAAGACAACAAGAGGAAGGCACCATATCAAGGATAGCAACAAGGAAGTATTGTGCGCCCTCGCTTCACACCGCCCAATGCGCCTTACTTCAGCTATTTTGCGCCTACTCATCGCCCTGGATTTGCACTGCACCCAACTCAGTTTGTGCAGTAGCGCCCTGTTATGCAAGCACCTAGGCCTCCGATGCCATATGCACCTCGTGCTAATTTTCCTAGTGCAAGTGTTCAAAACCAAGCTCGTCCCAATAATTCTGGTGGAGTTAAGAAGTGATATATTTGTGGAGAAGCTGGACACTTTGCGCATCAATGTCCTAAGTCAAGACTTGGTCAAGGAAGCAATACGTCGAGGCAAAACCAAAGACCCAATGGAAGACAGCTGCAAGGAAGCCGTGGATAGCAGAATTTTGCTCGTGGCAACGTGAACCATGTCTCTATGGAGGATGCTCAACAAGCGGATGATATGTTCATTGGTATGTTTCTCGCCAACTCCAACCCCGCGACTATGTTGTTTGATTCTGGAGCATCGCATTCATTCATTGCATCGAAGTATGTTGCCATGTATAGTTTGCCTATCTCTCATATGAAGTTTACTCTATTGGTTAAGTCTCCTGGAGGAAAGATGAGGACAAATATAGTATGTCCAAAAGTAAGCCTGGGGTAGATTTCTCCGCCAACCTCATTGTTTTGGACTCTCAAGGATTGGACATTATACTTCGTATGGACTGGTTGAGGAAGTACAATGTTGTTATTGAGTGTGCCACAAAGACGGTGAAGTTGACAAATGAGGAAGGGATCACCATAGAATTTGAAGCATCTCAAACCGCACCGAAGCAATTGGAGCTGAATCATATGGACGGTGCCGCAATTGAGGAGATTCCGGTGTTGTGTGAAATTTTGGATGTTTTTCCGGAAGAGTTGCCAGGTATGCCACTTGATCGAGATTTTGAGTTTGTTATTGATTTAATACCTAGAACTGCACCTATAGCTTAGAGGCCGTATAGGATGCCTCCTATGGAATTAGCGGAGCTCAAGAAACGAATTCAAGAGCAACTAGAGAAAGGTTTTATTCATCCTAGTTCTTCACCTTGGGGAGCGCCCGTGCTGTTTGTGGACAAGAAGGATGGAACCCAAAGGATGTGTGTGGATTACCGAGCTCTCAACGAGGTGACAATCAAGAACAAGTACACCTTGCCACGCATAGAGGACTTGTTTGATCAGATGAAGGGTGCTTGTGTCTTCTCTAAGATTGATTTGAGGTCGGGATACATTCAAATGAAGATTAGACCATCGGACATACCCAAGACAGCTTTTAGGACATGGTATGGATCTTACGAGTACACCGTGATGTCTTTTGGATTGACAAATGCGCCTGCCTATTTTATGTACCTCATGAATAAGGTCTTCATGGAGTACCTGGATAAGTTCGTTGTGGTGTTTGTTGATGACATTATGATCTACTCGAAGGATGAGAAGGAACATTAGGAACACTTGACGCTTACGCTGCAGAAATTATGGGAGCATCAATTGTATGCCAAGTTCAACAAGTGTCAGTCTTGGTTGAAAGAAGTGTCGTTTTTGGGTCATATCATCTCATGAGGAGGAGTATCGGTTGACACCGGAAAAGTGAGAGACATGTTGAAGTGGGAACCACCGCAAAATGTCAAGGAAATAAGGAGTTTTCTTGGAATGGATGGATATTACCGTCGATTCATCAAGGACTTTTCCAAGAAAGCCAAGCCAATGACGGAACTGCTAATGAAGGGAAAGGCATTCCAATGGACTCAAGCTTGTCAAAACAGTTTTGAGGAGTTGAAGAAGAGGTTAACTACAACCCCAGTTTCGATATTGCCGGATGTAAGCAAGAGTTTTGACATATATTGCGACGCCTCGAGACAAGGACTTGGATTTGTGCTCATGCAAGAAGGTCATGTGGTCGCCTATGCGTCAAGACAATTGAAGAAACATGAGCAGAATTATCCAACACATGATTTGGAACTTGCTGCCGTGATACACGCATTGAAAATTTGGAGACACTACATCCTTGGACATAGGTGTGAAATTTATATGGATCACAAGAGTCTTAATTATATTTTCACACAAACGGATCTGAATTTGAGGCAACGGAGATGGTTGGAGCTCATAAAAGATTATGATTTGGGGATCAACTATCATCCGGGGAAAGCCAATGTAGTGGCTGATGCTTTGAGTAAAAAAAGGAGTAAGTAATCAGCTCATGGTTCGAGAGTTGCCATCTGAGTTATGTAAGGAGTTCGAACGGTTGAACCTTGGATTCGTAAATGAGATGGAGATGATGAATTAAACCCAACGCAAGAGCTTGCCATATGCAGAATTTTCATACAACAACAGTTACCAAGCAAGCTTGAAAATGTCACCATATGAAGCGCTTTATGGAAGGAAGTGTAGGACGCCTTTATTCTGGAATGAGACAGGAGAAACTCAAGTATTTGGTCCGGATGTGTTGTAAGAAGCCAAAAAGCAAGTCCAAATAATTCATGAAAACTTGAGGGCTGCCCAATCAAGACAAAAAGTCTATGCGGACAATAGGAGAAGGAAATTAGCCTTTGAAGTGGGAGATTTTATTTACCTCAAGGTATCACCAATGAGAGGTCATAAGAGGTTTAACATAAGAGGCAGGCTAGCACCTCGCTATATTGGACCATTCAAGATTTTGGACAAAAGAGGAGAAGTAGCGTATAAGTTGGAGATGCCAACTCATCTTTCAGACGTACATGATGTCTTTCATGTTTCACAGCTATCCAGAAATGCTTGAGAGTACCGGAAGAACAAGTGCCCATGGAAGGATTGGAACTAGAGGAAGATTTGACTTATGCCAAACAACCGATCAAAATATTGGAAACCAAGGAGAGAGACACAAGGAACAAGGTTATTAGATGGTGTAAAGTTCAATGGAAGCACCACACAGAAAAAGAAGCAACGTGGGAATTGGAGGATGATCTCAAGAAGGAATTTCCCTATCTCTTCTCTTCCGCGTCGAATCTCGAGGGAGAGATTCATTTTAAGGGGGTTAGGTTTGGAACACCCTCATTTTCATGCATCATGCCCTACTTACATTCATATACATGTTTAACATTAATCCACATCAAGAGGAATGAATTTAAAATTGTTTTGGAATAAAACCGTACTTAAAATGTTGAAAAGTGCGGGCTAGTCCGATTTTGGTGAGGGCTAGTCCGATTTCTCTCTGACTAAAATCAGACTTGTCCGTTTTTGCTACGGACTAGTCCGATTTTGCCTCTGGACATTTTCGGACTTGTCCGATTTTGTGTGGACTAGTCCGATATTCCAAGGATCCTTAAAAATTTGCTAAGTCCCTGGACTTTTCCGGACTAGTCCGGTGTTCCAGCAGACTTGTCCGTTTTCCTCTCTAACTAAAGTCGGACTTGTCCGATTTTTGGCCAGACTTGTCCGATTTCTTTCAGACTAACTTCGGACTAGTCCGGTCCTTTTCGGACTTGTCCGATATTTCGTGAAGCCGAACTTATCTTTTGTTTTACGGCTTGTTTATTGGGTTTCACGTTGAGTGGGCCTAGGGACCTCGTGCCTAACTCTTTTAGAGCCCATGTGGGACTCTAAACCGGCCTCTACTCCTCTCAAACTCAAAATCCATCTAACCCTAGCCTCCACCTCTATATAAACAACCCCACCCCTTGGCTTGACATCTATTTGCCACTTTTCCACCCCACCAAAACCCTAGTTCGTGGAGATCCACCATCAAGGAGGGAGGAGGAGATCCCAAGAAAGAAGAAGAAGAGGAGGAAACGAAAGAGGATCAAGATCTCCATCAAGTTTCGTTCTTCATCACCAATTCATCTCCAAGTTCATCATCAACCCTAGATCGCCAAGATCCAAGTGTTGCCTCCATGTTTCTTGATTCATTGGAGTCCTAAACACCTGGTATACCTTCTATTTCCTTTTCCTTACGTGAATTTGACCCCTAATCTCCAAATTCACATCGATCTTGAAAACCCTAGTTCGCTAGTTCTGCGAAGTGCGGACTAGTCTGGCCTTCTACAGACTAGTCTGATTTTGCTGACTAAATTGTGTTGAATTGATTCTAAAAGTAGATCTAATCAAATCCAAATCTGTATAAACTTGTTAAAATCTATTAGAACTAGATAGTGATCATTTAAAAGCAATCTATTAACAAGTTCTACCTTGCATTTGCATCAATCATGCATGTCATGTACTATTGAGTAATATATGTGCACTCTTTGATTGTGTCTCTTGTCTTGTATGTTTATGTGTGGATTAAGTGGATTTGTGCTAGAGAGTGTCACGGAGGATCTTCAGCACCAAAAGTTTGAAGAAGTTGACCCGAACCAACCGCAAGAGCAAGGCAAGTGTCCTTGAAGCATATTGATCCTGTTTTGACAATAAATGTTTTGTTTGCAAAACTGCATGCTGTCTCAATTTGATGGGAAATCCTATGGTAGGAAGTTTACTAATTTTTTTGACCACCCTTGTCACCTGGAATATATGGTAGAGAGTCGGGAAGGGCTTTTTTACTTTTGCTTCGCTTAATTAATTGGGATGGGAAAACAATACTACACACTTAATTATGCATTTATGAGGCTACGATTAACATGAACTGGTTAATATGATATGGTAATGGGTGATCTAAGCAAGCTTGGTATGTGGATGGGTTGGATGTTATGGTGGTTTTGCTTGCTTTAGATCTATGGACCGGTTCGTGGAGCGACCATCCAAGATTTACAGTGCCACCACGAGGCCAAGTATGGGTGCGGTGTAGCTGATTAATTAGGGCTTTGCCAGTGCTATTTGAACCATTAATGATGCTCGGGGAAGGGGTAGTCGGATTGGGTTTGTTGATGATTGGTGGGACTACCCTGGGATCCGAATGGCTCAAGAGGGGGCCCTTGGTTGAAGATGTTCTCAGTTGGAGACATCGCCACCGGTGAAACCTCAGTGGGGTATAAATAGGCTAGTAATCCCTTTGTAAAGGCTATTTTGTGATCTCTTGGCCACACACCTACGGAAGTGTGAGACGGCATAATTGAGATTCTATAGTCATTGAAAGGTGATAAAATCACAAACACGTGGGTAAAATGGTACAACCTCTGCAGAGTGTGTCTAAAACTATCATGATAGCCGTGCTCCGGGTTATGAGCAACCTGGAACCTCACATTATTAGAGGGAATTCGGTATTGGGATGGTAATTGCGATGGTTATGGTTGGTATTATGGTTATGGATGGTTATGAATTGTATTCTGGTATTTTATATGGATACTAGTATATGATGATGGATACGGAATATGGACTGGTATTATAATAACTACATGGCTATGATGGGTTTATTTCATATACATGTAATATATTGCTTTTTCAAGTGTTTTAATGTACTTTTAAGCAGTCAACTATTATTATATTTGTCATTTGAATCAGCCACATGTCATACTTTCCACACTTGCTGAGTACGACATGTACTCACTCTTGCAATCCCCCCCAACAGTTGCAGGTCAGGTTTGGAAGTTTAATGGTGATAATGCGAAGTTCTAGGCCGTGTCTACCATCATCTTTGCCTGTGGTGTTGATTGGAGCTGTGCTACCCAATCGCTTAAGCTGCCTAGCTGTTTAGTTTGCTTATTTAGTTTATTTTCGTTGCATTAGTTGAACTTGTCATTAATATTTATTAGAACTTGTATTCAAGGATAATATGATTTGTGTAATAAAATTTAGATAATGAATCTTGTTCTCTGGTAATTTTCTGTATACTCTTTTGTGAATGCACTCGTGTATGTGTGTTGAACATTCTGGACACACATATGTGTTCACTTGGTTCATTTTCGGAACTGGGTGTCACACTATGTGTGCTGAATACATTGGCTATGACAATAAAAGTTTTGAATACTACCAAAACACCTTTTTCAACAAGGTCCGACTCTAGGTCTGAGCTTTTGTAAGGTCCGACAATAGGTCTAACTTGTTTTGGGTAGCTCCAGCAAGGTCCGACAATAGGTCCGACTTGTTTTGCGTAGCTCTGACAAGGTTCGGCGTAAGGTATGACTTATTTTGGCTAGGTCCAACTTGTTGTGGCTAATTCCGACATGTTCTGGTGCTAGGTCTGACTAAGCTTTAGTATGCTCTGTCGCTAGGTCCGACTAGCATTAGTAAGCTCCAGCGCTAGGTCCTGCTAGCTTTGGTAAGCTCCAGCTCAAGGTCTGGTTAGTTTTGGCAAGGTTCGGAGCTAGATTGCAGTGGTTCTGCTTTTACCTTACAATGTTTCAAACTCGCTTTACACTTATGGAAAGTTTGCTTAGTATTCTCTTTCTAAGTTTTTGGTGTGTTTTGGCGGTTATGGATGATATCGTTTTGCTATGGTTTGCAACATGCTTATGTGAGGTGCTCATGTAAGGTGTTGTGGTTTCGGAACTAACGTGAGTCAAGTTGGGGACTTGTGCTCAGAAGTATTGGTTATTTGTTCATGTGCAGGTGTTGCTTGAGTTCAAGACATGTCTGGTGATAGGATCCATTGAACTAGTCTTAGGGAAAAGATGAGGTTCAACAACCAAGTTCAGGAGAAACTGTGGTTGAGTTGATCGGGAGGTCGTGAACATGTTTGAATAAAGAACAATGCATATGAAGGTATCGTGGACGTTGTTTGGAAGGTGTTTGCACGTGTGCAAGAAATGTATGGACGTGGCAACATGGTTCCAAGGCGTGATGAAGAGAAGTAGACATAAAGAATTGGTCGGAAAGGTCCAACCAACTAGGCTATGGACTAAGGTTGCGGTTGAGTCGTGTTTCACTCAAGTATGGAAAGATTTGAGTTGGTTATGATAGGTTTTTGCGTGGGTCACGAATTTGAGTGGTTTTAGGAATGTGGGATACGTTCCTAAGGTGTTTGGAAGTCTTAAGATTGCTTTTATCTGCGTATAGAAGAGTCTTGAGTAGGATTTGAGTCCTAGTTAGGATTGGGTTGGCCTAAGGGATGGTTATATAAGTAAGGGAGGCCAGAGCTTGTGGTGCATGACTTTGGGGTGGTTCCTCTTGTGTTTTGATCATTAAAATTCGTAGTTTGAAGGAACTTTTGTTCCTTGTCCGTCCGACTTGTTTCAGACAAGTTTTTCTCGTTGAGTTTCTACACAGCACTACCTTTCTTCGGTGGTTTTTTCATAACTCAAGTTTTACAGATCCAATTGATGTGATTCTTTTTAGGTTGTCTTTACAACTTTATTATCTATCATCTGTGAAAATTTCACGGTCATTGAATTTTTGGTTTCTCATCTACATGAGCTTCTTTGCAGCATTGTAGATCTTTTTTTTTCTTGGTTAGGACAGATTGACCTTTGTTCGATCTTTCGATCGTAACATGAGTTTTTGTGACGGATTTTTGTGATTCTTGTTTTGATGTCTTCGTGACTTGATTCTCCACAATCTATACTAGTTTTGTCACAATAGATCACGTTTAGATTAGTCGCACACACAAATTCTTTAATAGATCAATTTTCTACCGAGTGGTTTTCGTTGCTTCTGCTGAAAAAGTTTTAATCTACCATTCACCCCCCCTCTGGTACCTTTTCACGTGCTCTTCGATCCTACAGGGTGCACTACACAACCCGAATGACATTCGTCGATAGGCGTACGTTCTGTAAGGGCATGAAAGGAGGTCTTACTTTGATCATCAGGGTGGATGGGAATTTGATGGTAACCAGAATACCCATCAAGGAAACAAAAGAAGGAATGTTCGCTAGCCGCTCAAGCATTTCATCAATTAAAGGCAGCGGGAAATGATCCTTTATTGTTGCCTTGTTGAGTTTTCTGTGTCAATACAGATCCTGCACCTTGTGAGGTTCGTTGAGGAATGAGTTCATTCCTCTCATTCCGAACGACCATCATTCCTCCTTTCTTGGTCACTACTTGGACAGGGCTAACCCACTCACTATGAGGAATGGGACAAATTATCTCGGCGTGCAAGAGTTTCAAGACCTCCTTCTTGACAACCTCCCACATAGCATTGTTTAACTTCCTTTGAGGTTCCCTAGATGGTGTGCTAAGAGGGTTGGTGGGAACGCAATGGGTGCAAAGAGCAGGGCTGATTCCCTTAAGGTCTTGGAGTGAGTAGCCTAGGATGGATCTATGTTTTTCTAAGACAGTCATGAGTTTGGCAGTTTCATCTTGTGAAAGTTTGTCACTTATGATGACAGGAGCTTCCGAAACACCATCTAGGAAAGCATTGCGTAGGCCTCGAGGTAGGGTTTTCAACTCAATCGGGGGCTTTTGTGGTGGCTCTTCTTTGGGCAAATCAAATGTCTCCTGCAATTCATCCTCTTCTTGGATGAATTGTTCTTCTTATTCATTTTCAAGAATTTCTAAGAATTGAAGGGCCATGGCTTCCTCGATTGGCTCACTCTCAGGGGGTGGTTCTACTAATGTGTTCTTGGATCGCAGAATGGGAGTGGAAAACTTTCTCCCTCCGATTTTAACATCTAGGCTGCCTTTTGAGGGTGTATCCACGAAACTTTATCAATGAGTAACTCTATCATTACATCGAAGTCTTGGACTTCGAAGACATGAAAATCAAGGCATAACTCGATGTTCTCAGGTCATATAGATAAGTTCTGTAAAATCCCATATGCTTCCTTTATGTTTCCATAGGAGTCTCTAAAGGATTTTCTTGTTGGAGCCTAGGGTAGATCACCCAAAATGGCTGAAGCACAATTTTTGGAAATGAAATTGGCTCCAATAGTGGGATTATAAAGTACGTTCACCATTACCCCTCGAATAATATATCGAATGATTGCTGAGGGTGAGTTTACCCGAATAATTTCAAGTGAAAGCTCAACCTCTGCCGTCCATTCCCTACTCATGATTGAGGTCAACTCCTTGATCATTCTTGAAGGAATTTTCCTTTGGGTAGATCAAGGAGTGAGGGACGTAATGATGATTTCCTTCCATAACAATACTTCGCGGTATTTCCAAAATCTTCAAGAAGATCTTCCTCGAAGCATAATGGAAACCGCGAAGGCTGAATTTCTTCTTCCTTCGGTGTCTTTGGTTCGGGTGAGGATTTCACAGTCACAACTTGAGATGAACATGGTATGGGTTTCGGAGTGACTATGGGGAAATCCTCATGTCTCGACACGGCTTCCTCTTGAGGAGGTTCATTAAGACCGGCGATGAAGGATGTATTTTCTAGAATGCATTCTAGAATTTCCGTTCATTCGGTGTCTTATGGAGGAAAGAGCCTACAGCCGTTATGTTGAGGTATAGGGCAGAATCCTTGTCAAGCCCGAAAAAAATGTTGTGATAACACATGTTCTGGAATTGACAAGTTCGGACCTGATTTGGTTAGCAATGAGAATCTATCCCAGGCTGGACCTATAGATTCCTTCTCGAATTGCTGAAAGTTGAGAATTTCCCTTTGTAGATAGGCAACTTAGGAAAGTGGAAAGAATGCAAGACGAAAATTGTCTCAAGGTTCTTTCCATTTTCCATTTGCACTCCCGGCGGTATGATTGTACCACTGCTTCGCTCTTCCCTTGAGGGAAAAGGGAAACAATTTCCACTTAAGGGTTTCTTGTGTCATACCCTTTATTAGAAGGCATGAACACAATTGCTCAAACTCCCGCAGGTGATGGTAGGGATTCTCACAATCTGTCCTTGAGAAGGATTGCTCCCGAACCATGGCTATAAATCCAGGGTGGAGTTCATAGGTAGTTGAGCAAATGGGATCTGCCGATGGCAGAGGCTCACAGAACTCACCCATAGGTGCAGATAGAGAAAGAATGGTTGGTTGGTTGCTCAATGGTTTAGATTCTAGAAAGATAAGTAATAAATATAAAAAATAGATATGAGGGTGAACAAGATTCGAAGATCAACAGCAACCATTCTCCGGCAACGGCGCCAGAAATGCTTGTTGACGGCTGGTACATCACAAATGAAAATCCGCAAGCGCACAGAGAAACCGCTGTAGCACTTCTCCTTAAAGAGTATTCCCAAGGGTATCGAACCCAAGGAACATGTGTGATAATATTCTAACTATTTCACCCAAGGAAACAAATCTTTATGGTAGGAAAGGGATAGAGTGGATTTCCTAATAGCAAGTCGACCAATAGCAGCTTGTATTGGGCATGGGCTTACCCTAGTCTACTAGGAGACTCCGGCCAAGAGCCAACGTCGTAGGCGAACATGGAGGATTACAATGGATGGATAGGGCTGTCACCACCTACCACCCTCCTCTACAACCCGTGGACTACGAGATAATCAAAGGTAATGTCAAGCCTAGACACCACGCCTACGCTATCGATTACTTCCCTAACCTCTCTTGCAAAGACTAGGACTCTAAATGAATAGAGCAATGAACAAACAAGCAACAAGGAATTAACTTGTTTGAATTAAATAAATGAACTCAAATGGAAATCATGTACCTTACTTGAGATTGAAAGAACTGTTGATGTACAAAGGTGAAGAGGGCTCGACAAGCTCGAACCCTATCCTTAAGTGGAAGAAGCCCGACAAGCCTCCTCCTCCTCCTCCTCCTCTTTCTCACTCTCTTCCTATTTTCTAAGCACTTAGGCAGCGCTATGGCTTTGGAGTGGTGTACTAGACTCAAGCTTTTAGTGTGTGTGGACTGGGGGAGCCCCCTACCCCCTATTTATACCCTCCAATGGTCGGTTTGGCGCTATAAAAAACAATGGTATCAATCGCCATCATGATCTCCAAGCTGTGAGGAGCCAACACGTGGCGGTTGACCGCGTTTAGCGTGTTTACCTAGTCGGCCGAATTGGCACTTCGGTCGACTTTTTGGTGGCCCCAATCGCGGTGTTTTTCTTCGAGAGGCTGTTTTGTAAGGCCCCATCATGGCTATGGGTGATTCCCCTCATTTTTTAGTTTGTTTTCCTCTATGAGTGGGCCCAAGAATCCTCGTGCTTGCGCCTGATTGGTTGGAAGGTGTGTTTCTTGGATTGGTCCCTGTAAATATCTCTAATTATGGGCATAATTCACCTGCATACACAATTGCACCAACACGTGTAGAGATAGTTAGTAAATAAATCCTACCACTATGTTGGTTGTCCAATCCATAGATTTTATGGAGGGAATTGACGGTCGGATTTGGCAGTTAAGGACCATCAACAGACAGCAGGTCTTCAAAGCCACAGTTAGAGGAGGCTTATGTGAGAAGCCTTAGATCTTTAGGATAATACTGCCCCAGGGCCACCTGTCCGGCCCCGGACCCCACTTGTAATGCATCTGGCCTTGTCTATATATGGACCGGATGGCCATCGTTACAAGGGATCCAATCTGAACGCATACACACGCTACACAGGATTCACACCAGCAATGCAAACCTGACCGTGGCGTAGGGTATTATGCTCCGGTGGACTGAACCACGTAAAACCACTATCTCACCACTCTCATACGTGCAATCCTCTATTGAGGACTACGCCCTACCGATCAAAGAACCTCCGTGGACTGCTCTCATAGCAGGTCCAGGGGAAGTGTCACAAGAACACTTCGACAAAATGGATTGGCTAAGGAAGCATAACGGAGTGATTCAGTGTGCCACTCGGACAGTTCAATTGACAAACAAAGAAGGAGTCAGTATAAAATTCAAAGCAGTTCAGGCAACAACTGAGAAGGCAATGGTAAATCATGCAAAAGTAGTAACTTTGGGGAAAATTCCGGTTGTCCGTGAGTACACAAAAGTGTTTCCTGAGGAATTGTCAGGTATGCCACGTGATCGTGACATTGAGTTCATCATTGATTTAATATCGGGAACTACATCTATAGCAAAGAGGCCATGTAAGATGCCTCCTAAGGAATTAGCGGAGCTCAAGAAGCAGATTCAAGAGAAATTAGAGTAGGGTTTTATATGCCCAATCTCATTACCATGGGGACCCCCAGTGCTTTTCGTAGATAAGAAAGATGGATCTCAAAGAATGTGTGTGGATTACTGGTCTCTCAACTAGTTGACAATTAAGAATAAGTACACTCTGCCCCGCATAGAAGATCTATTCGACCAAATGAAGGGAGCTAGAATATTCTCTAAGATTGACCTTCGGTCAGGATATTTCCATATGAAGATTAGACCATCAGACATACCCAAAACGGCTTTCAGGACACTGTATGGATCCTATGAGTATACGACCATGTCATTTGGATTGACTAATGCACCCGCATACTTCATGTACCTCATGAATAAGGTCTCCATGGAGTATTTGGATAAGTTTGTGGTAGTGTTCATAGATGATATTATGGTGTACTCGAAAAGTGAAGAGGAGCACGAAGAGTATTTAAGGCTGCTGCTGCAGAAATTGTGAGAGCACCAGTTGTATGCCAAGTTTAACAAGTGTCAATTCTGGTTGAGGGAAATATCATTCCTAGGCCATGTCATCTCTGGAGGAGGAGTGTCGGTTGACCCAGGAAAAGTTAGAGATGTGCTAAAGTGGCAACCATCGCAGAATGTGAAGGAAATAAGGAGCTTTCTTGGAATGGCTTGATATTACCGTCGGTTCATCAAGGACTTTTCAAAGATAGCGAAGTGGATGACTAAACTGTTAATGAAGGAGAAGCCCTTCAAATGGACTCAACCTTGTGAAGACAGCTTTGAGGAGTTAAAGAAGAGACTGACAACCGAACCAGTGTTGACGTTGCCAAACGTAAGCATGAGTTTTGATATCCATTGTAATGCTTCAAGGCAAGGACTTTGTTGTGTATTAATGCAAGAAGGTTGAGTAGTAGCTTATGCATCCAGGCAATTGAAGGAACATGAGCAGAATTATCCTATGCATGATCTTGAATTTGCATCTGTAGTGCATGTGTTGAAGATTTGGAGACATTACGTTCTTGGCCATAGATGCGAGATTTATATGCATCATAAGAGTCTCAAGTACATATTCACGCAAACGGATCTGAATTTGAGGCAACGACGATGGTTGGAACTCATTAAGGACTATGATGTGGGAATCAATTATCACCCAGGAAAAGCCAATGTAGTGACTAATGCTTTGAGCCGAAAGGGATCAAGCCACCATCTCACCGTTAGGGAGTTACCATCCGAGCTATGCAAGGAGTTTGAACGGTTACATCTCAGATTCGCAAATTAGATGGGAGCAATGGAAGTAAACCCAACATTGGAGCAAGAAATAAGAGAAGTCCAGACCAAGGATGAGGAAATCAAGGAAATTAAATAAAGGTTCCAAGAAGGGGGAGAATTCAGATTTGATGAGGATGACCATGGTACTCTATGGCTTGGGAAATGGATTGTCGTGCCTAATGAGAAGCGTCTCTAGCAAACGATATTAAAGGAGGCACATGACTTGCCTTATTCAATTCATCCAAGTTGTACAAAAATGTACAAGGATTTGAAAAATTGCTATTGGTGGGATGGTATGAAAAGGGACATAGCTGAATATGTTCATTATGTGATGTATGCCAATGAGTCAAGGTTGAACATCAAAGGCCAACTGGACTATTGCAGCCATTGAAGATACCGGAATGGAAGCGGGAAGAAGTTGGCATGGGTTTCATAGTTGGTTTACATCGCACTTCAGCGGGATATGATTCAATATGGGTTATTGTGGATCGGTTGATAAAATCAGCGCATTTCATTCCTATCAGGACTAACTATAGTGTGACAAAATTTGCAGAATTGTATATGGGAAGAATAGTGTGTTTACACGGAGTACCAAAGAAAATAGTGTCTGGTAGAGGTTCTCAATTTACCTCAAGGTTCTGGCAAAAGCTGCACGAATCGATGGGAGCTCAATTGAATTTCAATTCTGCATATCACCCTAAAACGGGTGGACAAACCGAGAGAACAAATCAGATATTGGAAGATATGCTAAGAGCTTTTGTGCTACAGCATGAAGGAAGTTGGGACAAAAATCTACCATATGTTGAGTTCTCCTACAACAACAGTTATCAAGCAAGTTTTAAAATGTTGCCATATGAAGCATTGTATGGGAGAAGGTGTAGAACACCCTTGTTTTGGAATGAGACAAGAGAAACTCAAGTATTTGGACCTGATGTAATACAAGATACTAAAAAGCAAATTCAGACAATCCACAAAAACTTAAGAGCTGATCAGTCAAGACAAAAAGGCTACGCGAATAATAGATGAAGAAGCTTAGCTTTTGAGGTGGGAGACTTCATATATCTCAAAGTGTCACCCGTGTGAGGTCACAAGCAATTTAACATCAAAGGCAAGTTGGCACCTCGCTATATTGGACTATTCAAGATTTTGGACAAACGTGGAGAAGTAGCATATAAGTTGGAGATGACAACAAATCTTTCGGATGTTCATGATGTATTTTATGTTTCTCAGCTCAAGAAGTGTTTGAGAGTACTGGAAGATCAAGTATTGATGGAAGAATTGGAGATTGAGGAAAATTTTACCTATGCTGAGAAACCTGTCAAAATTTTTAAAACCAAGGAGAGGGTCACAAGGAACAAGGTGATTCGATGGTGCCAAGTGCAATGGAAGCATCATATAAAGTCAAAAGCAACCTGGGAGCGAGAAGAGGATCTCAGGAGAGAATTTTCTTATCTCTTTCCTTCTACGTCGAATCTCGAGGGCGAGATTCATTTTAAGGGGGTAGGTTTGTAACACCCTCATTTTCATACATCATGCATTGCATACATCCTCATACATGTTTAAAATTAAGCAACATAAAAAGGAACAAGATTAAAATGCCTTTTAGGCTAAACAACAATTTAATTATGTTTGGAAGTAGACTTATTCGGTCGCCACCCCGGACTAGTTCGGTATTCCTGTCCTATCTAGATAATTAAGTTCTTTAGGACCCCGGACTTGTCCAACACATTGCACAGACTAGTCCGATCGAGGTTCTAATGTTGTACGCACTTGTTCGACCTATGAGTGGACTAGTCCGATGTTGGTTTATGTCCGGATCAATTTTCTTGCCAGCCCCGGACTTGTCCGGCCTCCAGCACCGGACTTGTCCAAAATCCTTTCTGTTCCAAAACGTTCATGTTCGACCTCCATGCGGACTAGTTCGGTGTTCAGAGTCTAACTCAGATTCTATTTTTCTTCCACGACAAGTTATTGGGTATTTACCGTAATTGGGCTTAGGAAAGTTGTGCCCATCCTCTGTGGAGCACAAGTGGACCCCACCACGAGCCCTACACGTCCCCAACCAAATTCTACTTGAAATCCACCCAAAAATCCTACCACCTCACCCCTATATCAGCAACCCAATACCCTCACACCCTCCAACCCATTGAGAAAACCCTCGCTGTCGTGTTCTTGCCGTGTGCCGCCATCAAGAGGAGCTCGCCGCAAGGAGAAGGAGGAGGAGGAGAAGAGAGGATCAATCAAGCTTGATCTTCATCAACTTTTCGATGTCAACGATCTTCATCACCAAATCCTCATCAACTCTCCATCACCAACCCTAGCGTAAAGATTCAAGTATGGCATCCAATTTTCAACCTTTGGACCTCTAAACTCACAGTATACCCTCTACACCCAATTTTCCACATGAGTTTAAGCCCCTATCTAGCTATACAAAAACCCTAGTTCGCAGTCTTTGGACTGAGTAGACTAGTCCGGTCCCCCATGCGGACTAGTCCGGCCCTGTAATCTGTAGTTGTTGAATTAAATTCCAGTTTGATCCAAATCAATTCAAAACTTGTTCAAATATGTTAAACTCAATTGTGACTAGATAGTAAGTATTAACAGCAACTTAATAGCATGTGTTATCACATTATTGCATCATCCATGCATATGATGGCATATTGAGTAATATATGAGCATTATTTGATTGTAATGTTTATTTCGGATGTATAACGCGCGGAATAGAAGGTATCATTGTAGAGAGAGAGTATTTTTGAGGACCTGCAGAACCAGAACTTCAAAGCTTTCTATCCAAACAAAGCTCAGAAGCAAGGCAAGTGTCCTTGATCATTTTGATCCTATTTTTAATGTTTTGTTTGCAAAACTACATGCTTGTGTCAAATTGATGGGAAACCCATTTATAGGAGTTTACTAGTCTTGTATGACCACCCTTGTCGCTTGAACACAATGTAGAGAGTCGGGAAGGGTATTTTTCTAGTTTTTCCTCGCTATACTCAATTGGGTTTCGAAAACAATGATACTACTTAATTATGAACTATTGAACACGTGAATGATGAGAATTAATAATAATGATTCTTTAGAAATATGGAACCTAGGGATCTAAGTAAGCCAGTTATGTGGACTGGGTTGGAACATTTTGGTGGTTTGCTTGCTTTAGATCTAAGGACCGGTTCGTGGAGCGACCACTAGAATTTACAGTGCCACCACAGAGCCAAGTATGGGTGCAGCTTAGCTGACTGATTAGTGTATCGCCAGTACTTTTCGCACCACTAGGAAATCTCCAGGAAGGCGTAGTCAGCTGGGTTTGTAGTGATGGTGGGACTACCCTGGGATCTGAATGGCGCAAGAAGGAGCCCTTGGATGGATGTGCTCAGTTGGAGACATCCCCATTGGTGAAACCTCAGTGGGGTATGAATATGCTAGTAATCACTTTGTAAAGGCTATTTAGTGATCTGTTGGCCACACACCAAAGGAAGTGTGAGACTGCATAATTGAGATTCCTTAGTCACCGACAGATGATGAAATCACGAACTTATGGGTAAAGTTGAACAACCTCTGCAGAGTGTTAAAAACTATCATGATAGTCATGCTCCCGGTTATGAGCGACTTGGACCCTCACATGATTAGCGTTGTGGACATTGAATTTGGTTTAATGACTGGAGTTGAAATGGGAATAGGTATTTTTGCAGTAATTGGGTTGGAATATGAAAATGGTAATATTGAGTCGAATGGATAGTTAAGAGTTGAATATGGCATATTATTGATGGTTCTGGTTATTTATGTTGGAATTATGGTATTGAATATGAAATTAATTGTATTTGGGTTGTTAAGGGATTGACCTCACTTAATGATCATATTATTGCATTTTCAACTGTTTTGAATATACTTTTATGGAAATAGCCAATTAATTATCATTCCTTGTTTAGGCTACATGTCATACTTTCCCACATTTGCTGAGTACAACATATGTTCACCCTTGCTATTCCCCCAACAAATTCAATCGCAGGCGACAATGTGGAGTACCCGGAGGTCTTTGAGGAGTTCTAGGTGTGCGTGTTACCGTCAAGTTTGCCTGTGGAGTTGGTGTCGTTAGTGTTTAGTGTTTTCGCTGCAGTCTTAGAAGAGCTTTTATTCAAGACTATTTGGATTTGTAATAAGGTACTTGTCGAAGTGGTTAAACGACACGTCCCCCGGTACTACTGGATTGTAGTCCGCGGAGGTTCTTTTATTGGTTTGGGCACACAGAGATCAGGAACAAGATGATGACACAGGAGATTTACGTGGTTCGGGCCGCTTGAGCGTGATACCCTACTCCATGGTGTGATTGTGTTGTTGTATTGAGTTTGTCAGTAGTATGCGTGTGAGCTTGGATCAGATTGTCTCATGTATCGTGCGGCTCAGTCCTTTTATAGTCCAAGGACTGACTATTACAACATTTGCCTGGCTCGACATGTGGCCCTGGCATATTTAATAGCGTAATACACTGTCTATGAGCATTAAGTGTGGTTAATAATGTGATAATGTGCCTTAATGGTTGTGTTACCCCTATTAATAGTGCTCTGATTGTGTGTCATTAATACAACATTAATGACACGTAATCAGGTCTTGTAACTGCCGTTGTAACTGTCCCTTGAATGTCCATGCTGTTGGAGATTCGCCAGTGTACTCGTTGGTGGTGTAGGTCTTGAGGCTCCACACGTGGCAGCTTTGGAGCTTCCCCTTGCGGGGAGGTAGCTCTGGAACCGCTATACACGTGGCGGCACTGGAGCTCCCCTCTGCTGGGGGTTAGGTCCGGGGTCATTATACACGTGTTGATTGCGGAGCTTCCCTATGTTGGGAGTTTAGTTCTGGACTTACATTACATGTGTCAATCCCGGAGCTACCCATATGAGGGATGCGGGTCCGGTGTAGTGTGACGTGTGGGGCCTGAGGAGACCTTCAACTTTGACAGGTGGAACTCTCTTGCACTTATTGCGGTACCGTGGGGTACTCGGTACGTAGGGTACCGACAGTGGCCCCCGGGCCCACCTCTGGGAGAAACCCTTTGGATTAAGTTATTCTACCAGAGGTGGGTCCATCCTCAATTCGCGCGCTTCGACTTCGAAAGTTTTCTGATGTGCCATTGGGGTGATGGTCCGAGATTGAACCATCGCCGCGTAGCTTGTTATGAATGCGGTAGATGAGATCTTTAAGTGCAGATCTCACGCAATTGAAGGTCGCCAGTTCCCGATACGAAAACCGTATCAGTTCCGAGCGCCTTGTCATGGTGCCGCCTTTGGTTTTCCCACCGCCCATCATGACAACGATTCTCTTGGGGTAATAACCTCGACCTCTTCATCGTGGTGGCCCCGATCTTATTCGTCATTGACAGGTTAGATTTTTGAAATGTGACCCTGCTCTCATTACAATTTCCATCCAAGCATCGCGGAGGCTTACTTAAGAAGGAAAGTATGCATGGTTTGAGGACTCTTTAAGCTTTTGATCAAACTTACGCTCAGAGCCTCCCAAACTTCGCCTAGATTCCCCATCCTTTGCTCCACTTTGCCGCGATGGAGTTGGGTATTCCCAAGAGTCGCATCCAGAGCAAAGAAAATCTGATGAAGGTTCGGACCATCATGTGATGGTTCAAGGACTCCTTCAATCATCTAGTCCGCATCGGCAAGCTTCCCTTCAAGAAGGAGCGATGCGGGGATATGGTGTATTTTTTGGCGTACGCCATGGTGGGACTGATCCCACCATTCTCGAGCTTCATCCTGATGCTGCTGGACTTCTACGGCCTACAGCTACATCAAATCGGCCCGCACTCCCTTCTGCTAGTGGCCACCTTCGTCCACTTCTGCGAGATGTGGGTGGGTGTGCCTCCCTACGTTGAATTGTTCCGAACCTTCTTCACAGCTCATACCACGGCAAGGGGACAGAGTTGGTTGGCTTCTGTTACTTCGTGAAGCGCAAGAATTGCCCCTTCAAGTACTTGAATTCGTTCCCCTCGGGCAAATGGGACGACTGGAACAATGATTGGATCATCATTGAAGTGGATAAGCACGACAGGTTGGAGCTTCCCCAAGGACTCCCCAACGTCGAGACTGAGGCCTGGAACGTAGTTTCGAAGTTGTCGGATGCGTTTAAGCCTGTCCTGACCAGGATGCGAGAATGCGTGGAGGGTGAAGTGACCCCTCAGATTGTCTTTGGTAATTTCTTGGTGAATACGTGGGCTCCGCCGATGAAGAGGGAGAAGCTCGCCTGGGCTCTCAACAGTGTGATGGATGACGACCGGATTGAAACCGGCTTAAAATCCAACTTAGATGATGAAGCTTTGAAGCTCCATCTCAAGAAAGTTTAGCATGGGCTTGTCGACGGTGACGACTTGGCTCCGTCGGCTGCCTTCCTGCCCTTAAATATGATTCCATAGATTAGCAGGGAGCTCCGGAGTAAGATGCCAGTGCTAGATGACCTTGGCGAGGTAGAACAACGCCGGACCTCCAGGGTTCTAATCCCCGGAGCTTCAGCGGAGGTGGCCACCCCTGCTCCGAGCCAGAGGGTCAAAGATATTAGCAAGGGCAAGGGAAAGGAGCCAGCTGGGTCTTCCAGCCAGAAGAGGAAGCTGAAGCATGCTGAAGGGAGGTCTGTCGGGCTGGCTCCATCCACAACAACCCTTCTCCCCACCGAGGGAGATCTTCTGCGGCTACACCTCCTGCGATGCAAGCGTCCTCGAGAGATGCCAGTTCTGGGGTAGTCGACTCCGATCCCGGTGCCAGCAAGGGGCTCCAGGTTTGGAGGTTCTTCCCGGCCGAGGGAGTCTTCGGCTGGGGCATCACCAACGACGACGGCAGGCTCCAGACAACATTCCGGAGCTCCTTCCGTGCTGATCACGACAAGCTCCGGCTCCGAGCCTCCGACGAAGAGGTTCCGTGCTGATTGGGGCAGTAGCTTCCCAAGATAAGTTTTGCTATTTCACCTTGATTTGCCACTCTTGTTTTTATCATGTTTTGAATCTTCCAGTTTCTTTACTGCAGAGCGTCAAAGTCAGGTTATAAGGCTCTGGCCTATGTCGCATCGGCTGGGGATGCACAAGCTGAAGCTCCGGCTCCAACTATAGATCCCTCTCAAGTGGTGGCTGAGGACACGGCAGCTCTGGTGCCAGCTGGCGTGGTCTTGGATCAAGAAGAGACGCCAGAAGCTCCCGTGGTAGCGCCAGACCACGGGGGAGAAGTTGAAATTGACCGCTGGCAACAGCGCTGGAAGTCGAAGTTGTAGGGCAGGAGTTGGAGATGTCGAAAGCTCTGGTGCCTGAGCCAGAGGTTACCAAGGCTCTGGTCCCTGCACCAGAAGTTGTGGCGGGGCCAGTAGCGCCAGAAGCTCCTGCCCTTGAGTCGGAAGTCGTTGAAGCCTTGGCCATTGAGCCGGAGGCAATTGAATCCCAGCTACTGAGACGGAGATGATCGAAGCTCCAGTCACTGAGCCGGAGGTAGTTGAAGCTTCAGTCCTCGGACCAGAAGTTGTTGAAGCTTCGGCGGTTGAGCCGAAAGTAGCTGATGTACTGGCACCTAAGCCATCGATGGAGATGGCTTCAGGTGAAGCCCTGGCGACCACCCCAGAAATAACTGCTCCGGAGGTGCCCATGCCCGTGGCAGAATGTCATGAAGAGGTGGAGGCAGGCTCTTCACCGGCGGAGCCAGCAATTGAAGTTCCTGCAGCAGGACCTTCGGCGTCGGCCCCTGAGGTAGGAGTTCCCCTAGCGGGTTTTTCGTCTATTGTAGCCGAAGAACTTCCGGAGGGTGGCCCCAGTGCTGCAGAAGATGAGGGTACCTCACTTGTTTTTGTTATGGAGAATCCCCAGGAGCCAGCGGAGTTGACCCTAGCAGGTCTGGAACCCATTCCCTTGGCGTTGTCCATAGACAATGCCTGCTCAAGCCTCCGACAAGTTCAGCTCACCTTCGATTATGAGATCAAGGTCCTCGAGGAGGAGCGCCACACCTTGAGGCGTTGGCGCAATAGGCTCCACTTTGAGACCAGACTTGCTCAAACGAGGGTTTCTGATCAGAAGGAGTGGGTCAAGAGGGAAACGGCCCGGTTGGAGTTCTGGGGCAAGCTGCTAGAGGAGAAAGAAGCCACCATCAGGGCCCTCGATGCCAATTCTCGGGATATTCTCGAATGTGCTAAGGAGAGGAGTGATGCTGCTGAAGAGCATCATGAGAACCTCACTGTACTAAACGATATTCTCCAGAAGCGTTGGGCGGACCTTGATGCAAGGGAAGAAAAACTCTTGGAGCAACAGGAGGATATTTTAAAGAGGGAGGAGGAGGTCACCAAAAAATTGACTCTAGGTGAACAGAATTTGGGAGATCACACCAAAAAGTTGGATCTGTGGAGTGAGGAGGAGAAAGAAAAGTACTGAAAGTTGGGGCAGGAGCTCTCGAAAAGAGAGAGTGATATTGCCACCAGAGAAGGGATGGTGAGGGGCATGGAGAAGGACCTGGACGAACGGCGGAACCGCATCCACCTCCGGGAGACAGAGCTAACCAACCGCGAGAAGCAGGTTACTGAGAGTATGCAGCAACATGCCAAATTGGTGGAACGCCTTGCTCAGGAGAGTTCGGAGCTAGCGGCCGCCTAGAGGTCACTGGAGGAGCTGCGGAGCTCGAAGGCAACAGAATCCCTGATGTTGTGGGATTTCTTGGGACGTGCGGATAGGGCCCTTGTGCCTCTTGGCTTTAGTACGGTAAGCCCGGAGGACCCAGCGCAGGAGCTGGACCACACGCTGGTGGCACTTGGCTCTGCTGGAAGCAAACTCGACACGATGGGTAATGTCATCGCTGATCAGCTGGAGACAGAGGGTAAATCTCTGGCCAAGAATGTCGCCGAGTATGTCTTGGCATGTTACAAAAGCCGAGACCCCCAGTTCTCTCTTGATCCAGTCTTTGAAGGAATCATTGTCGTAGAAGAAGATGTCGCCAAAGCTAGTGTCCAAGGAGCTGCTGAGAAGGTTGCTTCATTTTTGCACAGGACTTAGATCCTCTAGTAGCTAGGACTTTTTCCTTTTGCCCCTTGTTGTAACCCCAATTTTGTAATCCAGTACTTGAAAGGAATGAAATCTATCCACTATTTTTGTAATGAATTCCATTTTGTCTTTGACATACTGTGCTTTGTCTTGTTGGCCCCCTTGTAGATGTGCACAATTGGTGTGTGAACATGTACCAAAAGGATTTTACAGTATGTTGATGACTTGAACGCTTCGAGCATAAGGTCCAAAGTCTTTAATTCTGATACTTGTCACGTCGACGACGGGCCCCCTGGGGTTGTCGGAGCTTAGTAGCTCCGGCGTCGTCCACCATCACTATGAGTTTCTGTTTTTCATGCACATTAGAGACAAGAAAATAGTAAAATTCGTTCTCTTGTTTACAAATAGTTTGTGACTTATTGTTCTTATTTGAGTTTTAAATCCAAAGAAACTCGATATGGTAACAAGCATATTGATGTAATCTTCCTAGATCTATATGCTTTCCTAATTCTCACCCTACTTAGGCCAGCCAGGGTGTAGGTAAAGTGGCGTACTTAGGGTGCAGGACCAGGCTAAGTCGATAGCACACTCCGGACCTACGTTGGCTTGGCGTTGAGGCAAGTAGACTATATAGCATGTTAAGATCCAAAGAGATCAACAATATAACTTGTAACACATATGAATAACTTGGACAAAAACTGAAAAAGAATTGCACAATTTCATTATAGACAAGAAGGATAAAAATATTTGATATATCGAGCCTTGTACAAAAATAAATGCACGTGGAGTCTGGTTTCACACAACAATGTCTTTCATTATAGGTTCGGATTACAAGGGAGACAAGGACACACTTAGGGTGCGGGACCAAGCTAAGTGCGCTATACATCTTGTACTAGCCCTGGGCAGGTAGTTACACTTTTAGTGTCGTGACTGTATTAAGTGTTATTTGAACTTCTTGGACCTTCCCAAAGGGGTCCAGATGTTCTCCCGGAGGACCTACCCTTCTCTGTGTATTGACTCTATAACATACATTTTGTGTAATTACAGAATCACCTTTGTGATTCTAAGTATAAAACTTACGGAGGTGCTCGATGTTCCAAGGATTAGGAAGCGGGGTCCCATTCTCAGTTGCCAAGCGAACGCATCCAGGCTGAGGTACTTTGATCACTCGGAAGGGACCTTCCCAGCTGGGGGAAAGTTTATTCATTCCTTCGCGAGTTAGTATTTTTTGCAGCACCAGGTCGCCTTCCTCAAGTTGTCGGTTGCACACGTTCCTTTGATGATAGCGTCGAAGCACTTGGCGATAGCGTGCATTCCGAACAGCTGCTTGGCACATTCCCTCGTCGATGAGGTCAAGGTCTTCGCGCCGGAGCTGGTCCTGCGCAGCTTCGTCGAAGGTCCGGACCCAGAGGGACCCCATGGTGATCTCTGGAGGAAGTACTGCTTCAGCTCCGTACACCAGGAAGAAGGGTGTCTCCCCAGTTGACCAGTTAGGTGTTGTCCTATTTGCCCACAATGTGGACGGAAGCTCTTCAATCCAGTTGGCTCCATGCTTTTTTAGGCGCTCATATGTGCGCGTCTTGAGTCCTTTTAAGATTTCTGCATTTGCTCTTTCGGCTTGGCCATTACTTGTTGGGTGAGCTACCGAGGCATAGCTGAGATGAATGTTGAGGTCTTCGCAATATTCTTGAAATGTAGCACTTGTAAATTGAGTCCCGTTGTCAGTTATGACTTTGTTTGGAACTCTAAATCTGCATACTATGGACTTCAAGAATTTGATAGTTGATTGCTTGTTAATTGTCACAACTGGAGTTGCTTCCGGCCACTTGGTGAACTTGTTGATGGCGACATACAGGATCCTGTAACCTCCGACGGCTTTTAGGAATGGTCCCGAGATGTCCATGCCCCACACAGCGAATGGCCATGTAGGATGTATCATTTGTAGTGATTGGGCCGGTGTATGAATCTGTTTTCCGTGGAACTGGCATGCTTCACAGTTTTTCACTAGCTCAACCGCATGTTGGAGTGTTGTAGGCCAGTAAAAGCCATACCGAAAGGCTTTCCAACCAATGTGTGGGAAGATGCGTGGTTCCCACACTCGCCTCCATGGATTTCTGTGATAAGTTCACGGCCTTCTTCCCTTGTAATACACCGCATTAGGATGTCGTTGGCACCACACCGGTAGAGATTCCCTTCTACCAGTGTGTATCTTTTAGCCAACCTGACGATCCGATCAGCGGATACACCGTCTTCGGGAAGGACATTGTCTTTCAAGTAGCTCCAGATCTCCAAGATCCATGCATCAGAACTAACTTGAGCTTCTGAGTCTTGCGTGCTGGGTTGCTCGGAGCTTCTGACAGCACCTACGACCCTTGGTGGACGCCATGGTAACAGGGCCACCGGGACTGCCAGCTTTGAGGTGCTGGTCTCGCCCCCGTCGCTCAGTTCGGCAGGCTGAGTTGTTGGTCTTGACAACCTCAGGATGAAGATTCCGTCGGGAGCCGGAGCTCCGATTGAAGCCTTCGTCGAGAGTTGGTCAGCTATAGTGTTATGAAGACGCTAAACATGGTAGAGATCCTGGACTTCGAAGTCCTTCTGGAGCCTCTGGACTTCAAGGAGATAAGCAGCTAGTTGGGGATTGTTATAGCAGCATTCACCTTTGAATTGTTTGATGATGAGTTGTGAATCACCCTTCACCAACAGCTATCTTACACCATAGGATAGTGCCACCTTGAGTCCGTAGATGAGAGCTTCATACTACGCCATATTGTTGGTCGCCTTGAAATCAAGGTGAATCATGTACTTGAACTTCTCCCCAATCGGAGCAAGGAGAAGGATTCTAGCTCCGGCCCCTTGCTTCTGCACGAAGCCTTCGAAGTAGAGAGTCCTGTGTGGTTTAGTGAAGAGCTTCTGCTCACTGGGGCCCTCAGGGTTTGATGGAGAGCGAGTCCATTCCGCCATGAAGTCAGCCAAAGCCTGACTCTTGATTGCTTGTCGTGACACAAATTCTAGGTCGAACTTGGCCAACTCCGCTGCCCACTTTGCAATGTTCCGAGTAGAGTTAGGGTTATGCAAAATAGCACGCAGTGGAAAAGAAGTTACCACTGATATTTTGAGGGCTTGGAAGTAGTGATGAAGCTTTCTTGAGGCAACAAGAACTGCATAAAGCAGCTTATGCACCTCAATGTATCTTGTCTTGGCATCATGGAGTACTTCGCTGATGAAGTACACTGAACGCTGGACGGTCTGGACCCTCTCGGAGGGGCCCAGAGCTTCTTCTCCATCGATCTAGATCCTTTCAGAGGGGTCCGAACCTTCTTGTTGAGCTTCCCGGACCCTCTCGGAGGGGTCCGGATCTTCTTCCTGTTCAACCTGGACCTTCTCGGATGGGTCCGAATCTCCTTGAACAATAGTTAAAACTTCCTCAGATGAGAGAGGTAATCTTCTAGCACTCTGTCTTGAAGATCCATGTCTGGGGGCTGGGACCCATACTCGTCTTCAGGTAACTCCGGACCCTCCCGGAGGAGTCTAGGCTCCTGAACTGGATGTGGCTCTGGCCTTTCCGCGACCAGAACCATGCTGACAACTTTTGTAGTTGCAGAAATATAAAGCAGTAAAGGCTCACCAGGATTCAGAGCTACCAAGATTGGTAGTGTGGTGAGGAGTTGTTTCAACTCTTGAAACGTCTTTTCTGCTTCTTGAGACCAATGAAATGGTTTGGACATCCTCAGGAGTTTGAAGAAGGGTAGTGCCCGCTCTGCTAGTGTTGAGGTGAACCGGTTGAGTGCAGCTAGACATCCAGTTAATTTTTGGACTTCCTTGATGCGGGCTGGGGGCTGCATGTCTTATATAGCCTTGATCTTCACCGGGTTTGCTTCAATTCCTCGGTGAGTCACTAATAAACCAAGGAGTTTCCCAGAGTTAACCCCAAAGACACACTTGTCAGGGTTTAGCTTGGTGCGCATGATGCACAACTTGTTGAAGACAGCTTGTAAATAATCAAGGAGTGACTCCTTGTTCTTGATCTTCACGACGATGTCATCGACATACACCTCCATCAAGTCTCTAATTAGCTCTCCAAATATTTTGTACAAAGCTCGCACAAATGTTGAAGCAGCATTTTTGAGACCGAAGGGCATGTCAATATAACAATACAATCCATCTACTGTTATGAAGGCAGTATGCTATTCATCTTCCTTAGACATTTGGATTTGATGATATCCAGAAAATGCATCTAAGAAACACAATAGCTCACACCCGGAGGTGGAGTCCACTATCTGATCTATTCTAGGTAGTGAAAATGGATCCTTTGGACATGCCTAATTTAAGGTGGTGTAGTCGATACACATCCGAAGCTTCCCGCCACCCTTGGGCACCACGACTGGGTTTGCCAGCCATTTGGGATGAAACACCTCCTGGGTGAAACCAGCTTCGAGCAACTTCTTGATCTCCTATCGGATAAAGTTTTGCCACTCGATTGATTGCTTCTGGGGCTTCTAGTGTACAGGCCATGCGTCGGGATAAATCTTCAGATTGTGCTCAATCACCTCCCTTGGGATCCTAGGCATTTGTGACGGTTGCCAAGCAAACACGTCGAGATTAGCGTGGAGGAAAGTGATGAGTGCGAGTTCCTATTTGTTGTTCAGACCTCCCGATATACGGGTAGTCTGAGCAGCATAAGAACCAATTTGGACGACTTTGACGGGAACGTCGGTGTGGCCACTTGGTTGCACACGAGGTGTGGAGGTTGAGCCTTGATGACGAGAGCTCGAAGGTTTTGGAGCTAACTCCTTTCTGGATGCTTCCTCCTGCGATGTATCAAGCGCATGGAGTTCTTCCAATGTAGTGATTCCTATAGTGCGATCCCCGCGGATTCGGAGAACGCCAGTAGGTGTTGGCATCTTCAACACCATGTAGCCATAGTGGGCGACGGCCATGAACCTGTATAAAGCAGGCCTGCCCAGAATGGCATTGAATGGTAAACTGATTTACGCTACGTCGAAGACCAGTTTCTCGATTCCGTAGTTCTCCCTAGTCCCAAAGGTCATCGGGAGTGTGATGGAGCCAAGAGGTGTAATGTCCCCCGGACCTACCCCAGGAAAAGGTCGGGAGGGGCGAAGATCCGAAGGTCGGAGCTGGAGCTTGACGAAGGCTTCAAAACTTATGAGGTTCAGCCCTCCACCTTCGTCCACCATTACATGGTGGAGTTGGATATTGTTAATGGTCGGAGACACCATCAACGGGAGTTGGCCAGCACCGATCATGTTACGAGGGCAGTCCGAAGCATCAAAATGATGGGAGTGTCCATCCATTTCCGATGAGGCTCCGCCCTGGCAGTGGGAGCTGCAGCAGCCATGTCCCGCCGCATTGTGTTGAGGATGCAGCAAGATGTGATGTCCCAAGAACCACCATAGATGGTGTTTAGGGTCTTCTGACGCTCGTTATTATATACGTTGGAGTCATCATCGGCGGTGTTGTAAACAGCCTTCAATACCTTCTTGGGGTCTTGAAAGCCTAGCTCCTCCTCAGCTGGAGCTTTATCGACTTTTTGCTTTCCTTCCCGTTGGCGGAAAGGAGCTTCTTCTCGGCACTTGTTGTAGCGCTCGACTAGGTTCTGGACCTCCAAGCATTCTTCCAAACTGTGCTTGACCGTCTTGTGTACAGGACACCACACTTTGGAGCTGTTGCCATCTTCTGACGAAGGACGAGGTCGTTTCTCAAGGCGTGGCCCCCGGCCACCCCGAGCTGCAGCAGCCGCAGCAGTAGGTGCGCTTGCCGACGGCTTCTTCTTGCCGCTGGGCTTCTTTTTCTTTTTGCCACCTCTGGATGTAGTGGCTTTAGTCTTGGAAGATTTCTTGTTAGCCTCCAGAGGGGGTTTAGAGTGCATCTCACGTCCCTCCGCAACTTTAGCACATTTATCTACTAAGCTGAAGAGTTCTGTAACACTGGTGACTTCTTTGGTCGCCAGCTTCTCCAACATCTTTTTGTCTCGCGCGCCCTGTCTGAATGCAATGATAACAGAATCGCTTGATATTGAGGGGATGGTATTGCATACCTGAGAAAACTGTTGGATAATGGATCGCAACGATTCTCCAATTGTTTGCTTCACAGCAAACAAGTCCAGTTCAGTGTCGGGCCGGGTGTAAGAACTCCCGAAGTTAGCAGTGAACTGTTGGCATAGTTCCTCCCAACTATTGATGGAGTCGGGTGGAAGACTCATGAACCAGGACTTGCAGTCCCAGTTAGAGCCACTGGGAAGTAATTGGCCATCACGACCTCGTTGCCCCCCGCCGCAAGTATAGCAGTGGAGTAGATTTGAAGAAACTCAGTGGGATTGACAGTCCCTTCGAATTTCTCTGGCAAATGAGGCTGGAACTTTTGTGGCCATCTGACCAGGCGTAAGTGCATGGCCAGGGCAGAACAACCTCCCCCTACTCCCTGAAGAGCAGGGTTGTCTCGAGCCTCTCGCCTCTCGCGAGCACGCTCGATATGGACACGACAGTCCTGCTGCCGGTAACGGCGATCAAGTTCCGACCGCATGTCATGGATCAGAATCCTGGTGATGGTGTGGGTGCATCGTGCCCTGGGAGGCAGCGAAGTCACCTGCTGGGATGTAGCACGCCGTCGGTGCTGTGACATGTGAGGACCAAGTCTTCTAGACAAGGTCTTACATTGAGCTGTTGACTGCCCCGAAGGGGGAGGACCTTGGTTGCTGATGGCATCGGCTGTGGCTGCAACCAGATGTTATACATCAGCGCGCCACAGCTCCATTGCACCCTAAGGTGCTCTGGGCGCTGGTGGGTGCTCCAACAGAGTTCACGCAGCAATTAGCGCGTTCTTGGGGTTGTTGTTTGTTGATGCTGTGATCGACACAAGTACCCCATCCTGTTGTCTAGCATTGTTTGCCAAGGCAGATGGTTGTGGCGGTGGCATTGCACCCGTCGGGGCAACAGCAACCGCTGGTTGCTGCATGTTGGAGGGATTGACTCTAGCAGGTTGTTCAGTGTGGTTGCCGTTGGAGGATCCAGCGGCGGAGTTCACCATCTTGTGATCTCGGGCGCCCCCTACCTGGCGTGCCAAATGTCGAAGTGGTTAAACGACACTTCCCCGGTACTACTAGATTGTAGCCCGCGGAGGTTCTTGTATTGGTTTGGGCACGCAGAGATCAGGAACAAGATGATGACACAGGAGATTTACGTGGTTCAGGCTGCCTGAGCGTAATACCCTACTCCACGGTGTGATTGTGTTGTTGTATTGAGTTTGTCAGTAGTATGCGTGTGAGCTTGGATCAGATGTCCCCTATATCATGCGGCTCAGTCCTTTTATAGTCCAAGGACTGACCGTTACAACATTTGCATGGCCCGACATGTGGCCCTGGCATATTTAATAGCCTAATACACTGTCTATGAGCATTAAGTGTGGTTAATTGTGTCATAACGTGCCTTAATGGTTGCGTTACCCCTATTAACAGTGCTCTGATCTTGTGTCATTAATACAGCATTAATGACATGTAATCGGGTCTTGTAACTGCCGCTTTAACTGTCCCTTGAATGTCCATGCTGTTGGAGATCCGCCAGTGTACTCGTTGGTGGTGTAGGTCCGGAGGCTCCACACGTGGCAGCTTCGGAACTTCCCCTTGCGGGGAGGTAGCTCCAGAACCGCTATACACATAGCGGCACCGGAGCTCCCCTCTGTTGGGGGTTAGGTCCGGGGTCATTATACACGTGTTGATTGCGGAGCTTCCCTATGTTGGGAGTTTAGTTCCGGACTTACATTACACGTGTCAATCCCAGAGCTACCCATATGAGGGATGCGGGTCCGGTGTAGTGTGACGTGTGGGGCCTGAGGAGACCTTGAACTTTGACAAGTGGAACTCTCTTGCACTTCTTGCGGTACCGTGGGGTACTCGGTACGCAGGGTACCGACAGTACTATTATTAGTATTATTATTCGAGACATGGCTATAATCTGGTTATCATTTGTGAAATCACTTATGTATGTGTGTTGAACATCCTGGGCACACATATGCATTGTGCTTGGTTCATCTTCGGAAGATAGTCACAAAGACTTCGGTGCCTCTCTCCCCGTCACTTGGTTGCATCCAACCTTGGCAGGAATAAAGCTAGTTACCCCGCTGTTTTCAGCTAGTTACCATTGTTCATTCTGTTGTTTAATATTTCCATTTACCCTTCATCGTACCTACTGCCGTGAAGATCGAGCCACCCCCGGGATTCACAATATCAGAGGGTCCCGTCGCCTCGTCCGAGGATGGTGATATTAAAGCTTTCTACAAGGATATGGCGAGGGATGTACTTAATAGTACATCTCATGTCATGCGGCTTCTGGGTCTTGGTCACCTTCCAGAATTTACTAAAATGGGCGAGCATGACGCCAACATCAGCCACTGCCTCTACAGGCTAAGCATTGTGGCTGGTCGTCTTCATGCGATGTAGGAGACAGTCAATGAGGTGCTTGGGTGCAAGTCCGCGGGGGTTTGGTCGAGGCGATCGCTGACAAGTGTGGGGCGGAGTACCCACCGGAGGACTAGGCGATCACCGTCTGTTTTTTCTTTTTTGTTTGTAATAATTTTTTATTTTAATGAAATATGAATGTTTGCTTGATGATGATTTTGCGATGTATTATCGAATGGTTTGTTGTCTTTTTTATTGATCATCGAATGCACGTGTGACACTGCTTAACTCCGATGAGCTCTCCCAAGGAAAAACAATCCTTACAATGTCGGCAAATGTTATAGATTATCGATCATCGCTAGACAAATATTCCAATTCATAAATAAAGCATGTTCATAATTAAAGCACGTAATCCAAACAAGTTACAATACAAAAAAGTTTGTACAATACAATGTCGAATGGGAAACAGAACAAGTGCGGGAAACATAACAAGTTCCAGATTCGGAGATGAGTTATTAGAGACGAGCCTCAATAAAGAACGCCTCTCATTTACGTGTATGGGAGACGGGCCTCACAAGGGAGCGTCTCGCATTTAATTAGATCGGAGACAGTCTCCATAAAATGTGTCTCCCTTATGTCGATATACGAGACGAGCTTACATTGAACACATCTCGCTTTTGTTCGTCATGCACGTTGCTTCCTTCAAGTACAGCCCCTCCCCCCGCATCCGCAGTCGCCTCACATTTCCAGCCAAGACCCGATATGCAGTCGCCTCACATTCCCACCTCCGCATTCCATGGCTAACCACTATGTGTCTCGTGCTATTGTTGTTCATGGTGCCTTGTCCTATGATCTCCAACGATCCCGCCTAGTTTCGGTGAAAGTTGTGCCATCTGTTGGTGCCCCTTGTGCTTCTCCGGAGGTGGCGATGGATGCCCTCATGCAGCAGCTATGCATTCCTCGCCCCTTCGTCTCCTGCCTTAACGCTGAGACTCTCCTGGTATGCTTTGATCTTCCCGAACAGCATGTGCTAGCAGTGCGTACGGGCTTTGTCCATAACGCCGGCAACCGCCACGACATTCGCCCATGGAACCCCTATCCCACCCGTCTGTTTGGCTGGACCAATCAGGCCACAATTTATGTCAAGAACCTGCTACTCCATGCATGGTCGACCGATGGTGTGCGGCAAGACTTCGAGGACATATGCGTGTTTGATCATATGTTGGAGTCTTTGAGGAGCACGGAGATGTTCGGATTTGTCTCCTGGATGTCGAATCTGGACCTACTTCCACTTATGAAGAATGTGACCTTCTTCCCTGATCACGTTGGGTGCCCTGGGTCAAGGGACGGGCCACCCAGCGATGAGGGCCACCAGGTCGACCTTCTCATTCACCTTGATCACTTCTATGATCACTATGTGCTTGAGCAGGTCTCTTCTAGCTCGGATAGCGGGCAGCAGCCATGTTACCACCGCTTCACCTGGCACCGGGGGGTTATTGATGGTCCCAGACCGGCAGTGGTGACCTCCCCTGCTCCACATCACTCCTATCTAGAATCGATCTTCTTGGACCAGGCGAACAAAGGATGGTTCAATGCTTCCGAACTTTGCCTGCGCTTCCTGGGTCACGGGCAGAGGTCGCACGCGTCGCGGGCAGGGTTCGTGGGCAAGGGTCTCTGAGTAGCCAGCAGGGGTCACAGGCAGGGGTCTTCGTGTAGCTGACAGGGGTCGCGGGTAGGGGTGGGCAATAAAACTGGGACAAAAAAACCAAAGCCGAAAAAACCAAGACCGAGACTAAAAGTGCATCTAGGCTAATACCTGTGGGTTTTGATGATTAATGACAACACATAAGGGACTAATAAGCATTACAAGTGTAAGTACAGGTGATTGAAAGATGGACGACGTTGGATACACTAAAAAGGAAAAAGAGGAAAAAGGCAAAAAAAACTCAGAGTAGAATTTAGGTTTTTAAATTCTATGTCGATTTTAGCCACAGAGATTGAGTGTGTTCAATGTGTCAAAGTGTTGAGAATCTCCTAAGAGCTCATAGTCCAAGTTAGATTAGTTTTAGAGATGAGTTGAGGCTGCCCTAAAGACAAGGCCGGACTTGTCCAGGCTGGAAGGCCGGACTAGTCCGGGCACATCGGACTGATCCAATGTTAGGCGAACCAAGAGTTTATGTGAGAGTTCCGACTTGTCTGTTTGAGGACGGACTAGTTTGTGGTGAGTGTGTCTGAGTCCTCGGACTAAGTCTTGAAGGACAGGTCTAGTCCACCCTCGGGGACCAGACTAGTTCGCTCTGTCGGACTAGCAGTTTTTGACCGGAAAAGAAGTTTCTGTGTGTGATCAGACTTGTTCGTTTTGTGTCAGACTAGTCCACTGTGGACTTGGAGGTGGCTGCTGGGACTAAGTCCTCGATGGCCGGACTTGTCCGCCCTCAGGGGCCGGACTAGTCCCGTGGACCAGACTTGTCCATTCTCAACCAGAACAAATGGTTCTGTTTGAGATCGGACTAGTCCGTTATCGAACGGACTAGTCTGTGTTGTTGTGACCGTTTTAATTCAAAAGGTGATAGTGGACATTGTGGTTGGTAAAGAGTGACATCACTCGTCCCCACAGGCCGGACTATTCTGGGGTCAAAGGCTAGACTAGTCCGCACTTTTTCTGTTGGCAACGGCTATCTGTCAGGACCCCTATAAAAAGGGATCCTCTGGTCCTCAAAGGAAAACTCTCAACCCTAGTGCCACCAAAGCCTTCCTAGAGCCTTCCTAGCCCCCTCTCAACCATTCTTGGAGTCATAAGAGCGATTCTTGAGAATTTGTTAGTCTTGGAAGAGAAGAGAGAAGGGTTTGCTTGTCTTTGAGCTCTTGGTCGATTCTCTCGGTTTGATTCGTTGATTTGATTTCATGTGGGTGTTGATCTCTAATATTTCCAAGCTATAATCTTGTGGGAGCCTCAGATTGTGAGTTGCCCCACGAATTTGGTGATTACCCCTTTGATTTAGTGGAAGAGCTAGCCGGCCTCTGTGGTGGCTAGGTGAGGAAAAGGTTGAGTGAAACCCGGTCTTTCGTGAGATCCTCAACGTGGATGTAGGCTTCTTTGTGAAGCTGAACCACGGGATAAATATTGTGTCTTGTGCCCTTGACTTACCTTTCTCGTTCTTCGCTAGATCAAGTTAGGGTTCCACACATTCTTCATCTTACTCTTGTGATTTAGCTCGATCTAGTTGTGTTATCTTCCTGCATCTTCATTACTAGATTGTTATGTTTGTATTCTCCACATTTCATCAAGCCGATCTCCTAGAATCGTATAAAAATCTCACCTTTCGTCAGTTTCTTCACCCTAACCAGACTAGTCCGCACCCAGGCGGACTAGTCTGCACTCTGTCTACTAATTAGTTTTTATTAAGTTAAATTTCAGGTTATCCGCCTATTCACCCCCCTCTAGGCAACTTTCAATTGGTATGAGAGCCTAACTCTCCTAAAAAACTTAACCTCTTAGAGAGGAGATGAGGGAACACGTTGAGAAAGGCTTGGCGACCATCAACCCTTCCATCAATGGCGAGAACAAGGGCAGCGGCGAACAAGACTCCAACCCTCTGCCACACAAGAACAACGACAAGCCAAAGCCTCCTCCTCTCGATGGAAAAACCGAAGACGAAGATGAAAAAGTGAAGCACCTTGCGGATCTACTTCAAAAAGCAAGAGATGAGGCCAAGAGGAGGAGAAGGCTTGAGAAGGAGAAGAATCTCAAAAGGCCCATAGAGGACTACACGCGATATCCTTTCAACTATGAGCGCCTTAATTCTCATTCCACTTATCGTTCTATTCCAATGGGCAAAGCTCCACACTTTGATAGGACTAACTATACTATGTAGAAACACAACATGAACTTGCATATTATTTCTCTCAATCCTACACTTTGGCATGTTGTTTGCATAGGTGTAGATATCCCCGTGGATGACAAAGAGTTGACCCCAGAGCAAGAACAACTAATTCACTGAATTGCCCAAGCGGCTACCGTGCTCAACTCATCCTTGAACCAAGAAGAATTCAACAAAGTGGATGGGTTGGAGCAAGCCAAAGAGATTTGGGACACTATCAAGATTTCACATAAAGGCAATCTGTCCGTGAGGGAAGTCAAGATTGAGATGATCGAGGGGGAGCTTTGAAAATTCACCATGGAAGAAGGCGAGACCCCTCAAGAGATGTACAACCGACTCAAGACTCTTATTAATAGGAGTCAGACATATGGATGCAAGAAGTGGACCGACCATGAGGTGGTCAAGAGGATGATAAGATCTTTCATGCCTCGCAATGTGACGCTTTGCACACTCATCCGTGAGAGTCCCAACTTCCACAAGATTTCTCCGGATGAGGTGCTTGGAAAGATCATCAACCACGAGATGATGGAGATGGAAGCACGCCATGTCAACGACCTTGTCAAGGTCACATCCTCCAAGAAGAAAGGCATTGATCTCAAAGCCTCACCCAAATCCAAAGGCGAAGAGGTGCAAGCTTCAAGAAATGACAATGAAAGTGAAGAAGAAGAGAGAACCGACATGGACGATGAGGAATTGGACTTCTTCATCAAAATATTCAAAAGTATGATGAAGAAATGAAGAGGGTCAAACTATTAGAGCAAGGGCAAAGACAAGAGTAAGTCAAGACCAAGGAGAGCTTGCTACAACTATGGTGAGTATGGGCACTTCATGGTGAATTTCCCATATGAAAAGGAAGATGACAAGAAGAAGAAGAAGAAGGATGAGAAGCCTCAAGAGAGGAAGATGTTCAAGAAGAAGAAAGCACATGGACACGCTCATGTTGGCAAGGAGTGGGACTCCAGCAGTGAGTCCTCCTCCAATGATGAAGTGGGAGTGGCAACCGCCGCCGTCAAGAAGCCAACAATGAAGAAGACTCTCTTGACAAACAAGGGAGAATGGAAAAGCTCAAGTCACAATTGTCTCATGGCCAAGTAGGGAAAACGAAAGGTTAAATCTAAACTCTCCTTGTGTTCTATTAAAGATGAGGACTTTGATAGTGCTAGTGAGAACGAATACATGTTTGAAGGCTTAAGTAAAAGTGCTATAATTAAAATGAAAAAGCTTTTCGATGAGATTTTAGACAAGGAAGAACTTCTCGAGGAACAAGATGAATTTCTTGTCCATGAGAGGCAAAAGAATCTTGACCTTGAGAAGCTTCTTGAGCTTGATAAGGAAAAAATCAAGGCACTTCAAATTGCAAAATGCAAGGAGGCTTCCTCAAGAGTTCGAATGTTGTGCTCCAAGATGAACTTGTGTGCTTGAACAAAGCGCACAAGAGTCTTGAGGCACAATTCACAACTTTCAAGTCAAGTGTTCCTTCTTCTCCCTCAACAAGCTCAAACTTGCCTAAAATAGAATCAGACACTAAAACTTGCAAATGTGCTAACCTTGTGCTTGACTAGAAAAATGATCTTAACATGGCAAAGGGCAAGAGCACACCTAAGGATGGCAACTTTGACAAGGAGAATATCAAGTATGCACGTAGTGCATACTCGATCACAAGATCTCCCTTGATCAAAGATGGTCTTGGCTATTCAAGGGGAGGAAAGCAAAATGCTAGAATTCCCAAGAAAAACAAGATGCAAATTGAGTTTGTCAAGGAAGGTTCATTTCATGTTAAGAATGAACATCATGCATCTACTTCTCTTGAAAGAGTGGAATTTGAAAAAAATGCCCAAAATGCTAAAAATCTCAACTTAACCATGTTTCATGACTTTGATGCATCTTATGTCCTACTGAGAAACAAATTTGTTTATACCTATGTTAAATATGTTGGGCCGCACCGCAAGAGCCCAAAGCCTTGTGTGTGGGGGCCCAAATGCCTTACCACTAACCTCAAAGGACCCAACCAAGCTTGGGCACCTAAAATGAAAGCCTAAGTTTTGTAGGCTTACTCCTCCAGCTATTCAAAATGGGTGCTAGATAGTGGATGCACCTGTCACTTTACCGGAGCGAGAAGAATGTTTGTGAAATATGAAGAAAATGAGATCCAAGTCAAGATATATACTTTGGTGACAATATTCAAGGCAAGGTACTAGGTATGTGTAAAATTTCCATTTCTCCACAACACACCATTTCACAAGTCATGCTTGTTGAGTCTCTAGATTATAACCTCTAATTCATTTCTCAATTATGCGAAAAGAGGTATAATTGCTTGTTTACTAATGAGAGTGCAATTGTCACTAGAAGAGTTGATAACTCAATTGCCTTCAAGGGTGTGCTCAAGGGAAAGCTTTATCTCGTGGACTTCACCGCGGATAAAACTCAACTTGACACATGCTTGATAGCAAAGACCAACATGGGTTGGTTGTGGCACCGTAGGCTAGCCCATGTTGGTATGAGAAATGTTCACAAAATTCTAAAAGGCAATCACGTATGAGGTCTTAAAAATGTTGTCTTTGAGAAAGATAGGCCTTGTAGCACGTGTCAAGCTGGGAAACAAGTCAGAGCAGCTCATCCCGCCAAGAATGTCATGATGACAACAAGACCATTGGAGATGCTACACATGAACCTTTTCGGTCCCATTGCTCACATAAGCATTGGCGGTAACAAATATAGTTTAGGTATTGTTGATGACTTTTCCCGCTTCACTTGGGTGTTCTTCTTGCATGACAAAGGTAAAACACAAGGTGTCCTTAAGAGTTTCTTGATGAGAGCCCAAAATGAGTTCTCCTTGAGAATCAAGAAGATAAGAAGCGATAATGGCACCGAATTCAAGAACACTCAAGTTTAATAGTACTTGGACGAGGAGGGCGTCAAGGACTATGCTTATGAGTATAAGACTTCTGATCAGTTTTGGGCGGAAGCGGTCAACACCGCTTGCCATGCCACAAATCGCCTCTACCTCCGTCATCTATTGAAGAAGACTCCATATGAACTTCAAACGGGTAACAAACCAAACATCTCCTACTTTAGAGTCTTTGGTAGCAAATGTTACATTCTTAACAAGAAGCTTAGAATTTTGAAGTTCACTTCGAAATCCGATAAAGGTTTCTTGCTTGGTTATGATTCAAACACCTACGTCTATCGTGTCTTCAACAAAACCTTCGGTTGTGTTGAAATTGCATGTGATGCGGTGTTTGATGAAACTAATGGCTCCCAAGTGGAGCAAGTTGATCAATGTGTGCTAGATGAAGAAGAGGCACCATGTATGGCGTTGAGAAGGGTGGCACTTGGTGATATAAGACCTCAAGAGAAACAAGGCCCAAGTGATCCATCCCCATCACAAGAGGTGCCCCAAGCACAAGATCAAGTCCAAGACCCCCAAAATCAACAACAAGATCAAGATCACCATGATCAAGAAAATGAAGATGAAAATGATGGCAATGTTCAAGGGGGAGACTATGAAGACGAGGGAGATGAAGAAGCTGACTCAAGACCAAGTGTACCACACCCAAGAGTCCATCAATGTGTTCAAAGGGATCATCTCATTGACAACATACTTGGAGACATCACCAAGGGGTAATGACTCGCTCTCGTATGGCTAATTTTGTGCTCACTATTCCTTTGTGTCTTCTTTGGAGCCATTTAAGGTTGAAGATGCCCTACGAGATCCGGATTGGGTGATAGCCGTGCAAGAGGAGCTCAACAACTTCAAGAGCAACAAAGTATCAGAGCTCATGAAAAGACCTAATGCCAATGTGGTAGGCACCAAGTGCGTCTTCCGCAACAACTAAGATGAGCATGGTGTGGTAACAAGAAACAAAGCTAGACTCGTGGCCAAGTGGTACTCTCAAGTCGAAGGTTTGGATTTTGATGAAACTTTTGCTCCCGTAGCTAGGCTTCAATCTATTCGCATATTATTGGCCTATGCTACTCACAACGATTTCAAACTGTATCAAATGGACGTGAAAAGCGCCTTCCTCAACAGACCGGTCAAGGAGGAGGTGTATGTGGATAAACCGCCCGACTTCAAGGACAATAAGTATCCTAACCATGTCTTTATGCTTCATAAAGCTCTCTACAGCCTCAAACAAGCTCCTAGAGCTTGGTATGAGTGCCTTAGAGATTTTCTCATTGACAATGGTTTTAAGGTAGGAAAGGCCGACTACACACTCTTTATTAAGAACATGGATGATGATTTATTTGTATGCCACATTTATGTTGATGACATAATATTTGGTTCTACTAACCAATCCTTTTGTGAAGAGTTTAGCAAAATCATGATGCAAAGATTTGAGATATCGATGATGGGAGAATTGAAGTTTTTTCTAGGTTTCCAGGTGAAACAACTCAAGGAAGGCACCTTCATATGTCAAACCTAGTATACCCAAGACATCCTCAAGAAGTTTGACATGGAAAAGACAAGCACATCAAGACGCCAATGGCAACGAATGGACATCTCAATCTCAACCAAGACAGCCCTAGCGTCGACCAAAAGGTATATTGTTCCATGATTGGATCACTTCTTTAACTTTGTGCACCTAGGCCCGATATTATGTTAAGTGTATGCATGTGAGCAAGGTTTCAAGCCGCTCCTAGGGAGTGTCGCTTGACAGCCGTTAAGAGAATCTTGCACTATTTAGTTCATACACCTAACCTAGGCTTGTGGTATCCCAAAGAATCCAAGTTAAATCTCATTGGATACTCCGATGCGGATTATACCGGATGCAATGTGGATAGGAAAAGTATCTCCGGGACTTGCCAATTCTTGGGTAGGTCCCTAATATCATGGTCATCCAAGAAACAAAATTCCATTGTCCTATCCACTACCGAAGCAGAGTATGTCACAGCCGGAAGTTGTTGTGCACAACTTCTTTGGATGCGACAAACTCTAAGGGATTATGGTCTCAATATGAACCATATTCCACTCCTATGCGACAATGAGAGTGCTACTAAGATTGCCCATAAGCCCGTTGAACACTCTAGAACCAAACACATTGACATCCGGCACCATTTCTTGAGAGACCATTCAACAAAGGGGGATATTATCATTTCACATGTGAGAACCAAAAACAACTAGCCAATATCTTCACCAAGCCACTAGATGAAAAAAGTGCTTTTGCAAACTTAGGAATGAGCTAAATATTCTTGATTATCGAAATATGGCTTGAGATGTTGCACATATGATTTTTAGTTGTTTATTTCTTCAAAATTGTGCATGCCTTCGAAAACATCCTCAATTTTCTATCAAATTATTTTCGATTATTGTCTCCTTGAATCATGGTCATTGTATGATTGTTTGTGTGCTTCACTAACCATATTCATTAAGAATATTTGTGAAAACTTAGTCCATATGGATCACTCTGTGCAAATCTCTCAATATATATGAGGATTTGTTGTCTAGGACCGGACTAGTCCGCCCAAAGAGCCGGACAAGTCCGGCTCTTAGACTAGTCTGGACAGGCTCAGACAAGTCCACACCAAACTAGTTCGGTCTGTCACCAGACTTCTCCGAACATCCAGATTAGTCCGGACCTTGTCCGACGCCCGGACTTGTCCGGTATCCCCACCGGACTAGTCTGGACCTTTGAGGACTTATACCCCAAGCGTCGGGCCCAACTCCTCAGTGCCTTCACAACACTTCAACGCGCGCCTCTCTCCTAAAAAACGCCCCCATTTGCAACTTTTGCGGTTCTCCAGCAAAATCTTTGAGGAATCCATGTGTGAACACCTCCAGAGTGTGGGAAGGGTGAATCCTGGACTAAACCGCACTTTGATCCACAGATTTCTCCTCTTCTCTCATCTCAAGGTGGCTTTTGGCCCTAACCCTAACTTCTTTGATTCCATCAATTCTAGGTTGCTACTTTTGTAACTTAGAGTCTCTATTGAATGTTCTTTATCTTGTGACCCTTTCCTTACAATATTGTGCTTTATTATCGAGATTTTTAGAAAAATCGATAGTTAGGGTTTAACACTAGTGGTCTGAACTAGTTCGTTCTTGACTTAGTGTCAACTCCTAACTTAGTGAATTTTCTACATTTCCACAACAATATCTTGTTTGTTCTCATCTCATATCCTTATCATCATTTCAGCATGCCCCGGCATGACGACTCTCCTCTTTATGATCCGGAAAAGGAGGCGGCTCATCAAGAGTGCTATCGTCAGAGGGATGCGGAGCAAGCGGCCCTCGAAGCAGAGCTCACTTGCATGAGTGAGGCAAGGACAAAGAAGAAGAATGATTGAGATGCAGCCCAAGATAAAGCAACTAAAGAGCAAGCAAGCAGAAGGAAGAGGATAGTCACTTTGGGTGAAAAGGAAAGGGCCCAAGCGGCCAATAAAGGGAAAACACCCATGGTGGAGAGCAGCACAACCAAGGGCAAGGGAAAGGAGCCCGCAAAGAAGATTCTTCTAAGGAAGGTTGCTCCAAGGATAAAGGCCCTTGTCGGGAGAGGATTGGTCATTCGTGACCAACCCGCGGAGCCTCATGGACCTCCACAAGGCCCCCATTGGTCGTTGGTCATGACTCCTCCCTTGCATGATCCAAATGGCAACCGGAGCTAGGAAGCAACATTTTCCAAGGGAAAGGGGCCGAGAAAGCAAAGAGGCTAAGATAAAAGGATCCTTACAAGTATGAGAAGGCCACAGTTGTTCACAGTCTCTAGTGTGACTTTCACTGCGACTATTATCAGTTGGTCTATCTAACCAAGAAAACACTAGTGGCAGGTGCTCAATGGGTGGACAGGGCATATATGGAGAAGAAGAACCACAAGACCTTTAATGCGATTATCCAGGTCGTTGAGTTCCATGAATTAAAATACTTACTTGGTTTCAAGTACAACTGGAACTCGGAGGTTGTAGCACAGTTCTACACCACTTGCTATTTCTCCACCTTTGGAGACCGCAAGATCACGTGGCTGACCGACGAAGTGTGCTACTCCGTCCTCTACAATGAGTTTGCAAGAATCACTGGACTTGAGGAGTTCCTGAGCTTTGACTTGATCATCCACAATTTGAAGGCTATGGACTTGGGGGAGATGGAATTCATGTATGAGACTGTTGTATAATCCCCCCACCACAAAGATTATTCATCCCTTCTTCAGCGTGCTCAATCGTATATTGAGGAAGACCTTAGCACCTAGAGATGGGGACGCTGCCATGATTCAAGGTAACCTCAGACACTTCATGAGGTTGATTGCTGAAGGCGAGAGGTTCAATATATTTTACTACATTTACAACGACATCTTTAACATATCCCACACTCCCAACCGCTCGTGTGGATATGCTCCTCTAATCATGTGCTTGATTGAGAAAGTCTCGAGCTTGGAATTTTTGAAGTATATCAAGCACAGAGAACTCCATCCTCAGTTTCCTCCTTCTGTTCTGAAGGTTGGCAGAGCCTCGAGGAGGGGCACCTCTTTTGTTCCTTCTCCTCCTCCGGCTCTTGCCCCTTTTTCCTCCAGCGACTTTGCTATTACCACTCTCAAGTTTCTGAAGTCAATTTTCACCTCTTGTCGCAAAGCTGAAGTGAAGGCTCAAAATATGGCAAAGAAGCAAGACAAGTACCTTCAAAGACTTTGTGAGAAGGCAGACATCCCTATGTCACCGGAGGCCTCTGATGATGAAGACATCACAACTTTCCTGGAGCTCTCGGAGGCGGAGGTTGTACTCCTTAGTGGTGGGGGTGGTCCTTCTAGTATCCTCCCGCTGTTGAGGAGGTTGGGGATGATGAAGAAGAAGACAATGCTCAAAATGAAGATGATGAGGAGACGGAAAGAGAACAAGGCCGTGGAGAGGAGAGAGGGAGCAATGATGAGTAGACTTGGGCTCTCTTATCTCCCTTAATCTTTTTCCTTTTTGGTGTCTTGATGCCACAGGGGGATTGATTGAGGAGGTATTAGATCCATGGACTATGCTTTATTTTGAAAATCTATGTTGTATTGTTAATTATCGCTCTTTCAAATTTGGGTTGTAATGACATTAATGCTATGATATCTTATCTTATGTTATGTTGATAATATTGAATATAATTATATATGTTATGTTGATCTTATTGAATATCATTTTAGTCCAGTATGTGTGATGATGCTTAATTCAAACTGAGATGCATACTTTATTCCATTTCTCACATCTCAACACTTGAATCACACGTAGGCACCCCACCATAACACACAAATGTATAAATCTCACATACACTTCATTCTTGTGCATTAAACTTATTGCAAATCTATCATGTACACATTTATGGGAGATCTTTATACACTTGTGCATTTTGAAAATCAAATCAATTATATTTTTATCAAAAACCTCAATGTGTTGTCATCAAATCACCAAAAATGGGGAGATTTAAAGTGCATCTAGGCTAATCCCCACAGGTTTTGATGATTAATGACAACACTTAAGGGACTAATGAGCATTACAAGTATAAGTACAGGTAAATAAAAGATGGACGACATTGGATACAATCAAAAAGGAAAAGAGGAGAAAAAGGCAAAAAAACTCGAAGAGTAGAATTTAGGATTTTAAATTCTTTGTGTCGAGTTTAGTCACATAGATTGAGTGTGTTCAAGGTGTAAAAGTGTTGAGAATCTCTTAAGAGCTCATAATCTAAGTTAGATTATTTTGAGAGAAGAGTTGAGGCTGCCCTAAGGACAGGGCCAGACTTGTCCAGGCTGGAAGGTCAGAGTAGTCCGGCCACATTGGAATAATCCAATGTTAGGTGGACCAAGAGTTTCTGTGTGAGTTCGGACTTGTTTGTTTGGGGATGAAATAGTCTGTGGTGAGTGTGTCTGAGTCACGGGACTAAGTCCTAAAGGATCGGACTAGTCCGCTTCGTCAGACTAGTCCATTTCTGACCGGAAAAGAAGTTTTTCTGTGAGATCGGACAAGTCCATTCTGAGTCAGACTAGTCCGCTGTGGACTTGGAGGTGGATGCTGGGACTAAGTCCTGGATGGCCGAACTTGTCCGCCCTCAGGGGTCAGACTAGTCCGATGGACCAGACTTGTCCGTTCTCAACCAGAACAAATGGTTCTGTTTGAGATTGGACTAGTCCGTTCTGGGACAGACTAGTCTGTGGTGTTGTGATCGTTTGAATTCAAAAGGTGGCGGGGGACTTTGTGGTTGGCCAAGGGTGACATCACTCGTCCCCACAAGCCGGACTAGTCCAGGGTCAAAGGCTAGACTAGTCCGCACTTTTTGTGGTGGCAACGGCTATTTGTCGGGACCCATATAAAAAGGGATCCCCCGGCCCTCAAAGGAAAACTCTCGAACCCTAGTGCCGCCAAAGCCTTCCCAGAGCCTTCCTAGCCCTCTCTCAACCATTCTTGGAGTCCTAAGAGCGATTCTTGAGAATTTGTGAGTCTTGGAAGAGAAGAGAGAAGGGTTTGCTGCTCTTTGAGCTCTTGGTTGATTCTCTCGATTTGATTCGATGATTTGAGTTCGTGTGGGTGTTGATCTCTGATCTTTTCGAGCTATAATATTGTGGAAGCCTCGGATTGTGAGTTGCCTCATGAATTTGGTGATTAGCCCCGAGATTTAGTGGAAGAGCTAGCCAACCTCTGTGGTGGCTAGGTGAGGAAAGGGTTGAGCGAAACCCGACCTTCTGTGGGCTCCTCAATGTGGATGTAGGCTTCTTTGTGAAGCTGAACCACGGGATAAATCTTGTGTATTGTGCCCTTGATTTACCCTTTCTTGTTCTTCGCTAGATCAAGATAGGGTTCCACATGTTTTTCATCTTAATCTTGTGACTCACCTCGATCTAGTTGGTTTATCTTCGTGCATCTCTATTAATAGATCGTTAGGTTTGTATTCTCCACATTTCATCAAGTTGATCTCTTAGAATCGCATAAAAATCTTACCTTTCGTCAGCTTTTTCACCCTGACCGGACTAGTCTGCCCCAGGCAGGACTAGTACGCACTCTGTCTACTGATTACTTTTTATTAAGTTAAATTTCAGGTTGTCCGCCTATTCACCCCCCTCTAGGCAACTTTCTGAGACCGAAAAGACCGAAGCGTCGGGTATCGGGTACCAATTCGAGTAGCAAATTTAAATAACCGATATGTTAATTTCGGGTTCGAATATCACTCTTGGGTACCCAAAATACCCGAACAACCGAATAATAAAGCCCCAAGATAAATTACGGTCTATGAACTCTAAATAATACAGTATTTTATATTTCATTTGTGAGTTATGATATGTGAAGTCATTACATTTAACTATTTATTTAGGATCTATCGTAGTGAACTAATAATTTATTGTCGCTCGAGATTAGATTTATGAATGATACTAAATTTATATTGATTATTGAGAGCGTGGAATGAGAATCGGGTATTTCAGGTAAGACCGAAGACCGAAATGAAATTTAGGTACCCAAAAATTTTTGTATCTAATATTTGTATAAAATTTCAAGTAGTGATTTTAGAAAACTGAAATTCAAAAAGATCGAAATAACCGAACCGAATTTATCAGGTAGATTGAATGCCCACCCCTAGTCGCGGGCAGGGGTCGCTCGTGTAAGGTCTGTAAGCTCAGAGAATGTTTGTTTGACGAATTAATGACTTTGTTTGATGATGAATGTTATCAATTATCAAATGGTTTGTTGTCTTTTCATTAATATCGAATGCGCCCGAATGAGGAAAACATTCTAGTTGGTAAATAAAGCACGTAATACAAACAAGTTACAGTACAAACAATCAGAGACGGGCGTGAAAAAAAAATGTCTCGCATGGCGCATCTCTCATTTATTTAATCGCGGCCCACTCTTCACAGCCTCATGCGAGACGAGCTGCATATGGATCCGTCTCTCTTTTCCTTCCGTGGTGCAAAATATCAAATTCAGAGAGAGCAGTCTTGATTGCCAGATTTCTTTAACTTGACGTCAAGACCGTCCTTGCCGATTTTGATGTCAACATTGCAACGCCTCACGTTATAAGCTCGTTGCAACGCACTCAACTTTCCAAAATGGGACAAAAGATCTTGACAGCCACATGTGAGACAAACTTCATACGGGCGCGTCTCCCTTTTCCTTCCGTGGTGGGACCTTCACAAAGGCATATACGAGACTAGCTTAATTAAAGCTCGTCTCCCTTTTGCTTCCGTGGTGGAACCACTCTGTCATATGAGATGCTCTTCTTAGAGCTCGTCTCCCTTGCAAAAGAAGTGCAAGATTCAGTAGTGCTCCATCAGAAACAGAACACAAGACATCACAAGGCATATTTCACACATATGACCAATGAAAGTCAAATTTCACTCAAATGGCAATATTTTTACACATTTGAGCATGTATCACATAAATATCCAAATGAAAGTCAATTTTTCACTCAATTGACCATATTTTCACATATTGAGCATATCTCACACAATCATTTTGCTACTTTCAGTTGTGGTATTGGTTTTTTGAAATTATTGACTTTTTCATGGTGGCCGTTGTGCAAGTAAGGAGCTTTGTTGGCCGATGGTATTCTTGGCTTGATCATCGAGGTGATGAAAGGAGGAATCTCATCAAATTGATCAAACTCTTCCTCATTGATGGCATTCTCGACTCTGATGATTCATCGTTTTCCTGGTATAACCACCTTAAGTCTTTTATTTGTTGTGTCTAAAACATAGAACATTTCAGCAACATGTTTTGCTAATACGAAAGGCTCCAACTTATATCCTTGACGGTTAAAATCAATGATAGTGAACCCTTACTTGTCTTGTGCAACACCATTGATTCCATCAACCCAGTTGCAACGAAAAAGAGGAATCTTGAGTCCGTGAAAATCAAGCTCCCAGATCTCTTGTATTTGACAATAGTACATGTTTTTGTCTTGCCTGTAGCATCATAAGCATCAACACATACACCACCATTCTGATATTTTCTTTTCTTATCTTGATATATAATAATTTTGAATATAGGACCATGAGCCAACTTTTTAAGGTATTCACTTGTTTGAGCAACCGATGAGTGAGAAATCCGATCCCGAAGCCAGCCAATTAATTTTCTCATGTGTTCATTTGCTAACCATGATTTATTGTGGCTAGGATTGTCTCTAATCAGCACCTCCTTGTGCTCATCGAAGTACTCGGACACAATGGACATCTGCTGCAACACGTGGAAATGAGCGCAGAGGAATAAATGTGGATCTGGAGTTATAGCCATCTTCCTAATGGTCCCTTTTCCTGTGAGCCTCCCCTCATGAGACTTGAGAACACTAATCGGGTTACTCGGGTCAGTGCAGCTTAGAGCCCACTCCACAGGTTCCTCTGTACAGTAACCTTGTATCATGCTTCCCTCAGGGTAAGCTCGATTTCTAACGAATGACTTCAGTATGCCGTTGAATCTCTTGTACGCATACATCTGGTGAAGGAACATAGTGCCAAGTAGCTTTATCTCCTTAATAAGATCAGTTGGGAAATAGAGCTGATGTCGAAAGAGGCATTTGGAAAATACATCTCAAGGAAGCATAAAGTTTCATAGTGTCTTTTTGCCAATGACTCGAGATCTGCTTCACTTAGTACTTTTTGACCAATTGCATTGAAGGAAAAGCAAAAGTTCATTATAGCCTCCCAAATATTGATCGGTACGATATTCTGAATTCCAACAACAATCATCTGCATAAGCAATACATGGTAATCATGAGACTTCGCACCGTGAGCTACTTTTAGATCTAGAAATGAAATAAGCCTTGAGACGTTCATCGACTAGTCGGATGGTACTTTCACATTTTTTAAGAATCCACAAAACTCTTTCTTATCATGTTTTGAAAGGGTGATGCATGATGTAGGTAGTTATGTTCCTTTTACCGGGTCATCAAGCCACAACTCAGGCCTAAGGCCCATTTTCTTTAGATCTGCTTGTGCATGTCCATGATCCCTAGTTTTCCCATCTGTGTTAAGCAATGTCCTGAGTGGGCTCTCGCACACATTCTTCTCAACGTGCATCACATCAATCAAATGATGGATGGCTAAGTCTTTCCAATATGGTAGCTCCCAAAAAATTGATTGCTTCTTCCACATGTCATGTTTGCCAGTATTTTTGCTAGTCCTTTTCCGCTTACCAAGGACAAAATGGATATCCTTGACCGTTTCATAGACCTCATGACCCGTGAGATGGGGCGGAGGATGCCTCTTCTTAGTGTTACCATTGAAATTATCCTTCATACTCCGAAACGGGTGCTTTTTTGGAATGTAGCGTCGATATACCATGTACACTATTTTTCGTGACTTGCTCAAATATTGTGAGTCCGTTTCTCTGAAACAATATGGACATCCGTAACCTACTTTCTTAATCTGTCCAGAAAAGTTACGAGCCGCTAGAGAATCACTAACAGTCACAAATAAAATGGCTTTGAGACCAAAGTAATCATGCTTGTGATCATCCCAGACGTGCACTCCGTCGTTGTACTACAACTGCTTCATATCTTCAACCAGAGGCTTGAAATAAGTGTCGATGTCATTCCCAGCTTGTTGTGGCCCCAGTATCAGTCCTACATCATAATATATTTCCATTTGTTGCACAACCAAGGAGAAAGGTTCAAAATCTTTAGCACAATTGTTCATGTGCTATGTGTGCTACTGTTCAAAAAAGGATTCATGTCATCTGTGCTCATTACGATCCTAATATTCCTCGGATCAGTGGCAATTTCAGGATTTTGTGAATCAATGTTTCGCCATTGTTTGGCATCAGCAGGATGTCTGATCATTCCAGCATCCTGCTTATGCTTCTCTTTGTACCATCGCAATAATTCTAACTCCTTCTTGTTTGCAAACCAACGCTTCAACTGAGGAATGATAGGAAAGTACCAAAACACCTTTTTTGACCCACTTTTTCTTTTGTTTCTATTGCGGTTCTCGTCATCACCGTCGTCTTTCTTACGATGGAATTTGTCGAGTCCAAAAATAGGGCATTTCTCGAGGTTTTTGTACTCAAGTCCATGATATAGAATGCAATCATTCTTGCACGCGTGGATTTTTTCCACCTCCAAACCCAGTGGATAGATTATCTATTTTGCCTCACAAACCATCATAGGGACTGCGTTGCCTTGGGGTAACATGTCCTTAAGTAGCATCAATAATTCCTTAAAACTACAATCACTCCATTTTGTCGGATGCTGGTTTCGGAAATTCCCCCGATACTACTGTTAGTAGCCCGTGGAGTTTCTTAGTTCAGTTTGGGTGCGCGGAGATTCTGAACAAGATAGTGACTTGTATTGAGTGTATGAGAGTCTGAGAGCGCCAGTCAGAGAGGCCAAAGACCCCCGAGTGCAAGGCTCAGAACAGAGTGTCCCCGTGTATCGCTCGACCAGTCATTTTATAGTACAAGGGCTGGCCGTTACATTGTTAGCTTGGCCTGACATGTGGCCCTGGCAGTTAGTGATGCTTAATACACAGTTTAATGTACTTAATTCCCCTTAATAGTGTGGTAACGCGCCTTAATGGGGGCGTTACTAGTATTAAGGGTCCTTCGATCGTGTGTCATTAAGGTTGCATTAATGACATATAATCAGGTCTTGAAACCTTAAATGTCCCTTGAAGGTCTAAGCCGTTGGAGGTCCACCAATCTGCCTGTTGAGGTTGAAGGTCCGGCGGTTGGGCGTGTGGCATCTTCAGAGCTTACCGTCTTGGACAAGTATATCCGGTGTTGTGGTACACGTGTCGGTACCGGAGCTTCCCTCTGTCGAGGGTTAGGTCCGGGGGTGCCACACATGTATCTAGTCCGAAGCATTCCCACGTATGGATTGTAGCTCCGATTTTATGATACATGTGGCGGCACAGGGACTAACCATATGAGGGAGGAAGGTCCGGTTACGAGTAACACGTGGGGCCTTCGATGGTCTTCAACTCAGATAGGTGGAGTTCCATTGCACTCTTTGCAGTTCCAAAGGGTATCTGGTACGCAGGGTACCGACAGTGGCCCCCAGGCCCACCTCTGGGAGAGACCCTTTGGATTAAGTCATTCTGCTGGAGGTGGGTCCATCTCTCGATTTCTGCGCCGTGTCTTCAAGGGTTTTTGGATGTGCCGTTGAGGTGATAGTTCGCAGTTAAACCGTCACTGTGTGGCATCTTCTGGACGTGGCAGGTGAGATTTGCGCATGCAAATCTCAAGCAATTGAAGGTCGCTGGTTCCCAATATGAAAATTGTATCTGTTCCGCGCGCCCTGTCAGGCCGCCACCCTTGGATTTCCCGCCACTCATCATGACAATTGTTCGCTTGGGGTAAGGACCTCGACTTGATCGTCGGGGTGGCCCCGGGCCCCTTTGTCCTTGGCAGGGTGTAATTTTTGAAATGTATCCTTGGTCTTTTTGCGGTTTCCATCCAAGCGTTGCGGGGGCTTACTTAATAGGGAAAGCACGCATGGTTTGAGGGTTGCTTATGCCTTCATTTGAACTTGCACTCAAATCCTCCAAACCTTTGCTTGCTTTTTCCCTCTCGCCCCACCGTGCTACGATGGAGTTGGGACTTCCCAAGAGCTGCATCAGTAGCAAGGAGGAATTGTCGAGGGTACGGACCTACATGGGGTGGTCCAGTGACTCCTTCGACTGCGACATTCACAGCGGCGAGCTCCCCTTCAAGAAGGAGTGCACCGGAGGTCTGGTGTACTTCCTTGGGTAGGACATGGCTGGTTTGATCCCGCCTTTCTCTACTTTCTTCTTGATGCTGCTAGATTTTTATGATCTGCAGCTCCACAATCTTGGCCCCCACTCGATCTTGCTAGTGGCGACTTTCGTCCACTTTTGCGAGATGTGGGTGGGTGTGCCTCCTTGTGTGGAGTTGTTTCGGACTTTCTTCACGGTCCACTCCACCGGAAATAGCAAGGAGTTCATCGTCTTCTACTACTTCGTGAAGCAGAAAAACTACCCACTCAAGTACTTGAGACCTTTTCCTTACGGCAAGTGGGACGACTGGAAGAAAGACTGGGTGGTCATCACCGTGGAGGGACACGAGAGTCTGGAACTGCCTGAAGGCCTCCCCCGCATCGACATCAACACTTGGAGTGAAGTTCCAGAGCTGTTGAGGGCGTACAGGCTCATTCTGGAAAGAATCCAAGAGTGCGTCGAAGGTGGGGTGACCCCCCAGATGGTCTTCGACAACTTCATAGCGAACAGGTGGGCCCCGCTGAGGGCCAGGGAGCGGCCTTCATGGGCCTTCAATAGTGAGATGGATCACAATTGTATCGAGGTTGGTTTGAACACCAACTTAGATGAGGAAGCTCTGAAGATCCATCTCAAGAAATTTCAGCATGGGAACATCAGCCCTGGCGACGTGTCTCCACCGGCGGCCTTCCTGCCTCTGAATATGATACCATTGGAGAGCAGAGAACTCCGAAGGAGGATGCCGCTGTTGGATGACTTGGGCCTGGTGGAAAGGCGACCAACCTCTGGGGTAGCAATCTCTGAAGCTTCTGAAAGGGCCGCCCTTCCTTCTCCGAGCCTACGGGTTGAAGACACCGGCAAGGGCAAGGACCTCACTGAACCTTCCGACCGGAAGAGGAAGTTGAGACATGCTGACGGAAGCTCTGTGAGGCCAGCTCCATCTACCTCACTCCCTCCTCCTCGGCGCGGGAGGTCTTCAACGGCGATACCAACTCCAGCATCAGCGTCTCCCCGGAATGTCAGCTCCGACCAGGTGACTCCGGCACCAGGGCCAGCTAAGGGCTCTAGGTCCGAGGGTCCTTCCAAGTCGGAGGAGGCCCCAACCGAGATGTCGCTGATGGGAGCAAGCTCCGAAGAGCTTTCCGGAGTTACTACACCAGTTGAGACTAGGTTGGGCTCTGTGCGTCTGGCAAAGAGTTTCCACGCCAGCTAGAGCAGAAGCCTTCCAAGGTAAATTTACTTTTTTACCTCAGTTTGTTATTTTTGTTGTAACCATAATTTGAGTTTCTTTATCCTTCATCCACAGGGTATCCAAAAAATGGGTTGAGCTCTGGATCCTATGGCAGCAGCTGATGTTGTGCAGGCGAAAGCTCCGGCTCCAATTCCAGCGCCGCCCCAGGTGGTGGCTGAGGTCACGGCAGCTCCGGCACTGGCTGTCATGGTTTTGGACCTCGACTCATCTCCCGAAGCTCCCGTGGTAGCGCCTTACCATGGGAATGAAGATGTACCAGCGGCACCAGCTCCGGAGGTTGAAGCTCCGGTTTTGGATGTTGCAATGATGGACGCTCCGGCCTCAGAGCCGAAGGTAGCTGAAGTTCCAACCTTTGAGCCGGATGTTACTGAAGCTCCAGTTGCGGAGTCGGCGGTTCATGAAGTTCCGGTGCTTGAGTCGGTTGACTTGGAGGTGCCGGCACCCGAACCAGTGGAGGTCGAAGCGCTGGTGCCTGAACCGGTAGTGGAGGAAGCACTAGCATCGGAGCGGAGATGGCCTCAGCTCCGACTGGGTCTTCACTACCTGCTCTGGAGGTGGTAGTTCTGGAGGTACCCGCTCCTGAGCTAGGGTGCCAAGATGGAGCGGCCAGTCCTCTGCCTGAGGGGCCAGTTGGTGATGACCTGGCGGCGGGACCTTCGGGGCTGACTCCTGAGATAGAAACTCCCATTGCAGGACCTACCTTGGCAATGACCGAGGCACTCCTGGAGGGCGTCCCTAGTGTCGCAGAAGCTCAAGGGGCCACTCTTGTAGAGTGGGACCCAATTTTTGTTTTGGAAAACTCGCTGGAGTGAGCGGAGAGGACCCCAGTAGGTCCGAAGCCAATCCTCCTATCGCTATCCATCAACAATGCTTGCTCCAGCCTTCGTCAGGTCCAGCATGCATTTTATCACGATAGCAAGGCCGTCGAGGAAGAGCGCCAAACTCTTAGGAGCTGGCGCAACCGACTCCAATTTGGGACCAAGCTGTCACAAACAAGGCTGGCCAAGGACAAGGAGTGGGTCAAGAGGGAGAAGGCCCGAATGGAGTACTAGGGCCAGCTATTAGATGAGAGGGAAAGCATGGTGCGATCCCTCGACAATCAGTCTCGGGCTATATACGAACAAGCATTGGCTGCTAATGAGGCGGCGAATGGTCGTCGGGAGAATCTCAATTCCATCCACGAAGGCCTCGTCAAGCGTTGGGAGGGTCTTGAGGAGCGAGAGAAAAAGCTTGAAGAGGAAGAGCAAAAACTCCTAGAGCTGAGGGATGACCTCGTGAAGAGGGAGGAGGAGCTCACCCAAAGGCTGGCTCAGAGTGACAAGAGCCTTGTAGAGCGCACAAAAAAGCTGGAGGAGCTCTGCAAGATCGAAGAGGAGAAGGCCTGGCAGCGGGGACAAGACCTTACCAAAAGGGAGGTCGAAGTCGCTGCCAGGGAGAAGAAGGTTCGAGGCCGGGAGAAAGACCTAGTTGACCGTCAGAACCGGATTCACGTCTGAGAGAAGGAGCTTGCCGACCTTGAAAAGCAAGTTGTTGAGGGTATTCAGCAGCACGCCAAGGAGGTCGAGCGCCTTACCCGGGAGGGTTTAGAGCTTGAGGCGGCCCGGAGTTCTTTGGAGGAGATTCAGGGCTCAAGGGTTGTGGAGTCCCAACAAGTATGGGACTTCTTGGGAAAAGCCAATGTCACGCGGACGCTGTTGGGCTTTAGTCCCGTGCGTCCGAACAATTAGGAGCCGGAGCTAGACCATGCATTGGAGGCGCTGAGCTCGGTTGGTAACAAACTCGGCGCGATGGGCGATATCATCGCGGATCAGTTGGAAACTGAAGAAAAATCACTGGCGAAGAATGTCGCAGAATACATGCTGACAAGCTACACAAGCCGGGATCCTCACTTCCCACTAAACCCGGTGCTTGAAGGTCTCATCAACGGAGAGGGAGACGCCACCAAGACTAGTGTGTCGGAGGTTGCCCAAAAGGTCGCCTCGTTCTTCCATAGAACTTAGGACTTTCTCCTTTTAGCTCCCACTTGTATCTTCTCTTCTTTTCTCCAATTTTGTAGTCTCTTGTCTTCAGATGAATGAAATCCAAAAAATTTATGAATTCCATTTTTTGTCTTCAACCTTTGTCTTACTCGGCCCCCTGGTAGATGTACATAATTTGATTGTGAACATGTACCAAAAGGATGTAGCATTTTGTTGAAGACTTGAGTTCTTCGAACTTGTAGAGTATAGGTCCGAAGTTTTGTTGCATCGACAGCAGGGGCCCCCTAGAGTTGTCGGAGCTTAGTAGCTCCAGCAGTGACCACCGTCAACATGTAGAGCATCGACGGTCAGCCCTCTTGGGTTGTTGGAGCTTAGTAGCTCCGGCAGCGACCACCGTCAACCCGTAGAGCGTCGACAGCAGACCCCATTGGGGTGTACTTCTACCATCTTTTGTTCAATTCCTTTTACTTCTTCACGTTGATGGTTGGCCCCCTAGATTTTTCGGAACTTGATAGCTCTGGCGACGCCCACTATCAATGTTTAAAACATCGACGACGGACCCCCTTGGGGGATGTCAAAGCTTTGATAGCTCCGGCATCGTTCACCATCATCGTGAGATTTTTATTTTTCCTGCACACTGAAGTCAAGAAAAATAGTAAAATTCATTTCTTTTCTATAACTTATTTGTGACTTTCTATTCCCATATGAAATTTTAGGTCGATGGCAATTCTATATAGAATCAAGCGCATTTGTTTATTTTCTCTAGGTCCAATCGTTTTCTGGACTCACCTTACTTAGGCCTGCCGCCGTGTAGGTAGAGTGGCGTACTTAGGGTGCAGGACTAGGCTAAGTCGATAGCACACTCCGGACCTAGATTGGCTTCGCGTTCAGGTGAGTAGGCCATTCAACAATGTTAAGAGCTAAAAGAATTAACAATGCAACTTTAATTATATATGAATTGTTTGAGCTAAATTTATTAAGAATTGCACAACTTTGTTATAGACAAGAAAGAGAAAAATAAAAAAGAATGAGCCTGCACAAAATAAATGCACGTTGAGTCTGTTTTCACATAATGATGTCTTTCATTATAGGTCTGGGATACAGGGGAGACAAGTACACTTGGAACCAAGCTAAGTGTGTTACATTTCATGTTTGTCCTAGGGTAGCTAGCTACACTTTTAGTTCTGAGACTGTGTCAAGTGTTGCATGAACTTTGCGAACCTTCCTGGAAAGGTCCGGCTGTCCTTCTGTAGGAGCTACCCGTCTCTGTACAATGACGCTATAACATACATCATATGTAATTACAGACTCACCTCCGTGATATTAAGAGTAAAACTTACGGAGGTGCTCAATGTTCCAAGGATTAGGGAGCGGTGTCCCATCCTCGGTTGCTAAGCGAACGCATCCGGGACGGGATACTTTGATCACTCGAAAGGGTCCTTCCCAGCTGGGGGAAAGTTTGTTTAACCCTTCTCGAGTTTATATTCTCCATAGCACCAGATCGCATTCCTCGAGCTGTCGGCTATGCACATGCCTTTGGTGATAATGCCGGAACGCTTGGCGGTATCGTGCATTTTGAACAGCTGCTCGGCACCTTCCCTCTTCAATGAGGTCAAGGTCTTCACGCTGGAGCTGGTCCTGTGTGGCTGCGTCGAAGGTCCGGACCCGGAGTGACCCCAAGGTCATTTCCGAAGGAAGGACTGCTTCAGCTCCGTACACCAGGAAAAAGGGTGTCTCTCCGGTTGACCGGTTTGGAGCTGTCCTGTTTGCCCACAAGGTGGGCGGAAGCTCTTCAATCCAATTGGCTCCATGTTTTTTTAAGCGCTCATATGTGCGCGTTTTGAGTCCTTTTAGAATTTCTGCATTTGCTCTCTCAGCTTGGCCATTGCTTGTCGAGTGAGGCACAGAAGCGTAGCTGACTTGAATGCCGAGGTCTTCGCAATATCCTTGGAATGCAGAACTTGTGAATTGGGTCCCGTTGTCAGTTATGATCTTGTTTGGGACTCCAAATCTGCACACTAGGGACTGCAAGAACTTGATAGATGATTGCTTGTTTATTATCACAATTGGAGTTGCTTCCGGCCACTTGGTGAACTTGTCGATGGCGACATACAGGTACTTGTAACCTCTGATGGCTTTTGGGAAAGGTCCCAAGATATCCATACCGCACACAGCAAATGGCCATGTCGGAGGTATCATTTGTAGTGGTTGAGTTGGTGTGTGAATTTGCTTCGCATGGAACTGGCATGCTTCACATTTCTTCACTAGCTCGGTTGCATCCTAGAGTGCCGTAGGCTAGTAAAAACCATGCCGGAAGGCTTTACCGACCAACGCGCGGGAGGACGTGTGGTTCCCACACTTGCCTCTATAGATTTCTGCGAGGAGCTCGCGGCCTTCTTCCCTTGTAATGCACCGCATTAGGATGTCGTTGGCACCACGCCGGTAGAGATCCCCTTCTACCAACGTGTATCTTTTAGCCAATCTTACAATCCGGTCAGCGGATACACTGTCTTCAGGAAGGATGTTGTCTTTCAAGTAGCTCTGGATCTCTGAGATCCATGCATCGGAGCTAACTTGAGCTTCTGAGTCTTGCGTGTTGGGTTGCTCGAAGCTTCCGACAGCACCTACGACCCTTGGTGAACGCCATGGTAACAGGGCCACTGGGACCGCCAGCTTCGAGGTGCTGGTCTCACCCCCTTCGCTCAGTTCGGCAGGCTGAGCTATTGGTTTTTATAACCTACGGACGAAAATTCCATCAGGAACTGGAGCTTTGGTTGAGGCTTTCGTCGAGAGTTCATCGGCTTCAGAGTTATGAAGGCGCTGAACATGATGGAGATCCAGGACTTCGAAGTCCTTCTGAAGCCTATGGACTTCAAGGAGATAAGCATCTAATTGAGAATTGTGACACGAGCATTCACCTTTAACTTGTTTTATAATGAGATGCGAATCACCCTTTACCAAAAGCTGATTGGCACCATATGATAGTGCCACCTGAGCCCATAGATTAGTGCTTCATACTCCGCCATGTTGTTGGTCGCCTTGAAGTCAAGGTGAACCATGTATTTGACCTTCTCCCCGGTCGGAGCAAGGAGAAGGATTCCAGCTCCGGCCCCCTGCTTCTGCATGGAGCCATCAAAGTAGAGAGCCCAGTGAGGCTCAGTGAAGATCAGAACCTTAGGTTCCGGTTTCTGCTCACTGGGGCCCCCAGAATTTGATGGAGAGGGGGTCTATTCCGCCACAAAGTCTGCCAATGCTTGACTCTTTATTGTTTGTCTTGGGATGAATTCAAGATTGAACTCGGCCAATTCCGTTGCCCACTTTGCAATGTTCCCAGTAGAGTTGGGATTATGCAAGATTGCACGCAGAGGATAAGAGGTCACCACTGAAATCTTGTGAGCTTGGAAGTAGTGATGAAGCTTCCTAGAGGCAATAAGAACTGTGTAGAGCAGCTTATGCACCTCTAGGTACCGAGTCTTTGTGTCGTGAAGTACTTCACTTATGAAGTACTCTGGGCGTTGAATTGTCCGGAACCTCTCGGAGGGGCCCGAAGCTTCCTCCTCATCAACCCGGACCCTCCCGGGGGGGTCCGGACCTTTTTTAGGGACCTCCCGGTTCTTGCTAGAGGAACGTGGAACTTGTTCTAAAGTGACCTGGACCCTCCCAGGAGGATCCGGATCTTCTTGTTCAGCAACGGTAACTCCTTCATTTGAAGGAGGTTGATCCTCTAACTTCTCACCTTGAGGATCCGGGTCTGGGGGCTGGGACCAGACTCGCCTTCAGGTAGCTCCGGATCTTCCTGGAGGGGTCCGGATCCCTGGACGGGAGATGGTTCTGGTCTTTCCGCGACCAGGACCATGCTGACAACTTCGTCAGTTGCTGAAATGTAAAGCAGAAGTGGCTCACCAGGATTCGGAGCTACCAAAGTTGGTAGAGTGGTGAGGAGCTCCTTCAGCACTTGGAATGCATTTTCTGCTTCTTCGGAGCATTGGAATGGTCCGGACTTCCTCAATATTTTGAAGAAGGGTATTGCCCATTCCGCCAGTCTTGAGATGAACCGGCTGAGTGCAGATAGACACCCAGTCAGCTTCTGGACATCCTTGATGCGAGCTGGTGGCCGCATGTCTTCAATAGCTTTAATCTTCGCCGGATTCGCCTCTATTCCTTGGTGGTTCACCAAGAATCCAAGAAGCTTTCCGGAGCTAACCCCAAAGACACACTTGTTTGGGTTCAGCTTTGTGCATGTGATTCACAACTTGTTGAAGATATCTTGCAAGGTGTCAAGAAATGACTCCTTGTTCTTGATCTTGATGACGATGTCTTCAACGCACACTTCCACTACATCTCTAATGACCTCTCCAAAAGTTTTGTACATAGCTCGCACAAACGTTGAAGCAGCATTTTTGAGACCAAATGGCATGGCAGTGTAACAATATAATCCATCTACTGTGATAAAGGCAGTATGCTCTTCATCTTTCCTAGACATTCTGGTTTGATGATACCCAGAATATGCGTCTCGGAAACACAGTAATTCACCACCCGGAGGTGGAATCCACTATCTGATCTATTCTAGGTAGTGGAAATGGATCCTTTGGGCATGCCTTATTCAGTGTTGAGTAGTCGATACACATCCGAAGCTTCCCGACGGCCTTGGGTACAACGACTGGGTTTGCCAGCTATTTTGGGTGGAAGACTTCCCGAATGAATCCAGCTTCGAGCAACTTCTTCACTTCTTGATGTATGAAGTTATGTCGCTCTAGTTATTGCTTTTGAGGCTTCTGATTTACAGGCCGAGCGTCAGGATAAATCTTCAGATTTTGCTCAATCACCTCCCTAGGAAAAATCCCAGGCATTTGTGACGGTTGCCAGGAAAACATGTCGACATTAGCCGGGAGGAAAGTGATGAGCGCGAGTTCCTATTTGTCGTTCAGGCCTCCCGGGTGCTCTGAGCAGCGTTGGAACCAATTTGGACGACTTTGACGGGAATGTCGGTGTCGCCGCTTGGTTGCACACAGGGTGCAGAGGTTGAGCCTTGATGACGAATGCTCGGGGGCTTCGGATCTTGCTCCTTTCCAGATTCTTCCTCCTGCGCTGTAGCAAGCGCGTGGAGTTCTTCCAGAGCCGTAACTCCGGCGGTGCGATCTCCGCGGATCCGGAGAACGCCTGAGGGTGTTGGCATCTTCAACACCAAGTAGCCATAATGAGCAACAGCCATGAATTTATATAAAGCTGGCCTACCCAAGATGGCGTTGAATGGCAGGTTGATATGTGCCACGTCGAAGACCAAATTCTCAGTCCTATAGTTCTCCCGAGTTCCGAAGGTCACCGGGAGAGTAATGGCACCGAGTGGGGTTATGGCTCCCAGACCTACACCTGAGAAAGGTCAGGAGGGGCGAAGATCCGAAGATCGGAGCTGAAGCTTGACGAAGGCTTCGAAGCTTATGAGGTTCATCCCCGAACCTCCGTCCACAATTATGTGATGGAGCTGGATGTTATTGATGGTCGTAGATACAATCAATGGAAGCTGGCCAGCTTCGATCATTTTTCGAGGACAGTCCGAAGCATCGAAGTTGATGGCAGTATCCATCCACTTCTGATGAGGCTCCGCCCTGGCGGTGGGAGCTACAGAGGCCATGTCCCACCGCATTGTCTTGAGGACACGGCGTGAAGTCATATCCCACGAACCACCAAAGATGGTGTTCATGGTCTTTCGACGCTCATTGTCGGAGACGTCGGAGTCATCATCAACGGAGGTGTAAACAGCCTTCAAGACCTTTTTGGGGTCCTGAAAGCCTAACTCCTCTTCAATCAGAGCTTTGTCGACTTTTTGTTTTCCTTTCCTTTGACGGAAGGGAGCTTCTTCCCGGCGCTTGTTGTAACGCTCGGCAAGGTTTCGGACCTCTCGGTAGTCTTCCAGGTTGTGCCTGTCCGTCTTGTGTATGGGACACCACATCTTGGAGCTGCCATCGTCTTCAGACGACGGTCGAGGCCGTTTCTCAGGGCGTGGCCCCCGGCCACCCGGAGCTGCGGCAGCTACAGCAGTAGGTGTGCCGGCCGACGGCTTCTTCCTGCCGTTGGACTTTTTCTTCTTCTTGACACTCCCGGAGGTAGTGGTTTCACTCCTGGAGGATTTTTTGTTGGCCTCCGGAGGTGGTTTGGAGTGCATTTCACGGCCCTCCGCAGCCTTGGCACACTTGTTTGCTAAGCTGAAGAGTTCCGTGACGCTAGTGACTTCCTTGGTTGCCAGCTTCTCCAGCATTTTCTTATCTCGAACGCCCTGCCTAAATGCTACAATAACAGAAGCCCTTGAGATAGAAGGAATGGTATTTCGTACCTGGGAGAACCTCTAGATGAAATATCGCAAGGACTCTCCCCCTTTTTGCTTGACGGCAAAAAGATCTAGTTTTGTGCCCGGTCGAGTGTATGAGCTCACGAAATTGGCGGTGAACTGTTGTCACAACTCCGCCCAACTATTGATGGAGTCAGGCAGAAGGCTCATGAACCAAGACCTAGTGGTCCCAAACAAAGCTACAGGGAAATAATTGGCCATCACGACCTCATTTCCCCCAGCCGCAAGGATAGCGGTGGAGTAGATTTGAAGAAATTTGGCGGGGTTGACAGTCCCGTCAAATTTCTTCGGCAAGTGAGGACGGAACTTCTACAGCCATCTGACCATACGTAGGTGCATGTCCAAGGCAGAATAGCCTCCTCCTACTCCCTCAGGAGCAGGAATGTCCTGAGCCTCTCGCCTCTCATGAGCACGCTCGATGTGGACGCGACCGTCCTGTTGCCGGTGACAACGATCGAGCTCCGCCCGGAGGTCATGAGTCGAAAGCCTTGTTACAATGTGAGTACGCCGTGCCCCGGAAGGCAGCGACATCACCTATTGAGAGGCAGCATGTCTCCTATGCTACGAAGCTTGCGGACCGAGTCTACCCGACAAGGTCCAACATTGTGATGGGGCCCGCCCCAAGGGGGAAGACCTTGATTGCTGATGCCATCAGCTGCCGCTGCAACCATATGATCCACATTAGCTCTCCACTGCTCCATCGCACCCTGGGGTGCTCCTGGAGGCGGTGGACATTGGAGAAGAGCACGCGCAGCAATAAGCGTGTGTTCGGGATTGTTGTTCGTTGATGCAGTGATCGACGCAGACGCCCAATCTCGATGTCCGGGTTGATTTACCGGAGCGGATGGTGGCGGCGGTGGTATGACTCTTGCTGGGGCTACAGAACCTGCTGGCTGCTGCATCTTGGAGGGATTGCCTCTAGCAGGTTGCTCAGAGTGGTTACTGTCGGATGATCCAGCAGCAGAATTCACCATCTTGGAATCTTAGGCACCCCCTACCTAGCGCGCCAAATGTCGGATGTTGGTTCTGGCAATTCCTCCAATACTACTGTTAGTAGCCCGTGGGGTTTCTTAGTTCGGTTAGGGCACGCGGAGATTCTAAAAAAGATAGTGACTTGACACAAGGATTTACGTGGTTTGGGCCGCCTGAGCGTAATACCCTACTCCACGGGTGTGTTGTTGTTGTTGTATTGAGTGTATGAGAGTCTGAGAGGGCCAGTCAGAGAGACCAAAGACCCCCGAGCATGAGCCTCAGACCAGAGTGTCCCCGTGTATTGCTCGGCCAGTCCTTTTATATTACAAGGGCTGGTCGTTACATCGTTAGCCTAGCCCAACATGTGGCCCTGGCGGTTACTGATGCTTAATACACAGTTTAATGTACTTAATTCCGCTCAATAGCGTGGTAATGCGCCTTAATGGTGGTGTTACTAGTATTAAGGGTCCTCCGATAGTGTGTCATTAAGTTTGCATTAATGACACATAATCAGGTCTTGAAACCTTAAATGTCCCTTGAAGGTCCGAGCCGTTGGAGGTCCACCAATCTGCCTGTTGAGGTTGAAGGTCCAGCGGTTGGACGTGTGGCATCTTCGGAGCTTACCGACTTGGACGAGTACATCCGGTGCTGTGGTACACGTGTCGGTACCGGAGCTTCCCTCTGTGGGGGGTTAGGTCCGGGGGTGCCACACAGGTATCCAGTCCGGAGCATTCCCACGTATGGATTGTAGCTCCGATTTTGTGATACATGTGGCGGCACTGGGACTAACCATATGAGGGAGGCAGGTCCGGTTACGAGTAACACATGGGGCCTTCGGAGGTCTTCAACTCAGATAGGTGGAGTTCCTTTGCACTATTGGCAGTTCCAAGGGGTATCCGGTTCGTAGAATACTGACACATTTGTTGCTCGCCTTCAACTAGAAAAGTTCTACCATCGCAAACAGTCTCGTGTACTTAGCTGCACATCCATGATACAATGGCTTCTTCGAGTCTTCAATCATCTTCTTGTACTTTTCAAGTTCACCATTACTATACTTATCATCATCGTCATGTCTTTCGACATTGCGTACCATCTTCTCTATGTTATGCACCTGAAACTCAATGTCATCATCGGTGAACCCTGATATATCTGGCACATGCACATCGTCGTCGTGATCTTTTTCAACACTACTAGGGACCTCCCTCTCTAGATATGAATCTCTCATTTCTGCTACATTAAGCCCCTCCTCCCCATATTTGTTCCAACATGGATAATCCACCATGATTCCATGCGTGATCAAATGTGACCTCAACACATCATCTGTGCGATATCTCTTCTCATTCTTGCAATGTTTGCAAGGATAAAAATATTCCCGCTAATGTTGTCCAACATGTATTTCTTCGTGAAATCGATAAATGCCTCTACCCCTTTGATATACTCATCGCAAAGGTGCGGCCCATACATCCAACTTCGATCCAATGACATCTATGTACAGAAGAAGATCCAAGTCAAAGAAATTCGAAGCCACTGATAGTCAAGATCTAAAGGAGTAAAAAAATAGTAAGGGGGAGAGGAGGAGAGGACTAACCCTTTGTTTTAAGGGCCACTGATAATCATCGCAAGAATTTTAGAAGGGCACCTCCAAAGAAGGAAAGAACGGGGCAGATCTGGCAGCCACTTGTTCTGCCATAGCTGGGAGCTCGTATAAGGGCAAACAAAATCGAGATGAACCTTTGTAATGAGCATCTCTCTATATAGTGAATGGGAGGCGAGCCCGCTTCCATGATAAAAGAAGACGAGCCCGATCGGTGGGAATGGGAGACACGCCAGCTTCCATGATAAAAGAAGATGATCTCCAAGGAAAGCTCGTCTCTTTTTCTTTCATAATAGGAGTCGTGCTTTAGGTAAGTGGGCACGTCTCGAATAGTTACTTAATCGATACGCTCCTTATTTAAGTCCATCTCCTTCTACCCTCAATCGAGCCAGCTCTGATCCTTGCTAATGCGGGCTCATCTCGTTTTTCCTAATCGAAGACGAACTCTTTTGCGCTCGTCTCCGATCCTTGTCTCCTATTTTAGGTTCTTAAGTAGTGTGTGCCTTAAGGATTTCTATGATTGTTGATTTGTAAAACTTTTCTGTTCTTAACTTTTTCGGTAGAGTATTAGCGCGTCTCGAGCTAATAATGACTGAGTATTGTAAGTTAAGTTAGTCTTGTAACTTTGTGTTAATCCTTTTTTTATTATATAATATAGCAGTCGGCCATGCCCCACTGTTCCTTTCGTTTCGAAAAACAAAAGCATTTGAAGTTTGCAGCCCACCCTAGTATCAGTAGAAATACTTGATGCAAATGTAATATCTAACTGTGCTTAGGATCAGTGCTAAGAACATTTAACTGGGAATACTTAGGTCTAAACTAATTGAACAATCATACTTAAGAATAATTAAACAATGATCTAAACACTTAGGCTAATCAACCAATCAATCTAGGCATGCAAGTAGAACATAGCATCATGGAGAAGAGAATTAGGAGATTAGGAGAGAGATGAGAGTTACCATTAGAGGATCAGCTTGATACCATTGGTCTCAAGTGGATGTCGGCGAAGGGGAAGCTTGTGTGGTGATGATCGACGATGCAGAGAGACCGTGACACAGCGGTGGCTTGATGCAGAGGTGGCGGCGGTGCTGGCTGCGGTAGAACAGACCTTCCCCTCACTCCGGTGCTGACAGATCGGGTTAGAGATTTTTGGGAGATTTTGATAATTTTTAGTTACTTTGTCATATGAATGGTCTGGAATGAGTTAAGTAACCTAAGCATCACCTCTTTCGAAACGGCATCTGTCACATGCGCGACGCATGAGAGGGTATAGGTCCGGAATTATCCCTTTTTTGGGCAGTCTAAGAGTGACAAAAAGGGTGTGCTTATGACGAGATGCAAGGTCTGGATCCAGAAAAATTTTTGGTAGCATAACACTAATGTTCTCCGTCGTATCATTGTCGGGCATGTTGGAAAACAGCAAGGGTTATCTGCTGAAATTTTATCCAGATACGGATCTCGTGTCTCGTCATAAGCACACTCTCTCAGTCATTCTTGTAGGTTTAGGACATATCCTTTTCAATAGATGTAGGAGCATGATATAAAGTAAAGTAAGCTAACGATGATTAGTTTGGTTCTAATCTATAGCCTCAAATATAGGTGAAGACCAAAGTTAGATGTATACTGGTTGGCAAAATAATGGGGCTCACTCAGATGAGTGGGTGACCTAGGCTACGATTTTTGTGGACCATGCTTTTTCGTTGTCAATGATCAATAAGGTGTGATGCCCATGTAACAGATGCAAGAATATGAGGTGTTTGGATAAGATAATGATTTCATTAGACTTATGTCAATACGATTTCGTACAACATTATGAGGTGTGGGTCTTTCACATGGAGTCAGCTACTCGAGCCATAGAAGAAGGGGAAGATGATGATAATAGCATGTGGATTGATATCATGGATGAGATGCTTGAAGCTATAAAACCAGAGTTTACCGAGGAAACTCTTATCGCAGAGGTTGAAGCATTCTTCAAGCATCTCAAAACTTAGGAAGAGTTGCTGCATGAACACACATACGTGTCAACATTTTTGATTCCTATGTTACGATTTTCCTTCAATCCAAACATTTTAAAATTTCCATTCTCCCGTATTGACTTCTTAAGGTTTTCTTACTTTTTTTAATTCCTGTGTTTTCTTCTTCATTTCTACATTTTTCTTGTTTCTTTGTTTTTCATTCCTTCATTCCAAACAGGACAACAGGTTTTAGGTTGTAACTATTAGTTTCAGATCCACGAGAGCTTACTGTTTAAAAAGTTGATTCTTTTTCATGCGTCTAACATAAGTATTTTTTCATGTAAAAGTTTACATGATGATATGTTACATTGCGCACCATCAATCTATGTTTTTGTTAAAAAATTTGTAGTGCAAATCTTTCGTGGGAGCACGGATGCACTTAACCACATTGGAGCGTTTATCTGAGATGCTCTCATACATGCACGGCTAGTTTTCCAATTTTCAGCTATAGAATGCAACCTGTCTCTATACTACAGTTAGACATATGTATATTTTAGTTAAACACAATATTAGATCACTTAAAAACATTAACCATCATATCAGTTTATATATTGAGATTATCTTATAACAATTATATCATATTATTTTAAAATTTCATCATATCAAAATATTTAAGTGCTTTTTAGAATAATGTTTTTTACCATATAATAAATAACCATTCATTTTCTTGCTTCTCACCCGTCATATTTGAGTTTACTATCTCCATTAATTTAACGATTATAGTAATTAACTCTAAAATATAATTGTTTTATTTGTTTAGTGGTCATGCCTAGCCATGTATATTTTTTTATTCTGAGATGTTTTCCCTACTTATCTAACACTATACATACATACATACATACATACATACATACATACATACATACATACATACATACATACATACATACATACATACATACATACATACATACATACATACATACATACATACATACATACATACATACATACATACATACATACATACATATATATATATATATATATATATATATATATGTGTGTGTGTGTGTGTGTGTGTGTGTGTGTGTGTGTGTATGGCGTTCTTTAATCAATTCATATTTCAACCAAAGTAGTCTTTTGTATTTAGATGTCTCCTCTTTTGTATATTGTTCATATAAATATAATAACCTTTGGTTTGCATTTGTTATATGTTTTTAAGGAGTATCGCCCTAAAACATCAAAGAAAAAAATATTTTTATATGATTTTTGTTTCAATTGTCACATAGTTTCAATTGAGTTTGATACAACTTGAGTCTATTATTGTTAATCTTAATTTTGCTATTATGAACTCATAGTGGTAAGGATTGGTAATTTAGAAATATATATGATGGGTATTTTCCTCGATCATCGAAGTATTTTCTGTTACAATTATATTATCAAATTTTGCTATATATGAACTTATAATGAGAAAGTTTGTTTCTAACTAACTATATCATAGAGATGGCTAATTTTGATTAGATCTAATGGCTATTTTAATTCTACTTTAATTTTATGGTTGAATATTTATTTTTTATGATAATGTTTTTATTTAGTCACTACAAGGATGCATATAGTTTATAACAGCTGAAACCCTTGTAAATAAGACAAAAACTGTTCTAATAAGCAATTTACGACAATTTTCGCTTATTTACGATGGTTTTTGACCGTCGTAAATAAAACATCGTAAATTAGATTATTTACGATGGCCACTATTGAAGATAATTTATTTACAATGACTCCTTATGCCGTTGTAAATAAGGTGGTGTGCCATGTGGAGGTTGGGCCAGCTTATTTGCAATGGCCAGGGGAGCCGTCGTAAATAAGAGAATTATTTACGACAAAAGGGACAATTTTAAACTTACACATCTGACATGTGTAACGCATGTGAGATGTGCCAATTTGAAATGTGTGACGCATAGTATATGTTACGTTACTCAGTTTTGAGTCACTGACGAGAGAGAAAGAGAGAGGAAAGAATGAGAGAGAGATGGGAAAGAAAGAATAGGGGGTCGTTCTGTTCGCACACCAATGAAGGTTTCGTATACAACCCTAGATTCGAAGATAGATAGGCAAAGTGGGCCAGAGAATAACCTGCCCCGTCAGGGCCCACCATCCACACACGGGTGCTTAGCGTCCTCACCAGCGTTGTTAGCCTCCGTGCCCGTCTCGACATCCTCGAGCTTTCTCTTGAGATCAATTTTACAACCAACAACCTCCTCCTGCTCAGTGGTCACCGATTCAACGGTCGCGGGCTACTCTTACTTACAATGGATGTCCTACTTACGACAATCGTCCTACTTATGACGATCCAATCCAAGGCCATTGCAAATAACATGTTATATTATATATAGCTCATGTGACGGTGTATATAGCTAACCGTCGTGAAGCAAAAAATTATGCAATCAAATAACTAAACAACTAATTAAACAACTAATGAAAAGTAGCACATTAACAAAACTAATGTACATTAATCAACAATTCGAAACTAATAAATATTAATGGATTAATCAACTAATTAAAACTAGTAAACATTAAACAATTACTAAACCATTTAAACAACTATTTATTCTATTAATCAACTAATTTACCATTCACTCATGTAATTAATCAACAAATTTAACATTTAAACATCTAAATACACAATTAATCAAATTAATGGGGACTAATTATTCTATTAATCAAACAATTTACCCCATTTACTCATGTAATTAATAAACTATTTTAACATTTAAACAAATAAATCAACAAATTTAACATATAAACAACTAAATCAACAATCAATCAAATGAATGGTAGGGGGTGGGAGGGGTTCGGGTGAGGGGGTGGGGTGGGCAGGGGAAGGTGGCTGACGGCATGCAGTGTGGGGGATGTGGGCGGCGTCACGCAGCGAGGTGAGGCGAGGGAGGTGGTGGCGTGCAGCGTTCGGAGGGGTGCGGCATCGGGAGGGAGGCGACGGCGGGGGCGGCATACTAGCTGGCCGACGGGAGGGAGACGACGACCACAAGGCGATGGAGCACGGCGTCGGTGGCGAGGCGATGGCACGCGAGCGGGGTGCGTCAGCCGAGTGTAAGACCTCTACTTACAATGCGCCGCTAATTTACGACGATCGATAAAAAAACATCATAAATAACCGTTTAGTTACAACGATCAGGGCAGCCGTCGTAAGTAAGCACCTTATTTATGATGATATAGATCAACCCTAAAAAAGTGGTTTATTTACAACGGCTAGTCCGAACCGTCGTTAATAGTATTATTTACAACAGCATCTACAAAAACTGTCGCAAATAAATATAGACGTCGTGATTGGTGTTTTCTTGTAGTGAGTGTGAAGACCTTAAAAGGGGCTTTTAAATAGTAAATACAAGATAGTCCAAATATTTGTGTGGAATACTGTTAGAAACTAAGGCTATCCACACTAGTTTCCTCTAAAGCATACTCTATATTTTATTCTTTTTTCATTTTTCCAGTATCTTCCTCTAAATCCTCTAGTTTTATGATATGACTCTGACAGCCTAAGCTGGAGTGTAGTTTGTCTTCCGATCGTTGCGCGTTTGATAAGTGCCGTGGTTCGTGATTAGGCAGGAATTAGGTAGCAGAAGCTAGACTGGCTGTGGAAGTTCTAACTTTTCAGGCTACTGGGTCTGACGGCAGAAAGTTAGCCTACCGTGGCTTGTAGTGACTGCTACTACAATAGTGCCACCGGTCGTAGTCGACCAGGTAGCTTCAGATTCAACGATTCAAGCATACCGTTCCTTAAAATAATACTCTGTCAATTAATTATAAAGCCACACGATTAATTAATTTACCGGTCAACCACAGAATGGAATCGAACTTTACATTCTCAAAAGTTGGCCACTCTTTCCGTCGCTCATCTCAGCTCGCTCGTGCAACCTTAAACCTTTTTTTTTTCTGTCCCATTTTGAGTCCACCAAACATTTTTTTTTCCCTTTGACGGTGCTAGGGCTTTGTCCGTATAGACGACAGGAGAACGTGCGTTGCCTGCATGGGATGGGTTGACTGGGTCGTCTGTCGTTAGTTGGCCTGTAACGACGCATCATGTAGGAGGGTGTAGCGGCCCTAAACAGTTATTTTTGTCAGGCCCTAAACAGTTATTTCAAACAACCATATTGGCATGCATCTAGTTATTTTTTGCTGCCCTAAACATCAAGATTAGACCAGAGGGTGTAGCGGCCATGATGGTTAATTAAAGATAGCAAATGTGTAAATAATGCAACGCATAGATCGATCAGGACGGTATGTCTATTGGTCAGATGCCTGAAATTTGTAAAATTTTCGGACAATGAGTAATTAGCAACTAATTACAGTCATTGATTATTAATTTTATAATTAATTACCTTTTAATTCTATAGGTTAGTCAATTACAATTTTTTTATTTGATTGTTTTACAAACTCTACAAATTATAGATTAACAATTACAAAATAAAAAACTCAAAAAAAAACTAACTCTTCAGAGTCGGTGGCAGCGCCGCCGCGCTGAATGTTCGTCGCTCGCCGCTAGTTGGAAGCCGCGCCGCGCCGCGCCGCCGGTCCTGCCCAGAACCGGAAGAACAGAGGTATCTGGAGTATTAGAGTTGAGGAAGGGAAAATAAAAGGTTAGCACAAATCTCAAAGCAAATCTAATGGTTGTCTGAAAAATTCCAAATTTCAGACGCATGTAGTATAGCATTTCTCATGTATATACACCTCCTTTTGATCCATTATACAAGTAATTAAGGGGTTTAAAATTTATTCCACAATGTAACTGTTGCCGATTGGGAGGTCCGAAATGGACCGCAAGACAATAAACTACAATTTCTCACTGCACTTCTCGTCTCTTCAGTACAAGAATCAGGCAAAGAAGTGTCGGGAAAACTATAATCGTCGGCCCCGACGACATAAAGTGTACTAAATTCATAGGCTTAGCAAAGTCGACATTTATATTGTTATAGTCGACAGCATCACAATGATGACAACGGCTTTACCTATGCCTGTCGGTTACAGCTCCGGGGCTGACGGCCATAGCGTGGACACCGCTCCGAAAAAACAATGTTCCAACCAAAATTATCAGACCGTCGGCTCTAACTCCAAGGCCGACGACCATAGCGTGGGCCCCGCGCGCCTAAGTTATGGCCGTCGGTCGTAGCGTCGCGGTCGACGGCCATAAGGTGGGCCCCACAGCCCTCAACCAAGATTGTTGGCTCGTGATAGCCGACAACTTTAATCCCCTTACATCGCGTACACAGGGGGAAAACCTAACACTACACTCGCCCGCGCGCGCCGCTCTCGTCTCTCGCTCTGCCGCCACCCGCGCGTTGCCTCGCCGCCCAGCGCCCCACCGGCCGTCGCACGCCTCTGCCGCTCCCCGGCCCGCGCGCCTCCGCCGCCACTCCTCCGCGCGCCTCCACCGCCCCTTCCGATAAGGTTAAAATTTAAACTTGTCTACGAAATAGGTTTTTGAATTCCGATAAGTGTAGAATTAGTGAAAGTGCATCTAGGCATCTCCTGTGGGTTTTGGTTGATTTATGACAAACAAATGAGATCCTAACTAAATTGTTGAGATGAGCACAAGTTTCAATGAAATTATGAAGAAAGCGCAAAAAGAAAGGAGAGTGAGGAATCAAGTTGAAAATAGCTCATGAGATGAATTGAATACTCTTTGTGTATGGAGTTTGTTGGAGAAACACACCTCAAGAGCTCAAGCACAAGAAAACACTCTCACTGCACAAATATACCTAGGTTTGTACTAGTCTGATATACTCCGGACTAGTCTAATAATCTCTCTGTCCAGGAATGGACAAGTCCTCCCACTGCGGACTTGTCCGCAACAGACTAGTCTGATAAAGTCCGGACTAGTCCGATAACACCTCTATTCGACATCAGACAATTTCGATATTCCACGGACTAGTCTGAAATCCTCACTGACCAACTTCAGACAAGTTCCCCAATTCGGACTTGTCCTTAGCCCCTCAAAATTTCACAACACCGGACTAGTCCAATATTATCCGGACTAGTCTGATAACCTCTCTAACTAAAATCGGACAAGTCCTCCAAGTGCGGACTTATCCTCAATTCATAAGGGATTCACCACGCCGGACTAGTCCGATATGTGTCAGACTAGTCCGAATATCTCCAGTGCCCATATCAGACTAGTACGCATGTTTTTGGACAAGTCCGATATTCCTGAACACTTAGGGTTTTCCACACGCTGCGCACCGGACTAGTCTGGACTTTGTAAACCATAACAGTAACCTTTGGAAACCCTAGTATAAATAGAGGTGCACGGCCCTACTATGATCACTCTCGACCCCCTGCGCCGTCACACCTTACAAGAGCCCAGAAAACACGTCTCTCCACGCAATCCAATGCAAGAAAGATCAAATCCTGGAGGATTAACCATAGATGAAAAGAGAGACACGTTCTTCACGTCTTGAGCTCTTGGGTTTGATTCTCTCACACACTCTCGCTATTTTATTGCATATCTTTCGAGTGTGTTTGGTGGTATTTCGAAATGTAAATCTTGGGGAGCCCTCAACTTGTGAGAAGGCCCCTTGAACACAGTTATTTACCTCCTTTGTGATTAGTGGAAGAGAATCGGCCTCCGTGGCGATTCGACGAGGGTAGGGTTGGTGAAGATCCGGTCCTCCGTGGACTCCTCAACGTGGATATAGATTTCCTCTGTGGAATCGGGCCACGGGATAAAATCATTGTGTCCTTACTTTTTTTCTTACTATTCATTGTAATCTAGGGTTTGCTCGATCTTATTCAACTTACATTAAAACTTTGAAACTAAAGTTAACTTGTGTCGTATCTAGTTTCATTGAAGCAATACACTCCAGTTACAACTCAATTTCCTCTACATAGAGTACTTGGATCGAAATCATCGATCAAACTTGATCGATCTAGTCCGCACACAATGGACTAGTCCGCACCCTATCGGACTAGTCTGATTTCTCTGTGTTTGATCAGGTTGCTAAGTGTTTCAGGTTCTGACAGAAATTCAAAAAGCCTATTCACCCCCCTCTAGGCTACATTCAATTGGTATCATAGCAAGGCTCTTCAAAAGAGACTAATCGCTCGAAGAGAAGATGTCGAACATTAAGGATGCGCACAAGAACTTCAACCAAGAGAAGATTGAAGATGAAAAGACTCAGAAGTTGGAGAAGCTCCTCGACGCCATCCAAGACTTCGAGGATGATAATGAGGAGACACTTGAACTCAAGCACTCCTAAAGAAAAAGGCACTCTCTAAAGGGAAGATAAAGATCGAGGATGAGAATAAGAAAAAGGGGAGTAGTCACACCGACTACTCCTGATATCCTTTTAACTATGATCGATTAAATTCGAACAATAATCATTACTTGTCTATTCCTCTAGGGAAAGCTCCTTTCTTTGATGGCAATGATTACTCTATGTGGAGACAAAATATGAAGATGCATCTAATATCACTTAACCCCAGCTTGTGGCATATAGTGTGTACAGGGATAGATATCCCGGATGACGATGAAGAGCTCACACCAAGTCAAGAGCAAGCTATTCATCGGAATGCTCAAGCTGCAGCTGTCATAACATCATCATTGAGCCGAGACGAGTTCACCAAGGTGGATGGACTCGAAATTTCTAAGGAAATATGGGATACGGTACAAACCGCACATGAAGGCGATCGTCATGTGTGAGAGTCAAAAATTGAAATGATCGAAGGCGAATTGGGAAGATTCGCCATAGAAGAAGATGAGTCACCGCAAGACATGTACAATCGGTTGAAGAATCTCATCAATAAAGTTCGAGAATATGGAAGTAAGAAGTAGAATGATCACGAGGTGGTGAAGCTAATTCTCAGAGCCTTCATGCCTCGCGACGTAACTCTATGCTCGATGATTAGAGAAAGCCCGGGGTATCGAAAAATGACCCCGGATGAATTGCTTGGAAAGATTATCAATTTTGAGATGATGGAGAAACAAGCAAAGAATGTCAAAGAGATTGTCGACCTTACCTCGGCAAAGAAGAGAGTCTCTTTGAAGTCCACTTGCAAGCCAATGTCAAAAGAGACTCGAGAAGCTCAAGAAGAAGATGACAGCAACGATGAAAGCAGTAACATCGATGCAGAAGATATGATCCTGTTTATGAAGAAATTCAAGAAGATGATGAATAGAAGACAAGGTGGTAGATCAAATGAAGGAAGACACAAAGACAAATCAAGACCAAAGTTGAGGCGTTCTTGCTATAATTGTGGTGAATACGATCACTTTATAGTTGATTGTCCTTATGAAGAAAACAAGAAGAAGACCAAGGATACAAAACCTCAACCCAAAAAGATGTTCAAGAAGAAAAAACAAATTGGACAGGGCACCTAGGAAAGGAGTGGGACTCCAATGATGAGTCCTCATTCGAAGAGAAAGAGGAGATGTCTAGTGTAGCCATCAAGAAGACAACCAAGAAATCCACCCTCTTCCCAACTATTGGTGCATGGAAGGACAACGACACATGTCTAATGGCGAAGGAAGGTAAAAGAAAGGTAACAACTAAATCTTCCTTCTCGTATTCCTTTGCCAGTGATAGTGATGATTCTAGTGAATACGATAGTTGTGATGAAGATATGATTGTTGGCTTAGATAAGAAAATTGTTGCTAAAATGAAATTCTTGATGGATAAGCTTGTTGATAAGGAGGAGCTAGTTGATCGTCAAGAAGATATGATCATTCTCCAAAAGGAAGAATACCTCAAGATCAAAAAGCTCCTTGAACTTCAAAAGGAGTGAAGCAAGTCACTAGAACTTGAGTTAGCTTCAAGCAAGGAAGCTTGCTTGAAGTTAAGAGACTCAAATGTTATCATCAAGGATGAACTTGCTAACTTAACCAAAGAACAAGATCCTTGAGGTACAAATTGAGTCACTCAAGCTAAGTGATCATTCATCCTCTTCAAGCTCACCTTGTCAACTTCTAAAATCTTAAACTACTGTTGCTTGTTCATGTGGTAAAATTTACACTAACTTGAAGGAGAAGTCAAACTTGACAAAGGACAAGCATCCTTCCCGAAGTGGCATATCTGACAAGGAGAAGGTCAAGTATGCACGCAGTGCATACTTGGCCACAAGACCTAGTAATGTCAAATGTGGCATTGGGTATTCTTATGGTGAAAAGCAAAATGCTAGAAGCCACAAGAATAACAAGGAGCGCATTGTCTTTGTCAAGGAAAACTCCTCTCAAGCTAGAAAGCCTAATAATGTTGATAAGTCTAAAATTGTTAACACACATGAACAACAGCTCTTGTTTAGAACTTTTGATGCATCTTATGTTCTTTTAAAAAGTAATCTTGGTAGAGTTTATGCTAAACAAGTTGGGTCATGCCATGGGAACACCAAGTCTCATGTGTGGGTGCCCAAATCACTTGTAACTAATCTCAAAGGACCCAAGCAAGCTTGAGTACCTAAAACCAAGGCGTAATTTGTTTTTGCGGGCCTACTCTTCCGGTGGAGCAAAATGGGTGCTATATAGTGGATGCACCAACCACATGACCGGAGAAAGAAGGATGTTTGTTGAATATGAAGAAAATGAAGATCCAAGCGAAGGCAAATATTTTGGCGATAACAGTCAAGGAAGGGTGCTCGATACCGGTAAAATTGTGATTTCGTCTCAACACACTCTTTCTCATGTTTTACATGTCGATTCCTTATATTATAACCTTCTGTCCATATCTCAATTATGTGACAAGGGTTATAATTGCTTTTCACTAATGAGGGTGTGACCGTCTCTAGGAGTGATAACTCGGTTGCATTCATGGGTGTGTTAAATGGAAAGCTTTATCTAGTTGACTTCAACAAAGATAAAGCCGAACTTGACACATGCTTGATTGCAAAGACAAACATGGGTTGTCTATGGCATAGACGGCTAGCACATGCTGGTATGAGAAATCTTCAAAAACTCTTTAAGGGCGATCACATCCGAGGTTTGAAGGATGTTGTTTTTGAGAAAGATAGGCCTTGTAGCGCGTGCCAAGCCGGGAAGCAAGTAGAAGCACCCCATCCCGCGAAGAATGTCATGACTACAACGAGACCGCTCGAGCTACTTCACATGGATCTATTTGGTCCAATTGCTTATATAAGCATCAGCGGTAACAAATACGGTTTAGTAACTGTTGATTATTTTTCACGCTTCAAGTGGGTTTTCTTTTTGCATGATAAGACAGAAACTCAAGGAACCCTGAAGAAGTTCATCAAGCGTGCCCAAAATGAATTCTCATTGAAGATCAAGAACATATGAAGGGACAATGGCACGGAGTTCAAGAACACCCAAGTTGAGGAGTACCTGGATGAAGAAGGGATAAAACATGAATTTCCAGCACTGTACTCTCCTCAACAAAATGGAGTAGCCGAAAGGAAGAACCGAACCCTCATAGAGATGGCGAGGACAATGCTCGATGAGAACAAAACTTCGGATCGGTTTTGGGCTGAAGCCGTTAACACTGCTTTTCCCGCCATAAACCGACTCTATCTGCATCGCCTACTCAAGAAAATGTCATATGAACTACTCACCGGTAACAAGCCGAATATTTTCTATTTTCAATTTTTGGTTCTAAATGTTATATTTTGAACAAGAAGCCTAGGGCTTCGAAGTCCGATGAAGGTTTCTTTCTTGGCTATGATTCGAACTCTTACGCCTATCGTGTCTTCAACAAGGTCTCCGGACTTGTTGAAGTAGCACGTGATGTAGTGTTCGATGAAACTAACGGCTCTCAAGAAGAGCAAGTTGATCAATGTGTGCTAGATAGAGAAGAAGTTGCATGTCAAGCGTTGAGAAGAATGGTGTTGGGCGATGTTCGACCACAAGCGCCACCTCCAAATGCGAATGAAGAAGATGAACCACAAGAGGAAGAAAATGATCAAGGGGGAGCTTCAACACAAGATCAAACTCAAGAAGACGAAGATGATCAACACACCAATGAAGACAACCATCCAGGGGAGTAGAATACGATCATGAAGAGTCAAGACCACAAGTTCCACATCCAAGAGTACACCAATGCATCCAAAGAGATCACCCCGTCGACAACATAATCAGTGACATCCAAAAGGGAGTAACAACTAGATCTCGAATAGCTAATTTTTGTGAACATTACTCGTTTGTATCCTCTTTGGAACCACCCAGGGTTGAAGATGCATTGAAATATCCGGATTGGGTGGTGGCAATGCAAGAAGAATTGAACAACTTCAAACGGAACGAGGTGTGGGAACTTGTTGAAAGGCCCAAGTTCAACGTTGTCAGCACTAAATGGGTCTTCCGCAACAAGCAAGACGAACACGGGGTGGTGACAATAAACAAGGCACGATTTGTGGCCAAAGGGTATTCACAAGTCGAAGGTTTGGATTTCGATGAAACTTTTGCTCCCGTAGCTAGGCTTGAACCGATTATAATATTACTTGCATATGCTACTCACCATGATTTCAGGCTCTATCAAATGGATGTGAAAAGCACCTTCCTCAACGGACCAATCAAGGAGGAGGTGTACGTGGAGCACCCCCCCCCCCCCCCCGGATTCGAAGATCAAGAGTTCCCCGACCATGTGTTCAAACTGCGTAAGGCTCTCTACGGCCTCAAACAAGCTCCTAGAGCTTGGTATGAGTGTCTTAGAGATTTTTAAATTGAAAATGGATTTAAGATTGGTAAAGCTGATTACACGTTGTTTAGTAAGCATTTTGACAATGATCTATTTGTCTGTCAAATTTATGTTGATAATATTATATTTAGCTCAACTAACAAATCCTTTTGTCAAGAATTTAGTAAAATTTTGACAGATAGATTCGAGATGTCTGTGATGGGAGAATTGAAATATTTCTTGGGATTCCATGTGAGGCAACAAAAGGAAGGGATGTTCATAAGCCAAACCAAGTATACTCAAGACATACTGAAGAAGTTTGGAATGGACAAGGCGAAGCCTATAAAGACTCCCATGGCAACAAATGTACACTTGGATCTCAATGAAGACGAACCAAACGTGGATCAAAAGGTATATCGCTCCATGATTGGATCCCTACTTTACTTATGTGCATCTAGGCCTGATATTATGTTGAGTGTATGTTTGTGTGCAAGATTTCAAGCCAATCCTAAGGAATGTCATTTGACAGCCGTAAAAAGGATCTTGCGATATTTAGTTCATACACCCAACCTAGGCCTTTGGTACCCTAAAGGTTTGAAGTTCAATCTCATTGGATACTCCGATGCAGATTATGCCGGATGCAAAGTAGATAGAAAAAGTACCTCCGGTACATGCCAATTCCTAGGTAGATCCCTATATTCTTGGTCCTCCAAGAAACAAAACTCCATTGCCTTATCCACGGCCGAAGTAGAGTATGTTGCAGCCGGGAGTTGTTGTGCACAACTCCTTTGGATGTGGCAAACTCTAAGGGATTATGGTTACAATATGAGCCATATTCCACTCTTTTGTGACAATGAGAGTGCCATTAAAATTGCCCATAACCCCATTGAGCACTCTAGGACCAAACACATAGACATACGGCATCACTTTTTGAGAGACCACTCAATGAAAGGAGACATAGTCATTTCCCATGTCAACACCGAAAAACAACTAGCTGATATATTTACCAAGCCACTTAAAGAAAAACATTTTTGCGAGCTCTGAAATGAACTAAATATCCTTGATGCTCGGAACGTGGCTTGAAAACTTGCATACCTGTATGATATCTTCAAAATCTACTTATTGTGTTAAGAAAATCTTCTCTCTCTATTTTCTCCGAAAAAGTATTTCAATTACTTGATCTTGGTGAATTATGGTCATAGCTTGATTGTTGTATGTTTACTGATCGTATTCATCAAGATTATTTGTGTGTTTTGCTCCCTATTTTCTTTGTAAGCACCTTCGAATATATACGGATAGGCTAAATGCTTCTGTTCTGGTGACCACGGACTAGTCCGCACACTGCAGACTAGTCCGTAGAGATCCGGTAGTCTGGACTAGTCCGGTTGACCATGGACTAGTTCGACTTTTTTACTCCATAACCCTAAGACCGCCAAACCCTAATCACCTTCATCCTCACAACGTTCCTCACATTCTCTCTCCTCACTCGAGCGCCCCCAAGGTGATTTGGCGATTTCTCCACCAAATCTCTTCAACTCTTCGTGGAAAATGATCTTCAACGCAAGGGGATCGAGGTTCACAGACTAGTTCCCAAAAAAAACTCCTCCAACTTCAAGATTCAAAGGATTTTGGTAAACTTTCTCCAAAACCCTAGAACCTTCGATTTCCTTTGTTATGGACCAAATAGCTTAGCTCCACTAGTTAATACATGACTCCTTGTTGTATTACATCTACCTTGAGCTATTTTTGCATTGAGAAACACCATTGATTTGCTAGTTAGGGTTTGAGCAGTTGAACACCGAACTAGTCAAGTCTCAGTACGTACAAGTCCGGTACCCTGGACTAGTCCGCACGTGAGCACCGGACAAGTCAAATTTTTGAATGAACTCAACCCTAAATTCCAACTACTCAATGCACTTCCTTTCCATCAATCCTCATCTATGTATTGTATAATCCTCTTGTCAGGACCATGTCGAGCTCAAATGATGAGATCTCCGACTATGAGGCCAAGATGGACCAAGAGTCATTGCTTCGATCCTCGACGGGCCAAAGCAAGAAGCAGCAAGACCGTGTCGCTGACCCGTGGCCCTTTCCATCTAAGGCGCAGCGAAAGGTCCCGGCCAAGAGGCCCGCATCCAAAGGAAAGGATGCAGCTGGCTCCAGCTCAACGGCTCATCACCAATCCAAAGGGAAAGGGAAAGGGATTGCCTCCAGTCCGATTGGCCATCTCCGGATGGGTGCACCAAGACAGGGGAACAAAGACCCCTCTGAAGAAAGATTCAATAGCAAAGGAAGCAACGTAGCTTCAAAGCTCAGGACAATTGATTGTTACAACAGTTTTAGAAAGGCAGTCGATGTAAGATTCTAGAGCAACTTTCACGCGGACTACTATAGTTCCGTGTATCTCACGATGAAAACTCCGGTGGTCCGAAGTCAATGGATCGACTGGACCCATTTTGAGAGAAAGAATTGTCAAGCCTTTGATGAGGTGATAGAGGTTGTGGAGAGACATGGCCTCAAGGACTTGTTTGCCTTCAGGTGCAACTGGAATGATGAAGTCATCGCTCAATTCTATGCAACCTGCTACTTCGCCAGTGAGGAAGAAGATAGAGTGACTTGGATGACACATGGATCCAAGTATACTATTACTTATAATGAGTTTGCAAGACTGCTGCATCTTGAGGACACTAGCAGCAATGAGCTCATCATTCACAATATCGGTGTCTTGGAGAAGGGCAAGATGAAGTTCCTCTATGACACTCGCCTGAAATTCAATCCCCCTTCCACCAAGAACATGAAGCCATTATTCATGATTCTAAATAGAGTGCTCCTAAAGACTATTTCTCCGAAAGACGGAGATGCAGGGAGTGTCCAAGGCTATCTGAGGACATTAATGAAGGTGATCAGCAAGGACAAGAAGTTTGATGTTTTTTACTACATCTGGAATGATATGGTGAACATCTCCTGCACACCGAACCACTCCTGTGGCTATGCACCATACTTGATGTTTACGTTTGAGAAAGTCATAGGAATTGAGTTCGTGAAGGATGTAGAGCATACTCCTCTAAGGCCTCAGAAGCCTCCTCAAGCCTCTCTTCCAACTGCTCCATCTCCTATCTCAAGTGATGAGGCTTCGAGGAGAGCTCAAGGAGATGTGAGGCCTGCCTCCACTACTAGGGCCCCTCCTCAAAAAGGGTCTCCTAGTAGCATCTTGAAGTACTTAGCCGCCATCTTTGGCTCCTGCAAAAAGGCTGAAGTGAAGCTCCATAAGTTGAGCAAGGCAAGGAAGGCAGACATGAAGTATGTGAAAGAAAATGTCAAGAACATTTGCCAAAAGCTGGAGATTGAGCCTATTGGATCTCTGGTTATCTCTGAGGACTCTCCTTCCGACTTCACTGAGCTTCCACCATTATCTCCTTCTGAGCTTGCCTATTTTGGCATTGGGGGCACGTTGAGTGGTTCGCATCCTCCTCCTCCTCAGGATGACGACAATGAAAACGACGAGAGGACCGACAGTGAGGAATAAGCCTGTGGCGACTTCTAGATCCCTCCTCTCCTTCTTTTTGGTGCCTTGATGCCAAAGGGGGAGAGATTGAGGGGGGGTCATTAGGTTGTAGCCGTAGATGAGAGATGAGAGCTCCATTTGCATCTTTTGATCTATGTTATGCTTTTGGTGGTGTAAGACTGTTTTTAATGTTATAAGACTCTTATTATGCTTCTAAGTTATGTTTATGAAGTCTGTGATGATAATTTGATATAATCTATGCTTATGCTTTGAAATTGGCAGATATGCTTGATGTTGATATGATTATGTCAAATTATCTCATTCTCATCACGATTATTGCTTACACACACTTAGTTTTGCATCCCACCATAAATAGTACACATATATCTTATGTTTTCATTGCTTAATCTGTTCCAAGCTCATATGTGCACACTTTATGAAAATCTGGACTTTTAATCATATTTGTAAAATCTCAATTGGTTATCATCAATCACCAAAAAGGGGGGATTGAAAGTGCATCTAGGCATTCCTTCTGGGTTTTGGTTGATTTATGACAAACAAATGAGATCCTAACTAAATTGTTGAAATGAGTGCAGGTTTCAATAAAATTATGAAGAAAGCGCAAAAAGAAAGGAGAGTGGGGAATCAAGTTGAAAATAGCTCAAGAGATGAATAGAATACTCTTTGTGTATGGAGTGTGTTGGAGAAACACACCCCAAGAGCTCAGGCAAAAGAAAACACTCTCACTGCACAAATTTACACAGGTCCGTACTAGTCCGATATACCCCAGACTAGTCCGATAATATCTCTTCCAGGAACGGACAAGTCCTCCCAGTGCGTACTTGTCTACAACAAACTAGTCTAATAAAGTCTGGACTAGTATGATAACACCTCTGATAGACATCGGACAAGTCTGATATTCCATGGACTAGTCCAAAATCCTCACTGACCAAGTTCAAACAAGTTCCCCAATTTCGGACTTGTCCTTAGTCCCTCAAAATTTCACGACACCGGACTAATCCGATATTATCCGGACTAGTTCGATAACCTCACTGACTAAAAGCAGACAAGTCCTCCAAGTGTGGACTTGTCCTCAATTCACTAAGGGATTCACCACGCCGGACTGGTCTGATATGTGCCGGACTAGTCTGAATATCTCCAGTGCCCATATCGGACTAGTCCGCATGTTCTCGGACAAGTTCAATATTCCTAAACACTTAGGGTTTTCCACACGCCGCACACCGGACTAGTCCAGAGTCCACCACGGACTAGTATGGACTTTGTATACCCTAATGGTAACCTTTGGAAACCCTAGTATAAATAGAGGTGCACGGCCCTACTATGATTGCTCTTGACCCCATGTGCCGTCACACCTTCCAAGAGCCCAGAAAACACGTCTCTCCACACAATCCAACGCAAGAAAGATAAAATCCTTGAGGATTAGCCATAGATCAAAGGAGAGACACGTTCTTCACTTCTTGAGCTCTTGGGTTTGATTATCTCACACACTCTTGCTATTTTATTGCATATTTCTTGAGTGTTTTGGTGGTGTTTCGAATTGTAAATCTTGGGGAGCCCTCAACTTGTGAGAAGGCCCCTTGAACACGGTTATTTACCCCCTTTGTGATTAGTGGAAGAGAATCGGCCTCCATGGCGATTCGACGAGGGTAGCGTTGGTGAAGACCCGATCCTCCGTGGACTCCTCAACATGGATGTAGATTTCCTCTGTGGAATTGAACCACGGGATAAAATCATTGTGCTCTTACTTTTGTTCTTACTATTCATTGCAATCTAGGGTTTGTTTGATTTTGTTCAACTTACGTTAAAACTTTGAAACTAAAGTTAACTTGTGCCATATCTAGTTTCATTGAAGCAATACACTCTAGTTACAATCGAAATAATCGATCAAACTTGATCGATATAGTCCACACCCTACGGGACTAGTCCGATTTCTCTATGTTTGATCAAGTTTCTAAGTGTTTCAGGCTCCGACAAAAATTCAAAAAGCCTATTCACCCCCCCCCCCCTCTAGGCTACATTCAATTAGGTTTTTGAATTGATTAGTCTATTAATTGCTATATCATTACTTATGCAATTTTATATTGTGTTTTATCCATATATGTGTATGTTAACTTGATTATCATAGATGTTAGTTATTAGGGTTCAATTATGTTTATTTGAATTTTTTTAGTGTTTATGTACTATATGTATATACAATGTTATCAAATCTAGGGAACTAGGATCGACTAGGCGATTAGTCGTCGACTAGGGCGATTAGTCGACCTCTTGGTCGTCCAACATATTTTGTAGAAAAGTTCTAGTCGACACTAAGGAAACAGAGCCGGGAGTACCATCATTCCAGCATTGAGGAAGGAGAAAGCGGAGGGGATAGGGAAGAACAGCGCAATCCCAATGTTGAGGAAGGAGGAGGCGCAGGGGACAGGAGATAACGGTGCAGGGAGGCGGACATGAGAAGGACGGTTGCGCACGGTGGATGAGTGGTGAAGGCACATCTAGAAAGGAATTCCATGGTGCTGGGCTCTCGGTGACAGCAGGCGGCTCGGCGGCAGCGGGCGGCACGGTAGGCGGCACGACAAGACACATTTAGTAGGAAGTTAAAGTAGGCTTCGTAGGTGACGCCTAGTCGCCGCCTAGGCATCCAGGCGCTCCGGCTCTGACGCCATGTGCAGTCGCATGGTCACCGTTGTTTAGGCCGCCAGCGCTACCTGCCCCTTTTTACTTTAAAAAGTGCACCTGATAGGGGGTGTAGTGCTAAATAGACAGCGTTATGTTGTCAAAATTTTATGATCTATCCTGGACAATAGATGTAAGGTCGTGACATTAAACAAACTATGAAGTAACCATATATGTACATTAACATATATTTATTTGATGTAGTTTTGAAATGGGTGACGACCGTGAGACGATGTATGATGGATGGAGTTCAACTGGTGCGCACACTAATGAATGGGGTCATATCGCAAATGCTTTTCTGAGCCATGCATTTGCTAGTGATGCTCGTGTTGCGAAGTGTGCGTGTATCAAGTGTTGGAGTCGTCGACGTCTGGATAATTCTGAAGTGGAGTTGCATCTTTGCAAGCACAGCTTTTTCCTCACTATCTGGTGTGGCGCGAGCATGGGGAGATAGAGCATGATGATGAGTCAGACGGTAATGAGGATGAAGATCGGATGGTTGAGACGATAGCAGACATTGGTAAATAGTACGAAGATCGGTCATAACAGAAGGAGGCGAAAGAGTTTTACGAGCTTCTTGTCGCCATAGATCAAAAAGTGTATGAGGGCACCAATGTGACTGTTTTGCAGGCGGTCACACAACTTATGGCGATGAAGTCCAAGTTCAATTTCGCGAACAATTGCTATAATGGTATCATTAAGCTGATCATTGATCTCCTTCCGTCAGGTTATCAGATGCTGTCGGATCTATATCAATCAAAGAAAATTTTGGCTGGTCTGGGCATGAATTATGAGAAGATTGATGCGTACGAGAATAATTGCATGCTGTTTTGGAAGGAACACATGAACGATACTCATTGGTATACATTGCAAGAAATCTAGATATGTGGACATCATGAGTGATGATGGAGAATGAATAACTACAAAAGTACCAATCAAACAACTTTGGTACATGTCAATCACACCAAGGCTTAAATGATTGTTTCTATCCCAAGAAACAGCAGAGCACATGAGATGGCATTCTGAAGGGATACGTGAGAATGATGACAAAGACGCTATGGCGCATCCTTTGGATGTCGCGGCTTGGCAAGATTTAGACCGTTTTGATCCGGAGTTTGCAAGAGATTCGAGAAATGTTCGTCTTGGGTTGTGAACAGATGGTTTCACTCCATTCAGCACCAATAACAACCCATACTCTTGTTGGCCTATTTTTATCATGCCCTACAATCTTCCTCCCAACATGTGCATGAAATAAGGATACATTTTTCTTGCGGTGGTTATTCCTGGTCCTAAACATTCAGGCAAGAAAATCAATGTGTTTATGTAACCGTTGATTGAAGAGTTGAAAAGGATGTGGCAAGGTGTAAAGGCATATGACAGTCATATGAAATGTGAATTTGACTTACGTGTCTCGTATCTATGGTCAATTCATGATTTGTTGGCATATGGCATTTGGTTTGGTTGGTGTGTCTAGGACAATTGTTTTGTCCCATATATCTGAGTGACACTGATGTTATAAGGCTGAAGTATGGGAAAAAAGTTAGCTTTTTTATTATCATCGACGATTCCTTCCTTCAAATCATCCTTTAAAGAGAGATACACAATCATTCCAGAAAGGCATAAGAGTTACAAAAGGAGCACCTCTTCAATTGACAAGCAAGCAAAAAATGGAATGGCGTGCAAAGTTAAAACAGTCCAAAGAAGATGGTTTCGAAGGGTATGGTACAGAACACAACATGACTCATATTTCTTTTCTTTGGGAGCTACCATATGCAAAGGCGCTGCTTCTACCGCACAACATTGATTTTATGCACTAGGAGCGTAATGTTGCTGAAAGCATCATAAGCATGTGTTTTGATTTTACCGATCAAACTAAAGATAATTTGAATGCGAGAAAAGATTTAGCTAATCTTTGTGATCGTCCTGGATTTGAGATTAGAATAAATGCAAGTGGAAATGAAGTTAGGCCACGAGCTCCTTACTGTGTCAAGCCAGAAGAAAGAAAGCAAATACTTAGTTGGTTGAAAACATTGAAGTTTCCAGACCGCTATGCAGCTAACAAAAACGATGTGTTAATATCGGTATTGGTAAACTGAATGGGTTGAAGAGTCATGATTACCATATTATGATGGAAAGACTTTTATCGGTAATGTTTCGTGGATACTTCAAACCTCACTTGTGGAAGATATTTGTTGAACTTAGCTATTTTTATAGGAAGATATGTGCTACGGAAGTGTGAAGAAGATAATGCGGCAGTGGGAGAAGGAAATCGGTGTGCTTGTATGTAAGATGGAAAAGGTTTTTCCGCCTGGATTTATGAATGTTATGCAACATTTGTCGGTGCATTTTTCTTATGAAGCGTTAGTAGCAGGACCTACACAGTTCAGGTGGATGTATAGCCAAGAAAGAAAACTGAAAAACTTCGAGCTACAGTGCGCAACAAGGCAAGAGTTGAGGGGTGTATTGCAAAGGCATTTGCAGCTAAAGAGATTACAAATTTCTCTAGCAAATATTTCACATGTGCCAACAATGTGAATGCATCTACGACACGATATCATGATGCAGAAGAGCAGCCTATGACTGAGCTTAAAATTTTTCATTGGAAGGGTAAAGGTGTTGGGGTTGCCAATTCTCATTATATTTCGGAGCAAGAGAGAAACTACACCATGCTTTACATGTTTTTCAACATGGAAGAAGTGTTACCATTTTTTGAAATGTTTGACAATCTGTATTGGACATCTTCTCAAAGGTCGATGCAAAGTCAATCGGATAATCTACGTCAGCATGGCAAAAAAGGTGGCAAAAACTTCGTGAATTGGTTCCGTGAACATGTAAGATGCTAACTTCTCCCATATCCTTTGTTCTTCAATCATAGTTCATATATTTATTATAAGATGCTAACTTTGTATATTGTTGTACATTTAGTCTATAAAGGATGTCAACATCTCCAATGATTTGCGACAGATAGCGAATGGTCAATTGAAAGCTAGAGAATTTAGCCGATACGATATCAATGGATACTGTTTTAAAACCGCATTTAGAAGCAAATCGCCCACTTGCAGCCACATCAAACAGCGGAGTGTGTATAACGGCTGCAGAGGGTAGTGGAGAAGTGAAGGAATACTATGGTGTTCTTCAAAAAATAATTGAGTACACATTTGGCGGTACGAAAGAACTGAAACCGGTGTTTTTTTACTATCACTGGTTTGATCCAACATCGGGCACGCGAGTGGATGATTTTGGAATGGTGGAGATCAACCACAACTTGCAATATACAGCCCCTAAGAACAATGTTGTACTTGCACATCAAATGGAACAAGTATACTATTTAAGTTATCCTCATCCAAGTTTGAAAAATTGGTGGGTTGTATATAATGTTAATCTGGAAGTGCACCCCCGTTGTTATGATGAGTACATAGACAATCAGGAAGATGATGGTGGCAGTGTTTATCAAGATGAAGTTGAGCAAGTACAAGATATTAGGATATCTTCTGGGACAGGACTTGCAGAAATTGCAAGTACTACTCTAGAGTTAATGTCTGAAGAACAAGCCGGCCCTTCGAGAAAACGTTTCAGCAATCTCAAAGGATTATTGAAAAGCAAAATAGAATTATTAAAGAAGAGAGTGAAGGAGAAGAGTTTGAAGAAGAGATGGTAGAAGAAGAGAGACATGAAAATATCCAGGCACGTGTGATAGAAGCAGATTCGGATGTTGATGATTTTTAGCAGATTCTAATGCTAGTGATTTTTAGTTTGTATTGTATGCATTCTTTGAGATTTAAATTTTTATTGTGTACATATTTTAGTCTTTATCATTTATTGTTTATTGTTTAATAATCTCATATACTAATTATTATTTTGAAATTTGTGCAGATGTGGAAGCATTTCAAAAAAGCAAAGAAGCGAAGTGATGATACTTTTTTCTCCACGTCTCACCACAGTTGTGGTTCGGTTCACACATCCTAGTTTCAGGTACTTTGTTTTTTTATAAACACTTCAATATCATAATCAGCTATTTACTACTTGTTATCTGTTTATTTGCATTTGTAGGGCACAATCGTGAGTGTAGATAGACAGATACAGCTTATGGGGTGTGTGACAGAGCAGGCATCGAGCCAGCTAGCACCAGGTTTAGGAGGAGGCTTAGGTGTGTACTCGGAGGGGGCTCAGTAGCAAAGAGGAGGCCTAGGAACAGGCACAATGGAGGAGGTTCAAGAGCAGGAAGGAGGCTCAGGAGCAGAGGAGGCTCTAGCGCAAGCCTTTGGATCGTCTTCTGAGGGTGGACAGGGTGGTACTGAGGGTGGATCGGGTGGTACTAAGGGTGAAGAGAGCGGTGAAGAGGAAGATGATCTGGAACGAGATGCAAGGTTGGCAATATTGGCAGAGTTACAAGAGGCAGCAGAGGGGCAGAGTGATCGATGCCCTTATAGGTATTTTTTTGAATTATTTGATAAGCTATCTTATACATTTCGTTTTCTTGTCAACTAACTAATGTTATTTGTACAGGCTACGAAGGCACCTTTTATGTACTCCAAGTAAAACTCTCAATATGCGGGCCGTTATAAGGCCAAAGGGTACTAGGTGTTGAATCGAGATTGGTTGGGATGGCAGGGGGCATCGATGTTGTGTTAACACAGAGTTGGGAATTGTCATCCGGTTTTGCTTTCCGGGGATGGTTCTTGTGGGCGGTCAACTAATTGCCACGCACAATTGGGATCATTATGCCCTGAAACCATATGACACTGTGGGTACTTGTCAGGGCAAAGTTTGGGAGATTTTTTGGGTAAGTTTGTTTTCATTGTTTAAAATATGTTGCATCTTACTTTGGTTGACACTAATTGTTGGTTTTATGCAGAGTATATTTAAATTGGAGGAAGGTGTGGTTCCAGCATATGCAAGGTTTGTTTTCGAGATGTCAGTGAGAAAGCTCACGAAGGACTCCTTGTCTTATGCACGGATCAAGGCTGTGATCGTGTATTACAAGACCAGGTTGCGTCAGCCCATGACAAACAAGCGAGCTCCTAAAATTTATCTGCAGAAGCATGAGTACATGGAGACTAGTGTGGATAGGATATGTGTAGATATGGCTGCTTGGGAATGGCTATGCGAATACTGGGCGTCGAAGGAGTTCAAAAATATTTCGATGAGAAACCGAAGCAACCGGAAGAGCAAGCCTGTACTACAACGTTATGGGGCAGATGGACATGTGCGGATGGTACAATGAACTATTACAATCACTTGTAAATTGCTTCAAACAATTGCATTGATTGAGCTGATGTTGTATTTTGATGTTGCAGGAAGATAAAACCAGTGTTGCTCCTTCTTTTATCGAGGTTTACCTTAGGGGGCACAGAGGCACAGATCTGGCACGCCTGGAGCAGTTTTGTGATGAGGTGGAAACCCAAAAGTGGTAAGTGTGTTGAGTGCTCTCTATCTATGAACTGAATCTATCTTTTATGACATCCACTCATGACCTTAATTTATTCTTGCAAACAAAATGCGTTGAGTGTCTCAAGATAAAGCATGGAGATGATGTAGATTATCTAAGAGTGTCGTTGGATGTGGGTGCGGCGTAAGAAGCCGGTGGAGGCATACCGCATGGGAGGTACGTGTACAGATAATGATTGTTTAAAGGTTAATTATCGTCGATTCATCACATTTGTGTTTTTTATAGACTTGGATTAGGCGATGATTATATGGAGCGTGATGCTTATGTGGGACAACGGTCTTCTACTTCCAGTTTGAGTCGATCCCGTGTTGCGGATGAGGAATTGAAAGAAAAATTAAGAGAGTACGAGGAGAAAGTGGAACAGCAACAACAACAAATACAACAAATACAGATGGAGCAGGAGATGCAGCAGCAGATGCAGTATGTGTATATGGCGCAGGTAACTTGTAATATTAACAATTGAATAGTTTATTTGTTTACAAACTGTTTCTACTTAAGATTTCATGAATAATTTCTTTCGTGTAGTTCTTGGGTCAAGGCAACATTGGAACTCAGTTCAATATGCCACAACAGCCTCAGTTCGAGATGATGTCGCAGATAAACTACTATTTTACTTAAGTTGGTATACTTATTACAATATTTGTGTTAAAGTCAGTAACTGAATATCTCTACTTTATGCAGTTCTTCCGTCAAGGTGGCTTTGGATCGCAGTTCGGTATGCCTCGTCTGATGCAGCCCGGACAACAAGTTTGCTCTTCTTCACAGGTATAACCGCATTTCTTATTAACTCGACTTATAGTACGAAATACTAATCATATTTATCTCAGGGTTCCCAGAGTGGTCAAGCTTATCCTCCACAATCTCAGGGATTCATGTCAATTTTGGCCCCTGGATTGCAGCCTTATCCGGGTTCTCCCATCATTGCCCTTCCTTAGGGGCATATTCAACCATCAACACCTCCGGGCGCCGCAGTGGTATAATTACTAAATCATTAGCTCTAATGGAAGTGTAGCTTAATTTGAACAATACTTAGCGACTTATTCAATTACATAGTTGGTAATACCTTTAAGGCAATCACACATGTGAGTTGGGCATTTGTGAATTTTAGAAAGATTCAGACATATGAATTGTAACTATTAATGGGAGGTTAACTTTTATTTTTTTTTCTTGTAGGGTTTTGGTCATGTAAAGCCTCATGGTTGCAATGATTTCCTCAATTTGAATGTCGGAGGTGCAAGTGGTGGAGGTTCGAACAATGACATGGAAGCATATTAATCTTCATAATGGTCTTTTGGAGTAATTCGGACGTGAACTCATTGTTATATTGAAGTTAGTTGTTGTATGAATATGTGAACTCGTTGTTTTATTGTGTTTTGCTTATGACTATGGCTATGCAATGTGTTTGCAATGTCGTTTTATTTGCTGCTGTGTTGAATGTAAAACTCGTGTTGAACTTGTGTTGAATGGCTTGTATGCAATATGTTGAATGTTGAACTTGTGGCCTGTATGGCGGCCTGTATGGTTGGGAGGCTCCCCACCTAGGGAGGCAGCGAAAGCAGTCGCAGTTTAAAAAAAGCTAGTAAGGTCGTCGGCGCCAAGCCGATGGTCATAACTACCATATAGTCATCGGTTTGGCGCCCAGACCGACGGCTATATGACCCCCAGGCGCACAAGTGTCCATCGTATGGTCGTCAGTACGCTAGGGGGGCGACGGTTCTAAGCCCATTAAAGTTGTTGGGTCCCTCTGGCCGACGCCTTTATGGCGTTATGACCGTCGGTGTGGCCAGGTCGACGGTCTTAGTTGGTTTTCAAACTAAACACGTCAGTATCTGGTGCCCGACGGCTTTAATGGCCTAAAGTCATCGGCACTGACGGCTATAAGGCCTTAAGTATGTCGAACAACAGTCGATGGCTATGGCCATCGGCAGGCCGACGTTCTTACTCTAAACTCATTGGTTACTGTAGCTTACCGACGGCGATAAGGGCAACATTTGTTTGCACGTTTCCTGTAGTGCTTCCTCTCTCTTTCTCTCTCTCTCTCTCTCTCTCTCTCTCTATCTATCTATCTATCTATCTATCTATCTATCTCACCGCTCTTTTTATCTGGGCATGCTTAGACCATCCGCACCAGCAAACTCTAAAGCATACTCTATCCTCTAAAGCCTACTCTAAACCTTACTCTATATACTATATATTTACAGTTTTCCTTCTTTCTAAATATAGAGTCATCTTTAGAGTGGCTTTAAGAGACCTCGGGTGTGGATGGCCTTACATATTGATATACATGGAAGTGGGGCTGCCTCTCACCACGAGCCCATTGGGTCGGTCGCATCGCTAGCCCGTTAGGCTATTTCTGGCGGGCCGACAAAGCATAAGCGGCGCCGTCAGGGCTCCTGTTCCTGCCCGTCGGGCGCCGCTCCAACCGCTAGGCACACGATCATTCCTCCTGTTCTCGTGATCGCTGCTGGAGGCGGATCTCCAACAAGAGGTCCTCGTCTGACATGGCTTCCTTTGCCTCTCTCCAACGTCTCACTCCCAACAGGGGTCTGTAATTGGCTCCCTCCCCGCCGCCTCTCTCTCCTTCAGATTTCATCGGAGCATGTACAAGTTGTCCATGGTCAGAACCATCACAGCCGCCGCCGTAGCCATCACAGTCGCCGCTGAGGGCCAAAGAAGTTGCTTCCACCGATTCCGGAAAGGTTCGTGCCCCGTATTGGAACTTGGCCCATTTGAGTATGGCTCATTCAGCTGAAATTCCAAAACAATGTAGTTGTTGGTTATAGTCCCATACTGCTAGTGCAAGGTGGTGTAAACCAACATATATAGTAGCCCTCATACCTATGGCTGAATAGAGAAAGAAATAATGAGGGGTCTGGCTATATGTACTCACACACATGCACGAGTGCGCGTGTTTCCTTGATTTTTTGCGTGTTAGCCCGCGTGACTTGTGACTTGCGACGTGCGATCGTGGCGTGGCTGCATTGAGTATTTTTCCCACTTGTATCCTTTACGAAATTTGAACCGTTCTGCACTAATAGAGAATTAGTGCACGATTTATTGCCATAAACGCCATTAATTGACCAGCAATTAGTCGATGTCATTAACATGAAAACGGCTCTTAGAGGGCAGTCGTGCCTATATCAGGCTCTGAAGACATTCAGGTTTCCAATACACAAAAATTCGCTTCCATCCATTTGTCTTCCTTTTTGGAAAGTTGTGTTGTGGTGTTTGAGCTGCCAAAACTTCACTAACCCTCTTCCTTGGCGTGCACCGAGGAGAAGGGTGAGCGGTATCTCCGAACCTTTGTCTTCGTGAAGCCTGCACGAGGGACGGCAATAAGGTTTCTGGGCAGCATATCTGCGGGACCGCTCAAAGCTGTTTTTGACATCGATTTGCGCTGCTACATTGACGAACACAAAGTTTTCATATGTTTTCGCTAGTCTTTATTGTGTTGTTCTACCAACTGCTCTGTAGAGTACACGTTGCAGTTTTGAATATCTGTGAAACTTGCCTCAATTTAGAATCTAGATTTAGAATAATATGCAATTTTCCGACATTCCAGAAACCTTATTGTTGTGTTTATTCTATTATTCTAGCAATGACTGGTGCTTCGGATGCAATGAAACCTGAGAGGTTTGGAGGTGGCAAAAATTTCCGTAGATGGCAGACTAAAGTCAAATTTTGGCTTATGTCCATGGGGCTGTAGTGGGTGATTCACCCAGTAATGCCATTCACGGTTGACCATACCGCCACATATCCAACAGCGCGCAACTCCGCACTTGGCTGCATCTTAACCCTTTTGGCTGATAATCTCTATATGTGTATATGAATTACACAGAGCCCACAGAGTTGTGGGATGCACTAGAGCACAAATATGCTGGTCGCTTGTTGTACACTTGTGAGCAATTCTTTGATTTCAGCATTGATGTTGCAAAGTCTATCGTTGCCCAAGCTCACGAGATACAGCTACTGGCCAGAGAGATTGCAAGTTTGGGATGTGCTTTGCCTGATAGGTTTGTGGCAACAGACATTATTGCCAAACTCCCTGCTTCATGGAGGGATTTTGCCACAAGTCTGAAACACAAGAGGGAAGATATATCTATTGAGAATCCTATTATTGCCCTTGATGTGGAGGAAAAAGCAAGGGCAAAAGACGTTTCTCACACATCTACTGCTGCAGAGAATGGTGCTAGTGCAAACATGATGCAGAAAAAGGCTAATCACAAAAATAACAACAAGGGTAAGATGCAAACTGGTGGTAAAGCCAAGAAAACTACTAACCTCAAAAAGAAGAAAAATGAGAAAGACAATAGGGCATGTTTTGTGTGTGGCAAAGAAGGGCATATTGCAAAAGACTGCCGCTACCGCAAAATCAAAGATGATGAACAACAAAAGAAGGTTACGAATGTGACCATTAACAAAAACAACGGCAGTGAAGCCGATCCTTCTAGGTATGGTAATTTATCATTTGTTTTTTCAGCTGTACAATCCACAGATTGGTGGGTTGATACAGATGTCAATATTCATGTGTGTCCTGATTTGTCTTTATTTCCTTCTTACCAGGGAACACGGTCTTCCACCATATTGATGGGAAACGGATCAGCTGCTTCTGTTCTTGGTGTTGGTACGGTCTAACTGAAGCTCACTTCGGGAAATACTGTCCATTTGAAGAATGTGCAGCATGCTCCAAAAATAAATAGGAATCTGATTAGTGTTTCCTTGTTATGTCAAGATGGTTATAAGTTAGTATTTGAGTCAAATAAAGTTGTAATTTCCATGTTTGGAAACTTTATTGACAAAGGCTATGTGAGCAGAGGCTTGTTCCACCTAAGTACTCTTGATATGAATTATCATTTGAATTTTGCATCTGAGATTAATAAAGCTTGTGAAGCTGATGTATGACACTCACGTTTTTGTCATATTGGTTTTGACACCATTGCTAGAATGTCCAGATTAGATTTTATTCCTAAGTTTAATTTTGTCAAAGGATCAAAGTGTCAATCCTGTGTGCAAGCAAAACAACCTCGAAAACCATTTAAAAGTTTAGAGGAAAAGAGAGACTTGGCACCATTAGATCTTATTCATTCTGATTTGTGTGAGATGAATGGAATATTGACTAGAGGAGGCAGGATATATTTTATGACTTTTATAGATGATGCTACTCGTGTTTGTTATATTTATCTTCTAAAAACTAAAGATGAAGCTCTACATTACTTTAAAATTTATAAGGCCGAGGTTGAGAACCAACTTGAGAGGAAAATTACGGTTGCGCGATGACCGTGGAGGAGAGTATACCTCAAATGATTTCTCTCCGTTATGTACTGAACATGGCATTATCCATAAAGTGACACCACCATATTCACCTCAATCTAATGGGGTAGATGAAAGGAAAAACCGAACTCTAACATATTTTGTTAACACTATGTTAGAGAGTGCCGGTATGTCCTATGAATGGTGGGAGGAAGCTATTTTGACAGCAAATTTTGTCCTGAATAGAGTAGTGACTAAAAACAGAGAAGTCACTCCATATGAGTGATTGAATGGAAGAAAACCCAATGTCAAATTTTTGAGGACTTGGGGCTGTTTGGCAAAGGTCAATCTACCTGAGCTGAAAAAGAGAAAACTTGGACCCAAAACAGTAGATTGTGTATTCTTAGGATATGCACATAACAGTACGGCCTATAGATTTTTAGTAGTTAAATCTGATACTCCAGAGCAAAATGTGAATACAATCATGGAGTCAAGAGATGCTTCATTCTTTGAAACTATATTTTCAATCATGGTGTATTCTTAGGATATGATTTTTAATATTTACTACGAGCACATCTTATGATGAGAATAATCATACCCATACAATTGCTCCTGAGGATTATACATCACTTCAATCAAACGACGAAACACACACATCATCCAGAGAAGATAACAATTTAGTCATTCCTGAATCTTCTCGTAGGAGTAAGAGACAAAATGTCGAAGTGTTTTTGCGATACTTCCCCCGGACCTGCTAAGGGCAGCCCACGGAGGTTCTTTTTTGGAGGAGCGAATTTCTTGTTACTACGAGCTAGATGAACACGGAGGATATTTATGTGGTTCGGGCCGCCGGGAGGCATAATACCCTACATCCACAGGGGTTGTGTTGTATTGTATGAGCGAGGTGTGTGAGAGAGCCCTCTCTCTATCGTGGCTGCCTGCTCCTTTTATAGGTGAAGGGCCGATAGGTTACATTATGACTGGGGCCCGACAGGTGGCCCCGGGTTAATTAGTCATAGAAGTGTATTAACATGTCCTAATGACACGTTAATGGTCTTTAGGGGTCTTTATGGTGTATTAATGTGTCTTGATGACATATCAATGGTGTCTTGAAGTCGCGTTCCTGATAACACACTAATGCTGTCTTGAGTGCACACGTCGTCTTCATGATCCGCAGGACGTGTGGCAGCACTGGACCTTTCCTCAGCGGGGAGGCTGGGTCTAGGGCCGCAGGACGCGTGGCTGCACCGGACCTCTCCTCAATGGGGAGGTTAGGTCCGGAGCCGCAAGTCGCATGGCAGCACTGAAGGTACGGAGCTGCGGAGAACGTGGCAGCACCGGAGACACCCTTGGCAGGGAGACAGGTCTGGAGCTACGGAACACGTGGCAGCACCGGAGCCACCCTTAGTAGGGAGGCAGGTCCGGAGCTGCGGGACATGTGGTAGCTTTTGGGTACTTCCCCTCTTGGGAGGTTGAACCCTGCGTCTTGTCTTCCTTGTATGCGGGGATACCCGGTCTGCAGGGTATCAACAGTGGCCCCGGGCCCACCTCGGGAGAGGCGACCTTACCGGATGTGGGTCCACCATCATCAACGCTAAGAACATCAACAAAGCCCCCCCTGAGAGGTGTCGGTGTTGGGGCTTGAGGTCCGATGATGGAGCTTGATGAAGGTTCGGGAGCGTCCACCATCGATGCTAAGAACATCGACAGCGGCCCCCTTGGAAGGTGCCAGTGTCGGAGGTTGAGGTCCAATGACAGAGCCTGAAGAAGTGTGAAGTCCTGCACAAGAGTGACAACAGAAAGAGTAATAGTGCTCATTGGTTACAACCTTCCTACCCTTAGTTTTGTTGTGGCTTACAGTCCTTAGTCGGGCTACGGGGTCTAAGTAATTCAGTGCGATAGTATTCGGGTATTAGCTGCCGCCTCACCCGGGAACGTGTGCTATCCGGACCCGCCTTACTGTGATGCAACACCAGAATAGGTAGAGTGGCGTACTTAGGGTGCTAGACCAGGCTAAGTCTTTAGCCGACTCCAGACCTATCGTAAGAGTTGTATTTTAGGCGAGTAGGCCATTCAGCGGGCACGAGATCCCAAATGATTAACTACCAAAAATACCCAAAGACATCACAGGTACTTCAGGTTGTCCGTCTGCAGCAGGATAGCACAACTCCTATTGTGGGCAAACAGAAAGATGTAAGAGAGCGAAAAATGGAATAATATGCAGAATATTTAAGCATAATTATGTGAACAAGGTGACAGTATCCGGATTTTGGTTATTGCTTTGTCCAAGAGCATGTGCCTTTCAGTCTCTGGTACTGAACCATAGTGCTGGGGAGGAAGAGTGCGCTGGCTTGGGATCATAGGGCCCGACTTTGGGTGCATGACTAGGCTAAGCAGTCTACACACTCTTGACCTCCCACCGACATTAGTCTTTTGGGAGATGTCTGGCCCCCGGTACTCAGCCATAACATTGGAAAGGTAGAGTGTGCATACATAGGGTGTAGGATCAGGCTAAGCAGGTAGCACACTTTGGACCCCCAGTATTCAGCCGCAAGAAAGGTAGAGTGCGCATACTTAGGGTGCAGGACCAGGCTAAGCAGACAGCACACTCTGGACCCTCTATTGGCATTAGCTTTTCATGGGTGTGATTGTTCAGTGCCATGGGACTCCAAACAGGAGAATAACCAAGGAGACCGGATACGTCACATGTACCTAGTGGCGTCATTGTTGCCATGGTCGCACGTAGTCGTCGCCTGGTTGCGAAAGTAGCCATGAGGCAAAGTGTACAGGCTTAGGGTCATGGGGCACCGGCTTAGGGTGCAAGACCAGGCTAAGAAGGTTGTACACTTTGGACCTCCCACTGGCGGCGGTGGCGGTAGAAAGCCGTCGAGTGGAGAGAGCAGTAGCCACCGGAACACGGAGCGTGTGTCTGTTCGGTCAGCCCGCTATGAAACGGGAGTGGCGCCATCTTCCCTGCTCCCTTCATGGCGCGAGGGTCGAGAAGAGTCGGTGATGGATTAAAGATTCACCATCGAGGTGAGGCTCGTCAATCCAAAAAAGTTCCCCCTTCCTGGTGCGCCAAAACGTCGAAGCACCGAAGGTCCAGAGCTGTGGAGCACGTGATAGCACCGGAGACACCCTTGGCAGGGAGACAGGTTCGGAGCTACGGAACACGTGGCAGCACCGAAGTCACCCTTATTAGGGAGGCAGGTCCGGAGCTGCGGGACATGTGGTAGCTTCTGGGTACTTCCCCTCTTTGGAGGTTGAACCCAGTGTCTTGTCTACCTTGTATGTGGGGTACCCGGTCTGCAGGGTATCGACACAAAAGATTGTGAAATCATTTGGAGATGACTTTATTGTTTATCTTATAGATGATGTGCCCAATACTCTTTCAGAGGCATATGCTTCTCCAGATGCAGAGTATTTGAAAGAGGCAGTCCGTAGTGAGATGGACTCCAACATGTCAAATGGGACTTGGGAGATCACTGATTGTCCAAGTGGGTGTAAACCAATTGGCTATTAGTGGATCTTCAAAAAGAAATTTAAGTCGGATGATACTATTGAGAAGTACAAGGCTAGGCTTGTGGCCAAAGGAATTACACAAAAAGAAGGAGAGGATTTTTTTTTTGACACATACTCTCCTGTTGCCCGAATTACCACCATTAGAGTATTACTAGCGATAGCTTCTTCCTATGGTTTACTTGTCCATCAAATGGACGTAAAAATGGCTTTCCTTTATATAGAGTTAGAGGAAGAAATATATATGGAGCAACCAGATGGTTATAAAATTCCTGGGCAAGAGAATAAAGTGTGTAAATTAATAAAATCCTTATATGGTCTTAAGCAAGCACCCAAACAATGGCATGAAAAATTTGACAACACTCTAACATCAGCTGGATTTAGCGTGAATGAGGCGGACAAGTGTGTGTACTATCATTGTGGTGGGGGTCAAGGAGTAATATTGTGCTTGTATGTCGATGACATATTAATTTTTAGAAGAAGCACAAGCGTGATTGATGTGATCAAATCTTTCTTGTCTGGATGTTTTGACATGAAAGACTTGGGACCAGCAGATGTAATTCTGAATATAAAGTTGATTAGAAGTGAGGATGGAATCACTCTAAATCAATCTCACTATGCGGAGAAAATTCTTTCTCGCTTTGGCTTGATAATTGCAAAGTCTCTCCAAATCCCTATGATGCAAGCATCAAGCTTCAAAAATTTATGGGAGAGGGAAATCTACGATATTCACAAATAGTCAGTTCCCTTATGTATCTAGCTGGTGCCACGCGACCTGATATCTCCTATGTTGTGAGCAAACTCAGTCGGTTCACATCAAACCCTGGAGATCATCATTAGAAGGCACTTGAACGAGTATTGTGCTATTTGAGAGGCACAACCTCGCTTGGAATTCACTACACGGGATATCCACTAGCATTGGAGGGATATAGTGATTCCAGTTGGATCTCAGATGCGGATGAAATGAAGGCCACGAGTGGCTATGTGTTTACGCTTGCTGGTACTACAGTTTCATTGAGGTCTTGTAAATAGATTGTATTAACAAAGTCTACTACAGAGGCTGAACTTGTAGCACTTGAAACAGCTAGCAATGAGGCTGAATGGCTAAGAGAGCTATTGATGGACTTACCTTTTATTGAAAAGTCGTTACTGCCTATCCTAATGTATTGCGACAACCAATCAATGCTAGCTCAGGTTATGAATACAAAGGATAATTCAAAGTCCAACAAGCACATCAAGCATAGACTGAAATCTGTCAGAAAGATGAAAAACTCAAGAATCATAGCTGTGAGCTATGTGAAAAGTGCAAATAATCTGACAGACTCCTTCACAAAAGGATTATCACAGAATGTGGTTTCCGTAATGTCTAAGAACATGGGTATGAGGCCCACCTGAAGTTACATCACAACGGTAACCTGTCCTTTTGATCGGAGATCCCGTAATTTAGGTATTAGGAAAAACAAGTTGACTGATGTAACCAAAGAGTACATTATAAATAAATAATGTACCCATGTTCAAATGACACCCAATACTCTTTATTGTATGGAAGGTTGGCACAAATAAAGGTTTAATGTTTTCCGTTGTAAAGATATTAGCCTACAGGATATCTTGAAGGAAAATACCTACTTGAGCTTAATTGTAGGTCGCAGTTCGTGAGAATAGGGCGTTCTCATAAAGGCTCATGAAAGATACGGGAGCAGACCATTAACACTCCAGATAGGTGAGGTTGTCTGACAGCCTAGTATCAGTTCTGATTTCAAGTGAAATCTTTTCACACAAGGCTGAGAATTCAAGGCATAGTCCATTCTTCAGACGTGGAAAGATGAATCTTGTTATTCTAGATATAAGTTCAACCCGTACGGGACTCATACCGAAATACTGATATATAAAACAATACTGCAGCACAGAGATCTTTTATTCTTCATTCCTTGCTTTGAAATTGGTGGGGGATTGTTGGAATTTGGCCCATTTGAGTATGGCCCATTCAGCTGAAATTCCAAAGCAATGTGGTCGTTGGTTATAGTCTCATACTGCTAGTGCAAGGTGGTGCAAACCAATATATATAGTAGCCCTCATACCTATGGCTGAATAGAGAAAGCAATAATGAGGGGTTTGGCTATATGTACTCACACACACGCACACGCGCGCGTTTCCGCGATTTTCGCGTGTTAATCCGCGTGACTTGTGACTTGTGACGCGCGACTGTGGCGTGGCTGCATTGAGTATTTTTTCCACTTGTATCCTTTACGAAATTTGAACCGTTCTGCACTAATAGAGAATTAGTGTGTGATTTATTGCTATAAACGTCATTAATTGACCAACAATCGGTGGACGTCATTAACATGAAAACGGCTCCTAGAGGGCAGCCATGCCTATATCAGACCCTGAAGACATTCAGGTTTCCAATACACACAAAAATTCTCTTCCATCCATTCGTCTTCCTTTTTGGAAAGTTGTGCTGTGGTGTTTGAGCTGCCAAAACTTCACTGACCCTCTTCCTTGGCATGTACCAACCCTCTTTCTTGGCGTGCACCGAGGAGAAGGGTGAGCAGTATCTCCGAACTTTTGTCGTCGTGAAGCCTGCACGAGGGACAGCAATAAGGTTTCTGAGCAGCGCATCTGCGCGACCGCTCAAAGCTGTTTTTGACATCGATCTGCACTGCTATATCAACAAATCCAAAGTGAGTTCATATGTTTTCGCTAGTCTTTATTGTGTTATTCTACCTACTGCTCTGTAAAATACGTGTTGCAGTTTTGAATATCTGTAAAACTTGCCTCAATTTAAAATCTAGATTTAGAATAATACGCAATTTTCCAACACTCCGGCCTCGGCCCCGCCCCCGCCCCTGCCCCTGCCCCGACGGTTATCCTGACCCGAAGTCAAACACTCGCCTGAACAGATAAGAACTATACTGGAAATCTAAGGTCTAAGCACCTTGCCTTTCGATACAATGCAAGTTAGATGAAAAATCATGCTGGTGTAAATTTCCAGCTACAAGCTGCGGATTTAATTCCTTGTAGAAATGTTGAAGTGGTGACTCCTTTACTGAACTCTTGTACCATAGCGTGTATTCGTATTTGCTTTGTTTCCGTAGTTAATGTATGACATGACCGGTTAATGATAGCAGTGTACCGGAAGCAAATATGCAGAGCAAGCACTCCGCTTCTTTAGTGCGTCGCTGATGATGCGATGAATAGTTACTTCTTGCCAACATTTTATGAGGAGAAACTAGTTCTACTTTCCAACTCCAGTTGGAAAATAAAGTTCTCATTTTTAGAAAATGCCGTTCCTCTTTCAGCAAGGTGTTAGACACCCAAATTTGCATTCTTCTCCGTTATTTTCAGTAACAGATACGTGCACCTTTCTTAAAAAAACACTAGAACAGCCATCCTCTTTGTTTATCTTATTAAACTTAACCTCGCAAGGTTTTTGTTTTTTTAGAACATCCTAGTAACCTACTTCTGCAGGAACGTATTTTTTTTATGTTTGTCAAATTAGTTTGCTTCTGGACGTGCTAAAGAAGGAAGAAGAAATGCTTGTGGCTGTAAAAGAAAGACAGGCAAAGGTAAGATCAATGATATTTTTTATTAGTTTTCAGTTGTACCTTAGGCCCATTATTTGAAGTATTATTTTTTTCTGAGAATGTGTGAGTCAGAGTAGATGTTTTATGTTTCGAGATGGAATTACACCTTAGTACATGTTCTGAGAATGTGTGAGTCAGTCATTTGATTTATTTTCCAAATAACTAAATCATTACATTGCTGAAAAAAGGATGGTGTACTATGTTATGTTTCTGAGAACAATGTGTACTATGTTGTGTTTTTGAAAAAAAAATAACATGAATATGAATGTGTGTGTTTCTGAAAAAGAGGATGGTTTACTAGTACTACATCACTACATTCTGAGAACAGTGTGTACTATGTTATGTTTCTTAAGCCTTGAATAAATTTCTAACAGTACTTAATTATCATTATGACTTGTACAGTTGCACTGCTTGCTACACTCTTGTTACTTTGTTCTAGGCTGATTCTCGGTAAGGTGATCCATTATGTTTCACATTTGATATTCAGCGGAAGAAGAAACTTATGAGGTTGAAGAGGTACTGCCGAAAGATGAGGCAGAGATCCAAGTAAGCAGATGGAGATGGATGATGGTGGTGGGTGGAGTGTTTGCATGTTTCATCGGCTGTAGGGATTCATCAGACACAGCTAGCATGCTTTGCCACCATTCTTCTGTTGAATAGCTTGTCTAGGAAATCTGCACTTCCGTGGGCCTGTTATCGTTGTTCTAGTTTTATCAAGAATTCTGCAATAAGACAGATCAGTAATCATGTGAACCTGTTGTGGAGTTTTATTTACTGCTAAAATCTACCTACCGTTTTTAACTCATGTGTTGTGATTGTTGGTGTATGATTGTATTTTGTTCCTGATTTCTGTTATGTTTAGATTGGTCTTTGTTGCTGTTTAGTTGAGGCAGATGCAGACTTTGGTTTTAATGCTGTAGTTCATATGGAGCCTGAAAAGGCTCAAAATTATAATATTCCAAATCATTACAATTTATATTGCTGTGCTAATGTACTATTGCTAATATGCGATCAATTATTTTTATCTTTATGCTTTTGGTAATTAGTCTGTAATTTGTCTTCATATGAGATTTAAAAGATCTAAAACAGACTGTCAAACTTTGTGAAGAAACGTGGGCCTGTGGGCGAGTGACCCAGTGGACTATTGGTGAGAGACTGAAAGCCAGTCCGGCAGGCGAACGAGTGCGTGAGCGGGCGGCAGGCGAACGAGTGCGTGATGGGCTGACGGGCGCCGTTGGACGCCGCCAAAAGCACGCGGGCGCCGCTGGCGGGAAACGGTCGGCCCGCTAGCGGGAAGCGGCGTGAGCGGCGGCAGGACGGGCCGCCGCGGACACTCCCGTTTTCATCGTGACATTGAACCGAAGGTAGTGGTACCGGTACCATTCGATTCGATCCATTTGCCGACTCTGCTCCATCAGTCTGCGCACACATAAAATTCAGGACGCGAAACAATCAAATCCGCGTGGACACATCGCAAAAACACGCGCGTGCTGCTTGGTACCAAAACATCGATTTATCACTGCGGACCTGCAGGGAAAGAGCTCACCCTACTACGGAGTATGTTAGAAAATATGAGGCAATTTACTGAATAATTCCGGAAAAACGCGAGAAAACTGTAGCGATCGGCAAACAGACGGGACAAGAAATAACACGTACCGATTTGAAGCCGAACGAACCGCTGTAGATCCGACGGCGAACGGCCGCTGCAGACGTTGGTGACGACGTTGAGCCGCAGCGCCTGGTTTTCTCGGTAGACGAGCTGTGGTGAAGAACGCGAGCAGTCGCGTGGAGCGCTTCCCAAAAAACTTATTCGCCCTCTCCCGGTGCAGGATCGCAAGGGCGAGCGGTTCCAGAGATCTGCTCTCCCGATCGTCAGTGCACGCCGGCGCTCAGGATGGAGTAGACTAAAAGACGGCGCAAAGAATGCGAATGTGGGAACGATCTGATCGTGGAATGACTGTCGTACCGCGCATGCCCGTATATATAGAGTCCCACGGAGGCGGTTCGTATGCGATCCGGAGAATTCGGATCCGAACTGACTCCGCAGTCGTAAACGCGTATGTCTCCAACGACTTGGACTCTGTCTCGGGTAGCCCTAAAAGTTCGGAAGCCCAAAAGCCCAAAGCCCAGTTTAATTTTTCCCAAAAATATAAAATTTGGGCTCGGCTCGAGGCTCGAATTCATACGAACACGCGCGCGCGTGTGCAGGGCCGGGCGGGGCGAGGCGATGCGAGGCGAGGCGTGGCGTGGCGAGGCGGGCAAGCGAGGAGGAGGAGGAGAAGCGCGCGTGGGCCACCCCTCTCTTCCTCTCTTCTCTCTCACTCAAGGAGTGGAAGAGCAACCGCTCTTATATGTAGGGGTTGCTCCACTTCCACTTCCCATGTGGGACTAACACTTAGCACTACTCCCTCTTGCCCTAATGGGCCTTTGAGATTTTATAGAATTTATTTTTGAATTTGTATGGGTCAAGCCCATTAATTCCAACAATCCTCCACCAGATCTCAAAGCCATTAGGAGAGAGGTCATTCTCGTTCCTTGTTTGATATACTAGTGTTTTCGGCAGAGACTGTGAAGTTGAACTTCTGCCTAGATCCTCAAGTTTCATCACGTCACAACTTGAACAATGGACTACGCCTTGAATTGTAAGTTTTGTGTGAACTGACTTCACCCAAAGACTATTACCAGTATTTTACTACCAGTAGTCTACCCCGCGGGTGGAGCATATGCGTCGTACTCCCTGGTCTCTTCATAAGCTTTCCAGAGATCACCCAAATCTCACAGACTGCGATGTTAGGCAGTCGGAGCTCATATAGATGTGTTTCTTTCAAGACTGCCCTGTAGGACGGCATCTTTGCTACACATTGCCAGCATAAACACATTAAGGAAAATCGTCAACCTGCCTTACAGTTTGAGAGTACAAGTGTGCATCTTCACATAGAGAGGGTCTAAAGGAAGTACTCTCCTCGGTGAACCACTAAGTTATTTTTCCATATCCTAATTCATGGGATCTCCGATCATATAGGTTGGGTTACTATTATGGTGTCACATCAATGGGTCTCAAACCCATCTCTCTCGATGCACTTTCTATCACATTACGTGATAGACCCTTCGTAAAGGGATCTGCCAGGTTTTTGTTTGTTTGTATGTACAAAATAGTAATAACTTCGGAGTTTCTCGTTTTCCTGACAGATTTTAAACGTCTCTTGACGTGTCTTGATGATTTTGCATTATCCTTAGAACTGGTCACTTTGGCAATCACTGTCTGATTATCACAGTTCATAAGGATTGTCGGCAATGGTTTCTCAATTATAGGCAAATCCATCAAGAGCTCTCGCAGCCATTCTGCCTCTGTAGTTGCTGCCTCTAAAGCAATGAGTTCTGCTTCCATGGTTGACCTCGTCAAAATGGTCTGTTTGCAAGACCTCCATGATATAGCGCCACCAGCTAGAGTGAACACATATCCACTCATGGCATAGAGTTCATCAACATCAGAGATCTAGTTCGAATCACTATAACCCTCAGGCACGGCCGGATGTCTCCATAACTCATTGTACCACTCAAGTAGTGCATAACTCTTTTAAGTGCATGCTAATTATCTGTACCCGGATTTGACATGAACCTGCTCAGTTTGCTCACAGCAAACAAGATATCAGGATGGGTTGCGCTAGCTAAGTACATGAGTGAACCGATCATCTGAGAATATCTGAGTTGATCTCTTGACTCTTTCTTGTTCTTTCTAAGTATCATGCTAGGATCATAGGGTGTTGGAGAAATCTTGCTATCCATAAAGCCGAACCGGCTCAAGATTTTCTCGACATAGTGGGATTGACTTAAAGTAATTCCACTCTCATCCTTATTCAGCTTAATGTTCAAAATAACATTAGCTTCTCCCAGATCTTTCATATCAAAACACTTTGATAGAAAATACTTGACCTCAAAAATTATATTAATGCTCGTACCAAAAATGAGTATATCATCTACATACAAGCATAATATAACGCTATCGTCCCCAACATGGCGATAGTACACGCACCGATCAGCCTCATTAATGACAAAACCCGCAGACATCAAAGTACTATCGAACTTCTCATGCCATTGCTAAGGTGCTTGTTTCAGGTCATACAAGGATTTCAACAATTTGCACACTTTTGTCTCTTCACCTTTCACTACGAACCCATCAGGTTGTTCCATATAAATCTCCTCTTCCAACTCTCCGTTCAGGAAAATTGTCTTTACATCCATTTGATGGATGATTAGACCATAAGAGGCAGCCAGAGAAAGTAGTACACAAATTGTCGTCATTCTGGCGACAGGTGAATTGGTGTCAAAATAGTCTTCACCTTCCTTTTGAGTATAGTCCTTTGTAACTAGTTTTGCCTTGTACTTTTCAATAGTACCGTCAGGCCTGAGCTTCTTCTTGAACACCCACTTGCAGCCTACTAGTTTGCACTCGTATGGCCGTTCAATTAACTCCTAGGTTTCATTGGAAAGAATTGAGTCCATCTCACTATGAACTGCTTCTTTCCAGTCATCTGCATCAGGTGATGCATATGCCTCTGCTATGGATCTAGGAGTATCATCCACAAAGTACACAATGAAATCATTGCCGAAGGATTTTGCAATCCGTGATCTCTTACTCGACTGAGTTATTTCATTGTGTTCCTCCTCTGGGACATTCTCAAACGGTGTATCAAGAAACTCGCTAGCTGTGGTGGATTCAGGACAAATTTCAGAAGAGATCCTAGCAGTGCTATGCATATCTTTCATAGGAAAAATATTATCAAAAAATGTTCCATCACGAGATTCCATAATAGTATCAACATGCATATCAGGTACCTCAGATTTAACTACTAAAATTCTATATGCGATGCTCTGATGAGCATAGCCTAGAAAGATACAATCCACTGTCTTTGGTCCCAACTTGCATTTCTTGGTAATTGGAACATTGACCTTTGCCAAACATCCCAAGTACGCAAGTATGAAAGTGATGGTTTTCTCTAAACCCCTCCTCATAAGGGGTTTTCTCTTTATTCTTGTTTGGAACGCGGTTTAGGACATGACATGAAGTCAATAGAGTCTCCCCCACCATGCCTTAGATAAACCGGACGTGTCTAACATGGCATTCACCAAGTCACACAATGTGTGGTTTTTCCTCTCGGCTATCCCGTTTGATTGGGGTGAATAGGGAGGCGTCCTCTCATGTATAATATCGTGTTCTGCACAAAAATCATCAAATATTTTGGGAAAATACTCACCACCACGATCTGACCTAAGACGTTTGATCTTTCTCTCTAATTTAGTTTCTACTTCAGATTTATAGATTTTAAAGTAGTCTAAAGCTTCATCTTTAGTTTGCAACAAGTAAACATAGCAGAATCTAGTAGAATCGTCTATTAATGTCATAAAATATTTCTTTCCACCTTTTGTCAACACACCGTTCATCTCGCATAGATCAGAATGTATGAGTTCTAATGGTGCCAAGTTTCTCTCCTCGGCTGCCTTGTGAGGCTTTCGAGGTTGCTTTGACTGTACACAACTATGGCACTTAGAGCCTTTGACAATGGTGAATTCCGGAATTAATTTGAGACTAGATAGCCGATTCATTAAACCAAAATTAACATGACATAAACGAGAATACCAAACACTTGCATCATCATTAATATCACCACAAATATGGTTTACTGACTTATTATTAAACTCCGAAAGAGAAAAGCAGGACAGACCTCCGCATTCATAGCCTTTACCAATAAATTGTCCATGCTTGGACACAACTATTTTATTGGACTCTAAAACTACTTTAAACCCATCTCTACATAGAAGGGTACCGCTAACAAGATTCTTGTTCATTGTAGGGACATGCTGCACGTTCTTCAGCTGGACAATCTTTCCCGAAGTGAACTTCATATCAACCGTGCCAACACCACGAACAGAAGCATGTGACTCATTCCCCATTAGGACGGCGGAATCCTAAACGAACTGGTAAGAAGTAAACATGAACATGTCAGAATATACATGAACATTAGCACCTGTATCAAACCACTGAGATGATGTTTGAGAAACGGAAAGAACAGTAAAAGAATTACCGTACCCATCTGCATTGCTAGACGTCACAATGTTGACATTCTTTTTCCCTCTGCGGTCTGCCCTCTCAGGACAGTCTTTGGAAAAATGTCCCTGCTCCCCACAGGTGTAGCAGCAGCCATCATTGGCTTTGTTTGCCTTCTTCTTCTTCTTGAAAGTAGTAGTTTTGTTTGGCTTGAATTGAGACTTGTTCCCTTTGTTCTTGACATTGGGTTTCTGCACCATATTAGCATTGGCACTAGATTGATCATCATCTCCTTTCTTAGTAGCTTCCTTAGCCCGAGCCTTCTCCTCAACATCAAGAGATGCTATCAGGTTTTCAACTGATATTTCCCGTCTCTTGTGTTTGAGAGTTGTGGCGAAGTTCCTCCATGAAGGAGGTAACTTTGCAATAATGCACCCAGCCACAAACTTATCGGGTAAAGGACACTTAAGGAGATTGAGTTATCTCGCAAGGCATTGTATTTCATAAGCTTGTTCAACTATGGGACGGTTGTTAACCATCTTGTAGTCATAAAAATTCTCCATGATATACAATTCACCGCCTGCATCGGCTCCACCATACTTAGCTTTTAGTGCATCCCATAGCTTCTTACTATCTGTGACTGTCAGATAGACATCACAAAGTTTAATATCAAGAACACTTAAGATGCATCCTCTGAGGGCAGAATTGGCTTCCTCGAACTTTGTCTGTTCTTCAACAGACAAAGGACCTTGAGGTCTGCCCTCAGTTACCCAGAAGATCTTAAGCGATTGGAGCCAGAGCGTGGCCTTAAGTTGCCACCTCTTGAAGTGCACGCCAGAGAATTTCTCCGGCCTCAATGCATCGGCTAGAGTCATCATGTTCAACTCAAGAAATTGTCTAATAAGGTTTTTGGATTGTTAGAAAATAGGAGGCAATTTACTGAATAATTTTGGAAAAACACGAGAAAACTACAACGATCGGCAAACAGACGGGACAAGAAATAACGCTTACCGATTTGAAGCCGAACGAACCGCTGTAGATCCGACGGCGAACAACCGCTGCAGACGTTGGTGACGACGTTGAGCCACAGCGCCCGATCTCCTCGATAGACGAGCCGTGATGAAGAATGTGAACAGTCGCGCGGAGCGCTTCCCAAAAACCTTATTCGCCCTCTCCCAGTGCAGGATCGCAAGGGCGAGCGGTTCCGGAGACCTGCTCTCCCGATCGTCGGTGCAGGCGGTGCTCGGGATGGAATAGACTAGAAGGCGGCGCAAGGAACACGAACGTGAGAACGATCTGATCGTGAGATGACTGCTGTACCGCGCACGCCTGTATTTATAGAGTCTCACGGAGGCGGTTCGTATGCGGTCCGGAGGATCCGGATCCGAACTGACTCCGCAGTCGTAAACGCGTCCGTCTCCAACGACTTGGACTCTGTCTCGGGTAGCTCCAAAAGTTCGGAAGCCCAAAAGCCCAAAGCCCAGTTTAATTTTCTGCAAAAAATATAAAATCTGGGCTCGACTCGAGACTCGAATTCACACGAACACACGCGAGACGAGGCGTGGCGTGACGAGGCCAGCAAGGAGGAGGAGGGGGAGCGCGCGTGGGCCGCTCCTCTCTTCCTCTCTTCTCTCTCACTCAAAGAGTGGAAGAGCAACCTCCCTTATATGTAGGAGTTGCTTCACTTCTACTTCCTATGTGAGACTAAAACTTAGCACCCCTCTCTCTTATTTTAATGGGCCTTTGAGATTTTCTAAGATTTATTTCTGAATTAGTATTGGACCAAACCCATTAATTCCAACCGATTAGATTGAAACTAGCACAACGCTCGCGCGCTGCTGGTTGTGCACAGCGCTTTGTGTGGATGACCACTGATCACCATTCACTCGCGCAGTCGCATGAGCGTGCCAACGAGCGAGGAAGCTGTGGCGGCCGTGCTGGAGTTGCGAGCAAGTTGCCCAGATGAAGATGCTGCCTTCGCTGAATCTAGCCGGTCCAGGCAGCAAGTTGGTTCGGGACGTGTCACGTCACGTGTATCGTCCTCGTCCGTGAAAACGTGCACGTCGCCTTTTGACATTAACATAGTATTTTTTTTTCCGTTTTGAAGTTATTATTATCAAGGTAAATTTTTAATTTAACTTCAAATTATATTTATTATATACTGATATTAATTAAGAATAGAGGGAGTGCTGCTGTAAGAAACGTTGTTTTCTTTTCAGAAGAAGCAATGCAAGTGGCAAAAAGAGTAAATTATCCAGAGCAAACAACTGCCTCGGTAGCCCGACCGGAACGCCTGGTCCTCTCGCCCTCGCAACCGACAAAACCACGACTCCTGATCCTGGTCTCCGGCTTCGTGCGGCGCACCAGGAAGGCGCCTAGAAGCACGGTGATGTCACCTTATCTCGTCCCTATAGTTCTCCAAATGGGTTGGGCCAATTGGGCGGCCCGAAGCCCAGCACGAAAAAACATGGCCCGAGCACGGGCCCGATCCGAAGAGAATTGTGTCGGGCCGGCCCGGGAACGATGATCGGGCCGTGCTTGGGCCGGCTTCTCAGCACGTTGGGCTAGCCCGAGCCCGACACGATTTTTAGGCCGGCCCGTAGTGGCCCGACATCTCCTCAGATCTGACATTTGAACCGTTGATCACCACGTCTATTTTCAGCCGTCGGATCCAATATTATCTCAGTATATAAATACGGTGCCACCTCAACTCCAACCCTAGCCGCCAGACGCTCTTCTCAGCCTCCTCACGAGGCACGCGCCTCTGCCGCCCCGCGCTCGCTGGCCGCGCCGCCGACCTCAGAGCCGCCGACCGCGCTCGCCGGCTGTGCCGCCGTCCGCGCCCACCAGCTGTGCCCGCCAACCGCGCCGCCTGCCATGGAGTCGTCGTCCGCGCCCGCCGGCCGCGCCGCCAGCTTCGGATCCGCCGTCCGCGCCGCCGGCCTCGGATCCGCCGGCCTCGGTTCCGCCGTCAGCCAGCCTCGGAGCCGCCTCCCGCGCCGCCGGCCTCGGAGCCGCCTCCCGCGCTCGCGCTCAGCCCCGCGCCCGCGCCGCCCTTCGGCGAGGGCTGTCTCCGCCGCCGCCGGGCTCGTGCCGCCGGGCCGTCGTGCCGTCGGGCCGCCGCCGTGCCGCCGGGCTAGCCCTTCACGAAGCAATGGCCGCCGTGCCGTGCCTGGGCCGACTCTCGGCACGGCAGAACGGCACGGCATGGTACGGAAGCGGCTTCGTGCCTGGTAGTGCCGGGTCGCTTCGTGCCGGGCCTTACCGTGCTCGGGCCGTGCTCGGGGCGGGCGGCCCATTTAGGGATCTATACTCATCCCGCGCCCTGGCTTCATATATAGCCGTTTGCACTCGTGCCCCCGTGACCACGCGCAACGCAGACGCACGCAAGCACCACAACTCCGGCCGTGCAGGTCACCTGACCGCTCGAGTGCATCGCCATGGCCTTATTGCAAGAACACCTCAACTTCATCCGCGCACACCTCCTCGAGGACCACGACGTTGCAACTGGCGCAGTAAGCTCCGACAGCTCGTCGGCGTCGCCCTCGCCCTCGCCGCCGGGGCAGAGGCAGGCGCCCGCGCTCTCCGTCTCGCTGCCACCGAGGCAGCAGCAGTGGGCGGCGCCGCCGCCGCGGGCTCGCCAGGAGGAGCAGCAGTGCCGCGGCTACGAGCCGGAGGGGGAGGACGACTTCCGGCGGTACCGCGGCGTGCGGCAGCGGCCGTGGGGCAAGTACGTGGCGGAGATCCGGGACCCGGCGCGGAAGGGCACGCGCGTGTGGCTCGGCACCTACGACACCGCCGTTGAGGCCGCGCGCGCATATGACCGCGCCGCGTTTCGCCTCCGCGGCTCCAAGGCCATCCTCAACTTCCCCAACGAGGTCGCCTTCGGCACCGCCGCCCGCCGGGCTCCCTCTGCTGCTGCTCATCTCCACGACAGTTACGCCGCCGGTAACATAAGGGCGAGGGTCGCCGGAGCCATCTTTTCAATGGGAGGCCGAGTTCTTGAAGGAGGTGAAGAAGGAGCGAGTCCAGGAGCCCGCCACGAGTTTGTCATCACCCTGATAGAGGAGGACCAGCAGAGGGACGTTGGCCGGAAGAAAGAAACACCATCGTTCAAGATCGGAGAAAAGGACGGCCCGGGGGACGGCCCAGTCATCATCGAGGAAGGCGGCTCGACACAGCCCAAGTACTCAAAGGAAACGTGTGCTACTTAGCGCAGGGGACAGGAAAGGAGTTAGTTAGGATATGATCATTATGTTTCTCCCTTGTCTTCTTCTTCTTCCTGACTTCTCCTCTGCCTCCCCCTTCTTCTCAGAACTCATCTATGTGATGTAATATGAAACGCTGAGTGATCCAGCGATCTGAGTGGGAAGGTTGCAACACCCAAACTATTTCGTGTGTGGTTCTTTGTGTTCTGTTGTTGTTGTCGCTGATCGTTTCATGTTTGATCATGGGATCTTGGTCTGAGATTGTCCTGGTACTACACTGGTATCAGAGACGGGTTTTGTGTCTTTCTCGCTATTCTCTCGGCTTGATTTGTAAAATTCCAAAGGGAAGGTTGTGATCGCTTGCCGATCGCTGTAAATCCGTTACTCGGGTTGAGTCGGCTTGGAGGAGGAAGTTCACAGCGGCGCTGGCGTCGTTTAAACCAAACCTCAGACTCGCTTTCTTGCAGCAAAAATGACAGAGGCAGACAAAACCACACAAGAGACTCTCGCTAAAATCACTGAGAAGTTAGAAGCTCTTGATGCGAAGATTTCTTTTGTTGCTACTGATCTTACTGTTGTTACATCTGATCTGACTACTGTGACTTCCAAGGTTGATATAGCTTTGACCGCTATTGGCACTCTTAAGCAGGATCATTTCAACTTATCGAAGCAGATCAAAGCGACATCGAGTGGCTCAACCCCTGACGAGGGCATCATCGGGCCACCTCCAGGTCCCCCACCCTTGCCCAAGATCACGTTTCGGCCACTGAACGTCAATCCAGAGGCTGCACTCTCACAAGGTTTAACTCTGAACGCCCCATACCTGCATATTCCTTGTCTGACTCCTGTTAGTGTCTCTGGTCCTGATCATGAGCGCATGCATGAGGTGAAAAGTAAATGGATGCCTAAGATAGACTTCCCTCACTTTGATGGGACGGACGTGAGAATTTGGCTTGACAAGTGTGAAACATATTTCATTCTGTACCAGATACCTGCTAATTTTCGTATCATTGCTGCATCTCTGCATCTGAAGGATCGTGCAGCACACTGGTTTCAGTCCTATAAATTGTCACATAGTTGTCACTCATGGGATGATTTTATGAGTGCCATCACAAGTGAATTTGATATTGACATTCATAGGCTTAAGACTATGGAATTGCTTAGGCTTCATCAGTCTGGTACTGTCTCTGATTATATATCCTCCTTTGAGAAGATTGTGTATCACCTTCGCTTATATGATCCATCGCTCAGTGAAACTATATTGGTGTCTCAGTTTCTCATTGGTCTCTAGGAGGAGTTGCGTGCAGGGGTTGAAATGCAGATTCCTACAACTTTATCCAAAGCTGCAACTCTTACTTCTGTCCAGGAACAACTACTGGAAAGGCAGAAGAAGTTACCTATGAGAACATCCACTCGTCAGTTTCATAGTTCAGTTAGTCGAGACAGTAAACCTTCCTTCACACCTTCTAAAATCTGGCGAGCAAAACAACTCAAAGAGTATCGACAGGCTAATGGACTCTGCTTTAATTGTGGGGAGAAATACAGTCCATCTCACACATGTGGCTCTGCTGTCAAAGTCAGCTTCACGCTCTTTGGGCAGACACAGATGATGGTGGTGGATTCTTGTCTGAAGATATTCTGGTCATTATTGACAAACCTTCTACCTCACTTATGGATGAGCATTTCCTTTCCCTGAATGCTATTTCAGGGAAGCCACATTCCAATTCAGTTCAACTTAGAGCTATGGTACATAACCAAGTTCTTCTCATCTTGGTAGACTCCGGGAGTTCTGATACATTTGTGAATTCATCTGTTGTCTTGAAGTTGCAGCTACCAACACATGCTATTTCTCCATTCTCAGTCAAAGTTGCAAATGGCCAGACCATTACCTGCAATTCTGAAGTGATTGATATGGATTGGTATATCCAGGGATTTACATTCTCTTGCTCTGCAAAAGTGATTGATATTGGGGCTTATGATCTCATCTTAGGTATGGATTGGCTAGACTAACATAGCCCAATGATATGTGATTGGTTACATAAGACTCTGCAGTTCAACCACAAGGGCAAACTAATCACATTGCAGGGACTGTTGGATCAACAGACACCTTCTCTGACTGCTATTTCAGCTGAACATCTTCATAAATGTTCCAAGAGTAGTGATATTTGGGCACTGGTTTGTTTGGATTTCGTTGAGAGTGATAATTCTGAGAAAGAGGCCTCTCAAAATATCCCTCTTCCAGAGGCAGTCAAGACACTTATTGAGCAGTTTTAGCACATTTTTCAAGAACCTTCTGCATTACCCCCTCCAAGGGCTTATGACCATGCCATTAGCCTCTTACCCAACTCTGATCCCATTAATTGCAGACCATACTGTTACTCCCCTGAACAAAAGGACGAGATTGAACGACTGGTTTCTGAAATGTTACACAATGGTATCATTGTGCCAAGCACCAGTCCTTTTGCATCTCTTGCCTTGTTGGTCAAGAAAAAAGATGGCACGTGGAGACTCTGCATAGATTACAGAAAACTGAATGCAGTGACAGTGAAGAACAAATTCCCTATGCTCGTTATTGAGGAATTCTTAGATGAGATTGCTGGATCTAAATTTTTCTCCACAATTGATTTCAAGTCTGGGTTTCATCAAATCAGAATGCAACAATCTAATGAAAGCAAAACTGCATTCAAGACTCACCATGGACATTTTCGATTTCGGGTGATGCCATTTGGCCTAACAAATGCTCCGACAACATTCCAGTGTGTAATGAATGCTGTTTTTGCTAAGTTTATGAGAAAGTTTGTCTTGGTTTTTATGGATGATATTCTTGTCTGCAGCAAGACCCTGAAAGACCACATTCAACACCTGCATCAGGTGTTCACAACAATAGCTGACAACAAATTCTAGATTATGTTCAGTAAGTGTGTTTTTGCCCAGCAATCCCTCACATACCTTGGTCATATCATTTCTAAATATGGAGTTGCAACTGATCCCTCTAAAACTTCGATTATGCTGCACTGGCCCACACCAACTTCTTTCACTGAACTTAGAGGATTCCTTGGCTTTACTGGATACTATAGAAAAATTATGAGAAATTATGGCATCATTGCAAGACCCCTGATTAATGTGCTTAAGCAGAAACATTTCTCCTGGTCACAAGATACACAAAAGGCCTTTGATACTTTGAAAATGGTCATGTCTAACACTCCTGTCCTAACTTTCCCAGACTTTTCTATACCATTTGAAATTGAAATAGATGCTTGTGAGGAAGGAGTGGGAGCTGTATTATCGCAAAAGGGCCATCCTCTGGCCTTCTTCAGTAAAGCTTTGAGTGTTAATAACAAAAAACTCTCTGTGTATGAAAAGGAATTCTTAGCAGTAATGATGACTGTGGATTGATGGAGATGTTATCTGCACAAGAGCCCTTTTATTATAGGAACTGACCACAAAAGCCTCTGTCATCTTCAAGATCAATCTTTATCCACACCTCTGCAACAGAAAGCTATGTCTAAACTTGCTGGGTTGCAGTTTCAGTTTCAGTATAAGGAAGGTAAATCTAATATTGTGGCCGATGCTTTGTCTCGAGTGGGCAAATTTTTTTAGTTGCATGTTGTATCGTCTATTGTCCCTATTTGGATCCAGGAAGTCATGAACTCTTATTACACTGATCCTAAATCTCAGGACCTGTTGACTCAGCTAGCCCCTGTTTTCAAGTCGTCGACTAGTCGTCGACTAGTCGTCCAGTCGGTCCCGGGAGGCCGACTGAGGCCTCCGACTCGACTTTCATGGCAAGTCGGGCGACTTGCCGTCGACTTGCCTTTTCCAGTCGACTAGTCGTCGACTTATGTCTTTAAGTCGGGCGACTTGGTGAGCTTCTCAGCCCAGACCAGCCCAAGGCCCATTAGGAACCCTAATAATCCTCTCCTGATCTACCCTTCCCTTCTGCTCTGCCTTCTGCTGCTGCTACACAAGATGAGGGGATTATGGAAGAGGAAGAGCAAGGCAATGAGGGCAATGAACAAGGTGATGAAGACTATATGCCTAATGATGATGAAGAAGTGGATGACTTTGGTGAATCCCCACATAGCAGCCCTACTCAAGCTGGTGGTGAAGAAAATGCAATGGATAATATTGATTTCGGAGATATTTGAACTACCTTGTATCTATCTAGATTCTAGCAGCTGCTGCAACTTAGCTATCTATTTGAACTATATGTGACTGTTATGAACTTATGAGTTTGGCATATGTGGCTGATTGGTTTCTGTCTTTCCGAAGTGAATTTGGTTCAGATTCATCCTTCAAATGAGGTAAAACATGCCCTTCCTTTGACCTGGATGCTAGTTATTTCAGTTTGATTCAGTTTCAGCCTATAAATAAGGTAAATCATGCTCTTTTCTTTGAACTAGATGCTGTTTTTTTAGTTTGACTCAGTTTCAGCCTTCAAACGGGTAAAAACAATATATAAATATTATATTGTCTATATGAAGCCACTATATAGGCAAAACAGCCACTATATTTGGCAAGTCAACGACTAGTCGACTGACTTATCGACTAGTCACCAAGTCGGTACCTTGTCGACTCGACTCGACTTACTGACTTGAAAACACTGCAGCTAGCTATATCCAACCGCTCAGTAGATGGCTATTCCCTGCATAATGAGGTTATCCAGTTCAAGAACAAGTTATGGGTGTCTGATAACTCTGCTATCAAGACCAAAATCATTAATGCCTTTCATAGCTCTGCTATTGGGGATCACTCTGGTGCTCAAGCAACTTATCAGAGGGTGAAACATAGTTTTTATTGGACTGGACTCAAGGCTGATGTAGAGAATTTTGTCAGCCAGTGCCAAATATGTCAGCAGGCCAAACATGAAAATATTAAATATCCTGGACTCCTCCAACCGTTGCCTATTCCTGATGAAGCTTGGAATGATCTTTCTATGGATTTTATTGAGGGACTCCGCAAATCGGATGGTCATACTGTCATTCTAGTGGTGGTCGACAGGTTGACCAAATATGCTCATTTCTTGCCTTTAAAGCACCCCTTCACTGCTAGTCAACTGGCAAACGTGTTTCTTCAGAATGTGGTGAAACTTCATGGCACCCCTAATACCATAGTTTCTGATAGAGACAAGATTTTCTTGAGCTCATTCCGGAAGGAGCTATTCAGGCTATTCGGTACTAAACTTCATTTCAGCAGTGCTTATCACCCTCAGTCTAACGGCCAAACTGAACGTGTCAATCAGTGCCTTGAAATGTATATGCGATGCATTGCTCACGAACAACCCACACAATGGTCTCAGTGGATATCTATGGCTGAACTATGGTACAACACTACATATCATACATCTCTTCGCTGCTCACCCTTTAAAGCCCTTTATGGTTCAGACCCGCCTTTTGGTATGGTTCCCCAGTTGGACTCCTCGAATAACACTGAAGTTGTGGATACTATGAAAGAACGGGAATTATTCAGAGAACGTCTCAAAGACCATCTGCTCAAGGCACAACATCGCATGAAGCAATATGCTGACTCCAATAGAACTGAGCGCCACTTTACTGTGGGGGAACAAGTTCTCCTAAAGCTTCAACAGTATGCTCATACCTCACTGGTAAACCAACCATTTCCCAAACTGGCATTCAAATATTTCTGTCCATTCAAGATTCTGGACAAGATTGGTAATGTGGCTTACAAACTGGACCTCCCAGCTTTTAGTTTGATACACCCTGTATTTCATGTTTCGCAATTGAAGCCATTTACTCCAAATCATACACCAGTGTTCAGTGATATGCCAGTTACTGTCCCAGAACTATCGTCTGAACCTCTGCAGATTCTGGAAAGGCGCCTGATTAAGAAAGTAATGCTGCAGCTACACAAGTTTGTGTCTCTTGGACCGGGCTCCCAGCAACCATCACCACTTGGGAAGACTATCAGGTTTTGCGCAGTCATTTTCCTTCAGCAGCAGCTTGGGGACCAGCTGCACCTCAAGGGGGGGGGGGGGGGGGGTGACAGTGTCATCACTCTGATAGAGGAGGACCAGCAGAGGGACGTTGGCGGGAAGAAAGAAACACCATTGTTCAAGATCGGAGAAAAGGACGGCCCGGGGGATGGCCCAATCATCATCGAGGAAGGCGGCTCGACCCAGCCCAAGTACCCAGAGGAAACGTGTGCTACTTAGCGCAGGGGACAGGAAAGGAGGAGTAGTTAGGATATGATCATTCTGTTTCTCCCCTGTCTTCTTCTTCTTCTTCCTCATGTCTTCTCTTCCCCCCCTCCACCCCCCCCCCTTCTTCTTAGAACTCATCTATGTGATGTAATATGAAACGCTAAGTGATCGAGCGATCTAAGTGGGAAGGTTGCAACACCCAAACTATTTCGTGTGTGGTTCTCTCTTTGTGTTCTGTTGTTGTTGTCGCTGATCGTTTCATGTTTGATCGTGAGATCTTGGTCTGAGATTGTCCTGGTACTACAGAGTTGTGATTGGGCGGCTGGTATGGCCGTGGCACCAGCGCCGGCGAGCAGAGGGATGGACTACTTCTGGGAGGAAGTGGAGGAGCTGAAGGGGACGCTCTGCAGCCCGCCGCCGCTCTCGCTGTTGTCGTCGCACCCGCACATGGCCTCCCCGCAGCTCTACGTCAGCTGATGCATTCGTCTCGTGTGTGCCGCTCAAGGAGCAGAGCTTTGCATGTATTGTACATGGCAGAGCGCAGTCTTAGTTTAATTGAACAAATTTTCATTGATATGTTACAACTGTACTAATATAACTTTTTTAAGATGATGAGTAAGTCTCGACCTTCACCTTCGAGGAGGTTATGGTCAATTTATTACAAGCGAATATAAATGCAGACACTCACAACCTATTGTCTAGAGTCTAGAACAAGACGATGATAACTGGATGGCTAAGCACACGACTGTGGGCCGGACTTTGTAAGCCAATATTACGACACGTTCATCCCTTCACATTTTTTGTATGTGCACTCCAGATCCAGCGCTCATGACTTACTCTGTAGAGTACCTGCATTTAATACTGAGAAATTCAGCTGAAATTCTTTCAGAGTACTTAACCACTACGTCAAGCCTCCTTTCACAACCGTACAATTCTTTCGTTCTTCTATTAAAGCTACTTTATTCAATGGGTCATCCTATAATTAGAAGTTAATTACTGTCATTAACCACTAATCCTTGTAACTGACCTCTTATTTTATAAGTTAATCAATCACAAAAATATTTTTATTTGATTATTTTACATATAACATAACCCTTGCAAGGATTAACAATTAATAAAATTAACAATTAAAACTAAAAAAATTTACTCACCTCCCGGCCGCCGGGCCCTTGCTGTTCGCCTCGTGTAGGCGAGCCATCAAGCCACCGTCGCGCATGGGAGCCACCACTGTCGCTACGGCGCATGGGAGCCGCCGTCGCCACCGGTGTCCACGCACCGCATCATCACTGGGCTCCACGCGGCGAGCCGCCACGGAGTTCTGCACCTGGAGCTGTTGCCGGTCTCTGCCCGCCGTCCACTCCCCGGGACCTCGATTCCCGTATGTGGCGGGCGCCCGATCAATTTCCAGTCGGAGAACTGGGGAAGAAGAAAGCGGTTGGGGCACACAAATCTTAAAGCACATCTAAGAGTCGTCTGAAAGAACTTTAGATCTGATACACCTGATAAATAGTACTCTCGCCTTTTTTGAAAGTTTGTCACTTTCTAATACAAAAATGAATAAGAAAGTGACAAATTTTCGAAAAGGGAGGGAGTATTACTCTTATTAATACTTCACAAAAGGAAGAACTACTTTATTTATTTTTTCAAATGCATGTAAATATATTTGGACCAAACAATATATGTCCTTGATAACTCTGAAGACCCTTGAGAATAACTCCCAGGTCTAAACTATACATGGTCTCTGCGTCATGTGTTAAACATCTCAAGTACTACCTCTGTTTATAGAGGTTGTTCTAACAACAAATAAATTAAAATTGAGGGAGTACACTCTGTAATGAAAACTGATTGTAGCTTAGTTGTTTAGGTTCTCCATGGTGAAATCAATCCACCCGAGTCCAAGTCCTAGACTCGGTAAGGGTATGGCATTTATGCCTAATTCTTCTTTGGGTGAGAGGTGACGTCTCCATCCACAGCGAGACGTTATGTTGACTTTGTGAATTTCAAGATCAATCAGTTCTAAGTTTTAAGTTTGTTTCGAAAAAATACTCTATAATAAATCATGTGGAGAGTTGCCATCTTTTTAACAGTGTGTGGTTAAAGTTTAAAACACATAAACTTAATGGACGTAAGATAACCCCCCGTGCGTCGGAAGTGAATTCAGGTGCATGGTCCAAGATGCTTGTCACGCGTGCACGTTTGTAGTTGATCAATTGACCGACCTGTCTAGTACGTTGATCGCTTCAGCATGCAGCTAACCATGTTGGGGACTATGGAGTCCGTTGCTCCGATCCCGCTCACACGTGCACCAAGAGGTCGTTCTAAGTTCATGTCCCGTCTCGATCGGTCGCTTGTCGCTGAAACGTACTCGTGCATGCATCGGTTGACTCATCTTTTCATTTTTGCGAATGGAAAGGTAGATACTGACGAACAAAGTAGTAGTGCAACTTGAGCTGACGATGATAACATCTTTCACTATATTAAGGCTCCGTTTGGAACCCTTATAGATTATTGTTACCTGCTAAAAACTAGCTATAGAAGTTCCAAACAGGGTATCTAATAACACAGCTAATTATTAGCTAACATTCTAGCTAACAATAATCTCATTAGCTACTCCAACCCTGCTAATCTCAGCTAATTGTTGGCTAATGTCCATTTTACCCTCGATTTCTTTCCTCCCTCCTCCTGCCGGTTACGCAAATAAATCTCTCCCACGTCCTCCCGTACGTGCAGCAGCACCGCCGCTTTAGCCCCTAGCCCAGCGCGTGGCCGCCCGTCCGCGCATTTGCACCCCGACGTAGCCCCTAGCCCAGCCCACATGGCCGCACCGCCGCCCACGCCCGTAGCTCCCGCACGCGCGTTTGCACCCTGGCCTAGCCCCTAGCCCCGTACACGGCCGCACCACCGCCGTAGCGCCTAGCCAGTATGCGTGGCCTCCCGTGTATGCGTGTCCGCACGCCTGCACCGCCAGCCTACCCAGCATGCCCGCACCACCACTACTACAAAAAGCATTTTTACAGGCGCCTTAATTTTTCAAACACAGACGGTCCTTAAAAATATGCGACTGTGATGGCGAATGATACAATAACCGCCTATGATGAAAGAACAACACAGACGGATTTTAAAAAACAACCGCCTGGGTAAATACTCGATCTTCTCAGGTGGTTATTACTTAAGAACCGCCTGTAATGAAATAACATCATAGGCGGATTTTAAAAAATAACCACCTGGGTAAATACTCGATCTTCTCAGGCGGTTATTAATTAAGAACCGCCTGTAATGTAATAAACTTCACAAGCGTTTCTTAATTAACAACGGCCTGAGAAGATCATGTATTTTCACCGACGGTAATTGTGTAAGAACCGTATGTAGTTGTTCAATTATCACAAGCGGTTTTCATTGAAGAACGGTCTGAGAAGATCATTGTTTCCACTTATTTTGTGGCCCCAGAAACGCCAGAGTGCCCTAGATCGTGAGCGTCCGTTGCAGGGATAAACAAACACAATGACATTGCAATTAAGGGATTTAATTGGAATACATAAACAAACGCAATGACATTGCAATTCAGAGATAATTTGCAACTCGATGAATTCCATAGATCATACATTGCGTGCTCTCTAAACTAAATTCGAATCCAAACTTATTCCTAAAGCTCCCATCGATCAATCTAAATTGTACCGTCCTGCTTGCTCACGAACACGTCTCTTATATTCCCCTGGATCGTGAAAATATTGACATTATTTAAATTAACAAATGTCGAAGGAGGAATGAATAACCTACATTGTTCACTAGGTCAAAGTGTCATCTAACCTTGATAAGTGGATTATAGCAATCATTTTTAACATTGGGCCCATTTGGCTGATGCAGCAAACGCTGAACTTCAAGTAGTATAGTTTTGATTGTAAAACCAGTGCACCACCCCTATGAAATATAATTTAAGCAATATAAGAAACCAGTTCAAATAAGTTCGACAAAAATAAGTATTAATTACATGAGAAAAATAGGTCTATCTTACAGTCTCTTGATCAAGAATCCCGATGCGGAGTGCTCCCGAGCGATGGACATTTGGGTGGAAGAACCCACTTGGAAAGGCGCATCTTGGAGGCACCAAGAGATAGTCCTCAGAGAAGGAGATTGTCAGGGGTAGTAACCATCTTCTCATTCAGTCTACAAAGGAAATTTATTAATAGGAGGACGATGGTTAAACTCATATTGTGCTTGTTCTTCATGACTTACCCCTTCTTTACCGGGGACGATGCACTGCCACTTCAATAAATCTCTTGATTCAGGCTTCGCAGAGAAACCTTACGCAGAGAAATTGAAAATACAAAAAACAAACAAGACGGAAAAACAAAACTACAGTTAAGTTCATCAGTCCATTGCAGATACATATGTATATACAACCATGCGACTGGTGTGCCATATGTACATACATAGGGATGGTTCTTGCGCCACGCCAAGCGCTCCTCCATCAATAGGCTACGCGCCCGATACATCAATATCTAAAAGACCAAACTTCCCAATTATTGAGTCCAATATAAACACTCAAACATGTTTAGATTCTGCAAATTGTGTCCAAATTGTGCTCGCATATGACTGTTGAACATCGCTTGTGCTCAGAAAATAGATACAAGTAACTGCACAGTTTAAGAACCACCTGTGATGCTGCTAAGCTCCTGTCAAGCTAATCCCTGCACAACAAGCTCTTGTAGATGCAAGTAACACCCATGGCTCATCATTTGAATTGTTGAAAGCATCAATTTGAAGCCTAATGATCCTTGGAAGAATTTTCCCATCCATTTGAACGATTTCTTTCCCTCCTGTCCATTTGAAAACTTAGGAAGATGTTCCTTTCTCAATTTTAATGCCTAAATATATTGACTAGAAATTAGTACCAATTTTTTTAGTGCTTCACACAAGCGGGTAAGCGAACAACTTCAATCACAAATCTTGTTTTAACACTTTCATAGGGATTTAACCTTAATCTTTCAAGTATAGATTTATGAAATAAGTGAAGCTTCCTTATCACACATGTTAATGACAGTTATAAGTGAAGGATGTGTCGAAGCTAACGAAATCTGAATCGGACAGAAGATAAAGAGATCCTGCATATGAGTGGCAATGTCCAGGTTAAACAGCGTGAAGCTATGATGACAACCTTCAACAACATGAAAAGTGATGCCAAAGTTATGCTTGCATCAACCAAGGCATGTTGTGAGGGTATAACACTTGTTGGGGCAAGCATAACCTTGGTCAAAATCAGAAATCACGCCACCGTGGATTACTTTGAAGCCGCCATGAATTACTCTGAAGTTTTCTCCGTGCGTGCTCGGTAAACTTCAGAGTAATCCATGGCGGTTTCAGAGTAATCCACGGTGGCGTGATTTCTGATTTTGGCCAAGGTTATGCTTGCCCCAACAAGTGTTATACCCTCACAACATGTCTTGGTTGATGCAAGCATAATCTTGGCATCACTTTTCATGTTGTTGAAGGCTCTCATCATAGCTTCATGCTGTCTAACCTGGACATTGTCACTCATATGCAGCATCTCTTTGTCTTCAGTCCCGTTGAGATTTGGTTAGCTTCGACACACTCTTCACTTGTAACTGCCATTAACATGTTTGATGAAGAAGCTTCAATTATTGATAAATCTATGCTTGAAAGATTAAGGTCAAATTCCTATGAAAATGGTAAAAACAAGATTTGTGATTGAAGTTGTACGCTTCGTCACATGTGTAAAGCACTAAGAGAGATGGTACTGATTTGTAGTCAATATATTCAGCCATTAGAACTAATAAAGTAGCATCTTCGTAAGTTATCAAAATGGAGAAAAGAGAAAGAAATCTTGCAGGGCTTGTTTGGGTGTACTCAATCTAATTGGATTAAAGTGGATTGAAGTGAAGAATGAACTATTTTTCTCCTCAATCCACCTCAAACCACTTATATTGAAGTGGATCCACTCCTATCCAAACAACCCCTCAAATGGACGGGAAGGTACATCTCTTCATACTGATTATATTCCTCTTCATTATCTCCCACATTCTCAACCCCAACAATATTTTGCTTTCCAGAAACAACTACGTGCATCTTCTCAGTTTCTGGATCTTGAACATAAAAAACTTGTGCAACACTATCAGCGAGAACCCACAGGTCATCTGTATAACCCACTTTATTCAAGTCTACTAGTGTCAGCCCGCAATTGTCCACTTTTACACCATCAGGATGTTTGACCCATTGACACTTAAATACGGGCATTACCATTCTTTCGCCATAATCGAGTTCCTATATTTCCTCTATGAACCCGACGTATGTGGTCTTTTGCCCTTGTGAATCATAAGCCTCAATGCGAACACCATTATTTTGTACAACACTCTTACCATCTTTTTCTTTAGTGTAAAATGTGTAACCATTGATGTCATATGCTTGTCATGATGTCACCAAAGCAGATGGGCCAGAAGCTAACTTCTTCATTATTGCCTCTTCTATAGTGTCTCCTTATGGGATATTTTTATCCATTAACCATTCATTGAAACATCTTCTGTGCTCTTTCATGATCTAGTCCTCTGTGGAGTCTTGGTTTTTTATCACGAAGCTCAATTTGGTGTTCCTCGATGTACGAATCAGCTATTACGAGCTGTTGTAGTACACCAAAATGTGCACGGTGTACATTCTTGTAATCTTGAACAATAAAAGTTTTCTTACCCACTCTGCCTCTCCCACGTAGTCTACCCTCATGTACTGGTATAGGCACACCTATCAATTTTCCATCTTTGATGTAATTAGCGCAACCCTCAATCACTTCTTCAGTGGTCTATCCTTCCATAATTGAACCCTCTGGGTGAGCACGGTTCTGCACATAATCTTTTAATACTCCTAAATATCTCTTCAATGAAAACATATGATGTAAATATAGTGGCCCCAATGCTTTTATCTGATCAACAAGATGTATGATTAGGTGTACTTGCATATCAAAAAAGGATGGTGGGAAACACATCTCAAACTTGCACATAGTCCCGATGATGTATGTTTTCAGATAGTCTAAATCTTCACGTGCTATCACCTTTTGCGATACTGTATTGAAGAAGTAACACAAACGTGTGATGACAACTTTTATATGCTCAGGTTTGATGACTCTTATTGCAATGGCAAGGAAAACTATCATCATCATGTGACAGTTGTGAGAATTATAACTGAATAAAGACAAGTCTTTCATCGAGACTAAATTGCGGATATTGGATGAGAAACTCGTGGGCACTTTGATCCCACGCAAGCATTCGCAAATTGCTTTTTTCTCTTCTAGCGTCAAGTTGTAGCTGGCTGGGGAAGGTAATGCTTCCCGTTCGCCTTTTCTACTGGATGAAGCTCTGGTCTCAAATCAAGATTTACTAGGTCCATACGTGAATTTAATCAGTCCTTTGTTTTCCTCGGCATGTCCAGCAAGGTCCCAATGATGTTGTCAAATACATTCTTTGTAACGTGCATCAAATCAATACTATGGCAAAATTCCAGATTCTTCCAATACGAAAGATACTTTAAAAAATTGATTGTTTCTTGAAAGCCATGTCAGTTGTATCATCCGAAGACGTACTTTATTTTTCTTAATTCCTTTACAATTTTTGTCCTTACCAAAATCAATATGAATGTTCTTGACCATTTCAAACACAAGTTTTCCACTATAAGGTTTTGGTGTAGTATCTTTTTTGATTTTGTTATCAAATTGTTCTTTCATCTTCCTATACTTGTGTGTATCTGTCAAGAACCGTCGGTGTCTCATGTACACCGTCTTTCTAGATGAAGTGAGGTACAGAAATCCAGTTCTATCCACGCACCTTACACAACTTTTCTTCCCTTTCATTTGTCCTGATAATGTAAACAGTCCGGGATAATCATGCACGGTAACGAATATCATTGCTCTTAGCGTGAAATACTGCCGCTTGTACTCATCCCATGTACGTACCCCTTCATTCCACAATTTCGCCATATCTTCCATTAAAGGTTCCAAGAACACATCAATTTCGATGCCGGGTTGTTTCGAACCTTGGATAAGAACAGATAACAAGATATATTTCCTTTTGTGACACAACCACGTCGGTAGGTTGTACATCGTTAAGACCACGGGCCATGTGCTGTGTATGCTCCTTTTTTCACCAAATGGATTTATTCCGTCTTTACCCAAGGCAAACCTCACATTTCTGATTTCCTTTGCAAATTCTGGATACTGAATATCAAAGTTAATCCACTGTGTTGCATCAGCAGGGTGTCATATATGTTTTTCATTCTTCTTGGTTGCTCGGAATGCCAACGCATAAGTTCAGCCTCCCTAGGGTTTGAGAACAAACGCTTCAAGCGATCAATTACCGGAAGGTACCACATCACCAAGGCATGAATTTTCCTCTTATTCTTCCCATCTGCATTGCTAGAAGTATCGTCATCGTCACCTTCAGGACCAATAATAAACTTCTTATTCTTCTGAGACTTTTTCATATTGGTAACATACTGGTGATTGTAGTCCTTCTTATATCTACTGACACCACAAATGGGGCATCTAGTTGCGAGCTCATGCTCTTTGCAATACAGAATACAATGGTTCACACAAGCGTGTATTTTTGTCACACCTAGTGCCATCGGGCAAAGAAGTTTCTTCGCTTTATAAGTGCTTCTGGGCAGTTTATTTGGATTTGGAAGAATTTTTGCCATAAGGTTCAAAAGATCAGAGAAACTACAATCGTACCATCCATGCGTAGCTTTCAACTTTAGTAGTTCTAAGACTGCACGCGATGTAGTAAACTCTTTATCACAATCGTTTGATTCATCATATAAAAGCTCAGTCGCCGCATTCTGCAATGTCTCCATTTTACTTAAACCTTTGCTTGCTCCCATAGAAGTCAATACATATGGTTCAATGTGACGCAACATCTCCTCACAATCGAACTCATCATCATCATCGCGATCTTGATTGTCACTACCATCATCGATATGAACATTATCATCATCTGAACCTCTCTCATCATCTTTATCCACATCATGTGTATCTAACTCACCGTGCTCTGTCCATATTTTGTAGTTTTTTTTGAAACCTCTTTTCACCAAATGAGATTGGATTACTATAGTATCCGTCCAAGCAATCTTATTTTCGCATTCAATACATGGACATAATATGTCATCTATCTTTTGCAACTTCGCATGTCTCTTGGATGCTTCAATAAAATTTGCAACATTATGAATGTACATAGGATCGGGTCTTGGCAAGTTATACATCCACGCTCGACGGTCCATGCTTCAATAATAGAATTTTTGTCAGATTTACAAAATTTGGCCACAAATATTCCCTAAAGGTCTTCTATAAAATGAATTTACAGAGACATAACAAGTATGATTAGGGCGACTAATGTAGGCCTGTTCATTAGGGCGACTAATTGACCCTAGTCGATGGCTAATCGATGTCTAGTCGTCCTCAAGGTTTTTACGGTAATACCAAGTCGATATAGAGTTGTAGAGAGAGGTGACACGTAGGAGAGCGGCAGCAACATCAAATAAGACTCTAAGAACGGCGACGAACAGAAAGCGTGGCGGACGGGAGGCGGCTGCGTCGAGCGGAGTTTGGATGAGACGGGCGATGTCTTGAGGCAGACGGAGTCGAAGGCTTCGGGAGCAGCAAGCGGGGTGAAGGATTGAAGTCGTGGGGCAAACAGGCCCAGTAGCATGGGCTAGGTCTGGGTGGGATCCGGTCCATTATACCATATACCAACAAACTATTCATGTCACCAAATTATTGAGTCCAAACGCATATGTACACACATGCAAAAGGACACAATCCATATACCAACACATATGAGTCCAATACCAATACCATATACCAACAAACTATTCATGTCACGAAATTATTGAGTCCAAACGCATATGTACACATATGAAAAATGACACAATCCATATACCAACACACAAAACTAGCAGCTTATGAAAATATACAAAGAAAAAGGTAGCATGCAATGCATAGTAAAGAAACTATAAGAATTTACTTAGGTACCTTGTGGCGCGATGTGGGACTGGGTAGAGGCATGCCTCCGCGGGGCTGGGCGGCGGCGCGATAGTGCGGGCTGGGCTGCAGCGCGGCAGTGCGGGCTGAGCGGTGGCGCGGCAATGCGGGCTGGGCGGCGGCGCGGCGGTGGATAATTTTGGCAGGCTTGCGGCGGTGGAAAATTCTCCAGGGTTGCATTTCGACTGTGGCGAGGGGTCTTTATATAGTCATCTGTTTTTCATAGGCGGTTTTTAAATTTTTCACAGGCGATTGGTTATTAATAACCGTCTGAGAAAATGATTATCTCAGGCGATTATTCATTACAAACCGCCTGAGATAATGCCTGAGGTTCTTCAGTTTCCTTATCCCTTGCTTCTTTTTATTTAGATTCCAATATAAATACTCAAACATGTTTAGATTTTTCAAATTGAGTCCAAATTCGATGATTCTTTCTTCTATATTTGTATAAAATTAATATCTACCACCTGAACCAAATATTTTAAAACTTGTATAGCTGACATTGTAATGTTTTGGTAAGTATCAAATTATTTTCTACTCACATATTATTCACATTTGTGTATCTCATAATAAAATGGGTCCTTCACTTAAATTTGTTTGTATGAACATATTTGTTTTATTTATACATGTATGATTTTTTTAATTTTTTTAAAAGCATTCAAACATGTCAAACTTCAAATTATCCATCATTCTAACTAAATACTCATATACATATGAGGCATTCATCAAATTATGAACACACATTGTCGGTACCCTAGAAACCGTACACCCCTTGAGGTTACAAAGATCTCAAAAGAAAGTCATCTACTTGGTTTGAAGACCCTCGGAGGCCCACATGTCAGACATAACCGGACCCGCTTCTCCAACATGGTTAATTCCTGGGTCGCCACGTGTACTACCAAACCGGAGCTACCGCCACAAGGGGGAAGCTCCGGGCCATGTACCGAAACAGCACCTCCAGACTTAACCCCAGACCGAGAGAAGCTCCGGACCTGACACGTGTCTGGTAGCCCCGGAGCTACCTGTTTCCCACAGCAAGCTCCGGAGCTGCCACGTGTCCGATCGTCAGATCTTCAGCTTCTAACCTCCGGAAGACCTTGCAACGGCTCTGGATCTTCAAAGGAGAGCCAAGGACTTCAAGACCCGATTAAGTGTCATTAATGCCATATTAATGACACTTAAACAGACGATCTTAACACCAGTAACGGTGCTGTCAAAGCTTGCTACAGGATCATTAAGAGCAATTAAACGTGTATCAATACTAGTAACCGCCGGGGCCACATGTCGGGCCAGGCTAACTTTGTAATGGCCTGCCCTTGTACTATAAAAGGACAGGCTGACGATACACACAACAGGTTCAGAGAGCGGGAGACAGACACACGTGCCTCATACGCTCGTCACAAGCTCATACTGCTAATACAACACCAACACACCGTGGAGTAGGGTATTACGCTCAGGCGGCCCGAACCACGTAAATACTTGTGTCTCCTGAGTCAATTCCTATTCACCTTCTTGAATCTCCGCGCGCCCACACCGAACATCAAACTCCTCTATCACTTTAGTAGTGTAGGGAGATCTGCCGGTTCAAACCGCCGACAGTTGGCGCACCAGGTAGGGGCGCTTGAGATTTCGAGAATGGTGAACTCAGCTGCTGGATCATCCAACAGTCAACCTGCTGCTTAGGCTGTTGGGGGCAATCCCTCCAACAGGCAGCCACCAGCAGGAGCCTCAGCACCAGCAGGAGTCACACTCCCACCACCACCGTCTCCTCCAGCAAATCGTGCTGGGCAACGTGATGGTGCGCCGGCGTCGCTTACTGCGTCAGCAAATCATGACAACCCGGAACACGCGCTCCATGCAGCGCGTTCTCTTCTCCAATGTCCACCACCTCTGGATGCATCTCAGGATGCACTGGAGCAGTGGAGGGCCGATGTGGAGCATTTGGTTGCAGCAGCAGCCGAACGCCTCAACAACCAGGGTCCTCCTCCTTCAGGACGAGCCTCGTCGCAGCGGCGGACTTTGTCCGGAAGACTTGGTCCGCACGTCTCCAATAGTAGGAGACGTGCTGCATCCCAACAAGTGACATCATTGCCCTCCGGGGCTCGACGTACTCACACGGTATCTAGGCTTTCGACTCATGACCTCCGGGCGGAGCTTGATCGCCGATACCGCCAGCAGGATGGCCGGGTCCATATTGAGCGTGCCCATGAAAGACGGGAAGCTCAGGACCTTTCTACTCTTGAAGGAGTAGGAGGAGGCTGTTCAGCCCTGGCCATGCACTTGCGCATGGTTAGATGGCCACAGAAGTTCCGGCCTCACCTGCCGGAAAAATTCGACGGGACTGTCAACCCCGCCGAATTTCTTCAGATATACTCCACTGCAGTCTTGGCAGCTGGAGGAAACGAGGCCGTGATGGCCAATTATTTTCCAGTGGCTTTAACTGGGACCGCCAGGTCCTGGTTTATGAGCCTTCCACCCAACTCTATCAACAGTTGGGAGGAGCTGTACCGTCAGTTCACTGCCAACTTCGGGAGTTCATACACCCGACCATGCACTGAACTAGACCTTTTTGCGGTCGTGCAAAAAGGGGGAGAATCCTTGCGGTCATTCATCCAAAGGTTCTCTCAGGTACGAAACACTATCCCTTCTATCTCTAGTACCTCTGTCATTGTGGCATTCAGACAGGGCGTACGGGACAAGAAGATGTTGGAGAAGCTGGCGATTAAGGAGATCACCAGCGTCACGGAACTCTTCAGCTTGGCAGACAAATGTGCCAGAGCTGCGGAGGGCCATGAAATGCACTCCAAACCAGCCTCGGAGGATCACAAGAAATCCTCCAAAGAAGAAGCCGCTACCTCCGGGGGTGGCAAGAAGAAAAAGAAGACCAACGGCAAGAAAAAGCCGTCGACCAGCACATCCAACGTTGCAGCTGTTGCAACTCCGGGTGGCCGGGGGCCACGCCCCGAGAAGCGACCTCGACCATCTTCTGAAGATGGTGGCAAACCAAATGTGTGGTGTGGTGTTCCATTCACAAAACGGGCAGCCACGATTTGGAAGACTGCCGGGAGGTCCAAAACCTTGCCGAGCGCTACAACAAGCGCCGGGAAGGATCTTCTTTCCGACAGAGGGAAGGAAAGCAAAAGGTCGACGAAGCTCCGGCTGAAGAGGAGTTAGGGTTTCAGGATCCCAAAAAGGTCCTAAAGGCCGTTTACACCTCCGTCAATGATGATTCTGACGTCTCTAACAACGAACGTCGGAAGCCCATGAACACCATTTTCGGTGGGTCATGGGATATCACCTCTCGTCGCGTCATCAAGACTATGCGGCGGGATATGGCCGCTGTAGCCCCTACAGTCAGACCGGAACCTCATCGAAAGTGGATGGACACCTCCATCACTTTTGATGCTTCGGATTGCTCGCGGAGCATGGTTGGAGCAGGTCAGTTACCTTTGATGGTATCTCCTACCATCAATAACATCCAGCTCCACCATGTCATGGTAGACGGAGGTTCAGGGCTTAACCTCATCAGCTTCGAAGCTTTCACTAAGCTTCAGCTCCGACCTTCGGATCTCCATCCCTCTCGACCTTTCTCCGGAGTAGGTCCGGGGGCCATTACCCCACTCGGAACTATTACTCTCCCCGTTACCTTCGGGACCCGGGAGAAATATCGCACCGAGAAGTTGGTCTTCGACGTCGCTCAGATCAACTTACCGTTCAACGCCATCTTGGGTAGACCTGCCCTGTACAAATTCATGGAAGCTTCTCATTATAGATATCTGGTGTTGAAGATGCCAACACCAATAGGCATTCTCCGGATCTGCGGAGATCGTACCGCCGGAGTAACTGCTCTGGAAGAACTCCACGCACTCACCACAATGCAAGAGGAGGACTCCAGGCAGGAGCAAACTCCAAAACCCCCGAGCATTCGTCAACGAGGCTCGACCTCTGCACCTCATGTGCAGCCAAGCGGTGACACCGACATTCCCATCAAGGTCGTCCAAATTGGTTCCGATGCCGCTCAGACCACCCGTATATCGGGAGGATTGAACGACAAATAGGAACTCGCACTCATCACTTTCCTCCGGGCTAATGTTGACGTGTTTGCTTGGCAACCGTCACAAATGCCTGGGATCCCCAGGGAAGTGATTGAGCACAATCTGAAGATCTACCCCTATGCCCGGCCTGTGCATCAGAAGCCTCGGAAGCAATCCGTAGAGCGGCAGAACTTCATCCGACAAGAAGTGAAGAAGCTACTCGAAGCCGGATTCATCCGAGAAGTCTTCCATCCAAATTGGCTGGCGAACCCAGTCGTTGTGCCCAAGGCCGGCGGGAAGCTTCGGATGTGCATCGACTATACCACACTAAATAAGGCATGTCCAAAAGATCCATTCCCACTACCTAGAATAGATCAGATAGTGGATTCCACCTCCGGGTGTGAATTACTGTGTTTCCTAGACGCATATTCTGGGTATCATCAAATCAGGATGTCTAGGGAGGATGAAGAGCATACTTCATTCATCACAGTAGATGGATTGTACTGTTACACAACCATGCCCTTTGGTCTCAAGAATGCAGCTTCAACTTTTGTACGAGCTATGTACAAAACTTTTGAAGAACTCATTAGAGACATAGTGGAAGTGTACGTCGTTGACATCGTGGTCAAGGTCAGGAATGAGGAGTCACTCCTCGACACCTTGCAGGCTGTCTTCGACAAGCTGCGGGCCACCCGCACAAAGCTAAACCCGGACAAGTGCATATTCGGGGTTAGCTCCGGAAAACTTCTTGGTTTCCTGGTAAGTCACTGGGGCATAGAAGCTAATCCGGCGAAGATAAAAGCCATTGAAGACATGCGGCCACCAACCCGTATCAAAGACGTCCAAAAGTTAACTGGATTTCTAGCAGCCCTCAGCCGGTTCATATCAAGACTGGCGGAGCGGGCACTCCCTTTCTTCAAGTTATTGAGGAAGTCCAGACCATTCCAATGGTCCGAAGAAGCAGAGAAGGCATTCCAAGAGCTGAAGCAGTTCCTCACCACCCTACCAATTCTGGTAGCTCCGAACCCTGGTGAGCCTTTGTTGCTTTATATTTCAGCTACTGACGAAGTCGTCAGTATGGTTCTGGTTGCAGAGAGACCAGAACTGCCCCGCACTCAGGAATCCAGACCCCTTCGGGAAGGTCCGGAGGTTCCTGAAAGCGAGTCTGGGTCCCAGCTCCCAGATTCGAACCCACAAGAAGTCGCTTCAGGAGACCTAGACCCCTCCGGGAGGGTCCAAGTCATTTCTGAAGAAGCTCCGGGTTCCTCCAGCCAGAACCCGGAGGTACCCGAAGAAAATCTGGACTCCTCCGAGAGGATCCGGATCAATGAAGAGGAAGTTCAGGACCCCTCCGGGAGGGTCCGGACCATTCAACGCCCGGTGTACTTCATTAGTGAAGTATTGCATGATGCCAAGACTCGATACCTGGAGGTGCATAAGTTGCTCTATGCAGTTCTTATTGCCTCCAGGAAGCTTCGTCATTACTTCTAAGCTCACAAAGTCTCGGTGGTGACCTCCTACCCACTACGAGCAATCTTGCATAATCCCAATTCATCTGGGAATATTGCAAAGTGGGCAGCGGAATTGGCTGAATTTGATCTTGAATTTATTTCAAGACAAGCAGTCAAGAGTCAAGCATTGGCAGATTTTGTGGCAGAATGGACTCCCTCTCCATCAAACCCTGGGGGCCCCAGTGAGCAGAAGACGGAGCATCAAGCTCCAACCTTCACCGAGCCTCACTGGACCCTCTACTTCGACAGCTCCATGCAGAAGCAGGGGGGCGGAGCTAGAATCCTTCTCCTTGCACCAACTGGGGAGAAGGTGAAATGCATGGTACACCTTGACTTCAAGGCAACCAACAACATGGCAGAGTATGAAGCACTCATCTACGGACTAAAGGTGGCACTATCATATGGTGTCAAGCAACTGCTGGTCAAAGGAGATTCACAGCTCATCATCAAGCAGGTGAAGGGTGAATGCTCCTGCAATAATCTCCAGCTAGCTGCTTACCTCCTTGAAGTCCAGAGGCTTCAGAAGGACTTTGAAGTCCTAGATCTCCACCATGTTCAGCGTGCCCATAACGCTGAAGCTGACGAACTCTCGACCAAAGCGTCAACCGGAGCTCCGGCTCCTGACGGAATATTTGTCCAGAGGTTGTCAAAGCCAGCAGCTCATCCTGCCGAACTGAGCGAAGGGGGCGAGATCAGCATCCCGAAGCTGACGGTCCCGATGGCCCTGTTACCATGGAAGCCATCAAGGGTCGTAGGTGCTGCTGGGAGCTCCGAGCAACCCAGCACGCAAGACTCAAAAGCTCAAGTTAGTTCCGATGCATGGATCTCGGAGATCCGGAGCTACTTGAAAGACAACATCCTTCCTGACGATGATGTATCCGCTGACCGGGTAGTCAGATTGGCTAAAAGATACACGCTGGTAGAAGGGGATCTCTACCGGCGCGGTGCCAACGACATCCTAATGCGGTGCATCACAAGGGAAGAAGGCTGCGAACTTCTCGTAGAAATCCATGGAGGCGAGTGTGGGAACCACGCATCTTCCCGCACGCTGGTCGGTAAAGCCTTTCGGCATGGCTTCTACCGGCCTACAACGCTCCAGGATGCAACTGAGCTGGTGAAGAAATGTGAAGCATGCCAATTTCATGCGAAGCAAATTCACACACCAGCTCAGCCCTTACAAATGATACCTCCTACATGGCCCTTCTTCGTGTGAGGGATGGACATCTTGGGACCTTTCCCAAGAGCCGTCGGAGGTTACAAGTTCCTGTACGTCGCCATTGACAAGTTCACCAAGTGGCCGGAAGCAACTCCAGTTATGACAATCAACAAGCAATCTGCTATCAACTTTCTGCAATCCATTGTAAGCAGATTTGGAGTCCCAAACAAAATCATCACTGATAATGGGACTCAATTCACAAGCTCAGCATTCCAAGGATATTGCGAAGACCTCGGCATACAAGTTTGCTATGCCTCCGTAGCTCACCCAACCAACAATGGCCAAGCCAAGAGATAAAATGCAGAAATCCTTAAGGGACTCAAAACACGCACCTATGAGCACTTGAAAAAACATGGAGCCAACTGGATCGAAGAGCTTCCGCCCACTTTATGGGCCAACAGGACATCTCAAAACCGGTCAACTGGAGAGACACCCTTCTTCCTGGTGTACGGAGCTGAAGCAATCCTTCCTCCGGAAATCACCTTGGGTTCACTCCGGGTCCGGACCTTCGACGAAGCCGCACAGGACCAGCTCCGGCGTGAAGACCTAGACCTCCTTGAGGAGGGAAGGTGCCAAGCAGCTGTTCGGAATGCCCGATATCGCCAAGCTCTACGGCGTTATCACCAGCGGCATGTACACAACCGACAGCTCGAGGAAGGCGATCTGGTGCTACGGAGAATACTATCCAGAGAAGGGTTAAACAAACTCTCCCCCGGCTGGGAGGGGCCCTTTCGAGTGATTAAAGTATCCCGTCCCGGAAGCGTTCGCTTGGCTACTGAGGATGGGACACCTCTCCCAAATCCTTGGAACATCGAGCACCTCCGTAAGTTCTACACTTAATACCACGGAGGTGAGTCTTGAGTAACTTGGGGTGTATGTTATAGAGTCATTGTACAGAGTCGGGTAGTTCCTCCGGGAGAGCAACCGGACCTTTCCCGAAAGGTCCGCAAGGTTCATGCAACACTTGTCACAGTCTCAGGACTAAAAGTGCGGCTAACTACCCTGGGTCAAACGAGAAATGAAACACACTTAGCCTGGTTCTGTACCCTAAGAGTGTACTTGTTTCCCCTGTACCCCAGACCTATAATGAAAGACATCTTCATGTGAAATAGACTCCACGTGCATTTATTTTGTACAGGCTCAACATTTTTATTTTTCTCTTTCTTGTCTATAACAAAGACGTGCAATTATTAAGAAATTTTAGTTCGACCGGTTTATATACGATTCGAGTTGTATTGTCAGTTCTTTTGGATTCAAATACCGTTCATGGCCAACTCGCCTGAAAGCTGCCAAGCCAATCTAGGGCTGGAGTGTGCTATCGACTTAGCCTGGTCAAGCACCCTAAGTACGCCACCCGGCAGGCCGAAGTAAGGTGGGTCCATGGACAGTTGAATCTAGAAGAAAAGACAACGCATTCGGTTGCATTTAAAATCGCGTTTGACTTAAAGTCTTCTTGAGAATCGTAAGCCACGACGAAATTATAGACAAGGAACGAATTTTACTATTTTTCTTGGATTGAGTATGCAGGAAAAATAAAGTCTACGTTGATGGAGAAAAGCCGGAGCTAAATAAGCTCCGACTCCCCTAAGGGGGCCAGCCGTCGACGCTGAATAAAAGATGGTGAGAAGGCCTCGTAAATGGAGTCTGCTGCCGACAAACTAAGTGTTGGCAAAGGTCACTGCCGGAGCTACTAAGCTCCGACACCCCGGAGGACTAACTATCGATGCTCTACGTGTTGATAGAGGCTATTGCCGGAGCTATCAAGCTCCAGCGATGGACAATGCCAGAGCTTCTAAGCTCCGACAACCTCAGGGGGCCTTCACTATCGAAGACTTCGGACCTAAATTCTACAAGTTCGGAGCAAATTAGTCTTCAACAAAACACAATATCCTTTTGGTACATGTTCACAATCAAATTGTGTACATCTACCAGGGGGCCAAGTGAAGATAAAAGTGTTGAAGACAAAAAGTGAAATTCGCAAAAATTTGGGGATTTCATTTATATGGAGACAAGAGATTACATCTGGAGACAAGGGATTACAAAATTGAGGAAGAAGAAGAGAAAATACAAGTGAGAATTACAGAGATGGTCCTAGACCCTATGGAAGAATTGGGCGACCTTCTGGGCGACCTCCGATACGCTGGCTCGGGTAGCTTCACCTTCTCCTTCGACGGGGCCTTCAAGCACCGGGTCCAGAGGAAATTGGGAGTTCCGGCTGGTGTAGCACATCAGCACATACTCTGCGACGTTCTTCACCAGGGATTGCCCCTCAACCTCCAGTTGGTGCGCGATGACATCGCCCACCTTGGAGAGCTTGCTACCTGCTGCGCTCAACGCCTGCAGCGCTAGGTCCAGCTCCAGCTCCGAATCATCTGGGCGCACAGGGCTGAAACCCATCGGCGTCAGCGCGTCGTTGGCCTTGCCCAGGAACTCCCAAATCTGTAGAGAGTCCGCAGTCCTCAAGCCCTTCATCTCTTCCAGGGATCTCCTGGCCGCCGTCAGTTCGGAATTCTCACGGGCGAGGCACTCAACTTCTTTGGCGTTTTGCTGAATCTTTTCAGCAACTCACCTCTCGAGTTTTCCGAGCTCCTCCTCCCGGAGGTGGATCTTGTTCTGGCGGTCAACCAGGTCCTTCTCCCTACCCTTCACTTTCTTCTCCCGGGCAACAAGGGCACACTCTTGTTCGTAGAGTTCCTGCCCTCGCACCCAGGTCTTCTCCTCTTCCTCTTGGTAGCGCTCTTCCAATTTCTTGGTGCGCTCCTCGAGGCCCTTGTCAGCCAGAGCTACTTTCTCGGCGAGCTCCTCTTCCCTCCTCAGGACATCATCCCGCAGCTCAAGGAGTTTCTGCTCTTCATCCTCGAGCCGTTTCTCCCTCTCTTCAAGTGCCTCTCGGCGCTTGATGAGTGCAGTGTTAATGACCTCCAGCCTTTCGTGGCGTTCCTCAGCGGCACTGTTGGCTGCTTTGGCCTGATTGTAAATCTCCTGGGATTGAGCGTCGAATGCCCGAGTCATACTCTCCCTGTCATCCAGCAACTTGCCCCAGTACTCCAAGCGGATCTTCTCCCGCTTGATCCACTCCTTGTCATCCGCTAGCCTTGACTGCGCCAGCTTGGTCTCGAAGTAGAGCCGGTTACGCCACCGCCTAAGGGTTTGGCGCTCCTCTTCAAGAGCCTTGCTGTCGTGGAAGAAGGCCAATTGGACTTGATGCAGACTGGAACAGGCATTGTCAATAGACATCGACAGCGGGATGGGTTCCGGACCTGCTGGGGTCTCCTCCGCTGGTTCCAGCGGGTTTTCAGATACAAAAATTGGGTCCCACTCCACGAGAGTGGACCCCTGAGTTTCTAAGGCACTAGGGCCGTCCTCCGGGATGGCCTCAGTCACCATCGAAGAAGGCCCCGCTGCTAAGTCTTTGTTCACCCCCTCGGGCAGGGGGCCAGCGACTTCGCTTCGGCACTCTGGCTCGGCCGCAGGTACCTCCGACGTCGTCGCTTCCGGAGCAGGAGCCGCTACTGGCTCCGGTCTGGGCACCTCTTCTGAGGGAGGCTCGAGCTCCATCACCTCTTCAACAACCGGCTCAGGAGCCGGAAGATCTTCAACATCGACCGGCCCTGTGACCGGAGCTCCAACAATAACCGGCTCAGCGGCCGGTGCTTCGGAGGTAGCCGGCCCAACTGCCGGAACTACCTCGATATCCGGCTTGCATGCCGGGGCTTCAGTCACCTCCGGCTCAACCGCCGGGGCTTCGACAATTTCCAGCTCAGAGGCCGGGATTACTACTTCCTCCGGCTCAACAGCCGGAGCTTCCATCATCGCAGCACCAGGACTCGGAGCTTCAACCTCCGGGACATGTGCCGCTGGCGCGTCTTCACTCCCGTGGTCTAGCGCTACCACGGGAACTTCTGGGGATGAGTCGAGGTCCATGACCACGACAGCCGGCGCCGGAGCTGTCGCAGCCTCAGCCACCACTTGGGGCGGCACCGGGACAGGAGCAGAAGCTCCCACCCTCACGGCCTCAGACACTGTGGCTGAGGGTGGAGCCTCACTCCCCTTCTTGGGGACGCTGCAGATGATGAATGAAGAAAATTAACAAACAGTTGCTACAATTAGATAATTAACCAAGGTAAAGATTAAAAATTACCTTGGGAGGCTTCCGCACCAGCTTGTGCGGAACCTTTTTCCTGGGCGTTCTAGGCTGGCCATAGTCGGCGTATAAGCTCCAGAAGGCCCCCCAGAACTTGTCGCAGCCACAGGCGTTTCTCGGGTCGAGGCTCTCCTCGATCGGGAAGAACCCCCGGACCTGGAGGCCTCCACCGGCCCAGGTGCCGGAGTCGTGCGCCCGGAGCTAGCACCCCGGGAGGATCCCACCGCGGGAACAGACGCGCTCCAGAAGGACCCCACTGCAGGAACGGTCTCGTTCCGGGAGGACCCCATTACAGGGACAGTCGCCACAGTGGTAGAAGACCTTCCCCTCTGGGGAGAAGGAACCGATGCGGAAGTAGCGGGCCTGACGGACCTTCCGTCGGCATGCTGCAGCTTCCTCTTCCGGCTCTCCGGTTCATCCGCCAGCTCCTTGCCCTTGCCGACGACCTCGACCCTTGGCTTTGGGGCAGGGACAGAGCCATCTTCGGGCATTCCGGGGATCGCCACCCGGGTGGTTGATCTTCTCTCGACGACACCGAGGTCGTCAAGTACGGGCATCTTTCGCCGGAGCTCCCTGCTAAACTCCACTTCCACGTTCAGAGGGAGGAAGGCCGACGGGGGAGTCAAGTCATTACCGTCGACGTCGATGTCGTGCTGGAATTTCTTGAGGTGGAACTCCAAGGTTTTCCCCACCATGTTGGACTTCAAACCGGTCTCAACCCAGTCATCGTCCATCACGCTGTTGAGGGCCCAAGCGAGTTTCTCCCTCCTCTTCAGCGGCGCCCACCTGTTGACCAGGAAATTGCAAAATACTGCCTAAGAAGTCAATCCTCCATCCACGCATTGGTGGATCCTGGTCAAAGCAGGGTTGAAAGCTTCCGCCAGCACCGGAGCTTCACTCCAGAGCGTCGTGTCGATGCTGGGCAGACTATCAGGCAGCTCCAGCCTTTCGTGCTCCTCCACCCTGACGACTATCCAGTCTTTCTTCCACTCATCCCACTTCCCAGAAGGAAACGACCGGAGGTACTTGAATGGGCACTTCTTGCGCTTCACGAAGTAGTAGAAGCCAAGGTACTCATTGCTCCGACTGGTGGTGTGGACGGTGAAGAAAGTCCGGAAGAGTTCAATGTAGGGGGGGTTGCCCACCCACATCTCACAGAAGTGGACGAAGATAGACACGAGGAGAATGGAGTGAGGGACAAGGTGGTATAGCTGCAGACCATAGAAGTCTAGCAGCATCAAGAAAAAGGAAGAAAAAGGCGGGATCAACCCCACCATGGCGTACGAGGAAAAGTACACCATTTTGCCGGCATGCTCCTTCTCGAAGGGGAGCTCTCCGCCGGCACGGACCGAGCAGTTGAAGAAGTCCGAGGACCACCCCATGAGAGCCCGGACCTTCATCAAATCGCCGTCGGTCTTCAAGCGACTCTCGCGGAGACCCAACTCCATCACGCCACGGCTAGGCAAGAGAAGAAGGGCGAAGCACGGGTTGGGAGTTTGAGCGCAAGATCATATGAGAGGCGTAAAGAACTCCCGACGGTGCGCGTTTTCCTTCTTAAGTAAGCCCTCGCAACGCTTGGATGGAAACCGCAAGGAAGTCGAAGATACCATTCAAAAATTCAACCCAGCCGATGACAGGAGGGCCCGGGACCACCCCGACGATCAAGTCGAGGTTCTTACCCAGGCGAACGGTTGTCATCACGAGGCAGGAAACCCAAAGGCGGCGGCCTGACAAGGCGCACGGAACCGATATGGTTTTCGTATCGCGAACCGGCGACCTTCAATTGCGTGAGATCCGCACGTCAAAGATCTCATCTGCCGCACGAGGTGCGCCACGCGGCGGGATCTAACTATAAATCCCTGCCAACGGCACCTTCAAAGACCCTTTAAGACTCAGTTCAAGAGTCGTGAGGATGGACCCACCTCCGGCGGTAAGACTTCACCCCAGTGATCTTCCCCGGAGGTAGGTCCAGGGGGCCACTGTCGGTACTCTAGAAACCGTACACCCCTTGAGGTTACAAAGATCTCAAAAGAAAGTCATCTACTTGGTTTGAAGACCCTCGGAGGCCCACATGTCAGACATAACCGGACCCGCTTCTCCAACATGTTTAATTCCTGGGTCGCCACGTGTACTAGCAAACCGGAGCTACCGCCACAAGGGGGAAGCTCCAGGCCATGTACCGAAATGGCACCTCCAGACTTAACCCCAGACCGAGAGAAGCTCCGGACCTGACACGTGTCTGGTAGCCCCGGAGCTACCTGTTTCCCACAGCAAGCTCCAGAGCTGCCACGTGTCCAATCGTCGGATCTTCAGCTTCTAACCTCCGGAAGACCTTGCAACGGCTCCGGATCTTCAAAGGAGAGCCAAGGACTTCAATACCCGATTAAGTGTCATTAATGCCATATTAATGACACTTAAATGAACGATCTTAACACCAGTAACGGTGCTGTCAAAGCCTGCTACAGGATCATTAAGAGCAATTAAACGTGTATCAATACTAGTAACCGCCGGGGCCACATGTCGGGCCAGGCTAACTTGTAACGGCCTGCCCTTGTACTATAAAAGGACATGCCGACGATACACACAACAGGTTCAGAGAGCGGGAGACAGACACACGTGCCTCATACGCTCGTCACAAGCTCATACTGCTAATACAACACCAACACACCATGGAGTAGGGTATTACGCTCAGGCGGCCCGAACCACGTAAATTCTTGTGTCTCCTGAGTCAATTCCTATTCACCTTCTTGAATCTCCGCGCGCCCACACCGAACATCAAACTCCTCTATCACTTTAGTAGTGTAGGGAGATCTGCCGGTTCAAACCGCCGACACACATTGATTCAAAAAAATTTAAAAAAATCTGAAAAAAAATCGTAGAGGTTGGTTTGTTAAATAAAAATGTCCACAGAAAAATAAATGAAAAAAACATTATATTCATCAAGATAGAAAAATGGAAACTAGCAATTGTTATATGTTTTTTATGTTCTGACCAATTTCAAAGAATTTATGAATTGAAAATTAATGGTAACCTTTACTTATCAATAATATTACAAGAAAGTGGAATTTTTCCTTTTTAAAAGGACCCACATTTAATCAAGAATATTAATTAAGAAGAAGTAAAGATCTTCACAGACAGTTGGTATTTAATAATTGTCTGAGAAGATAATTATCTCAGGCGGGTTTTAATTACCAACCGCCTGACATAATTGTAGATATTGTTCTTTAGTTTCCTTATCCCTTGCTTCTTTTTTATTTAGATTCCAATATAAATACTCAAACATGTTTAGATTCTGCAAATTGAGTCCAAATTTGATGATTCTTTCTTCTATATTTATATAAAATTAATATCTACCACCCGAACCAAATATTTTAAAACTTGTATAGCTGACATTGTAATGTTTTGGTAAATATCAAATTAATTTCTACTCACATATTATTCACATTTGTGTATCTCATAAAAAAAGGATCCTTCACTTAAATTTGTTTGTATGAACATAATTGTATTATTTATACATGTATGAATTTTGTTATTTTTTTTAAAAGCATTCCAACATGTCAAACTTCAAATTATCCATCATTCTAACTAAATGCTCATATACATATGAGGCATTCATCAAATTATGAACACACATTGATTCAAAAAAATTTAAAAAAATCTGAAAAAATTCATAGAGGTTGGTTTGATGAATAAAAATGTCCACTGAAAAAATAAATAAAAAAGCAATATATTCATCAAGATAGAAAAATGAAAAATAGAAATTGTTATATGTTTTTTATGTTCTGACGAATTTCAAAGGATTTATGAATTGAAATTTAATGGTAACCTTTACTTATCAATAATATTACAAGAAAGTGGAATTTTTCCTTTTTAAAGGACCCACATTTAATCAAGAATATTAATTAAGAAGAAGTAAAGATCTTCACAGGCGGTTGGTACTTAATAACCGCATGAGAAGATGATTATCTCAGGCGGGTTTTAATTACCAACCGCCTGAGATAGTTGTATCTTCTCAGGCGGTTGGTAAGTAAAACCCGCCTGAGGTAATCATCTTCTCAGGCGGTCGGTACTTAAAATCCGCCTGAGAAAATAGGGGTCTATATATACCCCTCGGCAACGTTGGAAAAACCTAACCCGGGTGAAACACTTAGACGCTGTTAGGCTGCCAAAATTTTGTTTGCTGCCAAGTGTTCGCCGCTGTCATCGCCAAGCTTCACCGTCGCCGCCGAGCTTCGCCGTCGCCGCCGAGCTTTGCCCTCGTGACTTCCAGGTACACCAATCGAAGCCATTGTCATCGCTGCCACGGTAAATCCTAAACCCTTCGACCGTCCATCCTCCATCGCCGTGCCGCCTCCCTCCCCACCCTGGCGCTGCCTTGCATATCCTTGGTTAGGGTTTGGGAATTCGAAAAGGGTAGGCATCCTTTTGGTTAGAGTTCGGTGGAATTCGAAAAACTGTCAAGTTGTGATGTAACTGTATTGAAATTGTATGAACAAGCATCTGAATTTTTGCCATAATTATCTGTAGAAAGCTCTTCTAGTCTATTGTGATACATTTTTTGAAAGGGGAAGAGCTATTCTACAACTTTTCTATTCATTGTTACCTTAAATTCGGTTTAGAACTAATTAGAAACTGGAGTTGAAGTTAGTACCTGTGTACAGTGTTATCTGAAACAGCCAAAATTTTTTTGAACTTTGAACAGCCATAATTCTTAAATAAAAAAGCAACCTATGCATATCTATACATGTATGGAAATCTTAAAGAGTCCTCTATCAATTTCCTATTCAATGCTAAGGCTCAAACACGCAATAACCATGTCTAAATTGAAGTACCGTTTAAGGTGTCGTAACAATCCAGAATCTGGACAATTATGTATTTAGTTGCTGTTTAGATCATAATTTCTAGTAGGATCACCAAAAGACTTCATAATTTACATTTACGGAATCCTGAGGATGTGTATAACAAGTTTGCAATATATTGTTTCTGCAAATATCAATGTTCTGTATTTGAAAATTGTGGACAAAATCAGCAACATACAAAGGAAGCTCTGCCAAATTTCAGTTCATAATTTGGGAACTTGGTGGTAACATGAGTGAATAGTAGCATCTGTACTGAAAATAGAGTGTAGCCGTCCCGCACTTCATCTCACAGGGTTGTGCTCTTCGAGATCGGTGTCGCTATCCTTTTGCCAAACAAAGCAATGTGCTCGCATATGTCTGTTGAACATCGCTTGTGCTCAGAAAAAAGATACAAGTAACTGCCTATTTAAAATCAGAAGATAAAATTGCCATTGCTAGTGAGCAACTTTAACATGCTTGTCACCCTCGCAATGTATAGGAACCTTTTGGTCAGTCGCCTTAAACCCTAGAATGCCTTATCAAATCCTAGAATGCTTCCATCTTTTTCTTCATGCAACACTTCATGTAGAGTTAATATGCCATGAATTATATTTTTTTGTCTTATTAGTTCTAGCATGGAAAGCCCTAAGAAGACTGGTGCTGGTAGTAACAATAAAGAAGACAATATGGAGTTTACTGACTCTAGCAGTTTAGGCTCCTTTCACAGTCCATCGGATCCTTTTCCTAATATAAAAACTAAAAAAACTTCAGATGACCTCGACCCAGAATATGATCCTACTGACGAGGTATGGATCAAGAATCTTAACTTCAGCAGTTAAAGTCAAAGTTGTTTGTCAAGTATACGAAGTCTTATAATTCATTTCTACCTAGATTAATCACGAAGACAACGAGGTGACTTCGGCTCCTAAAACCGCAGAAGGTTCCCCAATGGATGAATCCTCAACTTCACTATAGCGGAAACGAGGGCAACGAGGTCCCAATAAGTGTCCATTAGACCGCATCATGTACATAACAAGGGTCGGTCCAGGTGGGCTTCCCCAAGAACCACTGGATTCAGTTACCAAGTACCATAATGCATGCAGTTTTCTTGTTAGGGAGCTCGTGCCAATCACGACCGAGAATTGGAGGAAATTACCCGAGCAGACTAAGAATGAGTTGTGGGAAAGAATAAAGAAACAATTCAAGTTCCCGAAAGGCATGTAAGAAGCTGTAAAGAAAGCAACATTGGTCTCTTGCCCCAAGACGTTTCGTGGCTGGAAGAACGAAATGAATGCTTATGTTAAGGCCGATAAGGTCCCTAGCCCGAGGAAGATGGGAAAAATCACACAAGCTCAGTGCAAGAGTTTGTTTCTCAAAAGACCAAACCTGATGCTAAAGCTCTAAGTGCAACTAGGTCAGAGCTTGCAAAAAAGAACAAATACCATCATCGCTTGGGGTCTGCCGGATACGCCCCCAAAGTCCAAAAATGGAATAAGATATTAGACGAAATTACCATTAAGGGCAATCCTCACCCATTAGAAGGCTGCGATGAGCGAACTCAGCGGTGGGTCTTTGCCCGGTCAGGTTTGACTAGCGAGGGCAAACTTGAAGAGTCCGACTCTGTGAATGAAGTAGAGGAGAAAATGAAAGAAGTAATTGAAAAGCAAGAGAAGGGTCTCTTCAGGCCGAAGAGGGAGAATGACCAACTTACCGCTATCTTAGGAAACCCTGAACACAGCGGACGGGTTCGAGCAGTCTCTTCTCAAATGTCTTGGCTAGATGGTTTCCCTAAAGATAAAGACACATATAGAAGACGTGAGAAGTTTAAGAAAACACTTGATGAAACGATTGCTGAAAAGGTCAAAGAAAATATGCAAGAAATAATGGAACAACTTAGACAATCAGGACAATTAGTGGCACCGAGTACATCGATGATTCCGGTGCAAAAGGAGCAATTAGTATCTCAAACTTCCTACCCTAGCAGCGTTGGTTCTATGTCAGGCTCAGGGTCAACCCATAAGTTCCCTGTCGATGATATTGCTAACGACAAATCTTGTCGTCTTCTTGTCCCGATCGGCAGAGCAGGGAACAAAACCAAACAGGTTGCGACTGCTACGACAAAGTCTGATCGCGACTTCAACGGGAATCCACTTCCGTTGTATTATGATGTGGTGCAAGTTCTTTAGATCATTGATAATGATTATGAAGATTATGAAATAGACCACGTCACACCTGAGGGGATTGCGACTCTGGGGCAGGCTGTCAACCGATTAATCCTTTGGCACCTACGCGATATCGTGTTGGACGATGAGCCAATTTCTAGCCCCGTCGCATCTCGAAATACCGCAACCCCATCTTCTAAGGCGAAAGTGCATGAGGATCCACTCCCAGTCCAGGAAGATCCACCCCCCCCCCCCCAATGTATCAGCAAGGATGATAGTAACCTTGCTAGTAAATATATCCAAGAGCAACAAGTTGGACAACAGCTTCAAGCAGTACCAGAGCAAGCTGTTGCTAGTAAAGAGCAACCAGTTGAGCAACAACTTGAAGTAGTACTAGAGCCAGCTACTGGGTGTAAAGAGCAATCAGTTGAACAACAGGTTCAACAAGCCAGTGTCCAACTTCCGATGACTACCCCTCGATCATTAGTGCCTATCAAAGTTAGCTCATACGAAAATAAGAAACCTTCATCAGAAGTGTCAAAATATTTGGAAATTATGATGGAAAATATTATAAAATCGAGTGCATCTCGTTCTTCTCATAAGCCAGAATTAGGAGATATCGAGGAGTGGGAAGAAGACGGTGTCATGTATAATCGGCGGACGGCTTTAGTTAAACCAAGAGTTCCAATATACAAGCTTGAGGATGTTCCTCCTGAATTTGAGAATGGGAAGCCGTTCATGACATCCGTACAACTTAGCAAACAACCCGTCCCGCTCAAAAGAATGCATGAGTGGTACATCCTTGCCAGCACAAGATATGGTCTTAATTGCGTCACATTTCGTATTCCAAAAGAAGCATTCTGGAGAACTGGAAAAGATAGATGAGTAATTTTATTTGAAGAGCTGTATGCCCTTTTCCATCGGGGCATGCTCGAAATCAACCTGCTGCTCGTCTGGCGCTTGTAAGTGCCTCTAATATTTTGTATTTGCTTTTCTTACTACACGCATACGCATTTCATGATATTATAACAATTCTGGACTTCTTCAATAGGATGCAATACATAGATAATGAATAGTTGGAGCACAAGACATGTATCATTGACCCTACTAGGATTGCTGTCGACTGTTGGAGTCGGCAGATCTCCTGACACTACTAAAGTGTTGAAGGAGTTTGTAGTTTGGTGTGGGCGCGCGGAGACTCAAGAAGGTGAATCACGATTGGACACGAGTGACACAGTGGTTTACGTGGTTCGGGCCGCCTGAGCGTAATACCCTACTCCACGGGTGTGTGATGTTGTATTAGCTTGTGTGCTTGAGAGCGTTCCAGAGCCTTAGAACGTCAGAACGTGCCTTGTGTATCGTCGGTCTGTCCTTTTATAGTACAAGGACAAACCGTTACAAGTTAGCCTGGCCCGACATGTGGCCCCGGCGGTTACTAGTATTGATACACGATTAATTGTTGTTAATAACCCTGTAACGGGCCCCGACAGTGCCGTTACAGGTGTTAAGATTATCCAATTAAGTGTCATTAACATGGAATTAATGACAATTAATCGGGTCTTGAAGTCCGCGGCTATCCTTTGACGATCTGGAGTCGTTATAACGTCTTCCGGAGGTTTGAGGCGGCCAGCTCCGACGTTTGGACACGTGGCAGCTCCGGAGCTTGCTTGTGGGAAGCGGGAAGCTCCGGGGTGGCCTGGCACGTGTCAGGTCCGGAGCTTCTCTCGGTCAGGGGTTAAGTCCGGAGGTGCCGTTTCGGTACCTAGCCCGGAGCTTCACCCTTGTGGGTAGTAGCTCCGGTCTGGCAGTACACGTGGCAACCTAGGGGTTAACCATGTTGGAGAAGCAGGTCCGGTTATGTCTGACAAGTGGGCCTCCGAGGGTCTTTAATTTGAGTAGACGTCCTTCCCTTGAGATCTTTGCAACCTCAGGGGGTGTATGGTTTTTAGGGTACCGACAGTGGCCCCCTGGACCTACCTCCGGGGAAAGCCACCGGGGTGAAGTTATTCCATCGGAGGTGGGTCCATACTCGCGACTCTTGAACTGGGTCTTCTAGGGTCTTCGGAGGTGCCGTTGGCGGGGCTTCACGGTTAAATCCCGATGCGTGGCGCACCTCAGGCGGCAGATAAGATCTTTGACGTGCGGATCTCTCGCAATTGAAGGTCGCCGGTTCCCGATACGAAAACCGTATCGGTTCCGCGCGCCTTGTCAGTTCGCCGCCTTTGGGTTTCCCGCCTCGTGATGACAACTGTTCGCCTAGGTAAGAACCTCGACTTGATCGTCAGGGTGGTCCCGGGCCCTCTTGTCATCGGCAGGGTTGAATTCTTGAGTAGTATCCTTGACTCTCCTGCAGTTTCCATCCAAGCGTTGCGAGGGCTTACTTAAGAAGGAAAGCGCACCGTCGGGAGTTCTTTACGCTTCCCATCTGTTCTTGCGCTCAAACTCCCGACTTGTACTTTGCTCCTCTTCTCTTGCCTAGCTGTGCTGCGATGGAGTTGGGTCTGCGTGAGAGTCGCTTGAAGACGGACAGCGATCTGAAGAAGGTCCGGGCCCTCATGGGGTGGTCTTCGGACTTCTTCAACCGCTCGGTCCGCGCCGGCGGAGAGCTTCCCTTTAAAAAGGAGCACTCTGGCGAGATGGTGTACTTTTCCTCGTACGCCATGGTGGGGCTGATCCCACCGTTTTCTTCTTTCTTCTTGATGCTGCTGGACTTCTATGGTCTGCAGTTGTACCACCTTGGCCCTCACTCCATTCTCCTTGTGTCCATCTTTGTCCACTTCTGCGAGATGTGGGTGGGCATCCCTCCCTGCATCGAGCTCTTCCGAACCTTCTTCACCGTCCAAACCACCGGCCGAAGCGATGAGTACCTTGGCTTCTACTACTTCGTGAAGCGCAAGAAGTGCCCATTCAAGTACCTCCGGTCATTCCCTTCCGGGAAGTGGGATGACTGGAAGAAAGATTGGGTAGTCGTCCGGGTGGAGGAGCATGAGCGGTTGGAGTTGCCAGACGGTCTGCCCGGCATTGACAAGTCGGTATGGAGCGAAGTTCCGGTGCTGGCAGGAGCTTTCGACCCTGTCCTGACCAGGATCCGCCAATGTGTGGAGGGAGGATTGACTCCCCAGGCGGTGTTCTGCAACTTCCTGTCCAACAGGTGGGCGCCGCTGAAGAGGAGGGAGAAGCTCGCCTGGGCCCTCAACAGCGTGATGGACGAGGACCGGGTTGAGACCGGGTTGAAGTCCAGCATGGTGGGGAAGACCTTGGAGTTTCACCTCAAGAAATTCCAGCACGGCATCGATGTTGACGGAGATTACTTGACTCCGCCGCCAGCTTTCCTCCCTCTGAACGTGGAAGTTGAGTTCAGCAGGGAGCTCCGGCGGAAGATGCCCGCGCTTGACGACCTTGGTGTCATCGAGAGAAGATCAACCACCCGGTTGGCGATCCCCGGGTTGTCCGGAGACGGCTCCGCCCCTGTCCCACAGCCAAGAGCTGAGGTCATCGGCAAGGGCAAGGAGCTGGCAGAGGAGCCGGAGAGCCGGAAGAGAAAGCTGCGACATGCTGACGGAAGGTCCGTCGGGCCTGCCACTTCCCCCCCGGTTCCCCCTCCTCAGGAAGGAAGATCCTCCGCCGCCGTGGCGACTGTCCCCGTGGTGGGGTCCATCCGGAACGTTACTGTTCCGGCGGTGGGGTCCTCCCGGAGTGCGACTGTCCCCGTGGTGGATCCCTCCCGTGGTGCTAGCTCCGGGCGTGCGACTCCGGCATTTGGAGCGGTGAGGGCCTCCAGGTCGAGGAGTTCCTCCCGATCGGGGAGAGCTCCGACCCGGGAAACGCCCGCGGCTGCGGCAAGTCCTGGGAGTCCTCCCGGAGCTCCTACGCCGACCGTGGCTAGCCCGGATCGTCCGGGAAAGAGGTTCCGCGCAAGCTGGTGCGTGAGCCTTCCAAGGTAATTTTTCTTTTTTACCTCGATTAACGTTTTAATTGTAGCATCTGTTTGCTCAATTTCTTCGTTCTTCATCTGCAGTGTTCCCAAGAAGGGGAGTGAAGCTCCGCCCTCAGCCACAGTGTCTGAGGCTGCGAGGGCTTCTGCTCCAGCCCCGGTGCCGCCCCAAGCAGAGGCTGCGACAGCTCCGGCGCCGGCTGTCGTGGTCATGGACCTCGACTCGTCTCCAGAAGTTCCTGTGGTAGCACCGGACCACGGGAATGAAGATGCGCCAGCGGCACCCGCCCCGGAAGTGGAAGCTCCGGGTCCTGGTGCTGCAGTAGTAGAAGCTCCGGCTGTTGAGTCGGAGGAAGTAGCAGTCCCGGCTTCGGAGCCGGAAAGTGCTGAAGCCCCGGCGATTGAGCCGGAGGTGGCTGAAGCCCCGGCGTGCGAGCCGGAAGTTGAAGTAGTTCCGGCAGTTGAGCCGGTTACTTCAGAAGCTCCGGCTGTAGAGCCGGTGATTGTTGGAGCGCCGGTCACAGAGCCGGCGGCTGAAGAGGCGAGGGAGCTTGAGCCTTCCTCAGAAGAAGTGTCCCGGCTGGAGCCAGTGGAGGCGACGACGTCGATGGTACCTGTGGCAGAGCCAGAGTGCCTGAACGAAGTTGCTGGCCCCCAACCTGAGGGGGCAAATGAAGACTTGGCGGCGGGACCTCCTTCGATGGCGACTGAGGCCATCCCACAGGAGGGCCCTAGCGCTTTGGAAGCTCGGGGTTCCACTCTCGTAGAGTGGGACCCAATTTTTGTAAGTGAAGACCCGCTGGAACCAGCGGAAGAGATCCCAGCAGGTCCGGAGCCCATCTCGCTGTCGATGTCCATCGACAACGCCTGCTCCAGTCTACGTCAGGTCCAACTGTCCTTCTTCCACGACAGCAAGGCTCTTGAAGAGGAGCGCCAAACCCTTAGGCGGTGGCGTAATCGGCTCCAATTCGAGACTAAGCTGGCGCAGTCGAGGCTTGCGGATGACAAGGAATGGATCAGGCGGGAGAAGATCCGCCTGGAGCTCTGGGGTGAGCTGCTGGACGAGAGGGAGAGCATGACTCACGCCCTCGACGCTCAATACCGGGAGTTCCATGACCAAGCTAAGGCTGCTAACGACGCGGCCAATGCTCGGTTTGATCAGCTCGAGGCCATCAGCACCGCACTCATCAAGCGCCGAAAGGCACTTGAAGGGAGGGAAAGACGGCTCGAGGATGAGGAGCAAAAACTCCTAGAGCTACGGGATGACGTCTTGCGACGGGAAGAAGAGCTCGCTGAGAAAACAGCTCTGGCGGACAAGGGCCTCGAGGAGCGCACTAAGAAATTGGAAGAGCGCTGCCTCGAGGAGGAGGAGAAGACCTGGGTGCGGGGGCAGGAACTCTACGAATACGAGTGTGCCCTTACCGCCCGGGAGAAGAAAGTGGAGGCTAGGGAGAAGGACCTGGTCGACCGCCGGAATAAGATCCACCTCCGGGAGGAGGAGCTCGGAAGACTTGAGAAGCGGGTTGCTGCGAAGATCCAGCAAAACACCAAAGAAGTTGAGCGCCTCGCCCGCGAGAATTCGGAGCTGACGGCGGCCCGGAGATCCTTGGAAGAGATGAAGAACTTGAGGAAGGCGGACTCCCTGGAGATTTGGGAGTTCCTGGGCAAGGCCGACGACGCACTGACGCCGATGGGTTTCAGCCCCGTGCACCCGGACGATCCGGAGCCGGAGCCTGACCTTGCGTTGCAAGCGTTGAGCGCCGCAGGCAGCAAGCTCTCCAAGGTGGGCGATGTCATCGCGGACCAGCTGGAGGTCGAGGGGCAATCCCTGGCTAGGAACGTCACAGAATATGTGTTGACGTGCTACACCAGCCGGAACCCTCGATTTCCTCTGGACCCGGTGCTTGAAGGCCCCGTCGAAGGAGAAGGCGAAGCTACCCGAGCCCGCGTGTCGGAGGTCGCCCAGAAGGTTGCCGAGTTCTTCCATAGGGTCTAGGACCGTCTCTTTTAGCCTTTACTTGTATCTTCTCTTCTTCCTCAATTTTGTAATCCCTTGTCTCCAGATGTAATCTCCGGTCTTCAGATGAAATGAAATCCCCAATTTTTTGCGAATTTCATTCTTTTGTCTTCAACATCTTTATCTTCACTTGGCCCCCTGGTAGATGTGCACAATTTGATTGTGGACATGTACCAAAAGGATGTTGAGTTTTGTTGAAGACGAATTTGCTTCGAACTTGTGAAATTTAGGTCCGAAGTTTTTGATAGTGAAAGTCCCCTGAAGTTGTCGGAGCTTAGAAGCTCCGGCACTGTCCATCGCTGGAGCTTAGTAGCTCCGGCAATAGCCTCTATCAACACGTTGAGCGTCGATAGTTTATACTCCAAGGTGTCGGAGCTTAGCAGCTCCGGCAATGACCTTTGCCACACTTGGTTTGTTGGCACCAGACTCCAGTGACGGGGTCTTCTCACCATCTTTTAGCCTACGCCGACGGTTGACGCCCTGGTGGGAGTCGGAGCTTGGTTAGCTCCGGTTTTTCCCCATCAACGTAGGATTCATTTTTCCTGCACACTTAAGCCAAGAAAAATAATAAAATTCGTTCCTTGTCTATAACTTCGTCGCGACTTATGGTTCTCAAGAAAATTTTAAGTTGAACACGATTTTTAATACGACTGGATGAATTGTCTTTTCTTTTAGATCCAATTGTCCATGGACCCACCTTACTTTGGCCTGCCGGGATGTAGGTAGAGTGGCGTACTTAGGGTGCTTGACCAGGCTAAGTCGATAGCGCACTCCGGCCCTAGAATGGCTTGGCGGCTTTCAGGCGAGTTGGCCACAGACGATATTTAAATCCAAAAAATCTGACAATTCAACTCGAATCGTATGTAAACCGGTCAAAATAGAACTTCTTAAGAATTGCACGTTTCTGTTATAGACAAGAAAGAGAAAAATAAAAATGTCGAGCCTATGCAAAGATGAATGCACGTGGAGTCTATTTCACATGAAGATGTCTTTCATTATAGGTCCGGGGTACAGGGGAAACAAGTACACTCTTAGGGTACGGAACCAGGCTAAGTGTGTTTGGTTTCTCGTTTTGTCCAGGGTAGTTAGCCACACTTTTAGTCCGGGGACTGTGTCAAGTGTTGCATAAGCTTTTCAAACCTTTCGGGAAAGGTCCGGCTGCTCTCCCGGAGGAACTATCCGACTCTGTACAATGACTCTATAACATACATTTCAAGTTACTTAAGACTCACCTCCGTGGAATTAAGTGTAGAACTTACGGAGGTGCTCGATGTTCCAAGGATTTGGGAGAGGTGTCCCATCCTCGGTAGCCAAGCGAACGCTTCCGGGACGGGATACTTTGATCACTCGAAAGGGCCCTTCCCAGCTGGGGGAGAGTTTGTTTTGCCCTTCTCTGGATAGTATTCTCCGTAGCACCAGATCGCCTTCCTCGAGCTGTCGGTTGTGTACATGCCGCTGGTGATAGCGCCGTAGAGCTTGGCGGTATCGGGCATTCCGAACAGCTGCTTGGCACCTTCCCTCCTCGAGGAGGTCTAGGTCTTCGCGCCGGAGCTGGTCCTGCGCGGCTTCGTCGAAGGTCCGGACTCGGAGGGAACCCAAGGTGATTTCCGGAGGAAGGATCGCTTCAGCTCCGTACACCAGGAAGAAGGGTGTTTCTCCGGTTGCCCGACTTGGAGAAGTCCTGTTGGCCCATAGAGTGGGCGGAAGCTCTTCGATCCAATTGGCTCCGTGCTTTTTCAAGCGCTCATAAGTGCGTGTTTTGAGTCCTTTAAGGATCTCTGCATTTGCTCTCTCGGCTTGTCCATTGCTGGCAGGATGAGCTACGGAAGCATAGCAAACTTGTATGCCGAGGTCTTCGCAATATCCTTGAAATGCGGAGCTTGTGAATTGAGTCCCATTATCAGTGATGATCTTATTTGGGACTCCGAATCTGCTCACGATGGATTGTAGAAAATTGATTGCAGATTGTTTGTTGATCGTCACAACGGGAGTAGCTTCCGGCCACTTGGTGAACTTGTCGATGGCGACGTACAGGAACTTGTAACCTCCGACGGCTCTTGGGAAGGGTCCCAAGATGTCCATCCCCCACACAGCGAAAGGCCATGTGGGAGGTATCATTTGTAAGGACTGAGCAGGTGTATGAATTTGCTTTGCATGAAATTGGCATGCTTTGCATTTCTTCACCAGCTCAGTGGCATCCTGGAGTGCTGTAGGCCAGTAGAAGCCGTGCCGAAAGGCTTTTCCGACCAGCGTGCGGGAAGATGCGTGGTTCCCACACTCGCCTCCATGGATTTCTGCGAGGAGCTCGCAGCCTTCTTCCCTTGTGATGCACCGCATTAGGATGCCGTTGGCACCGCGCCGGTAGAGATCCCCTTCTACCAACGTGTATCTTTTAGCCAATCTGACTACCCGATCAGCGGATACATCATCGTCAGGAAGGATGTTATCTTTCAAGTAGTTCCGGATCTCCGAGATCCATGCATCGGAACTAACTTGAGCATTTGAGTCTTGCGTGCTGGGTTGCTCGGAGCTTCCGGCAGCACCTACGACCCTTGATGGCTGCCATGGTAACAGGGCCATCGGGACCGTCAGCTTCGGGATGCTGACCTCGCCCCCTTCGTTCAGTTCGGCAGGCTGAACTGTGGGTTTTGACAACCTCCGGACAAAGGTTCCGTCAGGAGCCGGAGCTCCAGTTGACGCCTTGGTCGAGAGTTCGTCAGCTTCAACGTTGTGAGCACGCTGAACATGGTGAAGGTCTAGGACTTCGAAGTCCTTCTGAAGCCTCTGGACTTCAAGGAGGTAAGCAGCCAGCTGGAGATTATTGCAGGAGCATTCAACCTTCACCTGCTTGATGACGAGTTGTGAATCTCCTTTGACCAGCAATTGCTTGACACCATATGATAGTGCCACCTTTAATCCATAGATGAGTGCTTCGTACTCCGCCATGTTATTGGTTGCCTTGAAGTCAAGGTGTACCATGTATTTCACCTTCTCCCCAGTTGGTGCAAGGAGAAGGATTCCAGCTCCGGCTCCCTGCTTCTGCATGGAGCCGTCGAAGTAAAGGGTCCAGTGAGGCTTAGTGAAGGTTGGAACTTGAGGTTCCGTCTTCTGCTCGCTGGGGCCCCCAGGGTTTAGGAGAGAGAGTCCATTCTGCCACGAAATCTGCCAACGCTCGAAGTGGATATGAGGTCACCACCGAGACTTTGTGAGCTTGGAAATAGTGTCGAAGCTTCCTTGAGGCAATAAGAACTGCATAAAGCAGTTTATGCACCTCTAGGTATCGAGTCTTGGCATCATGTAACACTTCACTGATGAAGTATACCGGGCGTTGAATGGTCCGGACCCTCCCGGAGGGGTCCGGAGCTTCCTCTTCATTGATCCGGACCCTCTCGGAGGGGTCCAGACTCTCTTCGGGGACCTCCGGGTTCTGAGTTGAGGAACCCGGAGCTTCTTCAGAAATGACCTGGACCCTCTCGGAGGGGTCCGGGTCCTCTGAAGTGGCTTCTTGTGGGTTTGAGTCTGGGAGCTGGGACCCAGACCCGCTTTTAGGAACCTCCGGACCCTCCCAAAGGGGTCTGGATTCCTGAGTATTGGGTAGTTCCGGTCTCTCCGCAACCAGAACCATACTGACGACTTCGTCAGTAGCTGAAATGTAAAGCAACAAAGGCTCACCAGGGTTCGGAGCTACCAGGACTGGTAGGGTGGTGAGGAACTCTTTCAGCTCCTGGAATGCCTTCTCTGCTTCTTCAGACCATTGGAATGGTCCGGACTTCCTCAGTAACTTGAAGAAGGGAAGTGCTCTTTCCGCCAGTCTTGAAATGAACCGACTGAGGGCTGCTAGACATCCAGTTAACTTTTGGACGTCTTTGATGCGGGTTGGTGGCCGCATGTCTTCAATGGCTTTTATCTTCGCCGGATTAGCCTCTATGCCCCGGTGACTTACCAGGAAACCAAGAAGCTTTCCGGAACTAACCCCGAAGACGCACTTGTCTGGGTTTAGCTTCGTGCGGGTGGCCCGCAGCTTGTCAAAGACAGCCTGCAAGGTGTCCAAGAGGGACTCCTTGTTTTTGACTTTGACCACGATGTCATCGACGTACACTTCCACTATGTCTCTGATAAGTTCTTCGAAAGTTTTGTACATAGCTCGTACAAAAGTTGAAGCTGCATTCTTGAGACCAAACGGCATGGCTGTGTAACAATACAATCCATCCACTGTGATGAATGAAGTATGCTCTTCATCCTCCCTAGACATCCTGATTTGATGATATCCAGAATATGCGTCTAGAAAACACAGTAACTCGCACCCGGAGGTGGAATCCACTATCTGATCTATTCTAGGTAGTGGGAATGGATCTTTTGGACATGCCTTATTCAGTGTGGTGTAGTCGATGCACATCCGAAGTTTCCCGCCGGCCTTGGGCACAACGACTGGGTTTGCCAGCCATTTTGGATGGTAGACTTCTCGGATAAATCCAGCTTCGAGCAACTTCTTCACTTCTTGTCGGATGAAGTTTTGTCGCTCTACAGATTGCTTCCGAGGTTTCTGATGCACAGGCCGAGCATCGGGGTAAATCTTTAGATTGTGCTCAATCACTTCCCTGGGGATCCCAGGCATTTGTGACGGTTGCCAAGCAAATACGTCAACGTTAGCCCGGAGGAAAGTGATGAGCGCGAGTTCCTATTTGTCATTCATCCCACCCGATATTCGGGTGGTTTGAGTGACATCGGAACCAATTTGGACGACTTTGACGGGGATGTCGGTGTCGCCGCTTGGCTGCACACGGGGAGCAGAGGTTGAGCCTCGTTGTCGAATGCTCGGAGGTTTTGGAGCTTGCCCCTGTCTGGAGTCCTCCTCTTGCGCAGTGGTGAGTGCATGGAGCTCCTCCAGAGCAGTTACTCCGGCGGTGCGATCTCCACGAATCCGGAGAACGCCTGCTGGTGTTGGCATCTTCAACACCAAGTATCCATAATGAGCAGCTGCCATAAATTTGTATAGGGCAGGTCTACCCAAGATGGCGTTGAATGGTAAGTTGATCTGAGCGACGTCGAAGACCAACTTCTCGGTGCGGTACTTCTCCCGTGTCCCGAAGGTAACGGGGAGAATTATAGCTCCGAGTGGGGTAATGGCCCCCGGACCTACTCCGGAGAATGGTCGAGAGGGCTGAAGATCCGAAGGTCGGAGCTGAAGTTTGGTAAAAGCTTCAAAGCTTATAAGGTTCAACCCCGAACCTCCGTCCACCATAACATGATGGAGCTGGATGTTGTTGATGATGGGAGATACCATCAAGGGTAATTGGCCAGCTCCGACCATGCTTTGAGGACAGTCCGAAGCATCAAAAGTGATGGGTGTATCCATCCACTTTCGATGTGGCTCCGGTCTAGCTGTAGGGGCTACAGCAGCCATATCCCGCCGCATAGTCTTGATGACACGACGAGAAGTGATGTCCCATGATCCACCAAAGATGGTGTTCATGGTTTTCCGACGCTCGTTGTCGGAGACGTCGGAGTCATCGTCGACGGAGGTGTAGACAGCTTTCAGGACCTTTTTGGGGTCCTGAAACCCTAACTCCTCTTCAGCCGGAGCTTCGTCAACCTTCTGTTTTCCCTCCCTCTGTCGGAAAGGAGACCCTTCCCGGCGCTTGTTGTAGCGCTCGGCAAGGTTTTGGACCTCCCGGCAGTCTTCCAGCCTGTGGCTGCCCGTTTTGTGAATGGGGCACCACATTTTGGATTTGCCGCTGTCTTCGGAAGACGGTCGAGGTCGCTTCTCAGGGCGTGGCCCCCGGCCACCAGGAGTTGCAGTGGCTGCAACGTTGGATGTTCCGGCCGACGGCTTCTTCTTGCCGTTAGTCTTCTTTTTCTTCTTGCCACTCCCGGAGGTAGCGACTTCTTCTTTGGAGGATTTTTTGTGATCCTCCAAGGCTGGTTTGGAGTGCATTTCACGGCCCTCCGCAGCTCTGGCACATTTGTCTGCCAAGCTGAAGAGCTCCGTGACGCTGGTGATCTCTTTGATCGCCAGCTTCTCCAACATCTTCTTGTCTCGTACACCCTGTCTGAATGCCACAATGACAGAAGCGCTTGAGATAGAAGGGATTGTATTGCGTACCTGAGAGAACCTCTGGATGAATGACCGCAAAGATTCTCCCCCTTTTTGCACGACCGCAAAAAGGTCCAGTTCAGTGCCCGGTCGGGTGTATGAACTCCCGAAGTTGGCAGTGAACTGACGGCACAGCTCCTCCCAACTGTCAATAGAGTTGGGTGGAAGGCTCATAAACCAGGACCTGGCGGTCCCAGTTAAGGCCACTGGAAAGTAGTTGGCCATTACGGCCTCGTTTCCCCCAGCTGCTAAGATTGCAGTGGAGTATATCTGCAGAAATTCTACGGGATTGACAGTCCCGTCGAATTTTTCCGGCAAGTGTGGCCGGAACTTCTGTGGCCATCTAACCATGCGCAGGTGCATGGCTAGGGCGGAACAGCCTCCTCCTACTCCTTCCAGAGTAGAAAGGTCTTGAGCATCCCGTCTTTCTCGAGCTCGCTCGATATGGACACGGCCATCCTGTTGGCGGTATCGGCGATCAAGCTCCGCCCGGAGGTCGTGTGTCGAAAGCCGAGATGCCGTATGGGTGCGTCGTGCCCCAGAGGGCAACGACGTCACTTGCTGTGACGCAGCTCGTCTTCGGTTGTTGGAGACATGCGGACCAAGTCTTCCAGACAACGTTCGTCGCTGCGACGGGGCTCGCCCTGAAGGAGGAGGAGCCTGGTTGTTGAGGCGTTCGGCCGCTGCTGCGACCAAATGCTCAACATCAGCCCTCCATTGCTCCATAGCATCTTGAGATGCATCCGGAGGTGGTGGTCGCTGGAGAAGAGCACGCATTGCATGAAGCGCGTGTTCTGGGTTGTCACGACTTGCCGGCGCAGTATGTGACGCCGGTGCACCATCATGTTGCCCGGCACGTCTTGCCGGAGAAGATGGTGGTGGTGGGAGTGTGACTCCTGCTGGTGCTGAGGCTCCTGCCGGTGGCTGCATGTTGGAGGGATTGCCTCTGACGGCCTGAGCAGCAGGTTGCCCGTTGGATGATACAGCCGCAGAATTCACCATTCTTGAAAATCTCAGGCCCCCCTACCTGGCGCGCCAACTGTCGACTGTTGGAGTCGGCAGATCTCCTGACACTACTAAAGTGTTGAAGGAGTTTGTAGTTCGGTGTGGGCGCGCGGAGACTCAAGAAGGTGAATCACGATTGGACACGAGTGACACAGTGGTTTACGTGGTTCGGGCCGCCTGAGCGTAATACCCTACTCCACGGGTGTGTGATGTTGTATTAGCTTGTGTGCTTGAGAGCGTTCCAGAGCCTTAGAACGTCAGAACGTGCCTTGTGTATCGTCGGTCTGTCCTTTTATAGTACAAGGACAAACCGTTACAAGTTAGCCTGGCCCGACATGTGGCCCCGGCGGTTACTAGTATTGATACACGATTAATTGTTGTTAATAACCCTGTAACGGGCCCCGACAGTGCCGTTACAGGTGTTAAGATTATCCAATTAAGTGTCATTAACATGGAATTAATGACAATTAATCGGGTCTTGAAGTCCGCGGCTATCCTTTGACGATCCGGAGTCGTTATAACGTCTTCCGGAGGTTTGAGGCGGCCAGCTCCGACGTTTGGACACGTGGCAGCTCCGGAGCTTGCTTGTGGTAAGCGGGAAGCTCCGGGGTGGCCTGGCACGTGTCAGGTCCGGAGCTTCTCTCGGTCAGGGGTTAAGTCCGGAGGTGCCGTTTCGGTACCTAGCCCGGAGCTTCACCCTTGTGGGTAGTAGCTCCGGTCTGGCAGTACACGTGGCAACCTAGGGGTTAACCATGTTGGAGAAGCAGGTCCGGTTATGTCTAACAAGTGGGCCTCCGAGGGTCTTTAATTTGAGTAGACGTCCTTCCCTTGAGATCTTTGCAACCTCAGGGGGTGTATGGTTTTTAGGGTACCGACAATTGCAAAGGCACTATTCGACGTCAAGGCGGGTCGAGACTCAACAAAGTTCAAGCACATGAAAAAAAAAAGATTTTGAAAAATCAATCGCAAAACTTAAGAAGGATAGAAGGACAGAAGTTACAACTTACATAGGACATGCGATGTTTAACTTTGTCAGAGACGGCAAGGACCTCGTAAAGGCTCTGTACAACTTCGAGTAAGTTCGACACATGACATTTAAATAGCAGTTATTGGTAATTGTTAATACGTATGTTTGTGTGTTTGGAGTGATCACTACATAATGATCTTCATCAAGCCAACGCAGGGAATGGCAACAGTCTTGGACTCGGCCGATTTCCCACCAGATTGTTACAAAGATTTCCTTTCCATTTTGAAGCTGTACGTTTATTCAATAATTTTAATTTACACACATTTAGAATTGTTGACAAGTTTTATATGACATTTCTTGTATTACAGCGCTTGGCGGTTTTACACGGAACGGCTTGACAGTGAGAGACCTTCCAATACGAATGCATTGGACATTAAAACGTATTATGCTTGTCTGAAGAAGCCTGCTGGGAGTGTCTTATGCGGGTATTATGTATGCGAGCATCTTCGGACCGCCGACGTATATAGAGTGAATCGTGAGGATGTAAGTTATCCTTAATGTCGATACCTTATTTTCTTACTTTTGAGTTTCATTTTCATTGTAACTAGCATGGTTTAATACTTATATTCTCTGCTGTTCAATATTACTAGAAACATTATTTTCATATTTTGATTCCAACTTCAAAATTCAATTGCTCATAGTACAACTGCTCCAAAAATACCAACTAAATTTTTGTATACTCTCACTTTGATATATACTTTGAGATTGTTCAAACCAACACATTCTAATCCTTGTTATGTGTTATATTGCAGCACACGAAGAATCTGAACGAAGAATGGCCGGTTTGTAGAAGTATTCCTAATGGAGGAGCCGACAAGATTGCTGCTAAACTCTGTCAATTCATTCGTCATGAAATTTTGCATAAAAGAGGGGAGTTCTTTGGTGAGAATGGTGCAATAGCTGATGTGCCAGAACTTTGCGACTATGCCAATAGAAACAGTTTTTAGTGAAAACTTGTAAACTATGAGATGAATTGTATGTGTAACTTGTACATATATATATTGTTTTAGTGAAATTGATTTCTATGAGATGACTTCTGTGATGATAATATTGTTGATTTATGTTCTGTGATGATATTGTTGATTTCTGTTCTGTGATTATATTGAATTGACCTGGAAATTAGAAATAACAATAGTAGTACTGCATAAGTTATACCTTATTATAGGCGGTTTATTTCTTAACGGCTAGGCATGCCTGTGAAAAACAATTATCACAGGCGGCTAGATATACGTAAAGAACCATCTGTGATAACCTAATTATCACAGGCGGTTACTGTTATGTTAGAAACCGGCTGCGGTAAAAAGTCTTCACAGGTGGCTTGATATAGGTCAACATCCGCCTGTGATAACACCATTATCATAGGCGGTTAGATGTGCCGCAAGACCTGCCTGTGATAAGACAATTATCACAGGCGGGTATATATGCTGCACTACCCGCCTGTGATAACTTATCTTCACAGGCGGCTAGTATAAGTAAAAACCGCCTGTGATAATGTTTCTTCATAGGCGGTATCACTTCTCCGCCTGTGAAATTACGGATTATCACAGACTCTTCGTTTCGGGCGCTTTTAAAAACCGCGTGTGATAATAGGTTTGGAGCCGCCTGCAATAAGGCTTATTGTAGTAGTGCGCTCCCCCTACTTCTAGCTAGCACGCGGCCTCCACGTTCTGGTTCGGTGAGTGTCTGTTACAACTATATGATTATTTCTTCTTGGAATAAAAGATTCGCCACTCTTGACATGGTGATGGTTTCTTTCTTCGTTGTACGAACAGATCCATGGAGTTTGTAGATGAGGAGAAGTATACAAATAAAACAAGGGCATTACAATCAATTGTCTCTAGCAATCAAATAATTAGCTATGAGTTCCAAACAACCTCCATCTAATAATTAGCTAGCTAATAATTAGTTGTCTCAATCCAGCTAAACGATTATTAGCTAACTAATCGTTAGATTTAAGCGTTCCACACAGGGTCTAAAAGATAAAGTGCTGCAGCTTTTAACCACGCCACGATTAGGAGGAGCACCTTCAACGAGGTTCGAAATTAAAGATGCTGGCGCCATGTTAATAACTCCGTCGATCGCTCCTTATGGTCAATGGTCAACTGTACGAGGACCAAGGTCCGCTCCCTCCAACCTTATTAGCACGGCCTGATACTACTAGCATGCGGCGAGGAAATAGTCAACGGTCGTCGTGTTCTTCCCAAAATGTGGATTGGTGGTGAGTAACGGCTGATCGTCATTTGATTCCATGTGATTGTTAGAAAACGTCACGTGTTCGGTTGCCTGTTAGTTCGTCGACGACCATACTATCTGATGATGACGATGATTTTTCACAATCCTGATTACGCCATTTAAAGCATGCAAATGCATGTACGTACGCACCTTTATTGTACGTGGCAGCTGCATGGCGGGAGTTGAAGGCAGCTTGAAACTTCAAACCCACTAAGGTCTCGCTTGGCAACGGGAGCAAATAATCCACGTGTAATTTAGTCCACGGGTGGGATTTGATTGTTCCACGGCAGCCACCCAATCCACGTTGGGTTTCAAAACCGAGCCAGCACTAATCTCTTTCGTCATTTGGAAGACAGGTACCACTCTCTTCTTCCTTCGTTTCTTCTCGATGAGTTTTTGTATCGATTCTTGGTGATCGTTTTTGTGCAACTCGGAGATCAAGCTGGTACAAATCGGCCAGATCATCGTCGCCGCTCGCGCACACTTTATGAACGGCCATATGAACAGCCACCTGCAGCTGCACAGGCCGCCGGCGATAGAGAAGATTGTGGCGTCGGAGTCGATGAAGCATGCTGGCGCATTGGTCAACAAGCAGTCCAGAAGCAGCACATGGCGGCAAGCCCCAGGACGTGCCTCTGCTCGCTGACAACGCAGGTCGGGTCGTTCTGATGCAGGCGCCACTGTGGCAGCGCCGGTGGCTTGGGCTCAATGGCGGCTCCATAGACGCTAGCTTCATCGAAACGGGCAAGAAGCCCGATGTATGCCGCGGACGGACGCCGTCGCGCAACGGTGGAGGGGGGTGGCGTTGGCGCCGCCGGTGGAAGGGCGGGGTGTAGCAAGTGTGCGAGTCGGCACCGCCGGGAGGGGGGCGAGTGCCAGAGCCGCCGGATGGGATGGGGGCGGGCGAGCGCCGCCGGGTGGGATGCTGGCCGGGCAAGTCGAATCCAGCGGAGAGGGAGGGGGAGATTGCCGAGCTGGGAGGAGTCGCTCGATCACTACAGAAATCTTGATTAATTACGTCAGCCCGAGCCGACGTAATTAAGGTCTTTATCGATGTTTACGTCGTTTTTTCTTTACGTTGGTCGCCGACTGACAAAGCAGTTTGGACGTGATTAAGGTTACTTACATCGACTACCGATGTAAGTTACTAATACTACTACAACAAGCCTTATCGCAGGCGGCTCCAAACGTATTATCACACGCGGTTTCTAAAACCGCCTGAAATGAAGAGCTTGTGATAATCTGCAATTTCACAGACGGAGAAGTGAATCCGTCCGTGAAGACATATTATCACAAACGGTTCTTTACTTAGGCTAGCCGCTGAAGACATATTATCACAGACAGGTCGTGTAGTATATATAACCGCATATGATAATTGTGTTATCACAGGCGAATCTTTACCTACGACAAACCGTCTGTAGAGACAGTTTATCGCAACCGGTTTGTACCATAACAATAACCGTATGTGATAATTAGGTTATCACAGATGATTCTTTACCTATATCTAGCCGCTATTGATAATAATATTTCACAGGCAGGTCTAACCGTAGGTAAATAACTGCATGTGATAAGATATAGCATATGCAGTACTAGCTGCTGTTATTTCTAATTTCGAGGTCAATTCAATATAATCACAGAAGTCAATAATATTATCACAGAAGTAAACAATATAATCACAGAAGTCATCTCACAAAAGTCAATTTCACTAAAACAATATACGTACAAGTTACACATACAAGTCATCTTTGTACGAGTTACACATACAACTCATCTCATAGTTTACAAGTTTCACTAAAAACTGTTTCTATTGGCATAGTCGGAAAGTTCTGGCACATCAACTATTGCACCATGCTCATCAAAGAAGTCTCCTCTTTTGTGCAAAATTTTGCGACGCACGAATTGACACAGTTCAGAAACGATCTTTTCAGCTCCTCCACCAGGAATACTTCTACAAATCGGCCATTCTTCGTGTGCTGCAATGAAACACATAACAAGGTTTAGAATGTGTTAGCTTGAATAATCTCAAAGTATAGATCAAAATGAGAGTATACAAAAATTTAATTGGTATTTTTGGAGCAGTTGTACTATGAGCAATTGAATTTTGAAGTTGTAATCAAATTTTGAAAATAATGAAACTCAAAAGTAAGAAAATAAGATATCGACATTATGTATAACTTACATCCTCACGATTCACTCTATATTCGCTGGTAGTCTGAAGATGCTCGCATACATAATACCCGCATAAGACACTCCTAGCAGGCTGCTTCGGACAAGCATAATATGTATTAATGTCCAATGCATTCTTATTAGGAGGTCTCTGATCGTCAAGCCATTCCGCGTAAAACCGCCAAGCGCTGTAATACAAGAAATGTCATATAAAACTTGTCAACACATTCTAAATGTGTGTAAATTAAAAGTATAAAATAAACATACAGTTTCAAAATGGAAAGGAAATCTTTGTAACCATCAGGTGGGTAATCAGCTGAGTCCAAGGCTGTTGCCAAACCCTGCGTTGGCTTGATGAAGATCATTACGTAGTGGTTACTGCACACATACAAACACACGTGTTAAGTTAACAATTAGCAATAATTGCTATTTCAATGTCATGTGTCGAACTGACTCGAAGTGGTACAGAACCTTTACGAGTTCTTACCATCTTTGACAAAGTTAAACATTGCATGCCCCATGTAAGCTGCAACTTATGTTCTTCTATCATTCTTAAGTTTTGCGATTGATTTTTAAATTTTTTTCATGTGCTTGAACTGTACTGAGTTATGATCCGCCTTGATGTCGAATAGCGTCTTTGCAATCCGTGTAGGGTCAAGGATATCTGTCTTGTGTTTCATGTTTTCGTTATCCATATATTGCATCATACTGAAGAAATCCAAAATTGTTATAATCTCATGAAATGTGTATGCGTGTAGTAAGAAAATCAAATGCAAAATATTAGAGGCACTTACAAGCACCAGACGAGTAGCAGGTTGATTTCGAGCATGCCCCGATGGAAAAGGGTATACAACTCTTCAAATAAAATGGCTCGTTTATTTTCTCCAGTGCTCCAGAATGCTTCTTTTGGAACACAAAATGTGATGCAAGAAAGATCATATTTTGTGCTGGCAGTGATGTACCACTCATGCATTCTTTTGAGCGGGGCAGGTTGTTTGCTAAGTTGTACGGATGTCATGAACGACTTCCCATTCTCAAATTTTGAAGGAACATTCACAAGCTTGTATATTGGAACTCCTGGTTTAACTAAAGCCGCCCGCCGATTATACATGACATCGTCTTTTTCACACTCCTCGACATCTTCTAATGCTGGCTCATGAGAAGAACGAGATGCACTCAGTTTTCTAATATTCTCCTTCATATTTTCCAAATACTTTGACACTTTTGATCAAGGTTTCTGAATTTCATATGAGCTAACTTTGATAGGCACTGATGATCGAGGAGTAGTCATCGGAAGTTGAACACTTGCTTGTTGTTGAACCTGTTGTTCAACCGATTGCTCTTTACTTCGAGTAGCTGGCTCTAGTACTACTTCAAGCTGTTGCTCAACTGGTTGCTCTTTACTAGCAACAACTTGCTCTAGTACTGCTTGAAGTTTTTGTCCAACTTGTTGCTCTTGGTTATCTTTACTAGCAAGGTTACTATCATCCTTGCTGAGACATAGGGGGAGTGGATCTTCTTGGACTGGGAGTGGATCTTTCTGGACTTTCGCCTTAGAAGACGGGGTTGCAGTATTTTGAGATGCGATGGGGCTAGAAATCAGCTGATCATCCAACACAATATTGTGTCGGTGCCAAAGGATTAATTGGTTGATAGCCTGCCCCAAATTCGCGATCCCCTCAGTGTGATGTGGTCTATTTCATAATCTTCATAATCATTATCAATGATCTGAAGACTTGCACCACAGCATAATACAACGGAAGTGGATTGCCGTTGAAGTCATGATAAGGCTTAGCCGTAGCAGTGGCAATCTGTTTGGTTTTGTCCCCTGCTCTGCCGATCGGGACAAGAAGACGACAAGATCTATCCTTAGCAATATCATCGACAACGAACTTATGGGTTGAACCTGAGCCTAACACAGAACCTATGCTGCTAGGATAGGCAGTTGGAGATACCAATTGCTCCTTTGGCACGGGAACCATCATTGTACTCGGTGCCACTAATTGTCCCGATTGTCTAAGTTGTTCCATTATTTCTTGCACATTTTCCTTGACCTTTTGAGCAATCATTTCATCAAGTGTTTTCTTGAACTTCTCACGTCTTCTATATGTCTCTTTATCTTTCGGGAAACCATCTAGCCTAGACATTTGAGAAGAGATTGCTCGAACCCGTCCACTATGTTCAGTCCACTATGTTCAGGGTTCCCTAGGATAGCAGTAAGTTGGTCATTCTCCCTCTTCGTCTTGAAGAGACCCTTCTGTTGCTTTTTCAATTACTTCTTTCATTTTTTCCTCTACTTCATTCACAGAGTCGGTCTTTTCATGTTTGCCCTCGCTGGTCAAACTTGACCGAGCAAAGACCCACCGTTGAGTTCTCTCATCGCAGCCTTCTAACAGGTGAGAATTGCCCTTACTGGTAATTTCGTCTAATATCTTATTCTATTTCTGGACTTTGGGGCCATATCCGGCAGACCCCAAGCGATGATGGTATTTGTTCTTTTTGGCAAGCTCTGACCTAGTTGCACTTAGGGCTTTAGCATCAGGTGTGGTCTTTTGATGAACAAATTCTTACCACTGAGCTTGTGTAATTTTTCTCATCTTCCTCTGGCTAGGGACCTTATCGGCCTTAACATAAGCATTCATTTCACTCTTCCAGTCACGAAACTTCTTGCCGCAAGAGACCAATGTTGCTTTCTTTACATCTTCTTCTGTGGCTTTGGGGAACTTGAATTGTTTCTTTATCTTTTCCCACAACTCATTCTTGGTCTCCTTGGGTAATTTCCTTCAATTCCCGATTGTGATCGGCACGAGCTCTCTAACAATAAAACTGCATGCATTTCGGTACTTGGTAACTGAATCTAGTGGTTCTTGGGGAAGCCCACCTGGAACGACCCTTGTTATGTACATGATGTGGTCCAATGGACCATTTTTTGGACCTCGTTGCCCTCTTTTCCGCTTGAGTGAACCTGAGGATTCATCCATTGGAGAACCTTCTGTGGTTTTAGGAGCTGAAGTCACCTCGTTGTCTTCGCGATTAATCTAGGTAGAAAAGAATTATAAGACTTTGTATACTTGACAACCAACATTAACTTGAACTGCTGACGTTAAAATTCATGATCCATACCTCGTCGGCAGGATCATATTCTGGGTCTAGATCCTCTGAAGTCTTTTTAATTTTTATATTCGGAAAAGGATCTGATGGACTGTGAAAGGAGCCTGAACTGCTAGAGTCAGTAAACTCCATGTTGTCTTCTTTATTGTTACTACCAACACTAGTCTTCTTAAGGATTTCCATGCTAGAATTAATAAGACAAAAAATATAATGAATGACATATTAACTCTACATGAAGTGTCCCGCAGGACCATCAACCACTTGTGCGTGTCAAACAATTTATGAAGTCATGGCCAAAACACGTGTATAAAGTGATATATTTGACTTGCTATACCATTACATCCATCATGTGGTTAGAATGGATGGTTCTTAGGATAAAAAGAACAAGACACATTCCTTAATTGACCAAGAGGGACTACAATCCAAATCGCCTCTCATTACACAATTTTCATCTTCTTTCAGATTTTATCCCATATGCACTTAGGGCTTTATACAAGTTCATTTGGGGCTTCTGGTGGAATTCTAGTTGGATGGAGTACATATTAATTTGGGGAGAACAAATTCATAATGAATGATATAATAGTATGCTTGGGTTAGTGGAAGTTACTCTCAAAGGTCAGAATTTTGGTTGAAGTAACATGCAGGAGGAGCCCCTCTTAGAGCAGCTCGATTGATGTGTTAGCAGTCCAGATTGTCTTACTTTGTACGCTGAAACTATTATGTTTCCACTGGCCAGATCTTTTTCAGATAATATACCATATCCAAATTGACTCAAATATCCCAAAGGCTCAATTGTTTAGATTTGAGAACCTCTGGATCGAGCAACCAAATTCCTTTAATCTTGTGGAAAGAGTATGGAGTATGATGAGATTATTGACATTCTTTTTTAAAAAAAATGATGGAAAGTCTCACGAGTTAATATTAACTCATCAAGTATGATCAAACTAGTAATAAAGAACTAACTGTATTTAACTAATTAATCAGCTACTCCAACTACTTGATACACAATTTGGTTTGGACAAACCAATCTGTTAATCCGGCGCCTATGATCATTTCATAATTCAATCATGCCAAAGCTATATAACATGTCAAATTACTGCTATCAGCAGAAAATATCCAGTTTTACAAGCAGGTTCGAAAAATAACGGAAATCAATAATTTGTGTAATGTTGCTCATATTTAGCGGCACGACCTAATTGCAACCGACTTAAATGACGTGACCCAACTACCCTATCCAGGCTCCAGCTAGCTCATTTGGTGCCGTGACTAGATTATAAAAAGCGACTTATTGGTTCTCGTGTATCGAAGCAGGGTCGACAACATCGTCTCCCAAAATATAGTATCCACACAACACTTTCCCAACTTTGCTCTCTACAGCCAAAGAAACTCATTTCATGGCATGGTCTTCAAGTACAAAAAATGGCAGTATTGCAGTTAGAATATCTAACAAGTTCAAGAAACTGTTAAAGGAATTGAAAAAGTGGAGCAGGTCAACCAATGTAACACCCCATGGTCACTGCCTACGCCGCAACACATTCCTAAAATTAGTTCTAAAAAACGTCAAACATTTGGGATGCAGGAAATATTTAGTTTTAGAACTTTATTTACCGAACACTAACCAAGGAACCCTAACTAAGGAGGGAGGTGGCACGGGGACGAATGAGGAAAGGTCGAAGGGTTTAGGGTTTACCGTGAAGCTCAGCGATGACAACAAGGGCTTCGCTCGGCGTACCTGGAAGTGGCGAGGGCGAAGCAAACGGACAACGGTGAAGCTCGGCGACGACGGCGAAGCTCGGCAGCGAGAGCGGCGAAGACTTGGCGGCAAACAAAATTTTGGCAGCATGACAACGTCTAAGTGATTTCGGCCAGGTTAGCTTTTCCCAACGCAACCGAGGGGTATACATAGACGCCTATCTTCTCAGACGGATTTTAAGTACCAACCGCCTGAGAAGATGGTTATCTCAGGCGAGTGGTAATTACCAACCGCCCGAGAAGATGCAATTATCTCAGGCGGTTGGTAAGTAATACCCATCTGAGATAATCTTATTCTCAGACGGTTTTTTAGTACCAACCGCCTGAGAAGATCTTTACGTAAGCTTCTTTTAATTTATTAATATTCTTTTTCTGAGGCGGTTATTCAGTACCATCCGTCTGAGAAGATCTTTACTTCTTCTTAATTAATATTCTTAATTGAATGTGGGACCTTTCAAAATCCCAAATACCACTTTCTTTTAATATGATTGATTATTAAAGGTTACCATTAAATTTCACTTCATAAAGCCTTTGAAATTGGTCAGAACATAAAAAATATATAACAATTTCTATTTGTCATTTTTCTATCTTGATGAATATAATGATTTTTTCATTTAGTTTTTAATGGACATTTTTAGTCATCATACCAACCTCCATGATTTTTTTCAGATTTTTTTAACTTTTTTTTGATCAATGTGTGTTCAAAATTTGATGAATGCCTCATATGTATATGAGCATTTAGTTAGAATGATGGATATTTTGAATTTTGACATGTTGGAATGCTTTATAAAAATTAACAAAATTCATACATGTATAAATAATACAAATATGTTCATACAAACCAATTTCAGTGAAGGATCCTTTTTTAGGAGATATCCAAATGTGAATAATATGTGAGTATAAATTAATTTGATATTTACCAAAACATTACAATGTCAGCTATACAAGTTTTAAAATATTTGGTTCAGGTGGTGGATGTTAATTTTTGAAAAATATAGAAGAAAGAATCATCGAATTTGGACTCAAATTGCAGAATCTATACATGTTTGAGTATTTATATTGGAATCTAAATAAAAAAGAAGCAAGGGAAAAGAAAACTGAAGAACAGGCTCGAGCAATTATCTCAGGCAGTTGGTAAGTAATACCCGCCTGAGATAATCTTTTTCTCATACAGTTATTAAGTACCAACCGCCTGAGAAGCAGTTAAAAACCGCCTGTGAAAACGGACGCCTATATAAAGGCCCCTCAGGCACCACATAAAACTTAACCCTAGAGATTTTTCATCGACTCCGTCAGGCTGCGAAAATTTTCCACCGTGCGCTGGCCGATACTGCATTCATCAGTTGATCAACCTTCGAACAAAAAAGGTTAGAAGAGACTTCTTCTTCTTCACTATCATGTTTTTAATTTGTTCTTTTTTCACAGTTTCGTTTTGTTGTGTTTGCATATGCGTCCAGCCTCCCCCCCCCCCCCCCCCCCAACCACTTGAGATTTGTTGTAGATTTGAATGATTAAAGGTTAAACGATGTAGTTTAGTGTCCCCTTAAGCTCATCCATGAATTTTACAGAACAAGAAGTCAAGAAGTAGATTTGAAGGATTAAAGGTTGAAGATGAATACAAGCACATCACGTGTTTGATGAAATGTTTCAATGAATAAGTCTAACTTCAAAAATCCATTATGGCCACTAGGAAGCTGAGAAAATTATGAAACAAATTTTCTTGGAACCCTTACGAATAGACCTACATGATACTAGTATTCACTCATATAATACAGTCTTGTTATGTCTCTGTAAATTCATTTCATAGAAGATAATATTTGTGGCCAAATTTTGTAAATCTTACAAAAAATCTGTTATTGAAGCATGGACCGTCGAGCGTGGATGTATAACATGCCAAGACCCGATCCTATGTACATTCATAATGTTGCAAATTTTATGAAGCATCTAAGAGACATGCGAAGTTGCAAAAGATAGATGATATATTATGTTCATGTATCGACTGTGAAAATAAGATTGCTTGGATAGATACTATAGTAATCCAATCTTATTTGGTGAAAAGAGGTTTAAAAAAAACTACACAATATGGACACAGCATGGTGAGATAGATACACATGATGTGGATAGAGATGATGAGAGAGATTCAGATGATGATAATGTTCATATCGATGATGGTAGTGACAATCAAGATGGTGATGATGATGAGTTCAATTGTGAGGAGATGTTGCGTCACATTGAACCATATGTATTGACTTCTATGGGAGCAAGTAAAGGTTTAAGTAAAATTGAGACATTGCAGAATGCGGCGACGGAGCTTTTATATGATGAATCAAACGGTTTTGATAAAGAATTTACTACATTGCGTGCAGTCTTAGAACTACTAAAGTTGAAAGCCACACACGGATGGTCCGATTGTAGTGTCTCTGACCTTTTGAATCTTATGGAAGAAAGTCTTCCAAATCCAAATAAACTGCCCAGAAGCACTTATAAAGCGAATAAATTTCTTTGCCCGATGGCACTAGGCGTGACAAAAATACACGCTTGTGTGAACCATTGTATTATATATCGCAAAGAGCATGAGCTCGCAACTAGATGCCCCATCTGTGGTGTCAGTAGATATAAGAAGGACTACAATCACCAGTATGTTACCAACATGGAAATGTTTCAAAAGAATAAGAAGTTTATTATTGGTCCTGAAGGTGATGATGACGATACTTTTGGCGATGTAGACGGGAAGAATAAGAGAAAAATTCCTGCTTTGGTGATGTGGTACCTTCTGGTAATTGATCGCTTGAAGCGTTTGTTCTCAAACCCTAGGGAGGCTGAACTTATGCGTTGGCATTGCGAGCAACGCAAGAAGAATGAAAAACATATTCGACACCCTGGTGATGCAACAAAGTGAATTTTTTTTATATTCATTATCCAGAATTTGCAAAGGAAATCAGAAATGTGAGGTTTGTCTTAGGTATAGATGGAGTGAATCCGTTTGGTAAAAAAAGGAGCATACACAACACATAGCCTATGGTCTTAACGATGTACAACCTACCGACGTGATTGTGTCACAAAAGAAAATATATCTTGTTATTTGTTCTTATCCAAGGTCCAAAACAACCCGACATCGAAATTGATGTGTTCTTGGAACCTTTAATGGAAGATATGGCAAAATTGTGGAATGAAGGGTTACGTACATGGGATGAGTACAAGCGGGAGTATTTCACGCTAAGAGCAATGATATTCATTACCGTGCATGATTACCCTGCACTGTTTACATTATCAAGACAAATGAAAGGGAAGAAAGGTTGTGTAAGGTGCGTGGATAGAACTGGATTTCTTACCTCACTTCATCCAGAAAGACGGTGTACATGATACACTGACGGTTCTTGATAGATACACACAAGTATAGGAAGAAGAATTTGATAACAAAATCGAAAACACTACAGGAAACGATGAATAGGGTGTGGGTTTTAATAGATGCGTCGGCCCCAACGCGTTTAACGCGTCTAAGGGTGACAGTTTAAGGTAACTGACACCCATAAGTTAGAGGCGTCGGTGTTCTTGAAGAAACCGACACACATAATAGATGCGTCAGTCGAATCGACACATATATTGAATGCGTCGGCTTAACCGACGCTCTAAAACGGGCCCCACACAAGACTTAAAGTGGGCCCAGCTAACTGAGCCTCTAAGAGCGTCGGCCGGGAAAACACCGACACCCTTAAGTGGGCCCGGATCGCTCAAGCTCTAAGAGCGTCGGCCAGGGCCAAATCGACGCTCTTAAGAGGGGCCTAAACCCTTCGCAGGTCTTCTCATCTCACGCGCCTCGACACTTCTCGCACGAGCCTGCGCCCACCCCGCCCGTCGCCGCCGCTGCCAGCCTGCCGCCTCGCCGGTGCCCCAGCTCGCCACCACGTTGCCGGTGCCTCTTACCCGTGCCCGCGCCCCCGCCTGTCGCCTGCGCCCCTCGCCCGCGCCCCCGCCCGTCGCCGGTGCTCCTCGCCCGCGCCCCCGCCCGCCGCCCCCGCTCGTCGGTGCCCCTCGCCCGTGCCTGTGCCCCCGCCCCTCACCTGCGCTTGCGCCCGCCGCCCCCGCCCACGTCCCCTGTCGCCGGCGCTCCTGCCCCCTGGTCCGGCCCCCCTCCGGTGCTCGTTGGTTTCCGGTGCTCCTGCCCCCGGCGCCCCCTGGTCCGGCCCCCTCCATCGCACTTTGGTCCGGCCCCCGGAGCCCCGTGGTCTGATCCCCCTCCGTCGCTCCTGCGAGCCCTCTGGTCCGGCCCCCCTCCGGCGCCCCGTTCACTCCTCCTCGGCGCATAAGGTAAAATCATGAAGTCATATATTTGAACTTTGTGTGTGATCTTTGTTTGGTGCAGTAGTTTGTATATGTGATGTTCTATGTGTGAGCTTATTTCATAGGTAATGTGGTTATGTAAGATTAATTAATAGTTAATTCTCAAATTATATGCAAATTTACATGTTTAACTTATATATGTGAGCATTATTAATAGTTTCTAAATAGAGCATATTATATTTGTGATTAGTGTTAATTCATTAATGTGATTCATATTATATAGTTGCTAACTCGTGAATGTGATTCATATTCATTATGCTATATGATTTGAATGTGATTAAAAGTTCATATCATGCATGTGATTGCTTCTTTTTAGCATTTGCAATATGATGACTAATTATGTGTTTGTAATATAATAAATATTTTTATAATTATGGTAGCTTTAGAGGATTGTAGTGAAAGAGGATTCTAGTTGTGAAGTATGCGTTTAGACGAGCACAGATGCGTACGGCGATAATGAGGACGACTAATTAACCGCGCCTGAACGGTGGATTCGGACTTAGAACTTTCAACTCTGACCAACTTCCCCATTCTGTCTTGTTCTTTCCTCTCTCGTAAATTATTGAAAAATGAAAATGAGGAACGTAACCTATAGAATTTGATTACCCGTTTCAAATCGGCACGTATCACATGCCATTGGCACGTGAGACGTGAAGGTTCGGAATTGTCCCTTTTTGGACAGCCAGGGAGTGGATCAGGGGGGCGTGGCTTGTGACGAGACGCGAGTCTGGATCTGGACGAGATTTCGACAGCATAACCCTGATGTTCTCTACTGCACCATTTTTGAGCGTGCAGTGGAGAACAACGGGGTTATGCTGCCGAAATTTCGTCTGGATCCAGACCACACATGTCGTCATAAGCACACCCCACTCGACCACTCTTGGGTGGGTTTAGGTCCTATCTGCCTAGTTGTAGTGACCGTCACATAATATGAAAATAAACTAATTATAGTGATTTTTCTTCTTTGAAGGTATAAGTTGAAAAATGGATGACGATCGTAAGGTGATGTATGATGGATGGAGTTCAGATGGTGTGTACACTTTGGAATGGGCACAAATGGCAAATGTGTTCGTGAACCAAGCATTTCCTAGTGGTGCTCGTTTTGTGAAATGTCGGTGTAGTAGGTGCCAGAATCGTTGACGTTTCGAGAGGTCTGAAATGATGTTGCACCTTTGTAAGCACAAATTTATGCCAAACTATCTAGTGTGGCGTGAGCATGGAGAGATGGATCATGCTAGTGAGTCAGACGAAAACAAGAATGAAGATCGGGTGGATGAGATGATGGCGGATGTTGGTCGAGAGTACGAAGAGCAGTCACTGCCAGAGGAGGTGAAAAAGTTTTACAGACTTCTTACCGCTGCGGATAAAAAAGTATAGGAGGGCGCTAGTGTGACCGTTCTGCAGGCGGTCACATGACTTATGGGGCTGAAGTCTAAGTTCAATTTTGAAAATAATTGCTACAATGGTATCCTGAAGTTGATCAATGATCTCCTTCTGGCAAAACATAAGATGTCGGAAGACATATATCATTCAAAGAAGATTTTGGATGGTCTGGGCATGAGTTATGAGAAAATTGATGTGTGCGAAAATAATTGCATGTTGTTTTGGAAGGAACACCAGAACGATACTCAATGTATGCATTGAAATGCATCTAGACATGTGAAGGTTTTGAATGATGATGGGGAGGAAATAAGTACAAAGGTACCGGTTAAACAACTTCGGTACATGCCTATCACGTCCAGGCTTAAACGGTTGTTCCTTTCTCAAGAAACTGCGAAGCAGATGAGGTGGCATTCAGAAGAGTTATGTGAGAGTGATGACAAAGATATTATGGTAATCCTTCGGATGACGCGGCATGGCAAGCTCTAGACCGTTTCAATCCGGAGTTTGGTAAAGATCCAAGAAATGTGCATCTTGGATTGTCAACAGATGGTTTCACTCCTTTCAGCACAAGTAACAATCCATACTCTTGTTGGCCTATTTTCATCATGCCTTACAATCTCCCTCCCAACATGTGCATGAAAGAAGGATACATATTCCTCGCGGCCATCATTCCTAGTACTAAACATACTGGGACAAAAATTAATGTGTTTATGCGACCGTTGGTTGAGGAGTTGAAAGAGTTATGGAAAGGTGTATAGGCATACGACAGTCATATGAAATGTGAATTTACTTTACGTGCCACATATCTATGGTCTATACATGATTTGTTGGCATACGACATTTGGGCTGGTTGGTGTGTCCATGGAAAATTGTTTTGCCCCATATGTATGGCTGATACCGATGCCTTCAGGTCGAAGTATGGAAGAAAAGTCGGCTTCTTTGATTGCCATCGACGATTCCTTTCGTCAAATCACCCTTACAGGAGTGATACACGATCATTTCGAAAAGGCATAAGTGTTACAGAAGGACCCCCTCGTCGATTGACAAGCGAGCAAAAAATGGCATGGCATGCAAAGTTAAAAGAGTCCGCTGAAGGTGGTTTCGAAGGGTATGGTACAGAACACAACTGGACTCATATTTCTTTTCTTTGGGAGCTACCATATGCAAAAGCATTGCTTTTACCGCACAACATAGATTTGATGCACCAGGAGCGTAATGTCGCTGAAAGCATCATAAGCATGTGTTTCGATTTTACCGGTCAAACTAAAGATAATTTGAGTGCGAGGAAAGACTTAGCTGATATTTGCGATCGTCCTGGGCTTGAGGTTATAACAAATGCAAGTGGAAATGAAAATAGGCCACGAGCTCCATACTGTGTTCGACCAGAAGAAAGCAAATACTTAGTTGGTTGAAAACACTGAAGTTTCCAGACCGCTATGCAGCAAACATAAAATGATGTGTTAATCTCAACATTGGTAAACTGAATGGGTTGAAGAGCCATGATTATCACATTATGATGGAGAGACTTATTCCGGTAACATTTTGTGGCTACTTCAAACCTGATTTGTGGAAGATGTTTGCTGAACTTAGCTACTTTTATAGACATATTTGTGCTAAGAAAATGTCGAAAAAGATGATCCGACGGTGGGAGAAAGAAATTGTTGTGCTTGTATGTAAGATGGAAAAAGTGTTCCCGCCTGGATTTATGAATGTTATGCAACATTTGCTGGTGCATTTACCTTATGAAGCATTGGTAGCAGGTCCTGCACAATTCAGGTGGATGTATAGCCAAGAAAGAGAATTGAAGAAACTTAGAGCTACAATGCGCAACAAAGCAAGAGTTGAGGGTTGTATTGCAGAAGCATTTGCAGCTAAAGAGATTACTAACTTCTCTAGCAAATATTTTTCATGTTCCAACAACGTGAATGCAAGTGTCACACGATATCATAATGTAGAAGAGCAATCTACGAGTGAGCTTAAGATTTTTCAATGGAAGGGTAAAGGTGTTGGGGCTTCTAATTCTCATTATATTTCAGCACAAGAGAGGAATTACACCATGCTTTACATATTTTTCAACATGGAGGAGGTGTTACCATATTTTGAAATGTTTGACAAGTTGTATTGGAAATCTTCACGAAAACCTACACAAAGTCAATTAGATTAGATGCGTCAGCATGACATAAACGGTGGAAAAAGCTTTGTGGACTGGTTTTGTGAACATGTAATCTTCTATCCTTTTTTCTTTCAATATTAGTTCGCATGTTTATCATAAGATGCTAACTTTGTTTATTTATGTAGTGTATGAAAGATGTCAACATCTCTGATGACTTGCGACAGATGTCGCATGGTCAATTGAGAGCAACAGAATTTAGCAGGTACGATATCAACGGATATCGTTTTCGGACGGCAAGTTTAGAAGCAAGTCCTCCACTTGCTGCCACTACAAACAGTGGAGTAATGATAACTGCCGCAGAGGGTAGTGGAAAAGTGACAGAATACTACGGTGTTCTAAAATAAATAATAGAGTACACATTTGGCGGTCCCAAAACACTTCAACTTGTGATTTTCGACTGTGAATGATTTGATCCAACATCCGACACATGAGTTGATGATTTTGGAATGGTGGAGGTCAACCACAAGTCACGATACACAACCCATAACAACAATGTTGTACTTGCGAATCAAGTGGTACAAGTGTACTATTTATGTTATCCTCATCCAAGTTTGGAAAATTGGTGGGTTGTGTATACAGTTAACCCTGAAGTGCACCCTCATCGTTATGATGAGTATATAGAGATTCAAGAAAATTACGGTATTATCTATCAGGATGAAGTCGAGGAAGCAGAAGATTTTATGATATCTTCTAGGATAGGACTCGCAGAAATTGCTAGTGATACGTTAGAGTTGATGTTTGAAGAACAAGCTGGCCCTTCAAGAAAACATGTTCGACTGTAACACCCTAAATTTTCGCATCATGCATTGCATACATGATCATGCATTAAACACTAGTAGAATAAAAGAAAAATAATAAAACATGCATATACAAATATGTGTAGCAAAAGAAGAAAAAGAAAATAATAGTTATAGCCTAAAACTTGTAATTAGGAATAAGTATAAAAATAATAATAAAAATATATATAAGTATATATATAAATAATATATATAACAATATATAAAAATAGATAAAGTATTAATATTAATAATATATGTTATAAAAACAATAAATAATAAATATATAATATGAATAATAATATATATATAAAAAATATATATAATAAATTATATAATAAAAGAAAGTATAAAAAAAGTAAAATAAAAAAATTATAAATAATAAAATATATAATAATAATAAAATAAAAGAATAAAAAATAAAAGAAAAGGAAAGTAAAAAAAAGAAAAGAGAAAAAAAAGAAAAAGGGGGCAACCCGGCGGCGAGGCCAAGCGGCCCAGCCGACCGAGCGCCCCGCGCCAGCCCCGCCTCGTACGCGACTCCCGCGCCCGGCTCGGCCTCCCGCCCAGGTCCGACCCCGCGCGCGCCCGCCCCCGAGTCCCGTCTCGCCCCGACTCCCCCCCCCCCCCACCCCACGCCGGTTCCGATTTTCCCGGCCCCGCCGAACACCCCGCCCCGACGCACCCCACCCGCGATACCGCCCGCCCCCGATCCCGATTCACTCCCGATCGCCCTCCCGCCGCCCCTATAAAAAGGGACCGAAGGCCAACGACCCCGACGCCAGAAGCGCTCCAAGAAGAACCCTAGCCGCCGGGAAAAACGCCAGGGACCAGAGAGCTGCGCCCAGGGAAGAAAAAAAGGAGAAAAAGAAGGGGAAGAAGAGGAAGAAAAAGAGGAGGGCGCCACCGTTCGCCGGAGATCGTCGTCGACATCGCGCCGCCGTCGTCGTGCCGCCGGAGGACGCATCTACTTCGTATACACTTCGTCCCCATCCCGCGATCATCGAAGCCATCGCATCTACGGTAGGCCATGTTCCCGATGCAAATTTTAGCGATCATATTGAATCTAATAGGCATAAATTGATTTTAGTTGCACCATAATTTTATTTTCAGCAGCATTAATCCACCCTAAAACCCCCGTAAACTCATATGAACACGTATGAACTACTCGCATCTAATTAATAAACAACCGTAGTAAATTAATTATTGAATTGTGCATGCATACATGTCATTGCATGTTGATTATTTTTTGTGCATTATGTTGATTGTATATGCTTTCTGTATGTATGATCACGCGTAGAGGAACGTGCTCAAGAGGCCGCATACGAGGATTTCCAGAACCAAGACTTCGAAGTGCTTGAGCAACCCCATCCGCCGGAGCAAGGCAAGTGTCCTTGAAGCATATTGATCCTGTTTTATTAAATGTTTTGTTTGCGAACTTGCATGCTTGTGTCAAATTGATGGGAATCCTATGGTAGGAAGTTTACTAGTTTTGTTTGACCACCCTTGTCACTTGGAATTTATGGTAGAGTGTCGGGAAGGGTTTTTACCTTTTTGCTTCGCTTAATTAATTGGGATGGCAAACAACACTACACATTTAATTATGCCCCAATGATATTCTGGTTAATGTGAACTGGTCAATATGATGGGTGATCTAAGAAAGCATGGTTTTGTGGATGGGTTGGATGTTATGGTGGTTTGCTTGCTTTAGATCTAAGGACCGGTTCATGGGAGAATATGCCAGGTCAACAGTGCCACCACAAGGCCAAGTATGGGTGTGGCGTAGCTGTATAATTAGGAGCGCTGCTAGTATTGTATGGACCATTGGATGGCGCGGGGAATGGGAGTCGAGGAGGACTGCCCTGGGATCCGCATGGCACGCGAGGGGGCCCGTGGGTGGGAGAATAGAGATTCAAGCCTGCCGGTGAAACCTTAGTGGGCCCGTACATACTAGTAGTCCCTTTTGAAAGGCTATTTTGTGATCTCTTGGCCACACACCTACGTAAGTGTGAGATGGCATAATGGAGGTTTCTTAGTCATCGAAAGATGATAAAATCATAAACATGTGGGTAAAGTGGTACAACCTCTACAGAGTGTTAAAAACTATCATGATAGCCGTGCTCCCGGTTATGAGCGCCTGGATGACCTACATGATTAGAGTTGGAAATTGGGATTTGGGATGGTTATGGTCTGGTAATGGTTATGGTTGGTTTATGGTTATGGTTTGGTAATGGTCATGGTTTATGGATTATGGTCATGGATATGAAATTGAGTTATGGTAATTGGACATGGATAATGGTGATGTTGGCAATAATTGGATATGGGTTATATTTTGTTAACATGATGGTTATGATGGGATTGTTTCACATAGACATAGTATAATGCTTTTCAAATGTTTTACTGTACTTTTCAGCACTTAGCCATTATTACATTCATCGTTTGAATAAGCCACATGTCATACTTTCCACACTTGCTGAGTACGACATGTACTCACCCTTGCATTTCCCCCCAACAGCTACTGGAGACAGTTGAGAGTACCCTGAGGATCACGTGGAGTACTAGGTTGCGTACCGCCGTCAATTGCCTGTGGATTGGAGTCATACTGTTTAGTTTATTTTCCGCTGCAATCATTTAGAGTTTTATCGTTCGTGAACTATTGGATTATTGTAATAAAGTACTTATTTAATAGTTAAGATGTGGTTAAATTCTGTATATCGTTTGTGATGCAACCGTATATGTGTGATGAACTTCCTGGGCACACATATGCGTTACGCTTGGTTCATATTCGGAACCGGGCGTCACAAATTGGTATCAGAGCCGCGTTGACCGTAGGACGCAAGCCTAGGTAGAATGGACACTCTAGAGCACTTAGGAACACTCTTCTAATCTGCTATTTTCAAAAATTTTTGCTGCTGTTTTGTTCCTTTATTTTCAGCCGCAAAAAGTACTGATCGCTGCTGCGTTTCTGATAAAAGTTTTTTTCAGAAGTGAGCAATATTAAGTGCTGCTGTTTTGCTGCGTAAATTTTCGCGAAAAAGGTGTGTTTTGCTGCTGTTATGTGTGGGTAAAATTATTGTGTTGGTTGCTGTATTTTTCTCTCTATTTTTTTTCGTTCTTTTGGAACCACTGCACCGCTCTTTTTCCGCCATTTTACCTACTGAAATTTTCAGATTTGTTTTTCATTATTTTTCTAATGTATTCTTGTTTTCTGTAGATGGCCCGCACCAAGACAACCCCCCGTAAGTCGACCGGTGGACTTGTGCCCCCGCGTAGGTTGGCCAGTCGCTCTCCGGCCGTCGACCCCCGTCACCCCGTGGTGATCCGTTCTGACAGCAGAGCCGCAGGACAACTGCGTCACCGTCTCTGTACCCTACTCCGTGAGGCTGGCTACTGTCACCACAGCCTCTCGCTCTCCTACCACACCACTGGAGTGCAGCGCCCCGGCAGGAAGGAGTGGAGCTGCAAGATCTATATCTACTATGGTGATGAGTTGGTGAAGACCCATAGCAGTCCTGCTTGGAGGAGCTCCCGCCGATCTGCGGAGCAGGATGCTAGCTGGGAAGCAGCCACCTTTTGGAGCCACACCCGCCGTTTCCGTCTGGAGGACACGGTGCACGCCTTCGTTCCGCAGCGTCCCAGTGGCACTGCGCGCTTCGTCTCCAGGCACGTGGAGGGACCCCTGGACCTCCCGCAGTCTCGTCAGACTGTTGACGACGTGGCCCAGCTCAGTGCCCGACTTCAGAGGGCGCAGTAGGAGATTCAGGATGGACGTGACCTCACCCAGCGCCACGAGGCGATAATCAGGAGGTATCGTTGGATCACCGACGAGGACCCGGACGACTACGCGTCCGACACCCCGACATGGACCCCTGACTCTCCAGACCGTCGCAACGGTCAGCGTGAGTCATCTTCTGAGGAGTCCTCTGACGAGGAGCCTTCCAGTGTGGCGTCTACCGCACCACCGCCGCCTGCTGCCTCACCACCACAGGACCCCGAGGACCCCGACGACGACGACGACGATGACGAGGACCCGGATGAGTTCCCGCTTGACGACGAGTAGTCCTCGACCTATGCCACGACTCTAGGATAGGCACACCCCCATTAGTTAAATAAGAGCGACGTAGACATACTTGTGTGACCTTGAGTTGTGTTACTTCTTTTAGGATCTTTGTCAATTTTGTTTGGTGCTTGTTTGAGTGCTTGTGTGCTTAGTAGAGAGTTGTGGAATGCTTCGGCACTTGTCCACATCCTCATAATATAGGTCTATATTAATAAAGGATTATTTAGTGTCACATACCTTGATGCATATAGTTGGGACGTTTCTTTCCAAATTCTAAATCCTTCTGTCCCCACTCTTCTTTCGCCAACAGATGGTGAGAACTCGTAACCAGAGGGATGCCAACGATGAGGAGGAGCGCAATGAAGTACCTCAGAACAACCAGGGACACGCTCATGGAGCCATCAATATTGAACAACTGTTAGCTATGCAGAACCAGCTCATGCAGACCATGATACAGAACATGGGACAGCTGCAAGCTGGCAACAACAATCAACCTCATATACCGCCCCCCGCCACCACCCCCGCCGCACCACAACCGATTGGGAGAGTTCATGAGGACCAGACCGCCCACCTTTGCACAAGCCACAGACCCAATGGAAGCTGATGATTGGCTGAAGTCCGTTGAAAAGAAACTTGCTATTGTCCAGTGCACTGATAGGGAGAAGGTTCTCTTTGCATCGCATCAACTAGTTGGAGCAGCCGCTGACTGGTGGGAAGCTCTTTGCAACGCTCATGATAATCAGGAGGCAATCACTTGGGCTGAGTTTAAACAGAGTTTCCGTTCCCACTATGTACCTGAAGGAGTTATGATACTGAGAAGACAAGATTTTGAAAATCTCAGGCAAGGAAGGATGAGCGTGAGTGAGTATCTCAACAAATTCACTCAATTATCAAGATATGCTCCAGAAGACATCAAAACTGATAATAGGAAGCAGTATTTGTTTATGAGGGGTCTCAACAATGAAATTCAAGTCCAGTTACTCAATACTGATTATCCAAACTTCCAAAAGCTGGTTGACAAGGCTATTATGGTTGAGAACAAGATTCGTGAGATGGAGCAGGACAACAAAAGGAAGATGTCACATCATGGACCGCAACAAGGAAGCAATGTTCGCCCCCGCTATGCACCACCTACTGCACCACAATACAACCCATCTGCTCCTGCATACCGCGCTGCTTATCCGCCCCGCCCAAATCAGCCACCGCAGCAACGCCCCGCCATGCAAGCGCCTCGCTATCCTGTGCCACCTGCGTCGCGCCCTAACATGGTGGCAAATGCTCAAAACCAGTTGCGCCCATACTTCCCTAATGCTACGGGTGGTAAGACATGCTATGCGCGTGGAGAACCCGGACACTTTGCAAGTCAATGCCCCAAGAGAAACTATGGACCTATGAACAATGCACCAAGGCCGAATCACCCGCGGCCAAATGGAGGAGCACCACAAGGCAACCGTGGACAGCAGAATTTTGCTCGTGGCAATGTGAATCATGTCTCTACTGAGGAAGCCCAGCAAGCTGATGACGTCGTGATTGGTATGTTTCTTGCCAACTCCAACCCCACGACTGTTTTATTTGATTCAGGAGCATCTCATTCATTCATCTCATCAAAGTATGTTGCCAAGTACAATTTGCCTATATCTCATATGAAGCAAACTATGCTAGTAAGTTCTCCTGGCGAAGAGATGAGGACAAATATAGTATGTCCGAAAGTAAGCATTAAAATAAGGGGGGTAGACTTTCTCGCAAACCTCATAGTCTTGGAATCCCATGGAATAGACATAATACTGGGAATGGACTGGCTGAGCAAGTATAATGGAGTCATTCAATGTGCCGAGAGGATTGTGCAGTTGACAAGTGAACATGGTACACGCATCGAAGTTGAGGCAGCCCAACCTGCAAGAGAGAAGGCGATGCTGAATCACGTGGAAGAAGTGACATTAGAAAGCATTCCGATCGTTCGCGAGTACCCGGATGTGTTTCCAGATGAGTTGCCAGGTATGCCACCTGATCGTGACATAGAATTCGCTATTGAGTTGATACCCGGAACTGCACCTATAGCTAAGAGGCCGTATAGGATGCCTCCTAAGGAGTTAGCAGAGCTCAAGAAGCAAATTCAAGAGCAGCTAGAGACGGGTTTTATACGCCCAAGTTCATCCCCGTGGGGAGCCCCAGTGCTCTTCGTAGATAAAAAGGATGGAACCCAGAGGATGTGTGTGGACTATAGGTCTCTCAACGAAGTGACAATTAAGAACAAGTACTCACTGCCCCGTATAGAGGATTTGTTCGACCAAATGAAGGGTGCCTGTATCTTCTCCAAGATCGACTTGCGGTCAGGATACTTCCAAATGAAGATTAGACCATCAGATATACCCAAGACAGCGTTTCGGACACGATACGGATCTTATGAGTACACTGTCATGTCATTTGGATTGACGAACGCGCCTGCGTACTTTATGTATCTCATAAATAAGGTCTTCATGGAATATCTGGATAAGTTCATTGTAGTGTTCATCGATGATATTATGATCTACTCGAAGGATGAGAAGGAACATGAGGAACACTTGAGGCTTACACTACAGAAATTGAGGGAGCATCAGTTGTATGCCAAGTTCAGTAAATGTAAATTTTGGTTACGGGAAGTTTCTTTCTTAGGCCATATTATTTCCGGAGGAGGAGTATCAGTTGACCCAGGGAAGGTGAGAGATGTGCTTAAGTGGGAATCGCCACAGAATGTTAAGGAAATTCGGAGTTTCCTTGGAATGGCTGGATATTACCGCCGATTCATTAAGGATTTCTCCAAAATAGCCAAGCCTATGACCGAATTACTCATGAAAGGGAAGGCATTCCGATGGACTCAAGCTTGTCAGGATAGCTTTGAGGAGTTAAAGAAAAGGTTGACAACCGCGCCGGTGTTAGTATTACCGGACGTGAGCAAGAGTTTTGATATATATTGTGATGCATCAAGACAAGGATTAGGATGTGTGCTCATGCAAGAAGGCCAAGTGGTAGCTTATGCATCGAGGCAACTAAAGAAACATGAGTTGAATTATCCTACACACGACCTTGAACTCGCAGCCGTGGTACACGCCCTGAAGATATGGAGACACTATGTTTTTGGTCACCGACGTGAGATTTATACGGATCACAAGAGTCTCAAGTACATATTTACGCAAACGGATCTGAATCTGAGGCAACGCCGATGGTTGGAGCTCATCAAGGATTATGACGTGGGAATCAACTATCACCCAGGGAAGGCCAATGTAGTGGCCGATGCTTTGAGCCGAAAAGGAGTAAGTCATCAACTCACAGTACGAGAGCTGCCATCCGAGTTATGCAAGGAGTTTGAACGGTTGAACCTTGGATTCATAAATGAGATGGGAACGATGGAAGTCAACCCAACATTAGAGCAGGAAATACGAGAAGGACAGACAAAGGACAAGGAAATACAGGAAATCAAGGAAAGGACCCAAGAAGGAAAAGAATTCAGGTTTGATGAGGACGAACATGGTACCTTATGGCTTGGAAAGAGGATTGTGGTACCTAATGTCAGGCATATTCGGGAGACAATATTGAAGGAGACACATGACTCGCCTTACTCAATTCACTCCGGTTGTACAAAGATGTACAAGGACCTAAAGACATGTTATTGGTGGGCCAGCATGAAAAAGGACATAGCCAAATATGTTGCACTTTGTGATGTGTGCCAACGAGTTAAAGCTGAACATCAAAGGCCAGCCGGATTGTTACAACCATTAAGGATCCCGGAATGGAAGTGGGAAGAGATTGGTATGGACTTTATAGTTGGATTACCGCGAACTCAGTCTGGCTATGATTCAATATGGGTTATTGTGGATCGATTGACAAAATCAGCTCACTTCATCCCTGTCAAGACCACATATACCACCGCGAAGCTAGCAGAATTGTATATGGAGCATATTGTGTTTCAACATGGAGTACCAAAGAAGATAGTCTCGGATAGAGGTTCTCAATTTACCTCCAGATTTTGGCAGAAATTGCATGAAGCAATGGGAACAAGGTTGAACTTCAATTCGGCGTATCACCCTCAAACAGATGGACAAACCGAGAGGACCAACCAAATTTTGGAAGACATGTTAAGAGCTTGTGCATTAAAGCATGGGAAAGGTTGGGATAAAAGTTTGCCGTATGCTGAATTCTTGTACAACAATAGTTACCAAGCAAGTTTGAAAATGTCACCCTACGAAGCATTGTACGGAAGGAATTGTAGGACTCCTTTGTTTTGGAATGAAACCGGAGAGAATCAAGTGTTTGGTCCAGACGTGTTACAAGATGCTGAAAGGCAAGTCCAAATAATACGGGAAAACTTAAAGGCTGCCCAGTCTCGACAGAAAGGTTATGCTGATAATAGGCGAAGGAGTCTGACTTTTGAAGTTGGAGATTTTGTATACCTCAAAGTGTCACCTATCAGAGGTCAGCGACGGTTTAACGTCAAAGGAAAACTGGCACCACGTTACATCGAACCATTTAAGATTCTGGACAAGCGAGGAGAGGTAGCATATCGACTTGAACTGCCGATGTATCTCTCCGATGTACACGACGTGTTTCACGTCTCTCAACTCAAGAAGTGTCTCAGGGTACCGAAAGAACAAGTGCCGATGGACGAGTTAGAACTTCAGGAGGATTTGTCCTATGTCGAGCAACCTATCAAGATTTTGGACATGAAGGAAAGGGTCACGAGAAATAAGAGGATCCGTTGGTGCAAAGTGCAATGGAAACACCATACGGAAGCCGAAGCTACATGGGAACGTGAAGAAGACTTGAAGACAGAATTCCCTCACCTTTTCTCCACGCTACCGAATCTCGAGGACGAGATTCACTTTAAGGGGGTAGGTTTGTAACACCCTAAATTTTCGCATCATGCATTGCATACATGATCATGCATTAAACACTAGTAGAATAAAAGAAAAATAATAAAACATGCATATACAAATATGTGTAGCAAAAGAAGAAAAAGAAAATAATAGTTATAGCCTAAAACTTGTAATAAGGAATAAGTATAAAAATAATAATAAAAATATATATAAGTATATATATAAATAATATATATAACAATATATAAAAATAGATAAAATATTAATATTAATAATATATGTTATAAAAACAATAAATAATATATATATAATATGAATAATAATATATATATATAAAAATATATATATAATAAATTATATAATAAAAGAAAGTATAAAAAAAAGTAAAATAAAAAAATTATAAATAATAAAATATATAATAATAATAATATAAAAGAATAAAAAAATAAAAGAAAAGGAAAGTCAAAAAAATAAAAGAGAAAAAAAAAAAGAAAAAGGGGGCAACCCGGCGGCCAGGCCAAGCGGCCCAGCCGACCGAGCGCCACGCGCCAGCCCAGCCGCGTACGCGACTCCCGCGCCCGGCTCAGCCTCCCGCCCCGGTCCGACCCCGCGCGCGCCCGCCCCCGAGTCCCGTCCCGCCCCGACCCCCCCCCCCCCCCCCCCCCCCCCGACGCCGGTTCCGATTTTCCCGGCCCCGCCGAACACCCCGCCCCGGCGCGCCCCACCCGCGATACCGCCCGCCCCCGATCCCGATTCACTCCCGATCGCTCTCCCCGCCGCCCCTATAAAAAGGGACCGAAGGCCCACGACCCCGACGCCAGAAGCGCTCCAGGAAGAACCCTAGCCGCCGGGAAAAACGCCAGGGACCAGAGAGCTGCGCCCAGGGAAGAAAAAAAGGAGAAAAAGAAGGGGAAGAAGAGGAAGAAAAAGAGGAGGGCGCCACCGTTCGCCGGAGATCGTCGTCGACATCGCGCCGCCGTCGTCGTGTCACCGGAGGACGCATCTACTTCGTCTACGCTTCGTCCCCATCCCGCGATCATCGAAGCCATCGCATCTACGGTAGGCCATGTTCCCGATGCGAATTTTAGCGATCATATTGAATCTAATAGGCGTAAATTGATTTTAGTTGCACCATAATTTTATTTTAAGCAGCATTAATCCACCCTAAAACCCCCGTAAACTCATATGAACACGTATGAACTACTCGCATCTAATTAATAAACAACCGTAGTAAATTAATTATTGAATTGTGCATGCATACATGTCATTGCATGTTGATTATTTTGTGTGCATTATGTTGACTGTATATGCTTTCTTGTATGTATGATCACGCGTAGAGGAACGTTCTCAAGAGGCCGCATACGAGGATTTCCAGAACCAAGACTTCGAAGTGCTTGAGAAACCCCATCCGCCGAAGCAAGGCAAGTGTCCTTGAAGCATATTAATCCTGTTTTATTAAATTTTTTGTTTGCGAACTTGCATGCTTGTGTCAAATTGATGGGAATCCTATGGTAGGAAGTTTACTAGTTTTGTTTGACCACCCTTGTCACCTGGAATTTATGGTAGAGTGTCGGGAAGGGTTTTTACCTTTTTGCTTCGCTTAATTAATTGGGATGGCAAACAACACTACACATTTAATTATGCCCCAATGATATTCTGGTTAATGTGAACTGCTCAATATGATGGGTGATCTAAGCAAGCATGGTTTTGTGGATGGGTTGGATGTTATGGTGGTTTGCTTGCTTTAGATCTAAGAACCGGTTCATGCGAGAATATGCCAGGTCAACAGTGCCACCACAAGGCCAAGTATGGGTGCGGCGTAGCTGAATAATTAGGAGCGCTGCTAGTATTGTATGGACCATTGGATGGCGCGGGGAATGGGAGTCGAGGAGGACTGCCCTGGGATCCGCATGGCACACGAGGGGGCCCGTGGGTGGGAGAATAGAGATTCAAGCCTGCCGGTGAAACCTTAGTGGGCCCGTACATACTAGTAGTCCCTTTTGAAAGGCTATTTTGTGATCTCTTGGCCACACACCTACGAAAGTGTGAGATGGCATAATGGAGGTTTCTTAGTCATCGAAAGATGATAAAATCACAAACATGTGGGTAAAGTGGTACAATCTCTGCAGAGTGTTAAAAACTATCATGATAGCCGTGCTCCCGGTTATGAGCGCCTGGATGACCTACATGATTAGAGTTGGAAATTGGGATTTGGGATGGTTATGGTCTGGTAATGGTTATGGTTGGTTTATGGTTATGGTTTGGTAATGGTCATGGTTTATGGATTATGGTCATGGATATGAAATTGAGTTATGGTAATTGGACATGGATAATGGTGATGTTGGCAATAATTGGATATGGGTTATATTTTGTTAACATGATGGTTATGATGGGATTGTTTCACATAGACATAGTATAATGCTTTTCAAATGTTTTACTGTACTTTTCAACACTTAGCCATTATTACATTCGTCGTTTGAATAAGCCACATGTCATACTTTCCACACTTGTTGAGTACGACATGTACTCACCCTTGCAATTCCCCCCAACAGCTACTGGAGACAGTTGGGAGTACCCTGAGGATCACGTGGAGTACTAGGTTGCGTACCGCCGTCAATTGCCTGTGGATTGGAGTCATACTGTTTAGTTTATTTTCCGCTGCAATCATTTAGAGTTTTATCATTCGTGAACTATTGGATTATTGTAATAAAGTACTTATTTAATAGTTAAGACGTGGTTAAATTCTGTATATCGTTTGTGATGCAACCGTATATGTGTGATGAACATCCTGGGCACACATATGCGTTACGCTTGGTTCATATTCGGAACCGGGTGTCACATCGACAATCACAAAGAATTATGGAAACGAAGAAAAGGAATTTGGAAGAAGAGGATAGATATGATGAAGAAGAGGAAGAGATGGAAGAGAGTGGAGAGGAAGAGATGGAAGAAGAGATACGTGAATATCTTAATACACGCGTGACAGAAGCAGATTCTGATGCTGATGATTTTTAATTTATATTGTACGCATTTTTAGATTTTTAATATTATTGTATACATTCTATATTTATTATCTAATGTTGTATACTAATCATTTCTATAAAAATGTGCGCAGATGTTCAAGCTTTTGCCAAGTTTGGGGAAGAAGAAGAGCAAGAAGGGTAGTGGATCTTCGGCCTCCACTCCCAGTTCTACTTCGAGCTAGCCGGACCCGTTTCAGGTACTTGTTTTTTACATACATGTAAATATTAAATTAATTGTCTATTGTTTCTTGCTTATTTACATACTCCTTTATTTATATTTTCAGGGTACTTCTTACAGTGGGCAGAGGAAGAGGCAGTTTTTGAGTTTTGTGGCAAAGCCGATGTCGAGCGAGCCTGCACGAGGTCCACCACAGGTGACAGATCTCTGCCCGACGTAGGAGGAATCGTACGGGAAGGAACCAGAGACTGTCAGGTAGACGTCGGAGCAGGAAGGTGGCTCAGGACGAGGCTCAGTTGGAGGCTCAGGGCGAGGCTCAGGAGTAGGCTCAGCAAGAGGCTCAGGATGAGTCTCAGGAGGAGACTCAGATAGTGTTGGGCGGTGGACCTCTTCTGATGGTGGGAATGAGGGAGATGATGAGGAAGAAGATGAGCCTGAGGATCCTGAGTGAGATGCCAGGATTGCAAGAAGGGCCGAGCTGGAAGAGTTAGGACACCTCGATCGATGCCCTTTTAGGTAATATTTTTTAATTAACTAACAAGTTCATTATATCTGTTCAATTAACTAATTTTATGTATTTTTTATGTACAGGCTGTGGAGGCACCTTTTATGTGGTGTAAGTAAAAGTATAGACGAGCGGACAATTATAAGGCCAAAGGGTACTAGGTGCTGGGTGGAGCTTGGATGGAGTGGAAAGGGGCATCGACGAGTAGTTAGAACCGAGTTGGGAAACGCCATCCGGTTTTGCTATCCCGGGATGGTATTAGTAGATGGTCAAAGAATTGCAACGCATAGTTGGGATCACTATGCGCTTCAAGAGTATGGCGATTCGGGTACATGTCAGGATAAAATTTGGGAGATTTTCTGGGTAAGTTTGTTTTGATTGTTTCCATTACATTAGTTTCCATTACATTACAACCTATTGTTATTTGATATTAATTGTTACTTGTATGCATGGTAGGTTTCGTTTGGAGGAGGGTGTGAGTCAAGCATATGCTTTTTCAGTTTTCCATAATGCAGCAAAGAGACGTGTCAAAGACTCCTTCTCGAAGGCACGGATCAAGGCTGTGACCGTCTACTACAAGACGGTGATGTTCCAGCCTATGACAAACAAAGAAGCAGCCAAAATTAACCTCACTAGGGAGGAGTACTTGCAAAGTTATGTGGATTGGATTTGTGCGACTATGGAGGCTTGGGAATGGTTATGTGGGTATTGGGGTTCAGCTGAGTTCAAAAATATTTCTGATAGACACCTAAGAAACCAGAAGAGCAAGCCAGAAAAGCATTTCTTCGGGATGGATGGTTATGTTCGGATGGAACAAAGGATGGTATGAATTCTTATATTCATACTTAGATTGCTTAAATTAATTGCATTATTAAATTATTGATTTTGATATTGCAGACAACTGAAACTGGTACGCCTCCTACATTTTTGAGGTTTATCTTAAGGGGCATAAAGCTCCAGACCCGAATCACCCGGAGGTGTTATGTGACGAGGCATCAACGCACAAATTGGTACGTATGTTGATTCTTTGTTGCTTTTATCCATCAACTCAATTTATCTTGTATTACATTAATCTGTTAACTAAATCTATCACAGCAAAAGTATGTTGAGTGTTTAAAGAAGAATCATGGACCTAATTCAGACTATTTGAGAGAGCCGTTGGATGTCGCTGCAGCATACGATGCCGGCAGAGGTCTACCGCATGGGAGGTATGTGTAAAGTTAATGCTGATTTGTATGTTAATGAATATCGATTCTTCACACTTTTATTTTTTTGTAGACCTGGGTTATGCAACGGATATGTAGAGCGTGAGACTTATGCTAGACGACCGTCCAATGTTGGTGGTAGTCGATTTTAATCATCTACAGAGGCTGAATTACGAGAAGAACTGAGACGCACAAAGGAGGAGATGCAACAACAACAACAAGAGACAAAGATGTTGCTGCAACAACAACAACAGACACAAATGTTGCAGCAACAGATGCGTTATTTGTATATGTCTCAGGTAACATGTAATTTTCTTATTTGAAAATATTATTCGATTTACAAATGTATCTGTCGGTACCCTCCGTACCGGATACCCCTTGGGATTGCAAAGATCACAAGGAAACTCCATCTACCAGATTTGAAGACCTCCGAAGGCCCCACATGTTAGGCGTAGCCGGACATGCTTCCCCGACATGGTTAGTCCCAGGGCCGCCACGTGTATCACAAGATTGGAGCTATCACCCACACATGGGAAGCTCCGGTCAGAATACCAATATGGCACCCACGGACTTAACTCTAGATAGAGGGAAGCTCCAGTACTGACACGTGTCCAACAGCACCGGACCTACCCGTCCACGACGGTAAGCTCTGGAGCTGCCACGTGGCAACCGCCGGACCTTCAACTTCAATTATCAAGCCGGTGGACCCCCCTAACGGCTCCGGACCTTCAAGGATCAATCAAAGACTTCAAGACCCGATTAAGTGTCATTAATGCCATAATAATGACACACAATCGGATGGTCCTTAATACTGGTAACGACACTGTTAAGGCCCGTTACCAGGTTATTAAGGGTAATTAACCTCATTTATTTTGTATCAAGCATGTGTAACCGCCGGGGCCACCCGTCGGGCTAGGCTAACGTTGTAACGACCAGTCCTTGTACTATAAAAGGACTGGTCGATGATACACAAGGGACGGTTTCGGACCACTACTGAACACCCTGAGCTAGACGAGCTTCTTCTTTTGGAGCTTCTTCTAGACTCACAAGCTTAATACATCACCAACACACCCCGTGGAGTAGGGTATTACGCTCAGGCGACCCGAACCATGTAAATCTCTGTGTACACGTGTCTTTCACCTTCTTGAATCTCTGCGCACCCATTACCAAACTACAACTCCTCGATCTACCATAGGTAGTGTCGGGAGATCTACCGGATCCAAACACCGACAGTTGGCGCGCCAGGTAGGGGGTATCAACAACATTCAACTCCACCATGTAATGGTGGACGGAGGTTCGGGGCTGAACCTCATAAGCTTCGAAGCTTTCATCAAGCTTCAGCTCTGACCTTCAGATCTTTGCCCCTCCTGACCTTTCTCTAGAGTAGGTCCGGGGGCTATAACACCACTCGGTTCCATGATTCTCCCCGTGACCTTCGGGACTCGGGAGAATTATCGCACTGATAAGTTGATCTGACGTCGCTCAGATCAACTTGCCCTTCAACGCCATTCTGGGCAGGCCCGCCTTGTACAAGTTCATGGCAGCTGCTCATTATGGCTACCTGGTGTTGAAGATACCGACACCAGCTGGCGTTCTCCGGATCCGTGGACACCGTACTGCCAGAGTGAATGCTTTGGAGGAACTTCATGCGCTTGCTACAGCGCAGGAGGAAGAATCCAGGCAGGAGCAAGCTTCGAAACCCCCGATCATTCGTCAACGAGGCTCAACCTCTACACCTCATGCGCAACCAAGCGGCGACACCGACATCCCCGTCAAGGTCGTCCAAATCGGTTCCGATGCTGCTCAGACCACTTGTATATCGAGAGGTCTGAATGACAAATAGGAACTCGCGCTCATCACTTTCCTCCAGGCTAATGTCAACGTGTTTGCCTGGCAACCGTCACAAATGCCTGGGATCCCTAGGGAAGTGATCGAGCATAATCTGAAGATCTATCCCGATGCTCGGGTCGTACATCAGAAGCCTCGGAAGCAATCCGTAGAGTGACAGAACTTCATACGATAAGAAGTGAAGAAGTTGCTCGAAGCTAGATTCATCCGAGAAGTCTTCCATCCAAAATTGCTGGCAAACCCAGTTGTCGTACCCAAGGCCGGCGGGAAGCTTCGGATGTGTATCGACTATACAACACTAAATAAGGCATGCCCAAAAGATCCATTCCCACTACCTAGAATAGATCAAATAGTGGATTCCACCTCCGGGTGTGAATTACTGTGTTTCCTAGATGCATATTCTGGGTACCATCAAATCAGAATGTCTAGGGAAGATGAAGAACATACTTCTTTTATCACAGTACATGGATTGTACTATTATACTGCCATGCCATTTGGTCTCAAGAATGCAGCTTCAACATTTGTACGAGCTATGTACAAAACCTTTAGAGAGCTCATCAGAGACGTAGTGGAAGTGTATGTTGATGACATCGTCGTCAAGATCAAGGACAAGGAGTCACTCCTTGACACCTTGCAAGCTGTCTTCGACAAGCTGCGGGTCACCTACACGAAGCTGAACCCAGACAAGTGCATCTTCGGGGTTAGCTCCGGAAAGCTTCTCGGTTTCCTGGTAAACCACCAGGGCATAGAGGTAAATTCGGCGAAGATTAAAGCCATAGAGGAGATGCGGCCACCAGCTCGCATCAAAGATGTCCAGAAACTGACTGGATGTCTAGCTGCCCTCAGCCAGTTCATCTCAAGACTGGCAGAACGGGCGCTACCCTTCTTCAAGCTATTGAGGAAGTCCGGACCATTTCAATGGTCTGAAGAAGCAGAAAAGGCGTTCCAAGAGCTAAAGAAACTCGTCACCACTATACCAACCTTGGTAGCTCCGAACCCTGGTGAGCCCTTACTGCTTTACATTTCAGCAACCGACGAGGTTGTCAGCATGGTCCTGGTCGCGGAGAGACCAGAACCATCACAAGCTCAGGAATCCAGACCCCTCCCGGAGGGTGCGGAGGTTCTTGAAGGTGAGTGTGGGTCCCAGCCCCCAGACTTGGATCAACAGGGAGTTATCCCAGAAGACTTGGACCCCTCCGGGAGGGTCCGGGTCACTCCAGCAGAAGCTCTGGGTTCCTCTAGCAGGGACCCGGAGGTCCCCAAAGCAGGTATGGACGCCTCCGAGAGGGTCCAGGTCGATGTGGAGGAAGCTCCGGGCCCCTTCGGGAGGGTCCGGACAGTCCAACGCCCAGTGTACTTCATTAGCGAAGTACTACATGATGCCAAGACTCGATACTTAGAAGTGCACAAGGTGCTCTACGCAGTTCTCATTGCCTCCACGAAGCTTCGCCATTACTTCCAAGCTCACAGGATCTCAGTGGTGACCTCTTGCCCACTGCGTGCGATCTTGCATAATCCCAACTCTACTGGGAACATTGCAAAGTGGGCAGCAGAATTGGTCGAATTCGATCTTGAATTCGTCCCAAGACAAGCGATCAAGAGTCAAGCATTGGAAGATTTCGTGGCGGAATAGACCCCCTCTCCATAAAACCCTGGGGGCCCTAGTGAGCAGAAGTCGGAACTTAAGGCTCCGGTCTTCACCGAACCTCACTGGACCCTCTACTTCGACGGCTCCATGCAAAAGCAGGGGGCCGGAGCTGGAGTCCTTCTCCTCGCTCCAACCGGGGAGAAGGTAAAATACATGGTCCACCTTGACTTCAAGGCGACCAACAACATGGTGGAGTATGAAGCACTCATTTATGGGCTAAAGGTGGCACTATCATACGGTGTCAAGCAACTGTTGGTCAAGGGAGATTCGCAGCTCATCATTAAACAGGTGAAGGGTGAATGCTCCTGTAACAACCCTCAACTAGCTGCTTATCTCCTTGAAGTCCAGAGGCTTCAGAAGGACTTCGAAGTCCTGGATCTCCACCATGTCCAGCGTGTCCATAACGCTGAAGCTGACGAAATCTCAACGAAAGCGTCAACCGGAGCTCCGGCTCCTGACGGAACCTTCGTGTCGAGGTTGTCAAAACCCACAGCTCAGCCCGCCGAACTGAGCGAAGGGGGCAAGACCAGCATCCCGAAGCTGGCGGTCCCAATGGCCCTATTACCATGGCAGCCATCAAGGGTCGTAGGTGCTGTCGGAAGCTCCGAGCAACCCAGCACGCAAGACTCAAATGCTCAAGCAAGCTCCGATGCATGGATCCCGGAGATCCGGAGTTACTTGAAAGACAATATCCTTCCTGATGATGATGTATCTGCTGACCGGATAGTCAGATTGGCTAAAAGATACCTGCTAGTAGAAGGGGATCTCTACCGGTGTGGTGCCAACGGCGTCCTAATGCGGTGCATCACAAGGGAAGAAGGCTGCAAGCTCCTTGCAGAAATCCATGGAGGCGAGTGTGGGAACCACGCGTCTTCCCGCACACTGGTCGGTAAAGCCTTCCGGCATGGCTTCTATTTGCCTACAGCGCTCCAGGACGCAACTAAGCTGGTGAAGAAATGCAAAGCATGTTAGTTCCATGCAAAGCAAATTCACACACCGGCTCAGCCTCTACAAATGATACCTCCTACATGGCCCTTCGCTGTGTGGGGGATGGACATCTTGGGACCTTTCCCAAGAGCCTTCAGAGGTTACAAGTTCTTGTATGTTGCCATCGACAAGTTCACCAAATGGCCGGAAGCAACTCCAGTTGTGACAATAAACAAGCAATCAGCTATCAAGTTCTTGCAGTCCATAGTATGCAGATTTGGAGTCCCGAACAAAATTATAACAGATAATGGGACCCAATTCACAAGCTCTGCTTTCCAAGGATACTGCGAAGACCTCGATATCCAAGTCAGCTACGCCTCCGTAGCTCAACCGGCAAGCAATGGCTAAGACGAGAGAGCAAATACAGAAATCCTGAAAGGACTCAAGACATGCACATATGAGCGCCTGAAAAAGCATGGAGCCAACTGGATTGAAGAGGTTCTGCCCACTTCATGGGCCAATAGGACAAATCCAAACTGGTCAACTGGAGAGACACCCTTCTTCCTGGTGTACGGAGCTGAAGCAGTCCTTCCTCCGGAAAGCACCTTGGGGTCGCTCCGGGTCCGGACCTCCGACGAAGCCACGCAGGACCAGCTCCGGCGTCAAGACCTTGACCTCCTTGAAGAGGGAAGGTGCCGAGCAGCTATTCGGAATGCCCGATACCTCCAAGCTCTTTGACGCTATTACCAACGGCATGTTCACAGCCGACAGCTCGATGAAGGCGATCTGGTGCTACGGAGAATACAATCCAGAGAAGGGTTAAACAAACTCTCCCCCAGCCGAGAGGGACCCTTCCGAGTGATCAAAGTATCCCGTCCCGAATGCGTTCGCTTGGCAACCGAGGATGGGAAACCTCTCCCAAATCCTTGGAACATTGAGCACCTCCGTAAGTTCTATGCTTAATATCACGGAGATGAGTCTGTAATTACACGTGGTGTATGCTATAGAGTCATGGTACAGAGTCGGGTAGCTCCTCCGGGAGGGCAGTCGGACCTACCCTGTTAGGTCTGCAACACCCATGCAACACTTGTCACAGTCTCAAAACTAAAAGTGTAGATAGCTACCTTGGGTCAAACGAGAAACGAAACACACTTAGCCTGGTTCCGTACCCTAAGAGTGTACTTGTTTCCCCTGTACCCCGGACCTATAATGAAACACATCATTGTGTGAAAACAGACTCCACGTGCATTTACTTTGTACAGACTCAATATTTTTTATTTTTCTCTTTCTTGTCTATAACAAAGTTGTGCAGTTCTTAAGAAACTTTAGCTCGACCAGTTCATGTACAATTCGAGTTGCATTGTCTATCCTCTCGGGTTCAAGCATTGTTGATCGCCTACTTGTCTGAATGTCGCCAAGCCAATCTAGGGCCGGAGTGTGCTATCGACTTAGCCTAGTCCTGCACCCTAAGTACGGCACTCACCTACACCCCGACAGGCCGAAGTAAGGCGAGTCGAGAAACGATCGGGCCTGGAGGAAGCAAGATGGTGCTCTTGATTGTATTTAGGATTGTGTTCGACCTAAAACTTTTCTGGGAACAGTAAGCCGCAATGAAGTTATAGATAGGAAACGGATTTTACTGTTTTTCTTGACTTTAATGTGCAGGAAAAATAAACATTTCAGGACGATGGTGAATGGAGCCGGAGCTACCAAGCTCTGATACCCCAGAGGGTTAACTGTCGTTGCTTTACGCGTTGATGGAGACTACTGCTGGAGCTACTAAGCTCTGGCGATGGTCAATGCCGGAGCCACTAAGCTCCGACAGCCTCAGGGGGCCTACACTATCGAAAACTTCGGACCTACATTCTACAAGTTCGAAGCACACAAGTCTTCAACAACTGGTACATCCTCTTGATACATGTTCACAATCAAAATTGTGTACATCTACCAGGGGGCCAAGCGTGACAAAGGTGTTGAAGACAAAAAATGAAATTTGAATTCTAAAAAATTTGGATTTCATTCATCTGGAGACAAGAGATTACAAAATTGGAGAAGAAGAAGAGAGAATACAAGCGGGAGCTACAGGGAGACGATCCTAGACCCTATTGAAGAACTTGGCGACCTTCTGGGCCACCTACGACACGTTGGCTCGGGCGGCTTCACCCTCTCCTTCGATGGGACCTTCAAGCACCGGGTCCAGAGGGAATTGAGGGTCCCGGCTGGTGTAGCACGTCAGCAAAAGCTCTGCGATGTTCTTCGCTAGGGACTGATCCTCCGTTTCCAATTGTCTGCGATGACATCGCCAACCTTGGAGAGCTTGTTGCCTACTAAACTTAGCGCCTCCAACGCCTGGTCCAGCTCTGGCTCCGGATCATTCGGACGCACAAGACTGAAGTCCATTGGCGTCAGCGCATCGTTGGCCTTGCCCAGGAACTCCCAAACTTGTTGGGACTCCGCAACCCTTGCACCACGCATCTCCGCCAAGGATCTTTTGGCCGCCGCCAGCTCCGAGCTCTCCCAAGCAAGACGCTCCACCTCTTTGGCATTCCGCTGAATCGTTTCAACAACCTGCCTTTCGAGCTTGCTGAACTCTTCCTCCCGGAGGTGGATCTCATTCCGGCGGTTGACCAGATCTTTCTCCTGGCCCTGCACTTTCTTCTCCTGGGCAACGATGGCATTCTCCTGCTTGTAGAGTTCCTGCCCTCGCTCCCAGGCCTTCTTCTCCAACTCCTTGCAACGCTCATCCAATTTCTTGGTGCGTTCTTCAAGGCTATTGTCAGCCAGAGCTGTCTTCTGGACAAGCTCTTCCTCCCTCTTCACGAGGTCATCTCGCAGCTCTAGGAATTTCTGCTCTTCATCTTCGAGCCGTCTCTCCCGAGCTTCAAGAGCCTCCCAGCGCTTGACGAGACTATCGTGGATGGCGGAGAGCCTTTTCTAGCGCTCATCAGCTGCGCTATTTGCAGCCTTGGCCTGATCATAGATGGCCCGAGACTGGTTGTCGAGGGTCCGCGTCATGCTTTCCCTCTCATCCAACAACTTTCCCCAGTACTCCAGGCGGACTTTCTCCCTTTTCACCCACTCCTTGTCGTCAGCCAGCCTCGACTGCACCAGCTTGGTCTCAAAATGGAGTCAGTTGCGCCACCTCCTAAGGGTTTGGCGCTTCTCTTCGAGGGCCTTTATGCCATGGTAGAAGGCCAGCTGCACTTGGCGAAGGCTGGAGCAGGAGTTGTCGATAGACAATGATAGGGGGATCGGGTCCGGACCTGCTGGGGTCCTCTCCGCTGGCTCCAACTGATCTTCAGCAACAAAAATATGGTCCCACTCTATGAGAGCGGTACCCTGAGCTTCCACGGCACTAGGGCCGTCCTCCAGGGTAGCCTCGGCCGCCGCCGAGGAGGTGCTTGCAGCAGAAGTTCTGACCTCCAGAATTTGTTCTGAAGGCCCAGCCGCCAGGTCATCAACAACTGGCCCCTCCGGCGGGGGGCCATCAGCTTCGTCATGGCACTCTGGCTCAGCGGCGGGCACCTCCGGGATCACCGCTTCCAGAGCGGGTGTTGAAGGTTCGGTCGGAGCAGAAGCTACTTCTGGCTCCGGCGCAGGCGCCCCCTCCACCTCTGGCTCAGGTGCTGGCGCTTCGACCATCATGGGCTCGGGCGCTGGCACTGTCACCTCCACAGCAACTGGCTCAGACGCCAGAACCACTTCAACAGCTGGCTCCACAGCCGGAACTTCTACAGCAACCGGCTCTATCACCGGAGCTTCCTCGACAACTGGCTCAAGTGCTGGAGCTTCATCAACACCCGGACCACTGCCCGGACCTCATCAACCACCGGCTCGACTACCGGGGCTTCAACAACATCTGGCTCTAGGGCCGAAATCACAGCTTCCTCCGGCTCTGCGGCCGGAGCGTCCAACATCTCTGCATCCAAGCCCGGAGCTTCATTCTCCGAGCCTGGCGCTGCTGGTACATCTTCAGTCCCGTGGTCTGGCGCTACCACGGGAACTTCTGGAGCAACCTCAGCCACCTCTGGGGGCGGCGCTGGAATCGGAGCCAGAGCTTCAGCCTGCACAACCTCGACCGCTGCTGCAGGGACCGGAGCTTCAGGCTTTTCTTGGGCACGCTGTGGATAAAGGATGAAGAGACTCAAAATACAGTTAACAATAAAACAACTGACTGAGTTAAAAAAATCAAAAATTACCTCGGAAGGCTTCCGCACCAGTTCCCGTAGAACCTCTTCTCCGGATGCTACGGACTGGCCCCAGCCGACACTGGAGTGGTAGTCCCGGAGGGCCCCCCGGAGCTTGCTGTTGTTGTCGGCGTTGCTCTAGTTGAGGCCCCCCTCGATCGGGAAGGACCTCCGGACCCGGAGCCCTCAGCTGGCCCTGGGACTGGAGTCACCTGGCCAGATCTAGCACCCCGGGAAGAAGCCGCTACTGGAGCAGACGTCGCTGTCGTAGACCTCCCCCTCCGGGGAGAAGGAGATGTCACGGAAGAAGTATGCCTGGCCCTTCTGTCGGCATGCTTCCTCTTACGGGTTGAGGGCTCAGCCAGTTCCTTGCCCTTGCCGACGACTTCGGTTCTTGGTTTAGGGGCGGGAACGGAGCCACCTTTCGGAGCTTTGGAGATCGCCAACCCGGTGGTCGAGCGCCTCTCAACGACACCAAGGTCATCAAGCACCGACATCGTCCGCCGGAGCTCCCTACTGAATTCCGCCACCATGTTCAGTGGGAGGAAAGCCGATGGCAGAACCAAGTCGTTGCCCTCGACGTCGATGTCGTGTTGGAATTTATTCAGGTGGAACTCCAAAGTTGCACCCTCCATGTTGGACTTCAAACCGGTCTCGATCCGGTCATCGTCCAACACACTGTTGAGAGCCCAAGCCAACTTCTCCCTCCTCTTCAACGGAGCCCACCTGTTGGTCAGGAAGTTGCAAAACACCGTCTGGGGAGTCACCCCTCCTTCCACGCACAGGCAGATCCTGGTCAGAGCAGGGTTGAAGGCATCCGACAGCACCGAAGCTTCACTCCAAACTGCGGTGTCGATGTTGGGGAGGCCTTCCGACAGCTCCAGCTTCTTATTCTCCTCCACCCTGATTACAATCCAATCCTTCTTCCAGTCGTCCCACTTCCCAGAAGGAAACGACCGCAAGTACTTGTACGGGCACTTCTTGTGCTTCACAAAATAGTAGAAGCCAAGGTTCTCGTCGCTCCAACCTGTGGTTTGGACAACGAAGAAGGTGCAGAAAAGCTCAATGCAGGGGGTAATGCCCACCCATAGAAGTGGACAAATATGGACACCAGCAGAATGGAGTGGGGGCCAAGGTGGTAAAGCTGCAGACCATAGAAGTCTAGCAACATCAAGAAGAAAGAGGAGAAAGGTGGGATCAATCCCACCATGGCGTACGCGGAGAAGTACACCATGTCGCCGACGTGCTCCTTCTCAAACGGAAGCTTTCCAGCGCGGACCAGGTGGTTGAAGAAGTTAGGGGACCATCCCATGACGGCCCGGACCTTCTTCAAATCGTCATCGGTCTTCAGTCGGCTTTGGCGGAGACCCAATTCCATCGCGGCACAGCGAGGCAAGAGAGGAAAGGCAAGCAAAAGTTTGGAAGGTTTGAGCGCAAGATCAATTGAAAGGCGTAAAGAACCCCAAACAGTGCGTGCTTTCCTTCTTAAGTAAGCCGCTGCAACGCCTGGATGGAAACCGCAGAGGAGCCGACGATACCAGTCAAAATTTTCACCCCGCCAATGACAAGGGGGCCCGGGGTCACCCCGATGATCAAGTCGAGGTTCTCACCCCAGGGGAAAGGTTGTTATCATGAAGGGCGGGAAACCCGAAGTCGGCGGCCTGACAGGGCGCGCGGAACCGATATGATTTTTGTATCAGGAACTGGCGACCTTCAATTGCGTGAGATCCGCACCCTGAGATCTCACCTGCCGCCTTCAAGATACGCCACGCTGCGAAAGTTTAACTGTGAACTACCGCCAACGACACAACCAAAGACCCTTGAAGACACGGTTCAGAAACCAAACATTGGACCCACCTTCGGCGAAATCACTTCATCCAAAAGGTCTCTCCCGGAGGTGAGTCCAGGGGGCCACTGTAGGTACCCTCCGTACCGGATACCCCTTGGGATTGCAAAGATCACAAGGAAACTCCATCTACTAGATTTGAAGACCTCCGAAGGCCCCACATGTCAGGCGTAGCCGGACATGCTTCCCCGACATGGTTAGTCCCAGGGCCGCCACGTGTATCACAAGACCGGAGCTATCACCCACACATGGGAAGCTCCGGTCAGAATACCAATATGGCACCCCCGGACCTAACCCCAGACAGAGGGAAGCTCCGGTACTGACACGTGTCCAACAGCACCGGACCTACCCGTCCAGGACGGTAAGCTCTGGAGCTGCCACATGGCAACCGCCAGACCTTCAACTTCAACTATCAAGCTTGTGGACCCCCTAACGGCTCCGGACCTTCAAGGATCAATCAAAGACTTCAAGACCCGATTAAGTGTCATTAATGCCATATTAATGACACACGATCGGATGGTCCTTAATACTGGTAACGACACTGTTAAGGCCCGTTACCAGGTTATTAAGGGTAATTAACCTCATTTATTGTGTATCAAGCATGTGTAACTGCCGGGGCCACCTGTCGGGCCAGGCTAATGTTGTAACGACCAGTCCTTGTACTATAAAAGGACTGGTCGATTATACACAAGGGACGGTTCCAGACCACTACTGAACACCCTGAGCTAGATGAGCTTCTTCTTTTAGAGCTTCTTCTAGACTCACAAGCTTAATACATCACCAACACACCCCATGGAGTAGGGTATTATGCTCAGGCGGCCCGAACCACGTAAATCTCTGTGTACACGTGTCTTTCACCTTCTTGAATCTCTGCGCGCCCATTACCGAAGTACAACTGCTCGATCTACCATAGGTAGTGTCGGGAGATCTGTCGGATCCAAACACCGACAATATCTACTAAAGATATCACAACTAATTTACTTGATGCAGTTCATGGGTCAAGGTAGCTCCAGTTCTCAATTTGGTCCTCGACCAATGTAGCTAGCACTACCACAGATTGGCTCCTCGTAGGTAAAACTACTTATCTTATTGACTTCAGTTATATAATGCAATATCATAACTATTTGTGTTGCAGGGTTCCTAGAGAGGTCAATCGTATGTTCCACAACCTTACGGATTTATGTCACTGTTGGCTTCTGGATTGCAGCAAAATAATCCAGGTAAACTGTAATTTTCTCATTTGACCACTTTATTTGATTCCAAAATGATTCTAATTATAATCTCACAACTTCAAGCAGTTTTCCCACCGATGCCTTTCCCTCCGGTGCAGACTCACCCATCACAAGGAGATGCAGCGGTATGTTTGACATGCATACTTGTTACAATATTTTCATTATAACATTACATATTAATTACCACAATATTAAGAAGAAAAGAGAAATACTAGTGGAGAGATGAAGTGAAAAAGTGAACAAGTGAGAGAGCGAGAGAGACAGAGATAGATAGAGAGGGAGAGGAATACATATAGAGAAAAGAAGTGATAGATAGAGAGGGAGAGAAATATATAGAGGGAGAGAGGAAGAGATAGAGAGAAAAGAAGAGATAGATAGAGAGGGAGCTAGAGAGAAAGAGATAGAGGGAGAGGAGAAGAGATAGAGTAGGAGAGCGAGTGAGGGTGAGAGAGTTAGAGAGAGTGAGAGGAAATATGAGAATGTGTTGATAAGTTTTAGTTCAAACCAATATGGTTCTCCTTTTTAAAGTTATGTTATTAAGTAAGTAGGAGTTAACATGTTACGTTATTAAGTTTCTATTTCATTTTTAACTATTGCAGGGATCTCGTCACGGAACACCTGAAGGTGTCGATGCTTTCTTTAACATCAACGACAGAGCTGCGAGTGGAGGAGATGGGAGTGGAGGACATGCGAGTGGAGGCTCCCATAGCGACATATGAATTTCGTTTACTCATTTTTGAACTGTTGTGCTTGTGTTTGAAATGTTTTAAAACTTGTGTACGGTGATATGTTTGATAACTTGTGTATGGTCATATGTTTGAAAACTGATATGCTGTATATATATTGCCGTTGTGTGTAAAATGGAGGCTTCCCATCCGGGGAGGGAGAGAAAATAAACATTTTAAAAAAAAGTACGTTATGTGTGTCGGCTTTTTCCAAACCGACGCCCATATCTGGCCACTGGGGACGGCCACGCGACACATTATATGCGTCGGCCCCTGAAACCGACGCACTTAAGTTCATTATATGTGTCAGTTTCTACTGGACCGACGCACACACCCGCGCTCGGTGGAGCAGCCATGTGTCCTCTTACATGCGTCATTTAGGTCGAAACCGACACATATAACTCACTTAAGTGAATCGGTCATCCTGGCCGACGCATTTAACTTTAAGTGCGTCGGCCGCTGGAACCCGACGCACATAGGTAGTAAATGCGTCGGCCCCGACGCACTTAGTCGTTAAAGTCGTCCAAAATTCATCGTTGGCTAAGTGCGTCGGTTCACCGACGCCTTTATTTTATGTGTGTCGGTTTGTGTAGGCAACCGACGCTCATATGGCCGACGCCCTATCGACGAATTCCTTTAGTGAAAAGATACTGCACCAAAACCTTACAGTGGAAAACTTGTGTTTGAAATGGTCAAAAACATTCATGTTGCTTTCGGTAAGGGCAAAAAATGTAAAGGAATCAAGAGAAACAAAAGTACATCTTTGGGTGATACAACTGACATGGCTTTCAAGAAATAATCCATTTTTTTCAAGTATCTTCCGTATTGGAAGAATCTGGAATTTTGCCATAATATTGATTTGATGAACGTTACAAAGAATGCATTTGACAACATCATTGGGACCTTGCTAGACACGCCGAGGAAAACAAAGGACGGATTAAATTCACGTATGGACCTAGTAAATCTTGATTTGAGACTAGAGCTTCATCCAATAGAAAAGTCGAATGGGAAGCATTACCTTCCCCCTGCCAGCTACAACTTGACGCTAGAAGAGAAACAACAATTTGCGAATGCTTGCGTGGGATCAAAGTGCCCACGAGTTTCTCATCCAATATCCACAAACTAATCTCAACGAAAGACTTGTCTTTATTCGGTTATAATTCTCATGACTGTCACATGATGATGACAGTGTGCCTTGCTATTGCAATAAGAGTCATCAAACCTGAGCATATGAAAGTTGTCATCACACGTTTGTGTTACTTCTTTAATACAGTATCGCAAAAGGTGATAACACGTGAAGATTTAGACTATCTAAAAACATACATCGTCGAGACTATGTGCAAGCTTGAGATGTGTTTCCCACCATCCTTTTTTGATATGCAAGTACACCTAATCATACATCTTGTTGATCAGATAAAAGCATTGGGGCCACTATATTTACATTATATGTTTTCGTTGGAGAGATATTTAGGTGTATTAAAAGGTTATGTGTGAAATCGTGCTCACCCAAAGGGTTCAATTATGGAAGGATACACCACTGAAGAAGTGATTGAGGGTTGCACTGATTACATCAAAGATGGAAAATCGATAGGTGTGCCTATACCAGTACATGACGGTAGACTATGTGGGAGAGGCAAAGTGGGTAAGAAAACTTTTATCGTTCAAGATTACAAGAATGTACACCGTTCACATTTTGGTGTACTACAACAGCTCACAATAGCTGAGTCGTACATCGAGGAAAACTAAATTGAGCTTTGTGAAAAAACCAAGACCGCACAGAGGACTGAATCATTAAAGAGCACAGAAGATGTTTCACTGAATGGTTAATGGACAAAAATATACCATACAGAAACTCTATAGATAAGGCAATAATGAAGAAGTTAGCTTCTTGCCCATCTGCTTTGGTGACATCATGGCAAGCATATGACATCAATGGTTACACATTTTACACTAAAGAAAAAGACGGTAAGAGTGTTGCACAAAATAGTGGTGTTTGTATTGAGGCTTATGATTCACAAGGGCAAAAGACCACATACTTAGAGTTCATTGAGGAAATATGAAAACTCGATTATGGCGAAAGAATGGTAACGCCCGTATTTAAGTGCCAATGGGTCAAACATCCTGACAGTGTGAAAGTGAACAATTACGGGCTGACACTGGTAGACTTGAATAAAGTGGGTTATAAAGATGACCTGTGGGTTCTCGCCGATAGTGTTGCACAAGTTTTTTATGTTCAAGATCCAGAAACTGAGAAGATGCACGTAGTTGTTTCTGGAAAGCAAAATATTGTTGGGGTTGAGAATGTGGGAGATATTGAAGAGGAATATAATCAGTATGAAGAGATGTACCTTTTCACCGAACCAGAAAATATCAAGCGCGTAGAGAGAAGCATTAAAAAAGATTTGAAACCTTATATGCGAGAAGATGTCAATGCAAGAAAAATTTATGATATATATTGTATATATTTGTATCCTCTTAAATCAACTTAGAACAATGCTCTATTGCAGCTTTAGATAGCATGTTTCGAACATTATTAAATTCAGCTTCTTTTTTGAACATAATTACATTATTATATTTACACCTTCACCTGTTCCATAAGTTATCAAATTGTATGTGTATATAAATTTCTTCTGACCTATGATGATCAGACTTACCTTCCAATAGCTTGGTTCCAAACAACATCTAGAAGCACAACTCTTGAAGCTCCTATCAAGCTAATCCCTTCACAGCAAGCTCTTGTAGATGCAAGTAACACCCGAGACTCATCATTTGGATTGTTAAAAGCTTCAATTGAAGTCTGACGATACTTCCCATCTATTTGAGAGCTTGTTTGGATAGGAGTGGATCCACTTCAATATAAGTGGATTGAGGTGGATTGAGAAGAAAATTAGTTCATTCTTCACTCTAATCCACTTCAATCCAATTATATTGAGTACATTCAAACAAGCCATGAAAGATTTCTTTCTCTTCTCTCCATTTTAAAAACTTACGAAGATGCTACTTTATGAGTTCTAATGTCTGAATATATTGACTACAAGTCAATATCATATCTGTTAGTGCTTCATACAAGCGACAAAGCAAACAACTTCAATCACAAATCTTGTTTTTACCATATTCATAGGAATTTGACCTTAATCTTTCAAGCATAGATTTATCAATAAGTGAAGCTTCTTCATCAGACATGTTAATGATAGTTACAAGTGAAAGGTGTGTCGAAGCTAACGAAATCTCAACAGGACTGAACACAAAGAGATGTTGCATATGAGTGACAATGTCCAGGTTAGATAGTATGAAGCTATGATGGCAACCTTCAACAACATGAAAAGTGATGCTAAGGTTATGCTTGCATCAATCAAGGCATGTTGTGAGGGCATAACACTTGTTGGAGCATCACGGTTATGCTTGCCCCAACAAGTGTTATACCCTTGCAACATGCCTTGGTTGATGCAAGCATAACCTTAACATCACTTTTCATGTTGTTGAAGGTTGTCATCATAGCTTCATGCCATCTAACCTGGACATTGTCACTCTTGTGCAGGATCTCTTTATCTTCAGTCCTATTTAGATTTCGTTAGCTTCGACACATTCTTCACTTATAACTGCCATTAACATGTGTGATTAGGAAACTTCACTTATTGATAAATCTATGCTTGAAAGATTAAGGTTACATCCCTATGAAAGGGTCAAAACAAGATTTGTGATTGAAGTTGTTCGCTTCCTCGCTTGTGTGAAGCATTAAGAGAGTAGGTATTAATTTTTAGTCAATATATTTAGGCATTAAAACTGAGAAAGGAGCATCTTCCTAAGTTTTCAAATGGACAGGAGGGAAAGAAATCCTTCAAATGGATGGGAAAATCCTTCCAAGTATCGTCAGACTTCAATTGATGCTTTCAACAATCCAAATGATGAGCCACGGGTGTTACTTGCATCTACAAGAGCTTGTTGTGCAGGAATTAGCTTGACATGAGCTTATCAGCATCACAGACGGTTCTTAATTAACAAGCAGCCTGTGAAAACAATGACTTTCCCCAGGCGATTCTTGAATAAAAACCGCTTGTGATGATTGAACCAGTACATACGGTTCTTAAACAATGACCGCCGTGAAAATCATGTATTTACCTAGACGTTGGTTAATTAAGAACTGCCTGTGAAGTTTGTTATATCACAGTCGGTTCTTAATTAATAACCGCCTGAAAAAACATGTATTTACCCAGGCGGTTGTTTTTAAAAATCCACATGTGATGTTATATCATCACAGGCGGTGATTGTTTCATTCATCATCACAATCGCATTTTTTACGGACTGCCTGTGTTTGAAAAATTGAGGCGGCTGTGAAAATGCTTTTTGTAGTAGTGTAACTTTCGTTGGTATCCCGTAACAGACGTAAGTACATCACCGAGATAGGCCGCGGGCTGGGCCGGACAACTTACGTCGCCTGCGGCTGGACCGATGTAAGTTACATGTCCTAACTTACGTTGGTATGACCATACCGACAAAAGTTAACCTGGGCTAACTTTCGTCAACCTTGTCATAGCCGACGTAAGTTACATTCTCAATTTTTTTTAAAAAAAATATAAACCTACTACCTCGCAGGATGGCGAGAACACATACAAATATTTACAAATAATAGAACGTCAATAACAGAATAACAATACATAAAGTTCCACCGGGCTACACGCTAGCCACTCCACTACCTTCGGGATCTTCTCGGCGCGTCCCTTCGGATATCGGTATTGCCGGCGAAGGAGTTTGCGCCGCCGTTCCCGAACCCTGCAGAAGAACATTAGAGTTAAACATAGCCTTTGGTAAGCATCATTGGTCTGATAATATAAATAAAACTATAAAAGCATGCTCTAAATCGGTTATTATCAATCTCTTGCAGGTTAGAGATGCATGCATTGTTCGTTTTCGGAATTGTACTTATCTCTGTAGCGGTGACGTGGCCAGATACTCTGCATGCATGCGTACCAATGTACCATCAACCAGACTACTAGTACTAAATAAGCTAACTAGCTAGCTGAAAGAATTTTACCCACTTGTATCTTGTCCTTATATAGTGGACCGGATGTTGGTAGATAGATAAATTACTTGCGCAATGTTCAGAGATTATTATAAACTTGATGCTGGTACGTAATCTAAACACACTGAATAGCTTGATGCTTTTAAGTATTAACTATGAAAACTTCACATCTGTTGCCTTATTTGGAATAATTATTAGTCTATGTGTATCAAGTCCCTTTTATCTCATTCGAAGGCTGCATGGGGCGTCCTTGCGAGAAACCAATGAATGCTCAAGTAGGGTCAACTTGCACAAAAACTAGTAGTGTGAACAAGCTGCCATAGATCTTGCGGAAATTGTCTGTCAGTGTGCCCATTCTGTCAGTTTCGCCATATGCCGTATAAGGCTATATGTATCACTCATCACTCTAACAGAGAGGCTGCTTCTTACTCCACCTCTATCTCACTCTTTCCCACTGTATGTTCTACAACCTTATCTCTCTATGTAAAATACTGAAATGAATATGACAATATTAAAGAAAGCGTTTATTACCAGCTCTGGGGTCTCCTGCGGCGGAAGCGCGGGAATCTCGATATCCTGACCGCTGTTTCGAGCAAGAGTCTGCCATTGCAAAATATTAGAAGATATGTTATTGAAATGCTATAAAATTTAACTAAAGTAGTTTAAATTACTTACCGTCACCGCTGCTTGCATTTGGGCCATCATTAAGATCGTCCTCCGCTGCTCCTCCCTTGCCTCCACCCTCAACCTCTCCAGCTCTTTCTGAGTCTGCGCTAGCGTCTCCTTCAAGGCAAGAAGCTCCAACTGGGTCTGCGAGAGACGACCACTTGAGGGCCCAATGGACGAGGCCTACGTCGATGAAGCGCTTCTCAAAGGTCGCGGTGACCTCGAGTCGACAACTCCATCATAAATGACAAACCTGCAAAAGAATGAAAACATTAAGTACAATAAGATAAATTGAAAAAGAAATGAAACAAATGACCAACTCACCGTCCATGGGTCTTCCCGCCTCCGCTCGCACACGCGGTTTGGGGGTCGATCGACGCATTCTCCCAATCGTAATCTGCATCGTGTATCTTCGCGACCTCCTACGTACTTTGCCTAGAAAACAAAGAAATCTTGTAAGCATGTCAATAGTATTAGTTATAATGAAATTGATGAATTTAGGAAACTTACCAGTCGATCGGCTGTGACCTGATTACACCACCATGGCTGAGAAGGGTCACTTTCCTTGTAACCTCTCTTCCAAACCTAGGTCGAAGTCGGCTCTTGACCCGTCTCTCGCTCCTGTATAGCCGTGTTAGTGAGATAAATATATTAGGAACACATAAATAAATTGAAAAGTACTTACCATGCGTTTAGTCAAACACAAGTAGCCGTCGCCGCCATAGTTGTGTTTGCCCTCGGACCCCATTCGACACTATATAGCCTTTGTGGACTTACCGATGAAAGCTTCACTAGGCTAGTGCTGACAAAGAGCTAAGTACGCCTCAGGGTTACCTATAACCAAGAAATTCTAACTTGCACATATTTCATTTTTCATCAATGCAGTTAACATACATAGGTATTGTAAATATTTAACAATATTATAAACTTACCTTCGCATACTGCTCCTCTGTCAAGTACGTGTCGGAGTCCTTCTGAAAATGGACCCCTTTGCTGCTCCTGCTCCCGGGGGTGCCGCTTGTAGTACGCATTGACGGCCTGAATCCCGGCTTTCGGCAATGCCTCCGTCATGAGCTTTCGAGCATTATAATGGAAGATGCATCTCGTGTGGTCCTCCATGCTCGGTTCCTCTACTTTGTACATCATATTTAAGTAAACAAATATTTAAGTGATATACATTAACAATACAAACAAGTTGAAAAAATAAAACAATTAAACTTACCATAAAATCGTTCCACACGGCTCCCTGAACATTGCAGTGGACCTCGTGAGAGACACGAGCGTAGTCATCCCACGACAGGGCAGGGAAATAGTCAATGACACAAGGGTAGTGCAACTTCACTATAGCATCCAGGACACTGTTAACTTGCTTGTGGTGTTTCTCGGCCTCGTGAACGATGTGTCGTACCAACATCTGCAAAATATATTAAATTATTAAGTAACGAAAAAACAGCATATAATATTTATATACTATATACAATTTTTACCTAGCTCCGACACGACGGATAGTGATCCGCTGAGCAGGAACCGAAGGAGGAGCCACAAAGTGGGTCCTCCTCGTCCATCGCCTCTGCTGCAGCGCCGCTGCGTCCTGTGACTCTGAAGGCTCTGCGGAACCACTAGAGTGCAAAGGAAGGCTAGCGCTAGCCGACTTCGAAGAAAGGATAGCGCTAGCAGGCTCCTGTAGCACCCCCTAGCCTCTGACTTGGGTTCCTGTAGTGGCTCCTTAGCCTCTGACTCGGGCTCCTGTAGCAGCTCTCTAGACTCTCACTCGGACTCAGATGACTCTGTGTCAGACTGCACAAAAGAAAAAGAGTCATAATAAATAATTATTAACAAGTGCAATTTATAAAATAACTTGATTGTAAATTGAAATTTACCTCCGTGCGCTGAAGGCACACCTGAGCTGATCGTGGAGTGTGTGCCAGATTCAGGAAATGTCGGCTCGAAGTTAACGAGGTCCCTGAGCAAGGGTCTCATGCCGGCTCAAATCCTCTCACTGACTTCCCCTTCCCCTTCGACGACATCCTGTTGCAAGGAATAAATGATTAATATGCTAAGATAATATACAATATTAATATTAAGTTAATCAATAAAACGTTACTTCATAAATTTCAAAATTCATCAACATCACGGTCATGCACCCTACTCCTTAAACCAACCCATCGATCTTCTTCTTCTGCATATCATTTTTGTTTCCTTAAATCAGCAGGCTCGACTAAGTCATCAATTCTTCAGTTTCTGATTCTGATTGCATTTCTGCTTTCATACTAGTCTCGATATCTTGACCGTCTCCAACTAAGTCATCGAGTCCTACACCGGGCTTGACTGAGAAGGAGTCTGACAACTCTTCCTCTCGGTAGACCTCATCAGCCTCATCTTACTCATGGTAATCATCATCTCCTGGAGCGTATAATCGCTCACGAGGATTCACCTTATGTACCACCCACCAAGCTGAATTTATTGCATAGATAAGCTAGATAGCACACTTGCTCTACTTGGTGTGCAAGAACTAATGAATCGAATCCTGTCAACTGTTCCTTGTGTTTTACTTCGACCATGCCAAATTCATTTACTCGAATTCCACGAATGAAATCAAACCATTCACAGTCAAAGAATACTACTCGAATTGTCTTGTTTTCGACAAAAGTGAATTCAAGGATTTTTTTTAATAATCCCATAGTAATGAGTTTCACGTTCTTGCGAATCGATTGCCCTCATCACAACTCCGATATTACATGTTGCCACGAGAGGATGAAGCGATTCAAATTGATTTGTATGGAATCGAAAGCCATTGATGTCATATCGACCATAGCTTGTAACGTTAACCACTCCATAGTATAGTTGTCGCAAATCTTCATGGATGTTGGCATCTTTTTTGCACTGTCTAAGATATGAAGTTATTAGAAAATGTAAGCATTCTTAAGTTATATGAAAACGTTGTTAATACTGATAAGTTAACGAGAAAATGTTACATGATCTCGAAACTAGGAAAGAAAATTAGATCCCCTGTTTATTCCTTCCTGTCGCATCTGTTCTATTTGTTTGCTCGTGGGTTGATGTCTATGTCTCCAATTTTGCTTGTCGAACTTACTGCACGAAAAAAGAACCTTTTAGAATAGATGTGTTGCAAAATATGCTGAAAAACATAAATGTAGGAGAAACACTTACTTGAAATATTCCTCTATTTCATCCATATTAGCGTACATGTAGAATAAAGCAACACACCTTTCTTTTTTGGTAATGTCGTAGGAAGTGTAACTATCAATAGTAGTGCCTCTTGTTGCAAAAATAGAGAGATCACTACAAGGAGGTTGCTCATCCATATTGTAGCGCATTGCCGAAGTATTGACATTGTGTTCCTCTACAAAGTAAACATTTGAGAAGTATCGTACTTCCTTAAGAGTAAAAGTTTCGGCGATGCAACCTTCAACCCTTGCCCTGTTAACAACCATTGGTTTCAGATATATAGTGATCTTTCAATATGATACATCCACCTATATTGCACGGGACCACCCACTTCCGCTTGAAATGGAAGATGGATTAAAAGATGTTGCATTGGATTGAAGAACCCTGGAGAAAAAAAATTTCCATCTTACGCAAAAGTACTGGAATCTCCTTCTAGAACTTAGTCATCATCTCTGGCGTGATTTCTTTAGCATAGAGTTGCCTATAGAAGTGGCTAAGCTCGGCTAACACCTTCCACACCGCATCGTCAAAGTAGCCTCGAAACATAACAGGTAGAAGTCTTTCCATGATTATGTGATAATCATGACTCTTCAACCCAATGAGCTTTCCCATTTTCACATTCACAACTCGTCTCAGACTAGCTGCAACCATCTGGGAATTTCAAACTTTGCAACCATTCGACAACTTCTTTCTTTTCTATAGATCGAAGACGGAAAGGAGTGTGTGGTTTACCACCATTTTTGGAGAGCTAAAGAGTTTGACGGTTACAAAGCTTGGCGAGATCCTTTCGAGCCTTTAAATTGTCTTTTGTTTTGCCTGTCATGTCCATGCATGTGCTTATGATATATTCGGCCATGTTATGCTCTTGATGCATGACATCAATGTTGTGCCTTAGAATCAACGACTTCACATACGGTAGCTCCCAAAGTCAACATATGTGAGTCCAATTGTGTTCGTCTCCGTAACCTTCAAAATATCTAGGACGACCTTCATCTGACACCAATTTGCCCAACATATCAAGTATTTCTGATCGTTAAGACGTTTGGGTGGCCCTTTAGTGACAACGGTGTTCTTTCTGAAGACATTCCTCTGTTGTCTAAACACGTGATTCGGAGGCAGCCAATGTATATGACATTGAAGTAAGATATCTTGCCTCCATGAGTAAGTCGAAAGCAATAGGTATCCGAAGCACATATCGGACACGTCAACCGACCATGAGTGCTACATTAAGAAAACATACTGTATGCTGAAAATCATGGACGGACCACCAATAAGCAGTTCAAAGGTTGAATTTTTACTTCTTGTAACAGTTGTACGCTTCGACTCCTGTCCACAACATTTTCAACTTTTCGATCAACGGTTTCAACATCATGTTGAGATGTGACCCAGGATGATCTGGCCCAGTTACAATGAGACTAAGAAACATGAACTCATACTTCATGCAAAAAGCCACTGCAAGATTGTACGGACTGTTAAAGATGGGCCAACAGGAGTATGGTGTGACGTTTGTGCTGAACGGCATGAACCCATCTGTCGCCAACCCGATGCGAACATTTCTCGCCTCACGACTGGATTATGGATCAAACCGGTCCAAGCGCCTTCCATGTTTCACCGTCGGACGGGTGCGTCATGACTCCATTGTTCTGACGCTCACCTTCTTTGTGCCATCTCATATGTCTGGCCTTTTTTTTTAAGGAACAACCGCTTCAACCTAGGTGTCACGGGTAAGTAACGAAGCTGCTTACGTGCGACTTCTATTGTCACAGTATCACCATCATTATTAACAACTTCAACAAACCTCAGTTGACCACATTTTAAACATTTGTTCTCATTGGCATGCTCTTTCTCGAAAAGCATGCAGTTGTCCGAACACACATCAATCTTCTCGTAGTTCATACCGAGACCGGAAAGAATTTTCTTCGACTTATACATATCTTTAGGCACTTTGCTGGGATGTGGAACGGCATCTTTGAACAAATTGATGGGCTCGTTGTAACAGTTATTAGAAAAGAAGAATTTAGACTTAATTGCCATAAGTCTACTGACAAAATTGAGGACTGTCATTTTAGTGTGTCCATGCAGCAGCTGTTCTAAAACTTTAAGAAGTTCAAAGAACTCTTTAACCTCCGTTGGTTGAGGATCCTTAGGAAGCTCTGGTCGTATAGCTTCTAGAATCTCATCCATCATATCAACCTTCGTGGCATCATCATTGTCCGCTTCCACTTCTTGTACAACTTGAGAAGCTGTCTCACTGTGGAAGTTCCACTACTCATAATGTGACACATAACCGTTTCGACACAAGTGCATCGTAAGTTCCACTTTGTCCAAAAATGTTCTGTTCTGGCATTTAGTACATGGGCACCGTGCCCTATCTCTATTTGACAACAAAAAAACTCTTCTACAAAAGCTTCTTTCTTGGCGTACCACTCATCTGTGTGACCCCCAGTTCTGCTCTACCAATCAATATACATCCAACTTTGGTCTTCGCCCATGTTTGACTTCACCGTTTAAAGTCGGACAAATTATCATTAGTTTTTCGTTAATTTATGCACGACAAAATTTCGGCAGCATAACGGCATTTGTTTTTACACTACCCCCCCCCCCCCCCCCAAATACGGTGCAGTTCTTCAAGATCTAGGGCAACTGACCAAAAATGGTGCAGTTTTGAAACCGTCGTAAGTAGGTTACGTTAATCTTTTATTTTTGAGTCATTTCGAAAACAGAGGAAAGAACGAGAGAGAGAGAGAGAAAGAGGAATGAATGGGAGAGACTGTGAAGTGGGTCCGTCAGGATCTACCATACACATGTGCGGGTGGTTTAGACGCATACTTTAACTTCACACTAAATGGGCCATGACAGAACCTAAATGGCCCGTCTGGGTGGGGTGGCGGCTGACTGTGGTAGGGCACGGCGGGGTGCGGCAGCGGCGTGGCGCGATGGCAGTTATGCCTCCTCACTTCCTCTGCTTTAGTAGACCCACCACCCAATCCGGCTGGACTTCCGCGTGCCTCTTCTCCTTCTCCACAGAATTGGCATGGCAGCCATCAGTGGTGAAGGGATGCAGTCGTTCACACCCTCCCACTTCTTTACTTGGGTACCCCGACCTTCCATTTCATTTTCATCACTGAGCAACCTCATGGATTCTGATGGCCTTAACCATCTCCTTCCTTGGTGCCTTGCCCCCGACCCTTGGGAGGTGGGAAATTGGGACTGGGAGCAGAGAACGGCGGAGGCTGGTAGGATTGGGCCTAGGGCTCTTGGCTTCTTAACTTGGGCTGCCACCTTGTAGGATGGAAGAGCACGTGAAAATCTAACGGGGGGGGGGGGGGGCGCGGTGAATGATAGATTTAAAAATCTTACGCAGCGGAAACAATTAAATCCCAATCCCTTCAGTAGAAAAATGATCTGTTAAAGAAATCGTGAGTGAGACTAATCTAAACGTGTTCCACCATGACAAAAGTGATATATATCATAGAGAATCAAGTCAATAATATAACACAAGAAGAATCACTCAAATCCGTCGAGAGAAACTCAAGTTATGATCGAAAGATCAAACAAAGATCAATCTGTCCTACCCGAGAAAAACAGTTCTGGAATGCTGCAAAGAAACTCGTGTAGATAAGAAACCACAAATCCAATAACTGTGAAATTTTGAAAGATGATATATAATCAAGTTGTGAAGACAACCCAAAAAGAATCACGTCAATTTGATCTATAAAACTCGAGTTATGATAAAACCACCAATGAAAGGTAGTGCTGTCCAGAAACTCAATGAGTAAAACTTGTCTGGAACAAGTAGGACGAACAAGGCACAAAAATTCCTTCAAACTACGGATTTTATTCAATAGAACACAAGAGGAACAGCCCCAAAGTCGTCCACCACGAGCTTTGGCCTTCCTTGCATATATAACCAGCCCTTAGGCCAACCCAATTTCAATTAGGATTCTAATCCTACTCAGATAACGAATCGAAACTTTCCATAGATGCTTAGGACTCTTCTATACGCAGAAAGAAGCAATATTAAGACTTAGAAACACCTTAGTAACGTATCCCACATTCCTAAAACAACTCAAATTCGTGACCCACACAAAATCCTATCATAACCAACTCGATACTTTCCATACTGAGCCATAATCGACTCCGCTGTAGCCAAAGTCATCATACGATCCAATCCTTCCAACCAGATCTTCCCATCCATAAACCATCTGCGGAACCATGTTGCCACGTCATGCACCGCATGCATACGTGCGAACACCTTCCTTCGACGTCCAGTAACCTTCAGATGCACTGCCCTTGATTCAATCATCCTGCGCGACCTCCTGATCAGCTCAACCACAGTTCCTCCCGAACTTGGTTGTTGGAACCTCATCTCCTCCCTGAGACTAGTCCAATGGATCTCGTCACCAGCCATGTCTTGAACTCAAGCAACACCTGCACATGAATAAACAACCAATCCGTACGAGCCCAAGTCCGTGACTTGACTCAAGTTAGTTCCGAACACAACACCTTACGTGAGCACCTCACATAAGCATGTTGCAAAGCATATCAAAACGATATCAGCCATATCAACCAAAACGCACCAAAAACTTAGTAAAATAATACTAGGCAACCTTTCCAAGAATATAAAGCAAGTTCGAAACATTGCAAGATAAAAACCGGAACATTGCGATCAAGCTCCGAACCAAGCCAAAGCTAACCGGAGCTTGAGCTGGAGCTTACCAAAGATAGTACAACCTAGCGCCGGAGCTTACAAAGCTAGTACAACCTAGCGCTGGAGCTTACCAAAGCTAGTCGGACCTAGCGCCGGAGCTAACCAAAACTAGTCAGAACTAGTCATCCCAAAAGTCGGAGCTAGAAAAACATGTCGGAGCTAACCAACATAAGTCGAACCTAGCAAAACATATCGGAGCTTAACAAAGACATGCCGGAGCTATCAAAGACATGTCGGAGCTAAAGACAAAGCTCACCGTAGCTACCCAAAAACATGTCGGATCTAGACAAATAAAGTCGGACGCCTCGGACCTTGCAGAAGCTCGCAGCTAGAGTCGAACCTTGCTAAAAAGATGTTATGACAACATTCAAAACTTTTATTGTCAAAACCAATGTATTCGGCACAAATAGGTCTCACAATCTCCCCCTTGATGAATGCATTGGCAACACCACTTAAGATCCGAACATTGGCTTATTCACATTAAAAGTTTTGAAAACAATGTCTCCCCTTTGTAAAACAGAAATAAAATGAGAAAAAGAAATTATCCCCCTGAGAAGAAGTGCCAAAAACAATTGTGAATATGTGCAATGTGTAATCAATGTCTCCCCCTTGCATATTGGTTTTTTAAAAAAATCACATATTATCTCTCCCCCTTTGACAATGTATTCAACAAGGTTTATAAGACAAATTTTAATTGTTATGAGCATATTATAACATATACATATAAAACAAAGCTCATCCAAGTCATACTATCAAGTAACTTACACTATCACAACAATGATATACGTAAAGTAGTGTAAGCCATACTAGAGATCAAATATAATTTTAAATTTAGACAATTCATGATCTCACAAACTTAACTATTTCAATACCTGAAAGCATGACACTTGTTGCTGCATTTTATTATTTTTCAAGGCACAAATATAGATCATATGATATTTGCAAGAGATTATATGCGCATCTGCCTTATTCTAACCAACCAAGCCAAGCCTATGTCATTTGACAACCAGAAGCTTAAGGACATGGTTTTAGTCATACACAACTTCTTCCAAGTTCATATCTAAGTGCAATGATAAGCCATCTCAAAAGAAGAAGTGCGATTCATGTATATTCTCTTGATCTTTTCTCAACTTATATTTGTTCACAAAAGCTCAACATGTGAGTTGATTGCTTCATTAATTCTTTATGATTAAAAGCACTTGTGAGCATGCAACAAGTTCAAAAGAGCGAGAAAGTTCGACCATAACCAGATTTAGTGTAAGTAATTATTCCAATTACTAGACATGGCAAAAACTACAAAATGTATAACGCGAGTAATGTAGTAAGAACTTTCAGCATGTAAAAGGAATCACAAAGTCATATATGTATGAAATATTATGCTCATATTATTTTAATTTCAGATTCACACATAGACTTCTAGGGTTTCAAAACTCCACCTCAATGTAAGCCATGAGGATGCATAACCCTTATTTCACTACGAATGTAACAAAAACGAGTGAAATCCAAAGGTTTTGTAAAAATGTCGGCCAATTGTTGTTCGGTATCTACATGGTGAAGCACAATGTTTCCTTTTTCAACATTATCATAGAGAAAGTGATACCTAATGTCAATGTGCTTAGTTCTAGAATGTTGCACGGGGTTTTTAGCAATGCAAATGGCACCAGTGTTATCACAAAATAGTGGAACACTATCTAGATCAACCCCATAGTCGTTAAGTGTTTGAACAATCTAAAGAATTTGTGAGCAATCACTAGCAGCAGCTACATATTCAGATTCGGCTGTGGATTGTGCAACTGAATTTTGTTTTCTAGAGGACCAAGCGACAAGTGAATTACCAAGAAAATGACAAGCACCAGAAGTACTTTTCCAATCAATCCTACAACCTCCAAAATCAGCATCGGAAAAAGATTTCAAAGTAACGGTTGAGGAAGAAGGAAGAAAAATGCCAAATTCTTGAGTTCCATGTAAGTACCTGAGAATCCTTTTGACGGCTTGACGATGTGAAGCACGTGAGGAGGCTTGAATCCGTGCACAAAGACATACGCTGAATTGTATGTCCGGTCTTGATGTCGTGAGGTACAAAAGTGATCCGATCATGCTTCTATATTCTTTTTGATCCACAGGTTCACCATCTTCATCAAGTTCAAGTGTTGTTGACATTCCCATTGGTGTCCGAAGAGGCTTGCTTTTGTCCATGTTGAAGCTCCTCAGGAGGTCTTTTGTATACTTCATTTGATGCACAAAGGTAACCTCCTTGGTTTGCTTGATTTGCAGCCCCAAAAAAGTACATGAGTTCTCCCGTCATACTCATCTCAAATTCTGAACTCATCATAGCTGAAAACTTAGACACAAGATCATGAGAAGCACAACCAAAGATAATATCATCCACATACACTTGAACGAATAATGAGTCATTGCCACGCTTAAGCACAAAAAGAGTTTTATCAACCTTGCCCATGGTAAACCCTTTTTCAAGTAAGAATGTTTTTAACCTATCATACCATGCTCTAGGGGCTTGTTTGAGACCGTACAAGGCTTTGGACAGTTTGTAAACATGATTAGGAAAATCTGAATTTTCAAAACCCGGTGGTTGTTTGACATAAACCTCCTCATCTATGTAGTCATTGAGAAAAGCACTTTTAACATCCATTTGATATAGCTTAAAACCTTTAGATGCAGCAAAAGCTAACAAAATTCTTATGGCTTCTAATCTAGCAACAGGAGCAAAAGTTTCATCAAAATCTAGACCTTCAACTTGAGTGAAACCTTGAGCAACCAACCTAGCCTTATTCCTAACCACAACCCCATCCTCACTTTGTTTATTTTTATACACCCATTTCGTTCCAATTAAAGTGTGACCTTGAGATGGAGGTACAAATTTCCAAACATTATTTCTTTCAAAATTTTCTAACTCTTCTTGCATAGCAATAATCCAAGATTCATTAGTGAGTGCGTGTGATATATCTTTGGGTTCAAAAGAAGCAACAAAAGCAGAATGAGCATGAGAGTTTGGATCGCAAAACCTGGACCATGTGACTCGTTCGTGCAAGCTTCCAATTATCTGTTGCAGGGATGATCTTTGTAAAACCATAGGGGAACAGATGTCTCACAAGCTTCTTCTTCTTCATGTTCATCACAAATCGATGAGCTTGTGACTTGAGGACGATTTGAATCAGCATTGATGGTTGTCGGTGCTGGTTGAGAATTAACATCCGGAGCTGAACCAAATACTTTAGCTGCTGAATTTTCGGGTAGCAGCTCCAATTCTTCCTCATCTTCAACGAAAATGCTCTCCCCCTGCGAATATGGATCTGGACCTGCAATGTTTGAGATAGTACCTGGGCTAGCTTCATCAAAAGACACTTCACAAGTCTCCATAATTTTGTTAGTGTCAAGTAAAAACACACGGTAACCTCTAGTATGAGATGGATAACCAAGAAACATGCCATCAATGGATCTAGGTTCAAATTTATCAAGATTACCATGTTTCTTAACAAAGCATTTGCAACCAAAGACCCGAAAGTCCGTAACACTAGGCCTATGTCCAAACCGGAGCTCATATGGTGTTTTACCTAGCTTAGCGCGCAAGAAAACACGATTTGAGACATAACAAGCGGTTGCAATTGCATCAGCCCAAAATTTCCTAGGAGTTTGATATTCATCAAGCATAGTCCTAGCCATCTCAACTAAGGTTCTGTTCTTTCTTTCTACAACACCGTTTTGTTGAGGTACATATGGTGAACAAAATTGATCTATTCCATTTTCAGCACAAAAGTGATCAAAAGATTGATTTTTAAATTTAGTTCCGTTATCTCTTCTAATTGATTTTAAAGATCCTGGGTGATCAATTGATAATCTAATAAATAAAGTTCTAAAGCTACTAAAAGCTCCATTCTTAGATGCCATAAAGTAAACCCAAGAGTATCTAGAATAATCATCAATAATAACAAGAACATACTATTTACCTCCAAAGGATTGAACACGTGAAGGTCCTACGGTGTCAAGGTGCAAAAGTTGACCCGATTCAATTGTCATGATCATAGTGAGAGGAGTATGTGAACCTGCAACCATCTTAGCATGTCTACAAGAAGAGCACACAATTTCTTTGTCCCCTATAAGCTTAGGCATCCCACGTATGCGATCAAGAGCACTAACACGCGTCAGGTGATCAAAGCCTACGTGACCAAGTCTACGATGCTAAAAATATAAGTCCTTTGAATCATTAGCAACTAGACACCTATGCTTAAAGGAAGACATATAAAAATCAGCTTTAAAAACTCTTCCAAACCGAGGCATGTTAAAAATAAGCTCACTATTTGAACCTACAACTTTGCAGCAGTTTTTGTTGAAAATAATTTCCAGATTTTCATCTAGCAATTGTGAAACAGAAAGCAAGTTGTATTTCAAATTTTTAACAAGTGCCACATCCTTCAAAGTGTAGTGACTATTTACTCTAACCGAACCCTTAGCAGTTATAGGAGTTGAAGAATTATCAGCAAAAGTAACATTCTCTACACGTGACACAAAAGAGAGGGAGGAGAACCATTCTTTGTTACCGGTCATGTGGCGTGAGCAATCTGAAACCACAATCCAAATGTTCTCCTTCCTCAAGCGTGTAACCTACATAGAAGCACAATACATCGATGACTAAATACTGGGGTTAGTCAAAAGGCATTTAGGTATCCAGTACTGAGTCACACGACATGCAGTAGTAAAAACACGCGAAAGCTGAGATAAAATAGCAGGTTTATGAGTCAAAGTTTGAGGTTTTTTACTCTTAACTACTGACCTATAAGGTGTTACTTGTGTAGCACAAAAATTAGTAGCTCCGGAGGCAAAAACAGAAGGTCCGGAGGTAAACTTTGAATGTTTTTGACTCATAACAGCAGGTTGCATGTTCCTGGCATTCGGTTTAATATGTGCAGAAAATTTTGCATGGAAGTTATGAGATCTAGCAATCGTTCTTTCCCTTTTCTGTTGTTTAGCTAGTCTACAACAAAAATCTATGACATGACCATCTCTACCACAGTAGGTACAATGAAATTTAACTTTGTGTTCATGTCTATATGAGCAAGCAATATTTTTATTTGAAACCGAATGAGACAACACACCTGCAGATTTGAAAACCACTTCTTTTTGTTTAGGAACTGTTTGAATCAAACCACTTTCTAATGACTTTACAATTTTAGGTGGATGTGCCTTAGCATGAGCATGAGAATCAAAACCTAAACCAGTTTTATCATTGCAAGTCTTGGAAGAATTCAACAGCAAGTTTAGGTTCTTATTCCCATTACAAAACCGATCTAATGTCCTATGCATGTCATCAAGTTTATTGGACAGATAAAGGCAATTTTCACATGAAGTTTTTCCTTTTAATTTGCAATTGGAACAATATTTAACTTCATGAGAACGTAAAGCATTATTCAATATTGAAATTTCATTCATAGCATCTTTTAGTTTCTTTTCAAGATCATCACAACTAGAACAATGCAAATCAATTGTAGAACAAGAAGCATCTTTTAAGTTTCCAATGTCAAGTGCAGCAAGCTTTTTGTTCTTTTCAATTTCAAGTTCAAGTCTAGCTAGAGTAGAGGATTGCATAGTTCTTAATGTGGACAATTGTTCATAGATTAAATCACATGAGGGACAAGAATCATCACTAGCAATCAAGGTTTTCAAATGGTTGATTTCAGATTCTAGTGATTCAATTTTAACAGCATTATCCCTAAGCTTTTTGTCCTTTTTCTTAACAATAATAGTTGCACGGGAAATTGCATCACACGTTTCATTACAGGTAGAACATACCTCATTGTCATCACTATTGTGTTTTGCATCCTCCTGACTTGATCTTGATCTTTTTTTGCCCGCCATGAAGCATAAGTTGGCCAAATCATCTTCATCTTCGTCACTTCCAATGTCCAGGTCACTTGAGCCAAGTTCCTAGAGTGCAGAGATGTCACGCCCGGTCATCGTAAAGATGAACAGACGCTAATCACATGTACGCCAGGATCAGTTGAATCGTACATGCATCGACGAAAGTGAAATATCATACATTGCCATGTTCAAATACATAAATAGTCTTACAGTACGACCCGAAGGTCTACAAATACACACCACAAATATTTACATCAACTACAAAGTTAACAAAGTTCAAACTACAGCAGAAGGCTAATAGGTAAGAGCAGCTCCAACTCCACAAGCAGCCGTTGCGCGTGAGGTCGCCAGCCTAGACCAAGTCCTCCGGGTTGACGAAGAAGTCCTCCGGTGCTGCTTCTTCTTCTTCATATTCTAAAGGAGAATTAAACGCTTGAGTACATAGAGTACTCAGCAAGTGCGGGAAGAGATGACATGAATGGCTAAAGCAAAGGGAAGGCCAATTATGGCTTAGCACTATGCTTAGAACCTAACCTTAGCTTTCAATTACCAATATCATAATTCAAGAAGTAATCAACACCTGAGTAATGATAATGAATGTAACTTGAATCATAATTAACCATTTCCCAACCATAGACTAATTATGAACTGGCCCCAAGCCGCTCTTGTCCGTGAGCACGGCTGTCATGACAGTTTTACCAAATCTCTGCGGAGAGTGTACCCTTTCCCCACAAGCAGTGATTTCATCCCCTGTTGTCAGGTGGACTTAAGTAAACCTCCATGTAGCCCATGGTGATCAACCACATTTCACACTTCCGTAGGTGTGTGGCCCGGAGATCACTACATGGTCTTTACAAAGGTGCTCCCGACTAGTGCTAGCCCTCTAAGGTTTCCACCACTGGGGATTCTCGGAGTAACCCTCCGCCCCAGAGCCCCCTCTTGAGCCTTGCGGATCCCAGAGCAGATCACCCGCATCATTCCCCGCACCATCCAACCACTAGCATTTCATTGGGAGAAACCTAATTAATTGACCATGCTGCCCCATCTCAGTCTCGTGGTGGTACTATAAAGCTTAGTGACTTCCTCCATAAACCGGTCCTTAGAATCCGGTGGTAACAAACCCCAATCTCGGGTCTCGTGCAAACTGCACCATACCAATACTAACCAACCACCAGATTCCTATCCACTACAATAGTGTAATCACCACAAGTTCAAGTAACCATAAAGTTTAATGTAGCACAATTGTATGAAATCCAAATCCCAATATTCAAGCATGGCTAAGCATAACTATGGCCTATCTACTTCCCAACCCATTTCAGGTAACAAGGAATTATAAGGAACAAGGCATGTAAACATGAAGTAGGACATCAATTTAATTAGCATGCATCTATCTAAATTCCTAGAACTGGAGCAAAATGGTCAAGGGCACTTGCCTTCGTTGAAGACTTGAGTGTTGGCGAAGTCCTGGTCTGGGAGGTTAAGATTAGGGTCGTAGTATGACTCTAAATATATACCCAAGCATGGCAAGAATAGAATGAAGCTAAATAAGTAAAGAGCACGCAAAACAATGCATCACAACACACACATAAGCATAAAATCCTATACTAATGCGTCCCTACGAAGTATTTATTACCTAACATGGTCAAAGTATGCATTTTAGATTTATCCTACATGTTTTAGAATTAAACATAGCCTAAAACCATTTTTATTGAACATTTATAATAAATATTTCATGGACAAAAATATATATCAAATGAACTCTACAATTTATTCACAGCATAAAATAATTTACACCAATTTTTCCTAACATTTCTACACTTAATTACCATTTTTATCTATTTTCTACACCTCAAATACACCTAAAAACCATTTTCAGCAAATAAATAAAAGTCCAGGGACTAATTAATTAGTTTTCTAAACTGCACAGGGACTAAATGCATGATTCTACAAATTTACAGGGGTTAGATTGCTTATTTAGATGATTAAATCCAATTTTTAGGGTTCCAGGGGCTAGTCTGCAATTTCCAGGGGCTAGACCTCAAATCCAGAGAAGTGAAGGGGGTAGCCCGCAAGTTTCCAGGGGCCTGGGTGCAATTCCGGCGGTGGGAAAAAGGGATTCAATGTGGGCCGTCGGTTTTAAAATGGACGCACGAGATTTAATCCAACGAATCGGTATGACGTTATAATCTCAGCCGTTGGCCGAGAATGGACGGCTCTGGATGAGCCACGTCGCCTCTGGCGACGTCGGCGGCGCCCGGCGCGGCGGCGCTAGACGCCCGCGGCGGCGAGCTCGCCGGAGGCGGCCAAAACGGCGAAACAGATGCCCAAACAAGGTGCTAAGGACATGGAACGAAAGAGGGGGGAACAGAGAACTCACCTAGGGGAGTAGCTAGGCTTGAATTTGGCCGGAGAGGGGTCGGCGACGAGGAACGGCGGCAGTTGACGTCGGTGCTCGTCGAGCTTGGCAATTTCCCGGCGATCTCCTTGCTCAAACGTGTCCGGCGTGCTCCTGGGGTCACGGCGAAGAGGTCAGAGGGAAGGGAGGGGTGCGGTGATCGCCGGTTAGTCGGAAACGTGAGGGGCTTACCGAGAACAACGGTAGGCTAGGGTTTGTGCGCGGGAAGGGGAAAATGAGGGAGAGAGGGGGATTTTATAGTAGAGGGGAGCGCGGCGGTTGCAGGCGCACGCGAGGGGAGGTTTCCCTGGGTCAATTCGTGCGTGGAACGGCGGTTGCAGGGGGGGTCGACGTGGGCGCGGCGTGGCGCGGGAAGGAAAGGGGTGGCGGTTATGGGGGGGTTGGGGGTGATAGGTGGGGTCCGCCCGGCAGAGAGAGAAGAGAGGGGAAGGGCGCGGTGGGCTGGCGGGGGAGGAAGGGAATTGGGCCAGGGGGAGGGAATTCGGCCCAGGGAGGGTTTTTAATTCCTTTTCTTTTTCTTTTTCCTTACTGTTCTTTTGATTTGAATTCAAATTCAAATTTAAACGGATGCTACTCGTTTGAACTTCAAAAATTCACACAAAAATGCAGGCTACAATGCACAAGGGTTTGAGCAAATTTTTATACATGAAATGATGGGTGTTACAACTCTACCCCCCTTAAAAGGAATCTCGCCCTCGAGATTCGGACGTCCTAAGGGAATAGATGAGGGAAATCCGCCTTGAGATCTTCTTCTCTTTCCCATGTTGCTTCTGCCTCTGTGTGATGCTTCCATTGCACTTTACACATGCGAATGGCTTTGTTTCTTGTGACCCTTTCTAGTGTTTCAAGTATCTTGACAGGCTGCTCCACATAAGACAAGTCTTCCTGTACATCCACGACTTCCATAGGCAATTGCTCTTCAGGCACTCTTAAGCGCTTCTTAAGCTGTGATACATGGAACACATTATGCACATCTGACAAGTGTGGCGGAAGCTCAAGTTGATATGCCACTTCACCTCGTCTTTCGAGTATCTTGAACGGACCAATATAGCGTGGTGACAACTTGCCTCTTACTTTAAATCTTCTCAACCCTCTCATAGGTGACACCTTCAAGTACACATAATCACCAACTTCAAATGTGAGATCACGTCTTCGAGTATCCGCATAACTCTTCTGTCTTGTTTGAGCTGCCTTTAGATTTTTCCGAATTTCTTGTACTTGTCTTTCAGCCTCTTGTAACACGTCAGGCCCAAAGACTTGACTTTCCCCAGTTTGATTCCAAAACAACGGTGTTCTACATTTCTGTCCATACAATGCTTCAAAAGGAGACATCTTCAAACTGGTTTGATAACTGTTGTTGTAAGAGAATTTGGCATATGGCAGATTCTTGTCCCAACTTTTGCTATTCTTTAAAGCACACGCTCTCAACATGTCTTCTAATATCTGGTTGGTGCGTTCTGTCTGACCAACAGTTTGAGGATGATACGCAGAACTAAAATTTAGACGGGTATCCATTGATTCATGCAACTTCTGCCAGAATCTTGAGGTGAATTGAGTGCCTCTGTCTGAAATGATCTTCTTAGGAACTCCATGTAAGCATACAATCCTGGAGATGTACAGTTCCGCCAACTTGGGACCATTGTAGGTCTCTTTCACAGGAATAAAGTGAGCAACTTTAGTTAGATGGTCCACAATAACCCATATAGAATCATATCCAGACTGTGTTCTTGGTAGTCCCACAATGAAATCCATACTAATTTCTTCCCATTTCCATTCTGGCACTTTGATTGGTTGCAATAACCCTGCTGGTCTTTGATGTTCCGCCTTAATCAATTGACATGTATCGCATATGGCCACATATTCTGCTACATCCCGTTTCATTCCATGCCACCAATATCGATCTTTAAGGTCTTGATACATCTTTCTGCTTCCGGGATGAATGGAGTATGATGAGTCATGAGCTTCTCTTAATATCAACTCTTTAATCTCCTTGATATCTGGAACACAAATCCTCTTTCCAAGCCATAAGGTTCCTTGTTCATCCTCTCTAAAGTTCGGAGCTTTCCCTTTCTTCATCAACTGTTTGATCTCCTTGACCTTCTCATCATCCTTTTTCCCTTCTCGTATATCACGTTCAAGGGTTGAGTCCACTTCCATAGCAACTGCCTCAGTGCTAGACACTAGACATAGGTTTAACCTTGCAAACTCTTCACATAACTGGGGTTGAAGAGCTTGTACTGACAAGTTATTGCTTTGTCCCTTACTGCTTAGAGCATCAGCGACCACATTAGCCTTGCCTGGATGGTAGTTGATTCCCACATCAAAATCATTTATTAACTCCAACCAACGACGTTGCCTGAGATTAAGATCCGACTGTGTGAATATGTATTTCAAGCTCTTGTGATCTGTGTATATCTCAGTCCTTTTTCCCATCAAGTAGTGTCTCCATATCTTCAAAGCATGAACAACAGCTGCCAATTCCAAATCATGTGTTGGATAGTTCCTCTCATGTTTCCGAAGCTGTCTTGAAGCATAGGCCACAACATGTCCTCCTTGCATTAAGACACATCCTAAACCATGACCAGATGCATCACAATAGACCACAAACTCCTTCTGCATATCCGGCATCACCAATACCGGTGCACTAGTCAACCTCTTCTTCAATTCGGCGAAGCTTACTTCACATTCGGGGGTCCACTTGAAAGCAACTCCTTTCTCAAGCAACTTGGTTAGTGGTCGAGAGATCTTTGAAAATCCCTCGATGAATCGACGGTAATAACCAGCCAAACCTAAGAATCTCCGTATATCATGTACACTCTCAGGTTTTCCCACTTTAGAACATCGGCCACTTTGCCTGGATCCACTGCTATACCTCCTTCGGATATGACATGTCCCAAAAATGATACCTCCTTTAGCCAAAACTCACACTTACTAAGTTTGGCATACAGTTGATGTTGGCGAAGCTTTTGTAGAGCCATCCTGAGGTGCTCCTCATGCTCTTCTTCAGTCTTGGAGTAGATAAGTATGTCATCGATGAATACCACTACAAACTTGTCCAAGTACTCCATGAATACCTTGTTCATAAGATACATAAAATATGCTGGAGCATTGGTCAATCCAAACGACATAACTGTATACTCATATAATCCATATCGAGAGACAAATGCCGTCTTGGGAATATCTGATGGTCTAATCTTCAGCTGGTGGTAGCCCGAACGAAGATCAATCTTGGAAAACATACATTCTCCTCTCAACTGATCAAACAAATCTTCAATCCTTGGTAGTGGATATTTATTCTTGATTGTTACCTCATTTAAGGCACGGTAGTCCACACACAACCTTTGAGTTCCATCCTTCTTAGGTACAAATATAATTAGTGCTCCCCAAGGCGATGAGCTAGGACGAATATATCCTTTTGCCAATAACTCCTCAATATGATCCTTTAGTTCAGCTAATTGTTTAGCATCCATTCTATATGGCCTCTTATATATTGGGGCCATCCCAGGTACTAATTCAATGACAAATTCAATCTCTCGATCAGGGGGCATACCTGGTAAGTCATCTGGGAATACATCCGGAAATTCCTTCACAACCCTGATATCTTTGGTACTCTCAAGATGATTGAGTTGTACTACTGCCTCTTGTGTCTGATCCGGTTTGAACTCCATTGTAGTGCCATCCGGGTGTGTTAAGCAGACAGTTCTAGTAGCACAATGAATTACTCCTTGATTCTTCGTCAACCAGTCCATTCCCAGAATGATATCTAATCCTTGTGAGTCCAACACTATTAGGTTGGCCCAAAAGACTACCCCCCTTATGTTTATACTCACTTTTCGGCATAGATGCCTTGCCACCACCTCTCCTCCAGGAGAGTTTATCAATAATGGCCCATTCAAGAATGTAACTACCATGTCATGCTTCTTTATGAAATCCTTGGATATAAATGAATGTGTAGCACCCGAATCAAACAATATGGTGGCGGGGTGGGAGTTAACAGAAAACATACCGATCACCACATCAGGCGCTTCCTGTGCTTGCTCCAGAGTCACATGGTTGACACGACCAGTTGGGTTTTGTTGCTTCTTTGGACAACTGCTGGCATAGTGTCCCCATTCTCCGCACTTGTAACATTGTACTCCTGCAGCATGATTTGGGCCCTTGTTGCCTCCTGATTGGTTTCTTGGGGGTTGGCCATTTGGACGGTTAGCTGGAGCTGAAGGGCGGGGTGGCTGCATCTGCTGACGTGGGGGTTGCATTGGCTGGCGTGGTGGCTGCTGCTGCTGCTAGCGCATTTGCTGGTTGTAGGGAGTGGGTGGCCTGTAGTTGGAGTTCGGAAACCTCTGTCCCGAGTAGTTCATGGGGCGAGTCATTTGGTTTGCAGGCGGAGGGTTAAGACGGGGGCGCACATTGCTGCTAGAGGCATGTGCCATAGTCAACTTCCTTTTTCATTCCTCATCATCCAATTCCTTTTTAGTCCTTTCCACTTCAAAAGCTTTGTCAACCAGCTTCTGAAAGTCGCCGTAGTCGCTGGAAGACATGGCGAACTTTAACTCCTTGTCCAATCCATTCTTGAAGCGGAATTGTTTCTTGGAGTCAGTATCCACATCGTTTGGAGCATAGCGGGACAACTGGGTGAATGCATTCAAATAGGCCCTCACAGTCATACGGCCCTGCTTCAACATAAGAAACTCTTCACGTCTTGCTTGTATTTCTCCCTCAGGCACAAAGTGATTGCGGAAGTTGGTCCTGAATTCTTCCCAAGTAATGCTTTCTGGATCCCGGTGGGCTTCAGTAAAGGCAGTCCACCAGTCGGCTGCCGGTCCTTGGAGTTGATGGGAGGCTAGTAGTACTTTCTCCCTTCCTTCACAGTGGATGAGCCTCAGCTTGCTTTCAACGGTACGGAGCCAATCATCAGCATCCATGGGTTCGGTGACCGTGGCAAAAGTGGGTGGATGAGTGTTCAGGAAGTCCCTAAGGAAGGACCTAGGTGGAAAAGGTGGTGGTGGCGGAAGGTTGTAATTTGGTGGTGGTGGGGGTGGGGCTTACTGCAGGTTGGTGACAATCTGAGTGAGGTTGTTAAGTAGCTGGGTTTGGATGGCCATCATCTGCTGCATTTGTTGCGCGGCTGGGGCCCCCCGGGCACCCCTTCCATTCCATTCTGGCACACCTCCAAGTCCTTCATCTTGGGGCACAGCGCCCCTTCCACGACCTCTACCTCTACCTCTTCCAGACATCTGTGTAGGGAATAATTGAAATTTTAGAACAATAGGTAAGATATAGAAGGGTACGCTATGGAAAACGGTCCCAACTACATGCATCAAGGGAGACACATATATATAAAGCAAGCAAATTCATTAACCAACTAGTGCGGATGTGGAAAAGATGCTAATGCATTCCACAACTCGCACGACACACTAACAAGCCTATATACAAATGACATGGATGTGGACAGGATGCCGAAGCATTCCACAACTCATGTCGCACACACACACAACATAAAGCAAATTACTAGCATAACAACATAAACAACATAACTCAAGACTAAAGAGGACGTAGCTACACGCTCCTACACACTAAGAATAACTGTCCTGAGTCGTCCAATGGGAAAGCAAGTCCACTCCTACTCATCGGAGTCCTCCTCAACCTCCGTCTCCGGGTCTTCTTCTTCTGAGTCCTCTCTTGATTCCTGGGGGGAGTTCATGCGTTGATCTGGAGAGTTCGGGTCCCAAGGCTCCACGTCCGAAGCGTACTGAGGAGAGTTAGGATCAGCTGCAGTGATCCTCGCGTAGCGTCGGCGAAGTCGCTCGTAGCGGTCAACCAGGTCCCTGCTGTCCTGAAGCTCCTGCTGACAACGCTGGAGTCGCGAAGACAACTCCACAACGTCGTCCACCAGCCTCTCGCACCGAGGGTGAGTCAAGGGCCCCTCGACGTCACGTCCAGTGAAGGCGGCCGTGCCACTAGGGCGCTGAGGGGTGTACACGTGCTCCGTGCACCCAAGAAGGAACCTGTGGGCGTGGCTCTAGTAGGTAGTCGCCTCCCACGTGGCGTCCTCCTCAGCCGCATGCTGGGAACTCCTCCAGGCCGGAGAGAAGTGAGAGTGCAGCAGCTCCGAGTCATAGTAGACGGCCAGCTGAGAACTCTACTCTAGTCCACCAGTATAGGGTGCAAAGACCCTAGTGGTGTGGTAGACTAGGCGAACACGGTACTCACTGTACCCCATAGCTCGAAGAAGAGAGCGAAGACGGACACGCATCCTCGAAGCAGCACTCCCAGTGGAGAACAACGTCGTCTCCCTCCTGGGGGTGTAAGGTGCGGAGCGACTGGCTAGGGCGTGGCGTGGAACACGACCCCCAGTCGACTTACGAGCCGTCTGCTTGGTTCGCGCCATCTACAAACATTTGAAAAGAAGAGAGTGAGATCAATAATCCATAAATTAAATTAGAATAAAGCAAATAGCACAGCAAGATAAGAAGCACAAGGTTTGAGATAGAGAGCACAAAATTTTGGAAATACTATTTCATAAGAAAATAGTATAGTCCTTAATTTTCGGCCATTTCTAACTAGGCTTGTGTCCTACGGGCAACACGGCTCTGATACCACTTTGTCACGCCCGGTCATCGTAAAGATGAACAGACGCTAATCACATGTACGCCAGAATCAGTTGAATCGTACATGCGTCGACGAAAGTGAAATATCATACATTGCCATGTTCGAATACATAAATAGTCTTACAGTACGACCCGAAGGTCTACAAATACACACCACAAATATTTACATCAACTACACAGTTAACAAAGTTCAAACTACAGCAGAAGGCTAATAGGTAAGAGCACCTCCAACTCCACAGGCAGCCGTTGCGCGTGAGGTCGCCAGCCTAGACCAAGTCCTCCGGGTTGAAGAAGAAGTCCTCCGGTGCCGCTTCTTCTTCTTCATATTCTAAAGGAGAATTAAACGTTTGAGTACATAGAGTACTCAGCAAGTGCGGGAAGAGATGACATGAATGGCTAAAGCAAAGGGAAGGCCAATTATGGCTTAGCACTATGCTTAGAACCTAACCTTAGCTTTCAATTACCAATATCATAATTCAAGAAGTAATCAACACCTGAGTAATGATAATGAATGTAACTTGAATCATAATTAACCATTTCCCAACCATAGACTAATTATGAACTGGCCCCAAGCCGCTCTTGTCCGTGAGCACGGCTGTCATGACAGTTTTACCAAATCTCTGCAGAGAGTGTACCCTTTCCCCACAAGCAGTGATTTCATCCCCTGTTGCCAGGTGGACTTAAGTAAACCTCCATGTAGCCCGTGGTGATCAACCACATTTCACACTTCCGTAGGTGTGTGGCCCGGAGATCACTACATGGTCTTTACAAAGGTGCTCCCGAATAGTGCTAGCCCTCTAAGGTTTCCACCACTGGGGATTCTCGGAGTAACCCTCTGCCCTAGAGCCCCCTCTTGAGCCTTACGGATCGCAGAGCAGATCACCCGCATCATTCCCCGCACCATCCAACCACTAGCATTTCATCGGGAGAAACCTAATTAATTGACCATGCTGCCCCATCTCAGTCTCGTGGTGGTACTATAAAGCTTAGTGGCTTCCTCCATAAACCGGTCCTTAGAATCCGGTGGTAACAAACCCCAATCCCGGGTCTCCTGCAAACTGCACCATACCAATACTAACCAACCACCAGATTCCTATCCACTACAATAGTGTAATCACCACAAGTTCAAGTAACCATAAAGTTTAATGTAGCACAATTGTATGAAATCCCAATCCCAATATTCAAGCATGGCTAAGCATAACTATGGCCTATCTACTTTCCAACCCATTTCAGGTAACAAGGAATTATAAGGAACAAGGCATGTAAACATGAAGTAGGACATCAATTTAATTAGCATGCATCTATCTAAATTCCTAGAACTGGAGCAAAATGGTCAAGGGCACTTGCCTTCGTTGAAGACTTGAGTGTTGGCGAAGTCCTGGTCTTGGAGGTTAAGATTAGGGTCGTAGTACGACTCTAAATATATACCCAAGCATGGCTAGAATAGAATGAAGCTAAATAAGTAAAGAGCACGCAAAACAATGCATCACAACACACACATAAGCATAAAATCCTATACTAATGCGTCCCTACGAAGTATTTATTACCTAACATGGTCAAAGTATGCATTTTAGATTTATCCTACATGTTTGAGAATTAAACATAGCCTAAGACCATTTTTATTGAATTTTCTATGGCCAAAATGTATTTTTAAACATTTATAAATAATATTTCATGGACAAAAATATATATCAAATGAACTCTACAATTTATTCACAGCATAAAATAATTTACACCAATTTTTCCTAACATTTCTGCACTTAATTACCATTTTTATCTATTTTATACACCTCAAATACACCTAAAAACCATTTTCAGCAAATAAATAAAAGTCCAGGGACTAATTAATTAGTTTTCTAAACTGCACAGGGACTATATGCATGATTCTACAAATTTACAGGGGTTAGATTGCTTATTTAGATGATTAAATCCAATTTTTAGGGTTCCAGGGGCTAGTCTGCAATTTCCAGGGGCTAGACCTCAAATCCAGAGGAGTGAAGGGGGTAGCCCGCAAGTTTCCAGGGGCCTGGGTGCAATTTCGGCGGCGGGAAAAAGGGATTCAATGTGGGCCGTCGGTTTTAAAATGGACGCACGAGATTTAATCCAACGAATCGGTATGACGTTATAATCTCAGCCGTTGGCCGAGAATGGACGGCTCTGGATGAGCCACGTCGCCTCTGGCGACGTCGGCGGCGCCCGGCGCGGCGGCGCTAGACGCCCGCGGTGGCGAGATCGCCGGAGGCGGCCAAAACGGCGAAACAGATGCCCAAACAAGGTGCTAAGGACATGGAACGAAAGAGGGGGGAACAAAGAACTCACCTAGGGGAGTAGCTAGGCTTGAATTCGGCCGGAGAGGGGTCGGCGACGAGGAACGACGGCGGTTGACGTCGGTGCTCGTCGAGCTTGGCAATTTCCCGGTGATCTCCTTGCTCAAACGTGTCTGGCGTGCTCCTGGGGTCACGGCGAAGAGGTCAGAGGGAAGGGAGGGGTGCGGTGATCGCCGGTTAGTCGGGAACGTGAGGGGCTTACCAAGAACGACGGTAGGCTAGGGTTTGCGCGCGAGAAGGGGAAAATGAGGGAGAGAGGGGGAGTTTATAGCAGAGGGGAGCGCAGTGATTGCAGGCGCACGCGAGGGGAGGTTTCCCCGGGTCAACTCGTGCGTGGAACGGCGGTTGCGGGGGGGGGGGGGGGGGGGGGGGGGGTCGACGTGGGCGCGGCGTGGCGCGGGAAGGAAAGGGGTGGCGGTTATGGGGGGGTTGGGGGTGATAGGTGGGGTCCGCCCGGTAGAGAGAGAAGAGAGGGGAAGGGCGCGGTGGGCTGGCGGGGGAGGAAAGGGAATTGGGCCAGGGGGAGGGAATTCGGCCCAGGGAGGGTTTTTAATTCCTTTTCTTTTTCTTTTTCCTTACTTTTCTTTTGATTTGAATTCAAATTCAAATTTAAACGGATGCTACTCGTTTGAACTTCAAAAATTCACACAAAAATGCAGGCTACAATGCACAAGGGTTTGAGCAAATTTTTATACATGAAATGATGGGTGTTACAAGAGATAAACTATTCACCAGTTGGCGACCTGTAAAGCCCTTCTTCTTCTTCTTATCATTTGTTGAGGAGTGCTTCGTCCTTGATTGTTTTTCTTCTCGGGAAGTAGAACCTGAAAGGTTAGGGCATTTTGTATGAAAGTGTCCTGTCTTACCACATTCGAAGCATCGTTGAGGTTCGAAGCTTCCTCTCCTTCTAGTTCTCACATTTTGCAATACTTTTGAGAACCTAGTAGAGAGAAGTGCTAGCTCCTCCTCTAGAAATTCCTCGATCTGCTCCAGGGTTAGTGAGGACAACAAAGCAAGAGTATTGCTAGATGATGATTGGCCGGAGCGTGATAAGATGCCAATTTCATGAGTTTTGAGTTTAGAGTAAAGCACATATAAAGTAAGTGTACTCATGAAAGCATCAGAAAAATTAACATTGACACTACGCAAGTTACTGAGAATTTTTTTAAAGCGAGCAAAGAGATCATTGATGGACTCACCGGGTTGCATCTCGAAGCGCATGTATTCTTTATTGAACATGTCTTTCCTTACCTCCTTGATCGTGTTGGATCCTTCGTGGTAGTCACAAAGTGCTCTCCATACGTCGTATGCCAATCGGAGATGTGCAACGCGGTCGAAGTCACTTTGAGTAGTCCTTGGATGATCAAGTTTCGGGCTTTGTTGTTGTTGTCGACGTCCCGTAGGTTTGTAGCAATAACTTGATCGTTAGGTGGCAATTCGTAAGGCTTGTACACCTTCTCCCATATTGTGAAGCCTTGCGCTTGGATAAAAGCCTCCATGCGTGCCTTCTAAACCTGAAAATCAATACCAGCAAACACACAAGGTTTGGCGGAGTATTTCTCTATGATGATTAGTCAAAAACATGTGCAAATCACAATGATTGGAGCACCGTGGATATGATACCAATTGTAGAATCGAAGAGCACGTGAAAAGCTACCAGAGGGGGTGAATGGTAGATTTAAAAATCTTACGCGGCGGAAACAATTAAATCCCAATCCCTTCGGCAGAAAAATGATCTATTAAAGAAATCATGTGTGAGACTAATCAAAACGTGTTTCACCGTGACAAAAGTAATATATATAAGAGAGAATCAAGTCACGAAGACAACACAAGAAGAATCACTCAAATCCGTCGAGAGAAACTCAAGTTATGATCGAAAGATCAAACAAAGGTCAATCTGTCCTACCCGAGAAAAACAGTTCTGAAATGCTGCAAAGAAACTCGTGTAGATCAGAAACCACAAATCCAATGACCGTGAAATTTTTACAGATGTTATATAATAAATTTGTGAAGACAACCAAAAAATAATCACGTCAATTGGATCTGTAAAACTCGATTTATGATAAAACCACCGACGAAAGGTAGTGCTGTCCATAAACTCGACGAGTAAAACTTGTCTGGAACAAGTCGGACGAACAAGGCACAAAAGTTCCTTCAAACTATGAATTTTATTCAATAGAACACAAGACGAACAACCCCAAAGTCGTCCCCCACGAGCTTTGGCCTTCCTTTCTTATATAACCAACCCTTAGGCCAACCCAATCTCAACTAGGAATCTAATCCTACTCAGATCACCAATCGAATCTTTCCATAGATGCTTAGGACTCTTCTATACGCTGATAGAAGCAATCTTAAGACTTCAAAACACCTTAGGAACGTATCCCACATTCCTAAAACAACTCAAATTCGTGACCCACATGAAATCCTATCATAACCAACTCGATACTTTCCATACCGAGCCAAAGTCATCAACCGATACGATCCGATCCTTCCAACCAGATCTTCCCATCCATAAACCATCTTCAGAACCATGTTGCCACGTCATGCACCGCATGCATATGTGCGAACACCTTCCTTCGACGTCCAGTAACCTTCATATGCACTGCCCTTGATCCAATCATCCTGCGTGACCTCCTGATCAGCTCAATCACAGTTCCTCCCGAACTTGGTTGTTGGAACCTCATCTCCTCTCTGAGACTAGTCCAATGGATCCCGTCACCAGCCATGTCTTGAACTCAAGCAACACCTGCACATGAATAAACAACCAATCCGTATGAGCACAAGTCCGCGACGTGACTCAAGTTAGTTCCGAACACAACACCTTACATGAGCACCTCACATAAGCATGTTGCAAAGCATATCAAAATAATATCAGCCATATCAACCAAAACACACCAAAAACTTAGTAGAAGAATACTAAGCAACCTTTCCAAGAATATAAAGCAAGTTCGAAACATTGCAAGATAAAAACAGGAACATTGCGATCAAGCTCCGAACCTAGCCAAAGCTAGCCGGAGCTTGAGCCGGAGCTTACCAAAGCTAGTACAACCTAGCACCGGAGCTTACCAAAGCTAGTACAACCTAGCGCCGGAGTTTACCAAAGCTAGTCGGACCTAGCGCCGGAGCTAACCAAAACTAGTCAGAACTAGTCATCCCAAAAGTCGGAGCTAGAAAAACATGTCGGAGCTAACCAACATAAGTCGGACCTAGCAAAACATATCGGAGCTTAACAAAGACATGCTGGAGCTATCAAAGACATGGCAGAGCTAAAGACAAAGCTCACCGGAGCTATCCAAAAACATGTTGGATCTAGACAAAGAAAGTCGGACCTATTGTCAGACCTTGCAAAAGATCGGAGCTAGAGTCGGACCTTGCTAAAAAGATGTTATGGCAGCATTCAAAACTTTTATTGTCAAAACCAATGTATTCAACACAAATAGGTCTCACACACCTGTCGCAATTGACCTGACCACAAGGCCCAACTCATTCACTCACTTCACTTCATCATCTCCTCTCTTCTATTCTCTTCACTTAAAGAGTGGTGGGGTGGCAGATCTCGACTCGTCCCTCATGTCCATCGCCGACCGTAGATAGAGACAGAGAGAGAAAGAAAATGGCAGAGGAGACTGCGACCCATCACCCTTCTCGCTACATGAAGCTGACCAGGGACCAGGACGCCCCGGCCGGGGACATCTAACCAGCCAGTCCACATCCCTCAGGTCCCCTCCTGCGGCTTTCATTGATTTGCTCATTTCATCAATCTCTGTTGCCAACTAACCAATCTCCGGCCCACACGACCGACCTCTCTTATCTTCTTCACACAACACTACCACCACCTCCTCTCTCTCTCTTTCTCCTAGAGCCACCGGCCACCCCCGACGCCGCAGCACCCGACAACTGGCCGCCCCCAATGCCGCCCTCCTCATGGCGCCCGAGCTCGGTGCCCTCATCGCACCTCCCTCACGCTGGCCACCCCCGACATTGTAGCACCCCGATGGTCGGCTGCCCCGTCCTCCCCACGACGGTCGAGCTCGGTGCATAATGAAACCAATTAAGCAAAATCTACACTAAACCAATTAAGCATAATCTACACTAGGAAAATTAAGCATAATTAAGCAAATTAACCACTTAAGCATAATTAAATAAACAATCAAGCAATTTAAGCATAATTTAAACAATTAAATTCAATTTTCAATTTGAATTTGATTGAAACTTGATCAAATGTAGCATACACTTGAATTGAGGGGGAGGGTGGGGAGGGGGGGGGATGGGGAGGGGGAGGGTGAGGGTGGAGGCCGGTGGCTGAAGGTGGAGGGGGCTCGGGGAGGGGAGGGGGAGGGTGGGGGGTGAAAGTGCATCTAGGTTCCCCGTGGGTTTTGGATGATTGATGATGACAATTAAGTCGCTAATGAGCTCAAGTGATCTTAGCACAGGTGTGGACTCGATCGGAGACGCAAACTCTCAAAAAGGAAAAGGAAGGAAATGGAGTCAACTCGAAGCGTAGAAACTAGGGTTTCTAGCGTGTTGAGTTAGACTAGCCGTAGAAATAGGAGGGTGCGCGTGTAAAGTGCATTGAGATCAAGTTTGGGAGCTCAAAGTGTATTAGAGGTCAAACCCCTTGAGAGAAAAGAGTGGATAAGCAGTCTGGCAGTAGGGCCGGACTAGTCCGTGCAGGTGGACGGACTAGTCCGATCCTGGCCGGCCAAGTCCGTTGTCGGCCGGACCGGAAGGGTCTGACTGAGATCGGACTAGTCCGTTTGTGGCCGGACTAGTCCGGGTAGTAGTGAGTTGGTTTTGGGGACTAAGTCTCAAAACCACGGACTTGTCCGTTTGAGTCCGGACCAAGAGGTCCTGAGTGAGAACGGACTAGTCCGCCCGTGGGGCCGGACTAGTCCGGGTTAGCGTGTTGAAGGTACTTCTGTGACTAAGTCTGGGAGGACCGGACTAGTCCGCCCTTGGGGCCGGACTAGTCCGTGGTCCTCAGACTAGTCCGTTTTCACACGGAGCAAAAGGCTCTGTGTGAGATCGGACTAGTCCGGTGGTGACCGGACTAGTCCGTTGTTGAAGTGACCGTTTGAATTTGAAGTTTGGCGGGTAGTGTGACGATAGCGTGTCAGCTGTCGGGGCCTGACAAGAGGTCAGTGGTCCCGTAGGCCGGACTAGTCCGGGCCTGAGGCCCGGACTAGTCCGCCCTTCTGCTGAAGTCAGCAGTATGGGCTTGGGACCTCTATAAATAGAGGTCCCCTGGGTTCTTTTCAACCAACACTTGAACTGACTTGAACCCTAGCGCCGCCACAGCCAACTTGGAGCACTCCTAAGCCTCTTTCTTGCCAACTTTCCCTCTAAAACTAATTCTTGAGTGGATTAGGGTTTAGTGTGGTGGAGAAGAGGAAGAACATCGCGCTTGTGCTCCCGGTTTGATCTCTTGCACTCATTGAGTCTTTGTGAGCTGTGTGTTGAGTGTGTTTGCGTTGTTGATCATCTTTGTGGTGTGGGAGCCTCAGATTGTGAGAAGCCCCAACGAATCTTGTATTCGCACTTTGAGATAGTGGAGAACCAAGTTAGGCCCGTGCGGTAAACTTGGTGAGGGAAGGGTTGGTGAACCCGGTCCTTTGTGGACTCCTCAACGGGGACGTAGATTCTTGTGTGGAATCGAACCTCGGGATAAAATCCTTGCATCTCCGTGTTCTTCGTATTTTGTTTATCGCATACTTAGCTCTAGGGTTGCTAGTCTTGTCTTGTGCCTCACATTGCTTAACCTTGTTAAAACTTGACTCACTCTTGTGTTGATAGTTTCTAAACTTGTCTTAAACATATCCTCACTTGTAGGCTCGAGAAAAACCCTTTAAAACTTGCTAGAAACACTTTTTAGGGTTCTTCACGCAGGCTGACCGGACTAGTCCGCCCCCAGACCGGACTAGTCTGCCCCCTGTGATTTAATCTCGTTTTATTCAGTCATTTGCAGGTCGATTAGCCTATTCACCCCCCCTCTAGGCAACTTTCAATTGGTATCAGAGCAGGACTCTCCACAAAGAGTCTAACAACTCGGAGAGATGGTCGGAGTGGTGTTTGAAGAGGTTTCGACCAACGACTCTCAACCGACACGTGAGGAGACAATGGCTTATCAAGACAAGCCAACGGATGATGAGGAGACTCGCCAGCTCAAGGCGAAGCTCCGGGAGAAGTTGAAGATTGCTGTGGTTGAGCCGTCAAGCTCATCAAGTGGTGGCGGCGGGTCAACTACAACCGACAAGGGTTCAACTATGAACGCCTTGCCTCCAACAATCACTACCTCTCCATCCCATTGGGGAAACCTCCTCAATTCGATGGAACCGACTACGGGATGTGGAAACACAACATGAAGATCCACCTCGTGTCACTCAATCCGGCATTGTGGCATATTGTCATGACCGGGGTGGAGATCCCGAAGGATGAGGACAACATCACGCAAGAACAAGCCATCCTCATCCACCGCAACGCTCAAGCTGCGGGTGTGATTATCTCATCTCTCTCAAGAGATGAGTTCAACCGCGCCGATAGTCTTGAGGTTGCCAAAGACATATGGAACACCCTCAAGACGGCGCATGAAGGAAATCGGGTGGTCAAGGAGGCCAAGATCGAGCTCATCGAACGAGAGCTTGGGAGATTCGCCATCTTGGATGGTGAATCCCCCCAAGACATGTACAACCGGTTGAAGGTGCTTATCAACAAGAGCCGATCATATGGCTGCACCAAGTGGACCGACCACGAGGTTGTGAAGAGGATGATCCGGGCGTTTATGCCTAGGAACGTCGCCCTTTGCTCCATGATTCGAGAAAGCCCGGGGTTCACTCAAATGACCCCGAAGGAGGTCCTTGGTAGGATCATTAACCACGAGATCATGGAGAAGGAGGCGCTCTTCTACAACGACCTTCAGAAATTCACCGCCTCCAAGATGAAGAACGTTGCACTCAAGGCAACACCCTCTTCAAAGGAGTAAGAGGAAAGTGATGAGGAGAGCCTTGACACCGATGAGGAAGAGACCTTCTTCATCAACAAGTTTAGGAGAATGATGAGGAGGAAGAAAGGTGGATACAACCATGAGGGCAAAGGGAAGGAAAGAGCTAGGCCCAAATCAAAAAGGTCTTTCTACAATTGTGACGAGTATGGGCACTTTATCGCTGATTGCCCACATGAAGAAGCGAAGAAGAAGAAGGAGGGCAAGCCTCAAGACAAGAAATTTTTCAAGAAGAAGAGGCCCTCCGGACAAGCACACTTGGGGAAGGAGTGGGACTCTAACGGTGAGTCCTCCTCCGAAGAAGAAGAGGAGAAGATGGCTACCATAGCCATCGGGAGGAGCTCCAAGGGAAGCAAGCTCTTCCCCAACCTCAACGACTACAAACCTACTTGCCTCATGGCAAGGGAGGGAAAGAGAAAGGTAACATCTCATCCCTCCTCCACAACCTCCTCTCAAGACGAATTTGATAGTGCTAGTGAGAATGAACACATGTTTAAGGACATAAGCAAAAGCACCTTGCGAAGGATGAAATTGCTTATGGATGAGATCTTTGAGAAGGAGGATCTCATCAATAGACAAGAGGACATGCTCATCCTTGAGAAGGAGAGGTGTCGAGAGCTTGATGAGCTCCTTGAGCTCGAAAGAGAGAAGAGCAAGGCATTGGAACACGAACTTGCTCTAAGTAAGAAAACGTGTTCAAGTCTTGAGGAGAAGACAATTGAGCTCAAAGATGAACTTGGGAACTTGTCAAAAGTTAACAAAATCCTTGAGTCTCAAGTTGAGTTTCTCAAGAACAATGTAACCTCTTCCTCCAAGAGCTCAACCGTCTCAAAGGCCTCATCCAATGCAACTCCGCCTTGCAAGTGCTCTAACTTAATCCTTAAGCTTAAGGATGAACTCAACTCAGCACAAGGCAAGCAAGCACCTAAGGGTGCCATCTTTGACAAGGAGAAGGTGGCGTATGCACGAAGTGCATACACCAACACAAGACCTCCCCATGTCAAGGATGGTCTTGGCTATACTAGAGGTGGAAGGCATAACGCCAAAACCTCCAAGTATGGCAAAGACATGATTGTCTTCGTTAAGGGGAGTTCATCACCAACTAAAATTGAAAAGAACTCACCCTCTAGCAGCAAAATGCCTAAATCTGAATCGCATCCTTTATTTCATGATTTTGATGCATCTTATGTGCTAAAGAGGAACAAACACGGCAAAGTGTTTGCTAGATATGTTGGGCCACTCCGCAAGAGCCCCAAGCCTTGCGTGTGGGTGCCCAAATGCCTAACTACTAACGTGAGAGGACCCAACTCCGCTTGGGTACCTAAAAGGAAGGCATAAACTTGTTTTGTAGGCATACTCCTCCGGTGGATCGAAATGGGTGTTGGATAGCGGATGTACCAACCACATGACCGGAGAGAGGAGCATGTTCATAGAGTATGAGGAGAACGAGGACCCAAGTGAAGGAATCTTCTTTGGGGATAATAGCCAAGGGAAAATCCTTGGCTCCGGTAAAATTGCTATTTCCTCTTCGCATACTTTATCTAATGTTTTGCATGTTGATTCCCTAGACTATAATCTCCTATCCATATCACAGCTTTGTGATAAAGGATATAAGTGTGTCTTTTCTAGTGAGGGTGTGAATGTTCTGAGAGAGGGTAATGACTCAATAGCCTTTAAGGGAGTGCTCAAGGGAAAGCTCTATCTTGTGGATTTTACCACGGATAAAGCTCAACTTGACACATGCTTAATGGCAAAAGCCAACATGGAATGGCTTTGGCATAGAAGGCTAGCCCACGTTGGAATGAGGAACCTTCAAAAACTCCTTAAAGGAGAGCACGTTCGTGGCCTAAAGGATGTGGTATTTGAAAAGGATAGGCCATGTGGTGCGTGTCAAGCGGGAAAGCAAGTAGGAGCTCAACACCCCTCTAAGAATGTCATGACGACAACTAGACCTTTGGAGTTACTCCATATGGATCTTTTTGGCCCCATTGCTTACATTAGCATCAGTGGCAACAAGTATGGTCTAGTCATCGTTGATGACTTCTCTAGATATTCTTGGGTGTTCTTCTTGCATGATAAGAGTGAAACCCCCGGTGTCCTCAAGAAATTCCTAAGGACAGCTCAAAATGAGTTCACCTTAAGGATAAAGGCTATAAGGAGTGATAATGGCACCGAATTCAAGAACATGCAAGTAGAAGAGTTCCTAGATGAGGAAGGCATCAAGCATGAGTTTTCCGCTCCCTATTCTCCACAACAAAATGGAATTGCCGAAAGAAAGAATAGGACGCTCATTGAGATGTCAAGGACAATGCTAGATGAGTACAAAACATCGGACCGGTTTTGGGCAGAAGCGGTTAACACCGCTTGCCATGCCGTAAACCGATTGTACCTTCATCGCCTCCTCAAGAAGACCCCTTATGAGCTTCTCGTTGGTAAGAAACCCAATGTTTCTTACTTTAGTGTTTTTGGTAGCAAGTGTTATATCCTCAACAAGAAGCCTAGGACTTCGAAGTTTGCTTCAAAGTCCGATGAAGGTTTCTTGCTTGGATATGACTCAAACACTCATGCATACCGTGTGTTCAACAAATCCTCCGGAATTGTTGAAGTAGCACGTGACGTGGTGTTTGACGAAACCAATGGCTCTCAAGTGGAGCAAGTTGATCAACATGCCCTTGATCAAGAGGAACCTCCACTAGAAGCTCTAAGGAGAATGGCACTTGGAGATGTTCGCCCACAAGAACCATCTCAAAGCCCAAGTGACCATCATCATTATGAAGTAGGTCAAACCCCCATTGGACAAGTTGGAAATCCACTAGATACTCCCCAAAACAATAATGGGAATGAAGATCAAGGGGGATGCTTGGATCAAGGGGGAGACCAAAGTGAAGAAGATGAAGCAAGTGATTCAAGAGCTCAACCTCCGCATCCTCGTGTTCATCAAAGTGTTCAATGGGATCATCCCGTTGACAACATTCTAGGAGATATCACAAGAGGAGTAACAACATGTTCACGTGTTGCAAACTTTTGTGAGCATTTCTCCTTTGTCTCATCCTTGGAACCCCATAAGGTTGAAGATGCCTTAAGAGATCCAGATTGGGTAGTTGCCATGCAAGAGGAGCTCAATAACTTTGAAAGGAACAAGGTTTGGGAGCTTGTCAAGCGCCCACAAGCTAATGTTGTTGGAACCAAGTGGGTGTTCTGCAACAAACAAGATGAGCATGGCGTGGTAACTAGGAACAAGGCACGACTTGTGGCAAAAGGGTACTCACAAGTTGAAGGATTGGATTTTGATGAGACTTTTGCTCCCGTAGCTAGGCTTGAGTCAATTCGGATATTACTAGCCTTTGCTACTCATCATGACTTCAAGCTCTACCAAATGGATGTTAAGAGTGCATTCCTTAATGGCCCAATCAAGGAAGAAGTTTATGTAGAGCAACCTCCAGGGTTTGAAGACCAAGACTATCCTAACCATGTTTACAAATTGCGAAAGGCTCTTTATGGCCTCAAGCAAGCTCCTAGAGCTTGGTATGAGTGCCTAAGAGACTTTCTAGTTGAAAATGGTTTTAGGATAGGCAAAGCGGATTATACCCTTTTCACAAAGCACTTCAACGAAGATCTTTTTGTGTGCCAAATATATGTGGATGACATCATATTTGGTTCCACAAATAAGGTGTTTTGTGATGAGTTTTCCAAGATAATGACGGAGAGGTTTGAAATGTCCATGATGGGTGAGTTGAAGTTCTTTCTAGGATTTCAAGTAAAACAACTCAAAGAGGGGACGTTCATAAGTCAAACTAAGTATACACAAGATATTCTAAGGAAGTTTGACATGGATAAGGCAAAACCCATCAAAACCCCTATGGGGACAAATGGACACCTAGACCTAAATGAGGATGGTCCTAGTGTGGATCAAAAGTTATATAGGTCTATGATTGGTTCACTTCTCTATCTTTGTGCATCTAGGTCTGATATCATGCTAAGTGTGTGTATGTGTGCACGCTTTCAAGCGGCACCTAAGGCTTGTCATTTGACCGCCGTTAAAAGGATCTTGAGATATCTAGTACACACACCCTCCCTAGGACTTTGGTACCCTAAAGGATCTAAGTTTAACCTCATTGGATATTCTGATGCGGACTATGCGGGGTGCAAAGTCGATAGGAAGAGCACATCGGGTACATGCCAATTCTTAGGTCGATCTCTAGTGTCTTGGTCCTCCAAGAAGCAAAACTCTATTGCTCTATCCACCGCCGAAGCGGAATATGTTGCAGCCGGAAGTTGTTGTGCACAACTTCTCCGGATGCGACAAACCCTTAGGGATTATGGGATTAACTTGCGCAACATTCCACTCTTGTGTGACAACGAGAGTGCCATCAAGATAGCCCATAATCCGGTGGAGCACTCTAGGACCAAACACATAGACATTCGACACCATTTCTTGCGAGATCACTCAATGAAAGGAGATATCGTAATTTCTCATGTGAGGGCGGAACATCAACTCGCGGATATCTTCACCAAGCCTCTTGATGAGAAGCGTTTCTGTGAGCTCAACATTTTGGATTCTAGGAATGAGGCTTAAACCACATTTCTCACTTTTTGAGCTATTTCGAAAAACTCTTCTTTATCGTGATTTCTCTTCAAAATCCGTTTGAAAAAACTTTTTCTTGAAAATTGATCATGTTTTTATCACTTTCTTTCTTTAATTATCATGTTTGTATTGCTTGCCATCCATAAGGACCAATAGTGTGTGTGCAACTCAAAGCATCGCTTCTCAGCCCAGTCGAACCGGACTAGTCCGCCCTTGTTGACGGACAAGTCCGGGTCCAGACTAGTCCGCGGCTGGTCCGCAAACCGGACTAGTCCGCCCTTCAACCGGACAAGTCCGAATCCGGACTAGTCTGGGTCTGGTCCGCTGACCGGACTAGTCCGGCCCCTCAACCGGACTAGTCCGGCCCCTGGGGACTTAAAACCCCCAGGCGGCCCAGACCCCTCCTCTCCCTCTCTCACTTGACTCTCTCTCTCCCACGCGCTAGCAACCGCCCCCCATCGGCGATTTTGCGCTCCAACCTCCAAATCTCGACTCCAATCCACGCATCGGAGTCTTTGGGAGTGAGGGATCACTTCCCCGCTCTCCACATTCGCGATCCATCTCCGATCTCGTCGACTCTAGCGGATTTGAGAAGGTATTCCCTCGTTCTTCAAAAACTAGCCCCATTCTTGATTCTTAAAGTTTTTGATAGGAACACCTTCATTAATGTTGCTCCATATACCCTTGCGATCATAGCCTAGGAGTATTGCTCGCTGATTCGATGATTTTTCGATGAATCGATTAGGGTTAGGGTTCATTCTGCGCAACCCGGACTAGTCCGGCCCCTGGCGGACAAGTCCGCCCAGCGGACTAGTCTGCCCCTGGGGTGGACAAGTCCGGTTTGCACAGAGCAAACCCTACTTCTATTCTTTTCTCGAGATCTTTTCAGCAATGCTCCCTCTCCTTGGACTCATACCTTCATTTCTATATGCTTTTCGCAGCATGTCGAACTCGGAGCGTTCCCCCCCTCGTCTCAACCCCGAGGGGCAAACCAAAGCTCAAATTGTCGAGGCAAGGACCAAGGCTGCGCTTATAGAGGCGCAAAAGGCAAAGGAAGAGAGGCGGCTGAAGGCACTCGAAGCCTCCAAAGTTGCCGCGAGCATCTACAATGAGGAAGAAGCCATAGCTCGAGCAACCGCAGAGTCCCTAAATGAGCTGAGGAAGAAGAAAAGGGAAGACAGGGAGGCTCACAACTCCATGGCTGCTGAGGCCAGTGCCCCCAAGCGAAAGAAGCTCGTCACCATTGGCGAGAAGGTGAAGGGCAAGGAGCCAGCCCAAATGGAACCTGAGCCCAGGGTCGAGCGTGACCCTAAGAAGGGAAAGGCTCCGGCTCCTGTCGAGCCAAAGAAGAAAAAGGCAGCTGTCAAGATGTCATCAAAGAAGGCAGCTGGAGGTGTTGTGATCAAAGAGAAAGGGAAAGCCACCTCCATTGGCCCCCTTGAAGTTCACACACCAGAAAGGAACCCCAACAGGCAGAAGGAATTGTCTGCTAATGTGTTTCATGGCAAAGGGGCTGAAAAGGCCAGGAGGCTGAGGACCGAGAAGGTCTACAAGTTTGAGAGGAGCACGGCAGATCCCAGATTCTGGTGTGACTTCCATTGTGACTACTACCAGCTAGTCTATCAGCAGATGAAGAAGCCGGTAATAGAAGCTCAATGGGTTGACTGGGATTACATGGCCAAAAAGCAACACTCTGCTTTTGACGCCGTCATCGAAGCCGCTGAGCGCCATGACCTCAAGCAGATCATGGGTTTCAAGTATGACTGGAATGTCGAAGTAATTCTGCAGTTCTACTCCACCATCTACTTCACCACCTCTGGTGACAGGAGAATTATTTGGATGACACACGGTGAGCAGTACTCAGTCACCTTCTCAGAGTTTGCCAAGATTCTAGGGCTTGAGGCACACATGGATCATGAGATTATAATCTCTAACCTTAAGACCGTGGACCGTGAAGAGCTGGCATATATGTATCCAAGTCACGTTCCATTTGATGCCGGTCTCGCCCGCAACATCAAGCCCTTCTACAGCATTATGAACAGAATCCTCAGAAGGACGATAGCACCGAAGGACGGTGATGCTGGGGTGATTCAAGGGAACTTGAGGCACCTGCTACTTCTGATCGATGGGGAAGAGAAGTTCAACCTCGTCGATTACATCTTCGACGATATCTTCAACATCTCGCATACCCCCAACCGTGCTTGCGGGTATGCCCCCTACATCATGTGCCTCATTGAGAAGGTGTCGGGCGTGACCTTTGTCAAGGACGTGTCGCATCGCCCGCTTCGTCCTCAGAAGCCCCCGAATGTTCCTGTTCCTCCTCGTCGCAAGAATGCAGATCCTCCATCTCGCCCTGTGGCACCTCCGTCTCCGCCTCCGCCTCAATCAATGAGTGCCTTCTTCAAATGCTTCAAGGCGATCTTCACTTCTTGCCGGAAGCAAGAGATCCGCGCTCAAAGGGCACACAAGCGTCAAGAAAAATATCTTAAGGCGGTGTGCGACAAGCTGGAGGTCCCGATGTCCTCTCCGGAGGTGAGTGATGGGGAGATCACTCCTTTTCCCACCTTCACCGCCGATGAGCTCGCCCAGCTCCAAGAGGATGGAAGCTCCTCTCGGGCTGCTCCCTCGGCAAGGAACTCCAACGAAGATGACGACGACGACACCGTAGATCATGAGGAAGACGTCGAAGATTCCGAGGCCACGGAGAGTAGAAGTGGCGAAGACGAGGACTAGTTCGTAGATCTTTGTTTCCCCCCCCCCCTTCTTTTCCTTTTTGGTGCCTTGATGCCAAAGGGGGAGAGTTAAGGGGGAGTTAATCGTTTGTGGGTGTGTTTGTGATTTATGGACTTGTTTTGTAATATATTCATGCTCTTGGATGTTTACATTTGTGCAAGACTTGTTAATGTTGTTTAGTATCAATATAATGCTCTTATTGTCAATCCTATGATTATATTGATGCACTTTATGTCTTGTCACAATTGTTGAGCACATCACGTAGGCACCCCACCATAACGTGTGTGGGTATGAAAGATATCCTCCACCTCTTTTACATGTTGCATACTTTGAGGGGGAGTCATTCATACGCACACAAGTTATGAAAACCAATTTCCATACTCTTAATTGTTGAAGGACTTAATGTGTTGTCATCAATCACCAAAAAGGGGGAGATTGAAAGTGCATCTAGGTTCCCCGTGGGTTTTGGATGATTGATGACGACAATTAAGTCGCTAATGAGCTCAAGTGATCTTAGCACAGGTGTGGACTCGATCGGAGACGCAAACTCTCAAAAAGGAAAAGGAAGGAAACGGAGTCAACTCGAAGCGTAGAAACTAGGGTTTCTAGCGTGTTGAGTTAGACTAGCCGTAGAAATAGGAGGGTGCGCGTGTAAAGTGCATCGAGATCAAGTTTGGGAGCTCAAAGTGTATTAGAGGTCAAACCCCATGAGAGAAAAGAGTGGATAAGCAGTCTGGCAGTAGGGCCGGACTAGTCTGTGCAGGTGGCCGGACTAGTCCGCTCCTGGCCGGCCAAGTCCGTTGTCGGCCGGACCAGAAGGGTCTGACTGAGATCGGACTAGTCCATTTGTGGCCGGACTAGTCCGGGTAGCAGTGAGTTGGTTTTGGGGACTAAGTCTCAAAACCACGGACTTGTCCGTTTGAGTCCGGACCAAGAGGTCCTGAGTGAGAACAGACTAGTCCGCCCGTGGGGCCGGACTAGTCCGGGTTAGCGTGTTGAAGGTACTTCTGTGACTAAGTCTGGGAGGACCGGACTAGTCCACCCTTGGGGCCGGACTAGTCCGTGGTCCTCAGACTAGTCCGTTTTCACACGGAGCAAAAGGCTCTGTGTGAGATCGGACTAGTCCGGTGGTGACCGGACTAGTCCGTTGTTGAAGTGACCGTTTGAATTTGAAGTTTGGCGGGTAGTGTGACGATAGCGTGTCAGCTGTCGGGGCCTGACAAGAGGTCAGTGGTCCCCTAGGCCGGACTAGTCCGGGCCTGAGGCCGGACTAGTCCGCCCTTCTGCTGAAGTCAGCAGTATGGGCTTGGGACCTCTATAAATAGAGGTCCCCTGGGTTCTTTTAAACCAACACTTGAACTGACTTGAACCCTAGTGCCGCCACAGCCAACTTGGAGCACTCCTAAGCCTCTTTCTTGCCAACTTTCCCTCTAAAACTAATTCTTGAGTGGATTAGGGTTTAGTGTGGTGGAGAAGAGGAAGAACATCGCGCTTGTGCTCCCGGTTTGATCTCTTGCACTCATTGAGTCTTTATGAGCTGTGTGTTGAGTGTGTTTGCGTTGTTGATCATCTTTGTAGTGTGGGAGCCTCAGATTGTGAGAAGCCCCAACGAATCTTGTATTCGCACTTTGAGATAGTGGAGAACCAAGTTAGGCCCGTGCGGTAAACTTGGTGAGGGAAGGGTTGGTGAACCCGGTCCTTTGTGGACTCCTCAACGGGGACGTAGATTCTTGTGTGGAATCGAACCTCGGGATAAAATCCTTGCGTCTCCGTGTTCTTCGTATTTTGTTTATCGCATACTTAGCTCTAGGGTTGCTAGTCTTGTCTTGTGCCTCACATTGCTTAACCTTGTTAAAACTTGACTCACTCTTGTGTTGATAGTTTCTAAACTTGTCTTAAACATATCCTCACTTGTAGCCTCGAGAAAAACCCTTTAAAACTTGCTAGAAACACTTTTTAGGGTTCTTCACGCAGGCTGACCGGACTAGTCCGCCCCCAGACCGGACTAGTCCGCCCCCTGTGATTTAATCTCGTTTTATTCAGTCATTTGCAGGTCGATTAGCCTATTCACCCCCCCTCTAGGCAACTTTCAGGGGGGGGGGGGGCTCAGGGAGGGTGCAGGACGGTGTGGAGGGGGGAGGGAGGTGGAGCACGGGGAGGAGGCGTTACCTGGCGAGGAGCGAGGAGGCAGCGATGCTCTGGAGGTGGGGCGACACCGCGAAGGTGGGGCGCGGCCGGGGCAGCGCGGTGGGGCGTGGGGAGGAGGCGTTACCTGGCGAGGAGTGAGGAGGCAGTGGTGCTCTGGGTGGGGCACAGTGGGGCGCGGTCGGGGCAGCGCGGCGGCAGCATCGGACGGCTATGGGGAAAGAAAAAAGAAGAGGCGGGGAAACAAAAAAGAAGAGGCGCGCGTGCGCGCACGGGTCGCCCGGGTAGGGGATTCCACCAATTATGTTGGCCTTGTTTGATTACGTCGGTCGTGGTCAAAGATGACAAAACTTAGAAGCAACTTCCGTCGGCCTGCCAATTTATGTCGGTTGCGGGCCTCGGCCGACGTAAGTTGAGGTGTAATGCTGTCGGCCTTTTAACTTACGTCAGCTGCGGGGCGAGAACCGACGAAAGTTAGTAAACTTACGTCAGTTACTTACAACCGATGAAAGTTAACTTACTTTCGTCGGCTAGCCCACATAAGTTATGTTGGCCGACGTAAGTGTTCGTGTTTCCTGTGGTGGATTTCCACTCCAATGGGAGTGGATCGAGCAGTGGGAGCGCTAATCCAAGCCTGACCCAAATGCATTTTTCATCTTTGGATGGAATTTGATCCACACGTGGTTGTGGATCCATGTGTAACATGGATTGAGCCTGGATTCACTCCATTTCACAAATTGCCAAACGAGGCCCAAAGGAAGGAATGCATGTGAATTAATAAGTGTTGTGTCTTGTGATTTAGGTTTTCAGATTTTTGCTAACTTTTTTAAGCTTAAAAGTCAAAACTTGAAACAAATGGAGTCAGATGGTGGCTTTTGAAAATGTGAAAAATCTTGCGATTCACTCTCGCACTATAGTGATGAGTCAATCTAACTCATTGCTGTAGTGGATGAGACTTCAGGGAATGAGTCTATCCATCAGAGTGACTAGTAGACCTGGAACTACTTTCGAGCGGTTCATGACACACATGTATGGCACGGCTCGACACAAATTTTCTTAGTCCGGGCCGACACAACATGAGTTTGTTGGTCGTGTCATGCCCGGAGACTAGGCACGACAGGCCACAAAGCACAACACTATACAATGGGCCATGCTTGCACTATGTAAGGATCGGGATCCCGACAATCTAAAAATTGCATTGGATGGTGTCGTGTGATACGACAACCAACAACGTACACAGAAAGAGACTCAAAATACAAACCTTAAGTATTTATTTCACAAATTGTCTTGGGAATATAAGTTTACAATACGTAATGTGCAACAGAAGTTCTTCTCATAGTTCACGATCTCGAGCATAAACTATGCAAAGTGAAGTCGTCCAGCTCGTGGACGCTTCCCGCTAGCAACACATAAACTTTTACTGTGGCGTGCGAAGCTCCCATCGGCCCTTTACCCCGAAGGTGGGCAAGGCCTAATTATCGAGCCCATCATCATACGTGTCATCGTAAGTGATATTATCTGCAACAACATTTTTAGTATACAAATCACGAGCTCGTAGCTCAGCAAGACTTTAACGTTTCACCAACGAATACGAGACTCTACATGCTGGGAAATATATCATCGGAGGCCATTTGCAGCAATGGACTCGTCTACAAGTTGCATCTTACTTTCAGCTTTTAAGCAGCAATTGAATTATTTATGAAACATAAATTTAGTGAGCTTTATGTCTACAGGAACTAGTTGCAATACAAAATTATTCATAAAGGCGTATTCATATGATTTCAAATATTTACTACGTCATGACTCGATGAACAAGCGATACTCAATAAACCCGAAGGACGGTGACTCGAATCTATATACACCTGCAGAGATACCCAAACTGCACTTCAATACGCCAGCTCGGAAATGACCTACAACCATTCCACTCCAAGTCGTATATGGCAACCTTTCACAGAACATCCAAATGTCTAACCGGTTCTACCATCACGAGCAGGAGGTCCCTACGCGGAGCACAAGTCGTCGACATTGCCCGCCAGCTGGTTTACACCTTGCTACCCTCAACACACTCATATAAGACTGTGGGTATGCCTCGACATCGAGATTAATAAGTTACATCAGTTTATTAGGTCTCATATATCATGTATGCACCCGATACATTCAAACTTGTTTATTAGGACCACACACGGCTTGATCCTCAATTGACTCAGGCAGAGCTATGCACACAAAACTATGTCCCGCTGCAGCCTAACCTTCTACCCGGTCTCAAGTTTAAACTTAGTGAAAACATTTCCTCAACTCGAACTTGTGTGTACCCAATTACGTATCTCGCGAGTAGAGTCCAACTACTCAAATTCTATCGATTTCCCTACAACATTAACATGGCAATTTTGACATGTACATCTATAGACCTACACATACACTCCATAATATTAGTGGGTCATGCATTTGGAGTGTCAAACAAAATTGACTTAATGTACAATTTAAACTATACTCATATATGAGACATAAAGCAAAACATTACAATTGAACTTAATATGCAAATCGAGGCTAGCCTTGTTGTGGTTCAGGCTCAAAGTTAGTCTTCGGCAGGATGCTGTCGATGGCCTCCAGGGTCTACTTGAGCTCGGTTACTAATCGAGATGCATAAGAATATAATGGCACGTTAATAGAGCATGAGTGAAGAGAAGTATGGACATCTGAAGTATATAGTACATGAACTCCAATGCCTCTGCGATTTTTGTAGTAGGTAATAGAGTACATGAGTGAAGTTCTAGAAAAGTTTCAGGTTTTACTATGGAAGGATGTGGTAACAAGAATTCATCAAGCCTTTCTACTTCACAAAATTTCCAGAGAAAACATGGGACTTTGTCATACTGACCAGTAGGTTTTTTTGTGTAGAGTTCGTTTTTAAAGAGTCCAAAAAAATTGGTTTCACATTTTCTAAGATTTCTACAGGTCACAATGATTTTACAATTTTCTATTATTTTCTAAAAAGGTTTCTGTTATTTTTGGGCTTTTTATGTACCTAGGGCAAAGTAACACAATTTAAACTACTTAAACATATCCAAGGAACCTGAAATGTTTACTGGAAGTCATAACGTACTAAAGGAAGACTTTGGCCAAGTTTAAAATTTTTCCATACAGTAGATCTTCTGGAATAATTTTCCAAGGTTTAGCTTAAATGAATTATTGAGAAAATACCATGGCTTTTCATAAAAATTAAATGGTACCACTGGACATTACTGGTCAAGAGGATCCTAGAAAATTTTATTTGACAATTTGTGGACAATTCTACAGGTATCTATGATTTTTCAAAATTGGGTCATAATTTGGATTTAATTCCCTATTGGAAAACATTTAAACCTGATGGCTGGGCCAACTCTTTTAAACTAACCAATAACTGTGAGGTATTATGGAGCCACTGAGTTAACTCACACAGCCACACATGATCCTAGCACCATAGAAGATAAGTTATCTTCTACCTAGCGACACGGGCCTACCGGCGGCACTCGGTGGCACACGACAGCGCTATGGTTGGAGGGTCATCATCGGGCTCCATGGTACTCAAAATTCGATGCTTGGGGGTAATCCAACGTGTGTAACACGATGGTGGTATCAGCTCAGCTCAGAGATGGCCGGAGCCATGCGCGCGACGGCGACAGCGGAGGGGAGCTCAACGATGAGCTCGCTCTCCCTTGGCAACACTTTAAATCGATCGCGGATTCTCCCTACAGCTTCACAGGATCATGCTTTGCATGAATATGGTCACAAAAGCGAGGAAAAGGACTAGAATATGTTTTTCACCGTCGACTTAGAGTAAAACCTGTGGCGGTATGGAAAACTGTAAGTGCATCTAGGCATCTCCTTGTGAGTTTTGGATGATCGATGACAAAATAGTAAAGAGCTAATAAAATTTGTTAAGAGGGAGTAGGTCATATGGAGAAAAAGGTCAATAAAAAAAAGAGAAAAATGTGACTTTGATGGAAAAAGGCTAAAGTGGAAGAAAAAGACTTAGCTTAGAAATTAGTGTCTTGGTGTGCGTGACTTATCCTCTCAAAAGATTAGTTGTTGCGTGAGTAAAATGAGAGGGGTAACCAAATGTAGGATCGAAGAGAATGTGAAAAGCTACCATAGGGGGGTGAATGATAGATTAAAAATCTTTTAAGCAGAAGCTACAAAAACCCTTGGCACAAAACTAATCTGATAAAGAACTTGTGTGTGCAACTTTTTCAATGTGTTCAACCATGAAGAAACCATTAGAGATTGTAGAGAATAAAGTCACAAAACGAATGCAAAAATAATCACGTGAAACCAATGAGATAGAACTCAAATTATGATCAAAACACTGAGCAAAGGTCAATCTGTTCTACCCAAGTTAGAAACAGATCTGCTACGCCGCAAAGAAACTCGTGTAACTTAAAAACTGCAAAACCAACGCCCATGAAATTTTCTCACATGAGAGATAATTGAGTTGTGAAGACAACACAAAAAGAATCATGACAATTGGATCATCAAATCTCAAGTTATGATCAAAACACCGAAGCAACATCGCGGTACACAGAAACTCGACGAGAATGACTTGACGAAAAAAAGTCGAACGAAGAAGGCAAAAAAGCTCATCTGAACTACGAATTTTATTCAGCAAAAACACAAGAGGAACAGCCACCAGTCATCTCACCACGAGCTTTGGCCTCCCTTTCTTATATAACCAGCCCTTACGCCAATGTAAACCCAATTAGGACTCCTACTTCTACTCAGTTTCAACCGAAACTTTTCATAACTGCTTAAGACACTTCCATACACAGATAAAAGCAATCTTAAGACTTCCAAACACCTTAGGAACGTCCCACACATTCCTAAAACAACTTTACTTCATGACCCACATGAAATCTAACCAAAACGAACTCGAAACCTTCCATAAATGAACCACAATTGCCTCAGCCGCAGTCTGAGCGCGTAATCTAGTCGGTTGGACCTTTCCGGCAAATTCTTCACGTCCATAACTCTTCATCACGCCTTGAACCATGTTGGCACATCCATTCACCCCTTGCACACGTGAAAACATCTTCCAACGACGTCCATGATACCTTCATATGCATTGTTCATGACTCAAACATGTTGTGTGACCTCTCGATCAACTCAACCACAATTCCTCCTGAACTTGGTTGTTGAACCTCATCTTATTCCTAAGATTAGTTCAATGGATCACAATTACCAGCATGTATTCACATCAAGCAGTACCTGCACATGAACAAACAACCAATTCTTCGAGCAAAAGTCCTCGACTTGACTCGCATTTTGTGATGAGTTTAGTAAGATCATGACGGAGAGGTTTGAGATGTCGATGATGGGCGAATTAAAGTTCTTTCTAGGCTTTCAAGTGAAACAACTTAAAGAGGGTACCTTCATTTGTCAAACAAAGTATATACAGGATATCCTCAAAAAGGTCAACGTGGACAAAGCAAAGCTCATCAAAACTCCAATGGCGACCAACGGACATCTTGACCTCAACGAAGATGGTCCAACTGTTGACCAAAAGGTATATCATTCTATGATTGGTTCTTTATTGTATCTTTGTGCACCAAGGCCTGATATCATGTTGAGTGTATGTATGTGTGCAAGGTTTCAAGTCGCTCCAAAGGAGTGTCACTTGACTGCGGTAAAGAGAATCTTGAGATATTTAGTTCATACACTCAAACTGGGTCTTTGGTATCCTAAAGGGTCTAAATTCAATCTCATCGCATACTCCGATGCAGATTATGCTGATGTAAAGTGGATAGAAAAAGCACCTCCAGGACTTGCCAATTCTTGGGTAGGTCCCTAGTGTGGTGGTCGTCCAAGAAGCAAAATTCTATTACCCTATCCACAACTGAAGCGGAGTATGCTGCACGCAGGAGTGTTGCACACAAATTTTTTGGATGTGACAAACTCTAAGGAATTATAATTACAATTTGAACCATATTCCGCTCCTATGTGACAACGACAGTGCCATAAAATAGCCATAACCCCGTTGAGCATTTTAGGACCAAACACATTGACATCTGACACCATTTCTTGAGAGACCACTCAATCAAGGGAGATATTTTAATTTCATATGTTAGAAATGAGAAACAACTAGCCGATATTTTCACCAAGCCATTAGATGAGAAAAGATTTTGTAAGCTTAGGAATGGATTAATTATCCTTGATTCTCGAAATGTGGCTTGAAACGTTGCACATATGATTTCTAGTAGTGTAGAACTTCAAAATACTAGCATTTTGCAAAAAAATTATCTCCTATCTCATTTTACTCTAATTTTTTTTGAAAATACTTGTTCTTGGTGAATTATGGTCATAGTGTGATTGTTGCTTGTTTACTGACCATGTTCATCAAGAATATTTTCTAAAACTATATCCTTATGACCAACATTAGGTTCCATCTCAAATTCCCCTCGAAAATATTACCTCTTCTCTCTGTTAGACCGGACAAATCCAGACCCATAATGGACTAGTCCAGTGTCCCTTTCAATCTTGGAGAATTTTGATCATATCTTGATGATTAATTGTTTATTGATCATATCCTTTAAGGATATCCTCTACAATTATGTCCTAAACATCATCCAAAGTTCAATCTCCATTTCACCCTGTTTTTCTTACCTTATTTTTTAGTACCGAACTAGTCCGTTTCCATACCGAACAAGTCTGGTGTCTCGACTAGTCCGACTCTAATCTGTTATATCGGACAAGTCCGGTGTTCCCATGACTTAACTGCCCAGTTCACCCCAAGCCCTCCTTCTTCCTCCTCACTTCACCCTCGAGTTCCTCTCTTTCAACCCGTGCCCTCAAGGCCATTCTTCTATTCCACCATCAAATCTTTGATTCCTTGAAGGGCAAAGCTCGAAGCATCGAAGGGAAGTCCACCCGAACTCCGGACTTGGAAACTCTTCTCCCTGTCGAATCAATCCTCTCTTGGTAAGGTTTTTCCCTAACCCCATCTTTTCTCTTTTCTAGGGATTAGGCAAAATCTTTCATGCCCTAGGGTTTCCCTATCACTTAGTATGCTCTACATTGTAGTTCACTCGAGTATCCAGATTCTTTGTCAAGGATTCCATGTTGTTCGATAATTAGGGTTCATGCTAATGGACACTGGACCAGCCCGGAGTTTCATGCGTGCAAGTTCGGTATGTCAGACTAGTCCGCATAAACCACAGACAAGCACGATTGTTCACAACATATAACCCTGAAATATCGACTTGATTGAATTCTTTGGATGAATCCTTGCTTCTCTATTCTCATATACCTCTCTCATGTAAGGAAGCATGTCGGCCTGAGAAGAAAGTTCCTTTAGCAACCCGGGGCTTGAGTTGTTACGTCTCGCCTGTCAACGAGAGAGGGAGATCGCACACCAAAGAAGAACGAAAAAGAGGCATGATAGTGAGGTAGTCAAGCGCCGGCAACATCCCAACGCAAGGTTCTAGCTATGAAGCCCAATGGAAAGGGCAAGAAAGTGGTTGGCCAAAGCATAAAGGCCATAAAAACTCAAGACATATGGAAGGGTCCTGCTAGATCCTTGAGCCCAATTGGGCCATTGAAGATGGCTTCTCCCATGCATGACTGGTATCATCCTCCCTCCGATGATGCATTCACGAGCAAGGGAAGAGACAAAGCCAAGAAGATGAGAGAGATCAATGTCTATAGTCATAACAAGATGGCGGCGTATTCATGGTTTCAGAGCAACTTCCATTGTGACTATTACAAAATTGTGTATCTTCGCATGAAGACACCCATGGCCAAGAACCAATGGGTTGATTGGGACTACTTGGAAGGCAAGGGAAATGAGACATTCCATCAATTCATTGCGGTATTTGAGCGTCATGGTTTGAAAGACCTCATGGCCTTCAGACATGACTGGAACAATGAGGTCATTGCTCAGTTATATTCCGCATGCTACTTCTCAAGGTCCAGGCCCAAGGAAATTACTTGGATGACACATGGCAAGCAATACTCGGTTGGATATGAAGAGTTTGCTCAGATACTTGAGTTGGGTTGGTCAATGGATAATAAGATTTATGTTTACAATGTCAAGGATTCGGACAAGGACGAGCTTCATTTCCTCTATGACACTAACTATCCATACAAGCCTCCTTCCCCAAACTACATGAAGTCATCCTTTGCGGTTCTGAATCGGGTGCTAAGGAAGACAATAGCTCCCAAGGATGGTGAGGCGGGACACATTCAAGGATTTCTCCGCAACTTGATGCAAATCATCAATGGAGAAGAACAATTCAACATCTTTGACTATATCTACAATGATATATTCAACATTGCTCATACTCGAAATTGTTCGTGTGGATATTGTCGAAGTGTAGACTAAGACACTTCCCTCGGTACTACTAAAACATATTCCACAGAGGTTCGTATTCGGTTGGGATGCGTGTAAGATCAAGAGCAAGATGGTGACACAAAGGATTTTTACATGGTTCGGGCCGCCTGAGCGTAATACCCTACTCCACAGGGTGGTTGTTGATGAGCTTGTGTGCGTAGTATGTGTGTGATCTTGGTTGGACCTATCTCTACCGTGCAGTGCAACCCTTTTATATGCTAAGGACTAGCTGTTACATGGTTCGCCTTGCTTGACAGGTGGCTCCGGCTATATTGAACACCCTATACACGATCTACTGGCGTTATGGGTTATTAACAGTGTAATAACATGTCTTAATGACAGTGTTAATGGTATTGACGGTCCTCTGATCGTGTGTCCTTAATATATCATTAATGACGTGTTGACCAGGTCTTGTAACGGCTGTTTTAGTAACCCCTTGAATGTCCGTGCCTTTAGAGATCCAATAGTCTTCCCGTTGCAGGCTTAGATCCAGAGGCTCGACACGTGGCTGATCTGGAGCTTCCGTTTGTGGGAAGGCAGGTCCGAAGCTGTTCAACACGTGGCAGCACCGGAGGTTCCCTCTACTGGGGGTTAGGTTCGGGGTAACTGGACACGTGGCATGACCAGAGCTTCCCTATGAAGGGAGTCAGGTCTGGCCCTGCCATACACGTGGCAGCGCCGGAGCTACCCAACCGAGGGAGGCAGGTTTAGTGCGGCGGGACACGTGGAGCCTTCAGAAGTCTTCAACTCGGATAGGTGGAACAGCGTAGTTTTAATAATGATAACAATGGGTACCTGGTATCCAGGGTACCGACAGTGGCCCCTAGGCACACCTCTGGTATAGATTTCGATACCTGAGGTGGGGCCATCATCGATTCCCGCGCTGCAGCTTCAAAGGTCTTTTCCTGGGTTGTTGGGGCAACAACAAGGAGTTATGCCATCGCCACGTGGCCTTTTTTGACACAGCACGTGGGATCCTGGCGTGCAAATATCATGAAATTGAAGGTCGCCGGTTCCCAATACGAAATTCGTAATGGTTCCCAGCGTAATCTTTGTAGCCCTGTCAAGCCACCGCCCTTGGGCTTCCAACTTTTCATCATGACAACGGTTTGCCTGGTGTAACTTTTTAAGCAAAGTGGACCCTGGCCCCCTTGTCATTGACGAGGTCATCTATGATTCAGGTCCGGGGGTACTTTCCATCCAAGCGTTGCAGAGGCTTACTAAAGGGGCAGTCTGCGGATGGAGAGAACTCTTTAAGCCTTCATCTGACATTGCTCTTAGAGTTCTCCGCCCATGGAATCCTTCTTCCTCCTCTGCTCCACTTTGCATCGATGGAGTTGGGACTTCCTCGGAGCCGGATCAAGAAATATGAAGACTTGTTGAGAGTCCGCACCTACATGGGGTGGTCGAGCGACTCCTTCAACAACAGGATTCGCACCAGCAAGTTCCCCTTCAACAAGGTGAACCCTAGTGAGATCGTTTACTTCTTGTCATATGCCATGGTGGGGCTCATCCCACCATTTTCAAGCTTCCTGCTGATGCTGTTGGACTTCTACGGTCTGTAGCTTCATCACCTCGTCCCCCACTCCTTCTTGCTACTGGTGACCTTCGTCCACTTTTGCGAGATGTGGGGTGGGAGTGCCGCCCTACATCAAGCTCTTCCGAACCTTTCTTCATAGTCCATGCAACTGGGAAGAGCAACGAGTACTTGGGCTTCTACTACTTTGTGAAGCGCAAGAACTCGCCGCTCAAGTACCTAAAGACATTCCTGTCCGGGAAGTGGTACATCTGGAAGAAGGATTGGGTGGTGATCACGGTGGACCACCACGACATGGTGGAGCTACCGGAGAGTCTCCCCAACATCGACACTGACGTCTGGAAAGTGGCTCCGACATTGTCAAAAGAGTACAACCTGATTCTGACAAGGATCCGTGAGTGCGCCGAAGGAGCGGTGAATCCTCTGATGGTAATCGCAAACTTCTTGACAAATTAGTGGGCTCCGCTGTAGATGAGGGAGTGGCCCACTTGGGCAATCAGTGGAGAGCATGATCACAACCAGATCAAGATTGGCTTTGGGTCCAATATGAATGAGGGATCTTTGAAGCTCCATCCCCATAAGTTGCAGCACGGAGTCATCTCCCCAAATCATCTGACTCCTACGGCTGATTTCTTGCCCTTAAACATGGTGCCAAAGGTTAGAAGGCAGCAGCGGAAGAAGATGCCAGCTCTTGATGACTTGGGGCCTTGTGGACAAACTCAAAGCGCTCCTCCGACCGAGATTGCTATCCCAAGAGCTCCTTGCTTCCTTGAAAGCTCCAAACCTATGCCGGTCAGTGGCAAGGGCAAAGGTCCCACCGCTCCCCCTCCGAAGAAGTCTACCTCCAGCAAGGACAAGGTGAAGGCTCCTGTTGAAGTTCCGAGTCGCAAGCGGAAGATGACGAGGAGTGATGGGAGCAGAGTAAGGGAAGCTCCGGCAGAGGTGACCCCTCAACCTTGTCTTAGGTCCGTGGTGATCGTGCCTCCAGCTCCGGCTGATTCTTCGACTCCAGCGTCAAGAGAGGGCGTTGGCTCGGGCAAGTCAACTCCGGCCCCGGTGCCAACTGGAGGCTCTGGGTCCAGGGTGCGACCCCCAACGACGGAGGTCCCAGAGGTCGCAACGCATGTGGCTGCCTCAACTCCGGGTTCGGGTCCTGGAGCATCTGCCGTACCGGCAACGGCGGGCTCTGGCTCCCAACGCCCGAAGAAGAGGATCCGTGCTGGTTGGAGAGGCAATACTTTAAGGTAAGGATTGGCTCTTTAATTCTTGTTTTAGTTTTGCTCTTTGCTTTGTCTTGAATTCCCTACTTTCTGTTTCTATAATGTTGAGAACAAGCACAACGGCTCCGGCGCCTACTGCGGCTTCGGTGTTTGATGCAGCTCTGATGCCTACTGCGGCTACAGAGGCTGCATTGCCTGAAGCTCCCGCACAGGCTCCTGCCTCTTCCACAGTGGTGGTGGCAGATGATACGTTAGCTCCGGTGCCGTCTGTCGTGGAGATAAGTCCATAACCTGCAGCTGAAGCTCCCTTGGTAGCGCCAGACCACGTGGACAAAGAGTTCGTTGAAGCTCTGCTAGTTTTGGAGCCTGCTGTAGAAGCTCCGGCATGTGCGCCGGAAGTGGATGAAGCTCCGGCCAACGCTTCAGTGTTAGCTCCAGATGCGGCAACTTTGGAAGTGGTTATGTTTGAGCCGAAGTAACCCAAAGATTTGATTGCGGGTCCTTTACATCCTGAGCCAACGATTAAAGATCCGGCTGAGGGACCCTCTTCATCAGCCCCGGAGGTTGAAGCTCCTGCGGTAGAACCTTCTTCTGCTGTGGTGGATGTTGATGAGCTCCCAGAAGTTGGCCCCAGCAATGGGGAGCTGATGGATAACATGCTCATGCTGTGGGATCCAATAGTTATTTTTGAAGACCCCCTGGAGCCTGCTGAGGAAGGTCAGGCCGGTCCAGAGCCGACCCCCCTGGCGTTGTCTATTGACAATGCATGCTCAACTCTTCGCCAGGTCCAGCTCGCCTTTGACCACAAAAGCAAGACTCTTGAAGAAGAGCGCAACACCTTAAGGCGTTGGCGCAACAGACTTCACTCAAGATGAAGTTGACGCAGTCTAGGCTGACTGACCAAAAGGAGTGGGTGGCCAAGGAGAAGGCCCAGCTCGCACTGTTGGACCGTGCGCTGAATGAAAGAGAAGCCATGATTAAGGCCCTTGATGACAAGACCCGAGAAACTTTCGAGCATGCCAAGGAGACTAACGAGGCAGCTGATAATCACTCGGACAACCTTTACGGGTTAAATGAGGTACTCCTCAAGCGCCGGGAAGCCCTTGATCAAAAGGACGATAAGCTCCTTGAGAAAGAGGAATACCTCGTGAAGAGGGATGAGGAGCTCGCCCAGAGGCTGTTGCATGGAGAGTATGGTTTGGCTGATCGCGCCAAACACTTTGAACAGTGGTGCGTTCAAGAGAAAGAGAGGATTTGGCATGTGGGAAAAGAAGTCTCCAGAAGAGAGACTGATATCTCCACCAGGGAGGACAAGGTAAATACCAAGGAGAAGGACTTGGCAGAGCGGAGGAACCATATCTACCTCTGGGAGAAAGAGCTCCATGACCAGGAAAATCGGATACCTAAAAGTATTCAGCAACACGCTAAGGAAGTCGAGCGCTTCTCCAAGGAAGGTTTTGCGTAACTTTCGGCTACTTGGAAGTCACTGGAGGATCTAAAGGGTTTGAGAGTATCTGAGTCCCAGCAAGTCTAGGACTTCTTAGGGCCTGCCAACAAAGCTCTGGTGCTGTTTGGTTTTATCCTGGTATGTCCGACTGACCCGAAGCCAGAGATGGAAAAGGCGCTGGTGGTGTTGACCTTCACCAGCAAGAAGCTTGACATCGTGGGCGACTTAGTTGTCGACAAACTAGACACTGAAGGAAGGAACCTGGCCAAGAACGTTGTCGAATATGTTCTGGCATGCTTCAAAAGTCGGGACCCCCAGATGTCTTTAACTCCGGTGTTCAAGGTACCCGCTGCCGAGGAGGAACAAGTCGCCAGGGTCAGCGCTGCCCAAACAGTTGCCTCGTTCTTCAATAGGAACTCCAGTAGATAGGAGTTTTCCTTTTTTGCCTTCAACTTGTAATCCTCATCTTGAATGAATGAAATCTGAAATCCCTCCAAATTCCATTTTTTGTGTCTTCAATGCATTGCCTTTATATTGTTGGCCCCCTCGTAGATGTGTTCAATGAATTGAATGTATCTACCATGAGCATTTAGACAACGTCTTGAAGACTCGATAGCTCCAAATTCATAGCTAGTACATTAGCTCTGTGTTCCGAGTCTTGCTTCCGACATTTCCAGGGACCCATTGTTGCATTGACAGCTGGCCCCCTGGGGGTTGTCGGAGCTTGTTAGGTCCGACGACAGCCACTATCAACGCTAAGGACGTCGACGGCAGGCCCTCTGGGGTTTGTCGGAGCTTGTTAAGTCTGACGACACCCACTATCAACGCTTAGGACGTCGACGATGGGCCCCCTGGGGGTTGTCGAAGCTTGTTAGGCTCGACGGCACCCACTATCAATGCTTAGAACGTCGACAGCGGGCCACCTGGGGGATGTCGGAGCTTTGTAGGTCCGACAGTGCCCACAGCCAACGTATAGAACGTTGACGGCGGGCCCCCTGGGGGTTGTCGGAGCTTCCTGGCTCCGACGGCGCCAACTATCAACGTATAGAACGTCGACAGTTGGCCACCTGGGGGTTGTCGGAGCTTCTTGGCTTCGACGGTGCCCACTGTGAACGTATAGAATGTCGACGGCGGGCCCCCTCGGGGTGATTTCTCCACCATCTTCGTTTATATTGTCGTTAATTGATCACGTCGACGGATGACCCCATGGGAGTTTTTGGAGTTTGTTAGCTCCGAGGACACCCACTTTCAACATATTAAACGTTGATGACGAGCTCCCTGGGGGGTTGTCGGAGCTTAGCAGCTCCAACATCGTCCGCCATCGCCATGAGTTTTTCATTTTTCTTGCACATTAAAGACAAGAAAAGCAGTAAAATTGTCCTTTTGTCTACAATTTGTTTGCGGCTTACTGTTCTTATTTGAATTTTATATCCAAAGGAATTCAATATGATAACAAGTATATTGATGCAATCTCTTTAGATCCGAATGCCTTCCGGACCCGCCCTACTGGGACCTGCCAGGAAATAGGTAGAGCGGCATACTAAGGGTGTCTGACCAGTCTAAGTCGATGGCACACTCTGGACCTGTCATTGGCTTAGGTTTTCAGGGGAGTAGACCATCTAGCAATGTTAAGATCCGAAATGAAGATCAACAATATAACTTATATACCACATTAATTACCTGGACTAAATTTCAAAAAGAAATGCACAACTTTGTTATAGACAAGAAGGAAAAGGTATAAAAGTAAGGAGCCTGTACAAAATTAATGCACGTGGAGTCTGCTTTCACACAGTTTTTCATTATAGGTCTAAATTACAGGGGAGACAAGGACACACTTAGAGTACGAAACCAAGCTAAGTTTGCTATTCATCTTGTTCTAACCTAGGGTAGGTAAGCTACACTTAAAGTACAATGACCAAGTTTAGTGTGCTTTTTGTCTAGGACCTATCCGACTTTGTCCAAAGACTCTATAATTTACATTATGAGTAAATACAGATTCACCTCCATAAAACTAAGCATAAAACTTATAGAGGTGCTCGATATTTCATGGATCGGGAAGCGGGGTCCCATCCTCTGTTGTCAAGCGGACGAATCTGGGGTGAGAAACTTTGATAGCTCGGAAGGGACCTTCCCAGGCTGGGGAAAGTTTGTTCGTCCCTTCTCGAGTCATTATTCTCCACAGCACTAGATTGCCTTCTTCAAGCCGTTGGTTGCGCACATTCCTTTGATGATAGCGCTGGAGCACCTGGCGATATCGCGCATTCCGAATAGCTTCTTGGCACCTCCCCTCATCGACGAGGTCAAGGTCTTCACGCCGGAGCTTGTCCTGCACGACTTCGTCGAATGTCCGGACCTAGAGAGACCCCATAGTGATCTCTGGAGGAAGGACTGCTTCAGCTCCGTACACCAAGAAGAAGGGTGTCTCTCCAGTTGACCGGTTAGGTGTTGTCCTGCTCGCCCACAATGTAGATGGAAGCTCTTCTATCCAGTTGGCACCGTATTTCTTCAGGCGCTCATATGTGTGTGTCCTAAGTCCTTTTAGTATGTCTGCATTTGCTCTCTCAGCTTGGATATTACTTGTCAGGTGAGCTACTAATGCCTAGCTGACTTGTATGCCGAGATCTTTGCAATACTCTTGGAATGTTGCACTTGTGAATTGGGTTCCGTTGTCAGTTATGACTCTGTTAAAAGCTCTGAATATGCAGACTATGGACTTCAAGAACTTAATAGCAGATTGCTTGTTAATTGTCACAACTAGAGTAGCTTTTGGCCACTTAGTGAACTTGTCGATGGTGACGTACATGAACCTGTAACCTTTGATGGCTTTTGGGGAAGGTCCCAAAATGTTCATCCCCCACACAACGAATGGCCATGTAGGAGGTATCATTTACAGTGATTGGGCTAGTGTGTGAATCTGTTTCATGTGGAACTAGCACTCTTCACACTTTTTTACCAGCTCAACTGCATCCTGGAGTGTTGCAAGCCAGTAAAAGTCATGCCCGAAGGCTTTACAAACCAACGTGTGGGAAGATGTGTGGTTCCCACACTCGACTCCATGGATTTCTGCGAGGAGCTCACGGCCTTCTTCCTGGGCAATGCACCACATTAGAATGCCATTGGCACAACGTCGATAGAGATCCCCTTCTACCAGCGCGTATATTTAGCCAATCTGACGATTCGGTCAGCGAAAGCACCGTCTTAAGGAAGGATGTCTTTCAAGTAGCTCCGGATCTCCGAGATCCATGCATTAGAGCTAAATTGAGCTTCTAGATCTTGCGCACTGGGTTTGTCGAAGGTCTTAAACAACACTTCCCCCGGACCTGCTTAGAGAGCAGCCCATAGAGGTTCTTTGGATTCACGAGGGCTAGTCCCAGGAGATTCAGCGCAGCGAGATGATGAACACTGAGGGTTTACATGGTTCGGGCCACCGGATCGTAACACCATACGTCCACGGGAGTGTTCGTGTATTGCCTTGCTCGAGCGTGTATGAGTTTCGATTGATCGATCCCCCGTGAAGGTCGCCTGCCGAGTCCTTTTGTAGTCCAAGGACTCTGCAGTCACATGGTGGGCCCCGGGGCCCGACAGGTGGTCCTAGGGAGAGCCAAATCCTATACAAGATCTAGGATTAAATTCTATCTACTTCCCTTTGTCAGGGGCTTCAATGCGCCGTCCCGCCGCGTCGTGCGCCAGGGATACATATAGTTGTTGATGATGGCAGTGCATGTCCTGCTGTCTTGTCCCCGCGGCTCACTCGTCCGCCTTACGCAGTGGGTCTGTACCGGCTACTTGGACAAGACAGGGCACTGGAGCCTTGACTTTCGCATGCGCGACTCCGCTTCGCCTGGGGAAGGCACACATACTTAATGCCTGTCTGAGCAGCGCACTCTTCCCTTTACTGCGGCCTCCTACCGCATTGAGTTGGTCCACCGCCACGTGGTCGCACCGGAGCCTGCCCCTGCGGGGAGTTGAGTGCCCAGCTGTACAGGCCACGTGGCGCCTCTGGAGCCCACCTCCGTGGAAGGGCGGAGGCTCAGCCCTGCGGACCACGTGGTAGTTCAGGAGCCCTTCCCTGTGGGGAGACGGGCCTGGTCCCGGGGGTTCCAATAGCTATGTGGCAGCCCCGGAGCCCGCCTCGGCGGGGAGGTGAGAGTCCGGTCCTGCTGGCCACGTGGCAGCCCCAGAGCCTGCCTCGGCGGGGAGGCGAGGGTACAGTCCTGCCGGCCACATGGCAGCCCCGGGGCCTGCCTTGGCAGGGAGGCAAGTGTCCGGTCCTGCCAGCCACGTGGCAGCCCGGGAGCTCGCTCCGGCGGGGAGGTAGGATCTGGTCCTTCCCTTCACGACGTGGCAGCCTCGGACTCTTCCTCCAAGTAGAGGCCAAGTCCTTAGCCGTTTTCTCCTTGTGCGCGGGGGTACCCGGTCTGCGGGGTACTGACAGTGGCCCCCGAGCCCTCCTCGAGAGAGTCGTCGATACCGCAAGTGGGGTCTTCTTCCTTATCTTCCCGTGCAACTCTTTCGATTCCAATTCGGGGTAGTTCCCCAGGTGGCACGTCCCTGTCATCGTGGCGACGCGTCTCCCTCTGGTAAGCGGAGGCGCGAGGCGTGCGCCGCACGACATGACTTCTGCGTTCAATCGTTCTTTAACTACGGTGGTTCCCAAGGTGGCTCCTGCACTTCCACTTCTTTTGCCTTTTCAGAAACCGCCGAGTTACCTCCCGCATAGTTGGCCACCCGGCTCGCCTTCTTTGTCGAGCGACTCGAGCCCTCATGTCATTGCCTATGCGGGTCTGTTGCTCTTCTACCGAGGCTATGGCAATTCACGCGCCACGTCCGTTTGCTTGCAGAGGTGAATAAAAAGAGACATTTTCCCCCAAGGGTCCTTTCTTCCGCTTCTGCATCCTTGTGCTCGTGCCTCTTGCCCCAAGCCCAGTTCTTGCGCTCTAGCTCCCGATCTCCCCTTCCGAAGCCTCCTCCTTCAACCGAACGGCCATTCCAACTCTGGTACATCCAGGTCGCAGTCACGGCGACAGGCAGTAGCTGAGCACCAGGCATCATGTCGCTCTAGAGCGAGATGATGCCTGGTCCTCAGCTACTGCTTGTCGCCGTGACTGCGGCCTAGATGTACCGGCATTGGAATGGCCGTTCACCATTACTACTGGTGGAAATCTTCACGGGGAAAAAGCCCCCTACCTGGCATGTCAAATGTCGAAGGTCTTAAACGACACTTCCCCCAGACCTGCTTAGAGAGCAGCCCGCGGAGGTTCTTTGGATTCACGAGGGCTAGTCCCACGAGATTCAGTGCAGCGAGATGATGAACACTGAGGGTTTACGTGGTTCGGGCCGCCGGAGCATAACACGCTACATCCACAAGAGTGTTTGTGTATTGCCTTGCTTGAGCGTGTATGAGTTTTGATTGATCGATCCCCCGTGAAGGTCGCCTGCCGAGTCAGTCCAAGGACTCTGCAGTCACAAGGTGGGCCCCGGGGCCCGACATGTGGTCCTAGGGAGAGCCAAATCCTATACAAGATCTAGGATTAAATGTTATCTACTTCCCTTTGTCAGGGGCTTCAATGTGCCGTCCCGCCGCGTCGTGCGCCAGGGCTACACATAGTTGTTGATGATGGCAGGGCATGTCCCGTTGTCTTGTCCCCGCGGCTCACTCGTCTGCCTTATGCAGTGGGTCTGTACCGCCTACTTGGACAAGATAGGGCATTGGATCCTTGACTTTCGCATGCGCGACTCTGCTTCGCCTGGGGAAGGCACGCGTACTTAATGCCTGTCTGAGCAGCGCACTCTTCCCTTTACTGCGGCCTCCTACCGCATTGAGTTGGTCCACCACCACGTGGTCGCACCGGAGCCTGCCCCTGCGGTGAGTTGAGCGCCCGGCTGTATAGGCCACGTGGCACCTCCGGAGCCCACCTCCGTGGAAGGGCGGAGGCTCAACCCTGCGGACCACGTGGTAGTTCAGGAGCCCTTCCCTGCGGGGACACGGGCCTGGTCCCGGGGGTTCCAATAGCTACATGGCAGCCCCGGAGCCCACCTCGGTGGGGAGGTGAGAGTCCGGTCCTGCCGGCCACATGGCAGCCCCGGAGCCTGCCCCGGCGCGGAGGCGAGGGTCCGATCCTGCCGGCCACGTGGCAGCCCTAGAGCCCGCCTTGGCGGGGAGGCGAGGGTCTGGTCCTTCCGACCACGTGGCAGCCCGGGAGCCCACTCCGGCGAGGAGGTAGGATCTGGTCCTTCCCTCCACGACGTGGCAGCCTCGGACTCTACCTCCAAGTAGAGGCCAAATCCTTAGCCATTTTCTCCTTGTGCGCGGGGGTACCCGGTCTGTGGGGTACCGACAGGGTTGATCAGAGCTTCCTGCAGCACCTATAATCCTTGGTGAACGCCATGGTAACAAGGCCACCGAGAGTGCCAACTTTTGGGTGCCGGTCTAGCACCCCTCGCTCAGTTCGGCAGGTTGAGCGATGGGTCCTAACAATCTCCTGACAAAAACTCCATCGAAAGCTTGAGCTCCGGTTGAAGCTTTCATCGAGATTTCACCAGCTTCAGCGTTGTTGAGACGCTGGACATGGCAGAGGTCTAGGACGTGAAAGTCCTTCTGTAGCTTCTGGACTTCAAGGAGGTAAGCAACGAGTTGAGGGTAGTTGCAACAACATTCATCTTTGACTTGCTTGATGATGAGTTGCGAGGCACCCTTCACCAGTAGCTGCTTGACGCCATATGATAGCGCCACCTTGAGTCCATAGATGAGAGCTTCATACTCCGCCATGTTGTTGGTTGCCTTGAAGTCAAGGTGTACCATGTAGTTGAGCTTCTCCCCAGTCAGAGTGAGGAGAAGAATTCCAGCTCCGGCCCCCTTCTTCTTCATGGAGCCTGAAAGTGCATCTAGGCATCCATTGTGCATTTTGGTTGATTTATGAAAAACAAATGAGATCCTAACCAAATTGTTGATATGAGCGCATGTTTTAATGAAAGTATGAATAAAGCGCAAAAAGAATGGATAATAAGGATCTATATGGAAAAGAGCTCAATAGCTTAATAGATTAGATCAGTGTGTATGGAGTGTGTTGGAGAAACACACACCCAAGAGCTCAAGCACAAGAAAACTCATTCACTGCACAAATTTACACAGGACCGGACTAGTCCGATATACCCCCGACTAGTCCGATAATCCCCCTGTTCAAACTCGAACAAGTCCTCCTAGTGCGGCTTGTCTGCACAATCCAGGTTTACACAGATCGGACTAGTCCGATATCACCACAGACTAGTCTGATATCTTTCTACACGCCACACACCGGACTAGTCCGAACTCCACCACGAACTAGTCTAGACTCTCGAACACCTAACGGTAACCTTTGGAAACATCCATATAAATAGATGTGCACGACCCTGCATTCAACACTCTCGACTCCCAGCGCCGTCACACCCTCCAAGAGCCTAGAAAACACATCTCTCCACACAATCCATCGCAAGAAAGATCAAATCCTTGAGGCTTAACTTTGCATCAAAGGATATACACGATTCTCACGTCTTGAGCTCTTGGGTTTGATTCTCTAACACACTCCTGTTGTTTTACTGTGGATCTTACGAGTGTGTTATTGGTGGTGTTTGATTTGTAATCTTGGGGAGCCCTCAACTTGTGAGAAGGCCCCTTGAACTTGGTTATTTACCCTTTGTGATTAGTGGAAGAGAATCGGCCTCCGTGGAGATTCAACGAGGTTAGGGTTGGAGAAGACTCGGTCCTTTCGTGGGCTCCTCAACGTGGACGTAGGTTCCCTCTGTGGGAACCGAACCATGGGATAAAATCTTGTGTCAATCTTGTTTTTAGTTTTTCATATCACATTCCAGGGTTTACTTGATCTTGCATATCTTACATTAAAACATTGAAACCAAAGCTAGTTTGCGCTACATTTAATTTCATTGACTCAATACCTTCAAGTTACATACTATATTCCGCTGCGTACTGTGTTGGTATTGAGATAATTGATCTAACTAGATCAATCTAGTCCACATCCACCGGACTATTCCGCACACAATCGGACTAGTTTGATTTCCTGGTATTTGATCAAGTTGCTAAGTGTTGCAGGTTCCGACTAAAAATAAAAAAGGCCTATTCACCCCCCCCCCCTCTAGGCCACATTCAATTGGTATCAAAGTCGGACTCTTCAAGAGGATACTAATCGCTCGAAGAGAAAATGTCGGACATGAAGGATGTGCACAAGAGCCTCAACTAAGAGAAGGTTGAAGATGAAAAGGCGCAAAAGTTGGAGAAGCTCCTCGACGCCATTCAAGACTTCGAGGATGACGATGAGGAGACGCTGGAACTCAAGGCGCTCCTAAGGAAGAAAGATCTCTCCAAAGGGAAAATAAAGATCGAGGACGAGAATAAGAAGAAGGAGAGTAGTCACACCGACTACTCCCGATATCCTCTCAACTACGATCGTCTAAATTCTAACAATAGCCATTATTTGTTTATTCCTCTAGGAAAAGTACCACACTTTGATGGCAATGATTACTCAACGTGGAGGCAAAACATGAAAATGCATTTAATCTCACTTAACCCCAGCTTGTGGCATATAGTGTGCACAGGTATAGATATCCCAGACGACGATGAAGAGCTCACACCAAGCCAAGAGCAAGCAATTCATCAGAATACTCAAGCTGCAGTGATCATCACATCATCACTAAGTCGGGACGAGTTCACCAAGGTGGATGGACTCGAGATTGCAAAGGAAATATGGGACACATTGCAAACTACACATGAAGGCGATCGTCATGTGCGAGAGGCGTATATCGAAATGATCGAAGGCGAATTGGGAAGGTTCGCCATAGAAAAAGATGAGTCGCCGCAAGACATGTACAACCGGTTGAAGACTCTCATCAACAAGGTTCGAGCATATGGAAGTAAAAAGTGGAACGATCATGAGGTGGTGAAGCTCATCCTTAGAGCTTTCATGCCTCGAAATGTTACCCCATGCTCGATGATCAGAGAGAGTCTCGGGTACAAGAAAATGACCACAGACGATTACTTGGAAAGATCATCAACTTCGAAATGATGGAGAAGCAAGCTAAACATGTCAAGGATATTGCCGACCTCACCTCGGCAAAGAAGAAAGGGGTCGCCTTAAAATCCACTTGCAAGCCCTTGTCAAAAGAAGCTCGAGAGGCTCAAGATGAAGATGGCAGTGATGATGAGAGTAGCGACATAGATGAGGAAGACATGATCCTCTTCATGAATAAATTTAAGAGAATGATGAAGAGAAGACAAGGGGGAAAATCAAGTGAAGGAAAACTCAAAGAAAAGTCAAGACCAAAGTTGAGGCAGGCCTGCTATAACTGTGGTGAATATGACCACTTTATAGTTGATTGCCCTTATGAAGAAAACAAGAAGAAGACCAAGGAAACAAAACCTCAACCTAAGAAGTTCTTCAAGAAGAAAAAGCTAGCTGGGCAGGCGCACCTAGGAAAGGAGTGGGACTCAAATGATGAGTCCTCGTCCGAAGAGGAAAAGGAGATGGCTAGCATAGCCATCAAGAAGACAACAAAGAAATCAAATCTCTTCCCATCTATTGGCGCCAGGAAGGACAAAGACACTTGTCTCATGGCGAAGATAGGCAAAAGAAAGGTAACATATAAATCTTCCTCCTCGCATTCTTACTCTAGTGATAGTGATGCCAATAGTGATAATGAATATATGCTTGTTGGCCTTGATAAGAAAACTGTCACAAGAATGAAATTCTTAATGGATAAACTTATTGATAAGGAGGAGCTTGTTGATCGACAAGAAGATATGATCATCCTTCAAAAGGAGGAGTATCTTAAGCTCAAAAACCTCCTTTAACTTGAAAAGGAGCGAAGCAAGTCACTTGAACTTGAGCTAGCTTCAAGCAAGGAAGATTGCTTGATGTTAAGCGACTCAAATGCTATCATCAAGGATGAACTTGCTAACTTAACCAAAGTTAACGAGATCCTTGAGGTACAAGTTGAGTCACTCAAGAAAAATGAACCTTCATCCTCTTCAAGCTCTCCTTCTCAACCCCTTAAAACGGAAGCTGCTACTACTTGTACATTTGCTAAAGTTGAATCTAACTCGAAGGATAAGTCGATCTTGGCAAAGGACAAGCATCCTTCCCGTAGTGGCATATTTGACAGGGAGAAGATCAAGTATGCACGCAGTGCATACTTGACCACAAGGCCTCCTAATGTCAAATATGGCATTGGGTATTCTTATGGTGAAAAGCAAAGTGCTAGAAGCCACAAGAATAACAAGGAGCGCATTGCCTATATCAAAGGAAACTCCCCTCAATCTAAAAAGGCTAATAATGTTGACAAGTCCAAACATGTTAATTCATATGAGCAACAATTATTATTTAGAACTTTTGGTGCATCTTATGTTCTTATGAAAAACCCTTTTGGCAAAGTGCATGCCAAATATGTTGGGCCACGCCATGGGAACACCAAGTCCCATGTGTGGGTGCCCAAATATCTTGTGACTAACCTCAAAGGACCCAAGCAAGCTTGGGTACCTAAAACCAAGGCATAATTTGTTTTTGCGGGCCTACTCCTCCGATGGAGCAAAATGGGTGCTAGACAGTGGATGCACCAACCACATGACCAGAGAAAGAAGGATGTTTGTTGAGTATGAAGAAAATGGGGATCCAAGCGAAGGCATCTATTTTGGAGACAATAGTCAAGGAAGGGTGCTCGGTACCGATAAAATTGCAATATCATCTCAACACACGCTTTCTCATGTTTTGCATGTTGACCCTAAACCCTAGATTATAACCTTCTGTCCATATCTCAATTATGTGACAAGGGTTATAATTGCTTATTTACTAATGAGGGTGTGACCGTCTCTAGAAGGAGTGATGACTCGGTTGCATTCAAGGGTGTGTTGAAGAGAAAGCTTTATCTTGTTGACTTCAACAAAGATAAAACCGAACTTGACACATGTTTGATTGCAAAGACCAACATGGGTTGGTTGTGGCATAGACGGCTAGCACATGTTGGTATGAGGAATCTTCAAAAACTCCTTAAGGGCGATCACATCTGAGGTTTCAAGGATGTCGTTTTTGAGAAATACAGGCCTTGTAGCGCGTGCCAAGCTGGGAAGCAAGTAGGAGCACCCCACCCCGCGAAGAACATCATGACAACGACAAGACCGCTCGAGCTACTTCACATGGACCTATTCGGTCCAATCGCTTACATAAGCATCGGCGATAACAAATATGGCTTAGTAATTGTTGATGACTTTTAACGCTTCACGTGGGTTTTCTTTTTGCATGGTAAGACAGAAACTCAAGGAACCCTCAAGAAGTTTCTCAAGCGTGCAAAAAATGAGTTCTCATTGAAGATCAAGAAAATACGAAGCGACAACGACACAAAGTTTAAGAACACTCAAGTTGAGGTGTACCTAGACGAAGAGGGCATCAAACATGAATTTTCAGCACCGTATTCACCTCAACAAAATGGAGTGGCCGAAAGGAAGAACCGAACCCTCATAGAGATGGCGAGAACAATGCTTGATGAGTACAAGACATCGGGTCAGTTTTGGGCTGAAGCGGTCAACACCACTTGTCACGCCATAAACTGACTTTATCTTCATTGCTTACTCAAGAAGACATCATATGAGCTGCTCACGAGTAACAAACCTAATATTTCCTATTTTCGTGTTTTCGGTTCTAAATGCTATATCTTGAACAAGAAGCCTAGGACTTCAAAGTTCGCTTCGAAGTTCGATGAAGGTTTCTTGCTTAACTATGATTCAAACACTTATGCCTATCGTGTCTTAAACAAAGTCTCCGGACTTGTTGAAGTAGCACGTGACGTAGTGTTCGATGAAACTAACGGCTCTCAAGAAGAGCAAGTTGATCAATGTGTGATAGATAGAGAAGAAGCTCCTTGCCAAGCGTTAAGACGAATGGCATTGGGCGATGTTCGACCACAAGCGCCATCTCCAAATGAAAATGAAGAAGATGAACCACAAGTGGAGGTAATGGATCAAGGGGGAGCTTCTACACAAGATCAACCACTAGAAGACAAATATGATCAGCACACAAATGAGGGCAACCATCTAGTGGGAGTAGAAGATGACCATGAAGACTCAAGACCACAAGTGCTACACCCAAGAGTACACCAATGCATCCAAAGAGACCACCCAGTCGACAACATAATCGGGGACATCGAAAAGGGAGTAACTACTAGGTATCGAATTGCTAATTTTTGTGAGCATTACTCTTTTGTATCCTTTTTGGAACTGCGCAGGATTGAAGATGCATTGAACAATCCAGATTGGGTGGTGGCAATGCAACAAGAATTGAACAACTTCAAACGGAACGAGGTGTGGGAACTAGTCGAAAGACCCAAGTTAAACGTCTTCAGCACCAAATGGGTCTTCCGCAACAAGCAAGACGAACACGAGGTGGTGACAAGGAACAAGGCACAACTTGTGGCCAAAGGGTATTCACAAGTCGAAGGTTTGGATTTCGACGAAACCTTTGCTCCCGTAGCTAGGCTTGAATCTATTAGAATATTACATGCATATGCTACTCACCATGATTTCAAGCTCTATCAAACGGATGTGAAAAGCATCTTCCTCAATGGACCAATCATGGAGGAGGTGTACGTGGAGCAATCCCTTGGATTCGAAGATCAAGATTTCCCCGACCACGTGTTTAAACTGCGTAAGGCTCTCTATGGCCTCAAACAAGCTCCTAGAGCTTGCTATGAGTGCCTTAGAGATTTCTTGATTGAAAATGGTTTTAAAATTGGCAAAGCTGATTATACATTATTCATGAAGCACTTTCACAATGATCTCTTTGTATTCCAAATTTATGTTGATGATATCATTTTTGGTTCAACCAACAAATCTTTCTGTGAAGAATTTAGTAAGATTATGACAGATAGGTTTGAAATGTCTATGCTGGGAGAGCTGAAATACTTCTTGGGATTCCAAGTGAGGCAACAAAAGGAGGGGACGTTCATAAGCCAAACCAAGTATACTCAAGACATACTCAAGAAGTTTGGAATGGACAAGGCGAAGCACCTAAAGACTCTCATGGCAACAAATGGACACTTGGATCTCAATGAAGACGTACCAAGCGTGGATCAAAAGGTATATCGCTCCATGATTGGATTCCTACTTTACTTATGTGCATCTAGGCTTGATATTATGTTGAGTGTGTGCTTGTGTGCAAGATTTCAAGCCAATCCTAAGGAGTGTCATTTCAAAGCCGTAAAGAGAATCTTGCAGTATTTAGTTCATACACCCAACCTAGGCCTTTGGTATCCTAAAGGTTTCAAATTCAATCTTACTAGATACTCCAATGGAAATTATGCCAGATGCAAAGTAGATAGAAAAAGTACCTCTGGTACATGCCAATTTCTAGGTAGATCCCTAGTTTTTTGGTCCTCCACGAAACAAAACTCCATTGGCTTATCCATGGCCGAAGTGGAGTATGTTGCAGCCGGGAGTTGTTGGACACTCCTTTGGATGCGACAAACTCTAAGGGATTACAATTACAATATGAGTCGTATTCCACTCCTTTGTGATAATGAGAGTGCCATTAAAATTGCCCATAATCCCGTTGAGCACTCTAGGACCAAGCACATTGACATCCGACATCACTTTTTGAGATACCACTCAATGAAAGGAGATATAGCCATTTCCCATGTCAACACCGAAAAAACAACTAGCCGATATACTTACCAAGCCACTTGATGAAAAACGTTTTTGTGAGCTCCGGAATGAACTAAACATCCTTGATGCTCGGAATGTGGCTTGAAAACTTGCATACCTGTATCGCTTCTTCAAAATATGTTGATTGTGTTGCGAAAATCATCACTCTCAATTTTCTTCGAAAAACTATTTCAATTACTTGATCTTGATGAATTATGGTCATTGCTTGATTGTTGTATGCTTACTGATCATATTCATCAAGATTACATGATTGTTTTGGCCCCTATTTTCTCTATAAGAACCTTTGAATATATACGAATGGGCTGATTATATCTGTTCTGGTGACCACGGACTAGTCTGTGGTTATTCGGACTTGTCCGCAGACTGCAGAGTAGTCCGCAGAGGTCCGGTAGTCCGGACTAGTCCGGTTGACCACAGACTAGTCCGATTTCTCGACTCCATAACCCTAGGCGCCGCCAAAATGTAATCTCCTTCACCCTCACAACTCACCTCACATTTTCTCTCTTCACTCGGGAGCCCCCAAGGTGATTTGGCGATCTCTCCATCAAATCCCTTCAAGTTTGGGTGGAAATCGATCTCCATTGCTAGGGGATTGAAGACCACGGACTGGTCCGCACCTCCAACTCCTCCTTCGTCAAGAATCAAAGAATTTTGGTAAATTTCCCCCCAAACCCTAGAAACTTTGATTTCTTCCATTCTGGATCAAATAGCTTAGTTCCTTTCAGCTAATAAATGCTTCCTTGTTGTATTACATCTATGCTAAGCTAGTTTTGCATTGAGCAACACCATTTGTCTAATAGTTAGGGTTTGAAGTGATGAATACCAGACTAGTCCGGTCCCTGTACGGACAATTCCAGCCCTCGAACTAGTCCGTACCTGAACACCGGACAAGTCCGATTTTCAGCTGAATTCAACCCTAATTTCAACTACTCAATGCACTTCCTTGCCATCAATTCTCATACATACACTGTATAATTCCCTCTCAGGACCATGTCAAGCTCCAATGATGAGATTTCCGATTTTGAGGCCGAGTTGGACCAAGACTCCTTGCTTCGGTCTTCAACGGGCCAAGGGAAGAAGAGGCAAGAGCGTCCCTCCGGGCCGGCACCTTCTCCACCTCAGGTGCGGCGGAAAGTTCTAGCCATGAAGCCTGCGTCCAAGTCCAAGGATGCAGCTGGCCCTAGCTCAGCGGCTTCTCGCCAAGCTAAGGGCAAGGGAAAGGGAATTGCCTCGGGCTCAATTGGTCCTCTCAAGATGGCAGCTCTGGGGCAAGGGAATAGAGATCCCTCCGAGGAGAAATTTAATGGCAAGGGAAGCCATACGACTTCCAAACTCAGATTTGTCGACTGTTACAGTCGGTCAAAGAAGGCAGTCGATGCCAGATTTTGGAGTAACTTCCATGCAGATTTCTATAGCTCTGTGTACCTCACCATGAAGACTCCAGTGGTCCACAGCTAGTGGATTGACTGAAATCATTTTGAAAGGATGAGTTGTAGTGCCTTTGATCAAGTGGTGGAGGTTGCAGCTAGGCATGTACTGAAGGACCTGTTTGCCTTTAGATATAACTAGAATGATGAGATTATTGCTCAGTTCTATGCCACATGCTTCATTGCTAGTGATGAGGAGGAGAGAGTGACTTGGATGACACATGGATCCAAGTACACTATTACCTATGATGATTTTGCGAGACTCCTTCACCTAGAAGACACCGACAACAATGAGCTGACTATCCACAACATTGGTGTCTTGGGAAAGGATAAGATGGACTTCCTCTATGATACTAGCCTTAAGTACACCCCTCCATCGACTAAGAACATGAAGCCCTTCTTCATGGTTCTTAATAGGGTGCTGAGGAAGACAATAGCTCCGAAGGACGGAGATGCAGGAAGTGTGCAAGGATACTTGAGGACCCTAATGAAGGTGATTAGCAAGAACAGGAAGTTCGATATCTTCGACTACATTTGGAATGACATGGTCAACATCTCCTGCACACCGAATAGATCTTGTGGCAATGCCCCTTACTTGATGTTTATGATTGAGAAGGTCACAGGAATCGAGTTCGTGAAGGATGTGGAGCACACTCCTTTGAGGCCCCAGAAGCCTCCCCAAGCCACTGTCCAAGCTGCTCCATCCCCGGTGTCCAGTGAAGAGGCTCTGAGGAGAGCTCAAGGAGATGCGAGGAGTGCTCCCACCACTAGGGCCCCTCCCCAAAAAGGGTCTCCTAGTGGAATCTTGAAGTACTTGGTAGCCATTTTCGGCTCATGCAAGAAGGCTGAGGTAAAGCTTCACAAGCTGGACAAGGCGAGGAAGGCAGATATCAAGTATGTCAAAGAAAATGTCAAGCATATTTGAGAGAAGGTGGAGATTGAGCCTATTGGATCCCCTGTTATCTCTGATGATTCAGCCTCTGATTTCACTGAGCTTGGACCTTTGACTCCCTTCGAGCTTGCTTACTTTGGCATTGGGGGCACTTCGAGTGGATATGCTCCTCCTCCTCCTACCCAACCTGGAGATGAAGATGAAGACGAGGAGAGGACCGACAGCGAGGAATGAGCCACTAGATCCCTCCTCACCTTCTTTTTGGTGTCTTGATGCCAAAAGGGGAGAGATTGAGGGCGAGTCCTAGCTTTAGGTTGAGAGATGAGGGCTTCATTTGTGTATCTTTTTGTGTCTCTTCTAGGTTGTAAAACTTCAGTTCTGTTATCTCTACCTTTAGTATTGTGGTGTGATGGAATGACTATGTTTATGCTTATGTTATGAAATTTGTGATGGTGATTTGAGATAATCTATGATTTTGCTTTGGAATTGACATATATTCTTGATATTGGTATTTCCATGTCAATCATTTCACTCTCATCACGATTATTGCTCACACTCACGTAGTTTTACACCCCACCATAAAGAGTGCACATATTCCCTATGTTTTCATTGCTTAACTTGTACCAAACTCATATGTGCACACTTTATGAAAATTCTGTATTTTTATCATATTTTGTGAAATCTCAATTGGTTGTCATCAATCACCAAAAAGGGGGAGATCGAAAGTGCATCTAGGCATCCCTTGTGGGTTTTGGTTGATTTATGACAAACAAATGAGATTATAACCAAATTGTTGAGATGAGCGCAGGTTCTAATGAAATTCTAAAGAAAGCGCAAAAAGAAAGGAGAATGCTATATGGAAAAGAGTTCAAGTGCTGAATAGATTAGATCAGTGTGTATGGATTGTGTTGGAGAGACACAACCCCAAGAGCTCAAGCACAAGAAAACTCATTCAATGCACAAATTTACACAGAACCGGACTAGTCTGATAATCCCTCTGTTCAAACTCGAACAAGTCCTCCTAGTGCGGACTTGTCTGCACAGTCTAGGTTTACACAGATCGGACTAGTCCGATATCACCACGGACTAGTCCGATATCTTTCTGACTACTATCGGACTAGTCCTCCCCAGTGCGGACTAGTCGTCAACACTTCACAACTTTGCACGACATTGGACAAGTCTGATAATATCCAGACTAGTCCGATAACCTTTCTGACTAAAATCGGACAAGTCCTCCAAATGCGGACTTGTCCCAAATTCACTAAGGGGTTCACCACAGCCGGACTAGTCCGATAATGATCGGACTAGTACGAACTTCTCCAGAGCCTAAATCGGACTAGTCCGCCCAATCCCAGACAAGTCCGATATTCCTGAGAACTTAGGGTTTCCTACACGCCGCACCCCGGACTAGTTCGGACTCCACCACGGTCTAGTCCGGACTTTTGAAACTCTAACGGTAACCTTTGGAAACCTCCATATAAATAGATGTGCACGACCATACTTTCAACGCTCTCGACTCCTAGCGCCATCACACCCTCCAAGATCCTAGAAAACACATCTCTCCACACAATCCATCGCAAGAAAGATCAAATCCTTGAGGATTAACTTTGGATCAAAGGAGAGACACGATTCTCACGTCTTGAGCTCTTGGGTTTGATTCTCTAACACACTCCTGGTATTTTACTGTGCATCTTACAAGTGTGTTCTTGGTGGTGTTTGATTTGTAACCTTGGGGAGCCCTCAACTTGTTAGAAGGCCCCTTGAACTTGGTGATTTACCCTTTGTGATTAGTGGAAGAGAATCGGCCTCCGTGGCGATTCAACGAGGGTAGGGTTGGAGAAGACCCGGTCCTTTCGTGGGCTCCTCAACGTGGACGTAGGTTGCCTCTGTGGGAACCGAACCACGGGATAAAATCTTGTGTGAATCTTGTTTTTAGTTTTTCATATCACATTCTAGGGTTTACTTGATCTTGCATATCTTACGTTAAAACATTGAAACCAAAGTTAGTTTGTGCTACATTTAATTTCATTGACTCAATACCTTCAAGTTATATACTATATTCCGCTGCGTATTGTGCTGGTATTGAGATCATTGGTCTAACTAGATCAATCTAGTCCGCACGCACCGGACTAGTCCGCACACAACCGGACTAGTCTGATTTCCTGGTATTTGATCAAGTTGCTAAGTGTTGTAGATTCTGACTAAAAATCAAAAAGGCCTATTCACCCCCCCCCCTCTAGGCCACATTCAGAGCCGTCGAAGTAAAGAGTCTAATGAGGCTCGGTGAAGACTGGGACCTTGGGTTTTGGCTTCTGCTCACTATGGCCCCTGGATTTTATGAAGAAGGGGTCCACTCTGCCACGAAGCCAGCCAATGCCTGACTCTTGATAGCATGTCGAGGCAAGAATTCGAGATCGAATTCTGCCAGCTCCACTGCCCACTTTGCAATATTTCCCATAGAGTTGGGGTTATGCAATATAGCACGCATAGGATAATAAGTTACCACTGATATTTTGTGGGCTTGGAAGTAGTGAAAAAGCTTCCTTGAGGCAATAAGAACTGCATAGAGCAGTTTATGCACCTCAATGTACCGAGTCTTGGCATCATGTAGTACTTCGCTAATGAAGTACACTGGCCACTGGACGGTCCGGACCTTCCCAGGAGGGCCCGTAGATTCTTCTTCATCAACCTGGACCCTCCCGGAGATTCTTCTTCATCAACCTGGACCCCCCGGGGGGATCCGGACCTTCTTCTTGAGCTTCCCAAACCCTCCCAGAGGGGTTCGAATCTTCTTCTTGATTAGCCATGAGAACTCCCTCGGATGAGAGAGGTTGATCCTCGGGCAACTTACCTTTAAGATCTGTGCCTAGGGGCTGGGACCCATACTCGCCTTCAGGTAGCTTCGGACTCTTCTGGAGGGATCTAGACTCTTGAACTAAAGATGGTTCCAGTCCCTCCGCGACCAGGACCATGCTGATAACCTCCGTAGTTGTCGAAATGTAAAGCAAAATAGGCTCACCAGGATCCGGAGCTACACAGATTGGTAGTGTGGTGAGGAGCTGCTTGAGCTCTTAGAACGCCTTTTCTGGTTCTTCGGACCAATGGAATGTCCCAGACTTCCTCAATAGCTTGAAGAAGTGAAGTGCCTGCTCTGCTAGTCTTGAGATGAACTGGGTGAGCGCAGCTAGACATCCAGTTAGCTTTTGGACATCCTTGACGTGGACTGGGGGCCGCATCTCTTCAATATCCTTGATCTTCGTGGGATTTGCCTCAATTCCTCGGTGAGGCACCAAGAATCCAAGGAGATTACTGGAGCTAACCCCAAAGGCACATTTGTCCGGGTTTAGCTTGGTGTGCGTTATGCGCAGCTTGTCGAAGACGGCCTGCAGGTTGTCAAGGAGGGATTCTTTGTTCTTAACCTTCATGGCGATGTCATCGACATAGACTTATACCAAGTCCCTAATGAGCTCTCCAAATGTTTTTTGCATGGCTCGCACAAAAGTTGAAGCAGCGTTTTTGAGACCGAAAGGCATGGTAGTATAACAATACAACCCATCTACTGTTATGAAGGCAGTATGCTCTTCATCTTCCCTATACAATTGAATTTCATGATATCCAAAATATACATCTAAGAAACACAATAGTTCGCACCCGGAGGTGGAATCCACTATCTGGTCTATTCTAGGTAGTGGAAATGGGTCTTTAGGGCATGCTATATTCAAGGTGGTGTAGTCGATGCACATCCGAAGCTTCCCGCCGGCCTTTGGTACAACAATTGGGTTTCCCAACCACCGTGGATGGTGGACCTCCTGGATGAAAACAGCTTCAAGTAGCTTCTTGATCTATTGTCTAATGAAATTCTGCCGCTCGACTGATTGCTTTCAGGGCTTCTGATGTACCGACCATGCGTCGAGATATATCTTCAAGTTGTGCTCAATCACCTCCCTAGGGATCCCAAGCATATGTGACGGTTGCCATGCAAACACGTCGATATTCTCCCAGAGGAAAGTGATGAGCGCGAGTTCCTATTTGTTGTCCATACCTCCCGATATACGGCTGGTCTGGGCAGCCTCGAAACCGATTTAGATGACTTTGAAGGGAATGTCGGCGTCGTCGCTTGGTTGCACGCGTGGTGCAGAGTTTGAGCCTCATTGACGAGAGCTCAAAGGTTGAGCAGCTTGCTCCTTGTTGGATCCTTCCTCATGCGCTATTGGAAGCGCGTAGAGTTTTTCCAGCGCAGTGACTCCAGCAGTACAATCCCCACAGATCCGGAGGACGCCTGAATGAGTAGGTAACTTCAACATGAAATAGTTGTAATGAGCTATGGCCATGAACCTATACAGAGGCCTGCCTAGGATGGTGTTGAAGGGAAGGCTGATGTGTGCTACACCGAAGACCAAATTCTTGGACCTATAATTGTCCTGATCCCCGAAGGTCATCGGGAGTGTAATTGATCCGAGAGTAGTGATAGCTCCCAGACCTACACCGGAGAAAGGACGTGAGGGACGAAGGTCCGAGAGGCTAAGCTGGAGCTTCACAAACGCCACATAGATGGGGAGGTTAAGCACTGCTCCTCCATCCACCAGGACATGGTAGAGTTGGATGTTGTTGATGGTAGGAGAAACCATCGAGGGTAACTAACCAGCTCCGATCATGTTCTTCAGGCAGTCCGAAGCATTGAAGGTGATGGCGGTGTTCATCCACTTCCGATGAGGTTCTGCCTTGGTAGTGGGAGCTATGGCAGCCATCTCACGCATCGTCTTGAGGATACGCCGGGAGGTAATATCCCAAGACCCTCCATATATCATATGGAGAGTCTTCCGACGTTCATTGTCGAAAATGTCGGAGTCGTCGTCTACAATGTTGTAGATTGCCTTCGGGGACTTCCTTGCATCCTGGAAGCCAAGCTCCTATTCTGGCGGCTCTTCTTTGACCTTCTGTTTCCCTTCCCGTTGGCAGAAAGGGGCTTTTCTTGACGCTCATTGGTGTGTTCAATGAGCCACTTGACCTCTTGACAGTCTTCAAGGTTATGGGTGTTCGTCTTGTGGATTGGACACCACATATTCTCAATGTCACCTTCCAGTCGACGGTCAGGGTCGTTTTTCGGGGCATGGCCCCTGGCCAATAGGAGCTACAGCTGCAGTAGCAGCAGTAGGTGTGCTGGTCGACAACTTTTTCTTGCTATTGAACTTCTTCTTCTTTCCACTGCCTGAGGCAGCAACTTCAGCCTTGGAGGTAGATTTTCCAGCCTCTGCAACTTGTTTGGAGTGCATCGCCCGGCCCTCCACAACCCTAGCACATTTGTCAGCTAGGCTGAAGAGCTCTATGACGCTGTTGACCTCTTTAGTTGCTAGCTTCTCCAGCATCTTCTTGTCTCTAACTCCCTGTCAAAATGTGACAACGACGGAGGCGTTGGACATAGAAGGAATAGTGTTCCATACCTGAGAAAATTGTTGGATTAATGACCACAACGATTCTCTCGCCTTCTGCTGTATGGCAAATAAGTCCAGCTCTATGCCAGGTCGGGTGTAAACGCTCCCGAAGTTGGTAGTGAACTGGTGGCATAGCCCCCCCCCCCCCAAACTATAGATGGAGTTAGGAGGAAGACTCATGAACCAGGACCTTGCTGTCCCGGTTAGAGCCACTGTGAAGTAGTTGGCCATCACGGCCTCATTGCCTCCAGCCGCGAGGATGGTGATGGAGTAAATTTGAAGGAATTCGATGGGGTTGATTGTCCCGTCATATTTCTTCGGCAGATGAGGCCGGAACTTGGGTGGCCTGTTGGCCATGCGAAGATGCATGGCAAGGGCTGAATAGCTGCCCCCCACTCCCAAAGGAGAAGAGTTTTCCCGAGCTTCCCGCCTCTCGCGGGCGCACTCCATGAGGAAACGACCATCTTGCCTCATGTATCGGCGGTCAAGCTCCGACCGGACATCACGCATCGAGAGCCTCGATGTCGTATGAGTGCGACGTGCCCCGGAGAGCATTGACTAAACTTGTTGGGAGGGCGCACGTCTCCTGTGCTGTGACGCCTGAGGACCAAGTCTACCAGACAAGGTCCTATTCCTTGAAGGTGTCTGCCCAGCAGGGGGCGGACCTTGGTTATTGATGGCATTGACTGCAACTGCAACCAAATGATCCACATCAGTGCGCCATTACTCCGTCGCGCCCTGAGGAGCTCCGGGCGCTGGAGGACGCTGGAGAAGAGTCGGCACTGCTTTTAGCGTGTTTTAAGGGTTGTTCTTCCATGATGTGACCAACGCGAACATACCATCTTGCTGCGATGGTTGAGGTGGTGGTGGAACAAGACCCGCCGGGACAACAGCGTTGGCTGGCTGCTGCATGTTGGAGGGGTTTCCTCCAGCAGGCTGCTCAGCATAGCCATTGAACAATTATGCGGCGGAATTCACCATCTCGAAATATAGAGCAACCCCTACCAGGCGCGCCAAATGTCTAAGTGTAGACTAAGACACTTCCCTCGGTACTACTAAAACATAGTCCGCGAAGGTTCGTATTCAGTTTGGACACGCATAGGATCAAGAGCGAGACACTGATACACATGATTTTTACGTGGTTTGGGCCGCCTGAGTGTAATACCCTACTCCACGGGGTGGTTGCCGATGAGCTTGTGTGCTTAGTATGTGTGTGAGCTTGGTTGGACCTGTCTCACCGTGCGGCGCAACCCTTTTATATGCTAAGGACTGGTCGTTACATGGTTTGCCTGGCCTGATAGGTGGCCCGGCTGTATTGAACACCCTATACACATCTACTGGCGTTACGGGTGATTAACAATGTAATAACACATCTTAATGATAGTGTTAATGGTATTGCCTGTCCTTTGATCACGAGTCATTAATATATCATTAATGACGTGTTAACTAGGTCTTGTAACGGCTGTTTTAGTAGCCCCTTGAATGTCCGTGCCGTTAGAGATCCAACAGTCTTCCCGTTGCAGGCTTAGATCCGGAGGCTCTACACGTGGCAGCTCTGGAGCTTCCCTTTGTGGGGAGGCAGGTCCGAAGCTACACAACACATGGCAGCACTGGAGCTTCCCTCTACTGGGGGTTAGGTCCGAGGTCACTAGACACGTGGCATGACCGGAGCTTCCCTATGAAGGGAGTCAGGTCCGGCCCTGCGATACACGTGGCAGCGCTGGAGCTACCCAACTGAGGGAGGCAGGTCCAGTGCGGCGGGACATGTGGAGGCTTCAAAAGTCTTCAACTCGGATAGGTGGAACTCCGTAGTTTTAGTTACGGTAACAATGGGTACCTGGTATCCAGAGTACTGACAGATATGCTCTGTATATCATGTAAATTATTGAGCAAATCACCGGCTTGGAGTTTGTCAAGGATGTCTCTCACTCCAAGCTTCGCCCCTCAGATCTCAGATTCCCACTGCTCCACCTCCCCTGTTCGCCTCTACAAGGCAGCATTCAACACGTGCAGATCCAATGGGCTTCTCCTCCACCTCAGTTAGCTCAGCCTCCAGGGGCTCCAACAGCGAAATTTTAAAGATGCTTCGTGCCATTTTTACCAAAGTGGAGGTAAAGCAACACATTGAGAGCCTAGCAAGAAAGAGACATGCTAGATGCATCGAGGAGAATGTGACTGCATGTAACACCCTGATTTTCATGAATAATGCATTGCATACATTCTCATATATGTTTAACATTAAGCCATGTAAAAAGGAACAAGATTAAAATAAATTTAGGCTTAATCAAGAAATTTCAGTCTGTCAGGATGCAAACTTGTTCGGCCTTTGAAGTGGACTAGTCAGGTATCCCTATCCTTTGTTCAGAAATTCAGTTTTCTTCAGAAGTGCAGACTTGTCTGGCCATGACTCCGGACTAGTCCGGTGTCCCCGTTTTCATTCAGAAAAATTCAAATTCTTCAGAGTTCGGACTTGTCCAGCACAATGTGCGGGCTAGTCCAGTTGAGCCTCTGAAGTTTCTCGTACTTGTCTGGTTGCCAACGGACTAGTCCATTCTTGTTAGAATTTTTAGTCCGGATCGGTTTTTCTAGCCACCCCGGACTTGTCTGGCCTTGTACACTGGACTTGTCCGATTTCTTCTTTGTTGCTGAGCGGACTTGTTCGTCGAACTTGTCTGATTTTTCCTCTGTTGCCAAACGGATTGTCCGGTCCCTACTGCGGACTATTCTGGCCTGCAGAAACCAACTCAGATTCAATTATTTCTCCACGATTAGTTTTTGGGTAATTGCCTTAATTGGGCCCAATAACTTCGTGCCCAAGCTCAGAGGAGCCCAAGTGGACCCCATGCCGTCCTCCACCAACCTTAAACTTGAAGTCCATCAAACCCTATCTCTCCACCTCTATATAAACACCCCACCACCCCAACTTTTCATCTCTTTGCCATAATTGAAGAAACCCTCAATCCTAGTTCGTGGGAGCCGCCATCAAGAGAGGATCCAACAACAAAAAGAAGGAGGAGAACATGAAGGAGGATCAATCAAGCAAGATCTTCATCAACTTTTCGTTCTTCTTCACCAATTCACCCTCAACTCATCTTCATCAAGCCCTAATCGTCAAGATCCAAGTGTTGCGTCCAATTCCTGATATTTGGATCTCTAAAGTCGTTGTACACCCTCTACATCCAAGTTTCTACAACAATTCAACCCCAATTCTCATTGATCAAGAAAACCCTAAACTCCAGTTCTGATAATGGTGGACTAGTCCGGCCCCTGAAATCGGACTAGTCCGGTATCTGAATCTGTTTGATGCTGAATTAATTCCAAATTGACTCTAATCAATTCAAAACCTATTCAAACTTATTAGAAACTTTTGTAATTAGTTATTAAATATTAATAGCAACTCATTAACAAGTTTTACCTCATAATTTCAATAATCATGCATATCATGGCATATCACATGGTTGTGCCTTACCGGTCTGTACAAGGCCTGGTGGCGTTATTAGGCTGGCGTGGTCACCCCAAAACCCTAATCAAAGCTCCTCACGTAAACAGAACAGCCACCGTGTTTGGTTCATACGCTGAGGTGGTCTCTGGATCTGCTCGTCCAACAACGGCGGAGAACAACGGCAACGCTGGCTTCAACCGAGATGGAGCGGTGGGCAGGAGGTTCAACGCCGATGGATCTGGGCAGGGAGGGTACATCAACAACAACTTCAACCAACCAAGGTTTCATCCAGGCGCAGGAGGTGCAGATCATGCAAGGAGAGGCGCTGGCCGAGGTTTCAACTCCTACCGCCGCTTTGGTGGACGTGGTTTTGGAGGCAGAGGCATACAAGGCCGGGGCATGAATTACATGCAACACGGTTCATCATTTCCTGCAGGTGCCAACCGTGCTGTGGAGATTCAAGGTAGATCATCGGGTACACAGCAAGGAATCCCGACTTCTAGTGCTACTAATATGGTGCAGAACCCAGGCAGGCATGATCCAGGAAGTGGCATTCCAGCGCAGTCAGACATTTCAGCTCAAGCGATGACCCTGTTACAAAAAGCACTAGCAACGGTTGCAGGGTCATCTGCGGTACAACAACCTGTGACAATAGAGCTGAAACCAGATTTGGTCATCAGGACTGAAGAAAAAACCCAAGTGGAAAAGGAATCATCCAAGAACAGAGAGGTTGTCGCTCTGGAGCCACCTACAAAAATTGCCAAAGCTCGAAATGGGAATAGGCCATACTGCCATAGATGTCTTACCAAAGGACACACTATGGAATAATGTGTGAGAGAATTCTACTGTGATGTCTGTGAAAGTGATCAACACAATAAACCGAGGTGCCCAATTTTTAAGACTGCTAGACAACCAGCAGCTATTTGTGGGTTCGCGGTTGAGGATCTTGGATTTTTCCATATACCATATACAACATCTCTGAAGACAAAGGCTTACATGAGGACAGCTATTATCCGTGTTGTGGAGAGTCGGCTCACTGTTACAAATGTGGAGGCCGAGCTGGAGAGATTGATCCCGGCTAGATGGAATTGGCACGTTGAGACAATTGGTGATAATGTATTTAAAACAGTTGTTCCATCCCATGCAGAACTGAAATGCATGGTGGAATGAGGAACCGTAGAGTCGAGGATCAACAAGGCCAAGTTCGTGACTGAGGAGAAAGGTTCTGGTGGTGGTGGGGGGGGGGGGGGGGGGGGGGGCTAGAGCCAAATTACCAAAGGTTTGGGTCCAGTGTTCGGGATTACCGGTGGAACTGAAAGAATTTCCGGTAATTTGGGCGATTGGATCGGTGCTTGGAGTCACAAAGGATGTGGACATGATATTTTCCAGGAACCATGAGAATTGCCGTTTTCTGGTTATGGTGATGGACCCTAATCTTATTCCTCACGCTGTTAATGTGGTCATTGATGAAGTCTTGTCTTGTATGTACTGAAATTTAAAGTGGAAACTGATGGCCAAGGAACTAGTGCTGATCCTATGGACACGGATGAATTTGAGGATGATGATCTGATGGAGGGTGATAAAGGAGGTGACGCTGATATTGGCACCAAGGAAAAATAAACATGCAAGGTCTTCCCAGGGTGCTTCTAGTGACAAAGGAAAGAATGTCATTGGATCCCAGAATGGGCGACAGCATGCAACTGTGGATGAACCTCAAAACACAGTGAGTCCATCTTTAACTATCCCAAATACACATGTTAGTGAGATGGTAATTAAAATACCTAATCTCTGTTCTCAGGTTTTGGAGGAGATGGATGAAACTTATGTGGAGAAAGAGATGATGGCGCTGGATCATGGAGGCTACTACCCACAAACTCCTGGAGATTCTTCCCAGCATATGGCTGAATGGGAGGAGGTGCGTAAGTCTTCCACATTATTCCGAATAATCAGTGATTCAAGGAATTCGAATTCTAAAGATGTGAGTGTACAGAAAAAGAACTATATGCCTGTTCACAGTACCGGGGGGGGGGGGGGGGGGGGAGAGAAAATGACGGTATAGAAGAGGTGTTAGAAGATAAAGCGGAGGAAGTCATGGAAGATGTTCTCAGTAATGGTGCAAAGAAGATGGCGGCGATATCAGAAGCTTCGCCATCTCTCGCTGCAGCAAGGCGAAGCAAACGCATGTCCGCCACAGCTAAGGAGTCCTCCATTGAAAGAGCTGAGAAGTTAAAGGCCAGGAAAAACGAAGGTCAGAATCCTACTTCATTTGTTGATATGCCAAATAATGATATTACTTTACAACTGCATAGTGTTGGTATTAAAGTCGGTCATGAGGTCTCATCCTCTGATGCGGTAGCAAAATTAAAAAAAGATGAGTATGAAAGATTAGCAGGTGATGGAATAGAAGATAGGAAAACAGAGGCCCTCGATGCAGAACAGAAACAAATAGAGGATGAAGAGGAACTAGATAATTTCATTTTAAATCACATTTGCTCCGATATACTACAGGGTGTGGTTGAGTCAGGTAGTGAACTCGATAATTTCGCTACCGTTTCAAAAGCAGTGACCCGTAGTATCAGAAAAACTAATAGGAAGGGGGTTAAGAACAAAAAAAACATCGAAATGAAAGGAATTCTATGGAATAGTGATGGGTTTAGAGACCAAAAAAAAATTAGGTATGTGTCTGATCTAACTAGAGAATATAACCTGAGCTTTATAGGTATATCAGAAACAGGTGCGAATAATTTCACACCGAGTTTTCTAAAAATCCTATGCGCGGGCAAGGACTTTATATGGCATTGTAGGAGCCACACAGTATATCAGGAGGGATGATTTTGGGAATTGACACAAACATATACCACATCGGATTGATAGATGAAGGTGACTACTACATAAAAATGCATCTGTGTAATAAATCGGATGATTTTAAATGGGCTTTGACATTAGTATACGGACCAGCGCAGAATCAATTTAAAGATAGATTTATTGCAGAAATAGTGAACATGTGATCAAAAGAAACACTTCCAATACTGATTGGAGGTGATTTCAATATTATGAGACACCCGCATGAAAAAAAACAAAGGTAATTTTGACGGTAGATGACCTTTCCTCTTTAATGCAATAATTGATGTATTGGACCTGAGAGAGATCGAGATGTCTGGTCGACAATACACGTGGGCTAATGCTTTGCATAACCCCACATATGAGAAACTAGACAGGATCCTCATATCCACGGAATGGGAGGTCAAATATCCGCTTGTTACGGTTAGGGCATTACCCAGAAACGTGTCGGATCATACTCCCTTATTACTGGAAGTTGGCAAAACATCCTTTAGTAATTTCACTCCTACATTCAAGTTTGAATTAGGATGGTTACTTAGAGAGGATTTTATACCGATGGTCCAGGCGATATGGGAGAAGCCGGTAGATTGCCAGAATCCAATGGATATATGGCAGGCAAAGATCCGGAGGGTACGTCAATATCTTAGAGGATGGGCGAAGAATATTAGGTGGAGCTTATAAAAAGGAGAAGAAAGAAATTTTAGACGCGGTGGACGCTTTAGACAAAAAAGCCGAGTCCACGCATCTAGAACCAGAGGAGATAGTCTTAAAACAAAATCTTCACGACAGATTGGCAAAGCTGTTAAGAGAAGAGGAGGTCAAATGGTATCAACGAGCTAAAACAAAGGATCTTTTAGAAGGAAATGCGAATACTAAATACTTTCGTCTGGTGGCTAATGGAAATCATAGGAAAAATAAAATATACCATCTCCAAGAGGGGGAAAGACATAACGGACGATAATCAAATCGTTTGGTTCATAGTAAAATACTACAAAAAACTTTTTGGTCCTCCAGAGGGAGACATATTCCAGCTGGATATGGATCGGAGAGAGGATATTCCCCAAGTCTCGGAGTCGGAGAATATTTTCCTCACTGCCGTGTTCACCTTAGAGGAAGTACACAAAGCAGTATTCCAGGTGGAGCATAATAAGGCACCAGGACTGGACGGATTCCCTGCGGAATGCTATCAGGTGTTCTGAGATGTTATAAAGGCTGATCTGTTGGCTTTATTTCAAGCTTTTTATGCTCGAAATCTGCAAACATACAGATTAAATTTTGGCACAATTATCCTACTACCGAAGAGTGTCGATGCAGTCAAGATACAATAGTATAGGCCAATCTGTCTATTAAATGTTAGTTTTAGGATTATCACAAAGGTGACTACAAACAGATTAATGTCAATTGCCCAAAAAGTTACAAGTCCCACACAGACAACCTTCCTACCCGGGCATAATATAATGGAGGGGGCTGTTATTTTGCACGAGACTATACACAAACTGCATAAGAAAAAGTCAAATGCTGTGGTAGTGGAAATTGATTTTGAGAAAGCGTATGATAAAGTAAACTGGCATTTTGTACGTCAAGTGTTAGAGATTAAAGGTTTCTCACTGGTATGGTGCGACTGGATAGACGAGGTTATGAAAGGCGGGCATGTTTATATAAAGGTCAACGATCACATTAGCGAGAATTTTCAGACTAAAAAAGGATTACGTCAGGGTGATCCTTTATCGTCTGTCCTATTTAACATCGTGGTAGATATGCTAGCCATAGTGATAAATAGAGCTAAGGTGAACGGTCTGATCTCGGGTGTTGTACCTCATTTGGTAGATGACGGATTATCGATTCTGCAGTACACGGATGATATGGTCATCTTTTTGAAACACTACTTAGAGTAGGCTGGTAACTTAAAATTGTTGCTATGTGCTTTTGAACAACTCTCTAGATTAAAAATAAATTTTCATAAAAGTGAAATATTTTATTTCGGAGAAGGAACTGCACATGAACAACAGTATGCAGCCTTGTTTGGGTGCAGACCTGGGTCCTACCCATATAAGTACCTCGGCATCCCAATGCATTATAGGAAATTACGTAACAACGATTGGAAAATTATTGAAGAGAGGTTTCAGAAAAAGCTAAGCAGTTGGAAAGGAAAATACTTGTCTGTGGGGGGGGGGGCGTCTGGTTTTAGTTATTTCGGTCTTGACAAACCTGTTGATGTTTATGCTCTTTTTTTTTGAAGTGCCGAGAGGGGTTTTAGAGAGATTAGATTATTACAGATCCAAATTTTTTTGGCAGGGAGACAATCATAAGAAAAAATACAGATTAGCACGATGGGATGTGTTGTGTCAGCCAAAAGACCAAGGTGGATTAGGAATACAAAATTTAGATATTCAGAATCAGTGCTTATTTAGTAAGTGGCTATTCAAATTAATTAATGAGGACGCTATGTGGAAAATGCTATTGAAACAAAAATATATTAAGGATAAATCATTGGGTCAGATACAACGAAAACCAGGGGATTCACATTTTTGGAGTGGATTGATGAAAGTCAAGGACAAATTTTTAGGCTTTGGAAGATTTAAAGTCAATAATGGCAGTGCTACAAGGTTCTGGGAAGACTTTTGGTTGGGGAACTTTAAACTCAAAGATAAGTTTTCATCTCTGTATAATATTGTTAGGCGGAAACATGTGACCATTGCTCATGTGTTTAGTACTATTCCATTAAACATTTCTTTCAGGCGAGGTCTAGTAGGAAATAATTTGGATAGATGGTACAGACTTGCTGACATGCACTACAGGAAATTAAGCGGTTATTTGCGAAGGCTTTTTTATTTGCGACGGCGGATGACAAGCCGTCGCAAATAACGCTATTTGCGACGGCTGGCCGTCGCAAATAAATGCAGCCGTCGCAAATGATCGCGTTTCCTGTAGTGATGGTGGCGCATGTAAGGCTAAACAATATAAATGATACTCTGAGATGGGAACATAATCGAAGTGGGATTTTTTCAGTTAAATCTATGTATACAGCACTCATTACTAGTGGCAACGTGTGTAGAAACAGGCTTATATGGTCAGCTAAGCTGCCACTAAAGATCAAAGTATTTATGTGGTACTTAAAACGCGAAGTGATTCTTATAAAAGATAACCTTATGAAAAGCAATCGGGTAGGGGACAAGAATTGTGTGTTTTGCACTGCTCATGAAAGCATTCAACACCTCTTATTTGATTGTCACTATGCGAAATTCATTTGGAGGATTGTAAGAATCACTTTTAATATTTACACACCTTCATCTGTTTCTCATATGTTTAATGAGTGGATTTTTTTCTTTCCCAAAACTGCTCAGGAAGAAAATAATAGTTGCCACAGCCGCTTTGTGTTGGGCGATTTGGCTAACGTGGAATGATTATGTTTTTAATAATTGTCCTATGAAAAACTATTTGCAGGTACTTTTCAGAGGTACACATTGGTGCCGCACCTGGGCGTCGCTGCAAAGAGTTGAAGAAGACAAGAACCACATGAGGTGTGCATGCAGGGCTGTTGAGACAACATCAATGGAGATTTTCTCTAGATTTGGATGGAGTTTTAGTTGTAGACTTGAGGTTATTTAATAATATGCATGTACTACCTCTGTAAAGTTCTTGCTGTTTTTTAAGTTTTCATGGACAATTGGATTGCTGAACTCTATAAATTTCTGGCCATAACATCATTTTGAGGGGAAGGTCGGATAATCCATTATCTAAAATCATGGCATATCGAGTACTATATGAGCATTATTTGATTATAATGTTTGTTTTGCATGTTTGTTGCTCGGAATAGAAGGAATTGCCATAGAGAGTGCTTTCGAGGACCTCCAGTACCAGAACTTCGAAGCTTTCGACCCTAACCAATCTCAGGAGCAAGGCAAGTGTCCTTGGCCATGTTGATTCCGTTTTTAAATGTTTTGTTTGCAAAATTACATGCTTGTGTCAAAATGATGGAAAACCCAAGATAGGAGTGTACTAGTCTTGTTTGACCATCCTTGTCGCTTGGAATACATTGTACGGTGTCGGGAAGGGCTTTTTACCTTTTTGCTTCGCTCTAATAAATTGGGATGGGAAAACCAACCAAATGGCTTAACAATGAATTAATGAGCATGTATATGATGAGAATTGATGAACATCGTTAATTGGTAACATGGGACTTTGGAGATCTAAGCAAGCATGGTTTGTGGATTGGGTTGGTCGATATGGTTGTTTGCTTGCCTTGGATCTAAAGACCGGTTCATGTGAGAATAAGCCTAGACAACAGTGCCACCACAAGGACAAGTATGAGTGCGGCTTAGCCAAATAATTAGGAGTATTACCAGCATCGATTCGGATCATTTGGAGGAGTGGAGAATGGGAGTCGGTTGGGTTTGCAATAGTGGCGGGACTGTCCTGGGATCCGAACGGCACAAGAGGGGGCCCTTAGTTTGATGTGCTCAGTTGGAGGCATCACCACCGGTGAAACCTTAGTGAGTTTGAATATGTTGGTAGTCCCTTTCTAAAGGCTATTTTTTTATCTTTTGGCCATACACCTAAAGAAGTGTGATTGGCATAAGGGAGGTTTCTTTAGTTGTCGACGGGTGACGAAGTCACGAACTTGTGGGTAAAGTGGTACAACCTCTGCAAAGTGTTAAAAACTATCATGATAGCCGTGCTCTTGGTTATGAGCACTTGGACAACTTCCATGATTAGAGCAAACTTGGGATTTGGAATGGTTTGATCATGGTTATGGTCTGAGTTGTGACAATTGAATATGGTCGATGATAATGGTAACAACTTGGTACTTGGATGGATAATTATTGATGGATGTGACATAATGGTAATTGATGGTATTGGACTTATAATTGGTAATTATTCGGGTTATGATGGGATTAATTCACATAGATATCTTAGTATGCTTTCCACACGTTTTGAATATACTTTTATGCAAATAGCCATTGTTTATTATCATTCCTTGTTTAAGCTACATGTCATTACTTTCCAACACTTGCTGAGTATGACATGTACTCATCCTTGCAATTCCCCCACCAACAGTTTCAGGTGATGTTTGGGAGTACTCTGAGGATAATGTGGAGTACTAGGCTATGTGTAGGCTATGTGCTGCCGTTGACTTGTCTGTGGTGTTGCTTGGAGCCGCACTACCCTTTTTGCTCAGTTTGCTTAGTCTGCTTAGTTGCTTATTTAGATTCTTTCTACTGCATTAGTTTCAAAACAATTAATAATGATCATTAGAGCTGTAATTTGAGGATTATTTGAATATTGTAATAAAAGTACCTTCTTAATTAATCTGTGATGTGGTAATTTTCTGTATATCGTTTGTGATGAACTCGTGTATGTGTATTAAACATCCTGAGCACACATATGCGTCACACTTGGTTCAATTTCTAAAACGGGTGTCACAAGTTGGTATCAGAGCCACAGGTTAACCGTAGGATGCCGACTAGATAGAATGGACACTTCAGAGCACACAAAAGCATTCAGGAAGCATTTTGGTTTGTTTGGTGTGTTGTTTGCTATGTAATGTTTGCTTGTGTGCTTAGTAGAGGATTGTGAGATGCTTTAGCATTTTCCACGTCCACATAGGCTAGTATAGGTAGTTGCTTAGTTCATATCTCTTGATGCATATAGTTGGGGACGTTTTTCTAAATTCATCCATCTCTTGCTCTTTTTTTAGATGTCGAGGACTCACAACCAAAGGGATGTCAATGAAAATGAGGAGAACAATGGAGCACCTCAAAACAACAACAATGGACCTGGACCTAAGGTTGTCAACCTTCAGCAGTTGTTGGCTATGCAGAATCAACTTATGCAGACGATGATGCAAACCTTGGGACAGCTGCAGGCCAATAATCAAAACCAGCCCCATATGCCTCCACCACCACCACCTACACCACCTCATAACAGGTTGGGAGAGTTTATGAGGACTAGGCCACCTACTTTTTCTCAAGCCACAGATCCTATGGAAGCTAATGGTTGGCTGAAATTTGTGGAGAAGAAGCTCGCTATTGTGCAATGGAGTGACAGGGAAAAGGTTATCTTTGCTTCCCATCAACTAGTTGGAGCAACTGCGGATTGGTGGGAATCGCTATGTAATGCCCATGCAAATGAAGAGAAGATCACTTGAGCTGAATTCAAGGAGAGCTTCCATTCTCATTTTGTGCCTGAGGGAGTTATGATTTTGAAGAGGCAAGAATTTGAGAACCTAAGGTAGGGAAAGTCAAGTGTGAGTACTTGTTTATGAGGGAGATATCATTTTGTGCCCATTTTGTGCCCATGTCTCTATGGAGGAAGCCCAACAAGCGGATGACGTGGTGATTGGTATGTTTCTCGCAAACTCCAACTCGGCGAATATGTTATTTGATTATGGAGCATCGCATTCATTCATTGCATCAAAGTATGTTGCCAACTATAGTTTGCCCATATCTCATATGAAGTATACCTTGTTGGTAAAATCTCCTGGAGGGGAGATGAGGATGAATATAGTATGTCCAAAAGTAAGACTTACAATAAGGGGGGTAGACTTCCTTGTGAAAGCATCTAGGCCCCCCATGAAGTACGGTTTCGGTGATTAATGACAACCATTGAACTTTAGTAATGAATTTGTGAATGCAAGGTCCCCATAATCACTCAATAAAATGAAACGAATATGTCATTGGAGACCCATATACAATCAACTTTTGAGATCAAAACAATAAGATAAAGACAAGAAGTGAAAGCTCTCATGTCTAAGTCACTCAGCCATAAGATTGACAACATACAATGCTTGAAGATCATCAGAGAGGCTTATGAAACAAATGTCTAAGAGGTCATCTGAGCAAGACACAAAATATTCACTCAAAACAACTCGAAGCAAACAAAATCAACTCACCGGATCAATCGATGATTTCAGAAATGTACACATCGGTCGAGTTGGTTCAACTGAAGAAGAAGACATCAGAACAATGTACTCACCGGATCATCTGATGTGAAAGGCTCAGTGACATCGGTCCATCAGTGCAGTTTGCAATACCATTGGACCAAGTGTAGCACCGGATCATCCGATGTACATACTTACACACATCGGTCGATCACTCCAGTAAGCATCAAGATTAAGCAAATTCTGGAAAGGGCCACCGGATCATCCGATGAGAAGACAGGAGCAACATCGGTCTAACAACGGTCATATCTGACACAATGGCATCAGCCAAAGTAATTAGACCGATGATAACTAAAGGGGAGACATCGGATCATCCGGTGTTCACAGTAAAGTTTTGTCAGCCTACTTTTCCAACGGCTATTTCGGGGAGGCTGGCTATAAATACCCCCTAACCCTGTCATTTCGTCAAGTCTTGATCACAAGAAGCTACCAACACATCCACAAGTGTTCAAGGCCAAGAGCAATCACTTCCACACTATTTCGATCATCTCTGCACCAAGGTTTAGGCTAGAACTAGCTAGAGAGAGAGCTTGTGTGCCACCATTCTGGGTGAGTGGACTCTCTAGGATAGTGTGAGAGCCTCAAGGGAGTGCCCTTGGTGTTGTAATCGTGAAGAGACTTCCGGAGCTTGCCAAGGCGTGTGTGGAAGCCCGGAAGGTCGAAGTTGTACAAGGCTTGAGCTCCACCTTGCCAAGGAGGCGAACGGAGAAGAATAGTGAAGACCCCTCGTCTCGGTGACATGGGTGTGGCAAAACCCTTTGGTTGGTGCCACAACGTGGATGTAGGAAGATCTTCACGATCTTGTCGAACCACGGGATAAATCCTTGTCTCCTCGGGAGTTTGCATCCTTCTCCTTCCCTTTCTTTTATGCATTTTATATTCCGCAAAGTTTCTATCTACTAGAATGCATAGATAGCCGTGTAGAGAATTGGGCTTTAGAAATTAAGTTTCATTGCTTAGAATTTTTCGAAGAAAGCCCAATTCACCCCCCCCCCTCTTGGGCATTCGGTCCTTACAATTGGTATCAGAGCAAGGTTGCTCATGGTATCATTCTAGCTTCACCGCTAGAGAGCTAAAATGGCCAAGGTTGGGGGTTCGGTTCCTATCTTCGAGGGCAAGAACTTTGCCTATTGGAAAGCACGCATGCGCGCTTACCTTGAGGCTATTGCCCCCGAAGTATGGGAAGCGACCCACGCGGGGTTTGGAGAACATAATTATGTTGGTGATCAACTTAAATGGGATGCTAAAGCTAGGAATGCAATCTATGAATGTATTAGTCAAGATGTGTTTTCTAGGATTGCTAGCAAGGAAAAGGCTTGTGAAATTTGGGCTTGCTTAATAGAGATTCATGAGGGTTCTTCTAGGGTCAAGGAACTTAAATATCACATGCTTAAAGCAAAATATGATGAATTTAAGATGCTACCTCATGAAAATGTCAATGAGATGTTCTCTCGCTTAAATGTTCTTATTGAAGAAATAAATGCTCTTCTCTTGGCAAGGGACTCATCAACCGCAAGATCCTCATGCTCCTCCCCAAGCCAAAGTACAACATCATCAACTCCATGCTCCAAAAAGAGTCACTTGACCACATTGAAGTTTCGGAGCTCATTGGAGAAATACACGCTCTTGAGATGAGTGTACTTGGGATGATGGAGCAATCATCATCAAAGACAATTTCTCTAAAGGCCTCCACCAAGAAAACAAGCCACAAGAAGAAGAAGGTGGTTGAGCCTAGCTCAAGTGAAGAAGAAAAAGCGTAAAGTGAAGATGATGATGATGAGCTTGCATTGATGATGAGGAAGTTCTCACGCTTGAACTCCAAGATCACTAAGAAGGGATACACATTTGATCCCAAGAAGAGAGCATTCCTACCAAGGAGATATGATCACAAGACATGCTACAATTGTGGTGATCAAGGCCACATCTCCTATGATTGTCCAAGACCGGACAAAAGAAGAGAGAACCACAAGAGCAAGTATCGCAAGCTTGAAGGAAGTGATGATGATGAAGAAGAAGCCAAACCAAAGCCAAGATCCTTTGGAAAGAAGAAACATGACAAGGGCAAGAAGGCAAGGCTCTTCCCAAAGAAGAGAAATGGCCCACAAAAGGTGTTCATGTGTGAGTCAAATGAATGGGTCACCGATGAAGAAACAAGTGATGAAGAGAGTGAAGAGGAAGAGGAAAGCTTGGCCGGCCGCGCCATCGCCAACAATGATGATGCACCTCTTCATCCACCGCCCATGTGCCTCATGGCTAAAGGTAACACCAAGGTGAACTACAAAGCCGAAGGAAAGCATTGGGTACTCGATAGCGGGTGCACTCAACATATGACCGGCAATGATGGTATGTTCACCACCATAGAAAACCCCGGCAATCATGAACAAGTCACTTTTGGTGATAACTCTAAGGGAAAGGTAATTGGGTTAGGTAAAATTGCTATTTCAAATGATTTATGCATTTCTAATGTTTTGTATGTTAAGTCACTTAGTTTCAATTTACTTTCTATTGCACAACTATGTGATCTTGGACTAACGTGCACATTTAGCAAAAATGATGTTGTTGTGAGAAGTGAAACTAGCCAAGACATAATCTTCAAAGGATTTCGGCATGGATATCTCTACCTAGTGGACTTTGCCAACAAGAATGCTAGCTTGACCACTTGTCTTTTCACTAAGACAAGCTTGGGATGGCTATGGCACCGACGCATAGCGCACACTGGAATGAGCAAACTCAAAAAGTCATTCAAGCTTGGGATGGTGACCGGCGTGAAGGATGTCACATTTGATAAGAACAAGCTTTGTAGCGCTTGTCAAGCCGGGAAGCAAGTTGCTTCACACCACCCAATGAAGACAATGGTGTCAACCTCCAAGCCACTTGAACTACTCCACATGGACCTCTTCGGACCGTCCACATATCAAAGCCTTGGCGGTAACCTCTATTGTCTCGTTATTGTTGATGACTATTCTCACTATGCTTGGACTTTGTTTCTAGGTGACAAGAGTGAAACTCCGGAAGTGTTCAAGACCTTCGCCAACCGCGCTCAAAGGGAATTTCAACTTCCCATCATCAAGGTCCGGAGTGACAACGGCACCGAATTCAAGAACTACAACATTGGGGAGTGGTGTGACCGTGAAGGAGTAAAACATGAGTTTTCGGCCACATACACCCCTCAACAAAACGGTGTCGTTGAAAGGAAGAACAAGACACTCATCACTCTTGCAAGAGCAATGTTTGATGACTACGGCATGTCGGAGAAGTTTTGGGCCGAAGCGATCAACACGGCGTGCCATGCCGCAAATAGGGTCTACCTACATCGCCTACTTCAAAAGACCCCGTACGAGCTTCTCATTGGGAGAAAGCCCAACATCTCCTACTTTCGAGTCTTTGGATGCAAGTGCTACATCTACCGCAAGAAAAGGCTCGGTAAGTTTGAAAGAAGATGTGATGTTGGTATATTTCTTGGTTATGCATCAAACTCAAAAGCATATCGAGTATTCAACCAAACCTCCGGTTTAGTTGAAGAAAGTTGTGATGTTGAGTTTGATGAATCTAATGGCTCCCAAGAGGAGAGTTTTGGTCATGATGAAATAGATGATGAGCCTCTACGAGAAGCCATGAAGAACATGACCATTGGAGACATCAAGCCCGAAGTTGAGGAAAGCCATGATCAAGGGGGGGGGCCTCAAGTTCCAACAACAACACCTCAATGGCGCCTCAAGTTGACGAAGAAGAGAAGGATGATACATTGCCAACTCAAGACTCACAAGCACAACAACATCAAGAGGAAGAAGAAGTCCATGATCAAGTCCAACCACAAGAGGAGCAACACGCATCACCTTCGCCAAGTGCTTCACAACCTCTTATGAAGCATGGACGCATCTCCAAGGCGCATCCAATGGACCAAATCATTGGAAGTCCGTCAAGGGGTGTAAGTACACGTTCTCGCCACTTTGCTTCGTTTTGTGAGCACTACTCGTTTGTTTCGTGTGTAGAACCCACTCACATTGAGGAAGCGCTCCAAGACCCAAATTGGGTGATGGCCATGCAAGAAGAACTCAACAGCTTCATCCGCAATGAAGTTTGGGTGTTGGAGGAGCGACCCAAGGACAAGAACGTCATCGGAACAAAGCGGGTGTACCGCAACAAACAAGACGAGAATGGCGTTGTGGTCCGCAACAAGGCAAGACTTGTGGACAAAGGGTTCTCGCAAGTTGAAGGACTAGATTTTGGGGAGACATTTGCCCCGGTCGCCCGGCTAGAAGCCATCTGTATACTTCTTGCTTTTGCATCACATCATAGTATTAGACTTTATCAAATGGATGTGAAAAGTGCCTTTCTTAATGGTTACATTAACGAGCTTGTTTATGTTGAACAACCTCCCGGGTTTGAAGATCCGAGGAATCCTAATCATGTGTATAGGTTGCACAAGGCGCTCTACGACCTCAAGCAAGCACCTAGGGCGTGGTACGAACGACTACGGGATTTCCTCATCATGCAAGGATTCAAGATCGGGAGGGTGGACACTACACTCTTCACCAAGGACATCAATGGAGATTTGTTCATTTTTCAAATTTATGTTGATGATATCATTTTTGGTTCAACTAACGAAGCTTTTAGCCATGAGTTTGGCAAAATGATGTCTAGGGAATTCGAGATGTCTATGATTGGAGAGCTCAACTTCTTCCTTGGATTTCAAATCAAGCAACTTCAAGAGGGGACCTTCGTCTATCAAGAGAAGTACACCAAGGACCTCTTGAAGAAATTTGATATGGGAGATTGTAGCTCAAGAAGCACTCCAATGGCAACCAATTGTCATCTCGACGCGGATAAGGACGGTAAACCTATTGATCAATCTAACTACCGTTCTACGATTGGTTCATTGCTTTACCTTACCGATCTAGGCCTGATATCATGTTTAGTATATGTTTGTGTGCTCGCTTTCAAGCGGCACCTAAAGAATTGCATAGGAAGGCGGTCTTTAGGATACTTAGGTATCTTAAGCATACCCCTAGTGTGGGCTTGTGGTACCCTAAAGGTGCAAAATTCCATCTTGTGGGATACTCGGATTCGGACTTTGCCGGATGCCGCGTGGATCGCAAGAGTACCTCCGGTGGGTGCCACTTGCTTGGGCATTCCCTAGTTTCTTGGTCAAGCAAGAAGCAAAATTCCGTCGCCTTGTCCACGGCGGAAGCGGAATACATTGCGGCCGGTGCATGTTGTGCCCAAATTCTTTATATGAAGCAAACCCTTTTGGACTTTGGTATTAAACTTTGTTGTGTGCCTCTCCTTTGTGACAACAAAAGTGCGATTAAGATTGCTAAGAACCCCGTTCAACACTCCCGCACTAAGCACATTGATATTCGACATCATTTCTTGAGGGACCATGAAGCTAAGGGAGACATCTCCTTGCGAGGTGTTAGGTCCGAAGAACAATTGGCGGATATCTTCACAAAGCCACTTGATGAGAAAACTGTTTCTAGACTAAGAAGTGAATTAAATGTGCTAGATGCATCGAACGTCATGTAAGTTGCCATGATCATGTAAGAATGCATCTCATATAGGTCTTGTCTAACTTTCAAAGGATAGGGGTGAGCAAGGGTTAGCTTGGGATGGAGGTTCCTTTGGGTTTCCCCAAGGCTTGGAGAGTGGCTCTCCCTGAAGAAGCCTTTGAAAGGTTCAAATTTGGCAAGATAGATTTAATTTATGTCTTGCATGATGCCCGCCATATAGACTTGCACTCACGTTAAATTTCTTGCATTATAAATTGTTTGGCATTGCATACAGTAGATTGTCACAAAGGGGAACCCACCTCATGAGAAAGAGACTTGTTTGAAATGCAATATCTCAACTCATATAAGGTGGAAAGAACAAAATGTTAGGTGCGTTAATGCCTAGAGGAACATGCTCTAAAGAGATAGAAGTCTTCATACTCTACCTCACAAAGCATGGGCCTTATATTTTATTTGGATAATTTTTCCTCCTATTTTTCTCGATGTTCCATTTGCCTTAAGGCCTAGCCAAGTTATTGGCATATTAGTATACTTGAGGGGTAAGGGGTTGCCCAAAAAGTCCTAAGACATGTGTTTCTCTTTGCTTGTTTGTTTGGTCAAAGGACATATATGGGATGTTTTTGTTCTGTAGTCATCGGATTATCCGATGCCTAGGTCAATCCCTCATTGGATCAATTGGTGTTCAATCTACAAGGGCCAGTTCAGTCAGTATCTCAAATGATCCAACGAGTTCATTCTGAAACACATCGGTCCATCCAGTGTTCACAATTCTGGAGCTGTGGTCAATTCCACCGATGCTACCTCCTCCATCGTCGGACCATCCAGTGTCAACATTCCTCTTTTGAACACCCTCACTGTGCCATTCGACCGATGATCCAAACCATAAACGTTGGTCTATCCGATGTCGACAGCAACATTTTGAATATCCTTATTGTGGCATTCGACCGATGTATATCCCATCTAACATCGGTCCATCCGGTGTTAAAAATACGGCTAGGGTTTGGGACCCACTATTTAAATCAGCCGTACGCCTCCTTTTTTCTCTCTTCCGATCCCGACGCCACCACCGCCTTCCTCTCGCTGCGCCACCTCCACCGCCGCCGGACGCCGCCGCCGCCCACAGGCCGCCACTGCCGTCCACCGGCCGCCGCCGCCCGTCACGCCGCCACCTCCATCCACGCGCCTCCCACTCCACCGCACCTCCATCACAAGCGCCGCCGCCTCCACAAGCCGCCGCCGCTCCACCAGTCGCCACCGCCGCTCGCCTCCACCAAGCTGTCGCCGCTGCTCCACCGCAGCCACCGTCGCCGCTTCACCTAGCCACCGCCTCGCCTCCACCCAAGCGACGCCGCCATCTCCTCCCTCTACGGTCACCACCCCATCGCTAGGGTTTCTTGGCCCGTTGATCTCCACGTCACCGTCGTCGACTCCGTGCAATCGCGTGATCGCAATGGCTCGCGACAAGAAGATCAAGGGGAAGGCTATCGCGGAGCCGGCCGCAAAGAAGCAAAAGTTGTCGAAGGAGGAGAAGAAGGCCTTGATGGCCGCTCGCGCCACCGAGGAGCGTGAGCGTGGCCAAGGAGGGTCGCGGAGGATCCGTGAGGCTCGTCCAAGGCAGCCTCCGGTGATCGATGACTCCGAGGCCGAGGAAGAGCCAGTTGAGCCTCTAGTCCGCCGGCGCTCAGCCCGGACCCGTGGGGGTCACACCGAGGCAGCACCTCGTCCGAGACCGATAGCTGCCGATCGTCGTGAGGATAGGGAGGCCCAGCGAGCGATCTACAAGATGGACACCACTGTCCATGTCGCTAAAGGAGTCCGGTTGACCGACTACCGGAAGATGAAGGCCAAGCAGCTTCGCAAGCTCAGATGGAATGTGCTGCTTGAGGAGTGGTACCCGCAGCCCAGAGAGGCTCTGGTGGATAGTCACTTCTGGACTGTCACCCAGGCATCACTCTATGAGACCTACAGGCGTCGAGGTCACAAGCTGTTTCAACACAACTATTTAGATTGGGGTCAGCTAGCTTTGGCAGCAGAGACGGAGATCTGTCCTTATTTTGAGAGGTACCGAGGCTTGATGCAGCTAATGGCATATGAGCGGAGCGCCTATGTGGAAGATTGGGTTCGCGTCTTCTACGCCACCCTCTATGTCTCTGAGGGCAGAAGATCAATTGACTTCATGTTCATGGGTCAGCACTACCACTTGACGAGACAGACTCTGGCGCAGCTGCTGGGAGTGGACTTGCACGACACCTGCGTGCATGAGAGGGTCTACGGTCAGGCAGATCCACCGAGGAGGCCGCTCACTGGAGGAGTGGTACCACCGCTGGAGGAGATTTGTTCCCTGTTTGGTCCCACTTTCTCTCCTGATCAGCCGAGAGTACCAGCCTTGTTGACTCCAGCTGCGCGCACAGTGCACCTCGCCTTGCGCCGCACACTCCTACCTAGGTCTGGTTACTTGGAGGGGTTCACCAGCCTTCAGCAGACTCTCCTGTTCTACATCATGAACGGGATGGAGTTCGACATCGTGGACGTCCTCATATGCGAGATGGAGGATGTGATCATAGACGGGGTGGGCATGATGAGGCAGCTCGTATATGGACACTGGATCAGCTACCTGCTCACCATGATGGTTCCCGAGGGGTCCGCAGTGCACGACCGTCTCACTGACGAGAGTGTGACACGGTTCGGTCACTACCGTGCCCCAGCTCCTGGAGACCGCCGCCTTGGCCGTCCAGTTGAGCGTCAGGTCAGGGCCCGGCTGTCTGAGGAGGACTGGTCTGACTTAGAGAAGGAGGATGAGAGGCTTGCCGAGGCTGAGGCTCAGGGGGAGGACTTGCAGCATATCTGGTCAGAGAGCGACACCGACGACAGTGTCGAGGAGTACTTCCCTCCTCCGCCCTCACCCAGGCAGCACGACGCGGAGGCTGGAGGCTCTACAGTGCCACCACCTACTCCACCTCCCGTCACAGAGGCGCAGGTCATGCAGCCGTCAGAGCTGACGTCGCTCCTCCAGCAGATGGTTGAGCAGCAGCGTCTGGACAGGCTGGCAGCCGAGCAGGCCCGAGCAGAGCAGGCTGCCCGTCTCCTTGAGCTCTAGCAGCAGCAGGAGGAGATGCAGCGTCAGATCGCCCATGAGAGGCGTGAAGACACTGACAGGCTGACGGGGCTCATCGACCAGATGCACCAGCGCACTCTCGACCAGCAGCAGCAGTTGCAGTAGGCGATGATGGGCATCCTGGGGTTGATCACCAACCTCTACACCCAGACCGGGATCGCCCTCCCATCGCAGCTGCCAGGAGTCGCTCCACCACCTCCAGTCCTGGCTCCAGCTGCCGCTCCAGTGGCCCTAGTACCTTCTACGTCGATACCCTCCTTCAGTGTGTCTCCTTTTCTGGCTCCCGATGCTCCGATCCACTCCCCTCTGCTGGCCACGACACTGTTTCAGCAGACGCCGGCCTCCGTCGTCAGTGCCCCTGCTCCAGCAGCTCCTCCACAACAGGAACCGACGGTGGCTCCTACGGCTCCGGCAGCTCCCTCGACCGCTACTCCAAGCAGCAGCTCCGGCAAGAGCACTCCCGACGGTGACCAGTTCGTCATCGCGCCCAGCACTCAGGATCCTTAGGCGCTCGGATCCCTTTTTGGTGTCTTGATTCCAAAGGGGGAGAAGAGTTAGAGGAGTCAGGGGGAGGAGAGCTTAGTCTCAGGGGGGAGTGTCTTAGTCTCAGGGGGTCCGTCTTATCTTTCGTAATTTGGAGTTTATCGTTTATCATTCTTGTAATTCAGTGTGTTTACTACATTTGGTGTGTTTGCTACTCATTTGCTACTTATTTCCATGAGTTGTTAATCGATTGGGTTCATTTGGTGTTTATCTATGTTTATGATCACTTATTTCTCACACTTGAGTTGTTAATTGATGCTTAAGCTTCAAGTGTGACATCATGTATTCATTGCATATTCCTTTAAGTTTCATTTTATCAAATTCATTACTATTGCGCTTTGATTATTGTGTTGTCATCAATCACCAAAAAGGGGAGATTGAAAGCATCTAGGCCCCCCATGAAGTACGGTTTCGGTGATTAATGACAACCATTGAACTTTACTAATGAATTTTTGAATGCAAGGTCCCCATAATCACTCAATAAAATGAAACGAATATGTCATTGGAGACCCATATACAATCAACTTTTGAGATCAAATCAATGAGATAAAGACAAGAAGTGAAAGCTCTCATGTCTAAGTCACTCAGCCATAAGATTGACAACATACAATGCTTGAAGATCATCAGAGAGGCTTATGAAACAAATGTCTAAGAGGTCATTTGAGCAAGATACAAAAGATTCACTCAAAACAACTCGAAGCAAACAAAATCAACTCACCGGATCAACCGATGATTTCAGAAATGTACACATCGGTCGAGTTGGTTCAACTGAAGAAGAAGACCTCAGAACAATGTACTCACCGGTTCATCCGATGTGAAAGGCTCAGTGACAGCGGTCCATCAGTGTAGTTTGCAATACCATTGGACCAAGTGTAGCACCGGATCATCCGATGTACAGACTTACACACATCGGTCGATCACTCCAGTAAGCATCAAGATTAAGCAAATTCTGGAGGAAGAGCCACCAGATCATCCGATGAGAAGACAGGGGCAACATCGGTCTAACAACGGTCATATCTGACACAATGACGTCAGCCAAAGTAATTAGACCGATGATAACTAAAGGGGAGACATCGGATCATCCGGTGTTCACAGTAAAGTTCTGTCAGCCTACTTTTCCAACGGCTATTTCGGGGAGGCTGGCTCTAAATACCCCCTAACCCTGTCATTTCGTCAAGTCTTGATCACCAGAAGCTACCAACACATCCACAAGTGTTCAAGGCCAAGAGCAATCACTTTCACACCATTTTGATCATCTCTACACCAAGGTTTAGGCTAGAACTAGCTAGAGAGAGAGCTTGTGTGCCACCATTCTGGGTGAGTGGACTCTCTAGGATAGTGTGAGAGCCTCAAGGGAGTGCCCTTGGTGTTGTAATCGTGAAGAGACTTTCGGAGCTTGCCAAGGCGTGTGTGGAAGCCCGGAAGGTCGAAGTTGTACAAGGCTTGAGCTCCACCTTGCCAAGGAGGCGAACGGAGAAGAATAGTGAAGACCCCTCGTCTCGGTGACTTGGGTGTGGCAAAACCCTTTGGTGGGTGCCACAACATGGATGTAGGAAGATCTTCACGATCTTGCCGAACCACGGGATAAATCCTTGTCTCCTCGGGAGTTTGCATCCTTCTCCTTCCCTTTCTTTTATGCATTTTATATTCCGCAAAGTTTCTATCTACTAGAATGCATAGATAGTCGCGTAGGGAATTGGGCTTTAGAAATTAAGTTTCATTGCTTAGAATTTTTCGAAGAAAGCCCAATTCACCCTCCCTCTTGGGCATTCGGTCCTTACACCTTGCCAACCTTATCATTTTGGATTCTCAAGGACTGAACATAATACTTGGTATGGACTGGTTAAGGAAGCATAATGGGATAATATAATGTGCCACAAAGACGATGAAGTTGACAAACAAAGAAGGGGTCAGCATAGAATTTGAAGCATCTTAACACACACCGAAGCAAGTGGAGCTGAATCAAATGGATGGTGCAGCGATTGAGGAGATTCCGGTGGTGTGCAAGTTTTCAGATGTGTTTCTGGATGAGTTGCCAGGTATGCCACCTGATCGTGACATCGAGTTTTTTATTGAACTAATACCTGGAACTGCACCTATAGCTAAGAGGCCATATAGGATTCCTTCTATGGAGTTAGCAGATCTCAAGAAGCAAATTCAAGAGCAGCTAGAGAAGGGTTTCATTCACCCAAGCTCTTTGCCTTGGGAAGCATCAATGCTTTTCATGGACAAGAATGATGGATCCCAAAGGATGCGTGTGGATTACCGAGCTCTCAACGAGGTAACAATCAAGAACAAGTATGCATTGACCCGCATTGAGGATTTATTTGATCAAATGAAGGGCGTCTGTGCTTTCTCTAGGATCAACTTGAGGTCAGGATACTTCCAAATGAAGATTAGGCCGTCAGACATACCCAAAACAGCTTTTCAGACACGGTATGGATCCTATGAGTACACCGTTATGTCTTTTAGATTGAGAAATGCACCTGCATACTTCATTTATCTCATGAATAAGGTCTTCATGGAGTATTTGGATAAATTCGTGGTAGTGTTCATTAATGACATCATGATCTACTCAAAGAGTGAAAAGGAGCATGCAAAGCATTTGAGGCTCACATTGCAAAAATTGAGGGAACACCAGTTATATGCCAAATTCAGCAAGTGCCAGTTTTGGTTAAGGGAAGTGTCATTTTTGGGTCATATCATCTCAGGAGGAGGAGTATCGGTTGATCTAGGAAAAGTGAGAGATGTTCTAAAGTGGGAACCGCCACAGAATGTGTAGGAAATCCGGAGTTTTCTTTGAATGGTTGGATATTATCGTTGGTTTATCAGGGATTTATGTAAAATAGCCAAGCCCATGACTGAGTTACTAATGAAGGGGAAAGCATTCCAATGGACTCAAGCTTGTCAGGATAGTTTTGAGGAGCTAAAGAAGAGGTTAACCACCGCACATGTGCTGGTATTGCTAGATGTGAGCACAAGCTTTGATATCTATTGTGATGCATCAAGACAACTTGGATGTGTGCTCATGCAGGAAGGTCAAGTGGTAGCCTATGCATCGGGGCAGTTGAAGAAACATGAGCAGAATTATCCTACGCATGATCTCGAACTTGCAGCTGTAGTACATGCCTTGAAGATTTGGAGACATTACATTCTTGGCCATAGGTGTGAGATTTACACGGACCACAAGAGTCTCAAGTACATATTCACGCAAATGGACCTGAATTTGAGAAAACAAATATGGTTGGAGCTCATCAAGGATTATGACGTGGGAATCAAGTATCATCCAGGGAAGGCTAATGTAGTGGCCGATGCTTTGAGTCAGAAAGGAGTAAGCCACCAACTCACGGTTCGAGAGCTGCCATCGGAGCTATGCAAGGAGTTTGAGCGGTTGAATCTTGTGTTTGTGGATGAGATGGGGATAATGGAGTCAAATTCGACCTTGGGGCAAGAAATTCGAGAAGGACAGACCAAGGATGAGGAAATTTAGGAAATCAAGGAAAGGACCCAGGAAGGGAGAGAATTCAGATTCGATGAAGAAAAACATGGTACTTTATGGCTTAGAAAGAGGATTGTTGTGCCCAATGTCGGTGCATCTCGGTGCACTGCTTCTCAATCTCATCCTTGAGAAGCTAAGAGTAGTGGTACAATCGGACAACTACTTAAGTTTTGCCTCGCAGGAGCCTGATGCGGTGGTCGTGGCGCGTGGAGAAGGAATACCACATGGCTCATCAAAGAGGTCCTGTAACGATTTCAAGAGAGCGCCTAGCATGTTGTCGGGTGTGGTCAGGGTGGTGCACATAGGGGCAGGGCTGCACAGCCCTATCCATACCACCTTCTTCTCACCTACCACAGCTCCATGGTGAGATCCTCTAGGTTCCACAAGATGGGTCCCGTCAACCCTTGAACCTAGAACTAGGTCGAAGTTGTCAAGAGGTAGCGAGTGGTAGGTGACGTCAAATGACTCTCCTGCAAGAGAAAAAAGAACACATGGCTGGATCCCTATGCAGGATATGGAGTCACCATTTGCCATCCGAACGTCGATGCCAAGCCGCAACAACATCATCGGGCTTAGCTCCTGGATGAGAGGCTCCTGGATGAAGGTGTAGGCGGAGCTGGTGTCAACCAAGGCGGTCAACAACTTGCCGAGAGCGTGGACCTATAGCTTCATGGTGTTGGTGAGGTTGATATTGGTCAGCGAATGGAGTGAGATGCCCATGTCGGCTACGATTGTGTCAACGTCGTCATCGTCGAGCTCCAAGAGGAAGAACCCCATGTTAGCGCACTTGTGGTCCAGCGTATACCACTCGAAACAATGATAACACTCACCACTCACCCGCTTAGCAGATCTCATCTGGTGTGAGATGCCTAAGACGTGGGCAGTTGGGCGCGACTGGAGCTAGAGTGAGGCATCAGTGCCTTCATGGTTGGGTTTGAGGTGCACACTGCAGAAGAAGGGTGCATAGAGCACAAGGTGACGGCACCTTCTGTGTGGTGTAGTCTATAGACGTTGCCAACCACCATTCGAATGTCAGAGCCAGGCTCATGGTGGTCTACAGATTCGAGGGAAACTGCAACTCCACATCAGTATGAAAGAGGCTCTCCAAGGTCAGCTCTGAAGAGGTTGATCTGCTGGCGGTAATTGAGGTCCTAGCAACAGCACAGGAACACCAAGAACTGATATCGATACTCCTCCACCGTACCAATGCAGAGAAGATCTTTCATCTCGGCCATGTCATTGGAGCGGAGTGGATGTCCAAAGTGCATGTTGATGAAGTCCGCAAACCACTGCTAATACACGATGCCGTAGTCGCGTTCGATGGCGGTGTACCACTCTGTTGCGACACTCTCCAGGTGGAGAGAGCTCAACCAAATCATCTCTTCGGACATCGTACGTGTCCCGCGAAAGTATCTTGCACTTGGTCAGCCATGGTAGCAGAATGGTTTCCCAGTCGAATTTGGGAAAACTAGTCTTGTGATGGCGCAACCTGCCGTCGTCGAAGTTGGGGCGCCCGTGGAGGTGCCTATTGTTGTGGAGGTTGTAGTGCTCGCTGTCGCCACCACTGCCGCCACCGCAGGGGATGTTTCTATTGTGTGGTAGTCTTCCTATTCGGAGAGCTACATCTTCGGTGCTTTCTCAACATGAGAGAGTGGACATCATGGCTGTTAAGATGCTTGTTGATGGTGTCAATCTACCCCATCATCTTGGTCATGATGTTGTCGAGGTCCTGGAGGATGAAAGTTCCATAATCTTCATTGAGGCTAGACTTGGTCGCCGCCTCAAAGTTTCTGGATACCATTTGTTGAGAAACATGATGGAGTGGTTCTCCAGCTGCGCCTAGGGCTGCGCAGGGTAGGAACCAACAAGGAGGAGGCGTGGGGTTGCTGCGTAGGGGATATCGTGAGGGAGAAGAGGAGTCACAGTGGCTGCTAGGGTTAGGATTTGTAGTCACGGTGACGAAGTGAGGGAACAACCAAATGAGGTAATTCTCTTATTCTCCTGATGCCTTATAGGAGAGGGGTGTGGTTTGCTTATATATAAAGGGGCAGGGAGGGCTCTGCGCCCCTAGCAGCACACATTAGGGTCGGTTGGGACATCCCCAACCGACCTAAACTCTTATTTGAGTTTATTACAAACTTATCTCTTCTCCCCCTTTATCTCTAATATATATAATCTACTAATCAACATTGTAGAAAATTCCTGGTGCGGTTGGGTTGGACGGCTGGGTTGTGAGCGCCTTGGGCCTGCGTCGGCCATATTGTTGGCCTACGAAGGCGTCCACAACATATTATGGATATACGACAGACCTTTTAGGACGCTGTGGGTGTTGGAAAATTGTGTATTATTTTAAATCTAGATTCTAAATTGAGGCAAGTTTCACAGATACTCAAAACTGCAATGTGTACTCTATAGAGCAGTAGGTAGAACACACAATAAATACTAGCAAAAACATATGAACTCACTTTGGGTTCGTCGATGTAGCAGCGCAGATCGATGTCAAAAATAGCTTCGAGCGGTCGCGCAGATGCGCTGCCCAGAAACCTTATTGTCGTCCCTTGTGCAGGCTTCACGACGACAAAAGTTCGGAGATACCGCTCACCCTTCTCCTCGGTGCACGCCAAGGAAGAGGGTTGGTGAAGTTTTGGCAGCTCAAACACCACAGCACAACTTTCCAAAAAGGAAGACGAATGGATGGAAGATAATTTTTGTGTGTATTGGAAACTTGAATGTCTTCAGGGCCTGATATAGGCACGACTGCCCTCTAGGAGCCGTTTTCATGTTAATGATGTCCACTAATTGCTGGTCAATTAATGGCATTTATGGCAATAAATCGCGCACTAATTCTCTATTAGTGCAGAACGGTTCAAATTTCGTAAAGGATACAAGGTGAAAAAAATACTAAATGCAGTCACGCCACGGTCGCACGTCGCAAGTCACAAGTCACGCAGACTAACACGCGAAAAATCGTGGAAACGCGCGCGTGTGCGTGTGTGTGAGTACATATAGACAGGCCCCTCATTATTGCTTTCTCTATTCAACCATAGATATGAGGGCTACTATATATGTTGGTTTGCACCACCTTGCACTAGCAGTATGGGACTATAACCAACAGCCGCATTGCTTTGGAATTTCAGCTGAATGGGTCATACTCAAATGGGCCAAATTCCAACAATCCCCCACCAATTTCAAAGCAAGGAATGAAGAATAAAAGATCAATGTGCTGCATTATTGTTTTATATATCAATCTTTCGGTATGAGTCCCATATGGGTTGAACTTATACCTAGAATAACAAGATTCATCTTTCCACGACTGAAGAATAGACTATGCCTTGAATTCTCAGCCTTGTGTGAAAAGATTTCACTTGAAATTAGAACTGATACTAGGCTGTTAGACAACTTCACCTATCTGGAGCGTTAATGGTCTGCTCCCGTATCTTCTGATGAGCCTTTATGAGAACGGCCTATTCTCACAAACTGTGACCTACAGTTAAGCTCAAGTAGGTGTTTTCCTTCAAGATATCATGTAGGCTAATATCTTTACAATGGAAAACATTAAGGCTTTATTTGTGCCAACCTTCCATACAGTAAAGAGTACTTGGTGTCATTTGAACATGGGTACATTATTTATTTATAATGTACTCTTTGGTTACATCAGTCAACTTGTTTTTCCTAGTACCTAATTCACGGGATCTCCGATCAAAAGGACAGGTTACCGTTGTGATGTAACTTCATGTGGGCCTCATACCCATGTTCTTAGACATCACGAAAATCACATTTCGTGATAATCCTTTTGTGAAGGAGTCTGCCAGATTATTTGCACTTTTCACATAGCTCGCAGCTATAACTCCGGAGTTTTTCATCTTTCTGACAGATTTCAGTCTACACTTGATGTGCTTGTTGGACTTTGAATTATCCTTTGTATTCATAACTTGAGCTAGCATTGATTGGTTATCGCAATACATTACGATATGTGGTACCGGATTTTCAACAAAAGGTAAGTCCATCAATAGCTCTCTTAGCCTTTCAGCCTCATTGCTAGTTGTTTCTAGTGCTACAAGTTCAGCCTCTGTAGTAGACTTTGTTAATAAAGTCTATTTACAAGACCTCCATGAAACTGCAGAACCAACAAGCGTAAACATAGCCACTCGTGGCCTTCATCTCATCCGCATCTGAGATCCAATTGGAATCAATATATCCCTCCAACGCTGGTGGATATCCCGTGTAGTGAATTCCAAGCGAGGTTGTGCCTCTCAAATAGCGCAACACTCGTTCAAGTGCCTTCCAATGATCATCTACTAGGTTTGATGTAAACCGACTGAGTTTGCTCACGGCATAGGAGATATCAGGTCGCGTGGCACCAGCTAGATACATAAGGGAACCGACTATTTGTGAATATCTCAGTTGATCTTTTCCCTCTCCTATAAATTTTTGAAGCTTGATGCTTGCATCATAGGGAGTTGGAGAGACTTTGGAATTATCAAAGCCAAAGCGAGAAAGAATTTTCTCCGCATAGTGAGATTGATTTAGAGTGATTCCATCCTCACTTCTAATCAACTTTATATTCAGAATTACATATGTCGATCCCAAGTCTTTCATGTCAAAACGTGTAGACAAGAAAGATTTGGTCTCATCAATCATGCTTGTGCTTGTTCCAAAAATTAATATGTCATCGACATACAAGAACAATATTGCTCCTTGACCCCCACCACAACGATAGTACACACACTTGTCTGCCTCATTCACATTGAATCCAGCTGATGTTAGAGTGTTATCGAATTTTTCATGTCATTGTTTGGGTGCTTGCTTAAGATCATACAGGGATTTTATTAATTTACACACTTTATTCTCTTGCCCAGGAATTTTATAACCATCTGGGTTGCTCCATATATATTTCTTCCTCTAACTCTCTATAAAGGAAAGCCGTTTTTACATCCATTTGATGGACAAGTAAACTACAGGAAGAAGCTATCACTGGCAATACTCTAATGGTGGTAATTCGGGCAATAGGAGAGTATGTGTCAAAGAAATCCTCTCCTTCTTTTTGTGTAAATCCCTTGCCCACAAGTCTAGCCTTGTACTTCTCAATAGTACCATCCGGCTTCAATTTCTTTATGAAGATCCACTTACACCCAATTGGTTTACACCCACTTAGACAATCAGTGATCTGCCAAGTCCCATTTGACATGATGGAGTCCATCTCACTATGGACTGCCTCTTTCCAATACTCTGCATCTGGAGAAGCATATGCCTCTGAAAGAGTATTGGGCACATCATCTATAAGATAAACAATAAAGTCATCACCAAAAGATTTTGCAATATTTTGTCTCTTACTCCTACGAGAAGATTCAGGAACGACTAAATTGTTATCTTCTCTGGATGGTGTGTGTGTTTTGTTGTTTGATTGAAGTGATGTATAATCCTCAGGAGCAGTTGTATGGGTATGATTATTCTCATCATAAGATGTGCTACCTACTGCTCTCATTGGAAATATATTTTGAATGAAGCATCTCTTGACTCCATGATTGTATTCATATTTTGCTCTAGAGTATCAGATTTAACGACTAAAAATCTATAGGCCGTATTGTTATGTGCATATCCCAAGAATACACAATCTACTGTTTTGGGTCCATGTTTTCTCTTTTTCGGCTCAAGTAGATTGACCTTTGTCAAACAGCCCCAAGTCCTCAAAATTTTGACATTGGGTTTTCTTCCATTTCATCCCTCATATGGAGTGACTTCTCTGTTTTTAGTCACTACTCTATTCAGGACAAAATTTGCTATCAAAATAGCTTTCCCCCAACATTCATAGGACATATCGGCGCTCTCTAACATAGTGTTAACTAAATCTGTTAGAGTTCGGTTTTTCCTTTCAGCTACCCCATTAGATTGAGGTGAATATGGTGGTGTCACTTTATAAATAATTACTAACACAATCGGAGATTGGAAGCGTCTCCTAAATTAGGAGCCTAAATTTTAACCTGGCTACCAACCTTCTTGTTAATATGTCTGTGTTCCTCCGGAACGCTTATATATATAATTACTGACACAATCGGGGTTCTCCTCTACTATTTGGCTTAAAAAAAAAGACTGGATGCAGTCTCGTCGAGATTGGGAGCCATGTTTGGGAGTTTGTTTCTGGGGACAGGGCTCACCCCAAGTGAGAGGTCTTATGTGACGTTGTTGGGTCCCTTCGATTACATATAAGGGATCCGGTAGAGAAGGAATTTGACTTTACTGGACTAGTTGTCTGACTAAAAACATTTTAAGAGAAGAGGAATCAAACATTTAATTTCGGTAAGTACGAAGCTTTCTTTGGTTTGAACTTTGACATGTTGGAAACCATGGCAGAACGAATAGCATGGTACTACACCACGATTCAGAAACTGATATGGTTCATGACTCCAGCAGTCCAGCTGGAGTAAACGGTGATTCCAAATGAAGTACTCCCTCCGTCCTAAAAAATTTGTCGCTTTGTAGTTCATTTTTGAACTACAAAGCGACAAGCTTTTTAGGACGGAGGGAGTACGTGATACTGCATTAGGTATATTTTGCTTCCCCTGTTCCATATCTTTTGACTTATTATGCTGCTTTATTTTTCTGAAATACAACTCCAGATGTTTTATGGAACAATTACTGTATGCAAACTTGTTCCTTCTGTTCCTTGCAATTATCTGCAACGACTATAATCTTCTCTCTGTTGTGAGTCATCCTACTGGTGTCAAGAGGTTCTAGATTCCATGCTATCTTTTTGCATTGCATTTGTAGAAGTATGACTGGCTTCTATAATCCTTCCCCAAATGCCAACTTGCATGGGAGCTTCTAGCACTGAGCCTGTCCTTTGTGAGTCACTAAAATAATAACATTGCAAATCCTATACTTTTATCTAGTACACTACGGAATAATCATTTATGTGGTCTTGTTGGATTTGTATACATAGATGGGAAACTGTTCTGTACTCTCCAGTCTGTGCTGTTTGCAACTAGTTTGGACTGGGAAGTCGGACAACAATCTCACTCCAGGTTGCACTTTAAAGAAAAACGTAATGGATAGCTCGTTCAATAACAAATATCAAATGATTAAGATCAAGGCTACAGCAGCAGACTTGAAGAATTAGTCTTCTAATTTTACTATTTACTCCCTCTTTTTTTTAAAGATTGTTACTTTTAGTTTATTTTTTAAAATAAAAGTGATAATATTTTGAGAAAAAAGGGAGTACACGTAATATACAAAACTGAGCAGCATAGGACATTGTGAAGCCGTCAATGGTGATACTGACATTTAATTTGGAACAACTGTTATCAGTTCACAGCTGCTGTCTTCAAACGCCTGACGTAAAACCATTTTCCATTATGGCTAACTTGACTCGCTATATTATATTAGAATGCTTGCAGATTTTTTTAGATAATGAGTAAAGTCTCGACCTTCTTTCTAAAATAAATAAAATGCAAAATCTTATTTTATTTGTATTTTTTTACTCTCGTCTTATTTTTTATTACTTTTCTTTAAAAGTTGTTGGGTTTCATTTCTAGTCGACCCCAACTTATTTGGGATAAAGGTTTGGTTGTTGTTGTTGTTGGTAAAGTCCCGACCTTCCTCTCCAAAGAGGTTATGGTTAATTTATTACAAGCAAGTACAAATGCAGACACTCACAACCTATTGTCTTGAAATTCAACGTTTATGACTTTCTCGGTAGAGTACATGCATTTAATACTGTGAAATTCAGCTTGAAATTCACTCCATCAGAAATCAAACTCAGGACCTGAATAGTGATACTCAGAGTCCTTAACCACTAAACCAAACCCCATTTCTAATAGTGCAGACCTAGAATGCTTGCAGATATACTGTTTTTTTTCGAGATTCAAGAACTTTAGTTGCAGATATATTCTGTTTGTTCTCGTTATTGATTCTGAACTACTGTTTTTCCTTCTTGGAACTTGCCGGTTGGGCAAGGAGCCAAGAAATATAAGGAATCAAACTACCATGAGCAAGTTTTATGCTGCAAAGATGTGGCATGGTGAGCTGGAAGTGATTGTCTGGTTACAACAACAACTGAGCCTTTGCCCCAAGCAAGTTGGGTCGGCTAGTGGTTGTCTGGTTGATGAGATGAATATGCTTATAGTTGAAGAGTAAGCTTGATGCAGTGTTTTAGAGTTTGTTTCAGATGTTAGGGTTCATCTCAAGTGGGAGGTCATATGTGGAATTTTCTGGTGCCTCAGAATTGCATGCGCTGGCTCCGATTGAGAAGGAATTTGATTTCTTTGGACTAATTACCTGAGTGCATCCAAAATTTTATGCTAAAGCCGTGATTGAGGAAAGGCCTCAGGTATTAGATTCTGAGAAATATGATGCACGGTCTGTTCCAAGGGTTCAACTTAACATCTATTTTATTTTGGATAGAAGAAACTTATAATTTCATGTCAAAAGTGTGCCATATGCTATCAGATCCTAATAGGCACAATTTTTTCTATCTTCAGTTAAGAAGGCATTGATCCCTTCTAGAGATAGCCTCTAATTCATCTACCTCTGTAGCTAGAGTTGTGTTATATCTGCCTGTCTTTTATACTAATTCCAACCTAGAGAATTAAACATTTTTTCGGTACCTTGCATACCAGATACCCCATGATACCTCAAGTAAACTCACGGAGTTCCACTTGTCCGAGTTGAACACCTCCGAAGGCTACACGTGTTCCGCAGTACAGGACCCGCCTCCCTCGTTCGGGTAGCTCCAACACTGCCACATGTAACGCGAGGCCGGACCTAACTCTTTGTACAGGGAAGCTCCGGTCATGCCACATGTCTAGCGGCCCCGGATCTATCCCTAGTAGAGGGAAGCTCTGGTGCTGCCACGTGTATAGAACCTCCGGATCCGCCTCCCCATAGAGGGAAGCTCCAGAGCTGCCACATGTCGGGCCTTCGGACTTAAGCTTGCAACGGGAAGACTACCGGATCTCTAACGGTGCGGACATTCAAGGGGCAGTTAAAGCAGTCGTTACAAGATCTGATTACATGTTATTAATGCCATGTTAATGACACACGATCAGGGGACTGTTAATACCGGTAACGCCACCATTAAGGCACGATATTGCTCTGATAATTACACTTAATACATGCAGATCGTGTATAGGTGATTGAATATCGCCGGGGCCACATCTCGGGCCAGACTAACAATTTAACGGCCAATCCTTGGACTATAAAAAGAATGTGTCGCACGGTAGAAACCAAGGTCAGTCAATCAAGCAAGCTCATATGCACACAAGCATACACACACTCATACAATCAACAACCACCCCGTGGAGTAGGGTATTACACTCAGGTGGTCCGAACCACGTATAAACTCTCGTGTCATCATCTCGTTCATAATCTTACGCATGTCCCAACTGAATACGAACTTCCGCGGATTACACTTTAGTAGTACCGGGGGAAGTGTTGATCGCACACTTCGACATTTGGTGCACCAAGTAAGGGCGCCTGAGATTTCGAGATGGTGAACTCCGCCGCAGGATCTTCCAACGACCACACTGAGCAACCTGGTGGAGAAAATCCCTCCAACGTGCAACAACCAGCTGGTGTTGTCTCGACGGGCGTCATTCCACCACCAACACCACCTGCTCTGGCAAACAACGCTGGACAACAGGATGGTGTCTTCACGTCGATCACTGCATCGACGCATAACAACCCTGAGAACGCGATCAACGCGGCGAGTACTCTTCTTCAGCATCCACTGGCGCCCGGAGCACCTCAGGGTGCAATGGAGCAGTGGCGCGCTGATGTGGAGCATCTGGTTGCAGCAGCAGCTAATGCCATCAGCAACCAAGATCCTCCCCCTTTAGAGCAGGCACCTTCTCAGCGAAGGGCCTTGTCTGGCAGACTTGGTCCTCAGACGTCACAGCACCAGAGTGTGCGCCCTCCCAGCAAGTGACATCACTGCCCTCTAGGGCACGCTGTACTCACACAACATCGAGACTCTCGACCTATGATTTGCGGTCGGAGCTTGACCGCCGATACAGGCAGCAGGACGGCCGCGTCCTCATGGAGCGTGCTCGCGAGAGGCGATCTGCACGTGAGAACCCTTCTCTCTTTGGAGTAGGAGGTGTTTGTTCGGCTCTGGCCATGCACCTTCGCATGGTTCAATGGCTGCAGAAGTTTCGGCCTCATCTACTGGAGAAGTACGACAGGACTGTCAACCCTGTCGAGTTCCTCTAGATATACTCCACCGCCATCCTTGCGGCGGGAGGCAATGAGGCCGTAATGGCCAACTACTTCCTTGTGGCTCTAACTGGGACAGCCAGGTCCTGGTTCATGAGTCTTCATCTTGACTCCATCAACAGTTGAGCGAAGCTATGATGCCAATTCACCGCTAACTTCTGGAGCTCCTACACGCGACCTGGCACCGAGTTGGATCTATTCGCCCTGCAACAGAAGTTGGGAGAGTCACTGCGATCGTTCATCCAGCGGTTTTCTCAGGTACGGAACATCATTCCTTCCATCTCCAATGCATATGTCATTGTGGTATTTCAACAGGGCGTCAGAGACAAGAAGATGTTGGAGAAGCTGGCGACTAGAAAAGTCACCTGTGTCACGGAGCTCTTCATCCTAGCCGACAAATGTGCTAGGGCTGCAGAGGGCCATGAAATGCACTCCAAACCAGCTCTGGAGGCTATTAAAAACTCCTTTAAGGTTGAAGCCATAGCCTCCGACAGTGGAAAAAAGAAGAAAAAGTCCAACGGCAAGAAGAAGTCGTCGGGCGGCACGCCTACTGTTGCAGCTGCATCTCCGGGTGGCCGGGGGCCATGCCCCAAAAAACATCCTCGACCATCGTCTGAAGACGATGGTGGTCAAAAGATGTGGTGCCCAATCCACAAAACGGACACGCACAATCATGAAGATTGTCGCGAGGTCCAAAACCTTGTTGAGCGCTTCAACAAGCGCCGAGAAGAAGCTCCTTTCCGCTAGAGGGAAGGAAAACAGAAGGTCAACAAAGCTCTGGCTGACCTGGAGTTGGGCTTTTAGGACCCCAAGAAGGTCCTGAAGGCTATCTACAACACCGTCGATGATGATTCCGACGTCTCTGACAATGAGTGTTGGAAACTCTCCATACAATATATGGAGGATCATGGGATATCACCTCTCGGCGCGTCCTCAAGACCAAGCGTCGGGATATAGCTGCCACAGCTCCTACCGCCAAGGCAGAACCCCATCGGAAGTGGATGGACACTCCCATCACTTTCAGTGCTTCTGACGGCCCGAGGAACATGATCGGTGCTGGTCAACTACTGTTGATGGTTTCTCCTACCATCAAATGTGTCCAGCTCTACCATGTCTTGGTGGATGGAGCTGCGATGCTCAACCTCCTCAGCTATGAAGCGCTCGTGATGATCCAGCTTCGACTCTCAGACCTTTGCCCCTCACGTCCCATCTATGGGGTAGGTCCGGGAGCTATTTCTCCTCTTGGATCAATTACACTCCTGGTGACCTTCGGGACTCGGGAGAATTACAGGACCAAGAAGTTGGTCTTCGACGTGGCGCACATTAGCCTACCTTCAACAGCATCCTAGGCAGGCCAGCCTTGTATAGGTTTATGGCCGCTACTCACTACGACTACCTGGTGTTGAAGATGTCGACACCCTCAGGCATTCTACGGATCCACGGGGACCGCATTGTTGGAGTCACCGCGCTGGAAGAACTCCACGCGCTTGCAACAGCGCAGGAGGAAGCATCTGGCAAAGAGCAAGCTGCTCAACATCCGAGCTCTCATCACTGAGGCTCAACCTCTGCACCACGCGTGTAGCCAAGCGGCAACACCGATATTCCTGTCAAAGTCGTCCAAATTGGTTCTGATGCTGCCTAGACCGCCCGTATATCGGGAGGTCTGGACAACAAATAGGAACTCGCGCTCATCACTTCCCTCCGAGCGAATGTCGACGTGTTTGTATGGAAACCGTCATAAATGTCTGGGATCCCTAGGGAGGTGATTGAGCACAGTCTAAATATATATCTCGACGTGCGGCCAATACACCGGAAGCCACGGAAGCAATCAGTCGAGCGGCAGAACTTCATCAGATAAGAAATCAAGAAGCTGCTCGAAGCTAGTTTCATCCGGGGGGTTCATCATCCCGATGGCTGACAAACCCAGTCGTTGTACCTAAGGCCGGCTGGAAGCTTCGGATGTGTATCGACTACACCACCTTGAATAAGGCATGTCCAAAAGACCCATTTACACTACCTAGGATAGACCAGATAGTGGACTCCACCACCGGATGCGAGCTAATGTGTTTCGTAGATGCATACTCTGGATATCATTAGATCCAAATGTCTAGGGGAGATGAAGACCATAATGCATTCATAATAGTAGATGGGTCGTATTGTTATACTGCCATACCTTTCGGTCTCAAAAATGCTGCTTAAGCTTTTGTGTGAGCCATGCACAAAACTTTTGGAGAGATCATTCAGGACTTGGTGGAAGTCTATGTCGATGACATTGTCGTCAAGGTGAAGAACAAGGAATCACTCCTTGACAACTTGTAAGCCATCTTTGACAAGCTGCGCATAACACACACCAAACTAAACCCGGACAAATGTGTCTTCGGGGTTAGCTCCGGGAAGCTCCTCGAATTCTTGGTGACTCTTCGAGGGATTGAGGCAAACCTGACAAAGATCAAGGCTATTGAAGATATGCAGCCCCAGCCCGCATCAAGGATGTCCAGAAGCTAACTGGATGTCTAGCTGCGCTCAGCCGGTTCATATGAAGACTAGCAGAATGGGTGCTTCCTTTCTTCAAGTTGTTGAGGAAGTTCGAACCATTACATTGGTCTGAAGAAGCAGAAAAGGTTTTCCAAGAGCTCAAGCAGCTCCTCACCACACTACCAATCCTGGTAGCTCCGAATCCTGGTGAGCCTCTTTTGCTTTACATTTAGAAAACTACAGAACCAACTACAGTTCAGGAGCCCAGACCCCTCCGGGAAGGTCCGGAGCTACCTAGCCCCCAGGCGCTACCAGAGGATCAACCTCTCTCAACTGAGGGAGTTCTCAAGGTGAGCTGCCAGAGGATCAACCTCTCTCAATTGAGGTAGTTCTCACGGCTGAAGAAGAAGTTTCGAACCCCTCTAGGAGGGTCTGGGAAGCTCAAGAATAAGGTTCGGACCCCTCCGGGAGGGTCCGAGTTGATGAAGAAGAAGCTTTGGGACCTTCTGAGAAGGTCCGAACTCTCCAGCGACCAGTGTACTCTATCAGTGAAGTACTCCACGACGCAAAGACTCGATACATTGAGGTGCATAAGGTAAAACCCTCATTTTTATGCATCATGCCCTGCATACATTCATATACATGTTTAACATTAATCCACATAAAGTGGAATAAGTTTAAAATTGATTTGGAACAAAACCGCACTTAAAAATTCTGGAAACTACAGACTAGTCCAATTTTAGTGCGGACTAGTCCGATTTCTCTCTGACCTCGACCGGACTTGTCCGTTCTTGCTGCGGACTAGTCTGTTTTTGCCTCTGGACATTTTTGGACTTGTCCGGTCCTATGCGGACTAGTCTGGTGTTCCAAGAGTCCTTGAAAATTTGCTAAGGCCCTGGACTTGTCCAGACTAGTCTGGTGTTCCAGCGGACTTGTCCATTTTCCTCTCTGACTAAAGTCGGACTTGTCCGATTTTTTGCCAGAGTTGTCCGATTTCTCTCTGACTAACTTCGGAGACTTGTCCGATAAATCGCGACTCTGAATTGATTTTTTGTTTTACAACTTGTTTCTTGGGTTTTACGTTAGTGGGCCTAGGGACGTCATGCCTAACTCTTTTAGAGCCCATGTGGGACTGTAAATCGACCCCTACTTATCTCAAACTCGAAATCCATCTAACCCTAGTCTCCACCTCTATATAAACAACTCCACCCCTTGGCTTGACATCTATTTGCCACTTTTCCACCCCACCCAAACCCTAGTTCGTGGAGAGCCACCATCAAGGAGGGAGGAGGAGATCCCAAGCAAGAAGAAGAAGAGGAGGAAATGAAAGAGTGTCAAGATCTCCATCAAGTTTTGTTCTTCATCACCAAATCATCATCAAGTTCTTCATCAACCCTAGATCATCAAGATCCAAGTGTTGTCTCCAAGATCCTTGATTCCTTGGAGTTCTAAACACCTGGTATACCTTCTATTTCTTTTTTCTTACGTAAATTCAACCCCTAATCTCCAAATTCACGTCGATCTAGGAAACCCTAATCTGCTGATCTCGCAAAGTGTGGACTTGTCCGGTCCTTAGCGGACTAGTCCGATTTTCCTGGTTAAATTGTGTTGAATTAATTCTAAAATTAGACCTAATCAAATCCAAACCTGTGTAAACTTGTTAAAATGTATTAGAACTTGTTAGTGATCATTAAAAGCAATCTATTAACAAGTTCTACCTTGCATTTGGATTAATCATGCATGTCATGTTATATTGAGTAATATTTGTGCACTCTTTGATTGTGTTTCTTGTTTGTATGTTTATTGTGCGGATTAGACGGAGTTGCGCTAGTGAGTGTTGCGGAGGATCTCCGGCACCAAGAGTTTAAAGGCTTTGATCCTAATCAATCCCAACAACAAGGCAAGTGTCCTTGAAGCATATTGATCCTGTTTTGAAATAAATGTTTTGTTTGCAAAACTGTATGCTTGTGTCAATTTGATGGGAATCCTATGATAGGAAGTTTACTAGATTTGTTTGACCACCCTGGTCAGCTAGAATTCATGGTAGAGAGTTGGGATGGGCTTTTTACCTTTTCGCTTCGCTTATTTAATTGGGATGGAAAACAACTATACCACTTAACTTAATTATGCATTTATGAGATTATGATTAATATGAACTGGTTAATATGATTTGGTAATGGGTGATCTAAGCAAGCCTGGTATGTGGATGGGTTGGAAGTTATAGTGGTTTGCTTGCCTTGGATCTAAGGACCGGTTCATGCGAGAATAAGCTAGGACTACAGTGCCACCACGAGGCCAAGTTTGGGTGCGGCGTAGCTGATTAATTAGGTCTTTGTCAGTGCTATTTGGACCATTAATGATGCTCGGGGAAGGGGTAGTCGGATTGGATTTGTTGATGATTGGTGGGACTACCCTGGGATCCGAATGGCTCAAGAGGGGGCCCTTGGTTGAAGAAGTGCTCAGTTAGAGACATCCCCACCGGTGAAACCTCAAGGGGGTCTATAGTAATCCCTCTATAATCGTGATCTCTTGGCCATACACCAAAGGAAGTGTAACTGGCGTAAGGGAGGTTTCTTTAGTCGTCGACGGGTGATGAAATCACAAACACGTGGGTAAAGCGGTACAACCTCTCCAGGATGTCTATTAAAAATATCATGATAGCCGTGCTCCCGGTTATGAGCACATTGACAACTTCCATGATTAGAGGGAACATGGTATTGGGATGGTTTTTGGGTTGGTTATGGTTTGGTTACTGGTTATGGGATGGTATTATGGTTTATGGCTATGGTTATGGTTAATGGTAATGTGAAATCTCGAATATGGATGATGGTAATGAATATGGATTGAAATTATGATGATTACATGGTCTATGATGGGAATACTTCACATAGGTATAATATATTGCTTTTTAAATGTTTTATTGTACTTTTTAGCACTCAGCCATTATCATTGTTGTCATTTGAATTAGCTACATGTCATACTTTCCACACTTGTTGAGTATGACATGTACTCACCCTTGCAATCCCCCCAACAGTTGCACGTCAGGATTGGGAGTTTAACGATGATAATGTGGAGTTCTAGGCCGTGTCTACCGTCAGCTTTGCATGTGGAGTGTTGGAGCTGCGCTATAAACCTTTGCTTAGTTTGCTTAATTAGTTTATTTCCGCTGCATTAGTTGGAACATGTTATTAATAATCATTAGTGCTTGTATTTGAGGATATTTTGAATTGTGTAATAAAAGTGGTTAATTAATTTTGTCTTGTGATAATTATCTATATATCGTTTGTGATGCACTTGTGTATGTGTGTTGAATGTCCTGGGCACACATATGCTGCACTTGGTTCATTTTCAGAACCGAGTGTCACACATAAGCTGCTCTATGCAGTTCTCATCGCCTCAAGGAAGCTTCGTCATTACTTTCAAGCCCACAAGATATCAGTGGTAACCTCCTATCCATTGCGTGCTATACTGCATAACCCCAATTCTACGGGAAACATTGCAAAGTGGGCAGTGGAGCTGGCAGAGTTCGATCTTGAATTCTTGCCTCGACATGCTATCAAGAGTCAGACACTGGCTCACTTCATAGCAGAGTTGAATATAGCCTAGAGGGGGTGAATAGGCTTTTTGAATTTTTATTGATCCTACAGGGAGATCGGACTAGTCCGGTACTGTGCGGACTAGTCCAGTATACGCGGACTAGAAAGATAACAATAAATACCAAGAGTGTGCGAGAGATCAAACCCAAGAGCTCGAGATCGTGTGGAACAAGTCTCTCCTTTGATCAATTGCTAATCCTCAAAGATTTGATCCTTTTAGGGTTAGAATGTGTGGAGAGATGTGTATTTTGGGCTCTTGGAAGGTGTGACGGCGCAGGGGTTCGAGTGATATTGATGTATGACCGTACACCTCTATTTATACTAGGGTTTCCAAAAGTTACTGCTAGGTTTGCGATGTTCGGACTAGTCCGTGCTGGACTCCGGACTAGTCCGATGTGCGGCGTGTGGAAAACCCAAGGTGTTGAGATATACCGGACTAGCCCGTTACTGGTGCGGATGTGAGACCTATGTGTGCTGAATACAATGGCTATGGTGATAAAAGTTTTGAATTTTACCAAAACACCTTTATCATCAAGGTCCGAAGATAGGTTCTGCTAGCTTTGGTAAGCTCCGGTTCAAGGTCCGGTTAGCTTTGGCAAGGTCCGGTGCTTGATCGCAGAGTTTCTGCTTTTATCTTGCAATGTTTGAAACTTGCTTTACACTTATGGAAAGGTTGCTTAGTATTATTTTACTAAGTTTTTGGTGTGTTTTGGTGGTTAAGGCTGATATTATTTTGCTATGGTTTGCAACATGCTTATGTGAGGTGCTCACGTAAGATGTTGTTGTTTCGGAACTAACGAGAGTCAAGTCAAGGACTTGTGCTCGGAAGTATTGGTTATTTATTCATGTGCAGGTGTTGCTTAAGTTCAAGACATGGCTGGTGACGAGATCCATTGAACTAATCTTAGGGAGAAGATGAGGTTCAACAATCAAGTTCGGGAGGAATTGTGGTTGAGTTGATCGGGAGGTTGCGCAACATGTTTGAATCGAGAACAATGCATGTGAAGGTATCGTGGACGTCGTTGGAAGATGTTTGCACGTATGTAAGGAGTGCATGTACATGGATACATAGTTCTGAGGCGTGATGAAGAGATGTGGACGTAAAGAATTGGTCGGAAAGGTCCAACTGACTAGGTTATGGACTCAAGCTGCGGCTGAGTCGTGTTTGACTCAAATATGAAAAGATTTGAGTTGGTTATGATAGGATTTCGTATGTGTCACGAATTTGAGTTGTTTTAGGAATGTGGGATACGTTCTTAAGGTGTTTGGAAGTCTTAAGATTGCTTCTATCTGCGTATAGAAGAGTCATAAGCAGTTATGGAAAGTTTCAATTCGTGATTTGAGTAGGATTAGAGTCCTAGTTGAGATTGGGTTGGCCTAAGGGCTGGTTATATAAGCAAGGGAGGTTAGAGCTCGTGGGAGACGACCTTGGGGCTGTTCCTCTTCTATTCTATTGAATAAAATTCGTAGTTGAAAGGAACTTTTGTGCCTTGTTCATCCGACTGGTTCCAGACAAGTTTTTCTCGTCGAGTTTTCTGCACAACACTACCTTTCTTGGGTAGTTTTATCATAACTCGAGTTTTACAGACCCAATTGACGTGATTCTTTTGGGTTGTCTTCACAACTTTATTATCTATCATATGTCAAAATTTCATGGTCATTGGATTTGTGGTTTCTGATCTACACGAGTTTCTTTGCAGCGTTCCAGAACTGTTTTTCTTGGGTAGGACAGATTGCCTTTGTTCGATCTTTCAATTGTAACTTGAGTTTCTCTCGACGGATTTGAGTGATTCTTGTTGTTTCATCTTCGTGACTTGATTCTCTCTGATATCTATCACTTTTTTCACGGTGAAACACGTTTAGATTAGTCTCACACACGATTTCTTTAACATATCGTTTTTCTGCTGAAGGGGTTGGGATTTAATTGTTTCTGTTGCGTAAGATTTTTTAATCTACCATTCACCCCCCCTCTAGTACCTTTTCACGTGCTCTTCGATCCTACAATTGGTATCAGAGCCATGGTGCTCTAATATTTGTGATTTGCACGTGTTTTTGACTAATCATCATGGAGAAATACTCCACCAAACCTTGTGTGTTTAGTGGTATTGATTTTCAGGTTTGGAAGGCACGTATGGAAGCCTTCATCCAGGCTCAAGGCTTCGCAATATGGGAGAAGGTATACAATCCTTACGAAGTGTCATCAAACGATCAAGTTACAGTTACAAATCTGAGGGATGTCGACAACAACAACAAGGCTCGGAACTTGATCACACAAGGATTAACTCAAAGTGACTTCGACCGTGTTGCACACCTCCAATTTGCATACGATGTGTGGAAAGCACTTTGTTACTACCACGAAGGATCCAACACGATCAAGGAGGTAAGGCAAGACATGTTCAATAAAGAATACATGCGCTTCGAGCTGCAACCCGATGAGTCTATTGATGACCTTTTTGCTCGCTTTAATAAAATTATCAGCAACTTGCGTAGTGTCAATGTTAATTTTTCAGATGCTGAAAATACTATGCAATTGTTAAGTGCATTAGATATGTCAATTTGGGAGATGAAAGTCACATCTATTCGTGAATCTACTGTCATGAGTACACTTACTTTAGATGTGCTATATTCCAAGTTAAAAACTCATGAAATTGACATAATATCACGTAAGAACCCCAATAAGTCTATTACTTTTGTTTCTCAACGTGACGTGCCTAGCTCAAGGAGAATCTTCATCTTGTAGTACACTTGTTGTGTTGTCCTCTCTAACCCTTGAAAAGATTGAGGAGTTTCCAGAGGATGAGCTAGTACCTCTCTCTACTAGGTTCTCAAAAGCATTGCAAAATGTGAGAACTAGAAGGAGAGGAAGCTCCGGATCTCAACGATGTTTCGAATGTGGTAAGACAGGACATTTTCGTTCAGATTGCCCTAACCTTTCAGGTCCTACTTCCCGGGATGAAAAGCAATCCAGGACGAAGCGCTCCTCAACAAATGATAAGAAGAAGAAGAAGAAGGGCTTTACAGGTCGCCAACTGGTGAACAATTTTATCTCCGCACTCCAGGAACTTGGCTCAAGCGACGTGGCCATTGGAAGTGATGAAGATGAAGATGATTTGGCAAACTTGTACTTCATGGCGGGCAAGTCAAGATCAAGTATGGAGGAGGCAGAACACAACTACGATAATGAAGAGGTATGTCCTACTTGAGAAGAAATGTGTGATGCTATTTCTCGTGCCACTATTATAGTTAAGAAAAAGGACAAAAAGCTTAGGGATAGTGCTGTTAAAATTTAATCACTAGAATCTGAAATCAACCAATTAAAAACTTTGATTCCTAGTGATGATGTATGTCTCTCATGTGATTTAATATATGAACAATTGTCCTCATTAAGAAGTGCGCACAACTCCACACTTGATAAACTTGAGTTAGAAATTGAAAAGAATAGAGAGCTTGCTGCACTTAATGATAACAACTTGAAAAATGATAGTTGTTCTACAATTGATTTGCATTGTTCTACTTGTAATGATCTTGATAAGAAACTACAAGATGCTATGAATGAAATTTCTATATTGAACAATGCTTTACCTGCTCATGAAGTTAAAAATTGTTCTAATTGCAAATTAAAAGGAAAAAATTCATGTAAAAATTGTCTTGATCTGTCCAATAAACTTGATGACATGAATAGGACACTAGAGCGGTTTTATAATGGGAGTAAAAACCTGAACTTGCTACTGAATTCCTCTAAATCATGTAATGATAAATCTGGCTTAGGTTTTGATTCTCATGCTCATGCAAAGGCACATCCACCTAAAATTGTAAAGTCATTAGGAAGTGGTTTGACTCAAACAGTTCCTAAACAAAAAGAAGTGGTTTTCAAATCTGCAGGAGTATTGTCTCATTCGGTTTCAAATAAAAATGTTGCTTGCTTATCTAGACATGAACACAAAGTTAAATTTCATTGTACCTACTATGGTAGAGATGGTCATGTCATAGATTTTTGTTATATACTAGCTAAACAAAAGAAAAAGGAAACAATGATTGCTAGATCTCATAACTTTCATGCAAAATTTGCTGCTCATGCTAAACCGAATGATAGGAACATGCAACCTGCTGTAATGAGCCGAAAACATGCAAAGTTTGCTCCCAAACCTACTGTTTTTCGTGCTACACATGTAACATCTCGTAGGACAGTAGTTGGGTACAAAAATCCTCAAGCTTTGGCTCATAAACATGTTGTTTTATCTCAGCATTCACGTGTTATTCCTGCTGGACGTCGTGTGACACAGTACTAGATTCATAAATGCCTTTTGACTAACCCCAATATTGAGTCATCGACGTATTGTGCTTCTATGTAGGTTACACGCTTGAGGAAGGAGAACATTTGGATTGTGGATTCAGGTTGCTCACGCCATATGACCGGTAACAAAGAATGGTTCTCCTCCCTCTCTTTTGTGTCACGTGTAGAGAATGTTACTTTTGCCAATAATTCTCCAACTCCTATAATTGCTAAGGGTTCGGTTAGAGTAAATGATCACTACACTTTGAAGGATGTGGCACTTGTTAAAAAATTTAAATACAACTTGCTTTCTGTTTCATAACTGCTAGATGAAAATCTAGAAATTATTTTCACTAAAAATTGCTACAAAGTTGTAAATTCAAATAGTGAGCTTATTTTTAACATGTCTCGGTTTGGAGGAGTTTTTAAAGCTAATTTTGATATGTCTTCGTCTAAGCATAGGTGTCTAGTTGCTAATGATTCAAAGGACTTATATTTTTGGCATTGTAGACTTGGTCACGTAGGCTTTGATCATCTAACGCGTGTTAATACTCTTGATCGCATACGTGGGTTGCCTAAGCTTAAAGGAGACAAATAAATTGTATGATCTTCTTGTAGACATGGTAAGATGGTTGTAGGTTCACATACTCCTCTCACAATGATCATGACAACTGAACCGTGTCAACTTTTGCACCTTGACACCGTAGGACCTTCACGTGTTCAATCCTTCGGAGGTAAATGGTATGTTCTTGTGATTGTTGATGATTATTCTAGATACTCTTGGGTTTACTTTATGGCATCTAAGAATGAAGCTTTTAGCCACTTTAGAACTTTATTTCTTAGATTATCAATTGATCACCCAAGATCTTTAAAAGCAATTAGAAGTGATAACGGAACCGAATTTAAAAATCAATCTTTTGATCACTTTTGTGCTGAAAATGGAATAGATCATCAATTTTCTTCACCATATGTATCTCAACAAAATGGTGTTGTAGAAAGAAAGAACAGAACCTTAGTTGAGATGGCTAGGACTATGCTTGATGAATATCAAACTCCTAGGAAATTTTGGGCTGATGCAATTGCAACCGCTTGTTATGTCTCAAATCCTGTTTTCTTGCGCGCTAAGCTAGGTCAAACACCATATGAGCTCCGATTTGGACATAGGCCTAGTGTCACACACTTTCGGGTCTTTGATTGCTAATGCTTTGTTAAGAAATATGATAATCTTGATAAATTTGAACCTAGATCCATTGATGGCTTGTTTCTTGGTTATCCATCTCATACTAGAGGCTACCGTGTGCTTTTACTTGACACTAATAAAATTATGGAGACTTGTGAGGTGTCTTTTGATGAAGCTAGCCCAGATACTAGCTCAAACATTGCAAGTCGAGATCCATATCCGCAGGGGGGGCATTTTCGTTGAAGATGAGGAAGAGGTGGAGTTGCTGCCCAAAAATTCAGCAGCTAATGATATTGTTTCAGCTCCTGGTTTTGATTCACAGCCAGCACCGACAACCACCATTGCTGGTCCAGATCCTCCTCAAGTCACAAGCTTATCGATTTGTGATGAACATGAAGAAGAAGAAGCTTGTGAAGTGTCCACTCCCCTCCGGGTTCTCAAAAGTCATCCTCCACAACAAATTATTGGAAGCTTGCACGAACAAGTCACACGGTCCAGGTTTTGCGATCCAAACTCTCAAGCTCATTCTGCTTTTGTTGCTTGTGAACCCAAAGATATATCACACGCACTCACTATTGAATCTTGGATTATTGCCATGCAAGAAGAGTTAGAAAATTTTGAAAGAAATAATGTTTGGAAACTTGTACCTCCACCTCAAGGTCACACTTTAATTGGAACTAAATGGGTGTTTAAAAATAAACAAAGTGAGTATAGGGTTGTGGTTAGGAATAAGGCTAGGTTGGTTGCTCAAGGTTTCACTCAAGTTGAAGGTCTAGATTTTGATGAAACTTTTGCTCCTGTTGCTAGATTAGGAGCCATAAGAATTTTGTTAGCTTTTGCTGCATCTAAAGGTTTTAAGCTTTATCAAACGGATATTAAAAGTGCTTTTCTTAATGTCTACATAGATGAGGAGGTTTATGTCAAACAACCACCAGGTTTTGAAAATTCGAATTTTCCTAATCATGTTTACAAACTGTCCAAAGCCTTGTACGGTCTCAAACAAGCCCCTAGAGCATGGTATGATAGGTTAAAAACATTCTTACTTGAAAAGGGGTTTACCATGGGCAAGGTTGATGAAACTCTTTTTGTGTTTAAGCATGGCAATGACTCATTATTCGTTCAGGTGTATGTGGATGATATTATCTTTGGTTGTGCTTCTCATGATCTTGTGTCCAAGTTTTCAACTATGATGAGTTCAGAATTTGAGATGAGTATGATGGGAGAACTCACGTACTTTTTGGAGCTGCAAATCAAGCAAACCAAGGAGGGTACCTTTGTGCATCAAACGAAGTATACAAAAGACCTTCTAAGGTGCTTCAACATGAATAAAAGCAAGCCTCTTCGGACACCAATGGGAACAGCAACAACCCTTGAACTTGAGGAAGATGGTGAACCCGTGGATCAAAAAGAATATAGAAGCATGATTGGATCACTTTTGTACCTCACAACATAAAAGCTGGACATACAATTCAGCGTATGTCTTTGTGCACGGTTTCAAGCCTCCTCACGTGCTTCACATCGTCAAGCCGTCAAAAGTATTCTCAGGTACTTACATGGAACTCTCTTCCTTCTTCCTCAACCATTACTTTGAAAGCTTTTTCTGATGCTGATTTTCGAGGTTGTAGGATTGATAGAAAAAAGTACTTCTGGTGCTTGTCATTTTCTTCGTAATTCACTTGTTGCTTGGTCCTCTAGAAAACAAAACTCAGTTGCACAATCCACAGTTGAATCTGAATATGTAGCTGCTGCTAGTGCTTGCTCACAAATTCTTTGGATTGTTCAAACACTTAAGGACTATGAGGTCGATCTACATAGTGTTCCACTATTTTGTGATAACACTAGTGCCATCTGCATTGCTAAAAACCTCGTGCAACATTCTAGAACTAAGCATATTGACATTAGGTATCACTTTCTCCATGATAATGTTGGAAAAGGAAACATTGTACTTCACCATGTAGATATCGAACAACAATTGGCTGACATTTTTACAAAACCTTTGGATTTTACTCGTTTTTGTTTCATTCATAGTGAAATAGGGGTTATGCATCCTCATGGCTTAAATTGAGGGGTAGTTTTGAAACTTGGAGAATCTATCTGAACTTAAAATAATATGAGCATAGTATTTCATACATATGACTTTGTGATTCATTTTACATGCTGAAAGTTCTTACTACATTACTCATGTTATACATTTTTTAGTTTTTGACATGACTAGTAATTGAAATAATTACTTATGCTAAGTCTAGTCATGATCGAACTTTCTTGCTGTTTTGAACTTGTTGCATGCTCATAAGTGCTTTTAATATTGAAAAATTAATCAATCAACTATTCACATGTTGAGCTTTTACAATCAAATAAAAATGAGAAAATATCAAGAGAATATGCATGCATCGCACTTCTTCTTTTGAGATGGCTTATCATTGCACTTAGATATGAACTTGGAAGAAGTTGTGTGTGACTAAAACCATGTCGTTAAGCTTCTGATTGTCAAATGACATAGACTTGGCTTGGTTGGTTAGAATAAGGCAGATGCACATATAATCTCTTGCAAATATCATATGATCTAAATTTGTGCTTTGAAAAATAATAAAATGCATCAATAAGTGTCATGCTTTAAGGTTTTGAAATAGTTAAGTTTGTGAGATCATGACTTGCTAAATTGGAAATTACATTTGATCTCTAGCATGGCATACACTACTTTATGTATTTCATTGATGTGATAGTGTAAGTTATTTGATAGTATGACTTGGATGAGCTTTGTTTTATATGTATATGTTATAATATGCTCATAACAATTAAAATGTGTCTTATAAACCTTGCTGAATATATTGTCAAAGGGGGAGAGATAATATGTGAATTTTTAAAGATAAGTATGCAAGGGGGAGAAATTTATTACACATTGCACATATTCACAATTGTTTTTGACATGATTCTTCTCAAGGAGAGAATTTATTTTTTCTCATTCTATTTTTGTTTTACAAAGGGGGAGAAATTGTTTTCAAAACTTCTAATGTGAATAAGCCAATGTTCGGATCTTAAGTGGTGTTGCCAATGCATTCATCAAGGGGGAGATAGTGAGACCTATGTGTGCTGAATACATTGGCTATGGCGATAAAAGTTTTGAATTTTACCAAAACACATTTATCATCAAGGTTCGATGCTAGGTCCTGCTAGCTTTGGTAAGCTCCGGTTCAAGGTCCGATTAGCTTTGGCAAGGCCCGGTGCTTGATCGCAGTGTTTCTGCTTTTATCTTGCAATGTTTCGAACTTGCTTTACACTTATGGAAAGGTTGCTTAGTATTCTTTTACTAAGTTTTTGGTGTGTTTTGGTGGTTAAGGCTGATATCATTTTGCTATGGTTTGCAACATGCTTATGTGAGGTGCTCACGTAAGATGTTGTAGTTTCGAAACTAACGAGAGTCAAGTCAAAGACTTGTGCTCAGAAGTATTGGTTGTTTATTCATGTGCAGGTGTTGCTTGAGTTCAAGACATGGCTAGTGACGGGATCCATTGAACTAGTCTTAGGGAGAAGATGAGGTTCAACAACCAAGTTCGGAAGGAATTGTGGTTGAGTTGATCGGGAGGTTGCGCAGCATGTTTGAATCAAGATCAATGCATATGAAGGTATCATGGACATCGTTGGAAGATGTTTGCACATATGCAAGGAGTGCATGGACGTGGCTACATGGTTCTGAGGTGTGATGAAGATATGTGGACGTAAAGAATTGGTCAGAAAGGTCCAACTGACTAGGTTATGGACTCAAGTCGCGGCTGAGTCGTGTATGACTCAAATATGGAAAGATTTGAGTTGGTTATGATAGTATTTCGTGTGGGTCACGAATTTTATTTGTTTTAGGAATGTGGAATACGTTCCTAAGGTGTTTGGAAGTCTTAAGATTGCTTCTATCTGCGTATAGAAGAGTCCTAAGCAGTTATGGAAAGTTTCGATTCGTGATTTGAGTAGGATTAGAGTCCTAGTTGAGATTGGGTTGGCCTAAGGGCTGGTTATATAAGCAAGGGAGGTTAGAGCTTGTGGGACTTTGAGGCTGTTCCTTCTGTTCTATTGAATAAAATTCGTAGTTGAAAGGAACTTTTGTGCCTTGTTCGTCCGACTTGTTCTAGACAAGTTTTTCTTGTCGAGTTTTCTACACAACACTACCTTTCTTTGGTGGTTTTATCATAACTCGAGTTTTATAGATCCAATTGATGTGATTCTTTTTGGGTTGTCTTCACAACTTTATTATCTATCATCTGTCAAAATTTCATGGTCATTGGATTTATGGTTTCTGATCTACATGAGTTTCTTTGCAGCGTTCGAGAACTGTTTTTCTCGGGTAGGACAGATTGACCTTTGTTCGATCTTTCAATCGTAACTTGAGTTTCTCTCGACGGATTTGAGTGATTCTTGTTGTGTCGTCGTCGTGACTTGATTCTATCTGATATCTATCACTTTTGTCACGGTGAAACACGTTTAGATTTGTCTCACACACGATTTCTTTAACAGATCATTTTTCTGCCGAAGGGGTTGAGATTTAATTGTTTCCGCTGCGTAAGATTTTTTAATATACCATTCACCCCCCCACCCTGTAGTAGCTTTTCACGTGCTCTTCGATCCTACAGCGAACTAGTCCGTTTTTAGTCAGAAACTTTTCGGACTAGTCTGGTTGATATCGGACTAGTTCGGTGTAGGGAACACCGTGAAGAACTGTGGACAAGTCCGCACTTGGAGGGACTTGTCTGATTTTAGTCAGAGAGTTTAGGACTAGTCCGACTGATATCGGACTTGTCTGATATAGTGAAAAGTTGTGGGGCTAAGGACAAGTCCGGACTTAGAGGACTTGTCCAATTTGGGTCAGAAGATAATCGAACTAGTCCGATGGATATCGGACTTGTCCGTTTTTGTGCAGATATGAAGTGTTGAGGACTAGTCCGCACTAGGGGGGGCTAGTCCGATCTTAGTCAGAGAGATATCGGACTAATCCGGTGTATATCGGACTAGTCCGGTTTTCCTATGAATTGTGCGGTGAGTTGAATTATTGTTCACTTGAGCTCTTGAGCTCTTTTCACTTTATATCCTCATTCTCCTTCCTTTTTGCACTTTCTTCCTAATTTCTTTAAAACCTGCGCACATCTCAACAATTTTGTTAGGATCTCATTTGTTTGTCATAAATCAACCAAAACCCACAAGGGGTGCCTAGATGCACTTTCAATCTCCCCCTTTTTGGTGATTGATGACAACCAATTGAGATTTACACAAATATGATAAAAATTCAGGTTTTCATAAAGTGTGCACATATGAGCTTTGAGCAAAATAGGCAATGTAGATAAGACATATGTGCACTCTTTACGGTGGGATACAAAACTATGTGTGTGAGCAATAATTTTTTATGTGAATATCATAATGGGCATAATCATAATATCATCAAGAATCTCAAGCATACATAGCAGTTTTTAACATAAACCATTGATCATAAGCATAACATAGTCATCATTTCACAACAAATGTCCAAAAGAATGAGAGAGAATCATTAAAGTTTTACAATACCAAAAGCAAGACAGAGTCGCAACATAAACACAAATAGAGCTCTCTCTCTCTCTCTCTAAAACTAAAGCTACAACCTAAGACTCCCCCTCAATCTCTCCCCCTTTGGCATCAAGGCACCAAAAAGAAGGAGAGGAGGGATCTACTTGTCACCGCCGGCTCATTCCTCGCTGTCGGTCCTTTCATCATCTTCATCATCAGGTTGAGGAGGAGGAGGTGAGGAACCACTCGTTGTGCCCCAAACGCCAAAGTAAGCAAGCTCGAAAGGTGAAACAGGTGGAAGCTCTGAGAAGTCAGAGGTGGAGTCCTCTAAGATGACTGGAGACCCAATAGGCTCAATCTCCAATTTTTTACAAATGGCTTTGATATTGTCCTTCATGTACCGCATTTCCACTTTTCTTGCCTTTTTCATCTTATGGACCCTCACCTCAGTCTTGCGGCAAGAACCAAAGATATCAACCAGGTACTTCGATCCCACTGGCAGATCCCTTGTTAGAAGGAGGGGCCCTTGAGCTAAATGGAGGTCTTTCCTCTCCTTTGGCTCTCCTAGGAGCCTCTTCACTCGAAACAGGGGATGGAGCAGTTGGAAGAACAACTTGAGGTGGCTTCTGAGGCCTTAAAGTTGTATGCTCAACATCCTTCACAAATTCTATGCCTGTGACCTTCTCTATCATAAACATGATATACGGTGCATAGCCACATGAGCAGTTAGGGGTGAAGGAGATGTTTACAATGTCGTTCCATATGTAGTCAAAGATGTCAAACTTCCTCTTCTTGCTAATCACTTTCATCAAGGTTCTCAAGTAACCTTGGACACTCCCTACATCTCCATCCTTTGGAGCAATGGTCTTCCGGATCACTCTATTGAGAACCATGAAGAAGGGCTTCATGTTCTTGGTCGAGGGGGGATTGTACTTGAGGCGAGTGTCATAGAGAAAGTCCATCTTATCCTTCTCCAGGACACCAAGATTGTGAATCACAATTGCATTGTTGTCAGTGTCCTCTAGATGCAGCAGCCTGGCAAACTCATCATATGTGACTGTGTACTTAGATCCATGAGTCATCCAAGTCACCCTTTCTTCTTCATCACTGGCAAAGTAGCAAGTTGCAAAGAATGAGCGATCACCTCATCATTCCAATTAACCTGAAGGCAAACAAGTCCTTTAAACCATGCCTCTTTATAGCCTCTGCCACTTCATCAAAAGCACCACAGCTTTTTCTTTCAAAATGGCTCCAGTCAATCCATTGGCTATGGACTACTGGAGTCTTCATCTGAAGGTACACGGAACTGTAGTAGTCCGCATGAAAGTGACTCCAAAATCTTGGGTCAGCTGCCTTCTTGCCACTACTATATGCATCGATCTTCTTGAGCTTCCATGCCACATCACTCCCCTTGCTATTGAATTTCTCTTCTGAGGGGTTTCTATTCCCTGTCTTGGAGCAGTCATCCCCAAGGGACCAATCGGACTGGAAGAAAGTCCCTTTCCTTTGCCCTTGGTTTGGAGTGGAGCCGTCGAACTAGGACAAAGCACATCTTTCCCTATGGAGGCAGGTTTCTTAGCTGCAACCTTCCGCCTCACCTTAGGTGGAGTGGGAGACTAGTCCGGTGTAACCACATACTAGTCCTTGGTCACCTGGACAGAAAAATACATAGACCTTTCATATATATTCTAATGTTCTTAAAAAGAAAATAGGGGTCAAAAACACACAAATAATCTTGATGAATATGATAAGTAAACATACAACAATCAAGTTATGACCATAATTCACCAAGATCAAGTAATTAACATGGTTTCTTTTGGAGAAAATAGAGAGAGATGATTTTTCAACACAATCAACATGATTTTGATGATGGCATACAGGTATGCAAGTTTTCAAGCCACATTCCGAGCATCAAGGATATTTAGTTCATTTCAGAGCTCACAAAAGCATTTTTCATCAAGTGGTTTGGTGAAGATATCGACTAGTTGTTTTTCAGTGTTGACATAGGAAATGGCTATGTCTCCTTTCATTGAGTGATCTCTCAAAAAGTTATGTCGGATGTCTATGTGTTTGGTTCTAGAGTGCTCAACGGGATTATGGGAAATTTTAATGGCACTCTCATTATCACGAAGGAGTGGAATACGACTCATATTGTAACTGTAATCTCTTAGAGTTTGTTGCATCCAAAGGAGTTGTGCACAACAACTCTCGGCTGCAACATACTCCGCTTCGGCCGTGGATAAGGCAATGGAATTTTGTTTCTTGGAGGACCAAGAAACTAGGGATCTACCTAGGAATTGGCAAGTACCGGAGGTACTTTTTCTATCTACCTTGCATCCGACATAATTTGCATCGGAGTATCCAATGAGATTGAATTTTGAACCTTTGGGATACCAAAGGCCTAGGTTGGGTGTATGAACTAAATATCGCAAGATCCTTTTTACGGTTGTCAAATGACATTCCTTAGGATTGGCTTGTAATCTTGCACACAAACATACACTCAACATGATATCAGGCCTAGATGCACATAAATAAAGTAAGGAGCCAATCATGGAGCAATATACCTTTTGATTCACGTTTGGTCCATCTTCATTGAGATCCAAGTGTCCATTTGTCGCCATGGGAGTCATTATGGGCTTTGCTTTGTCCATTCCAAACTTCTTGAGAATGTCTTGAGTGTACTTTGTTTGTCTTATGAACGGCCCGTCCTTTTGTTGCTTCACTTGGAATTCCAAAAAGTATCTCAACTCTCCCATCATGGACATTTCGAATCTATCTGTCATAGTCTTACTAAATTCTTGACAAAAAGATTTGTTAGTTGAACCAAATATAATATCGTCAACATAGATTTGGCAAACGAAGAGATCATCATCAAAGTGTTTAGTAAACAGAGTGTAATCAGCTTTACCAATCTTGAAGCCATTTTCAATCAAAAAATCTCTAAGGCACTCATACCAAGCTCTAGGAGCTTGTTTGAGGCCATAGAGAACCTTACGTAGCTTATACACATAGTCGGAGTACTCTTGATCTTCAAAACCAGATGGTTGCTCCATGTACACCTCCTCCTTGATCGGTCCATTGAGGAAGGCGCTTTTCACGTCCATTTGATAAAGCTTGAAATCATGGTGAGTAGCATATGCAAGTAATATACGAATCGATTCACGCCTAGCTACAGGAGCAAAAGTCTCGTCAAAATCCAAACCTTCGACTTGTGAGTACCCTTTGTCCACAAGTCGTGCCTTGTTCCTTGTTGCCACTCTATGTTCGTCTTGCTTGTTGCAGAAGACCCATTTAGTGCCGACGACATTGGACTTGGGTCTTTCAAAAAGCTCCCACACTTCGTTTCTTTTGAAGTTGTTCAATTCTTCTTGCATCGCCATCACCCAATCCGAATCTTTTAATGCATCTTCAACCCTGTATGGTTCCAAAGAGGATACAAAGGAATAGTGTTGACAAAATTAGCTATGTGAGATCCTGTTATTACCCCCTTTTGGATGTCACCGATTATATTATCGATGGGGTGATCTCTTTGGATGCTTTGGTGTACTCTTGAATGTGGCACTTGTGGTCCTGAATCTTCATTATTATCATCTTCTTATCCCCCTGGATAGTTGCCCTCATTGATGTTTTGATCACCTTGATCTTCTTGATGTTGATCTTGTGTGGAAGCTCCCCCTTGATCATTATCCTCCACTTGTGTTCATCTTCTTCATTTGCATTTGGAGGTGGCACTTGTGGTCGAACATCGCCCAACGCCATTCTTCTCAATGCTTGACATGGAGCTTCTTCTTGATCTAGCACATATTGATCAACTTGCTCTTCTTGAGAGCCGTTAGTTTCATCGAATACTACGTCACTTGCTACTTCAACAAGTCCAGAGGCCTTTTTGATGACACGATAGGCGTAGGAGTTCAAAGCATAGCCAAGTAGGAAACCTTCATTGGACTTTGAAGCAAACTTCGAAGCCCTAGGCTTCTTGTTGAGAATATAGCATTTTGAACCAAAAACTCGAAAGTATGAAATGTTTGGTTTGTTACCAATGAGTAGTTCATACGAGGTTTTCTTGAGTAGACGATGGAGATAGACTTGGTTTATGGCGTGACAGGTGTCCGAAGTCTTGTATTCATCGAGCATTGTCCTCACCATATCAATGAGTGTTCGGTTCTTCCTTTCGGCTACTCCATTTTGTTGAGAAGAATATGGTGCTGAAAATTCGTGCTTTATCCCTTCTTTGTCTATATATTCCTCAACTTGGGTATTCTTGAATTCTGTCCCGTTGTCACTTCGTATGTTCTTGATCCTCAACGAGAATTTATTTTGAGCACGCTTGATGAACTTTTTGAGGGTTCCTTGAGTTTTTGTCTTATCATGCAAAAAGAAAACCCACATGAAGCATGAAAAATCATCAACAATGACTAAACCGTATTTATTACCGACAATGCTTATGTAAGCAATTGGACTGAATAGATCCATGTAGAGGAGCTTGAGTGGTCTTGTTGTAGTCATGACATTCTTCGCGGGATGGGGTGCTCCTACTTGCTTCCTGGCTTGACACGCTCTACAGGGTCTGTCTTTCTCAAAAACAACATCCTTTAAACCATGGATGTGATCGCCTTTTAGAAGTTTTTGAATATTCCTCATACCAACATGTGCTAGCCGTCTATGACACAACCAACCCATGTTCGTCTTTGCAATCAAGCATCTGTCAAGTTCGGCTTTACATTTGTTGAATTTAACTAGATAAAGTTTTCCCTTTAACACACCCTTGAATGCAACCGAGTTATCATTTCTTCTAGAGACGGCCACACCCTCATTAGTGAATAAACAATTATAACCCTTGTCACATAATTGAGATATGGACAAAAGGTTATAATCCAAGGAATCAACGTGTAATACATGAGAAAGAGTATGTTGTGATGAAATTGCAATTTTACCTGTACCAAGCACTCTTACTTGACTATTATCACCAAAGTAAATGCCTTCGCTTGGATCTTCATTTTATTCATATTCCACAAATAATCTTCTTTCTCCGGTCATGTGATTGGTGCATCCACTATCTAGCACCCATTTAGCTCCACCGGATGAATAGGCCTGCAAAAGACAAATTATACCTTGGTCTTAGGTACCCTTGGGTCCTTTGAGGTTAGTCACAAGTGATTTAGGCACCCACACATGAGACTTGGTGTTCCCATGGTGTGGCCCAACATATTTAGCATAAACTCTACCAAGATTACTTTTCATAAGTACATGTGAAGCATAAAATGTTCTAAATAAAATTTGTTGTTCATATGAGTTAACAATGTTCATTTTATCAAGGTTATCTTGTTTTCCAACTTGAGAAGTGTTTCCCTTGACAAATGCAATGTGTTCCTTGTTATTCTTGTGGCTTCTAGCGTTTTGCTTTTCACCATAAGAATACCCAATGCCATATTTGACATTAGGAGGTCTTGTGACTGAGTATGCACTGCGTGCATACTTGACCTTCTCCTTGTCAAATATGCCACTTTGAGAAGAACGCTTGTCCTTTGTCAAGTTTGGCTTTTCCTTCAACTTAGTGTTATTTTTAGCACATGTACAAGCAATGACAGTTTCAAATTTTATATGTTGAGAAGGTGAGCTTGAAGAGGATGAAGAACCACTTTGCTTGAGTGACTCAACTTGTACCTCAAGGATCTTAATAGCCTTGGTTAAGTTAGCAAGTTCATCCTTGATGGTCATGTTTGAGTCTTTTAGCTTCAAACAAGCTTCCTTGCTTGAAGCTAACTCAAGTTCCAGTGAATTACTTCGCTCCTTTTCAAGCTCAAGGATCTTTTTGATCCTAAGATATTCTTCCTTTTTGAGGATGATCATATCTTCTTGACGATCAACAAGGTCCTCCTTATCAACACGCCTCATTTTGGGTTTTTGTTTGTCCCTTTGTCTTCCTTCATTTGAGATACCACCCTTTCTTCTTCTCATCATTTTCTTGAACTTCTTAATGAACAAGATCATGTCTTCTTCATCAATATCACTGCTTTCATCATCGATGTCATCTTCTCCATGAGTTTCTCGAGCTTCTTTTGATGCGGGTTTGCAAGTTGACTTCAAAGCAACTCCCTTCTTCATTGCCGAGGTAAGATCGGCAATTTCCTTGACATGCTTGGCTTGCTTCTCTATCATTTCAAAGTTGATGATCTTGCCAAGAAGTTCGTCCGGGGTCATTTTCCGATACCTGGGGCTTTCTCTAATAATGGAGCATAGGGTCACATTATAAGGCATGAATGCTCTGAGAATCAGCTTTACGACCTCATGATCATTCCACTTCTTGTTGCCATAAGCTCGGACTTTGTTGATGAGATTGTTGAGTCTATTGTGCATGTCTTGTGGTGATTCATATTCTTCTATAGCGAATCTTCCCAATTCACCTTCAATCATCTCGATCTTGGCTTTGCGTACATGGCGATCACCTTCATGTGCGGTTTTTAGTGTGTCCCATATCTCCTTGGCGATTTTGAGTCCATCCACCTTCGTGAACTCGTCTCTGCTCAGTGATGAAGTAATCGCAGCTACAACTTGAGCATTCCAATGAATGGCTTGTTCTTGGCTTGGAGTCAGCTCTTCATCATCATCCGTGATATCTATCCCTGTACACACTATATGCCAAAGACTTGGGTTAAGTGAGATGAGATGCATTTTCATATTTTGTCTCCACATTGAATAGTCATTGCCATCAAAGTAAGGTTCTTTCCCTAGAGGAATTAATAAGTAATGACTACTGTTAGAATTCAAACGGTCATAGTTAAAAGGATATCAGGAGTAGTCGGTGTGACTACTCTCCTTCTTCTTTTCATCGTTGATCTTCTTCTTCCCTTTTGGGGAGAGAGCCTTCTTCCGTAGAAGAGCCTGGAGTTGAAGAATTTCCTTGTCATTGTCCTCACAGTCTTGAATTGCATCGAGGACCTTCTCCAACTTTTGTGTCTTTTCATCATCACCCTTCTCGTTGTTGAAGTTCTTGTTTACATCCTTGATGTCCGACATCGTCTCTTCGAGCGGTGAGTCTCTTTTGAAGAGTTTGGCTCTGATACAAATTGAATGTAGCCTATAGGGGGGGGTGAATAGGCTTTTTGAATTTTTGTCGATCCCTGAAACACTTAATAGATTTATCAAATACATGGAGATTGGACTAGTCCGGTACTGTGAAGACTAGTCCGGTATACGCGAACTAGAAAGATCAAGATTGATCAGTAATTTCACTTCTAGTACCCTATGCAGCGGAAAGTAATTTGCAACTTGGATGTATTATGACAATGAAACAATATATGTCAAAGACCAATTTTAATTTCAATGTTTCAACGTGAGTTTCACAAGATAATATAAACCCTAGAATATGATGAACAATGAAACAAAAGTGTGTGAGACAAGATTTTATCCCGTGGTTTGATTCCCACAGAGGAAACCTACATCCACGTTGAGGAGTCCACGGAGGACCGGGTCTTCACCAACCCTACCCTCGTCAAATCGCCATGGAGGCCGATTCTCTTCCACTAATCACAAAGGGGCAAATAACTCGTTTAAGGGGACTTCTCACAAGTTGAGGGATCCCCAAGAATTACAATGAAGAACACCACCAAACACACTCGAAAGATATACAATAAACAACAAGAGTGTGCGAGAGATCAAACCCAAGAGCTCAAGATCGTGTGGAACAAGTCTCTCCTTTGATCAATTGCTAATCCTCAAAGATTTGATCCTTTTAGGGTTAGAATGTGTGGAGAGATGTGTATTTTGAGCTCTTAGAAGGTGTGACGGCACAGGGGTCGAGTGATATTGATGTATGGCCGCACACCTCTTTTTATACTAGGGTTTCCAAAAGTTACTGTTAGGGTTTGCGATGTCCGGACTAGTCCATGGTGGACTCTGGACTAGTCCGGTGTGCGGCGTGTGGAAAACCCTAAGTGTTGAGATATATTGGACTAGTCCCTTACAAGTGCGGACTGGTCCGTTTTTAATCAGAAACTTTTCGGAATAGTCCGGTTGATATCGGACTAGTCCGGTGTAGTGAACACCGTGAAGAACTGTGGACAAGTCCACACTTGGAGGGACTTGTCCGATTTTTGTGAGAGAGTTTTCGGACAAGTCCGACTGATATCGAACTTGTCCGGTGTAGTGAGAAGTTGTGGGGCTAAGGACAAGTTTAGACTTAGAGGACTTGTCTGATTGTAGTCAGAAGATAATCGAACTAGTTCGATTGATATCGGACTTGTCCGTTTTTGTGCAGATGTGAAGTGTTAAGGACTAGTCCGCACTAGGATGGACTAGTCCGATCTTAGTCAGAGAGATATCGGACTAGTCCAGTGTATATCGGACTAGTCCGATTTTCCTATGAATTGTGCAATGAGTTGAATTATTGTTCACTTGAGCTTTTGGGGTGTGTTTCTCCAACACACTCCATACAAAATAATCTAATCTTTTCAGCTCTTAAGCTCTTTTCACTTTATATCCTCATTCTCCTTCCTTTTTGCACTTTCTTCCTAATTTCTTTAAAACCTGCGCTCATCTCAACAATTTTGTTAGGATATCATTTATTTGTCATAAATCAACCAAAACTCACAAGGGATTCCTAGATGCACTTTCAGGAGTGGAACCCTTCTTCATCAAATCCAGGGGGCCCAGTGAGCAGAAGCCAGAACCCAAGGTTCCGGTCTTCACCGAGCCTCACTGGACTCTCTACTTTGATGATTTTGTGCAAAAGCAGGGGGCCCGAGCTGGAATTCTTCTCCTCGCACTGAGCAGGGAGAAGGTCAAGTACATGTTACACCTTGACTTCAAGGCAACCAACAACATGGCGGAGTATGAAGCTCTCATCTACGGGCTCAAGGTGGCGCTATCATATGGCGTCAAGCAGATGCCGGTGAAGGGTGATTCGCAACTCATTGTCAAGCAAGTCAAAGGCGAATGCAGCTGCAATAACCCACAACTCGCTACTTACCTCCTTGAAGTCCAGAAGCTCCAGAAGGACTTCACGTCCTGGACCTCTGCCATGTCCAGCGTCTCAACAACGCTGAAGCTGATGAACTCTCGACGAAGGCCATAAACAGAGCTCAAGATCCCAACAGAGTTTTTGTCAGGAGGTTGTCAAGACCTACCGCTCAGCCTGCCGAACTGGGCGAAAAGGGTGAGACCAGCACCCAAAAGCTAGCGGTCCAGGTGGCCCTATTACCATGGCGTCCACCAAGGATCGTAGGCGCTGCAGGAAGCTCCAAGCAACCCAGCACGCAAGATTCGGAGGCTCAAGATAGCTTCGATGCATGGATCTCAGAGATCTGGAGCTACTTGAAAGACAACATCCTTCCTGAAGATGGAGCTTCCGCTGATTGAATCGTCAGATTGGCTACAATATACATGCTAGTAGAAGGGGATCTCTACCGGCACGGTGCCAACGGCATTCTAATGTGGTGCATTGCCCGAGAAGAAGGTCGTGAGCTCCTTGCGGAAATCCATGGAGGCGAGTGTGGGAACCACGCGTCTTTCTGCACGTTGGTCGGTAAAGCCTTCCGACATGGCTTTTATTGGCCTACAACACTCCAGGATGCAATTGAGCTGGTAAAAAAGTATGAAGCGTGATAGTTCCACGCGAAACAAATTCACACACCGGCTCAGTCGCTGCAAATGATACATCCTACATGGCCATTCGTTCTGTGGGGGATGGATATTTTGGGACCTTTCCCGAAAGCCGTCGGAGGTTACAATTTCCTATATGTCGCCATCGACAAGTTCACCAAGTGGTCGGAAGCAACTCTAGTTGTGACAATCAACAAGCAATCTGCTATCAAGTTCTTGGAGTCCATAGTCTGCAGATTTGGAGTTCTAAACAGAGCCATAACTCACAACAGCACCCAATTCACAAGTGCAACATTCCAAGAATATTGTGGAGACCTCAACATTCACATCAGCTACGCATCAGTAGCTCACCCGGCAAGTAATGGCCAAGTCGAGAGAGCAAATGCAAAAATATTGAAAGGACTCAAGACACACACATATGAGCGTCTGAAGAAACATGGAGCCAACTGGATAGAGGAGCTTTCGTCCTCACTGTAGGCGAGCAGGACAACACCTAACCGGTCAACTAGAGATACACCCTTCTTCTTGGTGTATGGAGCTGAAGCAGTCCTTCCTCCGGAGATTACCATGGGGTCACTTTGGGTCTGTACCTTCGATGAAGCCTCGCAGGACAAGCTCCGGCGTGAAGACCTTGACCTCGTCGACAAGGGAAGGTGCCAAGCACCTGTTCAGAATGCACGATATCGCCAAGCGCTCCGGCGCTATCACTAAAGGCATGTGCGCAATCAACGGCTTGAAGAAGGCAATCTGGTGTTGCGGAGAATACTAACTCGTGAAGTGATGAACAAATTGTCCCCCAACTGAGAAGGTCCCTTCCGAGTGATCAAAGTATCCCGTCTCGAATGTGTTCGCTTGGCAACAGAGGATGGGACTCCGCTTCCCAAACCATAGAACATCGAGCACATCCATAAGTTTTATGCTTAGTTTCACGGAGGTGAGTCTGTAATTACACATAATGTAAATTATAGAGTCTACAAACAGAGTCGGGTAGGTCCTCAAGGAGAATATCTGGACCCCTTCGGGAGGGTCTGGGTAGTTCAAGCACACTTAACTTGGTCATCGTACCTAAAGTGTAGCTTACCTATCCTCGGTTAGAACAAGATGAATAGCACACTTGGCATGGTTCCGTACCCTAAGTGTGTCCTTGTCTCCCCTATAATTAGGACATTTAATGAAAGACATTATTGTGTGAAAACAGACTCCACGTGCATTAATTTTGTACAGGCTTGTTTCTTTTATCTTTCCCTTCTTGTCTATAATGAAGTAGTGCAATTCTTTTTTAGATTTAGTCCAAGTTATTCATATGATATAGAAGTTATATTGTTAATCTTTTTTGGATCTTAGCATTGCTAGATGGTCTACTCGCCTGAATGCCAAAGCCGATGATGGGTCTGGAGTGTGCTATCAACTTAGCCTGGTCAAGCACCCTAAGTACGCCACTCTACCTATATTCCGGCAGGCCTCAGTAGGGCGGGTCCAGAAGGCATCTAAATCTGAAGATATTACATCGATATACTTGTTATTATGTTGAGTTTCTTTGGATCTAAAATTCAAATAAGAACAATAAGTCGCAAATAATTTATAGATGAGAGGACGAATTTTACTGTTTTTCTTGTCTTTAATATGCAGGAAAAATGAAAAACTCATCATGATGGTGGTCGATGTTGGAGCTGCTAAGCTCCGACAACCCCCAGGGGGCTCGTCATCGACGTTTTATAAGTTGAAAGTGGGCGTCCTCAAAAAACACCCTTGGTGGCCAGCTCTTGACGGGAAGAATTAATGGCAATCTAAACGGTGATGGTGGAGAAATCACCCTGAGGGGGTCCGTCGTCGACGTATTAAATGTTGACAGTGAACACCGTTGAAGTCAGGAAGCTCCGGCAATCCCACGGAGCCCGTCGTCGACGCTCTACACGTTAGCAGTGGGCGTTGTCGGACCTACCAAGCTCCAGCAACCCCCAGGGGGCCGCCGCCAATGCTCTACATGTTGGCAGTGGGCACCGTCGGACCTACAATGCTCCGACAACCCCCAGGGGGGCCGTCGTCGATATTTCTAAGCGTTGATAGTGGGCGCTGTCGGACCTACAAAGCTCCGACAACCCCCATGGGGGTCGCCGTCGACGTTCCTAAGTGTTGATAGTGGGTGCCGTCGGACCTAACAAGCTCCGACAATGCCCAGGGGGGACGCTATCGACGTCCCAAAGGGTCCCTGGAGATGTCGGAAGTAAACTTCAGAACTCTGAGCTATCGATTTGGCTACGAGCGAGGAGTGAAGTGATCAAGACATTGTCAAATCCTTTTGGTACATGTTCCCAATCAAAATTATGTACATCTACCAGGGGACCAACAATATAAAGGACAATGCATTGAAGACACACAAAAAAAGTTGAATTCATTCATTCAAAAGATTGGATTTCATTGATTCAAAACGAGGATTACAAGTGAGGGCAGAAAAAAGTAAGATCTAATTATTGGAGGTCCTATGGAAAAAGGAGGCAACTTTCTGGGCAGCTTCTTGAATGTTGGCCTTGGCAGCATCTTATTCTTCAATAATGGGTCCTTCAACTACCGGATCTAGAGATAGTTGAGGATCCCGTCTTTTGAAACACATCAACACATATACGGCGATGTTCTTGGCCAGAGACTTCCCCACTGTCTCCAGTTGGTCGACAATGACATCACCCATTGCATCTAGCTTGTTGCTGGTAGAGCTCAATGCCACTAGCGCCTTATCCAGCTCCGGGTCAGCCGGACGTACCTGACTGAATCCAAACGGCAGCAAAGCTTTGTTGGCATGCCCCAGGAAGTCCCAGACTTGCTGGGACTCAGTCGCCCTCAAATTCCTAAGTTCCTCCAGTGACCTTCTGGCGGCCCCAAGCTCCGAACCTTCCCAGGCGATGCGCTCGACCTCCTTGGCATGTTGTTGAATACTTTCAGCCACTTGCTTTTTACGGTCAGCGAGCTCCATCTCCTGTAGGTGGATGCGGTTTCGATGGTTCGCCAGATCCTTCTCCCTGCCCTTTACTTTCTTCTTTCTGGTGGCGTCTTCAGTCTCTCTCTAGGAGAGTTCCTGTCCCACCTACCAAATGTTCTCCTCTTCTTGCTTGCACCACAATTCAAATTTTTTGGTGCGGTCGGCCAAGCTTTGCTCTCCCAGAGACAACCTCTGAGCGAATTCTTCCTCCCTCCTCATGATGTCCTCCTGCTTCTCCAGGAGTTTCTCCTCCCTCTCGTCGAGGGACTCCCGACGCTTGAGGAGTATATCATTCAGGTCTTTGAGGTTGTCCTGACGCTCATCAGCAACCTCATTTTTCTCCCGAGCATGCTCGAAAATTTCTCGAGTCTTCTCGTTGAGAGCCTTGATGGCAGCCTCCCGCTCATTTAGCAAGTGGTCCATCAGTGCTAACCGAGCCTTCTCCTTGGCCACCCATTCCTTCTGGTCAGCTAGCCTCGACTGCGCCAGCTTCGTATCAAAATGAATTCTGTTGCACCAACGCCTTAAGGTGTTGCGCTCTTCTTCGATAGCTTTGCTTTCATAGTCAAAGGCAAGTTGGACCTGACGAAGAGTGGAGTAGGCATTTTCTATGGACAACACCAGAGGGATTGGCTCCGGACCATCCTGAACCTCTTCCGCCAGCTCGAGCAGATCTTCAAAAACAACTGAGGGGCCCCAAGGTGCGAGCTCCCTCCCCAGCAACTCCATGTCGGCTGGACCAATCGACAGAAGATCCTCCAAGTCCACAACACTCGGAGCTGATGTGGAAGGTCCCCTTGCCTAATCTTCTATTGTCGGCTCAGTGGGTGGAGGACCTGTAACCGCACCTCCGGGGTAATCACCTCAGGGGTGGGCACTGTGGCTTCGTTCGGAGCTACCAACACCTCTGGCTCAGCGGACGAGACTTCAACTTCATCCGGCGTAGGTGTCGAAGCTTCAACTATTTCTGGCTCTGGAGCCAGAGCTTGGGTTACCTCCGGCTCAGGTGCCGGAGCTTCTGCCGTCTCTGGCACTGAAGCCGGAACTTTAACCGCCAACTCTAAGACCGTCGACACTTCATCATGAACATCTCCTCCATGGTTCAGCGATACCACGGGAGCTTCAGGCATTATCTCTGGATCCAGATCCACAACAGCTGGTGCCGGAGCTGTCGTGTCATCAGCCACCACTTGGGGAGGCACCGGGATCGAGGCGGGAGCCTCTGCGTGCACAACCTCAGTTGCTGCAACAGGCGCCGAAGCTTCGGCTTTCTTCTTCGACATCCTGTAAGCAAAGATCAAAAAATTCGAAATAAGAAAACGATAAAAACAGCAACTCAAGGTGAGGATACAATGCTTACCTTGGGAGGCTTCCACCCCAATCGCCGCGGAACTTCTTCTTCTGAGGTCCAGGGTCAGAACCCACCAGACCTGGTGAGGAAGAAAGCCCAAATCTCAGGTGGGAGCTTGCAGCAGCGGTAGGCATTGCCTCAGCCGGGAATTCCCTCAGCTGGGAAGGACCTCCAGACCTGGAGCCCATAGCCAGCACTAGGGTCGAGGTCGACCTATCAGAGCTAGCGCCCCTCGAGGACGCCGGCACCGAAGGAGGCGTGGCCGCTGAAGCTCTGCTTGGCTGCGGGGGAAGCTGTTGGAGATGGAACCGACCTCAGGGATCTCCCATCAGCATGTCTCAGCTTCCTATTCCGACTGGAAGATTCGGCCGGCAATTTGTTCTTGCCCTTGCCCTTGCCGACGTCATCAACCCTCTGGCTTGGAGCGATGGGAGTCACCCTCTCCGAAGCTCCAGGAATTGCAAGCCCGGAGGTCCCATGCCTCTCAACCAGGCCGAGGTCATCCAACTCCAGCATCCCCCTTCAGAGCTCCCTCCTGATCTCAGGAACCATGTTCAGAGGGAGGAATTTCACTGGAGGTGTCAAAGAGTCTTGGGAGATAGCCCCGTGTTGAAGTTTCTAGAGGTGAATCTTCAGTGCTCCTTCATTCAGATTGGTCCGAAGGCCAACCTCGATCCAGTTGTGGTCCATCTCACTGTTGAAAGCCCAGGCGGGCCACTCTCTCACCTTCAGCGGAGCCCACCGGTTCGTCAGGAAGTTGCCAAAGACCATCTGAGGGGTCACTCCACCCTCCACGCATTGCCGAATCCAAGTCAGGATGGGCTTGTATGCTTCAGACAGCTATGGAGCTGCGTTTCGGGCGTCGGTGTCAACATTGGGGAGGCTAGTGGGTAACTCCAGCATGTCATGATGATCCACTGCGATGATCACCCAATCCTTCTTCTAGTTGTCTCACTTTCTGGAGGGGAAGGTCCTCAAGTATTTGAAGGGGCAGTTCTTGCGCTTCACAAAGTAGTAGAAGCCAATCATCTCGCTCTCCTTCCCCGTGGTGTGGACCGTGAAGAAGGTCCGGAAGAGCTCGATGCACAGCAGCACAGCCACCCACATCTTGCAGAAGTGGACGAAGGTCGCCACTAGTAAGAAGGAGTGGGGGTCGAGGTGATGAAGCTGGAGTCCGTAGAAATCCAGTAGCATCAGCAGGAAGCTTGAGAAGGGCGGGATCAGACCCACCATGGCGTACGCTGAGAAATAGATGATCTCGTCGGCGTGCTCTTTCTTGAAGGGAAGCTTGCCAAAACGGATCGCGTTGTTGAGAGAGTCGCTGGACCATCCCATGTAGGTCCGGACCCTCGACATATCCTCATCACTATTGATCTTGTTGTGGGGAAGACCCAACTCCATCGTGGCAAAGTGGAGCAAAAGTTGGGAAGGTCATGCAAAGGTGGAGAGGCTCTGAGCGCAAGTTTGATTGAAAGCGTAAAGAGTCCTCAAACTGTGCAAGCTTTCCTTCTTAAGTAAGCCTCCGCAACGCTTGGATGGAAATCACGTCGGGATCAAGATTTCATTTCAAAAGATTACCCCATCAATGACAAATGGTCCCAGGTCCACTCCGGCGGAAAAGTCGAAGTTATTACCCCAGGTGAACTGTTGTCATGATGGGAAGTTGGAAGCCCAAGTACGACGACCTGACAGGGCGCTCAGAACCGATACGATTTTCGTATTGGGAACCGGCGACCTTCAATTTCGTGAGATTTGCACGCCAGGATCTCACCTGTCGTGTCAAGAAGATCCACGTGACGATGGTTTAACTGCAGGCTGTCGCCCCAATGACCCATGAAAAGACCTTTGAAGCCATAGCGCAGGAATCAAATATGGCCCCACCACTAGTAGAATAACTTCATCCAAAGGGTTTCTCCTAGAGGTGGGCTTGGGGGCCACTGTGGGTACCCTACGTACCAGGTACCCCACGATACCGCAAGTAAACTCACAGAGTTCCACCAGCCGAGTTGAAGACCTCCGAAGGCTACACGTGTCCCGCAGCACAAGACTCACCTCCCTCGTTCGGATAGCTCCGGCACTGCCATGTGTAACATGAGGCCATACCTAACTCCCTGCACAGGGAAGCTCCGGTCATGCCATGTGTCTAGTGGCCCTGGACCTAACCCCCAGTAGAGGGAAGCTCCGGTGCTGCCACGTGTATAGCAGCTCTGGACCCGCCTCCCCACAGAGGGAAGCTCCGGAGCTGCCACATGTCGGGCCTCCGGACCTAAGCTTGCAACAGGAAGACTACCGGATCTCCAACAGCGTAGACATTCAAGGGGCAGTTAAAGTAGCCGTTACAAGATCTGATTATGTGTCATTAATGCCATGTTAATGATACAAGATTAGAGGACTGTTAATACCGGTAATGCCACCATTAAGGCACCTTATCGCCCTGATAATTACACTTAATACATGCAGATTGTGTATAGGTGATTGAATACCGTCGGGGCCACATGCCGGGCCAGGATAACAATGTAATGGCTAGTCCTTGGACTATAAAAGGATTGCGCTGCATGGTAGAAACCAAGTCCAATCAAGCAAGCTCATACGCACACAAGCACACACTCATACAATCAACAACCACCCCGTGGAGTAGGGTATTACGCTCAGGCGGCCCAAACCACGTATAAACTCTCATGCCATCATCTTGTTCATAATCTTACGCGCGTCCCAACCGAATATGAACCTATGCGGACTACACTTTAGTAGTACCGAGGAAAGTATCGATCGCACACTTCGAATATTTCATTCTTCATGAGAAATTCATGTAGTTCAATGTTCCCTTAGTGGACTGTGTTATTTGAATGGCTCGCCTTGACCACTATGAGTCATGGTGTATTGTATTTATAGAGAAATGTATACTTGAAATGTTACAAGTGTTCCAAAAATAGAATATTTCCTAACATGTATAAATATAGACTTCTATACTTAACATATTTTGTACCATGTATACTCTCAATGTATATGGCGGTCAATCCACCACACTAGTGAAGAATAATATCCTGTCATCCACACTGTTGAAGAATAATATTTTGCCATCTATAGAGACAACATACTATGTTTAATACCCCCTCAATCTGGACGTAGTGCAACAATGTTCTTATTGCAGCAAAAATTGCTAAATAATGTAACCAGCAATGGTTTTGTCATGATGTCTGCAACATGATCTTTTGAGGAGATGATCTGCACAACGAGCTCTCGAGTAGAGACACGTTCACGGACGAAATGGTGGTCCACTTCAACGTGCTTAGTCCGACGATGAAAGATCAAATTTGCCGATAGATAATAGCTCCAATATTATTACACTACAGAGTTGGCATTTGCAAAGTGAAATACCAAGTTCACGCAGTAGAACTTGCAGTCAAATAATCTCGACAGTGGCATCTACGACAACCATATATTCAACCTCTGTACTAGAATGAGAGACCATCGGTTGTTTGTGTGAACTCCATGAGATTAAATTTCCACCAAAAAATATGGCATAACCACCAGTACCCCAATGATCATCGGGATTACCCGCCCAATCAGCATCTGAAAACACGCTCAACAAAGAGGAGCAAGATTTAGTGAAACAGGGACCCATATCAGTAGTATCATGAAGATATCTCAATATTCGTTTCACGGCTGCCCAATGATCCGTTGTTGGAGTAGAGAGAAATTGGCAAAATCTATTAACAAAAAATGAAATATTCGGACGAGTTAACAAAAGATATTGAAGGGTCCCAACAACACTTCGATAGCGGGTAACATCTTCTATAGAAAGTTGTTCACCACCAGTAAGCATCAATTTATCACTAGGGACTATAGGAGTCCCAACTTCTTTAGAGGAGAGCATATTCGTCCGAGTCAATAAATCATGGATATATTTGTATTGTGTCAAAATGAGTCGTTGAGGGGTGTGTGGAACCTCAATTCCAAGAAAATAATTTAGAGGGTCAAGATCTTTAATAGCAAATTCTGCCCGAAGTTGATTGAGAAGACGCTACGACCATTGAAGAAGAGCTAATTATAATAATATCATCCACATAAATGAGCATATACATATGGATGCCTTCCTTGTTGAATATAAACAATGAGACATCAGCTTTGGAGGCACAAATCCAAGTTGTAACAGCTTTGAGCTGAGACGAGTAAACTAGACACGAGGTGCTTGTTTGAGGCCATAGAGAGATTTGTCCATCTTGCAAACATAAGAAGGATGATTGGAATTTACAAATTCAGGTGGTTGTTTCATATAAACATCTTCATGAAGAAAACCATACAAAAATGCATTATCAATATCAATTTGTCAAATAGTCCAACCGCGGGACATAGCAAGATATAATAAGAGTCGAATAGTGGTAGGCTTGACAACCGGACTAAACATGTCATCATAATCAATCTCACACTGTTGTTTAAAGCCCTTGGCAACTAACCTTGCTTTATAGTGATAAATAGGACCATCCGACTTTTGTTTCATTTTGAAAATCCATTTGCAAGTCCAGCACGAGGAGGAACCAAATGTCAAGTCTTGTTTTTAATCAGTGCTTGATATTCATCAACCATAGCCTGAAACTAGAGAGGATGTTCCATAGCAACAATATGACATGTAGGTTCACAACAAGATGTGCGTACCATGGAATAAGTAATTGTCGAATATTATGTTTTAGTCTGGTGCCATACGGATGTGTAGGAGGATCAGAAGATCGGCCCGCTGGATCCGGGGCAGAAGACCCCATGATAGCTCCGGGTGAAGCCGCGCCCGGGAGAGACAGCGGGTCCAATACAGACCCAAATGGGATATCCATACTTGGTGCGCTTGGTGGATATGCGGCTCAGATGATTCTTTTAATGATAGTGTGGTTGGAGCATCAGGAATGTTAGGCGTAGCGTCCAAGACAAGTGCGTCAGACTGATATGGCACTCCCGGTGTATCCATCTGCGATGTAATATTTTCTGCAGCCAACAAGTTAGCAAGTAAAGATGTTTGTATATGATCATATCTCGAACTAGTACTACTGCTATCTGTAGGATCGAAGAGCACGTGAAAAGCTACCAGAGGGGGGTGAATGATAGATTTAAAAATCTTACGCAGCGGAAACAATTAAACCCCAACCCCTTCGGTAGAAAAATGATCTGTTAAAGAAATCATGTGTGAGACTAATATAAACGTGTTTCACCGTGACAAAAATGATATATATATGAGAGAATCAAGTCACGAAGACAACACAACAAGAATCACTCAAATCCGTCGAGAAAAACTCAAGTTATGATCGAAAGATCAAACAAAGGTCAATCTGCCCTACCCGAGAAAAAAAAAACAGTTCTGGAACGCTGCAAAGAAACTCGTGTAGATCATAGACCACAAATCCAATGACCGTGAAATTTTGACAGATGATAGATAACAAAGTTGTGAATACAACCCAAAAAGAATCATATCAATTGGATCTGTAAAACTAGAGTTATGATAAAACCACCAACGAAAGGTAGTGCTGTCCAGAAACTCGACGAGTAAAACTTGTCTGGAACAAGTCGGACGAACAAGGCACAAAAGTTCCTTCAAACTACGAGTTTTATTCAATATAACACAACAGGAACAGCCCCAAAGTCATGCACCACGAGCTCTGGGCTCCCTTGGTTATATAACCAGCCCTTAGGCCAACCCAATATCAACTAGGACTCCAATCCTACTCAGATCACGAATCGTAACTTTCCATAACTGCTCAAGATTCTTCTATACGCAGATAGAAGCAATCTTAAGACTTCCAAACACCTTAGTAATGTATCCCACATTCCTAATCAACTCAAATTCGTGCCCACACGAAATCCTATCATAACCAACTCGATACTTTCCATACCGAGCAATAACCGACTTCGCCGCAGCTGAAGTCATCAACCGATACGATCCGATCCTTCCAACCAGATCTTCCCATCCATAAACCATCCTCGGAAACATGTTGCCACGTCATGCACCGCATGCATACGTGCAAACACCTTCCTTCGACGTCCAGTAACCTTCATATGCACTGCCCTTGATTCAATCATCCTGCGTGACCTCCTGATCAACTCAACCACAGTTCCTTCCGAACTTGGTTGTTGGAACCTCATCTCCTCCCTAAGACTAGTCCAATGGATCCTGTCACCAGCCATGACTTGAACTCAAGCAACACCTACACATGAATAAACAATCAATCCATACGAGCCCAAGTCCTCGACTTGACTCAAGTTAGTTCCGAACACAACACCTTACGTGAGAACCTCACATAAGCATGTTGCAAAAACACAGTAACAATATCATCCATGTCAACCAAAAACGCATCAAAGACTTAGCAAATGAATATTAAGCAATCTTTCTATAGATGTAAAGCAAGTACGAAACATTGCAAATGAAAAACAGAAGCATTGCGGTCAAGTTCCGGACCTTGCCAGAGCAACCCGGACCTTGAGCCGGAGCTAACAAAAGCTAGTAGAACCTAGTGTCGGAGCTTACCAAAACTAGTACAACCAAGAGCCGGAGCTAGAAAAATCAACTAGGAGCTTAGCAAAAACACGTCGTAGCTATCAAAGACATGTCGGAGCTAAAGACAAAACTCATCGAAGCTAACCAAAACTAGTCGGACCTTAATAAAAAGGTGTTTTGGTGATATTCAAAACTTTTATCGTCAAAGCAAGTGTATTTACTACATGCCAATGTATTCAGCACACATAGGTCCTACAATCTCCCCCTTGATGAATGCATTGGCAACACCATTTAAAATCCGAACATTGGCTTATTCACGTAAAAGTTTTGAAGGCAATTTCTCCCCCTTTGTAAATCAAAAGTAAAATGAGAAGAAAATCCAAAAATTATCCCATATTATCTCTCCCCCTTTATTATCTCTCCTTATGCACATATTCTCTTTCTCTTCATGTTTATCTCTCCCCTTTGATAATGTATTCAGCAAGTCATGAGCATATAAACAAATTATCTCTCCCCCTTTAGTTGTTATGAGCATATAAACAAATTATCTCTCCAACTTTAGTTGTTATGAGCATATTATAACATATACATATAAACAAAGCCCATCCAAGTCATACTATCAGGTACCTTACATTATCACATCAATGAGATACATAAAGTAGTGTAAGTCATGCTAGAGATCAAATGTAATTTTCAATTTAAGCAAGTCATGATCTCACAAACTTAACTATTTCAAAACCTGAAAGCATGACACTAGTCGCTGCATTTTATTATTTTTCAAAGCATAAATTTAGATCATATGATATTTGCAAGAGATTATATGCGCATTTGACTTATTCTAACCAACCAAGCCAAGCCTATGTCATTTGACAATCAGAAGCTTAAGGACATGGTTTTAGTCATACACAACTTCTTCCAAGTTCATATCTAAGTGCAATGATAAGCCATCTCAAAAGAAGAAGTGTGATGCATGCATATTCTCTTGATCTATTCTCAATTTATATTTGTTCATAAAAACTCAACATGTGAGTTGATTACTTGATTAATTCTTAATGATTAAAAGCACTTGTGAACATGTAATAGTTCAAAACAGCAAGAAAGTTCGACCATGACCAGTTTTTGTGTAAGTAATTATTCCAATTACTAGACATGGCAAAAACTACAAAATGTATAACACGAATAATGTAGTAAGAACTTTCAGCATGTAAAAGGAATCACAAAGTCATATATGTATGAAATACTATGCTCATATTATTTTAATTTCATATTCACACATAGACTTCTCAAGTTTCAAAACTCCCCCTCAATTTAAGCCATGAGGATGCATAACCCCTATTTCACTACGAATGTAACAAAAACAAGTGATATCTCGGAGAAAGTGATACCTAATGTCAATGTTCTTAGTTCTAGAATGTTGCACGGGGTTTTTAGCAACGCAAATGGCACTAGTGTTATCACAGAACAGTGGAACACTATCTAGATCAACCCCATAGTCCTTAAGTGTTTGAACAATCCAAAGAATTTGTGAGCAAGCACTAGCAGGAGCTACATATTCAGATTTGGTTGTGGATTGTGCAACTGAATTTTGTTTTCTAGAGGACCAAGCAACAAGAGAATTACCAAGAAAATGACAAGCATTGGAAGTACTTTTCCTATCAATCCTACAACCCCCAAAATCAGCATCTGAAAAAGCTTTCAAAGTAACGGTTGAGGAAGAAGGAAGAAAATTTCCAAATTCTTGAGTTCTATGTAAGTACCTGAGAATCCTTTTGACGGCTTGACGATGTGAAGCACGTGGGGAAGCTTGAAATCGTGCACAAAGACATACGCTGAATTGTATGTCCGGTCTTGATATCGTGAGGTACAAAAGTGATCCGATCATGCTTCTATATTTTTTTTGATTCACGGGTTCACCATCTTCATCAAGTTCAAGTGTTATTGCTGTTCCCATTGGTGTCCGAAGAGGCTTGCTTTTGTCCATGTTGAAGCGCCTTAGGAGGTCTTTTGTATACTTCATTTGATGCACAAAGGTACCCTCCTTAGTTTTCTTGATTTGCAGCCCCAAAAAGTAAGTGAGTTCACCCATCATACTCATTTCAAATTCAGAACTCATCATTGCTGAAAACTTGGACACAAGATCATGAGAAGCACAACCAAATATAATATCATCCACATACACTTGATCGAATAATGCGTCATTGCCATGTTTAAGCACAAAAAGAGTTTTATCAACTTTGCCCATGGTAAACCCCTTTTCAAGTAAGAATATTTTTAACCTATCATACCATGCTCTAGGGGCTTGTTTGAGACCGTATAAGGCTTTGGACAATTTGTAAACATGATTAGGAAAATCTGGATTTTGAAAACCTGGTGGTTGTTTGACATAAACCTCCTCATCTATGTAGCCATTAAGAAAATCACTTTTAACATCCATTTGATATAGCTTAGAACCTTTAGATGCTGCAAAAGCTAACAAAATTCTTATGGCTTCTAATCTAGCAACAGGAACAAAAGTTTCATCAAAATCTAGACCTTCAACTTGAGTGAAACCTTGAGCAACCAACCTAGCCTTATTCCTAACCACAACCCCATCCTCACTTTATTTATTTTTAAATACCCATTTAGTTTCAATTAAAGTGTGACCTTGAGGTGGAGGTACAAGTTTCCAAACATTATTTCTTTCAAAATTTTCTAACTCTTCTTGCATGGCAATAATCCAAGATTCATTAGTGAGTGTGTGTGATATATCTTTGGGTTCAAAAGAAGCAACAAAAGCAGAATGAGCATGAGAGTTTGGATCGCAAAACCTGGACCGTGTGACTCGTTCGTGCAAGCTTCCAATCATCTGTTGTGGGGGATGATCTTTGTAAAACCGTAGGGGAACAGATGTCTCACAAGCTTCTTCTTCTTCATGTTCATCACAAATCAATGAGCTTGTGACTTGAGGATAATTTGAATCAGCATTGATGGTTGTCGGTGCTGGTTGAGAATTAACATCCGGAGCTGAACCAAAGTCTTTAGCTGCTGAATTTTCGGGCAGCAGCTCCAATTCTTCCTCATCTTCAACGAAAATGCCCCCCCCCCTCCGGATATGGATCTGGACCTGCAATGTTTGAGCTAGTACCTGTGCTAGCTCATTAAAAGACACTTCACAAGTCTCCACAATTTTATTAGTGTCAAGTAAAAGCACACGGTAGCCTCTAGTATGAGATGGATAACCAAGAAACATGCCATCAATGGATCTAGGTTCAAATTTATCAAGATTACCATGTTTCTTAACAAAGCATTTGCAACCAAAGACCCGAAAGTGTGTAAAACTAGGCCTATGTCCAAACCGGAGCTCATATGGTGTTTTACCTAGCTTAGCACGCAAGAAAACACAATTTGAGACATAACAAGCGGTTGCTAACGCATCAGCCCAAAATTTCCTAGGAGTTTGATATTCATCAAGCATAGTCCTAGCCATCTCAACTAAGGTTATGTTCTTTCTTTCTACAACACCGTTTTGTTGAGGTATATATGGTGAAGAAAATTGATGATCTATTCTATTTTCAGAAAAAAAGTGATCAAAAGATTGATTTTAAATTCAGTTTCATTATCACTTCTAATTGCTTTTAAAGATCTTGGGTAATCAATTGATAATCTAAGAAATAAAGTTCTAAAGTGACTAAAACTTCATTCTTAGACGCCATAAAGTAAACCCAAGAGTATCTAGAATAATCATCAACAATCACAAGTACATACCATTTACCTCCGAAGGATTGAACACGTGAAGGTCCTACGGTGTCAAGATGCAAAAGTTGACATGGTTCAGTTGTCATGATCATTGTGAGAGGAGTATGTGAACCTGCAACCATTTTAGCATGTCTACAAGAAGAGCACACAATTTCTTTGTCCCCTTTAAGCTTAGGCACCCCACGTATGCGATCAAGAGCACTAACACGCGTTAGGTGATCAAAGCCTACGTGACCAAGTCTACGATGCCAAAAATATAGGTCCTTTGAATCATTAGCAACTAAACACCTATGATTAGATGAGGACATATCAAAATCAGCTTTAAAAACTCTTCCAAACCGAGACATGTTAAAAATAAGCTCACTATTTGAACTTACAACTTTGTAGCAGTTTTTATTGAAAATAATTTCCAGATTTTCATCTAGGAGTTGTGCAACAGAAAGCAAGTTGTATTTCAAATTTTTGACAAGTGCCACATCATTCAAAGTGTAGTGATCATTTACTCTAACTGAACCCTTAGCAATTATAGGAGTTGAAGAATTATCGGCAAAAGTAACATTCTCTACACGTGACACAAAAGAGAGGGAGGAGAACCAATCTTTGTTACCGGTCATGTGGCGTGAGCAACCTGAATCCACAATCCAAATGTTCTCCTTCCTCAAATGTGTAACCTACATAGAAGCACAATACATCGATGACTCAATATTGGGGTTAGTCAAATGCATTTAGGAATCCAGTACTGAGTCACGCGACGTGCAGCAGGAAACACACGCGAAAGCTGAGACAAAACAGCAGGTTTATGAGTCAAAGTTTGAGATTTTTTATTCTTAACTACTGACCTATAAGGTGTTACTTGTGTAGCACAAAAATCAGTAGCTCCGGAGGCAAAAACAGAAGGTCCGGAGGTAAACTTTGAAGGTTTTTTACTCAAAACAGCAGGTTATACATTCGGTTCAATATGTGCAGCAAATTTTGCATGAAAGTTATGAGATCTAGCAACCATTCTTTCCCTTTTCTGTTGTTTAGCTAGTCTATAACAAAAATCTATGACATGACCATCTCTACCACAGTAGGTACAATGAAATTTAACTTTTTGTTCATGTCTAGATCAGCAAACAACATTTTTATTTGAAACCGAATAAGACAATACTCCTGCAGATTTGGAAACCACTTCTTTTTGTTTAGGAATGTTTGAATCAAACCACTTCCTAATGACTTTACAATTTTAGGTGGATGTGCCTTAGCATGAGCATGAGAATCAAAACCTAAACCAGTTTTATCATTGCAAGACTTGGATGAATTCAACAGCAAGTTTAGGTTCTTATTCCCATTACAAAACCGATCAAATGTCTTATGCATGTTATCAAGTTTATTGGACAGATCAAGGCAATTTTCATATGAAGTTTTTCCTTTTAATTTGCAATTGGAACAATATTTAACTTCATGACAACGTAAAGCATTGTTCAATATAGAGATTTCATTGATAGCATCTTGCAGTTTCTTATCAAGATCATCACAACTAGAACAATGCAAATCAATTGTAGAACAAGAAGCATCTTTTAAGTTTCCAATATTAAGTGCAGCAAGCTTTTTGTTCTTTTCAATTTCAAGTTCAAGTTTATCAAGTGTGGAGGTATGTGCACTTCTTAGGGAGGACAATTGTTCATATATTAAGTCACATGAGGAACAAGAATCATCACTAGGAATCAAGGATTTCAAACGATTAATTTCAGATTCAAGTGACTCAATTTTAACAGCATTGTCCCTCAGCTTTTTGTCCTTTTTCTTAACAATAACAGTGGCACGAGAAATAGCATCACACATTTCTTCACAAGTAGGACATACCTCTTCATTGTCGCTGTTGTGTTCTGCCTCCTCCATACTTGATCTTGACTTGCCCGCCAAGAAGTACAAGTTTGCCAAATCATCTTCATCTTCATCACTTCCAATGTCCACGTCGTTTGAGCCAAGTTCCTGGAGTGCTGAGATAAAACTGCTCACCAATTGACGTCCTGTAAAACCCTTATGTTTCCTCGTATCTTTTGCAGAGGAGTGCTTCGATCTTGTTTTCTTTTCATCCCGGGAGGTAGGACCTGAAAGGTTAGTGCAATCTGAACGAAAATGTCCTGTCTTACCACATTCAAAGCATCGTTGAGGTCCGGAGCTTCCTCTCCTTCTAGTTCTCACATTTTAAAATGCTTTTGAGAACCGGGTAGAGATGAGCGCTAGCTCCTCCTCTGGAAACTCCTCAATCTGTTCAAGGGTTAGAGAGGACAGCAAAGCAAGTGTACCACAAGATGATGTTTGAACAGACCTAGGCATGTCACATTGAGAAACAAAAGCAATAGACTTGTTGGGGTTCTTACGTGAGATTGTGTCAATTTCATGAGTTTTTAGCTGGGAATATAGCACATATAAAGTAAGTGAACTCATGACAGTAGATTCACGAATAGATGTGACTTTCATCTCCCAAAATGACATATCTAATGCACTTAGCAATAGCCTAGCATTTTCAGCATCTGAAAAATTAACATTGACACTACGCAAGTTGCTGAGAATCTTATTAAAGCGAGCAAAAAGGTCATCAATAGACTCACCGGGTTGCATCTCGAAGCGCATGTATTCTTTCTTGAACATGTCTTGCCTTACCTCTTTGATCGTGTTGGATCCTTCGAGGTAGTCACAAAGTGCTTTTTACACATCGTATGCAGATCGGAGGTGTGCAACACGGTCGAAGTCGCTTTGTGTTAATCCTTGTATGATCAAGTTCCGAGCCTTGTTGTTGTTGTCGACATCTCTCAGATTTGTAGCTGTAACTTGATCGTTTGATGGCACTTCGTAAGGCCTGTATACCTTCTCCCATATTGCAAAGCCTTGTGCCTCGATAAAAGCCTCCATGCGTGCCTTCCAAACCTGAAAATTAATACCAGCGAATACACAAGGTTTGGTAGAGTACTGCTCCATGATGATTAGCCAAAAACACGCGCAAATCACAAAGATTAGAGCACTGTGGATCTGATACCAATTGTAGGATCGAAAAGCACGTGAAAATCTACCAGAGGGGGGTGAATGGTAGATTTAAAAATCTTACGCTCTAGGGGCTTGTTTGAGAATCACAAAGTAAGAATGTTTTTAACCTATCATACCATGCTCTAGGGGCTTGTTTGAGACCGTACAAGGCTTTGGACAGTTTGTAAACATGATTAGGAAAATCTGAATTTTCAAAACCTGGTGGTTGTTTGACATAAACCTCCTCATCTATGTAGACATTAAGAAAAGCACTTTTAACATCCGTTTGATAAAGCTTAAAACCTTTAGATGCAGCAAAAGCTAACAAAATTCTTATGGCTCCTAATCTAGCAACAGGAGCAAACGTTTCATCAAAATCTAGACCTTCAACTTGAGTGAAACCTTGAGCAACCAACCTAGCCTTATTCCTAACCACAACCCCATACTCACTTTGTTTATTTTTAAACACCCATTTAGTTCCAATTAAAGTGTGACCTTGAGGTGGAGGTACAAGTTTCCAAACATTATTTCTTTCAAAATTTTCTAACTCTTCTTGCATGGCAATAATCCAAGATTCAATAGTGAGTGCGTGTGATATATCTTTGGGTTCACAAGCAACAAAAGCAGAATGAGCTTGAGAGTTTGGATCGCAAAACCTGGACCGTGTGACTTGTTCGTGCAAGCTTCCAATAATTTGTTGTGGAGTATGATTTTTGAGAACCCGGAGGGGAGTGGACACTTCACAAGCTTCTTCTTCTTCATGTTCATCACAAATCGATGAGCTTGTGACTTGAGGAGGATCTGGACCAGCAATGGTGGTTGTCGGTGCTGGCTGTGAATCAAAATCAGGAGCTGAAACAATATCATTAGCTGCTGAATTTTCGGGCAGCAACTCCACCTCTTCCTCATCTTCAACGAAAATGCCCCCCCCTGCGGATATGGATCTCGACCTGCAATGTTTGAGCTAGTATCTGGGCTAGCATCATCAAAAGACACCTCACAAGTCTCCATAATTTTATTAGTGTCAAGTAAAAGCACACGGTAGCCTCTAGTATGAGATGGATAACCAAGAAACAAGCCATCAATGGATCTAGGTTCAAATTTATCAAGATTATCATATTTCTTAACAAATCATTTACAATCAAACACCCGAAAGTGTGTGACACTAGACCTATGTCCAAATCGGAGCTCATATGGTGTTTGACCTAGCTTAGCGCGCAAGAAAACAGGATTTTAGACATAACAAGCAGTTGCAATCGCATCAGGCCAAAATTTCCTAGGAGTTTGATATTCATCAAGCATAGTCCTAGCCATCTCAACTAAGGTTCTGTTCTTTCTTTCTACAACACCATTTTGTTGAGGTACATATGGTGAAGAAAATTAATGATCTATTCCATTTTCAGCACAAAAGTGATCAAAAGATTGATTTTTAAATTCGGTTCTGTTATCACTTCTAATTGCTTTTAAAGATCTTGGGTGATCAATTGATAATCTAAGAAATAAAGTTCTAAAGTGACTAAAAGCTTCATTCTTAGATGCCATAAAGTAAACCCAAGAGTATCTAGAATAATCATCAACAATCACAAGAACATACCATTTACCTCCGAAGGATTGAACACGTGAAGGTCCTACGGTGTCAAGGTGCAAAAGTTGACACGGTTCAGTTGTCATGATCATTGTGAGAGGAGTATGTGAACCTACAACCATCTTAGCATGTCTACAAGAAGAGCATACAATTTATTTGTCTCCTTTAAGCTTAGGCAACCCACGTATGCGATCAAGAGTATTAACACGCGTTAGATGATCAAAGCCTACGTGACCAAGTCTACAATGCTAAAAATATAAGTCCTTTGAATCATTAGCAACTAGAAACCTATGCTTAGACGAAGACATATCAAAATTATCTTTAAAAACTCTTCCAAACCGAGACATGTTAAAAATAAGCTCACTATTTGAATTTACAACTTTGTAGCAATTTTTAGTGAAAATAATTTCTAGATTTTCATCTAGCAGTTATGAAACAGAAAGCAAGTTGTATTTAAAATTTTTAACAATTGCCACATCCTTCAAAGTGTAGTGATCATTTACTCTAACCGAACCCTTAGCAATTATAGGAGTTGGAGAATTATTGGCAAAAGTAACATTCTCTACACGTGACACAAAAGAGAGAGAGAAGAACCATTCTTTGTTACCGGTCATGTGGCGTGAGCAACCTGAATCCACAATCCAAATGTTCTCCTTCCTCAAGCGTGTAACCTACATAGAAGCACAATACGTCGATGACTCAATATTGGGGTTAGTCAAAAGGCATTTATGAATCTAGTACTGTGTCACACGACGTCCAGCAGGAATAACACGCGAATGCTGAGATAAAACAACATGTTTATGAGCCAAAGCTTGAGGATTTTTGTACCCAACTACTGTCCTACGAGATGTTACATGTGTAGCACGAAAAACGGTAGGTTTGGGAGCAAACTTTGCATGTTTTCGGCTCATTACAGCAGGTTGCATGTTCCTATCATTCGGTTTAGCATGAGCAGCAAATTTTGCATGAAAGTTATGAGATCTAGCAATCATTGTTTCCTTTTTCTGTTGTTTAGCTAGTATATAACAAAAATCTATGACATGACCATCTCTACCACAGTAGGTACAATGAAATTTAACTTTGTGTTCATGTCTAGATAAGCAAGCAACATTTTTATTTGAAACCGAATGAGACAATACTCCTGCAGATTTGAAAACCACTTCTTTTTGTTTAGGAACTGTTTGAGTCAAACCACTTCCTAATGACTTTACAATTTTAGGTGGATGTGCTTTTGCATGAGCATGAGAATCAAAACCTAAGCCAGATTTATCATTACATGATTTAGAGGAATTCAGTAGTAAGTTCAGGTTTTTACTCCCATTATAAAACCGCTCTAGTGTCCTATTCATGTCATCAAGTTTATTAGACAGATCAAGACAATTTTTACATGAATTTTTTCCTTTTAATTTGCAATTAGAACAATTTTTAACTTCATGAGCACGTAAAGAATTGTTCAATATAGAAATTTCATTCATAGCATCTTGTAGTTTCTTATCAAGATCATTACAAGTAGAACAATGCAAAACAATTGTAGAACAACTATCATTTTTCAAGTTGTTATCAATAAGTGCAGCAAGCTCTCTATTCTTTTCAATTTCTAACTCAAGTTTATCAAGTGTGGAGTTGTGCGCACTTCTTAATAAGGACAATTGTTCATATATTAAATCACATGAGAGACATACATCATCACTAGGAATCAAAGTTTTTAATTGGTTGATTTCAGATTCTAGTGATTAAATTTTAACGGCACTATCCCTAAGCTTTTTGTCCTTTTTCTTAACTATAATAGTGGCATGAGAAATAGCATCACACATTTCTTCACATGTAGGACATACCTCTTCATTATCGTAGTTGTGTTCTGCCTCCTCCATACTTGATCTTGACTTGCCCGCCATGAAGTACAAGTTTGTCAAATCATCTTCATCTTCATCACTTCCAATGTCCACGTCGCTTGAGCCAAGTTCCTGGAGTGCGGAGATAAAATTGTTCACCAGTTGGCGACCTGTAAAGCCCTTCTTCTTCTTCTTCTTCTTCTTCTTCTTCTTCTTCTTATCATTTGTTGAGGAGCGCTTCCTCCTTGATTGCTTTTCATCCCGGGAAGTAGGACCTGAAAGGTTAGGGCAATCTGAACGAAAATGTCCTGTCTTACCACATTCGAAACATCGTTGAGGTCCGGAGCTTCCTCTCCTTCTAGTTCTCACATTTTGCAATGCTTTTGAGAACCTAGTAGAGAGAGGTACTAGCTCCTCCTCTGGAAACTCCTCAATCTTTTCAAGGGTTAGAGAGGACAACACAACAAGTGTACTACAAGATGAAGATTCTCCCTGAGCTAGGCACGTCACGTTGAGAAACAAAAGCAATAGACTTATTGGGGTTCTTACGTGCTATTATGTCAATTTCATGAGTTTTTAACTTGGAATATAGCACATCTAAAGTAAGTGTACTCATGATAGTAGATTCACGAATAGATGTGACTTTCATCTCCCAAATTAACATATCTAATGCACTTAACAATTGCATAGTATTTTCAGCATCTGAAAAATTAACATTGACACTACGCAAGTTGCTGATAATTTTATTAAAGCGAGCAAAAAGGTCATCAATAGACTCATCGGGTTGCAGCTCGAAGCGCATGTATTCTTTCTTGAACATGTCTTGCCTTACCTCCTTGATCGTGTTGGATCCTTCGTGGTAGTCACAAAGTGCTTTCCACACATCGTATGCAGATCGGAGGTGTGCAACACAGTCGAAGTCACTTTGAGTTAATCCTTGTGTGATCAAGTTCCGAGCCTTGTTGTTGTTGTCGACATCCCTCAGATTTGTAACTGTAACTTGATCATTTGATGACACTTCGTAAGGCTTGTATACCTTCTCCCATATTGTGAAGCCTTGAGCCTGGATGAAGGCTTCCATACATGCCTTCCAAACCTGAAAATCAATACCACTAAACACACAAGGTTTAGTGGAGTATTTCTCCATGATGATTAGTCAAAAACACGTGCAAATCACAAATATTAGAGCACCGTGGCTCTGATACCAATTGTAGGATCGAAGAGCACGTGAAAAGGTACTAGAGGGGGGTGAATGGTAGATTAAAAAATCTTACACAGCGGAAACAATTAAATCCCAACCCCTTCAGCAGAAAAACGATATGTTAAAGAAATCGTGTGTGAGACTAATCTAAACGTGTTTCTGTAAGGATCGAATGCCCAAGAGGTGGGTGAATTTGGCTTATTTTCAAAAATTAAGGAAATAAAACTTAATTACTAGAAGCCTAATTCCCTAAGCAAACAACCTATGCATTCAAGTGAATAGTGACTTTGCAATATACGAAATGCATAAGTGTAAGGGAGAGGAAGAGAATGCAAACTCCCGAGGAGCCACGAGGATTTATCCCGTGGTTCGGCAAGATCGTCAAGATCTTCCTACATCCACGTTGTGGCACCCACCAAAGGGTATAGCCACACCCAAGTCATCGAGACTAGGGATCTTCACTATTCTTCTCCGTTTGCCAACCTCGGCAAGGTGGAGCTCAAGCCTTGTACAACTTGGATCCTCCGGGCTTCCACAATCGTCTTGGCAAGCTCCGGAAGTCTCTCTCAATTACAAACACCAAGGGGCACTCTCTTACAGCTCTCACTACACTAGAGATTCCAATAACCAAGAATGGAAGCACACAAGCACTATCTCTAGCTAGTTCTAGCCTATCTCTTGGTGTGTAAGTGGTGTAGATGATCTATAAGTGGTAGCTCAACGTCTTGAATGCTTGAGAATGTGTAGAGTATGTCTGGTAGTCAAGACTTGTCGAATAGACTGGTTAAAGGGGTATAAATAGCCAGCCTCCATGAAATAGCCGTTGGAAAAGTAGGCTGATATCACTGTTCAGCGAACACCGGATGATCCGATGTCTCCCCTTCAGTTATCATCGGTCAAATCCAAATTAGCTGATGTCATTGTGTCAGATATGACCGTTGTTAGACCGATGTTGCACTTGTCTTATCATCGGATGATCCGGTGGCACTTCCTCCAGAATTGGTTCAGACTTGATGTTTACTGGAGTGATTGACCGATGTGTTCAAAGTTGTACATCGGATGATCCGGTGTTACACTTGGTCCAGGGATATAGCTTACTGTACTGATGGACCAATGTAACATTGTCTTTTATCATCGGATGATCCGGTGAGTACTTGGTTCTGAGGTCTTCATCTTCTGCTGAACCAACTCAACCAATGTGTTGTTTTCTGGAAACATCGGTTGATCTGGTGAGTTGATTTTGTTTGCCTCGAGTTGTTCTAAGTGATTATTTTGTATTTTGTTCGATTGACCTCTTAGACATTTGATGGAAATATTCTTCTGATGATTGTCAAGCATTGAGTGTTGTCAATTATGGTTGAAATAACTTTGACATATGAGCTTTTATTTCTAATCTTCATAACATTGATTGATCTCATAAAGTGATTGTTTAGGGGTCTCCAATTATGTCCAATGATCAGTAGATGATGTTCATATTTATATAGATTTCATTTGATTGAGTGATATGGGAGACCTTGCATCCACAAATTCATTAGTAAAATCCAATGGTTGTCATTAATCACCGAAACCATACCTCATGGGGGCCTAGATGCTTTCAATCTCCCCCTTTTTGGTGATTGACGACAACACAACAAGTGAAGCATAATAATAATGAATTTGATAGTACGATACTTAAGAAGATATGCAATGAGTACAATATATGGCACGTTAAACTTGAAGACTCAAAAGAGATTAATAGCGCGAAAGCTCAATCGATCAATAACTCAAGAGAATAAGTGGCACATGAATACTCAATGAATAGCAAATGAGTAGCAAAAACACCAAATTACAAAAGATATAGATAGAGACTCTGACTCCCCCTACAGCTAGGACTCCTCCTGAGACTGAGCTATCCTCCCCCTGACTCTTCTCTATCTCTTCTCCCCCTTTGGCATCAAGACACCAAAAAGGAATATGAGTTCCTAAGAACCCTGAGTGCTCGGAGCGATAAAGAACTGGTCACCATCAGGGGTGCTGTCGTCGGAGCTGCTGCCTGCTGTTGCGACTGAGGCTGGAGTAGAAGTGGAGGGAGCTGTAGGAGCTGCTGTTAGTGCCTGCTGAGTCTGGACTGCAGGAAGAGGGGAACTGACAACGGACGTCGGCGTCTGCTGGAAAAGCATCGTGGCCGGCAGCGGAGAGTGGATAGGGGCGCCTGGAGCTAGCAGTGGGGACATGCTGATCGTCGGGATCGGCATGGTCGACACTGGCGCTGAAGCAGGAGCCAGGACAGGTGGGGCTGGAGCAAAGCCCGGAAGCTGCGACGGTAGGGCAATCCCGGTCTGTGTATAGAGGTTGGTGATCAACCCTAGGATGTCCATCATCGCCTGCTGCGTCTGCTGCTGCTGGTCGAGGGAGCGCTGGTGCATCTGGTCTATCAGCCCAGTCAGCCTGTCAGTGTCCTCTCGCCTCTCGCGGGTGATCTGTTGCTGCATCTCCTACTGCTGCTGCTGGAGCTCTAAGAGACGTGTGGCCTGCTCAGCTCGGGCCTGCTCAACTGCAAGCCGGTCCAGGCGCTGCTGCTCAACCATCTGATGTAGTAAGGAGGTAAGCTGCAATGGTTGAGAGACCTGTGCCTCTGAGACGGGAGGTGGAGTAGGAGGTGGCACAGTCGAGCCTCTAGCCTCCGCGTCGTGCTGCCTGGGTGAGGGAGGAGGTGGGAAGTACTCCTCAACGCTGTCATCCGTGTCACTCTTGGACCAAATATGCTGAAGGTCCTCACCCTGAGCCTCTGCCTGTGCAAGTCTCTCATCTTCCTTCTCAAGATCTGACCAATCCTCCTCGGATAGACGAGCACGGACCTGACGCTCAACTGGACGACCAAGGCGGCGGTCTCCAGGAGCTAGAGCACGATAGTGGCTGAACCGTGTGACATTATCGTCGGTGAGATTGTCACGCACAGCCGTCCCCTCAGGAGCAACCATGTAGAGCAAGTAGCTGATCCAGTGACCAAATACGAGCTGCCTCATCATCCCAACTCCATCAGTGATCACGTCCTCCATCTCACATATGAGGATGTCCACAATATTGAACTCCATCCCGTTCATGATGTAGAACAGGAGAGTCTGCTGCAAGTTGGTGAACCCCTCAAGGTATTCGGACCTCGGCAGAAGTGTGCGGCGCAAGGCAAGGTGCACAGTGCGTGCAGCTGGAGTGAGCAGTGCCGGTACCATCGGCTGGTCTGGAGAGAAGGGTTGAGCGAACAGTGAGCGTATCTCCTCCAGTGGTGGTGCCACTCCTCCAGTGAGCGGCCTCCTCGGCGGGTCAGCCTGTCCATACACCCTCTCATGCAGACAAGTGTCATGGAGATCCACTCCTAGCAGCTATCCCAAAGTTTGTCTCGTCAAGTGATGGTGTTGGCCCATGAACATGAAGTCTATGGATCTGCAGCCCTCAGAGACGTAGAGTATGGCGTAGAAAACACTGACCCAGTCCTCCACATATGCACTCCTCTCGTAGGACATCAGCTCCACCAGCCCTCTATATCTCTCAAAGTAGGGGTGTATCTCCGTCTCGGCTGCCAGTGCAAGCTGATCCCAGTCCAAGAAGTTGTGCTGGAAGAGCTTATGGACCCAACGCCTGTACGTCTCGTACAGCGACGCCTGAGTGAAGGTCCAAAACCGGCTGTCCACAAGTGACTCTCTGGGACGAGGGAACCACTCCTCAAGCAAGATGCTCCATCTGAGTCTTCTGAGCTGCTTGGCCTTCAATTTTCTGTAATCCGTCAGCCGGACACCTTCACCAACACGGACGTTGGTGTCCATCTCGTAGACGGCTCTCTGGCCGCCCTGTCCTCTCGAAGATTGGCAGCTGATGGTCTCGAACGTGGTACAGCCGCGGAATGACCCCCACGGGTCCTCGCTGAGTGTCGGCGAACAAGCGGCACTTCCGGCTCTTCTTCTTCCTCGGACTCATTCGGCACGGGAGGCTGCCTCTGACGAGCCTCGCGGATCCTCAGTGATCCTCCTCGGCCATGCTCTTGCTCCTCGGCGGCGCGAGCAACCATCAAATCCTTCTTTTCTTCCTTCGACAACTTTTGCTTCTTTGCGGCCGGCTCCGCAATGGTTTTGCCCTTTCCTTTCTTGTCACGAACCATTGCGATGGGACAAGTGACGATGCGCGAGAACGAGGTTGTGGAACGACAATTTCGGGCGCACTGTCGCGGCCAGGAACCCTAACGGCGAAGAGACGGCGACCGTAGGGGAAGCACCACGGCGGCGCAGAGGTGGCGGTGTGGCTGTGCTTGGGGCGGCGGTGGTGCACGGGAGGCGGCGGCGCCGGGTGGAGCAGAGGCGGCGGCGGTGGCGCTGGGGGAAGTGTGGAGCGGCGGCGCTGGAGGGGAGCGGCGGCGACGGCGCTGAGGCCAGAGGACGGTGGGGGCGGCCGGAGGCGACAGCGGCCCGGAGGCGGTGGTGGCTGGAGGGCGGCGACTAGAGGGCGGCGGCAGCGTGAGGCAGGGGAGGCGTCGGGCGAAGGCGTCGGGGTCGGGGAGAGATAAAGTGAGGAGGCGGGGCAGCGTTTAAAAAGTGGGTCCCAAACCCTAGCTTAAAATTTAACACTGGATGAACCGACGTTAAAAGATAGGAGCATTGGTCGAATGGCACAGTAAGGGTATTCAAAAAGGTACTGTTGACACCGGATGGTCCGACGTTGAAGGGATTTGCATCGGTGGAATTTGGCACAGTTCAAGAAATGTGAACATCAGATGGACCGATGTTTCTCAGAATGAACTCGTCGGTTGATTTGTCACACTGACTGAACTGACTCTTGGTATTTGAACACCAACTGATCCGATGATGGTCTGGCCTAAGCATCGGATAATCCGATGACTACAAAACAGCAACATTCCTTATATGTCCTTTGACTAAACAAACAAACAATGAGAAACACATGTCTCAGGACTTTTTGGGCAACCCCTTACCCCTCAAAAATACTAATTGCCAATAACTTGGCTAAGCCTTAAAGCAAATAGAACACCGAAGAAAATAGGGAGGAAATTATCCAAATAAAATGTAAGGCCCATGCTTTGTGAGCTAGAGGATGAAGCCTTCTATCTCTTAAAAGCATGTTCCTTTAGGCATTAACGCACCTAACATTTTGTTCTTCCCACATCATATGAGTTGAGATATTGCATTTCAAACAAGTCTCTTTATCATGAGGTGGGTTCCCCTTTGTGACAATCTACCGTATGCAATGCCAAACAATTTATAATGCAAGAAGTTTAAATATGAGTGCAAGTCTATATGGCAAGCATCATGCAAGGCATAGAATAAATCTATCTTGCCAAGTTTGAACCTTTCAAAGGCTTCTTCAGGGAGAACCACTCTCCAAGCCTTGGGAAACCCAAAAGAACCTCCATCCCAAGCTGACCCTTGCTCACCCCTATCCTTTGAAAGTTAGACAAGACCTATATAAGATGCATTCTTACATGATTATGGCAACTTACATGACGTTCGATGCATCTAGCACATTTAACTCACTTCTTAGCCTAGAAAAAGTTTTCTCATCAAGTGATTTAGTGAAGATATCCGCCAATTGTTCTTCGGACCTAACACCTCGCAATGAGATGTCTCCCTTAGCTTCATGGTCCCTCAAGAAATGATGGTGAATATCAATGTGCTTAGTGCGGGAGTGTTGAACGGGGTTTTTAGCTATCTTAACCGCACTTTCATTGTCACAAAGGAGAGGCACGCAATCAAGTTTAATATCAAAGTCCAAAAGGGTTTGCTTCATATAAAGAATTTGGGCACAACATGCACCGGCCGCAATATATTCCGCTTCCGTCGTGGACAAAGCGACAGAATTTTGCTTCTTGCTAGACCAAGATACTAGGGAACGCCCAAGCAAGTGGCACCCACCGGAGGTACTCTTGCGATCCACCCGGCATCCGGCAAAGTCCGAATCCGAGGATCCCAAGAGATGGAATTTTGCACCTTTAGGGTACCACAAGCCCAAACTAGGGGTATGCTTAAGATACCTAAGTATCCTAAAGACCGTCTTCCGATGCGATTCTTTAGGTGCCGCTTGAAAGCGAGCACACAAGCATACACTAAACATGATATCGGTCCTAGATGCGGTAAGATAAAGCAATGAACCAATCATAGAACGGTAGTTAGATTGATCAATAGGTTTACCGTCCTTATCCGCGTCGAGATGACAATTTGTTGCCATTGGAGTGCTTCTTGAGCTACAATCTCCCATCTCAAATTTCTTCAAGAGGTCCTTGGTATACTTTTCTTGATAGACGAAGGTCCCCTCTTGAAGTTGCTTGATTTGAAATCCAAGGAAGAAGTTGAGCTCTCCAATCATCGACATCTCGAATTCCCTAGACATCATTTTGCTAAACTCATGGCTAAGAGCTTCGTTAGTTGAACCAAAAATAATATCACCAACATAAATTTTACAAATAAATAATTCTCCGTTGATGTCTTTGGTGAAGAGTGTAGTGTCCACCCTCCCGATCTTGAATCCTTGCATGATCAAGAAATCACGGAGTCGTTCGTACCATGCCCGAGGTGCTTGCTTGAGCCCGTAGAGCGCCTTGTGCAACCTATACACATGATTAGGATTCCTCGGATCTTCAAACCCGAGAGGTTGTTCAACATAAACAAGCTCGTTAATGTAACCATTAAGAAAGGCAATTTTCACATCCATTTGATAAAGTCTAATATTATGATGTGATGCAAAGGCAAGAAGTATACGGATGGCTTCTAGCCGGGCGACCGGAGCAAATGTCTCCCCAAAGTCTAGTCCTTCAACTTGCGAGAACCCCTTGGCCACAAGTCTTGCCTTGTTGCGGACCACAACGCTGTTCTCGTCTTGTTTGTTGCGGTACACCCACTTTGTTCCGATGACGTTCTTGTCCTTGGGTCGCTCCTCCAACACCCAAACTTCATTGCGGATGAAGTTGTTAAGTTCTTCTTGCATGGCCATCACCCAATTTGGATCTTGGAGTGCTTCCTCAATGTGAGTGGGTTCTACACATGAACAAACGAGTAGTGCTCACAAAACGAAGCGAAATGGCGAGAACGTGTACTTACTCTCCTTGACGGACTTCCGATAAATTGGTCCATCGGATGCGCCTTGGAGATGCGTCCATGCCTCATAAGTGGTTGTGAAGCACTTGGTGGTGGTGATGCGTGTTGCTCATCTTTTGGTTGGACTTGATCATGGACTTCTTCTTCTTCTTGATGTTGTGTGGCTTGTGAATCTTGAGTCGGCAATGGATCATCCTTCTCTTCTTCATCAACTTGAGGTGCCATAGAAGTGTTGATGTTGGAACTTGAAGCTCCCCCTTGATCATGGCTCTCCTCAACTTTAGGCTTGATATCTCCAATGGTCATGTTCTTCATAGCCTCTCGTAAGGGCTCATCATCTATTTCATCATGACCAAAACTCTCCTCTTGGGAGCCATTTGTTTCATCAAACTCAACATCACAACTTTCCTCAACTAAACCGGAGGTTTGGTTGAATACTCGATATGCTTTTGAGTTTGATGCATAACCAAGAAATATACCAACATCACATCTTCTTTCAAACTTATCGAGCCTTTTCTTGCGGTAGATGTAGCACTTGCACCCAAAGACTCGAAAGTAGGAGATGTTGGGCTTTCTCCCAATGAGAAGTTCGTACGGGGTCTTTTGAAGTAGTTGATGTAGGTAGACCCTATTTGCGGCATGGCACGTCATGTTGATTGCTTCGGCCCAAAACTTCTCGGACGTGCCATAGTCATCAAGCATTGCTCGCGCAAGAGTGATGATAGTCTTGTTCTTCCTTTCAACAACACCATTTCGTTGAGGAGTGTATGTAGCCGAAAACTCATGCTTCACGCCTTCACGGTCACACCACTCCCCAATGTTGTAGTTCTTTAATTCGGTGTCGTTGTCACTCCGGACCTTGATGATGGGAAGTTGAAATTCCCTTTGAGCACGGTTGGCGAAGGTCTTGAAAACTTCCGGAGTTTCACTCTTATCACCTAGAAATAAAGTCCAAGCATAGCGAGAGTAGTCATCAACTATAACAAGAAAATAGATGTTACCGCCAAGACTTTGATATGTGGACGGTCCGAAGAGGTCCATGTGAAGTATCTCAAGTGGCTTGGAGGTTGACACCATTGTCTTCATTAGGTGGTGTGAAGCAACTTGCTTCCCAGCTTGAAAAGCGCTACAAAGCTTGTTCTTCTCAAATGTGACATCCTTCACGCCGGTCACCATCCCGAGCTTGAATGACTTCTTTAGCTTGCTCATCCCAATGTGCGTTATGCGTCGATGCCATAGCCAACCCAAACTCGTCTTAGTGAAAAGACAAGTGGTCAAGCTAGCATCCTTGTTGGAGAAGTCTACTAGGTAGAGATGTCCATGCCGAAATCCTTTGAAGATTAGTTCTTGGTTTGTTTCACTACTCACAACAACATCATTTTTGCTAAAGGTGCACGTTAGTCCAAGATCACATAATTGTGCAATAGAAAGTAAATTAAAACTAAGTGACTTAACGTACAATACATTGGAAATAGATAAATAATTTGAAATAGCAATTTTACCTAACCCAATTACCTTACCCTTAGAGTTATCACCAAAGGTGACTTGTTCATGATTGTCGGGGTTTTCTATGGTGTTGAACATACCATCATTGTCGGTCATATGTTGAGTGCACCTGCTATCGAGTACCCAATGCTTTCCTCCAGCTTTGTAGTTCACCTACACACATGAATTCAATTTTTAACTTTAGGCATCCAAGCCAACTTAGGTCCTTGTATGTGTGATACAAGTGTTTTTGGGACCCAAAGTTGCTTGGGGAGCTTCCCCTTCATGCCCTTCATATCCTTGCCAATGAATATTGCCTTCACCTTGCCATCTACTTTACTCAAGAGATAAAAATGATCATTGAAAGTAGATTTGTAGTTAATGGGCAATTTTGGAGAAGGCCGGTTAGGAAGAGGACACTCCCTTGTATGGTGACCGGTGACCTCACAATGTTTGCAATAAGAACCAACTTCCTTGATGAAGCTTGTTCTAAGCTCCGGTGAGGGCACCTTTCCTTTGTTAGGCACCGGGAAGGATCCAAGTCCTCTCTTATTGAAGGCCTTTGCTTGTTGGAAGAGGATTTCATTGTGCTTGACTTCTCCTTTTGATAGTCTAGCCACACTAGTGCGGAGACTCTCAATTTCTTCCAACAAGTCCTTCTCCCTAGTGTTCTCTTTCAAAGGCAAAGACTTGTGCAAGACATTAGTGGCATGAGAAGTAATGGATACCTTATCATTAAGAGTTTGTTTCTTTATATTTTTCAATTCTTGATCAAGCGCTTTATGAGCAAGGTTAAGTATATGATGCTCTCGGAACAACTCATTGTGCTTTCCCAAGAGTGCTTGGTGGGCTAAGTCAAGCTCATGATGATCTAGCTTGATTTGAGCCTTATCCTCCTCAACTTGCTTGACATGGGATTTGAGCGTGTCATGCTCTTTAAGTAGGCTTTCATACTTGTCAAGCAAATCAAGGTTAGCACTCTGAAGCTTAGCACGAGTTTCTTCAAGAGCCTTAACCTTACTTTTTTCCCTCTTAATGATAGTGTGATTTCATTTATTAATGAAGTTAAATCATCGGGAGAAAGCTCATCATCGCTAGAATCATCACATACCTTGGTGTTACCTTTAGCCATGAGGCACATGGGCGGTGGATGAAGAGGTGAGTCATCATTGTTGGCAATGGCAAGGCCGACCAAACTTTCTTCTTCCGCTTCACTCTCTTCATCACTTGATTCTTCGTCGGTGATCCATTCATTTGCCTCACACATGAACACCTTTTGTGGGCCATTTCTTTTCTTTGGGAAGAGCTTTGCCTTCTTGCCCTTGTCATGTTTCTTCTTCCCAATGATCTTGGTTTGGGTTTGACCTCTTCTTCATCATCTTCACTATCTTCTAGCTTGCGATGCTTGCTCTTGTGGTTCTCTCTTCTTTTGTCCGGTTTTGGACAATCATAGGAGATGTGTCCTTGATCACCACAATTGTAGCAAGTCTTGTGGTCGTCTCTCCTTGGTAGAAACGCTTTCTTCTTGGGATAAAAGGTGTATCCCTTCTTGGCAATCTTGGAGTTCAAGCGAGAGAACTTTCTCATCATCAACGCAAGCTCATCATCGTCATCTTCACTTGATGCTTGCTCTTCTTCACTTGAGCTAGGCTCAACCACCTTCTTTTTCTTGAGACTTGTTTTCTTGGTGGAGGCCTTTAGGGCAATTGTCTTTGAATATGATTGCTCCATCATCCCAAGTACACTCATCTCATGAGCGTGAATCTCTCCAATAAGTTCTGAAACTTCAATATGGTCAAGAGATTCTTTTTGAAGCATGGAGTTGATGATGTTGTACTTTGGCTTAGGAAGGAGCATGAGAATATTGCGGTTGATGAGTCCCTTGCCAAGAGAAGCAATGTCAAGATCATTAATTTCTTCAATAAGCACATTCAAGCGAGAGAACATTTCATTGACATTTTCATGAGGTAGCATTTTAAACTCATCATATTTGGCTTTAAGCATGTGATATTTTAGTTCTTTGACACGAGAAGAACCCTCATGAATTTCTATCAAGCAAGCCCAAATTTCACAAGCCTTTTCTTTACTAGCAATCCTAGCAAACACATCTTGACTAATGCATTCATAAATTGCATTCCTAGCTTTAGCATCCCACTTAATATGATCACCAACATAATTGTGCTCACCAAACCCCGCGTGGGTCGCTTCCCATACTTCGGGAGCAATAGCCTCTAGATAAGCACGCATGCGTGCTTTCCAATAGGCAAAGTTCTTGCCCTCGAAGATAGGAACCGAACCCCCAATCTTGGTCATTTTAGCTCTCTAGCGGTGAAGCTAGAATGATCCAATGAGCAACCTTGCTCTGATACCAATTGTAAGGATCGAATGCCCAAGAGGGGGGTGAATTGGGCTTCTTTTCAGAAACTAAGGCAATAAAACTTAATTACTAGAAGCCTAATTCCCTAAGCAAACAACCTATGCATTCAAGTGAATAGTGACTTTGCGATATACGAAATGCATAAGTGTAAGGGAGAGGAAGAGAATGCAAACTCCCGAGGAGACACGAGGATTTATCCCGTGGTTCGGCAAGATCGTCAAGATCTTCCTACATCCATGTTGTGGCACCCACCATAGGGTATAGCCACATCCAAGTCACCGAGACTAGGGATCTTCACTATTCTTCTCCGTTTGCCAACCTCGGCAAGGTGGAGCTCAAACCTTGTACAACTTGGATCCTTCGGGCTTCCACAATCGTCTTGGCAAGCTCCGGAAGTCTCTCTCAATTACAAACACTAAGGGACACTCTCTTACAGCTCTCACTACACTAGAGATTCCAATCACCAAGAATGGAAGCACACAAGCACTATCTCTAGCTAGTTCTAGCCTATCTCTTGGTGTGTAAGTGGTGTAGATGATCTAGAAGTGGTAGCTCAACGTCTTGAATGCTTAAGAATGTGTAGAGTATGTCTGGTAGTCAAGACTTGTCGAATAGACTGGTTGAAGGGGTATAAATAGCCAGCCTCCACGAAATAGCCGTTGGAAAAGTAGGCTGACATCACTGTTCTGCAAACACCGGATGATTCGATGTCTCCCCTTCAGTTATCATCGGTCAAATCCAAATTAGTTGATGTCATTGTGTCAGATATGACCGTTGTTAGACCGATGTTGCACTTGTCTTCTCATCGGATGATCCGGTGGCACTTCCTCCAGAATTGGTTCAGACTTGATGCTTACTGGAGTGATTGACCGATGTGTTCAAAGTTGTACATCGGATGATCCGATGTTACACTTGGTCCAGGGATATAGCTTATTGTACTGATGGACCGATGTAACATTGTCTTTTATCATCGGATGATCTGATGAGTACTTGGTTCTGAGGTCTTCATCTTCTGCTGAACCAACTCGACCGATGTGTTGTTTTCTGGAAACATCGATTGATCCGGTGAGTTGATTTTGTTTGCTTCGAGTTACTCTAAGTGATTCTTTTGTATTTTTCTCGGTTGACCTCTTAGACATTTGATGGAAATATTCTTTTGATGATTGTCAAGCATTGAGTGTTGTCAATTATGGTTGAAATAACTTTGACATATGAGCTTTTACTTCTAATCTTCATAACATTGATTGATCTTATAAAGTGATTGTTTAGGGGTCTCCAATTATGTCCAATGATCAGTAGATGATGTTCATATTTATATAGATTTCATTTGATTGAGTGATATGGGATACCTTGCATCCACAAATTCATTAGTAAAATCCAATGGTTGTCATTAATCACCGAAACCATACCTCATGGGGACCTAGATGCTTTCAGTTTCACTGTGACAAAAATGATAGATATCAGATAGAATCAAGTCACAAAGACAACACAACAAGTATCACTCAAATCCGTCGAGAAAAACTCAAGTTATGATCGAAAGATCAAACAAAGGTCAATATGCCCTACCCGAGAAAAAAACAGTTCTGGAACGCTACAAAGAAACTCGTGTAGATCATAGACCACAAATCCAATGACCGTGAAATTCTGACAGATGATAGATAATCAAGTTGTGAAGACAACCCAAAAATAATCACATCAATTGGATCTGTAAAACTCGAGTTATGATAAAACCACCGACGAAAGGTAGTGATGTCTAGAAACTCGACGAGTAAAACTTGTCTGGAACAAGTCGGACGAACAAGGCACAAAAGTTCCTTCAAACTACGAATTTTATTCAATAGAACACAAGAGGAACAGCCCCAAAGTTGTGCACCACAAGCTCTGGGCTCCCTTGCTTATATAACCAGCCCTTAGGCCAACCCAATATCAACTAGGACTCCAATCCTACTCAGATCACGAATCGTAACTTTCCATAACTGCTCAAGATTCTTCTATACGCAGATAGAAGCAATCTTAAGACTTCCAAACACGTTAGGAACGTATCCCACATTCCTAAACAACTCAAATTCGTGACCCACACGAAATCCTATCATAACCAACTCGATACTTTCCATATCGAGCAATAACCGACTTCACCGCAACCGAAGTCATCAACCGATACGATCCGATCCTTCCAACCAGATCTTCCCATCCATAAACCATCTTCGGAACCATGTTGCCACGTCATGCACCGCATGCATACGTGCAAACACCTTCCTTCGACGTCCAGTAACCTTCATATGCATTGCCCTTGATTCAATCATCTTGCGCGACCTCCTGATCAGCTCAACCACAGTTCCTTCCGAACTTGGTTGTTGGAACCTCATCTCCTCCCTGAGACTAGTCCAATGGGTCCCGTCACCAGCCATGACTTGAACTCAAGCAACACCTGCGCATGAATAAACAACCAATCCATACGAGCCCAAGTCCTCAACTTGACTCAAGTTAGTTCCGAACACAACACCTTACGTGAGAACCTCACATAAGCATGTTGCAAAACCAGAGTAATATGATATCATCCATGTCAACCAAAAACGCATCAAAGACTTAGCAAATGAATACTAAGCAATCTTTCCAGAGATGTAAAGCAAGTACGAAACATTGCAAATGAAAAACAGAAGCATTGCGATCAAGTTCCGGAGCTTGCCAGAGCAACTCGGATCTTGAGCCGGAGCTAACAAAAGCTAGTAGAACCTAGCGCCGGAGCTTACCAAAACTAGTACAACCAAGAGCCGGAGCTAAAAAATCAACTCGGAGCTTAGCAAAAACACGCCGGAGCTATCAAAGACATGTCGGAGCTAAAGACAAAACTCACCAAAGCTAACCAAAACTAGTCGGACCTTAATAAAAAGGTGTTTTGGTGATATTCAAAACTTTTATCATCAAAGCAAGTGTATTCACTACAAGCCAATGTATTCATCACACATAGGTCCTACACTATCCAAATGCAATATGCATGTGTCAGAATAATCACGTTTTTGTGTAGATGCCTGAGAAAAACTAGGAGGATTTTTGGAAAAGGGGAAGACATTAAAAGATAACGTTTCGAGAGATATAAATGCGACCAGAATCAAGATCTAGATATTTGTATTCTTTATGCGAAGAGCTATACCTAAGAAAACACATGCCTTGGACCAAAATGAATGTTTTTGTTTATTGTGGGACGAAGATGGGGCCAACTGACACACCCAAAAACTTTAAGTAGAGAATAATTTGGTGGGGAGTCAAATAGGCGCTCAAGAGGACATTTGTTAACAATGACACGTGTAGGAAGGCAATAAATAAAATATGTGACAGTAAGAAAAGCTTCATCACAAAATTTGAGAGGCATAAATGCATGAGCTAGAAGAGCCAAATCAGTTTCGACAATATGACAATGTGTGCGTTCTACGGAGCCATTTTGTCGGTGAGCATGAGAACACGAGACCTGATGAGTAATACCCAGGATCTGAAAAAAATGTCATGAATTTTTTTATATTCACCACTCCAATCAGATTGAACATATTTAATCTTGACATCTAGGAGTCGCTCTACACGTGCCTGGAACTATAAAAATATATGAGGAGTTTCAGAGCGATCATGCATCAAATAAATTCAATAGAATTTACTAAAATCATTGATAAAGCTAATGTAATATTTGTAGCCTCCAACAGATCGAGGTGCAGGACCCCGACATCATAAAAAATAAGCTCCAAAGAAGTTTTAGAATGATGAATAGACCTGACATAAGGTAATTGATGATTTTTAGCTAATTGGCATGCATTGCAAACATATGAGTCAGATTCTTTGGAATACGAAATATTATTGAGACACAAAATAGAATGAATAACTTGAAAAGAAGGATGACCAAGTCGCACATGTCATTGGGTACGAGTAGTAGATATTCTAATCAAAGCTTGTTTGGAAGTATCAACATCAGATGACTTGATTGGATAAAGACCACCCTCACATTGTCCGTCCAGAAGGGTTTGTCGTGTCACTAGATTCTTTATAGAAAAATGTCATGGATGAAATCCAAATTACACATTATTATCGCGAGAGAACTTACGGACAAAAAGAAGGTATTTGGAAATATCAGCCACATGTAACATATTACGCAACGCAAGTGGACGAGTAGCAGTATTAATTGAGGAATGACAAATATGTAAAATCTGCAAACCTGCACCATTGTCGACTTGAACATGTTCACCACCATGGTAGCGTTCTTGAACAGTTAGACGGTCGAGGTTGCTAGTTATATGATTTGTGGTACCTGTATCAGTGTACAAGTTGGGGTCGACTTTGTACGAGCTTGTAGACGCCAAGGCTGCCGACAGGACTTCATCCTATTATGTGTCATCCATCTTATACCGGCACTTGATGGCGGTGTGGTTGAGCTTACCACGGATCTGGCATTGAGGGTGTGGTTCATTTTCGCGACAATCACAACGTGACGGGGTGCCACCACAAGAGCGACCACCACGACCACGATCACCATGAGCGCGACCATGGAAGGTACCACCACGCCCAGCGTAACTGGCGGATGTGATTTGGTTCAGCTGTAGTTCCACCAGGTGTTGGAGTTGTCTGGCTTCGAATGCGACCAAGTGCGCGAAGACGTCGTCGAGGGAGAGTGCCTCAGTCTTGGTCATCATGGAGGGGACGAAGGGGTCGTAGTCGGCTGGGAGATCCACGAGGAGATAGGGGAGAACCTCCTCATCGCGGAGAGGAGCGTCAACAGTGGCGAGGTCGGTGGTGAGCCCCGTGATCTTGCAGAAGAAATCAGCGGCCGATAGATCGTGTTTCTTCGATGTAGCGAGTTTCACATGGATTTGTACCATGCGCGCTTCGTAGGCAAGGCAAACTTCTTCTGGAGGGAGTCCCAAACCTCCTTGGAAGATGTGGCATTGACGACGTCTCAAAAAACTTCCTCGGTCATTGACGAGAGAAGACCACTCAGTATTCGTTGATCTTGATCATACCAGCGCTCGTATGTTGGGTTGGAGACTTGTTCGACACCTGTGACCGTTGATGCGACAACCTTCTTCTCAGGTGCAATGTGGATGCCATCGAGGTACCCCATCAACTTCGAGCTCCGGAGATACGACATGAGCTGAGCAAGCCATAGGAGGAAGTTGGATTTTGTCAAACAAACAATGACGACCTGGTGAATGTGGATCGGGGCCATGGTGGTGTTTTGGGCGTCCGACATGATAGAGGAGGAGGAAGTGGTGGAGGAGGAAGAAAGATTCGTGGTGGAGGTTTAGAAAAACCTTGACTCTGTTACCATGTTGTTTGAATGGCTCACCTTGATCACTATAAGTCATGGTGTCTTATATTTATAGAGAAATGTACACACAAAATGTTACAAGTCTTCCAAGAATAGAATATTTCTACCATGTACAAATGTAAACTTCTATGCTTAACATATTCTCTACCACATATAGTCTCAATGTATATAACAGTCTATCCACCACACCAATGAAGAATAATATCCTGCCATTCACACTATTGAAGAATAAGATTTTGTCATCTATAGAGATATCTTACTATGTTTAACAAACTGGAGTGTTTGTTTCCCCAAACTACATGGTCTATATCATTTGAATTCTATGGGATATAGTGTCTCCTATGTGAGTTTTAATATTTTGCTTGCTCAAATGGTTTCTATTTCTGCCTTTGCGATAAGCATATTATTAGATTCCGACATTCGGAGCAACGCCAAATTGTCCAAGGCTCCAGGCTGCCCTCTTCAGGGCTTTAACTTCAGTGGAGTTGTTTATGTATTGCAGCTTACTCCACTTCTAAATAAATTATACAATCTACAAACGTGATGTTTCTGGGCAAAACGACTTCTTTCTTTCTTAGACTATTCGCACTCGTTTCCTCTAAAGCATATAATTTATACACTATTTTATTCTGTTTTTATAGTATCTACTCTAAATTTACATATATTCAGTATGCTTGACAGTATATCATTGCAGACAACCTTAGCAGTTTTAGCATGATCTGGTCCAGCTTAGCCTTATAGAAAAAGGCAATGGATGGGGGTCTTTCGTTTCTTCCAAGCAATGTGTATGTCGATCTGAATTGAACTGCTAGAAGCAAGTGACACGACACGCAGTCCTGCATATAGAGTGTGAGGCCCGCATGCCAGTAGCCGCCAACGCAAAACACGCCCGCTACCAGATGACATGATCCTGTCGCCGGTCCGTTCACCAAACCTCTACCAGAATAAACCACTGACGTGCGGGCCCCAATGACAACTGTGCGGAACGCCCTCATTGCTTCTTCGGTTCTTCCCCTCGGCTGCTCCGCTCTGGCGGCGCCCAAATCCTTTCTCCGCTTCGCCGCACGAGGCAGGCGGTGGGTGCCGGTGACGGAGGCGGAGACGAAGCGCTAGTCCTAGTTCCGGGCCTCTTCCGCCCACGCCGATGGCCGTGCAGCGCGCCGGTGTCCTCGGCCTCCTAGCCGCCGTCGCAGCGGTTGCGCTCGCGCTGGTGGCCTCCGCCGTGCCCTTCATCGTCCTGCACGGTTAGGGTTTCCCGGTTCCCCCGTCCCGTCTTTGTTCGGTACGGTACTGTGTGTCAATGTGTGGAGGGCGATTGGTGGCTGAATTGGTTGGTTTTTGCTCTGGCAAATGGAGGCAGGGATCGGAGACGAGTGCGGAAACGATGGGTTGGCGTCCTTCACAGAGTTGCTCGGGGTATGGTCCGGCTCCAAGGGCTACTGCATGTAAAGGCGCCCTCCCTCCTCATTAATATGTTGACATGTTGTGGGCTTGCGTCTTTTTTGTGTGGTATATCCTCTTGAACACAAGCGTTGGCTTTGTTGATACATCTGTTGTGCGTTTATAGTAAATGGCTTATAGCTGTAAGGAGACACGTTAGGCTTCCTTATTTTGTGCTTTGGATATTGTTAAGATCTCATGTTGCTTGCTTGTGCAGGCATTATAATTGTTTACTTTGTAGGAGAATTGTAGGGTTGTTTAGGGTGATATCTATGTTAAATAACACTCTGCTTCCTGGCATATTTGTTTGTTTTCCGTGCGAACACCAATTAATATTGGTTTCCAAATTAGGTATTCAAGGATTTCCTTGAATATATAAAAAGGAGTGAACTGTAATACACTTGCATGTGCATGGATTGTGTGCAATTTTTTCCTTGATAGTTTTGTCATGAGCATCGAATTTTAATATATAAAGCATTTTTGTTGACTTTCTTTGACAATTGTAAGTCAATACACAGTGATGGTACACATTTGCCAGGGAGTCTCAGTATGTGTGCTTCTGTTAAATAGATGGTGATTCTTTCTTCATAGCATCTAAAGAAAAGAAGTGTAGTGATATGATGACAATCTTCGTAGAATGGCAGTTCAACCACCCCTTGGACTTGTAGAGTTTCCATATAAGGTAGGTACTAGGCTGTTGTAAACTAGGTTGGCCGATTGTTGTATCTATGTCTATGTATCCATCAAAATTTGATAATGAGCATAGCTATCAAAAGTTGCAGACTATTTAGTGATATGATGTGCATTCATGGCAGATCAATTCTGTTAAACACTAACAAATCCCATGTATGAACTATGTTTCCTTAAACACATGATATAAATATGAGTTAACAAATACCTGCTAGATGATTTCAACAGGGGATTAGGGAGAGTCCTAGTTAGATTGATGTTAGTAGCCCTAGTCCTAGTAGGAGCTGAGATAGAGTCCTAGGAGGGTCAAACTGGTTGTAACCGGGTAATAAATAGGCACCAATCCCATTGGAATAAACAAAGCAATTTCGAAGGAAATTTCAAGTTGAATATTTGAGTTTGGAATTCGAACATTCTTTGTTGGGTTTCATTTCTAGCCGACCCCAACTCGCTTGGGACAAAGGCTTGGTTGTTGTTGTTGTTGGAATTCCAACATTCTTGTATCAGAGCAAGGTTGGACTATCCAAGTTCGTTGCCTCTAGGAGGGCGTGCTCCCGGGGAGGCAACGAGGATGACTAGAGGAGGCGCGCAGGGGTTACGGTGGAAATTGTAGGACTTGTGTTCATGCTCGACTCCGCGAGAACTCGGGCAGGAAATCTCTAGGGGCCGCGCGCGGGTTAGGATCAAGAACCACCCATAGAGACTAGCACGGCATAGATTTGTTGGCCGCTCGGGAGCTGAAAGGTGACGCAAGGCGCGGCTCGCGCGGGAGACGTAGGGTGTGCTGTTGGTCCGTTGACAGATTCGATCGGGACCTACGATTCAATTGGGAGCAGGTGCGATTCTCGATCGCGCGGGAATCGCGATTCGCAAGGCGCGCGGGAGATTGATGGGAGTTCGCGGACGCGGGAATTCTCAGCGCTGTAGCACGGGAATTTTTCCGGAGAGGCGGTTGACGTGTGGCTCCGACGAGAAAGAGGGATCAAGCACCCAGCCGGGACACATTGGGAACAGGTGTAGGAGGCTTATAGTGGTGCGTGCGTACGAGCTTCTGGGCAGCGCTCGCTGCAGGAGGACGCACACCTGCAGGGCTGGAATCGAACCACATGAGAGTTGTGCAGTGTGTGGGCGAGCAGGCTTGAGGCGGGCGCGATGTGAGACTCGGCGCCATCCAGGCGAGCCACAATGATCATGTGGCCAATAGACCAACGGGACGTCGACGACATCAAACAGGTAGATCTGATCGGGAGGAGCATTATCATGGTCTTGGGCCTTGCCGTGCGGGACGTGCTCATGAGACGTCCCATGCCACCAATTACAATTCCATAGAGCATGCAACCGACATTGGATTCAGAGTCCCATCGTGATCGCAGGAGATTGTGGGTTCAAGTCTCACCGCGCGCACAATCGATTTTGGGTTTAAGTCCCATTGTGGTTGCGGGGAGATTTTGGGTTCAAGTCCCATCATTTTGTCCTAGGAGGAGGCTTGGCACACGGGAGTCAGCAGACTGCACATGAGGTTGACGAGCAAAAGTCCACATGCAACGGCAAGTACGTGGTAGTGGTTGATTGAAGGCGCGGCTCAGATCAGTAGGATCTGGAGCGTGCGGTACCCATCAACCATCTCCTACGGTGGCTCGAAGGCGCAGTGAAGCTCGGTGTGAAGAAGACTCCATGCAACAAAGACTCGATGATAAACACGATAGAACACTCTTAAGGATGAGACAAGCACAAGCGTCACGATAAGGGAGAGATTGTTGGATGATCTTGGATGTTGTACGGGCTGTAGGATTTTGAGACGGGGAGAGAATGTTAGGTGATATCAAATGGATATTAGGGAGTCCTAATTAGATTGGAGTTAGGAGTCCTAGTCCTTAGTAGTTGTTGAGATAGTGTCGTAGGAGGAGTCAAATTGGTTGTAACCGGGCTAATAAATAGCCACCAATCCCATTGGAATAAACGAAGCAATTTTGAAGGGAATTTCAAGTTGAATATTTTTGAGCCCGGGATTCTAACGATACCAAGTGATATTTGCATCAGAAAATAATTTAAAAATCCCATTTAGTTTGCTTTGCCATCACTATCATGTGATCTCACTACAAAACTGATATCCCAACTTGCTTTCATTAGATCACTGGATATTCCCAGTAAAAAGTAAAGGGCAGCCAGGTGCACGTAGCTCCCGCTTGCGCATGGCCCAGGGAAGGGTCCGACCACTTTGGGTCTTTTGTACACAGCTTTTCCTTGCATTTCTGCAAGAAGCTGTTTCCAAGACTTGAAACCATGACCTCCTGGATATTCCTAGTCATATTTAAAAAAGAACTTACATTATGCTATGTTTATATCTGACATTACTAATGAAATTATATATGCTTCCTCCCAGTGAAATTGGAAGAGGGGCATTTGACTCTTGGTTGATGCCACTTCAAGAGCAGGTTGATTCCTTATCCTTACAGAAACTTGCTTGGATAGTTTTCTCCCCATATGAATTTTTCATATCATACATTATTTTGCAGGCAAATACAGTTTGCAAGAAGGTGACACAGCATATTCTGCTTTTCTGAATTTACACTGAGTCATCAAAGGTTCTGTATCATTAGTGGAATTTGTTTTCCAGGTCAAGAAAATGAAAGAGCTCAACAAAGGTTACAACATAGTTGGCCTGTCCCAGGTGTGCTCTTGCTGCCATGATATTGACATGACAACATAGCTTTTAATGCTTGATCCTGTTCTGGGAAGACTTTTGTACTCATTAGTTCTGTTTCAATGATGCAAATTCTTTCACTTTATTTCACCACAATGGTATAAAATCTAGATGATGAACTAGAAGCATTAGTATACGACTACGTTGCAACTATCCATACATTATACTTTGTTTTTATTTTGATGTGGTTAGGACAGTAAACCAGTTCAAATGTATAGTAAATTTCTTGTCCTAATGACAACAAAATAAAATTGGAGGGGGTAATTCTTAAAACCCTCAATGACTTGCGGTAGCATCGCCTGTAAACTGACTTGTGGTAATGCTACCTGTTAGCTGATTTGTCGTGTTGCTGCCTGTAAACTGATTTGTGGTAATGCTGTCTGTAAACTGGCTTGTGATAATGCTGCCTGTAAACTGCTCGTAGCTGTTTGATGATCTGTATTTGGCATACCTTACTTTTAGGCCACTGTTATATGGAGTATGCTCTGGGAAATTGGCGTTTTGCTTCATCAGGAAGTTTCATTGAATGCTATTAAATACTCTCACTAGATTATTAGGTTATAACTAAAGAACAGATCCGGTGCTGAAAGCTCCAACGTGAGGTGGGCTCTGGCGGAAGGATTATACGAGGCCAGTCTTACCCCTGCAATGTGCAATGCAGAGAGACGGCGTCGAACCTAGGACCTCTTAGACACCAGTGGGACGACTTATTAGGTTGTAACTGATTATCCCAGATTAAATAATTTCTGACACTATCCCATCTATATTTCTTTTTGTAGGGGAACTTAATTGGCCGGGCTGTTATTGAGTACTGTGACTATGGACCACCGGTGAGCTAAGTGTTTTCCTCGCGTCCTTCTATTTAGTGATCCTGAACTAACTTGCTAATACGTCTGCATTTTTCTGGAATATGTATAATGCCTATTTTTTTGTCGGCTGCTCTTTTAATTCGAAATGATGTCTAGTAAGCCATTTCTTGTCCAGTATACTATAGTTGTTTTAATCTCATTTTTGGAACAGGTCAAGAATTTCATCTCAATTGGGGGTCCTCATGCTGGTACGGCTTCAGTGCCACTTTGTGGTGTAAGATTACTCTGTTCTTCGCAATTCATTACCCTTTTTTAAAAATCATTGTTTCAAATTAAACTCAGTTTGCATTACCATCAGATAGAAACCAATGAGATATTTCCATATACACCATGTGTGCAATCTGCAATGTTTATTTAGAATGTATAAACAAGTGAGATAGTGATAATCAGGAGGCAAATGCGATCTGCGGAGAAAATACTTGATCATGAATTTCCATCCGTGTATAGAAATTTGTTGGAAAAAGTTTTGATTGGTTTGAAAAGAGACACACGGTTGAAGCAATCTACCAGTTTGACTCACTAGAGCAATCAGAAAATTCATGTAGCTTAGGCTTGGAGTCTTGGGAGAGACAAAATCATAGCTCGTACATGTAGATTGCCTGTTGGTTTTCACTACTAATTTGGAGCATGAATTTTAAATTAGGATTGATTGTCTTCTTTTAAAAGATTAGCATACTATTAATTTGTAAATTCTTGCGAGAACTTACTTTTTGAGCTCCAATTCTTGTGAGAACTTAGGAGACTCCCTTTTCTTCTATTTGTGTGCATACAACAATAACAGCAACAACAGCAAAGCCTGTTGTCCCAAGCACGTCGGGGTAGGCTAGATATGACACTTAGTAGTTTTATTTTTAAAAAGGAAGTAAAAGAGAGAAAGAGAGATTTGAGTAACAAAATACAAGAAACTAAGATTCTGGTACATGAATTGCTAATTTTCATGCAGTCCTACCATAAGCTAAGTCTTTAGGTACATTCTAATCACTCAAGTCTCATTTTACCGTCTCCTTCCAAGTCAACCTTGATCATCCTCTGTCTCTTTTAATATTCTCTTCAGAATCTCACTGTTAACCGGTCCTTTTGGAGGTCTTCGTTGGAAATGTACAAACCACCTTAATTGATATTGGACTAGCTTCTCTTCAATTGGTGACATCCCTACCCTATCACGTATTTCACCATTGCTAGTTCGATCCTTTCTTGTATGAGCACACATCCACTGTCGCATGCGCATCTCTACGACACTCATCTCTACATACCTTTGAAAATTTTGTATGGATACACTTAAGTTTTTTTATTGAAGTTGATTTTGTGCTGAACTTGATCAAAACCATTGTTTTCTTGTGATTTGAACAATCTTGCGTCATATATGATTACATGCTGAATTTCCCTCATTTCCCTTGATTGTGTTGTCTAGACGTTGATAGACCTGCTTTGAGAGCACCTCGCAGAGGTTCTTTTTTAGGCGGGGGCTTAATCTCCGATGAGGTCGCACATATGATGTATGGTGAGACGGTGGTTTAACGTGGTTCGGGTTGTCAGAGCGTAACACCCTACTCTACGGTGGGAGTTGTATTGCTTATGAGTGCTTGAGTGAATCTAAGATTGGATCTGAGTGCGTGTGAATGAGATGTCTAGAGTTGGTGGTTACCCGACCCTTTTATAGTAAGGTCGGGCACCTTACAAGTGGGGTCTGGAGCCTGACAGGTGACCCCGGGGTGATCTTATCTTGTACAAGATCTAAGTCTTCTTGCGTACATTGCCCCTGACTGCGGTTTGAAGACCCGCCGTCTTGCCGCGTCAGACGCCACTGGCTATGTGTAGTTGTTGATGATGACAGGGAATGTCACTTCCGTCTTGTCGCCGTAAGCTACCCACTTGGCAGTGTGGGGTAGCCCAACGGCACCTTTACTGCGATGTGATTGGACGCAACAGTAACTGACAAGGGGTGTGCACCGCGTCATGCGTCTGTGGAAAGCGCATGCCTTCAAAGCCTGATTTGGACAAGTCGCACTGCACATTTACTCCCGCAACCTACTGGTCAGGGCAAGTTGCAGGACACGTGGCAGCACAGGAGCCCGCCTCCGCAGGGGAGGCCGAGTCCTGCGCTGCGGGTCACGTGGCAGCCCCAGAGCCTAATTCCAAGGGGAGTCGGAGGTCCGGAACTGCTCTGCGGGGGAGATCAGTCCGGAGCTACGGGCCACGTGGCAGCACCGGAGCCCACTCCTATAGAGGAGCGAGGTCCCGTCCCGCTAGAAACATGGCAGTCCGGGAGCCCGTCTCTTCAGGGGAACCAGGTCCCGTGTTGAGACCACGTGGTAGTTCCGAAGCCTGCCCCTGAGGAGGGACGAGGTCCGAGCCTGCTGGACACGTGGCCATAGTTATTAACGGTAAGGCGGTTTTTGAGGTTAAGGCGTCCTTGTCGCCTTAATCTTATACATAAGGCGTCCTAAGGCGTCCGTAAGGCGTCCTAAGGCGCCTTAAGGCGTCCGTAAGGCGATAAGGCGAGGACGCCTTACTCCCTGCTTGTTGTTGCTGCCCCTCTACTCCCTCTGTTGCAGTGTGTCACATACTTTTTGCATGATCATGCAATGTCTGATGTGTTCGACAACTGGTATTGAGATAAACTTAAGAGATGAGAGTGGTTATTTAATACTATTTATTAGTTATGGTGGACTTTGTCTATTATGTTGGTTTATATTGAACTACTTCTATTTGCTAATTGGTAGTTTCATCCTCATCTATTTGGAATTTGGGACTGCATTCCTATAATTTCCTATTTTTTTTATATTAATAAGGCGTCGCCTTGCCTTACGCCTTATCGCTTAAAAGGTAAAAAGAGGGGCGGTCGCCTTAGGTCGCCTTACCGCCTTAATAACTATGCACGTGGCGCCACCGGACCCCTTAGCAGGGAGGCAGGGCACTTAGGCGTTTTTATCTTGTGCGCGGGGTACACGGTCTGTTGGGTATCGACACCATCCTTTCCTGGTCATGACAAAGGGCCAATTGCACAGCTGACCCTGTTCTTGGCTCCTAACTGCAGATTTTACCCACTTTGTAGGGTTTGTATGTATGACCTTGTTTTTTCGATTTTTTTCCCGAACACACAGGTGAGCTGCAAATAATTGTTAAGAAGAAAAGACGGACAAAGAGCACATAAAACAAAACCCACACAATCACACATCCACCGTTACAAACGATTACATTTGCGCTTGATAAAACAAAAAACGACTAAAATAGTTATAAACTAAACAACATCATTTAGGCAATCATGAATGTGATTCCTTTGGTCCCAGCCAACTCCCAGAATCTTGTTTCCTCTTTAGTTTGGGTTAAATCAGTAGCTATGTTGGGAGAAATTTCATCGAAAACACATCGGTTCATGTGGTTCCAAATGATCCATGAAACAAGAATAATTAATGAATTGAGGCTTGGACCAATGTTTTCAAGTTGCCTAGCTGACCCTAGTCACTTGTCCACCGACTAGGTCGACTAGGACGACCTAGTCGGTCCTCTAGTCGTCCTAGCCATTTTTTATTGCAATATCTAGTCGATCTCATATATATATATATATATATATATATATATATATATATATATATATATATATATATTAGCAGTAATACCCAATGTTTTCAAGTCACCTAATCGACCCTAGTTGCCCTAGGCGACTAGGCCGACTAGTCGTCGATTAGGGTGACTGATCGAGCCTAGTCGCCCTTCTAGGCGACACACAGGAGCGTCGTCGATTGCACAGGGGAGAGGCCTGGGTGGCGAGCGGCGGAGGGTAAAGGCAACAAAGGTGGGTAGCGGGTGGCGTACGATGGAGGCAGTGGCATGTTGGGCGAAGGCGTCGAGCAGCTAGAGGCAAGGCGTCAGGCTGAGATCTCGATTTGAGCTGTTAGATGAGATTCAACAGTTCTCATTTCATATATGGACAATCCCTTCTTTCACCCTAACCTTAATTTCTTTCTTCTTCAACCCTCTCTTCTCCACTGCGGCGGCAGTAGCTATGGGATTAGATGGGCAATAAGGACGACTAATCGCGACTATGCAGACGATTTAAAATAGTGGTAATACCACACATAGCTTTAGCATAGCAATTAGCAAACAAATTTCTGAAGCGAATTAATTCAAAAACAGCAACAGTTTACAATTTCAGAATTCAAAACAAAACTTAAGAATTCAAAAACTTCAAATTTACTATTTTAGTTTTCGATAAATTCAAAGTTCAAATTTTAGTCTACAACAGTTTATAAAAATATTCTAAAAGACAACAAATTCTTAAAAGATTCAGAAACAACAACGTTCCTTGATCTAGTCGTCCTGATCGCCCGATTAGTTACTCAAATTGTTCAACTAGTCGGACGACTAATTCCCTAGCCACCCAAATCGAGTCGTTGTTCCTAATCGACCTTCACTTTCTGATATGAACGACTAATCGCGATTAGTCAGATGACGAGAAAGCATTGGTTACGTTGCATTGTGTCACACCGTCGCTGGCTGTTGTCCACCACTCTTCAACCCATTACAAGAGGTAGAACCAGAATCGACGTGCAAAGATACAAGAACTGAGGAGACGATCGATGGTCTTATCCTTTTTGTGACAGAGCAAACAATGCTTCGGTTAATCTAGGCCTCTACGTGCCAAACGATCTGCCGTCCAACACTTCTTGAGCTCCACTAACCACATAAAGAAGCAACACTTGGGAGGCGCCCATGTTTTCCAGATTCGCTCCCTCGTAAGACTCTACAAGGCAGTGCATGTATCTTCGTTCTCGCTCTCCTCCTACGAGCGGTGGCGTCGGCTTTGGGAATAGAGGCGGTGGGGAAAGACAGTGCCCAAGTCGAAGATCGGTTCATGAACGACTTCTCAAAATGAACAATTTAATTGACCCTACTCTGTTTGCACCACTTAGCGGTGTTAAATTCCTTGTAAAAAGATGTCTCTACCCTTGCACTATTGACTCTACGTTTTCAATTTCAATCTCATCCGCACGAACACCCTTATTTCCTACACCAAAATTTCTGCACTCCCCACATTATTTCATCAAAATTCCGGCAACAATTACGGTACATTTTAGAATGCCCAATAGCAATTTGAGTATAATATTTTTTTTCTGAAATTTGACAATAATGTTCACATTAATTTGATGCATCAACAATTTCTCAACAACTCCACTATCTCCTGCTGCACCCACATAATCTCGGCTGATGCCATTGCCGCCACATGCCCACATGCACCACCCTGTTCTGCAACTCATGTGCTTGCTCAATGCAGCAGTTCTCAAATTAGCGATGAATCCATGAAAAATTGGAACCAATTAATCGAGCTCGAGCGTTGCTTGACAGATCAATTGATCCATTGAACTTATCGAGCCCACCTTTGCAGCTACCTCTGCAGCGCGCCTGCACGCGCCTCACCGCAACGCACTCGACTGCCTGTACGCTCTGTGCCATGCTGCAGCCCGCTGTTTTGTGAGCTCTGCTCGCTCGCGCCGCAACCCATAGCTCAGCCCACGTGCCCACCGCCTCAACCTGCCTTGTTGCGAGTCGTGCTCGCTCGCATCGCAACCCGTAGCTCTGTCCCACGTGCCCAGCGCCACAACCCGACACACCCACCCGTGCTCGCTCGCTGTCCCACAACTCGTCCCTGCGCGATCAACAAACTGTGCACCGAAATGGCTCCCTACTGCTCCCCCCTCCCATCTCCCACATCACTCCCTACCTCGCCGCAGCTAGCAAACGGAGCTTTGCCGCCACCAAGGCGGAATGGCTCCCCTGCTAACCTTCAAGCTCAGGCTTGCGTGCAATCTGCCACCGCATGCTCGGGATGATAGTAGACTGGAGGGCAGCAGACTTCGACAAATGGGACCTCAGTCGAGGAAAGGCCTTCCAAAATCAGGTTCTCAATCAATGCCTGTCCTTAGTTCATCACCCCTCTTCTTGCGTGGTCGCTTCTTCATGTTGGCCGTCTTCCGTTGAAAAGTTAGTGTGTTGGGCTCTCCATGCTGCTTTAGGGGGCAACCTGGGAGGTTTTCATGTCACCCGACAAACATTTTAGATTTGTTGTTTCCTCTAAAAGGGTGGGGTTTATGATCCATTCCCTTAAGTGGGCTACAACAAACGACTTTGATGTCTAGTTCTTTATTTGTCGTGATGGTAGCCCGAATTGGATCAAGGACAAGAGATCATGGAACATAGGAAAATTGTGAATGGACCTGGTATCCCGAAGCAAGAAGGCCAAGAATGTCTCCTTTGCATCCCCGATCAAGCAACCGTCTCCTCATGAGAAGGCCTCCCTGATTGTCTAGCCAAGCTTTTCCAGCTCTGACGATCCACCATCCCAGTTCATTCGCATTGGCAGCTTCCTCTGCCTCTTTGACAGGAACTACCTCACCAAGGAAATGAAGTCGTGTCTGGTTCGAGTCAAAGACTCCTTTGAAACCCTGCACAAAAGCCTCAACATCAACTCCCAACCTTGCGGCACGAGATGAACATCACCCAAATTTGAATTTGAGATTCAATATCCCCCTAGCTTATTCCTCTAGAGGCCTCGCCACCGATGGCCGTGACAGAGTTAGCTGTAAATTTGAGTTATTGTGATGGGATGATGAAGGCTCATCTAGTCACATTAGTACCACCCCCTCCAGAGCTAGCCGAAAAAGACTCGCCTCATGGGCCCAAGCTGAAGAGTCACATTAGTATGGCAAGATTTGAGAATAATTCCTAACAAAGATGCAATATCCATGATGTTCCTAGTGCACCCCTTCCATCTCAAGCAGTGGAGCACGTGTAGCTCCATTAATGTGGCAGGCGGCAGAAAAGACGTTAGGCGTAAGCTGAAAAGACATTAGGCGTAAGCTCACGAGGACTATCTACTTGAGTAGTGTTCCCGATGCTTTAGTACCGTTCATCAATTGAGGAACTTCCGCAATGAGGTCAAGTGCTGCTACTGCTGGGCCTATGGTCACAAACATTTCTTGCCTAAGGAAAACCAAGAGGCGATTGATTTGGTTGGTTAAAGGAAGGAAAGAAAAAGCGGTTACCCACATAATCTACAGCACTACTCGAAACCCTCCCTCCTCCCACCCTATTGAGGAACTTCCCTCTTTGCCGTCACCATCCTCCCGCCTCCCAAGCAACAACTCCTTCGCGACAACTGCACCACCGCCATTGCTACAAGGGCCAACTTCCCCGTCGACCCCACGCAATGCGTCCCCCATGAGCCATTTCAAGTTCAGGATGGTGGTCCGAATGGCATCCCTCGGCTAGCAGACCATCTCCCGAGTGAGCCGAGACGATCACATGAGAAGTTTGTTACTGCGGTCGATGAAGATTATGTCATAGACAAGGTTCACAATAGTTGACCCTAGTCACCTAAGGACCGACTAGGTTGACTAGGTCGATTAGTCGTCAACTAGAGCAATTAGTCGATCCTATTCGACCTCTAGTCGTCCACCATTTTTTATGGCAGTACCTAGTTGATACTATAAATATGAACATATATATTCATATATATAATTATATGCTAGAATTCTTGCCATCTTCCATTGAACTGATTCTAAGTTTCTAACAGCAGATTCTAACAACAGAATTAGGTTAAATTCTAACAGCAGAGGGTGAACTGATTATAATTATATACTAGAATTCAGGTACACACTTGGAAATCTAGTCAAACAACATCAAATTGAAAATCCAGCAGATTCTATATGAACTGATTTGGAAAATAGCATCAGAAAAACAGAACCATGCTTGTAACAGGTTAAAAAACAAAATCAAATTGAAAACAATTTCTGATTTTGTACCGCAAGTCCTGAATCTGAACTTGAAAACGGAGGATGAGGGGCAGCCGGAGGAGGGTGGATGAGATTTCAGCAGCCATGCGCAGCAGGGGAGACTCAGAGGCTAACAGCAGAGGCACACACATAGGGATCTGGGGGAGGGAAATGGGGGATGGGCAGGGGAGCCAGCGGGAAGGGGGATCTGGGGGATGGAGTCGGATGCGCAAGGTGGAGAAGGAATCTGGCGCGTAAGTGGGCTGGCCTAACTCGGCCCGATCGACGTGAGTCATTGGATGCAATTCAACGGTTCATTATTTGGATCATGACTTCCTATATTACTCTCATCCCTAACCCTATTTGTCTCATCCCTAACCCTATCTCTTCTCCAACTCTTGCGGTGGCTCTAGCCACGGCGGTCCGCGACCGTGCGAGGAGGCGGGCGACAACGACGACCTCAGCTGCGCCGAAGGGCGGCAACGGCTGAGGGATGCGATTACTTTTACCCCTCCTCAACCCAGATTGTCTGATTACTTATGTCCTCTAGTCACCCGACTAGTTTGCTGATTGACCAAGTCGAGTCGGACCCCTGATCGAGCTTAGGTGAGCGATCAGGCCGATTAATCGCGACTAATCACGATTAGTCGGACGACGAATGACCATTGCATAGAGTAGAACGACTACAATTTTCCTCTGGTATCGCATCCACGAGGTCCTGGAAGAGGACTTGTGTGGTGGCCTCCCCCGCAGTGTTGTCCAGGCGTCGCCTAGGCATCCAGTCGGCCGGCGGCGGACGCCATGGTGGCTCGCCTCGCCTGGACCGAGCAAGGCGCCCGTCCAGGACGGCTAGGCGTCGCGTGGCAGCCTAGGCGTCCTGTCCGGCGGACGTCCAGCACGCCAGCGAGGGGAGGGGGAGCTGCGCCGCACCGCCGGAGGGAGGAGGGGGAGTTGTGCCGCGCTGACCAGCTGGAGACGAAGGCAATTCTGCTGCGCCTGCTGTCGTACGCTGCATCTGCTCACCACCTTGAGGCGCTGCTGCCAGATCCCACTGTCGCTGCAAGGTTTCCACGACCGCGGCCGCAAGGTCACCACGATAGCCGCCTCAGCCACCGGTGGAAATTTGGGAGAAGACGGGAAAACTGAGTAGGGTTAGGGAGAGGGTGAGTTTTATATTGATGAACCTCATTGGAGTAGATGAATCTCATTGGAGCCATTTTTCAGAGTCGTGGAACACATTTCTAGCTTTTCCATTATGTACAGTTCACTTCACTGCATGACGGTTCCTCATGAAAGTTGAACAATAATTTATGAGCCCTGTCAGGGGTAACAAAGGCTTGACTTAATAGAATGGATGAGGAATCTTCAGGCGTAGCCAGGCACCAATTGGATGCTAATAGGAGACTTCAACTTCTACGGGTCTTCAGATGATAGGAATCATCCAGGAGCCAACATTAACAACATGCAGGTTTTCAATGATTTAATTAGTCACCAATGAGTTATTGAAATTCCTTTAAAAGGTGGGAGGTTTACTTGGAGCAATATGCAACAATCCCCCCTGTTGGAACAGCTGGACTGATGCTTCACTTCTCTGCAATGGACCTCCAACTTCACTGGTACTCTACTCATTCCTATGGCCAAAACCACCTCAAACCACATCCCTTGCACGGTTCAAATTGGATCTAATATACCCCAAGCTGAAATCTTTACAACAACAACCAAGCTTTTGCCCCAAGTAAGTTGGGGTCGGCTAGAAATGAAACCCAAAAATTTGAAGAGAAGTTGTTGGACTGTATATATACCCGTAGGTGTTTTGGGCTAGGCCCATGTACCAGCCCACCCTAGGGGTCTTTATATATGTACTCTCCCCCTTTGAGGTTAATTAATCAAGTCATTATTCCCTTTATCATGGTATCAAAAGTCTGGTTACCCTAACCCTGTGGCGGCTGCCCTATGGTGCTCCCACCCCAGCCGCCGTTGGCGGCCTCTCTCCCCTGAACCTATGGCGCCCCCACCCAGCCGCTGCCGACCGCCCCCTTTTTCCCTGTGCTGGCGTGCCCCTGACCCAGCCACTGCCGGCCGCCTCCATTGGGCCGACGCGCCCCCACCCCAGCCGTCGCTGGCCGCCCCCTCCTCCTTGGCCGGTGCGCCCCTGGCTGGCGTCGTCCCCTCCCTGGCCGCCGCTCCTCTGGCTGGCGCCGCCCCCTCCCTGGCCGCCGCCCCTCTGGTCGGCGTCCCCCTGGCCGGCGCTCCCATGGCTGGCGCCCCTCTGGCCGGTGCACCTGCCACTGGTCCGGCAGCGGGCGCGCCCCTCGTCACCATGGCTCGGCCTGCGTACGGCGCTGCGACTGGTCCAGCCGCCGGCGGCCCACTCGCCGGCCCCACTGCCCTCGCCTTCATGACGGGCCCCGGACCAGATGGATCTGCTGTTGGCGCCGTCGCTACTCCTAGCGCGGCCACTGACCCACTCTACGCCGTCGACAACACCACCACGACGGCTGCACACACCTTCGGTGTCTTCGTGGCTCTGGCTGCCTCTCGCGAGCGCGAGCGGGCACTTGCTCTCGCACTAGAGCAGGAGCGTGCTTCACTAGCCGCTTTCTCTCACCAGATCCAGGAGGGTGCTCATTGGCCGTCGAGTGTTGTGTACGAGCCTTCCTCCGATGTTGGTGCGCACTCCGCGTACTCGGCGTCTCTCGCCGCCGCTCTACACGCCCAGGCTGCTGGAGTTCTGGAGTTCAGAACATAAAATGAGAGTAAAAAAATACAAATAAAATAATATTTAGAATTTTATTTATTTTGGAGATGAATAATAGGAAACAAGATAAGAGTAACAAAATACGAATAAACTAAGATTCTGACGCATGAATTGCTAATTTCCATGCAGCCCTATCATGAGCCAAATCTCTAGGTATGTCCCACTCTTTTAAGTCTCTCTTCATTGCCTCCTGCCATGTCAACCTTGATCGACCTCTACCTTTTCTAAAATTTTCTCTACTTTTTATAATCCCACAGTTAACCGGTGCTTCCGGAGGTCTCTGTTGGATATGCCCAAACCACCTTAGGCGATGTTGGACTAGTTTCTCCTCAATCGGTGCTACCCCTACTCTATCGTGTATCATCTCGTTCCTAATCTTGTCTTTTCTTGTGTGATCGCACATCCACTGTAGCATGCGCATCTCTACAACACTCATTTGTTGGACATGTTGCCTTTTAATTGGCCAACATTCTGCTCCATACAACATCGCAGGTCTGACCACCGCTCTATAGAATTTTTCTTTCAGTTTTGGTGAGACTTTATCACATAAGATTCCAGATGCTTGCCGCCACTTCATCTACTCGATCTTGAGTCTGTGGCAAACATCTTTGTCAATATCACCATTGCTTTATAACATTGATCCTAAATATCAAAATGTGTCCCTCATAGGTACTACTTGTCCTTGTAGACTAACATTTCCCTCGTAACACATGCGAATCAATACAATGCACACATATTAATCAATATGCAATGACATGAATGCATGCAAAGTTCGATAATTAATTATCTGCGGTTGTTTATTAATTAGATGCAACTAGTTCATATGTGTTCATGCAAGTTTACTGGGTTTTAGCGATGATTGTTTGTTGTTGGAATAAAATAGGTGCAACTACGATTTAATTTCGGCTATTAGATTTATTATGTCGTTAAAATTCGTCTCAAAAACTTTTACTACTGTAGGTGCAACGACTTCTAGGGTCGCGGGACGGAGGTGTAGCGTAGACGAAGTTAACGGCGTAGCGATCTTTTGACAAAGAGACGACGACGGCGCGACGATCTCTGGCGGACGGCGTCTCATTCCTTCTCTTCTTCTCCTTTTTCCCTGGTCGTGCCCTTCTCTGCTGATCCCTGGTGGCTAGGTTTTTTTTCTCTTATCGTGGCCTGGAGTTAGGTAGCAGGGGCGACTGGCTACGGGAGCTTACGGTGGCTTTTATAGGCGGCGGCCAGGCGTACGAGACGTGGAGTCCTGATCGGCCTCGCGGCTGACGCGCGACTAGGCTCCTGAGTGGAGTCCCGCTCAATCACGTGCTGGCGCGCGCGCGTACCCCGCTCGGCTCGATTCCTAGTCGGGCGGGTGTCTTGCCCGGTAGTTGTTTTTGTTTGTTTTTTCTTTTTATTCGTTTATTATTTATTATTATTTTTCTTTCTTTTCTCTTTTTTGTATATTTTTCTTTTCCTATTATATATATATTTTCTCTCAATGTATACATTCTTTCTTTATTTATATTTTCTTTTGTTATTATTTTATTTAATATTCTCATTTATTTTTCTTATTTCTTACATATATTTATATATATGTTTTATCTTTTATTTTTCCTTCCTTTGTTCTATTCATTGATTTATGCATGAGAATGCATGCAATGCATGATACTAAAAATGAGGTTACAACTATTGACAAGGCAAAATGGAGCTGGAACAGAACAAACTTTATGAAAGTGTTTGATATCGCATCCTGGGAAATTTGGAAACAACGGAATGCGAAGATCTTCAGAACCACACAGCCATCGGTGGCAGCCTGGAAGGCGTGCTTCGTAGCTTCTTTGGGTGCACAGTGTTGTAGGATGAAAGAGCTGGATAAAAACTCAATAGCTGAATGGCTTGTGACTTTGTAGGGACTTTTCCTCTCTCAGGAAACTCCTTTACTAGTAACAAGTCATTCCACAGCTTTTTTGCCTACTTGTTATATTTCAGTAATATTTCACTGTAGGGGCTTCCCTTACAGTTTTCGTTCAAAAAAAAAATATGCACAAACACTAAAAAGGATGGTCAAATGTGCGTTTAAGGGTAAAAACAAAGTTAGTGGCACAATTGGCTAATACTGAAAACAGTGTATACCTGACCACTGCAGCTGTACAGCCATTTCTTCACTGGAACTAGAAACATCATCTCCAATCCTTTTTTTTTTGCTTGAAAATGCAGGACAACTGCACCACATTGTATTAAGAGGAGAAAAACGGTACTTGTACATGAACATTCTTCTAGGACCAACTAAAGGAGGGTTATTTTGTTGCAAATACTAACTTACATAACATTTCCTGCTCCAGCCAGGCACCACAAATGGTGCTTATCCTCAAGGGACTGTATGACCACATTGATACATGGAGATGCACCACAGGACACACTGAGTTGCGATGCTTCCATAACCACCAAGATCCTAGAAAGATCAAATAATTGACACCCTTCCTATTTTCTTTTGGACTGCCACAGCTCGCCTGCCTCCACCATTCAACAAAAGACCATTCCTGTCGTCGAGGTGCCAGAGCTGCATACGAAATGGTGAGAGCAACAGAACCCAGAACTGCCGAGTGAAGACACGTCCTAAGTTGGTGTTGCAGTCTCATCCTCTTGATCGTACAACGATCAACTTTTCGGGTGATGGAGACCCTCGTCTTGCTAACTGACCCACAATCCAGCATTTGTTTTTTTTTGAACCACAACTGCAAGGGAAACCCCGGCAGTGAATGATATTGATAATAGAAATTGGCCGAGATAGCCATACAGCACGACCGTTACAAACTTATACGACCGGTACAAACTGATACGACCAAACAGCTAACAAACGACCAACAGCCTCCACCACCTAAACAGGCTACAGCGCTAGCAGCTTTCTACCTAGCAGACGGCAACACATCAGGTGTCGCACCCAAAGAGATGGCAGCTTCAAGGATCATAGGGTCCCACCCGTCGTACCATCGTTCAACGACCACTGGATGGACCATTTGAGGATCGATGGTCTTACGGCGGGACCACAGAGTTTTCGCTTCCTTAGTATAGGACCCCAAAGCCGACTTGAAGTTCTGCTCATTGTCAAGGTGGATGACCACTTGCCGAACTTTGACAAGAGAGGAAGAGGGCCCCAATGAATCAACCAAAGAAGCTGCAACTAGAGAAAACGGGCAACTAGAGAAAACGGGGAGTTACGGGAATCACACTCTAGCTTCTTAGAGGTAGTGGTGAGGCAGATGTCCTCTTGGACTGACGAAGTAGGCACAGGATTTGATGATGGAGGCGATGAAGCAGTAGGCGAGGTTGATGAAGAGCGGCGATGGGCAAGCACACAGCTGCGTGCTTTGTGGCCTTCTCCCTTGCAGCGGAAGCAACGTGTGGCCTCCTTACACATTGCAGCAAAGTGGCCGGTGGAGAAGCAGTTGAAGCACTTACCGATCAGATCCGTAGGGACTAACCGGACAACCTGCTGACGGGAACCACAACCAGATGGGGCGGGTGAGGCGAACCGACACAAAAGAGTGTCCGGCGAGGTTGGGGAGGGAGAGACGACTTTGGGGGAGGCGACCTCGGAGGGGACAGTGGTGGAGAAAGGAGAGGCGACGACACAGGGCAACTGAAAGGCAGTGAAAGCGGGGAAGTAGCGGAGCAAAGTTGCAGGTTGGGCTCCAAAGGTAGGGTGAGGAGCGGATCAGAAGCAGCAGCGATGAAACTAAGCGGGGAGGAGACCGGCGCAGCTGCCACAGAGGGGGGCAACACTGATGGCGCATACTTCGACTTGGATGTGGACAGCCAACCCTTCCTCATCCAAGAGAAGCTGGAGGGGGCGGGGGAAGGAGCAGGACGGGGCGGGTCTAGGGATGACATTGCCGACGGAAGTGCCACAATTGAAGAAGGAGGGAATGGAGCCACCTGCAAGGCTACCGAGGAAGCAGAGCCATAGGGCAAAGTAGCCATTGGTGGCTGGGGAGGAGACGACCCATGGAAGAGGGTGGAAGAGGCATTGAGCGGTGGAGAGACTTGATTTGGCCTGCCCAACATAGGGACAGGTGGGGGAGGGTGAGGTGGAGAGGGGCACTTGGTGGGGGAGGGCGGAGAGAGGTGGAGGGAGCGAACCGACGGGGAGGAAGAATGGTGACACACGGATTGCAGGGGCACAGGGCCAGCCGACGACGACGAGTGGGGAGGTGGCGGCGCTGGATCTGGTGATTCCTCCTTCCGGCGCGCGGGATGCAGGGGCGCAGGGCCAGTCAGCGATGGCAAGTGAGGAGGTGGCGGCGCTGGATCTAGCAAGGGGGGCACCATATCCGACCCACCCAACACAGGAGTCATCGGGGGAGCGGTAGGCCGGGCGGAGCCCCAAGTTGGAGAGGCGACCAGCGGGAAGGAGATCGAGGGACGACGCACCGGCCGCAGGGCCAGCACCGGTGCACCGGAGTAGAGACGACCGGAACGGAGGCAGTAGTCGGAGCGGCGGCCGCTAGGGTTGGAGTCGGCGCCGCCTGCCTCGGTGCCCCCCGCCCAAATCGGAGCAGGTAGGCCGGCGAAGGGGTTGGGAGCGCGACGGGAGGGGAGGACGACCGGAGAGGAGGCCATCGGGGGAGGTGGCGCGGTCGCCCTCCACGTCGCCCCCCACCGAGCGGGCCGGTCCTATCCATGCCTCTTAGCCTGTTGTAGTTTCTTACTAAAAGCATCAGTCCAGCATCTGTTGCTTATTGCAAGACATACAAACATCCATAAAACCATACACATTGATGCCTTGGACAAATGAATTGAAGGAATGGGATCAAGAAATGCTAAGAAGAGTAATATGCACATAAATGAAAATATTGTCAAGACTATAGTACTTATATCCCTATCAAATCTTTTACCACTGTACTGCAACTTTGTCACGGTGATTGCTACACAGTTCTACTATCACTTAATGGCCGCACCCCACACCATCTAAATCCTATTGAACGTTTGTCCTTAACTTATCTGATGCTTTTTCCCTGTTCATAGTTCTGATGAGCTGCTACTTGACCGTTGTGTCAAGCCCCCCCCCCCCCCCCCCCCCCCCCCCTCCCTAGACCGTAAAGGCATGACAATAAATAAACTGAGTGGTATTGAACAGTCAGTTGGAGTATTGAGCTGGCAGAATCGAACAAGAATAAACTGAGTGGTATTGAACTGAGTGCATAAAGTCGAGTTGTATTGACTAGATTTTTTGTATCTTTCAGTAGTATACAACCAAAAAATTCCTAGTTATATTGCTTTGCACTTTCTTCCCATAATATTGAACTTTTTCTTTTAATAATTTCACAGTCAGGGATTCTTTGTATTCTTATCGATGATCTCATTAGATTGGGGATATATTCAGACTACGTGCAGGTTTGTTTATTTGTCACATCATGATTTTCATACTGCAGTTATCATCAGTAGACATTACACAACCTTTCTGTACAGTAACTAAATTGAGGGCATTGAAATCGCAGGCGCATCTTGCTCCTAGTGGTTACCTAAAGATACCCACTGTGAGTACTTTTCTATGAACGATCCGTTCCACCATACATTTGATTTCATTCTTGGCCATCATGTCGTAAAATTGTGACAACTGATTCTTGTTGTTATGCCTGGCTTTACATGGTATACAGCGTGATCTAGATTCCATTCCAATCTATTTCCTTGTGCTGCCTCCAAAATCATGCATTGTAAACAACCAAGTAGTAAAATCCATGAAACATTTATAATCATTTTGTCAGAATTGACTTAATAATTTGGTTACCTAAGTTGTTGCTATCTTTGACTTATATATGTATAAATTGCAGTGGTTAGTTAAACTTTCCTCTCTTGTTTAGGATATGGAAGATTATTTGAGGGGGTGCAGATTTCTTCCAAAGCTTAACAATGAGATACCAAGTGAAAGAAATGCAACCTATAAAGAAAGATTCAGCAGCTTGGGAAACTTAGTATTGATCATGGTAAGTTCAAAGCATCACACAGCATTGTCTCTTACTTCAGCTAATGTATTGAACAGAGGAAAACATTAGTAAATGTGTTTGTTAGCATTGACAAAAGATAAATAAGATTATCATACGCAAATATGTTAAAGCATGTGCAAAAAACATGTTGCTAGTCAACTAAATGAAGGTTGGCCCATTTAAGCCGTGGTTTTGTTTTGTGTCTCATATCTCATGATAAATAGTTTGCTTTATAAGTATTGTGGTAAAAGAATTCTTCTGTTATGTGTAACAGTCGGGCTTAATGGACCGGGCGTTACTGTAGCAGCTCGTACTGTAGTCGTGGCTACTGTAGCAGACCGCTACAATATCAGCATCTAGGGTTAGGTTTTGGGTAGTGCTCTCTATATAAAGAGACTAGGAGTCAATTGTATTGTAATCAGGTAAGAAAATAGATCTAAAGACTACTCAAAGCCTGCAAGAGAGGGCGAGTTAGTGGATCTATCTTGTTAATTATCCTTCAATAATCTCTAGCCATAACATCTTGGTATTAATAGCCAACCCATCTATGCCGCCGCCGCTGCCATCAATCTCCAAATCCAACCCAACATGCCCTCTGTTCCAATCTCAATGGAAGCACAAAAGATCGAGAAGATTAGTGAACAACTCATGGAAATTCTCACGCAGATGAAGCAGATTAATGGCATGCTCGGATCAATTTGCTGTTGGAAATCCGGTGTCCTGAACACCTCGGATCAGATCTGTTCTGATTGGAACAGATCTGCACAGGTATTCAGCAACTAGTTATTTCTCTGTCCCTATGTGCAGAGAGCTCCTGGGTGCTGATCAGGTGTTGATCAACTCAGCCGAGGATTCTGTACAGAACAGAGAAGAGGGAAGGACTTGCACTGCAGCAGAGAGATGATCGGGTGTGTTGCTGTTCTGTTCCAGCCGTGCAGAACAGAACGGGTAGCAGGGACTTGATGTGTTCCTGGTAGAGCAGAAGGTAGGTCTAGGCGACTTGGGGCTGGACACACATATTCTTGAGGTGGAATCTGTTTTTTTTTCTATTGCCGATAGGATAGCTATTAGCTGGGGGTTGCAACTATTTATTAGCCCAGTACAAGTGTCCTGGTGCTTTACACATGAGACAATTTTATACTATTTTAACTCTATCTCTAACCCGTACAGGATACCTAACTGAATAGGAAACTCCTAGACTCAATATTCTGGTGCTGTAGGCACCTTTTCCTGGCTGTACCCGTGCCCTCTTGCAGGAACTGTTCCCACATTGGACTCTATCTATAAACTATAATATCTCTAGATCAGAACAGAATTCAACTCCTTGACTGGACTCCTTCCTAATCTGCTGTGCTGCCGAGAGCCCTTGGTCCAGATTGGACCTGGACTGGGCCCACCTGTGTGCAGGACTGCAGGGACAGGGTCACACGTCATTCTCCTCCTCATCCTGTCGCCTGTACACGTCCAGGATCCCAATCCTTCTTTCCATCTCGACAAACTTCTATCTTCCAAGCACGTTGGTCAAGTCGTTCGTCTCCATCTTGTTGATAATCTCTGCCCTTGATCATCAACCCCTCCTTGTGCTTCACCACCTCACCGTGCCACGACCCAACCTCTTCTCTGGACTTGATTGGACTTGATTACCATGAACGACGTAGGCTCCTTCGTGGTGATGAACTTGAGCTCACCCTCCTCTAAGCTTCGTGGAACATGCCATGAAGAGGTGACAGACTCATCCCTGTCATGATAGGCGTCGACGTAGTTGTCCATGTTTGTCGGCGGCGTGACCAATTGGATGGATTTTGGACGATGCTCAGAAGTCTTGTGGGAGCTCCAGTCTTCAACCTCGTGCTCCCTCGTAGGGACAGCAGCACGTTCAGAGCCTCCGACGCCCTGTGCTGCCCCTGCTAGGTGCTGTTTAGCACCCCTAGGGTGCTGTTTAGGACTCCCAGTACCTTCAACGCTCCTCCCAACTGTTGCAGCGCGTCTCCTAACAACTCCGGCGCCCTGTACAGGGCCTCCTGCCTCATGCAGAGCCGTTCCAGCACCTCCGGAGCCCTGTGTAGGGCCTATTGGCCCTTGTAGGTCCGTTACAGGGCCTGGAACAGTTGGTCCAGCGGCTGCTGCTAGACTCGTGGCGTCGATGTAGAACGTGCTGAAGTCTTCTTTCGTTTGCGTGGTCAGGCAAACCGGACGCATGATGTTGAGCTTGACGGAGTACAACTTGCTGTCGTCGCGTTGCACTCGTGTGAGAAGACGATTCTCCTCGTCCCATATTTGCATCACTCCTCCATATACTGTGATGCGGTAGCCATCCTCATCTAGTTGGCTAATGCTGATGACGTTGGTGGTGAGGCGCGGGATGTAGTAGACGCCGGTGAGCCTATTGTGCTCACCTGTCTTGGCAGCGAAGTTGATCGTACCCTTCCCCTGAATCCGCACAATCGAGTTGTCGCCGAACTTGATCGTCCCGACGACGTTCTCATCGAGCTCGGAGAAGACGACGCGCGAGCCCGTCATGTGGTTGGTCGCGCCCGTGTCGAGGTACCATGTGTCGCTGTCGGAGTCGTCGTCATTGTCGTGATGCGCGAAGACGCGTCCCTCCACTATCTCAAGTGGGCACGTGGGACGCTACTGTATAGGCTCCACCTGTACTGAGGCCGTCCTTGTCATGAACAAGACGCTCTCCTCTTCTGCCTCAGCCATGAGAGCCTGCTGTTACGGCTCCTCCTGCTCGGACTTCGACCGACACTCCTTGGCCCAATGACCCTTCTTCCCGCACTTCCTACACTGGTCCCGCGGAATGTCCTTCCAGGAACCTTTCTTGTTCTTCTTTGACGCACCCTTGCGGCCGCCCTTCTTTGAAGACTCGGCAGCCCGCTCCTCCACCTGCTTCTCCCACTCCTCCCGAGTGAGGTACAGTTGGCTATCATGAACTCCCCCACTTCGTTGCGTCGTGTCGAAGGCGTTTTCGGCAGCCCTGAGCCGCCCCGTCACATCCGACAATGTGAGGGTCGACACGTCCAGCAAAGTCGTGATCGCCACCACGATCTGTTGGAAGCGTTCTGGAACGCTTCGTAGGAGCTTCTGCACGACCACCGACTCCTCCAGCGGCTCCCCGAGCGAGGCAAGGCGCGACACCATGCCGCTCAGCCGGAGGGAGAAGTCCTCGATCCCCTCGCCATGCTTGAAGGCGGCGGCCTCGAACTCACGCCGGAGTTGTTGCGCCGTCGTCTTCTTCACGCGGTCGGCCCCGACCCGCATGAGGGCGATCGTCTCCCATGCCTCCTTCGTCGTCTTCTTCTCCCCGATCGTCGTGATCATCTTCGACGGGACAACGCTGACGAGGATGTCCATCGCCATCATGTCCTCCTGCTCGGTTGCATTGCCTTTCTCCACCGCCTCCCAAAGCAGCCGCGCCCGCAGCTTGATCTTCATCATGACAGCCCACTCCGCGTAGTTGGTCTTGGTGAGTATTGGGAACCCGGTTCCCGTGTTCACCTCACGAACAGCCGGATGGGTTGTCGTAATGATCTTGCCGCTGGTGACGCTGCCGCTGCTTGGAGGGGTCTTCGGATCTGTCGACATGTTGCTGAATTTAACCCAAGACCAAATCCGGCTCTGATGCCACGAATGTTGGAAATCCGGTGTCCTGAACACCTCGGATCAGATCTGTTCTGATTGGAACAGATCTGCACAGGTATTCAGCAACTAGTTATTTCTATGTCCCTATGTGCAGAGAGCTCCTGGGTGCTGATCAGGTGCTGATCAACCCAGCCGAGAATTCTGTACAGAACAGAGAAGAGGGAAGGACTTGCACTGCAGCAGAGAGATGATCGGGTGTGTTGCTGTTCTGTTCCAGCCGTGCAGAACAGAACGGGTAGCAGGGACTTGATGTGTTCCTGGTAGAGCAGAAGGTAGGTCTAGGCGACTTGGGGCTGGACACACATATTCTTGAGGTGGAATCTGTTTTTTTCTATTGCCGATAGGATAGCTATTAGCTGGGGGCTGCAGCTATTTATTAGCCCAGTACAAGTGTCCTGGTGCTTTACACATGAGACAATTTTATACTATTCTAACTCTATCTCTAATCCGTACAGGATACCTAACTGAATAGGAAACTCCTAGACTCAATATTCTGGTGTTGTAGGCATCTTTTCCTGGCTGTACCCGTGCCCTCCTGCAGGAACTGTTCCCACATTGGACTCTATCTATAAACTATAATATCTCTAGATTAGAACAGAACTCAACTCCTTGACTGGACTCCTTCCTAATCTGCTGTGCTGCCGAGAGCCCTTGGTCCAGATTGGACCTGGACTGGGCCCACCTGTGTGCAGGACTGCAGGGACAGGGTCACACGTCATTTGCAGCACCATGCACGAGGTATGAGACGACATGAAACAATATGCTAACAAATTGGAGTTAATAGCCGCTATTGGTTCCTATGAGGTGAGGGATGAAGACTCCGCGGATCTCGACCCACTATCGCAATCTCCTGATCCTTCACCTCCGTCCGTTGTTTTGAAAGTGTTGCTGCCCGCTGCAGGTTCGACTCAAACATCAACGGAGGCATCGGCTGCTTCCTCGTCATCTTCACTGTTGGCTCCGCCGCCAGTGAATCTGGCTGCTCCACCGGAGTTTTCTCGCACCATCATGTTCCTGTCTCCTCTCCAAACTTTGTGCCAGATCAGATCAGTCATTGTTTCCTCCAACAAAGCGGGACTCCAATGATCGTGCACAGGCATGGGTCAGTAGCAACAACAGGTTACAGAGGTCACCTCCTTCGATCGACTGCCATGGCTTCCAAGGAAGGCGTTGCATGGTGGATGAATTATGGCATGCAATCAATCATGGAAATTGATCTTGTGATTTTAGGAGAAAATCAAGATGGAAGAAGATATCACACATTCATCCATACGGGGACAAAATACAGATCTGTTGAGAACAAAAAGGAAACAAATCCATATATTTTGCTACTCCATACGAATTTGCTTCCTTGTACCAGGATCTACATGCTGGCATGTCCTTATTTTTTTGGAATCAAATCAATCGGCATGCTAGCGCAAGAGCAAATCAAGGAGACAATTAAGGAAGGAAATCAATACATGGTCTTACTGTTTGCATGGAAGCCAGGAGAAAAATCTGTACAGCAATCAAGGTGGAAGTCAAGAAGGAATGTGTTGTATACAGAGGATCTGATTTGGCCTGCATCAATTTTGGTGCGCAGCGAAACAAGAAAATTGCACTCATAACTGCAGGAGAAAATCAAGGAGATATTGGAAAGTATATGGTGTCCTCATTTTTTGAAAACCAAATATTTTTGCATGGCAACCGAGGAGAAAATAAAGAAACTAAAGAAAGGTATGTCATGCGGTCTGAAATATACTTCCTATCACCTTCCCTGAGGTCATGCCAACATGCCAACAAAAAACTCCCACGATTTTGTTCATGCATGCTGGTTTCCTCCTAGAATCAACATCTCGAACAACTTGGAAGGTCTTGGCTTCTAGGGAGCAACTTCTGCATGACCTCACCAACAAGATCATGGCTGGCGTCAGACCAGCACTGGTCGTAAGAGCTGTCCAGTTTTCAGTGGCATCTGCTGTAGTCATGGTGATAGCTCCTACAGCCGCAGCAGCAACCCATACAATTCCATCAGCAGTGAAGATTTCCAAATCAGCAATAGCACCTGTGGCAACTCGGATAATGTTGTCACCTCCATTTGCAATGGCCACGCCTGCAATCATGATGGAGGCAACACCATCTGTGATCCTTGTGGTGCCAGTACAGGTGTTGATTCCAACACCCTCTCCTGAGGCATCAACACCAACTTGGAAGTTTTCAACCACCAGTACAGGAAGAACATCCCGATGGACATTGGTTGCTTCAACATCATAATTGCCAAGATTTGTGAGAATGGGATAGTTGTGAAGAATTGGTCAGGATCAGTTGTTTCAGCAAAGGGATGAAGACGCCACGGAAGCGCTAGAGTTCTAGTATTTTTTTTATTTTAGTGCCCTTCCCCGGACTCTGTGCAAGTGGGAGCTACATGCACCGAGCTGCCCTTTTTAGTGTATATTGAATCATGTAATCAACAATCCATCTCTACTGCAGCTCGAGGGCGAGCTGCTCAAAAGAAGGGATAGAGTGTTATGGGTAACAGTTGGCCTTAATGGGCCGGACATTACTGTAGTGACTCGTACTGTAGTTGCGGGTACTGTAGCAGCCCGCTACAGTACCAGCGGCTAGGGTTAGATTTTGGGATAGTGCCCTCTATATAATGAGACTAGGAGCGTCAATTGTAATCAAACAAGAAAATATATCTAAAGACTACTCAGAGCCTCCAAAGAAGGGCGAGTTAGTAGATCTATTTTGCTAATTATCCTTCAATAATCTCTTGCTGTAACATCTTCATAGTACCAGGAGCAAATTCATGTACCACAAAAAAAAAAACTTCTTTGCATGTATACAAAAGTTATGCTATCATCATCTCGTAATTTACTTTTTGCATAATCATGTACTCTCTTCTTTCTTAAAAGATTGTCACTTTTAGTTTAAAAAATAAACTAAAGGTGAAAATCTTTTAAAAAAGGAGTGAGTAACATGTTTTACTTTATGGCATAATTGTTCAATGTGGCAAGCATTATTTTTTGCACAATCATAGCAGGCTCCATAACCTTACGAAATTGACAAAACTAATATTCATTTTTTTTTTTCTGTATTACATGTTCCTTCTACTGAAAAACACTGAATCACCATCCTTTACTGCTACAGTTTGAGGATGATGCGGTATTAATACCTCGGGAAACAGCATGGTTTGGTTATTATCCTGATGGTGACTTTAACCCGGTGCTGCCTCCTCAAGAGGTAATTTTGGTCTAAATAGCTTGCTTGCAATGATCAACTCAATGCTAGTGGTTGTGCATACATAAATTTGCTTGTATTATGATGTTCTTGTCCCAACGTCATGGAAACAAGTCACCATTTTTGTGGCACTGATACTAAGAAAATGCCTTCGGCAGACACAGCTGTACAAGGAAGACTGGATTGGCTTGAAGACTCTTGATGAGTCTGGGCGTGTTAAATTCGTGTCTGTACCAGGAGGTCACCTTAGAATCTCCAGAAATGACATGAAGAAGTACGTCGTCCCATACTTGAAACCGGATGGATCATCCAAGCAGAACGCACGACGTATCCTGTCTCATTGACTGCGCAAGCCGCGTCTGCTTGTGTGGGTGAAACCCCGTATGCTTGTGTGAGGCGCCTGTACCGCCGGCCTAAGTAGCTCTGATCTCGAATGTTGGTTTGAACTATTAGAATGCAATCAGCTTTCTTGTATAATTGTGCAAAAATTGATTTTGAGTCACATGATTTTCATACTATAGTCATATTACTTTTACACTTAAACTCTTACACTAGGTAATAGAGTTTTTATTCTACAGTGGAAGAGTTTAAGTGTAAGAATACAATAAACATGGGATGAAATATGTAGTTCATAATTAATTTTTGCATGATTGCACAGAAGTGTTGATTGCATTATAGTCTTTCATTGTAAGTACAATGCTGAAATGTGGAGTCGCAACAGAGCTTAGCATTTGTTTTGTAGTTGTTTTTGCTTTCTTAGGCCCTCTTTGTGAGTTGATTCTCAAGTAGAATTAGAGAAGTTGTACCAAACATTGTTTTTTAAAAGAATTAATTCTTTGCTGATTTTAAGAAATGATTCTCTGAAATGAATTAGAGGCTGGGAGCCGAAAAAGTAGCTTCTCCTGATTTTGTAAAGTGATTTTTTGTCTTGATTTTAAAAGTTTATTCTACAGAATAATAGAGAATCATTTTCAACTACAGAATCACTATCAAAGAATCAAATGTAAATCTAAAGAATCAGTTTCGGCTGGCTTCTATCGTAGAGGTCTCATGGAAAGACTACTGAACTTGTCTGCCATGCTCCATTAGTAAGGTGGACGAGGCTGACGGATCCATCAATCATGGTTTCAAATATTGGCCAGTGATGAAGAATTGGAAGCAATGCATTGCTACCGTATCACGTCTCATCCTGACTGCCGTTGCCCTGATGTGATATAACGTTTCAGAGATCAACTCTCGTTACAAGACGGCAAACCAACTTAAACAAATCTTCAAGACTTAACGAAGCAAAATCATATAATATGACATCAAGTACATGTACAGACGAATTATGTATTTTGCAACAGCGGGAGCAGCTTTACTCTGACTGACGCTGCCACAAACCTCAATACCAATCAACAAATAATTAATATCCATAAGGTATTACCGGCCCATAACTCTATCGACGTTAAAACTTCCAAGTCACTAATTTTGCACACACCAAATGATCACGAGAAAATTGTACACCCAGCTTTAAATGTCGGCAACTGGCCACGACCTCACTATGTGGAGTCCTTCGCCGCTGTCCGCACAGGGCAAGCTGTTGTAATGCAAGAGATTCGAAAACCAGCAGTGTGCCTGAACTGATATTCCGCGTCGTGCTGCACTGGACAGGCAATTGGAAGCGAATGCACCTCCCCTGTGGGTGCGATATCATGTTGATGTCCCGGATTGATGGTGCTCCAGGTTCCTGAGGACAATTCTTGCAAAGATTTTCGCTTCGATAGAAGCCATTGTTGCAGCCGCAGCTGCACGCAAGACTCGACCTGCTCCTGCTTTCTGCAAGAGACCTGCGTGGTGCAACGCATGACGACCTCCAGGGATTGTGAACTGCAGTATTGTTGGGAGGCTCAGTTTATTTTACAAAGCAAAAGAAGATATACAAAGGTTATACAATTAAGTCTTTGTGTGACGTGATATGAAAATGTGCACTTAAAGAGAGCAATTGTCAAGGCAAGCACAGACATGGCAATCAATCTTTTACATGTACCTGAAGGAAACAAATATTCTCATAACTGGTGGATAGAACAATTGAAGATTGGAACCAACAAGCAACAATTTACATCATGGAAAAAAAATGGACTCTTGGATGTGGAAGAGCTGTAGAAGTTGTGATAGGTCATGACGATTCACACCCGTTTTGAATTTTGAGAACACTAGTCGGGGTGTGCATGAAATAGAAGTAATAGAGAGTCTTTGGTTGCCTTCAATAGGCACAAACAAAGTAGATGGGTGATATTTTGTGGAGAGGGGGGATTGCAGACATAAGATTGATGGTTAGGAGGTTTTAAATTCATAAGCAAAATATCATTCTATGTATATCTTAAATTCCAACTTGTGCCTTTTGTATTAGTATAGATGTACACATCTGAACCAAGCAGCACAAATTCTTCATGGTAAAAGCCCATCTCAAGTTCTCAACTCACGATGACTTTGACACATAATTTTAAGATAAATAGTGTCAGATGTTAAGAGAGGGAATAAAAGAAAACCAACCTGAAGAAGGGCAAAGGCAGCACAAGCACGAAGAATTGACGAGGGATTCCGAAGCATGGCAACAAATCTACCAATCTCAGCGCCACTGGAGAAAGTAACGTACTATTAGTAGTATATTCTAATATGATGCATGAAATAAATATGGATCCTACTAAAAACTTTCATGTACTCTAGATTGGCCAGCTCATACTTCATAAAGGTTTACTAAAACTCAAGTGTCAAACCAAACCTGCATCTCAGGTGTCCAACTTCGTGTATACATACAGATTCAGCAACCTGAGATAGTGCGGCAGGGGCTGAGGATGCAGCAGCCATAGAAAACACATGTGGATCTGAAAATTTCAATATAAACGTCTCTATATGTTTCAGAGCTATTCTTCTAGCTCCCTCAACATTAAAGCTCTTGGAATTGCTATTAGAGGATGTCCCAACCAATGCAACTTCATCCATTCTGTCAGTTCAAACATTCAAGATCTAGATCATGTGACCATATAAATTTCTCAATAAGAACATAAGGGATAACAGTAAAGTTCTCGCAAAACAGTATACAGTGCAATTTTACAAAGAACCAGTATGTGGGCCATACTAGCAGCCAACTTTGCATAATGAGAATTAGTATCTTTAAAATCTTCAAGTACTGAAAAGAGAAGTAACTGATTAAAGATATATAATTATGAGGAACATGTATCATCACATATTAGATAGTGGGTGCGCTGGAAACCTGGGTCACCAACAGATTTCCTCAAGAATGGCTAGTGGGGGTGCTAACCCTGGTCACAAATGAACTTCACTAAATATAAAGTACATTTCAGTGGATATCACTTATGTGTCCAAATTATAGCAAAGAGCAACTTTTTAAGCCATTGTCATAAAAAGAACATTCCAAAAGGTTTAATTTTATAGTAATTTCGAGCAAATAAGTGCACTTCTCAGAAATTTACTCTTCTTACAAACATTAGTATCGATGATCTTTAATGCAAAATAGCATCTCCCTTCTGTATAACAAGTGCCACAAATATATTTGATCTTTTGGCTTGTCAATTTAATGTAACAGCAGAGAAGTTAGAAATGGTCATTGTTAAGATAGGGTGATCGACCCAACACAACAATTTATTTAACTTTTTAGAACTAATTTCTACATCATCATTAAATACAAATATCTTCGTGCATCTACTGCAATTAAAATGTGAAATTAAGGTGCAAATTGGATTTGCCAAGTCATGTAGTTTATAGGCTAATCCCCAACGAACACTGAATTATGTCAAAGACAAACTTCAGAGAGAGAGAGAACACCATTCATGTAAGCTGCCACATCACACAAATGCAGAGTCAGCCAGGTCATTTCCTAGTTCCACTTGTCACATTAGTGAAGATCTTCTGGAGGGCTTGGGTCTTTCCAATAATGCCAAATAAATAGAATAATGTTTGCAAAAAAATAAGAACTGCTAACATTGCACATTAATAAAAATTCAATGACCAACAGTGAAACATTTTAGTACCTAGAAATAAAACTTATAAATGCATGCTAGATTGATAAACAATGAAATGGTAAAGCATGATTCCCTCCTGATACTGAAACCGAAGTCCTCTGATGCAGGCTTCGTAAGGCATCGCCTAGTCACTGCCAAGGCGTCCAGTCGCTCCGGCATGGACGCCATGGCCGATCGACTCGCCTGGTCGCCGGGCAGAGGCGCACGCGTGGCAGCGGGCGACATGACAGAGCGGGGGAAGCGTGGCCGAGGCAGGGGGAGACGCGGCTGAGGCGCCGTTGGAGCTGGAGGAGGTGCCGCCGGAGCTGGAGGAGTCGACGCCGTTGCTGGAGGAGGCGGCCCGGAGCGGAGGACGCTGACGCGCGAGGCCGAGGCGCGATGTGAAAAGAATTGTGGCGGAGAGGCAATATACATGAACGGTTAGGGACTTTTAGGGTTAGTTATGGGCCGCCCGGCTCATATACACTTAACCCTAACCGTTCACCTCCTCTCACGTGTCACGGGTCACGATCCTGTTCGACGGCGCAGCGGCACCCTTCTCCCTTCGCCTGACACCTTCTCTCTTTGCCCGACCACGCCACCATCGACTTGTCCAACGGGTGCCGCCTCGGCCTTCTTCCCTCCTCCCGGCGGGTGCCCACCTCCGCTCTTCCCTTTGCCCCAGCCCTCTAATTATCTGCTCGCCTGGACGCCGCCTAGGCGCCTAAGCGTCCCGGCGGCCGGCGAGCGCCTAGACGTCCAGGCGGGATTTTAGAACACTGCTCTGATGTTGAAATAACATTTTAGGGCCACAATTGATCAAGGGTTTACTGTGTTTCTACCCTTTCAATATAAAATGTAATTTTACGCTCCAAAATTAGGGTTTCTGATTTTACCCCTACTTTTTTTTGAATCGAAGCCACCGTTTACCCCTCATTTGTAACACCATTAGTCTGACTGGATTAAATGATTTATAATAAATAATTTGGATATATGAAAAGATCTAACTAAACTTGTTTGTTACTAATGTTCATCTTCTCCAATCTCCAAAACTCCCGTGTGCGCAGCCGCCGTCTCGAGCCTCGCGCCGACCACCAATGTTTCAGTGCGCCACCCACCAACTCTCCCGTGTGTGCCGCCCGCCGCCCTCCATGCGCGTGCCACTACCGTGCTCCACCCACGAGCTGTTGTCCAGCGCGTCATGCACTGGTTGCCGCCCACATTCGGCTTGATATCCAGCTACTCGTCGCCAGAAATTTGGCCATTGACCACACACTAATCTACTTGTTATTTTCACAATCAATTGAACTATACTCAAGTAGTACTAGTGATTAACCAACTTATCTAGCAGACCGCGCAGAGTGATGCATTTTGATATCTAATCAGCAACAATCAGCGATGGAAAAATTGGGCTGACACAACTTAGCAAAAAGTTGACCCGTGCATAATCGGCTTGATTATAATGCAGGAATGACTAAAATGCAAACAACACTTTGGTGCAACAATGCAAAATTTTCTCCTAGACCACACGATCTTCATCTTACGATGACTGCATTTTTGCACTTAAACTCTCACCTAGCAAACAATGTTCACACTTTATTTTTTCAATTTATGTTGCCAGGTAAGAGGGTAAAACTACAATTGGAGGGTAAAACTACAGTCACCGTGGGATGGAGATCGTGTGGCCTAGGAGAGACTTTTGCATTATTGCACCAGAGGGTTGTTTGCATCCTAATTGTTCTCTTACATTGCACCACTATGCACTTCGTTTGATTATGTGTGTCGCCACATCTCAGTTTGATTATCTTTGTTCCAGATTACAACAAAGTTTGTTAATATGACTGCTGAAATTATAACAAATTCTAAATGCTAAAATATTGTCCAAATTACAAAAAAAAATCATAACAAAAATTGATATTATTTCGAAATTCAATAATATTCATATATATATATATATATTATTTTTTCCAAAATACTAGTAAATACATCCTCAATTTGTTAATGTGACTATATTAAAATAGGGGCAAATCACAAATACAAATTAAAAGTAGGAGTAAAATTACAAGGGTATTTATGTCTTTTTCCTTAACAACCACTAACCGAGTAGGGGTATACTTTGACTTCAATTCGAAAAAGCAAGGGTAAAATCACAAACTCTAAATTTCGAGGGTAAAAACACAACTGGAATTGCAAGCAGGGGTATAAACACAATAGGCCAATTAATCAACTAAATAATTCAATGGATGTCACCTAATTATTCCATAAGACAACACATAATCTTAAAGCCTAAAAGGATGGGTGTGCATCAAACTGTAGCGATATTACATCATAAATTGATTAAGGACAATTAATTTGGAAGCCTAAAAGATGAATCAACGCTCTAACACAAGTTCATCGTCTTGACCTGGTATTACTTGGTCAACTAAGAATTAAAAGCCAGCTAGTAATATCAAGCAGCAAATTCAAGAAGCAATTCGATTTCAAAAATCAATGCATACATCATACCTTCCATCGAACATATAGGCGAGGGCTAGTGCAGACATGAAGCGAGCCATTTTCGACCCAGATGTCGTGCAAATGTGCACAAGAACAGACACCCCACCTTCTTCAACTATGCGGAAAGCATTACCAGAATAGAAAGCGAGATTCCACAGTGCCCCAACAGCTGTCTCGTGAACATCCTGCAGAAAAAGGATATCATTTCGTCTGGATAGAATAGTGCAATCATGAAGCAAGCCACTATGTCTAAGGAATTGCCAATATACAAGAACTTCTATCTTACTGTAGAATTGTTTAGCACGGAAAGTAGAACAAACCCTTAAGAACTAAGTGTGCCAATTTAATAAAAAATCTACTGGGCTCGAAGACAAGCAGTTATATAAATGGATAAGTTAACTACATGCAGCAAAGAAGTCTTAGGATTGGAGGGATGCAAACAAGACTAAGTGACAATGGAAAATGAGCTGTCAAACAAGCAAATTTAAAGTCAGATGATAAAATAAACCAAAAGTAACTCAACATCGTTACTGAATAGAGTGAACTTGATGTATATGATCATATTCCATAAGAAAGTTATTTGCCCCCAAACACACGAGCTTGCATTCACATCTTATGTCTAACACTTCTGTGAGGCACCTTTAGAAAACAAGGAGATTAGGTAAAGCAAATCCGGTAGTGCTGCACTGCAAATGACAGAAACTAACATGGACATTCTGGACACAAACTTATTTCAATCCCAGACCAAATAATTCATAACTCCTTTTGAGAGCAGCTGATCATGTACAACGCACTAGTTATGACCCAACAGACATGAACAATTCCAGCAACTGGTTGAAAAGGGGACACAAGACAAAAATGTAAAACTAACCAATAAGTAATCAGCCAGCACATCTGGGGATTACTCTAACTCATGCATAAAGCATACATGATGCTATTGGCACTATTACCTACTAGCAACAATAAGGCTTTCAACTAAGTAATTTTATGTATATTTTATAGGTTTGATATTTGTATTATAAACTGTCATTTGTACAACAACAACCAAATCTTTGTCCCAAGCAAGTTGGGGTCGGCTATAAACTGTCATATGTATCGGAACTCGGAAGTATATTTGATAGGCTAGATGTTAGTATTGTAGACTGCTGCCATATGTAATGGGGAGTTTCCTTGGTCCCTAAGTCTCCTATACTCTATATATCCCGGCAAGAGACACGATGCAATATAATTCAACCATCATATCCAATATATTTCCTCTTACATGGTATCATAAGAGGGTTATGATCTTGTAACCAAACTATAGCCGCCGCTCTCTTCCGCATTTCGCGCATCAGTTAGGTCGATCTTCATGATAGATTCCGCTCGGATTCTATCAACCCGGCTCCTTCATCATATTAGTGCCGCTGTACAGATTGACCCCTTCGTGTTCACGCTGGTGATCATCAATGGATCGATCGTCCCCTCTCGGTCTCATCATAAGACGCCCCGCCAATGGGACTCAAGCATGTGTGCATCACTAGGCCGCTGCCACCATGTCCCCGAGAGCCATTGTCTTCGCGACCTCGAGCCACTAACCAGGCAGGCTGCCATGGATCACCTTGAGACCAGGCCACAGGGCCTCGTTTCTTAGCCCCAGCGTCGGTGCACCGGCAAGGACGAGAACTCCACCAGTCAGGCGAGCTGCATCATGGAAGCACCATCAGGTCACACACCTGCTCCCCTTCTCTCTGTGATTTTTCTTTGCCTTGGTTCAGCCCATGACAAATATGAGGATAAGGGTGGAGGGGCAGCTAGGTGCACTCGGTGTTCTACAGTAAAAGTTCCCGATCAGCTGTTGTTGCCTTTTTAGTTTTACTCCACTGATCAAGGTTCAGTTGTTCACCACCCGTTGACATTGCGTGCTTCTTCTCCGACATCGACGTCGACAACTTCAACCCACGCTTTATCAACATGTGCAGTTCCATCAAGTGTCTAGTGCTCAAGGGACGCCTTCATGTGTCGGTGCTTGGACGCCTCGACAGTACGTCTTCGAGTCGGCTATGTTGTTGTCATCCTTGGGGCCCTCGACATGGTCATCACCAACTCCATGGTGTTATCTGATCCGCAAGGGTCTGATGACTCTAATATGTGCGGCGTCATAATGTTTCCATGGACATCACCGTTCTTATTGGGCATGCATACGTGTGGTCACGTCGAGGACGTGTACTTCACCTCCGAGCTTCGGGCTGCCGCTACGTAGCCTCATTGGGCTCCAGTGCTACTGCTCGTTACCCCCATGGACATGAGACACACCCTTTGAGGCGCAACTCTGTCCATTGTGGCACTTGTTGCATCTTCATCATTGTTCCCGTGCAATGTTGACCTCCCATCTACGCACATAGTCCTTGTCACATCGATTGGGTTCTTCTTCACCTACGTTGAGCACCATCGTCGCGCTTTTCCAGTCTACCCGTTTTACCACTTTTGGCTGTTGGTTTTTCCATGTCTTCTTCATCCATCACAACCAAATCACCGGAGTTGTTGTCTCTAGCCCGACTATTTCGTGTACTCCAACAACCGTATGTTGTACCAGCATTATTCTTCCTCGTCACCCTATGCATTGCACCGTCATGAGGACTTCTCTGCTAGTCCCTTCCAAGACCAGCGCATGTTTGTGATACTTCCTACCTTCATGCGTTTGGGATTGGCAACACCGGTGTGTGCCTTCGTCCACGATGTGTTCACATGGTAGGGTAAAATTAGGCGCTAGACGGGCGGCGACCCTTCGCCTAGAGCCTAGGCGCGCCTTACAGTTTCTAGGCGGCGCCTAGGCGTTATGATCTATAGCAATTTGATACAGTAGAAATAGAACCAAAATTCTAATCATGGAGTATACATACAAGATTAATAACAGAATCCTAACCTATGAGTTTAATAACAGATTTTATGCAGTGGAACAGTTTAACTAAATTCAGAGATACAATAGAACAATCTAACAAAAATGAAACAAAAGATTATTTGTACACTAGAACAGTCTAACCAAATTAAAAGATACAATAGAACTGTCACAATGAATGTATCTTCTTTATTCAGATATTAATAACAGTCTAACGATTTGATACAATACAACAAGGTAACAATTAGTAAAAATGCATTCCTTTGTTTTTGTTGACTATTTCAAGCTTTTTCGTTTTGTATGTTTGGCTTTCATACATAACTAGTTAGAGGACCATTTAACCCATCCTGTATAACTGAGGAATAGAGTTGAGAGGAAGCAGAGAGGCGGATAAAAGGTCCAACAGCAGTGAAGCAGAGAGTGGGAGAACACGGTAGAGCTCAGCTTGCATGCCACTGGAAGGTGGCAGCACGGGACCTACCGACGACAGCACAGGATCCAGTGGCGGCGATGCCAAATCATGTGCCGGCAACTTAGGACCGGGGGGCGACAGCGTGAGATCGACGAGCAGCGGCGCGGGAACGAGTAGAGACCAAGTCGGACACACCATATTCTTTGCTCGCGACAGCCAATTCAGGTGCCTACACGTCCTGCCCGCCTTGCCACCGCTTCTCCCCCTAGGTGGCTAGGCTAAGCAAGGGTGCGCCCAATGCTTAACCGCACATAGGCCAGCACCTAGTAGCGCTTTTTGTATGATTGTTCTCGGGTCTAGCAACTCCGATGCACCTCGTCCATGACGGTTTTGACAACATCAACCTTACTCACGGTGCCTCGACTTCGTCATAGTCGTCGTCCAAGGTGCATTCTTGTGCACCCACTCCTTGTCACGTCTCTGCGCCTACGGCTTCATATGTGGCTTCGTCAACTTCGGAATCATCGACCATGGTTATCTCAAGCACAACTTCCTCGAACATGACTAGTCTCCTTCGTGCTCGGCTACCTCGACACTCGGCACAAAGGGCAATCATCTGTTTGTGATACTCATCGGTATCTACTGCAATCGCAACATCCACATCACTATGACATTACAACTATGGAGGAATATCAAATCGTCAGCTATTATCTTCGTCCACTGTGACAATGGGAGATCTTAAGAGTATATTTAGTAGGCTAGACATTTGTGTCATAGACTGACATGTGATACAGAGATGGTGTGCATGGTCTCATCAATATCCAATCTATTTCCTCTTACAGTATTGATGACACAAAAACATTCAGTAACAAAGTATATACAAACACGGACACAATATTTGTAGAACTTATATGATGCATATGGAACTTACTTCAATCTCCGAGCGTGCCAAAGTGAGCAACGGAGCAACACCACCACCCTGCCCAATTGCAATGCTGGCCAACCCAAAAATTGATGCTATCACCAACAATGTCTAGATCAAAAAATAACTACACAATTTATGGATGGGAAAATTTTCAAATAACTCGTTAATAAACAAAGCATGCTCAATGGAACAATTAACTTCAATTTACCGTACTTCCTTTTCTTGATTAACCATAATCTGCCTTTGACAACTTCAAAAATACGGTAAGTAGTTGATATAGATTCCAGCCTACTTCTTAGCAATTTGATATCATAAAGGGTGTACCCAGTGTCGAAGGTTCCTCACATTGTGGGGTCTAGAAAAGGGTTATTTTTAGACAGCCTTACCCCTGCTTTTTCTAGACACACTACCACTGTGCCAGGTCTGCCATTCAACACTTTGATATCATGAAACAGGAAATTTAGCTATAGGTGGCATTTTGGTTCGTTAGCTATGCAGCCTCTGCTAAAGGAGATCTGTGACCTTACCCTTTAATAGCAAATAAATACTTATTTAAAGCAGGTGTTTGTACCTTTCAGCAAATTTATGAAGTTAAAAGTAAATCTTAAAGTATGAACAGAAACATACCAAATCACGATATAAGGAACATGAAGTATTGAGAAATGCTCATTACCTGTTAGCTTCTGAAACGGACAGACCCCATAATGCACCAGCAGCTCTCTCCTGAAGGCCTTCTGAAGCATTTAAACATTCTTGCACAAGTAAAACCTAAAAAAAATAGAAGCCATTACCTGACATATTTTTTCCATTCGAATGGACTTGATAATAAATGCAAGGAGTGGGACAGAAATGTTCCTAGAAATGTATTGGTATCCTAGCAACATTATCAATTATCTTCTCATGCTCAGAAAGGCTACATCAGTTGTATGGATGAATCTCATGGTCACCATACTTAATCGTAAAATTCGAGATGCATCTACAGAAATCACACCCAAATAAGTTGAGCCTACTTTTAATTTGCATATTAGAACAGCAGCACTAAGAGTCGACCATTATATTCCTCTCCAGAGATACCTATCTTCTCATATTCCCTCCGATCCAAACTAAGTCATTTTAGGATTCCTGCTGGACAGACTTTTATAAAGTTGAAAAAAAAATGTATATAAGTAGAAGAGCAGTTTGGCAATGTAAGGTCAATGCTGTTGGATTCATCATTCATCATAAAAAGTTCTTTCATAATATGTAGTTCTTTTTTACTTAAAGCATCATTCATATACTTATCACAATATCAAGCCTGAAGATCGTGTTAGTGTCCTAAACGACTTATATTTTGGACCGGTGGAAGTATTTAAATATACCACAGAACAGTTAATAGTCACCAAAAGGACTGTAGTGTGCAGGAAATGTAACAGGGGAACAAAGGGTTTACCAAGGCGTGCAGGAAATGTAACAGGGGAACAAAGGGTTTACCAAGGCTTCAACGCCACCTGCTGCCGCAATAGCTTCACGATTTCTGTCATCAAAGGACAGATTCCACAAAGCACCAGCAGCTTCTTGTCTAATTGCATGCACAAAAAATTGCACAACTTAATGCAGGTTCATATATATAACCCAGGCAAAATGCAGACTGCGGAACTTGAAGGCTATGGAAGTGGGCATATCGACTCAACTAAAGTATACCTTACACCCTCATTTTGAGAACTCGTTAGTTGCACTAATGTCTCCAAAGCCTCTGCTTCTTGACCTACAGCAGCATTGTTATCATTGTTGTCCCCATGTGCAGCTAAGTTAGCTAAAGCTCTTGCAGCCTACATATATAAGAAAGAAGCATTAGAAAGTAGAAACTAACAAGGTACCAAAGAAATAGAGGCAAGGAGCATTAAAGAAACAAGGAATTAGAAACTACTGTGAGAAAGCATTTATTTGTGTGGCATAAAATGGGATGTAGAGCCTCTACATGCAAACACCACATCCTAATACCTAGGTAGCAAATATGAAGAGTTGAACCAAACATTATAAACCAAAAAACAAAGCTATGCCACATCTATAAAGTATGTAGAAAGATTCAAGTAAGTAGCCTGACAAACTATTCAAGGTAAGTACATCAGGTCAAATAAATCCATCTTCATGATGAAAATGCAAGTTCTAAAAGGTTTTACAGAGTATGCATCGAGTGCAACTCATTGGAGGGGTACAGAAAGTTTGTGACTGCCGTTTCCAGTAAATTTTCATTGTCAACCTTCACCCAATCCAGATAGATGCATGGGCCAATATACTTATATGGCAGATGTCATGTGCGCAGCCCTACAGATGTCAGAACTGGTAACTGCCTTGCTTTCTAGTGTTCTGTCTTTATCGTGGCCCGCCTGTATTCAGCGCAGCTGAGCTGCTGCAAGGAGGTACATCTCCTTGCTCTTTATAGACCATTGGGTTGGGTACACATGGATGACTTACAATACCCCCCCCCCCCCCCCCCCCCCCCCCCCCCCCCCCGCGGTAATGCATTGCTCTCCTCTTACCTTGTCCATCCCAATTCTGCAGCATAGCTCCCTGAACTGAACCCTTCCTAGTGCCTTTGTGAGGATGTCAGCAAGCTGCTTGGTGGTCTCTATGAAACTCCAATTTGCCACAGCCCCGGATGAAATGGAGAAGCACATCAATGTGCTTGCTGCGATCATGGAGGACTGGGTTCTTGGGCAATGCAATGACAGATTTGTTGTCGGTGCCTCTACTTCTTCCCCAGTCAATTCCCGGAACAGACGGTGAAGCCACATCCCCTGGCAAGCAGCAGGGGCGGCGATGTACTCCCCTGGAGAAGCACATCAATGTGCTTGCTGCGATCATGGAGGACTGGGTTCTTGGGCAATGCAATGACAGATTTGTTGTCGGTGCCTCTACTTCTTCCCCAGTCAATTCCCGGAACAGACGGTGAAGCCACATCCCCTGGCAAGCAGCAGGGGCGGCGATGTACTCCACCTCGCAGGTGGAGAGCGCAACCACCCTTTTCTTTTGTGATTGCTAACTAATTGGACAGTGATCAAGTCTGAAGAGTACTCTGGTGATGCTCTTCCGGTTGTCAATGTCATCCGCCATGTCACTGTAGTTGAATCCTGTAAACTCCAATTTTCCTCCATCCTCTACGTTTTAGATGAAGCCGTGCTCGATCGTCCCTGAGACGTAGAGAAGAATGCACTTTACGACATGGAGATGATCCTCCTTGGGATTCTCCATGAATCAACTTACATAGCCCACTGCAAAGGCAATGTCCGACCAAGTGTGGATGAGGTAGCGCAGTCCTCCAATGATGCTTTGATAGCTCGTCGCACCCACGGCTTGTTTGAGCTGGCTTACATCCCTTCAACCTCCCTCTACCAATATCAGCACATAAGCACTCTGTGAAATCTGACACCTTCCCCTTGCCCTACTTCAATTCCGAAGTAGTAGCTGAGTAGCTTGAAATCACTCATCCAAAACAGGGCAACCATCTCGTGTTTGAAGACTTCAACGACTTCTGGGCTCCCCTATGATGATCAGATTGTCGACATACACTTCGAAGATCAACGGCCCCGAACATTAGCGTCAAGTACACAAGGCTTGCTCGTTGGCGGACTTGGTGAAGCCCAAATTTTTCATATTGTGATCCAACTTGGTGTACCATACCCGCGACACCTATCATAGCCCATACAAGGCTTTGGCAGCCACAATACCTTGGTCTCTTGCCGCTTCACGATGAATCTAGGGGGTTGCCGGATATAAACCTCCTCCATCAAGTCCCCATTGAAGAAGGTTGATTTTACATCCATGCGATGAACGCACCATCCTCTTTTCACCGTCAATGCCAGCACAAGTCGCACGGATTCCAAACATGCGATAGAGGTGAAGACTTCCCTAAAGTTGATTCCTTCTCTCTAGATTATCTCTTGGCCACCAGGCGAGCCTTGTGCTTTACGAGTTCCCCGTCAGCATTCTACTTCACCTCGAAGACCCGTTTCAAGCCAATTGGACGGCAATGCAACAACAGGTCGACGAGGTCCCATGTCTTATTCTTTGGATGGGTTTCATCTCCTCTTCCATAGCCTTCTTCCACCAAGGATCAAGCTTGGCATCTACAAAATAACTCAGTTCACTAGCGGATACCATGAGCAATTCCTCGACGTTGTGGGTCGCTCACTCGAGAATTGGTCCATCTCTGACCAAATCCGCGAAAGGGTGAAACCTCAATAGCTCCGCTCATGCTCAGCTTCGAGGTATGGGACATCCACAACGGGGGAGACACGAATCTCCTCGAATTAAGTCGTCGAAGACCCCGAGATAGGGGAATTTGACATTCCTCTTAAAATTGGAGAATTTGAGTTCGTCTATCCAAAAAATGTTTTCAACCATGTCGTTTCAACTTGAGCCCCTTCTTCCTCAGATTGAATCCCCTGCGCATCTCCCTCCGATGCCCCAACTTCAATTGGGTGCTTCTCATAATCGAAGAAGAATGAACCGTTCAATGTTCTCCTCTCTTCTTCCCCATTCTCCTTTGTCCACCACCTCCACTTTCTGTCTTGGCTTATACCACATTCTTGGAGACGTGTATTCAACCTCCCACGAGGTTGTAGAGTTGGTATGCCTTGCTCCCTAGTTCATAGCCTAGGAAAACCATCGCCCGACTTTGGTTTTCTAGCTTAGGTAAGAAGTGTGGCCGCGTCATTCTCACATTCCGGACAATGGGTAAGTTTCAGTGATGTCGGAATAAGTTCAACGAATGTCGCCTTATTCCCCATCATGTGAGTGTTTACCCTGTGTCAACGTACCAATTGTCTCCATTGTTGCCTCGTACACAATTGAGGTGAGCTTGCACATGAACTTCCTCCAATTCGATGGGCCCTTGTTTTGGGCGTTTCGCCACATCGGCGTGCAAATATCCACTAGGAGCAGGGTAGGAGCAGGGTTGGCTCGTCATCCTCTTGTATGAGTTGAGCACGATCCTGGCACTTTGGTGCTCAACAATCTCTGGCCAATTTTGCTGCAAAGGTGGCATTTGTCCTTGGCTCGCGCATCAATCTTGTTGTCGCAATGCCCCTGCTCGAGCTTCTTTCCTACGAGCTTTCCCCTTTGGCGTCCTCTTGCCTTTTTGGTGGAGTGAAACGATTTCTCCCCCGTTTCTCTCCTTACGCCTCGTCTCCCACTCTTCTTCCATGAGTAGAAGCTCCCTAGTTCAAATTGAGGATGTTGTAACAGTTGTTGCGCAGTCCTCAACCGCCTTCAACATTCAGCTGCCCAGTGACAACCTCAACGTCGACAAATAGAGCAATGTCACTAAGGACAATGTGATTTGCTCGAATTTACCCGTGTCTCGTTGATTTCCTCGAGGCCTGCTAACTCTATCACTAGAGAGCTCAGCCGCAACGCAAAATCCTCCACGGATTCGTTGTGTCCCAAAGTTGAATGTTCTCGAATTCCTTCCGCAGTTGTTGTGCCTGGGCCTTGTGCGCACGATCAGACCCAATCCTCATGAATTTGAGTTTGTCCCACGCCTACTTGATCGCCATCTTCGTCGCCAAGTTAGAGATGAGGTCCATTGTGATGGCGTGAAGGATGAACTCCAGCGTCAAGCAGTCTTCTACCTCCTTTTCAGTCCTCGACTCAATGGCGACCCACAACCTGCGCGGTTGGAGCATCACCTTCATCATTAATGCTAATTTAGTTCTTGCGCGTGAGGATCGGGAAGTTGGTCACACCGCCGATCTTCCGCACAGTCTTGGTCACAGCGATTTGCGCAGGGGCAAGGCACCCCGGGCTCATGCTTCAGCTATCATGGCTCTAGCTCCTTAAGGGAGACATGGAGAGCTCGCGACGGCGACCACGATGAGCAAGACGTCCCCAATCGGGCGATGCCGTTTGTTCTTTAGATGTTTCCGCAATCCGGCTCTGATACAATATGTTGGCCCAAAATCAGCAATCAACAAGTAATTGGTGTGGATTTGGACTTCAAATTCCAAGTAATCCTCTCCCACTCTCCCCCATTTCACCTCCCCTGATTTCTCTCAGTGCAGCACTTGGGTGTTTTCCTCTCCCTCTCTCTGTATCTCGCTCTGCTTAAACCAAGCTCAACAGTCTGTATTGAACGCAATTGAGCTGCTGTGAGGAACACCTTGCTCATAGGCCATTGGGCTGGGTACACAGATGGATGTTCCGGCCAGAATAGTGGCGCTGTTGATACAGTGCCAGAATTCTGGCATTAAATCCCTAGTCCCTAGTCCCCCCTAACTTCTACTCCTACCTCAAACAACTCTGCTTTGCTCAGCAGATTATTCCTGCTGCCGTAGGTGGCCTGATGATGCTGAGGGCAATCCATTTAACTTATATTGTGGAACATTTATTTCTTTCTGTAGTAGGATAGTTACTATAGATATGTGGTAATTACTAATGTAGAAAGAATAAAGGCTGCTAGCCTGCTAAGCTGCTTACCTGTTCTAGGACTCCCTCGAGTTTACACGACCGAGCAAGTGTAACCAAAGCAGGGACACCACCAGCCTTTGCAACTTCCAAGCTACACTTGTCATCAGCAGCCAGATTTGCGAGTGCACCAGCAGCACGTTCCTATTGAAAATGAATAGTAACAGAGACTAAGTAAATTGAATTGGAATTGCTAGGTATTAAGACTCTGGAGAATCCATACAAGAACTCCATCTGTTCCAGCAGGCCAACGGAATATTAGATCGACCAAGGCCTTTATACCACCAGAAGCTGCAATAGCAGTCTGGAAAACATAACAATCAATGAGTTATTACCAAAAGTGTCATAAGCAACAGTTAATAGATCAAAGTCAGCATCTGAAGAATAACCACCTTGTGGTCCTCACCCACAGAGAGATTCCAAAGGCCACCAGCAGCCTCCTCAGCAACAAGCCGATTCATCGACTTAGCCAAATTGGTGAGTATTGTGATACCGCCTTCATCTGCAACTGCCTTTGCAACTTTAGCATTCACTGATAAGTTGGCAATGGCCTGCACGGTGACATTAACTGATGTAAGTGATAAAATGCAAGAATACAAGCACTAGTACGACAAAAAAAAATACAACCACCAAGAACTATAGGGTTCAGCAAACAATTTGTTACCTTTGCTGCTTCAGACTGTGCACTCTCCCTTGAGCACCTCATGAGGTCTAGCAGCATTCGAATGCCCCCATTCTGCATCACAGCCTCCGACCTTGCAGAATCCACATTTGTGCTCTCATCATCAATAACTACAAATGTAGCAAGGGTTGTAGCCGCTCGCTCCTGCACATCCTCCTGTGAACTCTTCACCAGGCTAAGCAGCAGTGCAGTGCCCTGCTGCAGCCAGAAGGCATCCATACCTTGTGTGTTGCACTCTGCAATCCGCAGAAGTGATTGTGACATGCTCCATTCAAGCCAGCTCAAAATATCAGCAACTATCTTGTCTCTGTGGTTCCAGTTAAACGGATCGAACACCTCATGTTGTTTCACATCCACGCCATGAAACAATGAGGTAATTGATTTAATGATGTTACTTTTAATGGTCAAAACAAGCTTGCCCTTGGAGTTGCTAAATGCAGTAGGATTGTGAGCCTGTTCTTCCTCAACAGAAGAGCAGTTCAATGTGCATATAACCTTGAGGGATTTGGAGTGTGAAATGAGGCGAGAGACAGCACTAGGTGAGACATTAGTGCGGGAGATGTCAATGGCAAGAAGGGAGGGAAGCTGGGCCCATAATGCAGATGCTGTAGCCCATTTCAGGTTGTGGCAACCAGCCACAGAGAGGAACCGGAGCGACTGGATGCCGGCAAGGGCCGACTCATCAACGGCACCGCAATCAAGGAGAGCGACGTCCTCAAGGAAAAGGCAGTAGCGGGCGAGCGCTCTGACTGCATCTGCATCAGCTTCGCGGAGACCCGAGAGGCGCAGGCGGCGGAGGTTTGAGCAGCAGAGCGCAACGTGGCGGAGGGCGTCGCTGGAGATGCGCTCAAGGTGGTCCGGCCCGATCTGGAGGCTCTCAAGGTCCTCATGCCGTGCGGCGAGGACGGCAAACGTGGCGTCAGTGAGGTTGCGGCAGCCATCAACCATCACCTCGCGGAGGCGCCGCGCGCGGAGGCCGGGAGCGGCAGCAGCTGCCTCGTGGCCGCGCAGCCGCAGACGCCGCAGGCTCACGCACCGCGAGGCGAGCGACGATGCCACCTCTGGGTCACATCGATGAGCACGGAGGTCGAGCGAGCTCCACAGGCACGGCGACGATCCCAGCGCCCGCCACGCTTGGCACACCCCCGCCATGCTGGCTCGGTCGCGGTAGTTCAGCCGCGCGAACAGCTGCAGCACCGCGTCGTCCGGCAGCGCCGTCCAGTCCACTTCCACCGCCGCCACATCATCCGCCCCAGTCCAGCCCGCACGCGGCGAGCCACGCACCGCCTCCTCCTCCCCCTTGCCCGCCTTCTTCCTAAATGTCCGTCGCCGCACGCGGCGAGTCATCCTGCCCACCCAAACCCTAGCGCCACGCGACGCCGGCGAGCCCGCACCAACCCGCACACGCACAAACCAGACACACCAAATCCCCAAATCGGCAGGCAGTTAACCAGCTCCCGCGGCGGATCGAGAAGCCGCCACCTCTCGCCGCTTATTGAGTAAGGGCAAGGGCAGCGCGACCAATTCAGGTGTCCGATTCGCGCGCAACGCGGCGAACCGAGACGAGATGAGGAGACCGGCGGCTTCGATCCGTTCCGGCTGGTGGGTGGATCCGACCGGTTCCGTCTCAGCTCCGCGTCCCTTTTGCGGAGGCGGAGAGCTTTTATATATTGCGTATGCGGATACGCGCGTGCGTACGCGGCTGTGTAGACGTATTCCAAGCTGCAATCCACAAATACGCCTACAGGCAGTGGCAAACGTCCGGAGAAGAGTGCACGCACCAATGCGGCTCCACGGAAGAAATTCTCGTTCAGCTATTGTCAATACAGCTCCAGTATTACAACTGACACGTTCAAATTTTGATTTGAGCTCGACTCAAATTTGAAACAAGTTAAACTAAAGCTTGTATATAAGCTCCCAAGTTTGAAGAGCTCGAGCAAACTCGTATGTTACTTTTATGTATGAGATGCATATTTTAAAGAACAATTGTGTCAGCCACCTCACTTTAGTATATAAGTGTACGTTTAACTCTGTTAGGATTTGCTTGACCCTGAGTTAGTGGTTCTGTTAGTCTCAGCTAATTAACATTTTTTACAAAATAAAAATAAAAACATTAATTAAAAAATAACCAAAGTACCCTCCCTCAACCGCGATCCATCAGAGCCCTGGTACTCCCTATTCGCGTCGAGAGCGCCTCGTACGGGCGGTGTAAGACCCTAAACCTGGTGGCGGCGGAGTCCCACACCTGCAAGAGGCGACAACGGCGGAGGGTCGCGCCTGCGAGGGGCAGCGGCTGCGGAGGGTCGCGCCTGCGAGGGGCGACGACGACGCAAATCGCCGGGCAGCAGTGAAATTGCAGGGGGACGGCGGCGGCTGCGCGAATCGCCATGTGGCAGCGCCCGCGGCCGGCAGTGTGCCCATGCAAAGAAGCGGCAACGGACCTCCACGGTTGGTAATTTTGATTCCCTTTCATAGTGATTCAGTGTTAATTGAATGCTAACAGTATTAACCTTGATTAATTCAATGTTAATTGTCGCATTAGAAAACTCTATTAATTTGATGGTTTGATTGAATCTCCCTTAGTTATCACCAGTATGTACAAATCCAACTCAATGTATGTTTCTGAAATATGAATGTATAGTTGATGCAGTGATTCATTTTTCTTTTCGAGCAATGATGCAGTCATGTCATATTCAGTTCAATTCCCTTGTTAATATGTTATTGGTTTAATGTGTAAATCAATAGCATGAAGATGAATTGTTTGATGAAGATGACATGTTTAACAATGAAGATGAAGAGCGATTAGAAAAACAACAATGCGCAGGAATGGAGCAAACGTCTTCAACAACTGAGTATATTTCTAATCTATTTTTTAAAAAACTTATATGCATACTCATTTAGATATGCTAAAATTTTCTAATTTGTTGTGACTTGTAGGGCATCTCACAATGATCCAAATGTTGCAGCCACATATATGTAATAATGTGATGCATTCTTTGTTAAGTTTTTTTTATTACAAACTTGTTTACTAACACATTTTATTATTCTTATGCGGGTCTAATGCAAGTGACGTGGAAGAAGAGACCATACCATTTACTACGGTGGGCAGAGGAAGAGGAAGAGGCAGCTGAACACGAAGAGGGAAAGGCACGGGGAGAGGAAGACTAGCTGAATGGTTTGATGTTTGAATGGTCATGTAATTGATAGTTGCATTATTTGAGACTATGTTTAGCTACTTCACGTTTGTGGACATGTATTATTATTCGTTTGATATTATGTTAAATATTACGTGTGAAGTCTCATATATGTCATATTATTTGCAATAAGAATTCATATATATGTCATTGTTTTCTATTCGGATGGTTGAATTTTAGTTGAATTGTTGTCAAAAATTTTAGAAATTTAAATTGAATACAATTGATATAAGCAATTAAATCCAAATTATTAAAAATTGTTTCAATCATTGCTGAATTTTTTATGTTCATAGTAGGGTCATAAATGAATATTACAATTGAAAGTAGGGTCAATTGTGCAAAGTGTAAATATGTCTTTTAATCATGATGTTAACACCGTTAAGTGGTCTTAACGGAGTAGGGTCATTTCATTTGCTCATTTCGAAAAAAAACAAGATCATATACACAAAACCTAAAAAAGAGGGTCAACTATACAATTTGAGTGCAAAAGCCAATTTCACAAATGGCCCTGTATTTAAAGTTTCAATATTATTATCTAATTTAGGTATTGAATTGATAGACTCAATAAAATGATGTATCCAGTATTGGAAACTCCGCTCAACGTGAAGGCTGGAGAAGGGAATTTCTAAACAATATTTCTTGTTTAATTTACAAAGAGACTGAATAGAACTGGGGATCTTCAGAATCCAATAAACAAGGCAAAATTTCTAGATTCTCTACTCCACCTTACAAACTATCTAACCAAGACAAAATCTTGACATCAACTGTTGCAACTAAAATACAAAGATAATATTTACAGAAATTATTTACTATTACAGTAAAATTAACATATATTATTTTATGAAGAAATCTGTTTAGTATTGTACTTGAATTTGTCATAAGTTGTAACTAATTCATTAAGATAATTTATGTAGTTATATTGATTATCTACTAAATGGTTACCTAGGCTATCCAATTCTATTAAAATACACCTATTAATATGCTTATGATCAACAAATAGTGTGCAGTACTGTCCACATTCCTATTCTATCAACTATGGATCCGTATTACAATGTTTTAAATGTATATCAACTAACGATACTAGAGCTATTAATAAAACTAAAGGATTGTAACTCACTCCTATTCAACTTGTTTTAGATTTGATTCAAGCTCGGCTCAAATTCTAAAAAATCAAGTTTGAGCTCAACTGCAATATCAAATGGATCTCGAATTCGACTCAACTTGAGTTTTTATCGAACTCAATCTTAAATAGACAAATCGCTCGATATCGTGTCATTGACAACCCTACCTCCAACCACGGTATGAATCTAGAACCATGCAGTTTTTAGCCTGGTTAAGATACGAAATGTGGTGTCCTTCATTATTACCGTATAACACCCTCTTCTATTTGCATTCAAATTTTGAGGGTAGTTTGTAAAATTTGCCTAATTTTCACTGTACCTGGAGAAGACATGAGCTCGTTGGATAGGAAGTGAGTTAAAGAACTCCAGGGTAGCTATTAGAAGCACACCGTGAGGTTAGATCACTAAGCAATTAGTTGCAACGGCTCTTAGATCGCATGGCTTCTATAATAGCATAACTATACTCATCACATTTTTAATGGCGCTATTGTGTGTATACTCTTGTTGCAAGTCTAATTGTGATTTTATCTTTGAAATTGTGATATTACTTCCTACTTTTTCAGAATGAAACCAATGTATGTCCCTACTTCATTAAGGGTTGTCAATGGTGTTAAATATGAGAAAAAAATGCTATCATATTGATGGTGTATTCAGTAGTATTTTACAACAAGATGTCAATATATTATATTATATATATAGATATTATTTTCAATTTTCTCATGAAATTTGAAATTTAGGCAAAAATTCAGCAATATTTCAATGACATTTTGACAATGTTAACATAGGTAAAACAAGACAAACAATTTCACTGTAATTTCACTAAAAATTTTTTATCAGTGAAGTCCAATAAAATCAATTTCACTCATTTCTTAGCATTTCTTTCAATTTTGTTTGAATTTTTCTTCTAATTTGGATTTGAATTTTTTTTTATTTCAGAATTATTAGTCAAATTTTGTTTGAATTTGAAATTTTGTAAATTTCTATGGCTTTCATGTAATATATTTAGATTTCAAATTTGGAAATTTAAATTTGAATTTTCAAATTTGAATTTACTTTTAATTCACTTCGTTTAATATCATTCAAATTATTTGAACTTATTTGAATTTCATTCAAATTTATTCGATTTTTTAAAATTTTCATTCAAATTTGTTTGAGTTTGAATTCAAAAATTCTGGAAAATCAATAACTTGGATTTTATCGACAACTTTGATATTTTTTATCTTTTGAAATTTTTTCATTACATAAAATAGCACAAAAAGGTAGTTTAGTCTTTTTTCTATCGACCATTTATTTAATTTTGTCAGATCGTTTAATCCGGCCACACTAAAGGTGTTAGAAAAGGAGGATAAACGGTGGTTTCATTTTCAAAAAAGTATGGGTAAAATCACAAATCCTAATTTTAAGGATAAAATAACAATTGGACTTTTAACTTGGTATAAAAGCAATGATCCCTTTTTAAATATTGTTACGATAATAATTATAATTTTAAAAAATAAATTAAAGTTGTTATACAAATGATAATAATTTAAAATTCTATAGAGTGAGAGAGATATAATGGGTTTCTGTCGACTGTTGGAGTCGGCAGATCCCCTGACACTACGAAAGTGTTGAAGGAGTTTGTGGTTCGGTTTGGGCGCGCGGAGACTCAAGAAGGTAAAACGCGATTGGACACAAGTGACACAGTAGTTTACGTGGTTCGGGCCGCCTGAGCGTAATACCCTACTCCACGGGTGTGTGTGTGTTGTATTAACTTGTCAGCTTCAGAGTGTTCGAGAGTCCTCTCCTCGTGTATCGTCGGTTTGTCCTTTTATAGCACAAGGACAAACCGTTACAAGTCAGCCTGGCCCGACATGTGGCCCTGGCGGTTACTAGTATTGATACACGAGATTAATTGTTGTTAATAATCCTGTAACGGCTCCGACAGTGCCGTTACAGGTGTTAAGATCGTCCTGATTAAGTATCATTAATGTGGAATTAATGATAATTAATCGGGTCTTGAAGTCCGCGGTTGTCTTTTGAAGATCCGGTGCCGTTACAACGTCTTTCGGAGGTTTGAAGTGGCCAGCTCCGACGTATGAACACGTGTCAGGTCCGGAGCTTCTCTCGGTCAGGGGTTACCTCCGGAGGTGCCGTTTTAGTACCTAGCCCGGAGCTTCACCCTTGCGGGTAATAGCTCTGGTCTGACAGTACACGTGGCAACCTAGGGGCTAACCATGTTGGAGAAGCGGGTCCGGTTACGTCTGGCGAGTGGGCCCCCGAGGGTCTTCAATTTGAGTAGATGTCCTTCCCTTGAGATCTTTGTAACCTCAGGGGGTGTATGGTTTTTAGGGTACCGACAGTGGCCCCCTGGACCTACCTCCGGGGAAGGCCAACGGGATGAAGTCATTCCGCCGGAGGTGGGTCCACATTTGCGACTCTTGAACTGGGTTTTCAAGGGTCTTCGGAGGTGCCTTTGGCGGGGCTTTACGGTTAAGTCCCGACGCGTGGCGCACCTCAGGCGGCAGATAAGATCTTTGACGTGCGGATCTCTTGCAATTGAAGGTCGCCGGTTCCCGATACGAAAACCGTATCGGTTCCGCGCGCCTTGTCAGTCCGCCGCCTTTGGGTTTCCCGCCTCGTGATGACAACTGTTCGCCTGGGTAAGAACCTCGACTTGATCGTCAGGGTGGTCCCGGGCCCTCTTGTCATCGGCTGGGTTGAATTCTTGAGTAGTATCCTTGACTCCCCTGCAGTTTCCATCCAAGCGTTGCGAGGGCTTACTTAAGAAGGAAAGCGCACCGTCGGGAGTTCTTTACGCTTTCCATCTGTTCTTGCGCTCAAACTCCCAACTCGTGCTTTGTTCCTCTTCTCTTGCCTAGCTGTGCTGCGATGGAGTTGGGTCTGCGTGAGAGTCGTTTGAAGACGGAGAGCGATCTGAAGAAGGTCCGAGCCCTCATGGGGTGGTCGTCGGACTTCTTCAACCGTTCGGTCCGCGCCGGCGGAGAGCTTCTCTTTAAAAAGGAACACTCCGGCGAGATGGTGTACTTTTCATCGTACGCCATGGTGGGGCTGATCCCACCGTTTTCTTCCTTCTTCTTGATGCTGCTGGACTTCTATGGTCTGCAGCTATACCACCTTGGCCCTCACTCCATCCTCCTTGTGTCCATCTTTGTCCACTTCTGCGAGATGTGGGTGGGCATTCCTCCCTGCATCGAGCTTTTCCGAACCTTCTTCACCGTCCAAACCACCGGCCGAAGCGACGAGTACCTTGGCTTCTACTACTTTGTGAAGCACAAGAAGTGCCCGTTCAAGTACCTCCGGTCATTCCCTTCCGGGAAGTGGGATGACTGGAAGAAAGATTGGGTAGTTGTCCTGGTGGAGGAGCACGAGCGGTTGGAGTTGCCAGACGGTCTGCCCGGCATTGATACGTCGGTGTGGAGCGAAGTTCCGGTGCTGGCGGCAGCTTTCGACCCCGTCCTGTCCAGGATCCGCCAATGTGTGGAGGGAGGATTGACTCCCCAGGCGGTGTTCTGCAACTTCCTGTCCAACAGGTGGGCGCCGCTGAAGAGGAGGGAGAAGCTCGCCTGGGCCCTCAACAGCGTGATGGACGAGGACCGGGTTGAGACCGGGTTGAAGTCCAGCATGGTGGGGAAGTCCTTGGAGTTTCACCTCAAGAAATTCCAGCACGGCATCGATGTTGACGGAGAGTACTTGACTCCGCCGCCGGCTTTGCTCCCCCTGAACGTGGAAGTTGAGTTCAGCAGGGAGCTCCGGCGGAAGATGCCCGCGCTTGACGACCTTGGCGTCGTCGAGAGAAGATCGACCGCCCGGTTGGCGATCCCCGGGTTGTCGGAAGGCGGCTCCGCCCCTGTCTCTCAGCCAAGAGCTGAGGTCACCGGCAGGGGCAAGGAGTTGGCGGAGGAGCCGGAGAGCCGGAAAAGGAAGCTGCGACATGCTGACGGAAGGTCCGTCGGACTTGCTACTTCCCCCCCAGTTCCCCATCCTCAGGGAGGAAGATCCTCCGCCGCTGTGGCGGCTGTCCCCGTGGTGGGGTCTTTTCGGAGCGCTACTGTTCCGGCGGTGGGATCCTCCCGGAGTGCGGCTGTCCCCGTGGTGGGTCCCTCCAGAGGTGCCAGCTCCGGGCAGGCGACTCCGGTACGAGAAGCGGTGAGGGCCTCCAGGTCTAGGAGTTCCTCCCGATCAAGGAGAGCTCCGACCCGGGAAACGCCCGCGGCCACGGCAAGTCCTGGGAGTCCTCCCGGAGCTCCTACACCGACCGTGGCCAGCCCGGAACGTCCGGGAAAGAGGTTCCGCGCAAGCTGGTGCGTGAGCCTCCCAAGGTAATTTTTCTTGCTTACCTCAATTAACTTTCAATTATAGCATCTGTTTGCTCAATTTCTTCGTTCTGCAGCGTTCCCAAGAAGGGGAGTGAAGCTCCGCCCTCGGCCACAGTGTCTGAGGCTGCGGGGGCTTCTGCTCCAGCTCCGGTGCCGCCCCAAGCGGAGGCTGCGACAGCTTCGGCGCCGGCTGTCGTGGTCATGGACCTCGACTCGTCTCCAGAAGTTCCCGTGGTGGCGCCGGACAACGGGATTGAAGATGCGCCAGCGGCACCCGTTCCGGAGGTTGGAGCTCCGGGTCCTGGTGCTGCAGAAGTAGAAGCTCCGGCTATTGAGTCGGAGGAAGTAGCGGTCCCGGCTTCGGAGCCGGAAAGTGCTGAAGCCCCGGCGGTTGAGCCGGAGGTAGCTGAAGCCCCGGCATGCGAGCCGGAAGTTGAAGTGGTTCCGGCAGTTGAGCCGGTTACTTCCGAAGCTCCGGTCGCAGAGCCGGTAATTATTGGAGCGCCGGCTGCAGAGCCGGTGATTGTGGTGGCGCCGGCCGCAGAGCCGGTGATTGCTGGAGCGCCGGCCGCAGAGCCGGTGGTCGAAGAGGCGAGGGAGCTTGAGCCTCCCTCAGAAGAAGTGTCCCGGCCGGAGCCAGTGGAGGCGACGATGTCGATGGTACCCGTGGCGGAGCCGGAGTGCCTGAACGAAGTCGCCGGCCCCCAGCCCGAGGGGGCAAATGAAGACTTGGTGGCGGGACCTTCTTCGGTGGCGACTGAGGCCATCCCGGAGGAGTGCCCTGGTGCCTTGGAAGCTCGAGGTTCCACTCTCGTAGAGTGGGACCCAATTTTTGTAAATGAAGACCCGCTGGAACCAGCGGAGGAGACCCCAGAAGGTCCGGAGCCCATCTCGCTGTCGATGTCCATCGACAACGCTTGCTCCAGTCTACGTCAAGTCCAACTAGCCTTCTTCCACGACAGCAAGGCTCTTGAAGAGGAGCGCCAAACCCTTCGGAGGTGGCGTAATCGACTCCAATTCGAGACCAAGCTGGCGCAGTCGAGGATTGCGGATGACAAGGAATGGATCAGGCGGGAGAAGGTCCGCCTGGAGCTCTGGGGTGAGCTGCTGGATGGGAGGGAGAGCATGACTCACGCCCTCGACGCTCAATCCCGGGAGTTCCATGACCAAGCTAAGGCTGCTAACGATGCGGCCAACGCTCGGTTCGATCAACTCGAGGCCATCAACACCGCACTCATCAAGCGCCGAGAGGCACTTGAGGGAAGGGAAAAGCGGCTCGAGGATGAGGAGCAAAAACTCCTGGAGCTACGGGATGACGTCTTGCGACGGGAGGAGGAGCTCGCCGAGAAAACAGCTCTGGCGGACAAGGGCCTCGAGGAGCGCACTAAAAAATTGGAAGAGCGCTGCCTCGAGGAGGAGGAGAAGACCTGGGTGCGAGGGCAGGAACTCTACGAGTACGAGTGTGCCCTTGTTGCCCGGGAGAAGAAAATAGAGGCTAGGGAGAAAGACCTGGTCGACCGCCGGAACAAGATCCACCTCCGGGAGGAGGAGCTCGGAAGACTTGAGAAGCGGGTTGCTGCGAAGATTCAGCAAAACGCCAAAGAAGTTGAGCGTCTCTCCCGCGAGAATTCGGAGCTGGCGGCTGCCCGGAGATCCCTGGAAGAGATGAAGGGCCTGAGGAAGACGGACTCCCTGCAAATTTGGGAGTTCCTGAGCAAGGCCGACGATGCGCTAGCGCCGATGGGTTTCAGCCCCGTGCTCCCGGATGATCCGGAGCCGGAGCCGGACCTTGCGTTGCAAGCGTTGAGCGCTGCGGGCAGCAAGCTCTCCAAGGTGGGCGACGTCATCGCGGACCAGCTGGAGGTCGAGGGGCAATCCCTGGCTAGGAACGTCACAGAGTATGTGTTGACGTGTTACACTAGCCGGAACCCTCGGTTCCCTCTGGACCCGGTGCTTGAAGGCCCCGTCGAAGGAGAAAGCGAAGCTACCCGAGCCAGCGTGTCGGAGGTCGCTCAGGAGGTCGCCGAGTTCTTCCATAGGGTCTAGGACCATCTCTCTTAGCCTTTACTTGTATCTTCTCTTCTTTCTCAATTTTGTAATCCCTTGTCTTCAGATGTAATCTCTGGTCTTCTGATGAAATGAAATCCTCAATTTTTCGTGAATTTCATTTTTTTTGTCTTCAACATCTTTGTCTTCACTTGGCCCCCTGGTAGATGTGCACAATTTGATTGTGGACATGTACCAAAAGGATGTTGAGTTTCGTTGAAGACGAATTTGCTTCGAACTCGTAAAATTTAGGTCCGAAGTTTTCGATAGTGAAGGTCCCTTGAAGTCGTCGGAGCTTAGAAGCTCCGGCACTGTCCATCGCCGGAGCTTAGTAGCTCCAGCAATAGCCTCTACCAACACGTTGAGCGTCGATAGTTAATACTCCAAGGTGTCGGAGCTTAGTAGCTCCGGCAATGACCCTTGCCACGCCTGGTTTGTTGGCAACAGACTCTAGTGATAGAGTCTTCTCACCATCTTTAAGTCAACGCCGACGGTTGACACCCTGGTGGGAGTCGGAGCTTGGTTAGCTCCGGTTTTTCTCCCTCAACTTTGGGTTCATTTTTCCTGCACACTTAAGCCAAGAAAAACAGTAAAATTCGTTCCTTATCTATAACTTCGTCGCGGCTTACGATTCTCAAGAGAATTTCAAGTTGAACACGATTTTTAGTACAATTGGATGAATTGTCTTTTCTTTTAGATCCAATTGTCCATGGACCCACCTTACTTTGGCCTGCCGGGATGTAGGTAGAGTGGCGTACTTAGGGTGCTTGACCAGGCTAAGTCGATAGCGCACTCCGGCCCTAGAATGGCTTGGCGGCTTTCAGGCGAGTTGGCCACAGACGACATTTAAATCTAAAAAATCCGACAATTCAACTCAAATCGTACATAAACCGGTTAAACTAGAACTTCTTAAGAATTGCACGTTTCTGTTATAGACAAGAAAGAGAAAAATAAAAATGTCGAGCCTTATGCAAAAATGAATGCACGTGGAGTCTATTTCACATGAAGATGTCTTTCATTATAGGTCCGGGGTACATGGGAAACGAGTACACTCTTAGGGTACGGAACCAGGCTAAGTGTGTTTGGTTTCTCGTTTGACCCTGGGTAGTTAGCCACACTTCTAGTCCGGAGACTGTATCAAGTGTTGCATGAGCTCTTCAAACCTTTCGGGAAAGGTCCGGCTGCTCTCCCGGAGGAACTACCCGACTCTGTACAATGACTCTATAACATACACTTCAAGTTACTTAAGACTCACCTCCGTGGAATTAAGTGTAGAACTTACGGAGGTGCTCGATGTTCCAAGGATTTGGGAGAGGTGTCCCATCCTCGGTAGCCAAGCGAACGCTTCCGGGACGGGATACTTTGATCACTCGGAAGGGCCCTTCCCAGCCGGGAGAAAGTTTGTTTTGCCCTTCTCTGGATAATATTCTCCGTAGCACCAGATCGCCTTCCTCGAGCTGTCGTTTGTGTACATGCCGCTGGTGATAACGTCGTAGAGCTTGGCGGTATCGGGCATTCCGAACAGCTGCTTGGCACCTTCCCTCCTCGAGGAGGTCTAGGTCTTCACGCCGGAGCTGGTCCTGCGCGGCTTCGTCGAAGGTCCGGACTCGGAGGGAACCCAAGGTGATTTCCGGAGGAAGGATCGCTTCAGCTCCGTACACCAGAAAGAAGGGTGTTTCTCCGGTTGCCCGACTTGGAGAAGTCCTGTTAGCCCATAGAGTGGGCGGAAGCTCTTCGATCCAATTAGCTCCGTGCTTTTTCAAACGCTCATAAGTGCGCGTTTTGAGTCCTTTAAGGATCTCTGCGTTTGCTCTCTCGGCTTGCCCATTGCTGGCAGGATGAGCTACGGAAGCATAGCAAACTTGTATGCCGAGGTCTTCGCAATATCCTTGAAATGCGGAGCTTGTGAACTGAGTCCCATTATCAGTGATGATCTTATTTGGGACTCCGAATCTGCTCACGATAGATTGTAGAAAATTGATTGCAGATTGTTTGTTGATCGTCACAACAGGAGTAGCTTCCGGCCACTTGGTGAACTTGTCGATGGCGATGTACAGGAACTTGTAACCTCCGACGGCTCTTGGGAAGGGTCCCAAGATGTCCATCCCCCACACAGCGAAAGGCCATGTAGGAGGTATCATTTGTAAGGACTGAGCAGGTGTATGAATTTGCTTTGCATGGAATTGGCATGCTTTGCATTTCTTCACTAGCTCAGTGGAATCCTGGAGCGCTGTAGGCTAGTAGAAACCGTGCCGAAAGGCTTTTCCGACCAGCGTGCGGGAAGACGCGTGGTTCCCACACTCACCTCCATGGATTTCTGCGAGGAGCTCGCAACCTTCTTCCCTTGTGATGCACCGCATTAGGATGCCGTTGGCACCGCGCCGGTAGAGATCCCCTTCTACCAACATGTATCTTTTAGCCAATCTGACTACCCGGTCAGCGGACACATCATCGTCAGGAAAGATGTTGTCTTTCAAGTAGCTCCGGATCTCCGAGATCCATGCATCGGAACTGACTTGAGCATTTGAGTCTTGCGTGCTGGGTTGCTCGGAGCTTCCGGCAGCACCTACGACCCTTGATGGCTGCCATGGTAACAGGGCCATCGGGACCGTCAGCTTCGGGATGCTGATCTCGCCCCCTTCGTTCAGTTCGGCAGGCTGAACTGTGGGTTTTGACAACCTCCGGACAAAGGTTCCGTCAGGAGCCGGAGCTCCGGTTGATGCCTTGGTCGAGAGCTCGTCAGCTTCAGCGTTGTGAGCACGCTGAACATGGTGAAGGTCTAGGACTTCGAAGTCCTTCTGAAGCCTCTGGACTTCAAGGAGATAAGCAGCCAGCTGGAGGTTATTGCAGGAGCATTCACCCTTCACCTGTTTGATGACAAGTTGTGAATCTCCTTTGACCAGCAACTGCTTGACACCATATGATAGTGCCACCTTTAATCCATAGATGAGTGCTTCGTACTCCGCCATGTTGTTGGTTGCCTTGAAGTCAAGGTGCACCATGTATTTCACCTTCTCCCCGGTTGGTGCTAGGAGAAGGATTCCAGCTCCGGCTCCCTGCTTCTGCATGGAGCCATCGAAGTAAAGGGTCCAGTGAGGCTTAGTGAAGGCTGGAACTTGTGGTTCCGTCTTCTGCTCGCTGGGGCCCCCAGGGTTTAATGGAGAGGGAGTCCATTCTGCCACGAAATCTGCCAACGCTTGACTCTTGATCGCTTGTCTTGGAATGAATTCAAGGTCGAATTCAGCCAGTTCCGCTGCCCACTTTGCTATATTCCCAGTTGAATTGGGATTATGCAGGATCGCTTGAAGTGGATATGAGGTTACCACCGAGACTTTGTGAGCTTGGAAATAGTGTCGAAGCTTCCTTGAGGCAATAAGAACTGCATAAAGCAGCTTATGCACCTCTAGATATCGAGTCTTGGCATCATGTAACACTTCACTGATGAAGTATACTGGGCGTTGAATGGTCCGGACCCTCCCGGAGGGGTCCGGAGCTTCCTCTTCATTGATCCGGACCCTCTCGGAGGGGCCCAGACTATCTTCGGGGACCTCCGAGTTCTGGGTGGAGGAACCCGGAGCTTCTTCAGGAATGACCTGGATCCTCTCGGAGGAATCAGGGTCCTCTGAAGTGGCTTCTTGTGGGTTCAAGTCTAGGAGCTGGGACCCAGACCCGCTTTCAGGAACCTCCGGACCCTCCCGAAGGGGTCTGGATTCCTGAGTATTGGGTGGTTCCGGTCTCTCCGCAACCAGAACCATACTGACTACTTCGTCAGCAGCTGAAATGTAAAGCAATAAAGGCTCACCGGGGTTCGGAGCTACCAAGACTGGTAGGGTGGTGAGGAACTGTTTCAGCTCCTGGAATGCCTTCTCTGCTTCTTCAGACCATTGGAATGGTCCGGACTTCCTCAGTAACTTGAAGAAGGGAAGTGCCCTTTCCGCCAGTCTTGAAATGAACCGGCTGAGGGCTGCTAGACATCCAGTTAATTTTTGGACGTCTTTGATGCGGGTTGGTGGCCGCATGTCTTCAATGGCTTTTATCTTCGCCGGATTAGCCTCTATGCCCCGGTGACTTACCAGGAAACCAAGAAGCTTTCCGGAACTAACTCCGAAGACGCACTTGTCTGGGTTTAGCTTCGTGCGGGTGGCCCGCAGCTTATCGAAGACAGCGTGCAAGGTGTCCAAGAGGGATTCCTTGTTTTTGACTTTGACCACGATGTCATCGACATACACTTCCACTATGTCTCTGATGAGTTCTTCGAAAGTTTTGTACATAGCTCGTACAAAAGTTGAAGCTGCATTCTTGAGACCAAAAGGCATGGCTGTGTAACAATACAATCCATCCACTATGATGAATGAAGTATGTTCTTCATCTTCCCTAGACATCCTGATTTGATGATATCCAGAATATGCGTCTAGAAAACACAGTAACTCGCACCCGGAGGTGGAATCCACTATCTGATCTATTCTAGGTAGTGGGAATGGATCTTTTGGACATGCCTTATTCAGTGTGGTGTAGTCGATGCACATCCGAAGTTTCCCGCCGGCCTTAGGCACAACGACTGGGTTTGCTAGCCATTTTGGATGGTAGACTTCTCGGATGAATCCGGCTTCGAGCAACTTCTTCACTTCTTGTCGGATGAAGTTCTGTCGCTCTACAGATTGCTTCCGAGGTTTCTGATGCACAGGCCGAGCGTCGGGGTAAATCTTCAGATTGTGCTCAATCACTTCCCTGGGGATCCCAGGCATTTGTGACGGTTGCCAAGCAAACACGTCAACATTAGCCCGGAGGAAAGTGATGAGCACGAGTTCCTATTTGTCGTTCAAGCCACCCGATATGCGGGTAGTTTGAGTGACATCGGAACCAATTTGGACGACTTTGACGGGAATGTCGGTGTCGCCGCTTGGCTGCACACGAGGTGCAGAGGTCGAGCCCCGTTGACGAATGCTCGGAGGTTGTGGAGCTTGCTTCTATCTGGAGTCCTCTTCTTGCGCTGTGGTGAGCGCGTGAAGTTCCTCCAGAGCAGTTACTCCGGCAGTGCGATCTCCGCGGATCCAGAGAACGCCTACTGGTGTTGGCATCTTTAACACCAGGTATCCATAATGAGCAGCTGCCATGAATTTGTACAAGGCAGGTCTACCCAAGATGGCGTTGAATGGTAAGTTGATCTGAGCGACGTCGAAGATCAACTTCTCGGTGCGATACTCCTCCCGAGTCCCGAAGGTAACGGGGAGAGTAATAGCTCCGAGTGGAGTGATGGCCCCCGGACCTACTCCGGAGAAAGGTCGAGAGGTCTGGAGGTCCGAAGGTCGGAGCTGAAGCTTAGTGAAAGCTTCAAAGCTGATGAGGTTAAGCCCCGAACCTCCGTCTACCAGGACATGATGGAGCTGGATGTTGTTGATGGTGGGAGATACCATCAAGGGTAATTGGCCAGCTCCGACCATGCTTTGAGGACAGTCCGAAGCATCAAAAGTGATGGGTGTGTCCATCCACTTTCGATGTGGCTCCGGTCTAGCTGTAGGAGCTACAGCAGCCATATCCCGTCGCATAGTCTTGATGACACGACGAGAAGTGATGTCCCATGATCCACCAAAGATGGTGTTCATGGTTTTTCGACGCTCGTTGTCGGAGACGTCGGAGTCATCGTCGACGGAGGTGTAGACGGCTTTCAGGACCTTTTTGGGGTCCTAAAACCCTAACTCCTCTTCAGCCGGAGCTTCATCAACCTTTTGTTTTCCCTCCCTCTGTCGGAAGGGAGACCCTTCCCGGCGCTTGTGGTAGCGCTCGGCAAGGTTTTGGACCTCCCGGCAGTCCTCCAGTCTGTGGCTGCTCGTTTTGTGAATGGGGCACCACATCTTGGATTTGCCACCGTCTTCAGAAGACGGTCGAGGTCGCTTCTCGGGGCGTGGCCCCCGGCCACCAGGAGTTGCAGTGGCTGCAACGTTGGATGTGCCGGCCGACGGCTTCTTCTTGCCGTTGGTCTTCTTTTTCTTCTTGCCACTCCCGGAGGTAGCGGCTTCTTCTTTGGAGGATTTTTTATGATCCTCCAAGGTTGGTTTGGAGTGCATTTCACGGCCCTCCGCAGCTCTGGCACATTTGTCAGCCAGGCTGAAGAGCTCCGTGACGCTGGTGATCTCTTTGATCGCCAGCTTCTCCAACATCTTCTTGTCTCGTACACCCTGTCTGAATGCCACAATGACAGAAGCGCTTGAGATAGAAGGGATTGTGTTACGTACCTGAGAAAATCTCTGGATGAATGACCGCAAAGATTCTCCTCCTTTTTGCACGACCGCAAAAAGGTCCAGTTCAGTGCCCGGACGGGTGTATGAACTCCCGAAATTGGCGGTGAACTGGCGGCACAGTTCCTCCCAACTGTCGATAGAGTCGGGTGGAAGGCTCATAAAGCAGGACCTGGCGGTCCCAGTTAAGGCCACTGGAAAGTAATTGGCCATTACGGCCTCGTTTCCTCCAGCTGCTAAGATTGCAGTGGAGTATATCTGTAAAAATTCTACGGGATTGACAGTCCCGTCGAATTTTTCCGGCAAGTGTGGCCGGAACTTCTGTGGCCATCTAACCATGCGCACGTGCATGGCTAGGGCGGAACAGCCTCCTCCTACTCCTTCCAGAGTAGAAAGGTCTTGAGCATCTCGTCTTTCTCGAGCTCGCTCGATGTGGACACGGCCATCCTGTTGGCGGTATCGGCGATCAAGCTCCGCCCGGAGGTCATGTGTCGAAAGCCGAGATGCGGTATGGGCGCGTCGTGCCCCAGAGGGCAACGACGTCACTTGCTGTGATGCTGCTCTTCTCCGGTTGTTGGAGACATGTGGACCAAGTCTTCCAGACAACGTTCGTCGCTGCGACGGGGCCCGCCCTGAAGGAGGTGGACCCTGGTTGTTGAGGCGTTCGGCCGCTGCTGCGACCAAATGCTCAACATCAGCTCTCCATTGCTCCATGGCACCTTGAGATGCATCCGGAGGTGGTGGTCGCTGGAGGAGAGCACGCGCTGCATGGAGCGCGTGTTCTGGGTTGTCACGACTTGCCGGCGCAGAATGTGACGCCGGTGCACCATCATGTCGTCCGGCATGTCTTGCCGGAGAAGATGGTGGTGGTGGGAGTGTGACTCCTGCTGGAACTGAGGCTCCTGCCGGTGGCTACATGTTGGAGGGATTGCCTCCGACAGCCTGAACAGCAGGTTGCCCGTTGGATGATCCAGCCGCAGAATTCACCATTCTTGAAGATCTCAGGCGCCCCTACCTGGCGCGCCAGCTGTCGACTGTTGGAGTCGGCAGATCCCCTGACACTACGAAAGTGTTGAAGCAGTTTGTGGTTCGGTTTGGGCGCGCGGAGACTCAAGAAGGTAAAACGCGATTGGACACAAGTGACACAGTAGTTTACGTGGTTCGGGCCGCCTGAGCGTAATACCCTACTCCACGGGTGTGTGTGTGTTGTATTAACTTGTCAGCTTCAGAGTGTTCGAGAGTCCTCTCCTCGTGTATCGTCGGTTTGTCCTTTTATAGCACAAGGACAAACCGTTACAAGTCAGCCTGGCCCGACATGTGGCCTGGCGGTTACTAGTATTGATACACGAGATTAATTGTTGTTAATAATCCTGTAATGGCTCCGACAGTGCCGTTACAGGTGTTAAGATCGTCCTGATTAAGTATCATTAATGTGGAATTAATGATAATTAATCGGGTCTTGAAGTCCGCGGTTGTCTTTTGAAGATCCGGTGCCGTTACAACGTCTTTCGGAGGTTTGAAGTGGCCAGCTCCGACGTATGGACACGTGTCAGGTCCGGAGCTTCTCTCGGTCAGGGGTTACCTCCGGAGGTGCCGTTTCAGTACCTAGCCCGGAGCTTCACCCTTGCGGGTAATAGCTCTGGTCTGACAGTACACGTGGCAACCTAGGGGCTAACCATGTTGGAGAAGCGGGTCCGGTTACGTCTGGCGAGTGGGCCCCCGAGGGTCTTCAATTTGAGTAGATGTCCTTCCCTTGAGATCTTTGTAACCTCAGGGGGTGTATGGTTTTTAGGGTACCGACAGTTTCAATCCTTTATTTACACGGAGCATGATAGTCTGCTTGTCGCTTAAGCAAAGTAAGTGATGCAGTCGTAAGAGAAGAAAGGCTTCATATACACGGTGTACGACTCCACATCATTGGAACTTCGTTTCTCATCTTGTTGGCGGTCTTGTCTTTTCTCCTTGTTGCTCAATCTCGGAGCGAGATTCTTTTAAGGGGGAGTCTTATCACATCTCAATTTCTTAAATTATTCAGCAACTCAATATTTGAATAAAAGAACGTCAATATCAATTTGAAAATTAACAATGGATGGAGTTCATATTCAAATTTATAGTAAAGTATTTGGCATATCAAGCCTTATGAAGAAACCCAAATTATTTCTACTAATGTGTAACCAAACAAAATTTTGTTTCTGTTCTACACCATGAAAGAGAATCTTAGTGATTTTCCAAAGATTTATAAAGAAGTTTCCAACACATAAAATCCAGTAAAGTTTCAAAACCTTATGTCTTTCCAGATTTTTAGTTTCGATTTTACAAAGGATCTGAAGAAGTCACAATAACAAACATTATTTCTTATGACTTTATCTAGGCCCACACAAAATTTCATAATTTTTTGAAAAGTAGAACTTCAGTTACTGAAGAAATACAGAATCGGTGTAGAGAAATTTTGAAAATCTAGAAATGGAAAGCAAGCTTGACCCACCTGGCAGCCTGGCTGACATGAATGCATGGCTGTTCAGCTACCCCTCCTTAAAATCTGTCCCTAAAAGCAGTAAAGAAAACACTCCCTTCTTCCTTGTTGTCTCACCTGAGCCCTCACCTCCACCTTGCTTTGTTCAGCACCCAAAAAGGTCACACAGCTCACCATTGCTCCTCTAATCCAATTTTTTCTTGTAAATATAAGTTGGTGGTAAGCTTTCTCTTGCAAAGATGATTCCTCTATATGTTTTCCTCTGGTTTTCGTACTATGTTCTCTCTTCTCATGGTTGTTCTTTTTGATCAAAGGTTGAAGATGTTGCTGTTCTTGTGATTCATCCTCTCAAAATTTGTTTTTATGCATCAGATTTCACATGCAAGTTGTAAAATCTATAGCAAATAAAATATTGCTCTAAAAATACGAAATAAATTCTGCTTGAAGACGATATCTAGATCTATGCATGTAAACATCATGCATGTCATATTTGGGCTTAGATTTGCAACGAAACTTACTTTTTCTTGTCTATTCTTCATGCATTCCACTTATTATTTCAAATTCAGTGGCATTGAGCTTTTGCATGTTGATGTCTAGCCACTGCATGTGATGTATATGACATTATTGCAGCTGAAAGCATCTAGACCCCTATGAGGTATGGTTTCGGTGATTAATGACAATCGTTAGATTTTACTAATGAATTTGTGGATGCAAGGTCTCCCATATCACTCATCAAAATCAAATGAAATCTATATGAATATCATCTACTGCTCATTGGATATAATTGGAGACCCCTAAACAATCATTCTATGAGATCAATCAATGTTTATGAAGATTAGAAGTAAAAGCTCATATGTCAAAATTATTCAACCAAAATTGACAGCACTCAATGCTTGATAATCATCAGAAGAATATTTCCAACCAATGTCTAAGAGGTCAATCGAGCAAATTCCAAAAGAATCACTTAGAACAACTTGAAGAAAACCAAATCAACTCCGGATAAACCGATGTTTCCAGAAAATAATACATCGGTCGAGTTGGTTTAGCAGAAGAAGAAGACCTCAGAACTAAGTACTCACCGGATCATCCGATGCTGAAGGGGATGTTACATCGATCCATCAGTACAGTAGGCAATGTACCTGGACCAAGTGTAACACCGGACCCTCTGATGTACAACTATAAACACATCGGTCAATCACTCCAGTAAGCATCAATTCTGAACCAAATCTGGATGAAGTGCCACCGGATCATCCGATGATGAGACAAGTGTAACATCGGTCTAACAACGGTCATATCTGACACAGTGACATCAGCTAATTTGGATTCGACCGATGATAACTGAAGTGAGAACATCGGATCATCCAGTGTTCGCAGAACAGTGATGTCAGCCTACTTTTCCAACGGCTATTTCGTGGAGGCTGGCTATTTATACCCCTTCAACCTGTCTATTTGATATGACTTGAAGCCCAAACTTACTCTACACATTACCAAGCATTCAAGGCATTGAGCGACCACTTCCATATCATTTTCACCACTTGTACACCAAGAGATAGGCTAGAACTTACTAGAGATAGTGCTTGTGTGCCTCCATTCTTGGTGATTGGAGTCTCTAGTGTAGCGAGAGCTGTAAGGGAGTGTCCCTTGGTGATTGTATTGGAGAGAGCCTTCCGGAGCTTGCCAAGACGGTTGTGGAAGCCCGGAGGATCCAACTTGTACAAGACTTGAGCTCCACCTTGCCGAGGTTGGCGAACGGAGAAGTATAGTGAAGATCCCTGGTCTCGGTGACTTGGGAGTGACTATACCCTTTGGTGCGTGCCACAACGTGGATGTAGGAATATCTTGACGATCTTGCCGAACCACGGGATAAATCCCTGTGTCTTCATGTCCCCTCGGAAGTTTGCGCTTTCTCCCTCTCCCCTTACACTTATGCATTTCATATACCGCAAAGTTACTACTCACTTGAATGCATAGGTTGTTTGCATAGGGAATTGGGCTTTTAGTAATTAAGTTTTATTACTTTAATTTTTGAAAAGAATCCCAATTCACCCCCCTCTTGGGCATTCGATCCTTACAATTGGTATCAGAGCAAGGTTGCTCATTGGATCATTCTAGCTTCACCGCTAGAGAGCTAAAATGGCCAAGAATGGGGGTTCGGTTCCTATCTTCGAGGGCAAGAACTTTGCCTATTGGAAAGCACGCATGCGTGCTTATCTAGAGGCTATTACTCTCGAGGTATGGGAAGTGACCCATGCGGGGTTTGGTGAGCATAATTATATTGGTGATCAAATCAAGTGGGATGCTAAAGCTAAAAATGCTATTTATGAATGCATTAGCCAAGATATGTTTGCTAGGATCGCTAGCAAAGAAAAAGCATGTGAAATTTGGGCTTGCTTAATTGAAATTCATGAGGGTTCTTCTCGTGTTAAAGAACTAAAATATCATATGCTTAAGGACAAATATGATGAGTTCAAAATGCTACCTCATGAAAATGTCAATGAAATGTTTTCTCGCTTAAATGTGCTTATCGAGGAAATTAATGCTCTTGACATTGCTTCTCTTGGCAAGGGACTCATCAACCGCAAGATTCTTATGCTCCTTCCTAAGCCAAAGTACAACATCATCAACTCCATGCTTCAAAAAGAATCTTTTGACCACATTGAAGTTCCGGAACTTATTGGAGAGATTAACACCCATGAGATGAGTGTACTTGGGATGATGGAGCAATCATCTTCAAAGACAATTGCTCTAAAGGCTTCCGCCAAGAAAACAAGTCTCAAGAAAAAGAAAGTGGTTGAGCCTAGCTCAAGTGAAGAAGAGCAAGCATCAAGTGAAGATGACGATGATGAGCTTGCACTAATGATGAGAAAGTTCTCTCGCTTGAACTCCAAGATTGCCAAGAAGGGATACACCTTTGATCCCAAGAAGAAAGCTTTTCTACCAAGGAGAGATGACAACAAGACTTGCTACAATTGTGGTGATCAAGGCCACATCTCCTATGATTGTCCAAAACCAGACAAAAGAAGAGAAAACCACAAGGGCAAGCATCTCAAGCTTGAAGATAGTGAAGATGATGAAGAAGAGGTCAAGCTCAAACCAAGATCCTTTGGGAAGAAGAAACATGACAAGGGCAAGAAGGCAAAACTCTTCCCAAAGAAGAGAAAAGGACCACAAAAAGTGTTCATGTGTGAGGCAAATGAATGGACTACCAACGAGAATCAAGTGATGAAGAGAGTGAAGCGGAAGAAGAAAGTTTGGCCAGCCTTGCCATTGCCAACAATGATGCCTCATGGCTAAAGGTAACACCAAGGTATGTGATGACTCTAGCGATGATGAGCTTTCCCCCGATGATTTAACTTCATTAATAAATGAATACCACACTATCATTAAGAGGGAAAAGAGTAAGGTCAAGGCTCTTGAAGAAACTCGTGCTAAGCTTGAGAGTGCTAACCTTGATTTGCTTGACAAATATGAAAGCATACTTAAGGAGCATGGCACGCTCAAATCTCATGTCAAGCAAATTGAGGAGGATAAGGCTCAAATCAAGCTAGATCACCATGAGCTTGACTTAGCCCACCAAGCACTCTTGGGAAAGCACAATGAGTTAATCCAAGAGCATCAAGTACTCAATCTTTCTTATGAAGTTCTTGATCAAGAATTGAAAAATATAAAGAAACAAACTCTTAATTGATAAGGTATCAATTACTTCTCATGCCAATAATGTCTTGCATAAGTCTTTGCCTTTGAAAGAGAATGCTAGGGAGAAGGACTTGTTGGAAGAAATTGAAATTCTCCGCACTAGTGTGGCAAGACTATCTAAAGGAGAAGTCAAGCACAAGGAAATCCTCTTCCAACAAGCAAAGGCCTTCAACAAAAGAGGACTTGGATCCTTCCCGGTGCCTAACAAAGGAAAGGTGCCTTCACCGGAGCTTAGAACAAGCTTCATCAAGGAAGTTGGTTCCTATTGCCAACATTGTGAGGTCACCGGTCACCATACAAGGGAGTGTCCTCTTCCTAACCGGTCTTCTCCAAAATTGCCTACTAACTATAAGTCTACTTTTAATGATCATTATTATCTCTTGAGTAAAGTAGATGGCAAGGTGAAGGCAAGGTTCATTGGAAAGGACATAAAGGGCATGAAGGGGAAGCTCCCCAAGCAACTTTGGGTCCCAAAAACACTTGTATCACACATACAAGGACCTAAGTTGGCTTGGGTGCATAAAGTCAAAAAATTGAATTCATGTGTGTAGGTGAAATACAAAGTCGGAGGAAAGCATTGGGTACTCGAAATCTAGTGCACTCAACATATGACCGACAACGATGGTATGTTCACCACCATAGAAAACCCCGACAATCATGAACAAGTCACCATTGGTGATAACTCTAAGGGGAAGGTAATTGGTTTAGGTAAGATTGTAATTTCAAATGATCTATCTATTTCCAATGTATTGTATGTTAAGTCACTTTGTTTTAATTTGCTTTCTATTGCACAATTATGTGATCTTGGACTAATGTGCACCTTTAGCAAAAATGATGTTGTTGTGACTAGTGAAACAAGCCAAGAACTAATCTTCAAAGGATTTCGGCATGGACATCTCTACCTAGTAGACTTCTCCAACAAGGATGCTAGCTTGACCACTTGTCTTTTCACTAAGATAAGTTTGGGTTGGCTATGGCATCGACGCATAGCACACATTGGAATGAGCAAGCTCAAGAAGTCATTCAAGCTCGGGATGGTGACCGGCGTAAAGGATGTCACATTTGAGAAGAACAAACTTTGTAGCGCTTGTCAAGCCGGGAATCAAGTTGCTTCTCACCACCCGATGAAGACAATGGTGTCAACCTCCAAGCCACTTGAGCTACTCCACATGGACCTCTTTGGACCGTACACATATCAAAGTCTTGGCGGTAACCTCTATTGTCTTGTTATAGTTGATGACTACTCTCGCTATGCTTGGACTTTGTTTCTAGGTGACAAGAGTGAAACTCCGGAAGTGTTCAAGACCTTCGCTAACCATGCTCAAAGGGAATTTCAACTTCCCATCATCAAGGTCCGGAGTGACAACGGCACCGAATTCAAGAACTACAACATTGGGGAGTGGTGTGACTGTGAAGGCGTGAAGCATGAGTTTTCGGCCACATACACTCCTCAACAAAATGGTGTCGTTGAAAGGAAGAACAAGACTCTCATCACTCTGGTGCGAGCAATGCTTGATGAGTATGGCACGCCCGAGAAGTTTTGGGCCGAAGCAATCAACACGGCGCGCCATGCCGCAAATCGGGTCTACCTACATCGACTACTTCAAAAGACCCCGTACGAACTTCTCATTGGGAGAAAGCCCAACATCTCCTATTTTCGAGTCTTCGGGTGCAAGTGCTACATCTACCGCAAGAAAAGGCTCGGTAAGTTTGAAAGAACATGTGATGTTGGTATATTTCTTGGTTATGCATCAAACTCAAAAGCATATCGAGTATTCAACCAAACCTCCGGTTTAGTTGAGGAAAGTTTTGATGTTGAGTTTGATGAGACTAATGGATCCCAAGAGGAGAGTTTTGGTCATGATGAAATAGATGATGAGCCTCTACGAGAATCTATGAAGAACATGACCATTGGAGACATCAAGCCTAAAGTTGCGGAGAGCCATGATCAAGAGGGAGCTTTAAGTTCCAACATCAACACATCTATGGCGCCTCAAGTTGACAAAGAAGAGAAAGATGATCCATTGCCGACACAATACTCACAAGACACACAACATCAAGAAGAAGAAGAAGTCCATGATCAAGTCCAACCACAAGAAGAACAACACGCATCACCACCGCCAAGTGCTTCACAACCACTTATGAGGCATGGACGCATCTCCAAGGCGCATCCAATTGACCAAATCATCGGAAGTCCGTCAAGGGGAGTAAGTACACGTTCTCGCCATTTCGCTACGTTTTGTGAGCACTACTCGTTTGTTTCATGTGTAGAACCCACTCACATTGAGGAAGCACTCCAAGATCCAAATTGGGTGATGGCCATGCAAGAAGAACTAAAAAACTTCATCCGCAATGAAGTTTGGGTGTTGGAGGAGCGACCCAAGGACAAGAACATCATCGGAACGAAGTGGGTGTACTGTCGACTGTTGGAGTCGGCAGATCCCCTGACACTACGAAAGTGTTGAAGGAGTTTGTGGTTCGGTTTGGGCGCGCGGAGACTCAAGAAGGTAAAACGCGATTGGACACAAGTGACACAGTAGTTTACGTGGTTCGGGCCGCCTGAGCGTAATACCCTACTCCACGGGTGTGTGTGTGTTGTATTAACTTGTCAGCTTCAGAGTGTTCGAGAGTCCTCTCCTCGTGTATCGTCGGTTTGTCCTTTTATAGCACAAGGACAAACCGTTACAAGTCAGCCTGGCCCGACATGTGGCCCTGGCGGTTACTAGTATTGATACACGAGATTAATTGTTGTTAATAATCCTGTAACGGCTCCGACAGTGCCGTTACAGGTGTTAAGATCTTCCTGATTAAGTATCATTAATGTGGAATTAATGATAATTAATCGGGTCTTGAAGTCCGCGGTTGTCTTTTGAAGATCCGGTGCCGTTACAACGTCTTTCGGAGGTTTGAAGTGGCCAGCTCCGACGTATGGACACGTGGCAGCTCCGGAGCTTGCTTGGGAGAAGCGGGAAGCTCCGGGGTGGCCTGACACGTGTCAGGTCCGGAGCTTCTCTCGGTCAGGGGTTACCTCCGGAGGTGCCGTTTCAGTACCTAGCCCGGAGCTTCACCCTTGCGGGTAATAGCTCTGGTCTGACAGTACACATGGCAACCTAGGGGCTAACCATGTTGGAGAAGCGGGTCCGGTTACGTCTGGCGAGTGGGCCCCCGAGGGTCTTCAATTTGAGTAGATGTCCTTCCCTTGAGATCTTTGTAACCTCAGGGGGTGTATGGTTTTTAGGGTACCGACAGTGGCCCCCTGGACCTACCTCCGGGGAAGGCCAACGGGATGAAGTCATTCCGCCGGAGGTGGGTCCACATTTGCGACTCTTGAACTGGGTTTTCAAGGGTCTTCGGAGGTGCCTTTGGCGGGGCTTTACGGTTAAGTCCCGACGCGTGGCGCACCTCAGGCGGCAGATAAGATCTTTGACGTGCGGATCTCTCGCAATTGAAGGTCGCCGGTTCCCGATACGAAAACCGTATCGGTTCCGCGCGCCTTGTCAGTCCGCCGCCTTTGGGTTTCCCGCCTCGTGATGACAACTGTTCGCCTGGGTAAGAACCTCGACTTGATCGTCAGGGTGGTCCCGGGCCCTCTTGTCATCGGCTGGGTTGAATTCTTGAGTAGTATCCTTGACTCCCCTGCAGTTTCCATCCAAGCGTTGCGAGGGCTTACTTAAGAAGGAAAGCGCACCGTCGGGAGTTCTTTACGCTTTCCATCTGTTCTTGCGCTCAAACTCCCAACTCGTGCTTTGTTCCTCTTCTCTTGCCTAGCTGTGCTGCGATGGAGTTGGGTCTGCGTGAGAGTCGTTTGAAGACGGAGAGCGATCTGAAGAAGGTCCGAGTCCTCATGGGGTGGTCGTCGGACTTCTTCAACCGTTCGGTCCGCGCCGGCGGAGAGCTTCCCTTTAAAAAGGAACACTCCGGTGAGATGGTGTACTTTTCATCGTACGCCTTGGTGGGGCTGATCCCACCGTTTTCTTCCTTCTTCTTGATGCTGCTGGACTTCTATGGTCTGCAGCTATACCACCTTGGCCCTCACTCCATCCTCCTTGTGTCCATCTTTGTCCACTTCTGCGAGATGTGGGTGGGCATTCCTCCCTGCATCGAGCTTTTCTGAACCTTCTTCACCGTCCAAACCACCGGCCGAAGCGACGAGTACCTTGGCTTCTACTACTTTGTGAAGCGCAAGAAGTGCCCGTTCAAGTACCTCCGGTCATTCCCTTCCGGGAAGTGGGATGACTGGAAGAAAGATTGGGTAGTTGTCCGGGTGGAGGAGCACGAGCGGTTGGAGTTGCCAGACGGTCTGCCCGGCATTGATACGTCGGTGTGGAGCGAAGTTCCGGTGCTGGCGGCAGCTTTCGACCCCGTCCTGTCCAGGATCCGCCAATTTGTGGAGGGAGGATTGACTCCCCAGGCGGTGTTCTGCAACTTCCTGTCCAACAGGTGGGCGCCGCTGAAGAGGAGGGAGAAGCTCGCCTGGGCCCTCAACAGCGTGATGGACGAGGACCGGGTTGAGACCGGGTTGAAGTCCAGCATGGTGGGGAAGTCCTTGGAGTTTCACCTCAAGAAATTCCAGCACGGCATCGATGTTGACGGAGAGTACTTGACTCCGCCGCCGGCTTTCCTCCCCCTGAACGTGGAAGTTGAGTTCAGCAGGGAGCTCCGGCGGAAGATGCCCGCGCTTGACGACCTTGGCGTCGTCGAGAGAAGATCGACCGCCCGGTTGGCGATCCCCGGGTTGTCGGACGGCGGCTCCGCCCCTGTCTCTCAGCCAAGAGCTGAGGTCACCGGCAAGGGCAAGGAGTTGGCGGAGGAGCCGGAGAGCCGGAAAAGGAAGCTGCGACATGCTGACGGAAGGTCCGTCGGACTTGCTACTTCCCCCCCAGTTCCCCATCCTCAGGGAGGAAGATCCTCCGCCGCCGTGGCGGCTGTCCCCGTGGTGGGGTCTTTTCGGAGCGCTACTGTTCCGGCGGTGGGATCCTCCCGGAGTGCGGCTGTCCCCGTGGTGGGTCCCTCCGGAGGTGCCAGCTCCGGGCAGGCGACTCCGGTACGAGAAGCGGTGAGGGCCTCCAGGTCTAGGAGTTCCTCCCGATCAAGGAGAGCTCCGACCCGGGAAACGCCCGCGGCCACGGCAAGTCCTGGGAGTCCTCCCGGAGCTCCTACGCCGACCGTGGCCAGCCCGGAACGTCCGGGAAAGAGGTTCCGCGCAAGCTGGTGCGTGAGCCTCCCAAGGTAATTTTTCTTGCTTACCTCAATTAGCATCTGTTTGCTCAATTTCTTCGTTCTGCAGCGTTCCCAAGAAGGGGAGTGAAGCTCCGCCCTCGGCCACAGTGTCTGAGGCTGCGGGGGCTTCTGCTCCAGCTCCGGTGCCGCCCTAAGCGGAGGCTGTGACAGCTCCGGCGCCGGCTGTCGTGGTCATGGACCTCGACTCGTCTCCAGAAGTTCCCGTGGTGGCGCCGGACCACGGGATTGAAGATGCGCCAGCGGCACCCGTTCCGGAGGTTGGAGCTCCGGGTCCTGGTGCTGCAGAAGTAGAAGCTCCGGCTATTGAGTCGGAGGAAGTAGCGGTCCTGGTTTCGGAGCCGGAAAGTGCTGAAGCCCCGGCGGTTGAGCCGGAGGTAGCTGAAGCCCCGGCATGCGAGCCGGAAGTTGAAGTGGTTCCGGCAGTTGAGCCGGTTACTTCCGAAGCTCCGGTCGCAGAGCCGGTAATTATTGGAGCGCCGGCTGCAGAGCCGGTGATTGTGGAGGCGCCGGCCGCAGAGCCGGTGATTGCTGGAGCGCCGGCCGCAGAGCCGGTGGTCGAAGAGGCGAGGGAGCTTGAGCCTCCCTCAGAAGAAGTGTCCCGGCCGGAGCCAGTGGAGGCGACGACGTCGATGGTACCCGTGGCGGAGCCGGAGTGCCTGAACGAAGTCGCCGGCCCCCAGCCTGAGGGGGCAAATGAAGACTTGGTGGCGGGACCTTCTTCGGTGGCGACTGAGGCCATCTCGGAGGAGTGCCCTGGTGCCTTGGAAGCTCGGGGTTCCACTCTCGTAGAGTGGGACCCAATTTTTGTAAATGAAGACCCGCTGGAACCAGCGGAGGAGACCCGAGAAGGTCCGGAGCCCATCTCGCTGTCGATGTCCATCGACAACGCTTGCTCCAGTCTACGTCAAGTCCAACTAGCCTTCTTCCACGACAGCAAGGCTCTTGAAGAGGAGCGCCAAACCCTTCGGAGGTGGCGTAATTGACTCCAATTCGAGACCAAGCTGGCGCAGTCGGGGATTGCAGATGACAAGGAATGGATCAGGCGGGAGAAGGTCCGCCTGGAGCTCTGGGGTGAGCTGCTGGATGAGAGGGAGAGCATGACTCACGCCCTCGACGCTCAATCCCGGGAGTTCCATGACCAAGCTAAGGCTGCTAACGATGCGGCCAACGCTCGGTTCGATCAACTCGAGGCCATCAGCACCGCACTCATCAAGCGCCGAGAGGCACTTGAGGGAAGGTAAAAGCGGCTCGAGGATGAGGAGCAAAAACTCCTGGAGCTACGGGATGACGTCTTGCGACGGGAGGAGGAGCTCGCCGAGAAAACAGCTCTGGCGTACAAGGGCCTCGAGGAGCGCACTAAAAAATTGGAAAAGCGCTGCCTCGAGGAGGAGGAGAAGACCTGGGTGCGAGGGCAGGAACTCTACGAGTACGAGTGTGCCCTTGTTGCCCGGGAGAAGAAAATAGAGGCTAGGGAGAAAGACCTGGTCGACCGCCGGAACAAGATCCACCTCCGGGAGGAGGAGCTCGGAAGACTTGAGAAGCGGGTTGCTGCGAGCAAAACGCCAAAGAAGTTGAGCGTCTCTCCCGCGAGAATTCGGAGCTGGCGGCTGCCCGGAGATCCCTGGAAGAGATGAAGGGCCTGAGGAAGACGGACTCCCTGCAAATTTGGGAGTTCCTGAGCAAGGCCGACGATGCGCTAGCGCCGATGGGTTTCAGCCCCGTGCTCCCGGATGATCCGGAGCCGGAGCCGGACCTTGCGTTGCAAGCGTTGAGCGCTGCGGGCAGCAAGCTCTCCAAGGTGGGCGACGTCATCGCGGACCAGCTGGAGGTCGAGGGGCAATCCCTGGCTAGGAACGTCACAGAGTATGTGTTGACGTGTTACACTAGCCGGAACCCTCGGTTCCCTCTGGACCCGGTGCTTGAAGGCCCCGTCGAAGGAGAAAGCGAAGCTACCCGAGCCAGCGTGTCGGAGGTCGCTCAGAAGGTCGCCGAGTTCTTCCATAGGGTCTAGGACCATCTCTCTTAGCCTTTACTTGTATCTTCTCTTCTTTCTCAATTTTGTAATCCCTTGTCTTCAGATGTAATCTCTGGTCTTCTGATGAAATGAAATCCTCAATTTTTCGTGAATTTCATTTTTTTTGTCTTCAACATCTTTGTCTTCACTTGGCCCCCTGGTAGATGTGCACAATTTGATTGTGGACATGTACCAAAAGGATGTTGAGTTTCGTTGAAGACGAATTTGCTTCGAACTCGTAAAATTTAGGTCCGAAGTTTTCGATAGTGAAGGTCCCTTGAAGTCGTCGGAGCTTAGAAGCTCCGGCACTGTCCATCGCCGGAGCTTAGTAGCTCCAGCAATAGCCTCTACCAACACGTTGAGCGTCGATAGTTAATACTCCAAGGTGTCGGAGCTTAGTAGCTCCGGCAATGACCCTTGCCACGCCTGGTTTGTTGGCAACAGACTCTAGTGATAGAGTCTTCTCACCATCTTTAAGTCAACGCCGACGGTTGACACCCTGGTGGGAGTCGGAGCTTGGTTAGCTCCGGTTTTTCTCCCTCAACTTTGGGTTCATTTTTCCTGCACACTTAAGCCAAGAAAAACAGTAAAATTCGTTCCTTATCTATAACTTCGTCGCGGCTTACGATTCTCAAGAGAATTTCAAGTTGAACACGATTTTTAGTACAATTGGATGAATTGTCTTTTCTTTTAGATCCAATTGTCCATGGACCCACCTTACTTTGGCCTGCCGGGATGTAGGTAGAGTGGCGTACTTAGGGTGCTTGACCAGGCTAAGTCGATAGCGCACTCCGGCCCTAGAATGGCTTGGCGGCTTTCAGGCGAGTTGGCCACAGACGACATTTAAATCTAAAAAATCCGACAATTCAACTCAAATCGTACATAAACCGGTTAAACTAGAACTTCTTAAGAATTGCACGTTTCTGTTATAGACAAGAAAGAGAAAAATAAAAATGTCGAGCCTTATGCAAAAATGAATGCACGTGGAGTCTATTTCACATGAAGATGTCTTTCATTATAGGTCCGGGGTACATGGGAAACGAGTACACTCTTAGGGTACGGAACCAGGCTAAGTGTGTTTGGTTTCTCGTTTGACCCTGGGTAGTTAGCCACACTTCTAGTCTGGAGACTGTATCAAGTGTTGCATGAGCTCTTCAAACCTTTCGGGAAAGGTCCGGCTGCTCTCCCGGAGGAACTACCCGACTCTGTACAATGACTCTATAACATACACTTCAAGTTACTTAAGACTCACCTCCGTGGAATTAAGTGTAGAACTTACGGAGGTGCTCGATGTTCCAAGGATTTGGGAGAGGTGTCCCATCCTCGGTAGCCAAGCGAACGCTTCCGGGACGGGATACTTTGATCACTCGGAAGGGCCCTTCCCACCCGGGAGAAAGTTTGTTTTGCCCTTCTCTGGATAGTATTCTCCGTAGCACCAGATCGCCTTCCTCGAGCTGTCGTTTGTGTACATGCCGCTGGTGATAACGCCGTAGATCTTGGCGGTATCGGGCATTCCGAACAGCTGCTTGGCACCTTCCCTCCTCGAGGAGGTCTAGGTCTTCACGCCGGAGCTGGTCCTGCGCGGCTTCGTCGAAGGTCCGGACTCGGAGGGAACCCAAGGTGATTTCCGGAGGAAGGATCGCTTCAGCTCCGTACACCAGAAAGAAGGGTGTTTCTCCGGTTGCCCGACTTGGAGAAGTCCTGTTAGCCCATAGAGTGGGCGGAAGCTCTTCGATCCAATTAGCTCCGTGCTTTTTCAAACGCTCATAAGTGCGCGTTTTGAGTCCTTTAAGGATCTCTGCGTTTGCTCTCTCGGCTTGCCCATTGCTGGCAGGATGAGCTACGGAAGCGTAGCAAACTTGTATGCCGAGGTCTTTGCAATATCCTTGAAATGCGGAGCTTGTGAACTGAGTCCCATTATCAGTGATGATCTTATTTGGGACTCCAAATCTGCTCACGATAGATTGTAGAAAATTGATTCCAGATTGTTTGTTGATCGTCACAACAGGAGTAGCTTCCGGCCACTTGGTGAACTTGTCGATGGCGACGTACAGGAACTTGTAACCTCCGACGGCTCTTGGGAAGGGTCCCAAGATGTCCATCCCCCACACAGCGAAAGGCCATGTAGGAAGTATCATTTGTAAGGACTGAGCAGGTGTATGAATTTGCTTTGCATGAAATTGGCATGCTTTGCATTTCTTCACTAGCTCAGTAGCATCCTGGAGCGCTGTAGGCCAGTAGAAGCCGTGCCGAAAGGCTTTTCCGACCAGCGTGCGGGAAGATGCGTGGTTCCCACACTCACCTCCATGGATTTCTGCGAGGAGCTCGCAACCTTCTTCCCTTGTGATGCACCGCATTAGGATGCCGTTGGCACCGCGCCGGTAGAGATCCCATTCTACCAACGTGTATCTTTTAGCCAATCTGACTACCCGGTCAGCGGACACATCATCGTCAGGAAGGATGTTGTCTTTCAAGTAGTTCCGGATCTCCGAGATCCATGCATCGGAACTGACTTGAGCATTTGAGTCTTGCGTGCTGGGTTGCTCGGAGCTTCCAGCAGCACCTACGACCCTTGATGGCTGCCATGGTAACAGGGCCATCGGGACCGTCAGCTTCGGGATGCTGATCTCGCCCCCTTCGTTCAGTTCGGCAGGCTGAACTGTGGGTTTTGACAACCTCCGGACAAAGGTTCCGTCAGGAGCCGGAGCTCCGGTTGACGCCTTGGTCGAGAGCTCGTCAGCTTCAGCGTTGTGAGCACGCTGAACATGGTGAAGGTCTAGGACTTCGAAGTCCTTCTGAAGCCTCTGGACTTCAAGGAGATAAGCAGCCAGCTGGAGGTTATTGCAGGAGCATTCACCCTTCACCTGTTTGATGACAAGTTGTGAATCTCCTTTGACCAGCAACTGCTTGACACCATATGATAGTGCCACCTTTAATCCATAGATGAGTGCTTCGTACTCCGCCATGTTGTTGGTTGCCTTGAAGTCAAGGTGCACCATGTATTTCACCTTCTCCCCGGTTGGTGCTAGGAGAAGGATTCCAGCTCCGGCTCCCTGCTTCTGCATGGAGCCGTCGAAGTAAAGGGTCCAGTGAGGCTTAGTGAAGGCTGGAACTTGTGGTTTCGTCTTCTGCTCGCTGGGGCCCCCAGGGTTTAATGGAGAGGGAGTCCATTCTGCCACGAAATCTGCCAACGCTTGACTCTTGATCGCTTGTCTTGGAATGAATTCAAGGTCGAATTCAGCCAGTTCCGCTGCCCACTTTGCTATATTCCCAGTTGAATTGGGATTATGCAGGATCGCTCGAAGTGGATATGAGGTTACCACCGAGACTTTGTGAGCTTGGAAATAGTGTCGAAGCTTCCTTGAGGCAATAAGAACTGCATAAAGCAGCTTATGCACCTCTAGATATCGAGTCTTGGCATCATGTAACACTTCACTGATGAAGTATACTGGGCGTTGAATGGTCCGGACCCTCCCGGAGGGGTCCGGAGCTTCCTCTTCATTGATCCGGACCCTCTCGGAGGGGTCCAGACTATCTTCGGGAACCTCCGGGTTCTGGGTGGAGGAACCCGGAGCTTCTTCAGGAATGACCTGGATCCTCTCGGAGGAATCAGGGTCCTCTGAAGTGGCTTCTTGTGGGTTCAAGTCTGGGAGCTGGGACCCAGACCCGCTTTCAGGAACCTCCGGACCCTCCCGAAGGGGTCTGGATTCCTGAGTATTGGGTGGTTCCGGTCTCTCCGCAACCAGAACCATACTGACTACTTCGTCAGCAGCTGAAATGTAAAGCAATAAAGGCTCATCGGGGTTCGGAGCTACCAAGACTGGTAGGGTGGTGAGGAACTGTTTCAGCTCCTGGAATGCCTTCTCTGCTTCTTCAGACCATTGGAATGGTCCGGACTTCCTCAGTAACTTGAAGAAGGGAAGTGCCCTTTCCGCCAGTCTTGAAATGAACCGGCTGAGGGCTGCTAGACATCCAGTTAATTTTTGGACGTCTTTGATGCGGGTTGGTGGCCGCATGTCTTCAATGGCTTTTATCTTCGCCGGATTAGCCTCTATGCCCCGGTGACTTACTAGGAAACCAAGAAGCTTTCCGGAACTAACTCCGAAGACGCACTTGTCTGGGTTTAGCTTCGTGCGGGTGGCCCGCAGCTTATCGAAGACAGCCTGCAAGGTGTCCAAGAGGGATTCCTTGTTTTTGACTTTGACCACGATGTCATCGACATACACTTCCACTATGTCTCTGATGAGTTCTTCGAAAGTTTTGTACATAGCTCGTACAAAAGTTGAAGCTGCATTCTTGAGACCAAAAGGCATGGCTGTGTAACAATACAATCCATCCACTGTGATGAATGAAGTATGTTCTTCATCTTCCCTAGACATCCTGATTTGATGATATCCAGAATATGCGTCTAGAAAACACAGTAACTCGCACCCAGAGGTGGAATCCACTATCTGATCTATTCTAGGTAGTGGGAATGGATCTTTTGGACATGCCTTATTCGGTGTGGTGTAGTCGATGCACATCCGAAGTTTCCCGCCGGCCTTAGGCACAACGACTGGGTTTGCCAGCCATTTTGGATGGTAGACTTCTCGGATGAATCCGGCTTCGAGCAACTTCTTCACTTCTTGTCGGATGAAGTTCTGTCGCTCTACAGATTGCTTCCGAGGTTTCTGATGCACAGGCCAAGCGTCGGGGTAAATCTTCAGATTGTGCTCAATCACTTCCCTGGGGATCCCAGGCATTTGTGACGGTTGCCAAGCAAACACGTCAACATTAGCCCGGAGGAAAGTGATGAGCGCGAGTTCCTATTTGTCGTTCAGGCCACCCGATATGCGGGTAGTTTGAGTGACATCGGAACCAATTTGGATGACTTTGACGGGAATGTCGGTGTCGCCGCTTGGCTGCACACGAGGTGCAGAGGTCGAGCCCCGTTGACGAATGCTCGGAGGTTGTGGAGCTTGCTTCTGTCTGGAGTCCTCTTCTTGCGCTGTGGTGAGCGCGTGAAGTTCCTCCAGAGCAGTTACTCCGGCAGTGCGATCTCCGCGGATCCGGAGAACGCCTACTGGTGTTGGCATCTTCAACACCAGGTATCCATAATGAGCAGCTGCCATGAATTTGTACAAGGCAGGTCTACCCAAGATGGCGTTGAATGGTAAGTTGATCTGAGCGACGTCGAAGATCAACTTCTCGGTGCGATACTTCTCCCGAGTCCCGAAGGTAACGGGGAGAGTAATAGCTCCGAGTGGAGTGATGGCCCCCGGACCTACTCCGGAGAAAGGTCGAGAGGGCTGGAGGTCCGAAGGTCGGAGCTGAAGCTTAGTGAAAGCTTCAAAGCTGATGAGGTTAAGCCCCGAACCTCCGTCTACCAGGACATGATGGAGCTGGATGTTGTTGATGGTGGGAGATACCATCAAGGGTAATTGGCCAGCTCCGACCATGCTTTGAGGACAGTCCGAAGCATCAAAAGTGATGGGTGTGTCCATCCACTTTCGATGTGGCTCCGGTCTAGCTGTAGGAGCTACAGCAGCCATATCCCGTCGCATAGTCTTGATGACACGACGAGAAGTGATGTCCCATGATCCACCAAAGATGGTGTTCATGGTTTTTCGACGCTCGTTGTCGGAGACGTCGGAGTCATCGTCGATGGAGGTGTAGACGGCTTTCAGGACCTTTTTGGGGTCCTGAAACCCTAACTCTTCTTCAGCCGGAGCTTCATCAACCTTTTGTTTTCCCTCCCTCTGTCGGAAGGGAGACCCTTCCCGGCGCTTGTGGTAGCGCTCGGCAAGGTTTTGGACCTCCCGACAGTCCTCCAGTCTGTGGCTGCTCGTTTTGTGAATGGGGCACCACATCTTGGATTTGCCACCGTCTTCAGAAGACGGTCGAGGTCGCTTCTCGGGGCGTGGCCCCCGGCCACCAGGAGTTGCAGTGGCTGCAACGTTGGATGTGCCGGCCGACGGCTTCTTCTTGCCGTTTGTCTTCTTTTTCTTCTTGCCACTCCCGGAGGTAGCGGCTTCTTCTTTGGAGGATTTTTTATGATCCTCCAAGGTTGGTTTGGAGTGCATTTCACGGCCCTCCACAGCTCTGGCACATTTGTCAGCCAGGCTGAAGAGCTCCGTGACGCTGGTGATCTCTTTGATCGCCAGCTTCTCCAACATCTTCTTGTCTCGTACACCCTGTCTGAATGCCACAATGACAGAAGCGCTTGAGATAGAAGGGATTGTGTTACGTACCTGAGAAAATCTCTGGATGAATGACCGCAAAGATTCTCCTCCTTTTTGCACGACCGCAAAAAGGTCCAGTTCAGTGCCCGGACGGGTGTATGAACTCCCGAAATTGGCGGTGAACTGACGGCACAGTTCCTCCCAACTGTCGATAGAGTTGGGTGGAAGGCTCATAAACCAGGACCTGGCGGTCCCAGTTAAGGCCACTGGAAAGTAATTGGCCATTACGGCCTCGTTTCCTCCAGCTGCTAAGATTGCAGTGGAGTATATCTGTAGAAATTCTACGGGATTGACAGTCCCATCGAATTTTTCCGGCAAGTGTGGCCGGAACTTCTGTGGCCATCTAACCATGCGCAGGTGCATGGCTCGGGCGGAACAGCCTCCTCCTACTCCTTCCAGAGTAGAAAGGTCTTGAGCATCTCGTCTTTCTCGAGCTCGCTCGATGTGGACACGGCCATCCTGTTGGCGGTATCGGCGATCAAGCTCCGCCCGGAGGTCATGTGTCGAAAGCCGAGATGCGGTATGGGCGCGTCGTGCCCCAGAGGGCAACGACGTCACTTGCTGTGACGCAGCTCTTCTCCGGTTGTTGGAGACATGTGGACCAAGTCTTCCAGACAACGTTCGTCGCTGCGACGGGGCCCGCCCTGAAGGAGGTGGACCCTGGTTGTTGAGGCGTTCGGCCGCTGCTGCGACCAAATGCTCAACATCAGCTCTCCATTGCTCCATGGCACCTTGAGATGCATCCGGAGGTGGTGGTCGCTGGAGGAGAGCACGCGCTGCATGGAGCGCGTGTTCTGGGTTGTCACGACTTGCCGGCGCAGAATGTGACGCCGGTGCATCATCATGTCGTCTGGCATGTCTTGCCAGAGAAGATGGTGGTGGTGGGAGTGTGACTCCTGCTGGAACTGAGGCTCCTGCCGGTGGCTGCATGTTGGAGGGATTGCCTCCGACAGCCTGAACAGCAGGTTGCCCGTTGGATGATCCAGCCGCAGAATTCACCATTCTTGAAGATCTCAGGCGCCCCTACCTGGCGCGCCAGCTGTCGACTATTGGAGTCGGCAGATCCCCTGACACTACGAAAGTGTTGAAGGAGTTTGTGATTCGGTTTGGGCGCGCGGAGACTCAAGAAGGTAAAACGCGATTGAACACAAGTGACACAGTAGTTTACGTGGTTCGGGCCGCCTGAGCGTAATACCCTACTCCACGGGTGTGTGTGTGTGTGTTGTATTAACTTGTCAGCTTTAGAGTGTTCGAGAGTCCTCTCCTCGTGTATCGTCGGTTTGTCCTTTTATAGCACAAGGACAAACCGTTACAAGTCAGCCTGGCCCGGCATGTGGCCCTGGCAGTTACTAGTATTGATACACGAGATTAATTGTTGTTAATAATCCTGTAACGGCTCCAACAGTGCCGTTACAGGTGTTAAGATCTTCCTGATTAAGTATCATTACTGTGGAATTAATGATAATTAATCGGGTCTTGAAGTCCGCGGTTGTCTTTTGAAGATCCGGCGCCGTTACAACGTCTTTCGGAGGTTTGAAGTGGCCAGCTCCGACGTATGGACACGTGGCAGCTCCGGAGCTTGCTTGGGAGAAGCGGGAAGCTCCGGGGTGGCCTGGCACGTGTCAGGTCCGGAGCTTCTCTCGGTCAGGGGTTACCTCCGGAGGTGCCGTTTCAGTACCTAGCCCGGAGCTTCACCCTTGCGGGTAATAGCTCTGGTCTGACAGTACACGTGGCAACCTAGGGGCTAACCATGTTGGAGAAGAGGGTCCGGTTACGTCTGGCGAGTGGGCCCCCGAGGGTCTTCAATTTGAGTAGATGTCCTTCCCTTGAGATCTTTGTAACCTCAGGGGGTGTATGGTTTTTAGGGTACTGACATGTACCACAACAAACAAGATGAGAACGACGTTGTGGTCCGCAACAAGGCAAGACTTGTGGCCAAGGGTTTCTCGCAAGTTGAAGGACTAGACTTTGGGGAGACATTTGCTCCGGTCGCCCGACTAGAAGCCATCCGTATACTTCTTGCCTTTGCATCACATCATAACATAAAACTTTACCAAATGGATGTGAAAAGTGCCTTTCTTAATGGTTATATTAACGAGCTTGTTTATGTTGAACAACCTCTCGGGTTTGAAGATCCGAGGAATCCTAATCATGTGTTTAGGTTGCACAAGGCGCTCTACAGGCTCAAGCAAGCACCTAGGGCGTGGTATGAACGACTACGAGACTTCTTGATCATGCAAGGATTCAAGATCGGGAGGGTGAACACTACACTCTTCACCAAAGACATCGACGGAGAATTATTTATTTGTCAAATTTATGTCGATGATATTATTTTTGGTTCAACTAACGAAGCTCTTAGCCATGAGTTTGGCAAAATGATGTCTAGGGAATTCGAGATGTCGATGATTGGAGAGCTCAACTTCTTCCTTGGATTTCAAATCAAGCAACTTTGAGAGGGAACCTTCATCTATCAAGAAAAGTATACCAAGGACCTCTTGAAGAAATTTGAGATGGGAGATTGTAGCTCAAGAAGCACTCCAATGGCAACAAATTGTCATATCGACACGGATAAGAACGGTAAACCTATTGACCAATCTAATTACCATTCTATGATTGGTTCATTGCTTTATCTTACCACATCTAGGCCCGATATCATGTTTAGTGTATGCTTGTGTGCTCGCTTTCAAGCGGCACCTAAAGAATTGCATCGGAAGGCAGTCTTTAGGATACTTCAGTATCTCAAGCATACCCCAAGTGTAGGCCTGTGGTACCCTAAAGGTGCAAAATTCTATCTCTTGGGCTACTCGGATTCGGACTTTGCCGGATGCCGTGTGGATTGCAAGAGTACCTCCGGTGGGTGCCACTTGCTTGGGCATTCCCTAGTATTTTGGTCTAGCAAGAAGCAAAATTCCGTTGCCTTGTCCACGGCGGAAGCGGAATATATTGCGGCCGGTGCATGTTGTGCCAAAATTCTTTATATGAAGCAAACCCTTTTGGACTTTGGTATTAAACTTTGTTGTGTGCCTCTCCTTTGTGACAACGAAAGTGCGATTAAGATTGCTAAGAACCCTGTTCAACACTCCTGCACTAAGCACATTGATATTCGACATCATTTCTTGAGGGACCATGAAGCTAAGGGAGACATATCCTTGCGAGCTGTTAGGTCCGAAGAACATTTGGCGGATATCTTCACTAAGCCACTTGATGAGAAAACTGTTTCTAGACTAAGAAGTGAATTAAATGTGCTAGATGCATCGAACGTCATGTAAGTTGCCATGATCATGTAAGAATGCATCTCATATAGGTCTTGTCTAACTTTCAAAGGATAGGGGTGAGCAAGGGTTAGCTTGGGATGGAGGTTCCTTTGGGTTTCCCCAAGGCTTGGAGAGTGGCTCTCCCTGAAGAAGCCTTTGAAAGGTTCAAATTTGGCAAGATAGATTTAATTTATGTCTTGCATGATGCCCGCCATATAGACTTGCACTCACGTTAAATTTCTTGCATTATAAATTGTTTGGCATTGCATACGGTAGATTGTCACAAAGGGGAACCCACTTCATGAGAAAGAGACTTGTTTGAAATGCAATATCTCAACTCATATGATGTGGAAAGAACAAAATGTTAGATGTGTTAATGCCTAAAGGAACATGCTTTAAAGAGATAGAAGTCTTCATCCTCTAGCTCACAAAGCATGGGCCTTACATTTTATTTGGATTTATTCCTTATTTTCTTCGGTGTTCTATTTGCTTTAGGGCTTAGCCAAGTTATTGGCAACTAGTCTTTTTGAGGGGTAAGGGGTTGCCCAAAAAGTCCTAAGACATGTGTTTCTCCGTGTTTGTTTGTTTGAGTCAAAGGAAATATATGGGATGTTGTTGTTTTGTAGTCATCGGATTATCCGATGATTAGGCCAGAAGATCATCAGATCAGTTTGTGTTCAAGTGCCAAGGGTCAACTCAGTCAGAAAGCCAAATCAACCAACGAGTTCATTCTGAGAAACATCGGTGCATCTGATGTTCACATTTCTGGAGTTGTGCCAAATTCAACCGATGCAAATCATTTTCACGTCGGATCATCCGGTGTCAATGGTACCTTTTGGAATACCCTTACTGTACCATTCGACCGATGCTCCTATCATCTGACGTCAGTTCATCCGGTGTTAAAATTTGAGCTAGGGTTTGGGTCCCACCTTTTTTAGCGCGTGCCTTCACTCCCTTTTCTCTCTCCCCGACTCCGCCGCTAAGAGCCCGATGCCTCACCTCCGCCGCCGCCGCTCCGCGCCTCAGGCCGCCACCGCCCTCCGGTCACCACTGCTCAGCGCCGCCGCCTTTCCACGCAGCGCCGCCGCCTCCCCAAGCAGCACCGCCGTCGCCTCCCATGCCTCACCGCCGTCGCACCACTGCCGTCGCCCCACGCCATCCTAGGCGCCGCATCGCCACACTCTGCGCCACCGTGGTGCCCCCCCCCCCCCCCTACGGTCGCCGTCGCTTCACCGCTATGGTTCCCCAGCCGCAACGACCTTTGCGTCGCCATCTCATGCGCCTGAGCTCGTTGTCCCGCGTGCTCAACTCCGTCATCGTCATGGGCCATGAAAAGAAGGGAAAGGGCAAGGCTATTGAGGAGCCGACCGCTAAAAAGCAGTTGTCGAAGGAGGCAAAGAAAGCTTTGATGGCCGCTCGCGCCGCTGAGGAGTGAGAGCGAGGCCGAGGAGGATCGTTGAGGACCCGTGAGGCCCGACAGAGGTAGCCTCTGGTGCCTGAGGAGTTAGAGGAGGAAGAGGAGCCCGAAGTGTCGCTTGTTCGCTGGCGCTCAGCCAGGACCCGTGGGGGTCACCCAGCTGCAGCCCCGAGACCGAGACCATCAGCAGATGACCTTCGGGAGGACAGGGCGGCCCAGAGAGCCGTCTATGAGATGGACACCAACGTCCGTGTCGCTGAGGGTGTCCGCCTGACCGATTACAGGAAGATGAAGGCCAAGCAACTCATGAAGCACAGATGGAGTGTTCTGCATGAGGAGTGGTTCCTGCAGCCCAGAGAGGCACTTGTGGACAGCCGCTTTTGGACCTTGACACAGGCGTCACTGTACGAGACTTACAATCGTCGGGGCCACAAGCTCTTCTAGCATAATTTCCTGGATTGGGATCAGCTTGCACTTGCAGCCGAGACGGAGATACACCCTTACTTTGAGAGGTATAGAGGGCTAGTGGAGCCGATGTCTTACGAGAGGAGTGCCTACATGGAGGACTGGGTCCGAGTATTCTATGCCACACTCTACGTCTCTGAGGGCCGCAGATCCATTGACTTCATGTTTATGGGCCAGCATCACCACCTGACCAGGCAGACTTTGGGACAACTACTAGGAGTGGATCTTCACGACACATGCCTACACGAGAGAGTGTATGGACAGGCTAACCCACCGAGGAGACCACTCACTAGAGGTGTGGCACCACCGCTTGAGGAGATACGCTCACTGTTTGCTCAACCTTTCTCTCCAGATCAGCCAAGGGTGCCGGCTCTTCTCACTCCAGCTGCGCCCACTGTGCACCTTGCCATGCACCGCACACTTTTGCTGAGGTCCGGATACCTTGAGGGGTTCACCAGCTTGCAGCGGACTCTCCTGTTCTATGTCATGAACGGGATGGAGTTCGACATTGTGGACATTGTCATTTGTGAGATGGAGGACGTAATCACTGATGGAGTTGGGATGAGGAGTCAGCTTGTGTTTGGTCACTGGATCAGTTACTTGCTCTACATGGTAGCTCCAGAGGGGTTCGCCATGCGTGATAGTCTCACCGACGAGAGCGTCACACGGTTCGGCCACTACCGTGCTCCAGCTCCTGGAGACCGCCGCCTTGGGCGTCCAGTTGAGCGTCAGGTCCATGCCCGTCTCTCAGAGGAAGACTGGTCAGACCTGGAGAAGGAAGACGAGAGACTAGCACAGGCAGAGGCTCAGGGTGAGGATCTACAACATATTTGGTCCGAGAGCGACACCAGCGACAGTGTCGAGGAGTACTTCCCACCTCCTCCCTCACCCAGGCAGCACGGCGCGGAGGCTGGAGGCTCGACTGTGCCACCTCCTACTCCACCTCCGGTGTCAGAGGCACAGGTCTCTCAGCCATCTGAACTCACCTCCCTACTCCAGCAGATGGTTGAGCAGCAGCGCCTGGATAGGCTTGCAGCTGAGCAGGCCCGAGCTGAGCAGGCTGTGCGTCTCTTGGAGCTCTAGCAGTAGCAGCAGGAGATGCAACGACAGATAGCCCGTGAGAGGCGAGAGGACACTGACAGGCTGACTGGGTTGATTGATCAGATGCACCAGCGCTCTCTTGACCACCAGCAGCAGATGCAGCAGGCCATGATGGACATCCTGGGGTTGATCACCAACCTCTACACGCAGACCGGGATTGCCCTCCCGTCGCAGCTTCTGGGCCTAGCTCCAGGTCCGCCTCTATTGGCACCAGCTTCAGCTCCAGTGCCGACTACGCCGATCCCGACGATCAGCATGTCACCTCTGCTAGATCCAGGTGCTCCTATCCACTCTCCCTTGCTGGCTATGATGCTTTTCCAGCAGACGCTAGCATTCATTGTCAGTGCCCCTCTTCCTGCAGTCCAGTCTCAGCAGGCACCGACAGTGGTTCCTGCAGCACCCGCCACCGCCACTCCAGCTTCGGCAGCAGCAGGCAGCAGCTCCGACGACAGCACCCCCGACGGTGACCAGTTCGTCATCGCCCCGAGCGCTCAGGATCCTTAGGCACCCGGCTTCCTTTTTGGTGTCTTAATGCCAAAGGGGGAGAAGAGTCAGGGGGAGGATAGCTTAGTCTCAGGGGGAGTCCTAGCTGTAGGGGGAGTCTATCTTTTTGGGAGTTCTTTTGTAATTTGGAGATTTGCTACTCTTTTTGCTATTTATTGAGTATTCGTGCGCCACTTAATTCTCTTGAGTTATTGATCGATTGAGCTTTCGAGTTATTGATCGTTTTTTGAGCCTTCAAGTTTAAGTGTGCTAAATTTTGTACTTATTGCATATCCTCTTGAGTATCGTATTCTCAAACATTACTATTATGCTTTACTTGTTGTGTTGTCATCAATCACTAAAAAGGGGGAGATTGAAAGCATCTAGGCCCCCATGAGGTATGGTTTCGGTGATTAATGACAACCATTGGATTTTACTAATGAATTTGTGGATGCAAGGTCTCACATATCACTCATCAAAATCAAATGAAATCTATATGAATATCATCTACTGCTTTGGAGATCCATAAACAATCATTCTATGAGATCAATTGATATTTATGAAGATTAGAAGTAAAAGCTCATATGTCAAAATTATTCAACCAAAATTGACAGCACTCAATGCTTGATAATCATCAGAAGAATATTTCCAACCAATGTCTAAGAGGTCAATCGAGCAAGTTCCAAAAGAATCACTTAGAACAACTCGAAGCAAACCAAATCAGCTCACCGGATCAACCGATGTTTCTAGAAAACAATACACCGGTCAAGTTGGTTTAGCAGAAGAAGACCTCAGAACTAAGTACTCACCGGATCATCCGATGCTGAAGGGGATGTTACATCTGTCCATTAGTACAGTAAGCAATCTCCCTAGATCAAGTGTAACACCGGACCCTCCGATGTACAACTATAAACAGATCGGTCAATCACTCCAGTAAACATCAATTCTGAACCAAATCTGGATGAAGTGCCACCAGATCATCCGATGATGAGACAAGTGTAACATCGGTGTAACAACGGTCATATCTCACACAGTGACATCAGCTAATTTGGATTTGACTGATGATAACTGAAGGGAGAACATCGAATCATCCGGTGTTCGCAGAATAGTAATGTCAGCCTACTTTTCCAATGGCTATTTCGTGGAGGCTAGCTATTTATACCCCTTCAGCCTGTCTATTCGATGTGACTTGAAGCCCAGACTTACTCTACACATTACCAAGCATTCAAGGCATTGAGCTACCACTTCCATATCATTTTCACCACTTGTACACCAAGAGATAGGCTAGAACTTACTAGAGATAGTGCTTGTGTGCCTCCATTCTTGGTGATTGGAGTATCTAGTGTAGTGAGAGCTGTAAGGGAGTGTCCCTTGGTGATTGTATTGGAGAGAGCCTTCCGGAGCTTGCCAAGACGGTTGTGGAAGCCCGAAGGATCCAACCTGTACAAGGCTTGAGCTCCACCTTGCCGAGGTTGGCGAACGGAGAAGTATAGTGAAGATCACTAGTCTCGGTGACTTGGGAGTGGCTATACCCTTTGGTGGGTGCCACAACGTGGATGTAGGAAGATCTTGACGATCTTGCAGAACCACGGGATAAATATCCGTGTCTTCGTGTCCCCTTGGGAGTTTGCGCTTTCTCCCTCTCCCCTTACACTTATGCATTTCATATACCGCAAAGTTACTACTCACTTGAATGCGTAGGTTGTTTGCATAGAGAATTGGGCTTTTAGTAATTAAGTTTTATTGCCTCACTTGAATGCATAGGTTGTTTGCATAGAGAATTGGGCTTTTAGTAATTAAGTTTTATTGCTTTAATTTTTTGAAAAGAAGCCCAATTCACCCCCCCTCTTGGGCATTCGATCCTTACAGCAGCTCAGGTCATGTGTAAAAGTTACAAAATATAAATTTTCTAATGATTTGCATGAATAAAATCATAATAAATGAAGTAAGAGTCCTGAAATGGTAAAACATTTTTTGAGAGTCTCCTTATGTTTCACATGAATCATGGAGACTGTTGCATGTTGTTGGTATTTTATATGGAATTGCCACCTTAATCCTTTTTATATGAGCTGAAACTTGTTATTTTTCCCATGCAAGTTGTATGAATGATAAAATAATGAAACCTATGATAATACTCTTTCTTTGGGTTAGATAACATGCATACAAAGTTTTAGCCTCATCCATGGAGCCTAAGCACACTTTCGACATTTATCTTGTTTATATTAATGAATCTTGCAAAAATTATAATTAATTAATTAAAGCTCAAACCAAGGTGGGACCAGAGCCAAACATCAACTCTTAACATCCATTATCAATTAAAAATGACCTCTGGTCCAACAAGCCTTTGAAAAATTCGAGCTTCACATAATGATACGAATGCACCCGATTTGCCCGATTTCGGATAGAATGGCAATGTTTTGTTAATAATCTCAATTAGGAATATCCAAATTTAGTGATTCTTTTTGCATTGTCTTCACTACTTTATGGTCTATCATACTGTAAAGTTTCATACAAGCTGCATTATGCATCGCATCATAACACTCATTCTCATACGGTGCATATTTCTTTGTTTAGCGAACGTACCGTTGGAGAGTGACGCGGGTGCAGCTTGGGAGACCGGTTGTGTGAGTACTAATCCTGCGGAATATTCTCCAGAGATCAAAGAGAAACATCTATGCATCTTGAATATTTTTTTATAATGATAAATGAACTTAGTATTATTGTCTATGCATTGTCGGGCACTAGACGCAAGACATGGTGAGTCTTGATTATATATAATCCTTGTTGAGTTATGTCATGGGACAGATTGGATTGATTTTTGAAAGTCGTCTAGAAGGGGGTGAATAAACAATATAACCTGAAATCACTAAACGAGATTAAATCTCTAACATTGGACTACCCCGCTCAGTACATAGGGTAAATCTCTAAGGCTGGACTAGTCCGCTCAGTACATAGGGAAAACTAAAAAACTTGATTTTTACAAATTATTTGTGGATTTTAGTTTGACGAAAGATAAATACAATGTCTAGCAACCTAATACAACTTAGATTAACAAGTGTGAACAAATAGGTTGCAAGATTTTAATGAAGAACAATATAAAGGACAATATGAACCCTAAAAGCAATTCTAGTGAATAGCGGAAAGTAAAGCAACAAGTGAGACACAATTTATCCCGTGGTTCAGCTTCACAAAGAAGCTTACATCCACGTTGAGAAGTCCACAAAAGGACCAGGTCTCACTTGACCCTTTTTCTCACCAAGTCACCATGAAAGGTCGGCTTGGTTTCCACTATCTTAAGGGTAATCACCAAGTTCTTCGGGCTTCTCACAAGTTGAGGCTCCCACAAATTATTTACAACAAGGAGCACACAAAGCTCAATCGCCACAAGCCACAAAACGCGACACCAAGTGCAAAAGATCAATCGATAGCCAAAGCAAGATGATCTTCCTTCTGTCCCCTTCTCAAACACTAATCTCCTCAAGATTTGGTTTTAGAGGGCAAGTAAGCAGAGTAGAAGGATTAGGATGGCTCAAGGAAACTTGTTGCGGCGCTAGAGTTCAAAAGTTCTGAGTGAGAAGTCAGGGGATCCCTTTTTATAGGGGTCCCAAAATCTAACCGTTGCCAGCATTGAATGTGTGGACTAGTACGGCCAGGACCCCGGACTAGTCCGGTCTACTAATCCACATTACGTCACACTCTGCAGAGGGTGACATCCTCTCCAACGTTTGAATTTCAAACGGTCTTGGCATACCAGACTAGTCCGGACAACAACGGACTAATCCAAACTACAACAGAATATCTTGGTCCATCTAAAAACGAACAAGTCTGGAAACATCGGACTAGTCCAACCAATGGGGCGGACAAGTCCGACCAACAGTACTTAGCCTCAGAAACCCCTTCTCTCTTAATACTTTGGACTAGTCCGCCTCACAATGAACAAGTTCAAAGTACAACAAAAAGCTTTTGTTCGGCCGAAAATAGACTACTATAGGATGTCCGGACTAGTCTGGCCCATGTGGCGGACAAGTCTGGCCTCCCGAGACTTAGCTCCAAAAATTCTCACCAAGTGTAGAACGGACTAGTCCGTCCCCAAACGGACAAGTCTGAACTCACACAGAAACCCTTAGTCTGCTCCAAAATGGACTACTCTGGCTCACCTAGACTAGTCTGGCCCTAAGGCCCGGACAAGTTTGGTCTCCTGGGTATTCTCTCAACAAGGCTTCTTACTTAGGTTTTCTCTCAACTACTACTTTGAGCCCTCTTCTATGATATCAATGCACTTGATACACACACCCTCACACATAGAAGGCTAGTCTAAACTCAACACATAAGAAACCCTAATTTCTATGCTTGAGTCTTTGATGCCCTTTTAATCTTTTCCTTTTTGAGGGATTTTCTTTCATTTCAATCATCACACCTATGCTTAAGATCACCTGAGCTCATTAGTCTCTTAATTTGTCATCATCAATCATCCAAAACCCATAGGGATGCCTAGATGCACTTTCAATATCCCCTTTTTGGTGATTGATGACAACACTTGAAGCTTCAACAAAAACGATGTAAATTGGTTTTCATAAGAAGTGTGTGTATGAGTAACTCCCCCTCAATGTATGCATCATAAATGACAGATTTGAGAGAGTTATCATACATACACATGTTATGGTGGGATGCCTAAGTGCCGTGTCCATGATTTGCGATAAGACAATGAATCATGAATGAGAATAGGCAATTTAAGCATCACATCTCAAATAAGCATAGCAAACATCATAATGTGCATACAATTCTTAACACAAGTCAAGTCTTACACAAATTGAAATGCGAGAGTTTTAAAACATATTACAAGTCCATATGATCAATAAGAGATACAACAACTCTAAAAAGAAGTACCCTCTTCCAATCTCCCCCCCTTTGGCATCAAGGTACCAAAAAGAAAAAGAGGAAGGAAGTCCTACAATCTACTCATCGTTGTTGTCGTCGTGTTGTTCATTGTCAGTCTTCGTAGCCTCTGGACCTTCAATGTTTTCATTGACATGTTCATCGTTGGAGGTTGCAGTCTTGGGTTCCATCGTCCTCGAAATGAGCGAGTTCATCGGCGGTGAACTCGGGAAAAGGAGTCAACTCTCCATGACTCTCCACGACGGGCGACATGGAAACCTCGAGCTTGTCGCACATCGCCTTGAGATACTTCTCTTGAGAAAGCTCCATGCGACAAGTCCGAACTTCCACCTTGTGACAAGAGGCGAAAAGTGCCTTGAAGCACTTGAAGAAGCCACTCCCGGACTGTGATGGAGGATGAGGAGGTGGAGAAGCCACAGGATGGGAGGAGGAGAAGGGAGGAGGACCAGTATTCTTCCTTCTTGTTGCAATAGGCTCGGGGGGGGGGGGAAGTTGAGGATGAAGCCTCCTATGAGTAACATCCTTCTTGAACTTCAGCCCGAATACATTCTCAATTAGATACATGATATATGGTGCATAGCCACACGAGCGGTTGGAGTGTGTGAGATGTTGAAGATGTCATCAAAGATATACTCCACAATGTTGAATCGGACATCTCCATCAATGAGCACCATCAAATGTCTCAAATTTCTTTGAATGATCTCCACATCTCCATCCTTGGGGACTATAGTCTTCCTTAGAACACGATTGAGCACACTATAGAAAGGCTTGATGTTCCTTATGTGCCCTGCCTCATAAATTGCATGACTTGGATACATGTAATGCAAATCATCCCTATCAACAACCTTGAGATTTGAAATGATGATCTCTTTGTCAATATGATCCCCCAAGCCAAGAATTTAGGCAAACTCCCAATATGTAATTGAGTATTGCTCACCATTAGTGAGCCAAGTGATCCTCTGATCTCCTTGCCTATGAGATCCAATCAAATGAATGCCATGAGATCCTTGAGTCCATGGCGCTCTACAACCTCAATCACCACATTGAATGCAGCATGGTTCTTCTCCGCCATGTAATCTCAATCGATCCATTGAGCATCGTTCACTGGAGTTTGCTTGGTCATATAGACTGTCCGATAGTAATAATAATGGAAGTAAAACCAAAACCGAGGGTCAGCCGGTGTGCTTCTCATACTTATAGTAGTCTTCCATCCTCAATCTCTTAGCCTTCTCTGCCCCTTTTCCTCTGAATAAATTAGCTTCAACAATGGCTTGTCGATTTGGATTCCTAGCAGGAGAGGACATTCTTAAAGGTCCAATGGATTGTGAGGACCCCTTTTTACCCTTTTCTTTTATGGTGACGCCTATAGATGGCCAAATGGGTCGGGCCAAACAGGCTGACCCAAAGCACGATAAAAAAAAGTACGGCACGAGCACGGTCCATCATGAAAAAATTGGGCCTGGGCCGGCCCGAAGCCCGACACGGGCTGTGCTCGGGCTTGACCTCAAGCCCGTTGGGCTAGCCCGACACGACCCGGTTAAGGGCGGCCCGGTCGGCCCGTTAATGTGGCTCGACGAGCCCAACTGACCCGACTCGGCCCGAGCACAACCCGTTTAGCCCACTTATCATATAAAAGTAGTAACCTAAAATTCCAAACCCTAGAACACCTCCCACTCTGACTCCTCCTACTCAGCTGCCGCCCCCACACTTAGCATCCCGTATTCCCGTTTGACACTTCGAGCGCAACCTCTCGAATCCTGCCCGTCCCCGGCCCCTCTCTCTCCTCCCCGGCCGTCGAGTGCCCCGGCTCCTTCTCCGGTCACCCCTATACGGCCGTCGGCGCCGCTCCCGGCTCCCTCGCCTCCTATTCACGCGCCGCCCGCCGCCCGCCATCTGCGATGTCGAGCCCGATTCTTCCCCGAATCTACGAGGATGTGAGGCGAGCCCAATGAGCGATGACTACTGGACTCCTGTCGAGAGGAGGCGAGGCAAGGACCCAGGTAGATCTACGGAGAGCCGACGAAGCTGTTGGCGAAGAAGCTACGGAGGAGGCGACAAGGCGTGAGGTGACCATGGCTTGGCCGGGCTTCGGGCCGGCACGACACGCCCGACCCGCGAACGGGCCCGGCACGGCCTGGCACGGGAGAATGGGATACGTGCTGTGCTTGGGCTTGGCTTCCGATCCGTTGTGTTGACCTGGCCCAACACGGCAATTTTGCGAGTCGTGCTGGGCCTAATGTTTTCAGGCACGAGCCCGGTCGGGCTCAGGCCGGGCCGACCCGGCCTGACCCATTGGCCACCTATAGTGACGCCAACTTGCGCCTTGCTTGTGGCCTTCTTGACAACTGGTGTTCTCTTCTTTGGCAGTTCATCTGTTGCTTCCTTGCCTTTGTCCTTTGAATCTCTAGCCACTTGAGGTCTTGTTTTCTCACCCATGGTCACAAACCTCTTCTTCCTTGGGGATTGTTCAGCTGCACCTGAGTTATGAGCCTCTCGTAGTTGTTTCTTTGCCTTCCTTGCCTCAGTCCTCAACTCGAGGAGAGCTATAGAAAGCTCTCGCTCCTCACGAGCATGGCGATAGGTTTCATGCCTTGCCGCCTCATGCACGGATCAGATGGAGGTGAGTCATCGGGGCTTGACATCGTCCCTGAGAAGAGATAAACAAGAGAGTATATGAGTCCAAGAAAGTGAAATATTTTGTTAGAATTCACAAGAACAATTAAAGTTAGAGTTTTCACTGTGAACCCCAGACTTGTCCGCCCAGGGGCTGGACTAGTCCATATGAGCCAGACTTGTCTGCCATGTAGCCGGACTAGTCCGGTGGACACAATAAGAACCCTAATCTTGATGATTTTTTGTAAAAACTATAGATCGTGGTGCAATATTCCTGGACTAGGATCATAATGACATATGGAACAACTTTTGTGAAAAGTTTCTATCAAAATACCTAAGTAATGTGAATTTTGAAGGATTTAGGGTTAGGTCAAGAATACCTCTTCAAAATTTCAAATCGATGAAATGTGGATGAAGAATCAGCCAAGTATGCACTAGGAAGAGTTCCCACACACCTTGGGGCTTGAATCCACATATTGGAATCATTTTTTGGATTCATACCGTGTATTTCTAGTACATTTCCATTTCCAACTATTAAAAACCGCATGTACTATGTAATTTCTTGATTTAGAAGTAAATGACGCCAGGGTTATCTTATCAACCACTGCCAATGTTGTACTCTCATTCCTGTGTTCCAAACTTTATTCCTAAGATTTTCAGTTCCCACGGTTTATACACGTTTTTCTTGTTTTTCTTTCTTGGATTGTACGGTTTTTTTCCTACTCCTTCATTTCTAATTCCTCCATTCAAAACAAACATTTTCAGTTCATAGCAACCACACCACCCGATCTAAAACACACATCCTCATGTAATCTGACGTTATCACTGTTACTTACTATATATACTCTTTACTTTAGGAACAAGACACCAAACTGTCATGTCGTCTACAAGTAATCGTGATGGGCAACAAGCACCTGGTATAACTATAAATGTGTTTACTATCAAAATACACATATTTATAACACATTAATTTCTTTGCACCGTATGCAGAGAATATTTCAGCACCTGATGCTCAGGAACCCTGAGATTCGTCATCCCATGCTGGTACTACGAGTATAAATATGTACCGGGATCTACTAAATATTTTAGCATTGCGATTGTAGTTTCCTAGTCCCAGTTAACAGTTAATCAGTATATGTGATGGCGTGATTTATTGATGCCTACACACGCACGATGGGCTCTCTCGCCGCCGGCCACTCCGGCACCGGCGACCACACCCTGCTTCTGCTCACTTCAGTGTCCTCCCCGACGCGTCTCCCTCCACCATCGCCACGTCCCATCCTTCGCGTGTCATGATGACCCCGCCGCCCGCAAACCCCTGTCGCCGCCGGTCACTCCGGCACCGGCCGGCGCCCACGCCCTGCTGGTGAGTATATGTGATGGCGTGACTTATTGATGCCTACACGCGCACGCTGGGCTCTCTTGCCGCTGCCACTCCGGCACCGGCGACCATGCCCTGCTGCTGTTCATTTCAGTGTCCTCAGAAACGTGTCTCCCTCGACCATTGCCACGTCCCATCCTTCGCATGTCATGATGACCCTGCCGCCCGGAAACCCATGTCTCTGCCGGTCACTCCGGCACCGGCCGGCGCCAACGCCCTGGTGGTGGTCACTTCACTGTCCTCCCCGACGCGTCTCCCTCCATCTCCACGTCCCATCGTTCGCGTGCCATGATGACCCCGCCGCCCGCAAACCCCTGGCCATTACGGCGTACCTACATGCTATGCCCCATATGACATGGCATACCCTGGAAAAAATAGTCCAATATCATTAACCCCTGTCCACTAAGAAATGTTAGCATCATATAGTTTAGAGATGCATGTACATGTGGGTTAATTGCTGCTTATATGATCTCAATTCCGTTTTCTACACTGCCAAATGTGTTTTTGATGTCTGGTAATTAACGCAAGATTATATTCATGTATCCGTTCTAGTAGCACTTTAGGGCGAGATGCTAACATGCAGAGCAAAATATCAGTATGCAATCCACCTAAATTTAATTCCTAGATCCGCCACACTGTCCTTCTAGCCTCGAGACTTGCTCCGGGGTGATATCAATGGACGCAGATCACCTGACTTATACGTTTTTACTGCACGCGATGCAGTAAAGATCCAACGGAATCACACCGTTGGATCTTTACTGCATCGCCTGCAGTAAAAACGTAAGTCACGTGAGATCACTGGTGTGATCTGGACGTTGATCCTCTGACTTAAATGTGGTCACTGCACTGCCAGACCGAACCCTAGCTTTGTTAAACGTCGCAAGCTGCCCGCCTCATCTGTCTTGCATCCTCTACCTGCTAATAGCGCTAATGTCCATGACTCGCCCTACCACCAATTCGCCTCGAGACGTGCTCTTGCCGATGTTGGTCAGGCCGAACCGGCAGTACTGCAGAGGATGAGCACCCGGCGAACCCTCTCTTTCTCTAGCATCGGAAGCTACTGTCTTGCCTGCTTCGCAGCTGGACTGAAAATCCCCTGCAGTACTACGGGTGTTGTAGCGCTACTGACTACTGCCTGATGCCTGATTGTAGGGTATGAGCAGCAATAATGAAGTCAACAAGTCGATGCATCGCCCAATATGGAGCAAAATGCTGTTGCGACGCAATGTTCCCACACTCGTATTTGCCGCACTCGTCCTGAAGATGATAAAACATCAGACTTCTTCTTCTTTCACACTATTTGTACATGATACTAGGCCTGGTCAGTTGCTAATTTGCTTTAAACGTTTACCGTTTAAATGACACTAACAGAAGGAAAAAAGTTTGGAAGAGGGGTTGCTAAAGGACTTAAGGTTGCTAAATTGCGCTATCTAGCATCTGCAAATAGAACGAATGATCAGAATCGGAAGCTACAAATTTAGTGGTCCGATAGGTTGGGTGTTGCGGTTGGTCCTAATCAGCGGCACTTTGTCGATGATGTGGTTATTACAGCAAAAAAAAAATGCACCCCTCGCTGGTGTAAGGAAGTGGGCAGAGGTTGGCGATACTTCGAAGAGCGATATAGTGAGAGACATTCTGGTTAGTGTTGTGACACCCCACATAAGTATTTTTTTCTAGCGACCTCCATCTTGTACGTTTATAATAGTGTGATATACAATGTACAGAATGCCTGGGACTTGGAGGACACAGATGATACCAGAAGAAAAATATTGAAGATTGCTGGTGAGCGCTACAAGGGGTGGCGATCAACATTGCATGCCACCTATAAGAAGTATTCGACCGATGAGGAACGTATACAAAACAAGTCTGTTGACGTAGCAGATTCCGATTGGTTGGTGATAAGTAGGTTTAGGCCCGATCTTCCGAAAGGTATGTCGATTGGGGTGGAGAACTCGACGTTGATGATCCGCGGCACTCGATCGGTTCGAGTACCCCTGCAATCACTACACCACGGCTCCGTTGGTTATCAACCGTGCTGCACACGTTTGACCTCGCCAAGAAGGCTAATCCCTGCAAGTGCAACTGAGAACACGAGCAAGAACGTAGAAGACACGATCGGAAATCCCGAAGTTGGGGTCTCACAAACCGTAGAACGGCGACTTTATTGATCTAAGCAAAACCCAATTGTCTATGGAAGCTACCATGGAGTATATATAGGTGGGAGGACGTCCAAGGGGGTGTTAGGGTCGTGACCTAACCCTAAGATACGAAAATAATGGACTTAGACTTGATACAAGGCCCAATGGCCCAATACGGTGGCGCAGCACCCTGACAGATTCTGTACTTGATTTTATTTTGACGATTCCCGTCGACTCCGAACGTATTTTGACATGATACCGGTGCCATTTGAAAGGTTATCCTCTCCCCTTTCCGTGCATATGTAGAACGTCCAAAACGGAGTTCGTATGCGTCCTGAGCGTCCGTTTTAGTGCATACTGCTACTGGACTCCGAGTTGGATACGATTTGGAGTTTGGTTCGGTTTCCATCTTCTTTGAACGAATTCTCTGGTCTTCCACGTCCCTAATACTCCCTCCAAGTACTCCTTGAACCTCTCCATGGATCCTAATCACAAATAAATCATTAAGTAGCAATTTATGCTCAAAAACATATAAGGAAATATATAAGAACGAGTTCACCTCTGAAATTAATTGTTGTGTATGAACTCTATTGATTGCATCTTGTATGTTCAATGGAGTGTTGTTTGTATCCACAGAAGTGATGTCCTCATCATCCTCCCCTTCTTGAATTGGAGTCATCCTCGACTCAAGTTCATCTTCTATCATGTGTGGGTCCATACGTGCAACGCCATCAAATCTTCTTGTAGGCATGAAAGGAGGAGGCCAAGGTGGTGGACGGCATAGTGCACCATCTTGATCTTGTCCAAACAAAAGCACACATTCACTTGAGTCAGGATCGCAAACAAATAAACTTTGTACCATATTTGTAGGTGCAATGATAATGTGCATGATCTCGTCATTCTCCCCTTCTTTATGACAAGCCGTCCTCGGCTTGCTCGTATGTCCAGGAAAAAGGATTGCTTTGGGGGTAGAATGAACACTGTCCATATTGCACGACTGCAGCGAACAATACTTCTCTTTTATTTTTTGTCCCTGCTGCAAGAAAAAAATACTAGAAAAGCTTGACAAAACATTATTAGCGTTAGTGCATTCATTTACATTAGGATGTTGTTGCAGCACAAAAGAAGTTTTCTCATTTGAAGAAACGTAAACTTTATGCACCATAAACACACCACTATGTTCATATTTACCTATTGCATGACAAATATTTCTACTTAACAAAGGCAATTCAGATTGGGAAAATATTCTCTTCTCTACTATATCTAGATCACAAAGAGTGTCAAATTCAATATAACCCAAAGTATTTAGAGAAGACAAAAATTTCAGCTCATCATTTTCAGCAATAGCGGTGATCAAATTATGAATTTCAGCACAAGTAGGTGAATCCAAAACACAATCATCTTGTACATTAACTTGTTTTTGCATAGGTATAATAGAGTTATCAGCACACAAATCTTTCTTAGCGCAACGATCAGCAGGAAAATCAACATGTGGCAATGGTGTATCAATAAAAGATTCCACTAGTCGCTCCTCAACAATAGCATGATTGGTGAAAAAATTCAGAACATCCAAAAACTTCTCACCTTCAACAAGTGTGTTGTGATATTCGTTACCTTTATTCTCATTTTCAGCAGTAATTGTGGGTGAAATATGAATTGATAGATCTGAATTTTCACAGGAGTTGTTGAACACCTCATTCGCTTTTGGATTTTCTACAATTGTTGGTTCTTTTTCCTGCAAAAGGTTAGGCATAGGAGGAGGTACAACAAGAAAATTCTTCTCAAGCTCATGTATTTCATCTTTGCAATTGGATACACTGGTAAATGTTTCTCGCATAAGAATTTTCATATCTTTCCATGTTCGAGGTTTTTCTAAATCATTTAAATTGTTCCACCAAGTTAATGCACAACCTACTAATGCACTTGCAATATTTCTAATCTTCCTCCCCTCACACATATGACATTTTCCAAAAATTTTATCCAACTCTATTTCCCAAGCAATATATTCATCATAACCAAGACCATCAAAAGAAGGAAAAGATTGGAGAATGTAATTACTTATTATTGAAGGAGTTGTAAAGGTGGTCTGAACGTCATGTGAACCCTTGTTTGATGTTTGATTTTTACTTAGCAACTCCATCATCGTCTTCATCATGTCCATCATCTCAACATATAATGCATGATTCTTGCTTTTACCTGACATTATTAGTAACAAACAGAAGACAACACAAAAAATATGTTATCCCTATCAACTACAAAGGATAATGGCAAAGTGGAAGTGGAATCACACACTCTCAAACGTCTTACCACGCTCTTACAAGTGTTCTTACCGACACTGCAGGTGGTAAACCGTGGACAGTATGAAGAAACCAATGAAGCGTGGGATGATTGCAAAGGTGTATCGATTCTGCTCAAGATTAATGTGTAGATTGGATGGCACTTTCTATGTAGCAAGGATTAGCAACAATGAAATCAGATAGTAAAGTTGAATAAGTGTCCAAAGTATTTGTCAAAGTTGCTGGCTTAAATGTGTTTCTAGTAGTTCAAGCTAGCAAGATATGAGACAGAACTAGATGACACAAAGAATGCAAGCACTTCTGTTTTTTTTTGTTGTTTTTTTTTCTTATTTTTTTGTTCGGCTTTTGTTTCTTGTTTTGCACTTGCCTTTTTCTTTTTTCTTCCTTTTTTTTTCAGAATGTGCTGCAAGGGAAGAACACAATGAAAATCAATCCAAGATATCTCGTGTGTCTGTCACAGATTTTCTGCTCAATCTTCCAAGGACAAATAGGCACACTTATAGGCTCTAAATTGAAAAACTTAGAACAGAAAGATTGTAGATATATAAATCCTCTTTAATTTTAATATATGGAAGACCTATTTTGGAAAAGAACAATAGGAGATACTGCCCCCCAAATACAGACTGTTCAGAATTTTTAGGTCAATAACAGATTCGGATCTAATGCAATTTCGACATTGATAACTATATTTTCTGGGAACATGGTGAATAAGAAAGTTATAGAGAACTTCTTAAGCTTTCCAGAAAGTATAAGAACACGAAAATCCGAGTTCATATGAGCTAGATATGATGAAAATACTGAATTGGACAGAGATGAATCTAATCTGGACGTGATGACGTGATTCAAAAGGATCAATCAACACAATGCAAAACTCAAAGTAAGACTAAAAACACTTCTAAACCAGCAATATGACTCAACCATGGACACAAACTCAACAAAACCAAACTGAATAACAAAGTTGCAAATGCTCAATGTGGTTTGGACAAAGTAATGAACAGATCTACAAAACTGCAAGTTTTTTTGTGGCTTTTTTGTGGACTCTAGGTATGAAAAACAAAACCAATGTAATGGATAGATAAATTACCTAACGGGCAACCTGGAAATCTGATACCAATTGATAGGAGAATTGATGAAGAGGCCCGATCTTCCGATAGGTAATGGATAGGTCGATTGATGGAGATCTCGACGTTGATGATCCGCGGCACTCGAGCGGTTCGAGTACCCTTGCAATCACTACACCACGGCTCCGTTGGTTATCAATCATGCTGCACACGCTTGACCTCGCCAAGAAGGCTAATCCCTACAAGTGCAACCGAGAATACGAGCAAGAACGTAGAAGACACGATCGGAAATCGCGAAGTTAGGGTCTCACAAACCGTAGAACAGCGACTTTATTGATCTAAGCAAAACCCAATTGTCTATGGCGGCTACCATGGAGTATATATAGGTGGGAGGACGTCCAAGGGGGTGTTAGGGACGTGACCTAACCCTAAGATACGAAAATAATGAACTTAGACTTGATACAAGGCCCGATGGCCCAATACGGTGGCGCAGCACCCTGACAGATTCTGTACTTGATTTTGTTTCGACGATTCCCGTCGACTCCGAAATTATTTTGACATGGGACCGGTGCCATTGGAAAGGTAATCCTCTCCCCTTTCCGTGCATATATAGAACGTCCAAAACGGAGTTTGTATGCATCCTGAGCGTCCGTTTTAGTGCGTACTGCTACTGGACTCCGAGTTGGATACGATTTGGAGTTTGGTTCGGTTTCCATCTTCTTTGAACGAATCCTCTGGTCTTCGACGTCCCTAATACTCCCTCCAAGTACTCCTTGAACCTCTCCATGGATCCTAATCACAAATAAATCATTAAGTAGCAATTTATGCTCAAAAACATATAAGGAAATATATAAGAACGAGTTCACCTCTGAAATTAATTGTTGTGTATGAACTCTATTGATTGCATCTTGTATGTTCAATAGAGTGTTGTTTGTATCCATAGAAGTGATGTCCTCATAAGTTGGCACTTATGTACTATTTTGGGTCTGAGCGATTCAAGGTCAGCTAGCTTTCTAATACCTTCATATCCTGAAAAAACTATTTGATAACACCCATTCGTGAAATTAATTCTTAAAATTGCAGTCAATAAGCAGAACCAATTCACGAAATCGAAGTACTCAAAAGAAAAAAACACTTGCTTGGCTCGAAATCCTACGCTCAACATAGTTACGAGAAGGTATGAAAACTAAATCATTCTTTTACTTTGCACTGCAATCATTCAATCAAATTTTACTTGTATTTGATGTAGCGATACCCAGAGACCGGAAAAGAACTCGATGACATAAAACTGTGCGAGGCAAGCCATGTGAAGAACGGTCAATGGGCAAACGAGCAGGCAGAAGCTGTACATGTGAGAAACACTTCAAATAGTCCCCATTTAAATAAATATTTGCAATGTACATGTGACTTTTCTTTTTGTATATAGACCCAGGCACGTGCCCAAATCAACGTCAAGGAAGCTAAGCTGGGAGTCCCAATCCCAGATGAGGAAAGAAACAACATCTTCCAGCTTACTTATATATCCGCAACCGGTTCTCGAGGATCACAGTTTCGGGGGCGTGGTTATATGGCTAAACCTTTTGTTTCTGAAAGACTGCGTATCCAGATGTCTGACCAGCTCGGCCAGCAAGTTCGATCCTTGCAAAATAGAAATGAAGACCTCAGCTCTCAGGTGCAAGAGTTGGAAGGAAGAAATGATTATGTGACCTCCCAGATGGATGGCTTCGTCCAGGCAAATGAACAGCTCAACCAGGAAGTCCAGGCTTTACATGATCAGATAGCAGCCAATTCTGCACGGCAAGAAAAGGAGCTAGCAGACATGCGCAGAATGATGGAGAGCTTGCAAAATCAACAACGGCTAGCAGCAACTCCACAAAAGGCTTCTGCTCGCACCAAGTCGAAGCTGGATGTTCGATAAACTATTCCTAATACTACAACTTGTCGCAGTGCTCTTTTAATGGGTACAATGTTGCAACCTGAAAAAACTGTAAATAACATCATCTCGCAATGACGCAAGGGTCCTTGAGCATTGCACCAATTGCTGGATGTTTGTTGTTAAGTCGACAGACGTATCGTGTGTGAATAAATTTATTCTGTTGCCACTAATTTTCAAACCTGGTGCATTAGGATTCTAGTGCCGCTAATTATAAAACGTGGCATTAACAGATTATTGCGACGAAAATAAACTGTTGCAATAGGAAGCTAGCTATTGCCACAAATTATAAAACGTTGCACTACAAACATTTGGCTACGACCAAAAAAGCGTTGCACTAGACTGCTATTGCCACCACCCAGAGAACGTCGCATTACGACCCTGTTGCAACAGATTTGAATATGTTGCATTACGAACCTATTGCCACACATCAAAAATCATTGCAATACAATATTGTTGTCACGGTTTTGAAATCGTTGCAATACCGTACTATTCACCATGAACGTGAAATCGTTGCATTACCGTATTATTGGCCACAGCTGTGAAATCGTCGCGATACCATATTATTTGCCACGAGTGTGAAATCGTCGTGATACCGTAGTATTCACCACGGAAGTGAAATCGTTGCAACACCGTAGTATTCGCCACGAATGTGAAAACATCGTGATACGATATTATTGGCCACGAGTGTGAAATCGTCGCGATACCGTACTATTCGCCGCGGATGTGAAAACGTCGCGATACCATATTATTTGTCACGCGTGTGAAATCGTCGCGATACCGTACTACTCGCCACGGATGTGAAATCATTGCAACACCATACTATTCGCCACAAATGTAAAAATGTTGCCATACCGTACTATTTGCTACGGATGTGACATCGTTGCAACAACGTACTATTCGCCGCGAATGTGAAAATGTTGCGATACCATACTATTCGCCACGAGTATGAAATCGTCGTGATACCGTACTTATCGCCACAGATGTGAAATCGTCGCAAATAACATACTATTCATTGCAATACGTTAAATCATCGCAATACGTTAAACCGTTGCAATACCATACTATTTGCCACGAACGTGGAGTCGTTGCAATACCATACTTTTTGCCATGAATGTGGCATCGTTGCAACACCATTATTTTCATTGTAATACATTAAATCGTAGCAATACGTTAAACCGTTGCAATACCATACTATTTGCCACGAACGTGGAGTCATCGCAATACATACTTTTTGCCACAAATGTGGCATCGTTGCAACACCGTTATTTTCGTTGCAATAAGTTAAATCGTCGCAATACGTTAAAATGTTGCAATACCATACTATTTGCCATGAACGTGGAGTCATTGCAATACCATACTTTTTTCCACGAATGTGGCATTGTTGCAACACCATTATTTTCGTTGCAATACGTTAAATCGTCGCAATACGTTAAACCGTTGCAATACCATACTATTTGCAACGAACGTGGAGTTGTTGCAGTACCATACTTTTTTCCACGAATGTGACATCGTTGCAACACCGATATTTTCGTCGCAATACGTTAAATCATCGCACTACGTTAAACTGTTGCAATACCATACTATTTGCCACCAACGTGGAGTCGTCGCAAAACCATACTATTTGCCACGGATGTCAAGTCGTCGCAATAACCTATTGACACGGCTGTTATCGCCACGAGTCGGAAAAACTATCGCGACGTTCTATTTCGTTGCGACAACAACCTATCGCGACGAATTTCGACCTATTGCAACGATTTATTTGTCGCAATAACCCGGAATCCTGGTAGTGAAGGCACGACTTGTGGCAAAGGGTATTCACAAGTCGAAGGTTTGGATTTTGATAAAACTTTTGCTCCGGTAGCTAGGCTTGAATCTATTAGAATATTACTTGCATATGCTACTCACCATGATTTCAAGCTCTATCAAATGGATGTGAAAAGCGCCTTCCTCAACGGACCAATTAAAGAAGAGGTGTACGTGGAGCAACCCCCCAGATTCGAAGATCAAGAGTTCCCCGACCACGTGTTCAAACTGCGTAAGGCTCTCTATGGCCTCAAACAAGCTCCTAGAGCTTGGTATGAGTGCCTTAGAGATTTCTTAATTGAAAATGGTTTTAAAATTGGTGAAGCTGATTATACGTTGTTCACAAAGCATTTTGACAATGATCATTTTATTTGTCAAATTTATGTTGATGATATCATTTTTGGTTCAACTAACAAATCTTTCTGTGAATAATTTAGTAAGATTATGACAGATAGGTTTGAAATGTCTATGATGGGAGAGCTAATATACTTCTTCGGATTCCAAGTGAGGCAACAAAAGGAGAGGACGTTCATAAGCCAAACCAAGTATACTCAAGACATACTCAAGAAGTTTGGAATGGACAAGGCGAAGCCTATAAAGACTCTCATGGCAACAAATGGACACTTGGATCTCAATGAAGACGGACCAAGCGTGGATCAAAAGGTATATTGCTCCATGATTGGATCCTTACTTTACTTATGTGCATCTAGGCCTGATATTATGTTGAGTGTGTGCTTGTGTGCAAGCCGTCAAGAGAATCTTGCGGTATTTAGTTCATACACCCAACCTAGGACTTTGGTATCCTAAAGGTTCCAAATTCAATCTCATTGGATACTCTGATGCAGATTATGTTGGATGCAAAGTATATAGAAAAAGTATATGCGGTACATGCCAATTCCTAGGTAGATCCCTAGTTTCTTGGTCCTCAAAGAAACAAAATTTCATTGCCTTATCCACGGCCGAAGCGGAGTATGTTGCAGCCGAGAGTTGTTGTGCACAACTCCTTTGGATGCGTCAAACTCTAAGGGATTACGATTACAATAATGAGAGTGCCATTAAAATTGCCCATAATCCCGTTGAGCACTCTAGGACCAAACACATAGACATCTGACATCATTTTTTGAGAGACCACTCAATGAAAGGAGACATAGCCACTTCCCATGTCACCATCGAAAAACAACTAGCCGATATATTTACCAAGCCACTTGATGAAAAAAGCTTTTGCGAGCTCCGAAATGAACTAAATACCCTTGATGCTCGAAATGTGGCTTGAAAACTTGCATACCTGTATGGCTTCTTCAAAATATGTTGATTGTGTTGCGAAAATCATCTCTATCAAGTTTCTCCAAAAAACTATTTCAATTGCTTGATCTTTGTGAATTATGGTCATTGCTTGATAGTTGTATGTTTACTGATCATATTCATCAAGATAATTTGATTGTTTTGGCCCCTATTTTTTTCTATAAGAACCTTCGAATATATATGAATGAGATAATTAAATATGTTATGGTGACCCCGGACTAGTCTGTGGTTATCCGGACTAGTCCGCACACTGCAAACTAGTCCGCAGAGTGTCCGGTAGTCCGGACAAGTCCGGTGGACCACGGACCAGTCCAATTTTTTGACTCCATAACCCTAGGCACCGCCAAAACCTAATCTCCTTTACCCTCACAACTCAGCCTCTGACTTCACTGAGCTTGGACCTTTGACTCCTTCCGAGCTTGCTTACTTTGGCATTGGGGGAACTTCGAGTGGGTATGTTCCTCCTCCTCCTCCACAGCCTGAAGATGAAGATGAAGATGAGGTGAGGACCGACAGCAAGGAATGAAGGCGCTAGATCCCTCCTCTCCTTATTTTTGGTGTCTTGATGCCAAAGGTGGAGAGATTGAGGGGGAGTCACTAAGTGAAGCTGCAAGTTGTGAGGAGAGCTCTATTCGTGTTTTGCTCTCATGTGCTTTTGGACTTGTGATGTGGTGCCATGACTATGCTTATATAAGTTATTGTAGGATCGAAGATCACGTGAAAAGCTACCAGAGGGGGATGAATGGTAGATTTAAAAATCTTACGCAGCGGAAACAAATAAATCCCAACCCCTTCGGCAGAAAAACGATCTGTTAGAGAAACTGTGTGTGAAACTAATCTAAACGTGTTTCACCGTGACAAAAGTGATATATATCAGAGAGAATAAAGTCACGAAGGAAGCACAAAAATAATCACTCAAATCCGTCGAGGGAAACTCAAGTTATGATCAAAAGATCGAACAAAGGTCAATCTGTCCTACCCGAGAAAAAACAGTTCTGGGATGCTGCAAAGAAACTCATGTAGATCATAAATAACAAATCCAATAAACGTGAAATTTTGAAAGATGATATATAATCAAGTTGTGAAGACAACTCAAAAAGAATCACGTCAATTGGATCTGTAAAACTCGAGTTATGATAAAACCACCGACAAAAGGTAGTGCTGTCCAGAATTTCGACGAGTAAAGCTTGTCTGAAATAAGTCGGACAAACAAGGTACAAAAGTTCCTTCAAACTACGAATTTTATTCAATAGAACACAAGAGGAACAGCTCCTAAGTCATAAACCACGAGCTCTGGCCTCCCTTGCTTATATAACAAGCTCGAAAGCTAACTCAACTCAAATCAGGACCCTAATCCTACTCCGTTCACGAATCGAAACATTCCATAACTGCTTAGGACTCTTCTATACGCAGATAGAAGCAATCTTAAGACTTCCAAACACCTTAGGAACGTATCCCACATTCCTAAAACAACTCAAATTCGTGACCCACACAAAATCCTAACATAACCAACTCGATACTTTCCATACCGAGCCATAACCAACTTTGCCGCAGCCAAAGTCATCAACTGGTATGATCCGGTCCTTCCAACCAGATCTTCCTATTTATAAACCATCTTCAGAACCATGTTGCCACGTCATGCACCGCATGCATACGTGCAAACACCTTCCTTTGACGTCCAGTAACCTTCATATGCACTACCATTAATTCAATCATCCTGTGCGACCTCCTGACCCGCTGAACCACAATTCCTCCTGAATTTGGTTGTTGGAACCTCATCTCCTCCCTAAGACTAGTCCAAAGGATCCTGTCACCAGCCATGACTTGAACTCAAGCAACACCTGCACATGAATAAATAAGCAATCTGTACGAGCCCAAGTCCGTGACTTGACTCAAGTCAGTTCCGAACACAACACCTCACGTGAGCACCTCACATAAGCATGTTGCAAAGCATATCAAAATGATATCAGCCATATCAACCAAAACGCACCAAAAACTTAGTAAAATAATACTACGCAACCTTTCCATAAGTGTAAAGCAAGTTCGAAACATTTCACATGAAAATTTGGAATATTACGATCAAGCTCCAAACCTTGCCAAAGCTAACCGGAGTTTGAGCCGGAGCTTACCAAAGCTAGTACAACCTAGCACCGGAGCTTACCAAAGCTAGTCGGACCTAGTGCCGGAGCTAACCAAAACTAGCCGGAACTAGTCAACCCAAAAGCGGGAGCTAGACAAACATGTCGGAGCTTAACCAATCATAAGTCGGACCTAGCAAAACATATCAAAGCTTAACAAAGACATGTCGGAGCTATCAAAGTCATGCCGAAGCTAACAAAGACATGCCGGAGCTAAAGACAAAGCTCACCAGAGCTACCCAAAAACATGTCGGACCTATACAAAGAAAGTTGGACCTATTGTCGGACCTTGCAGAAGCTTGGAGCTAGAGTCGGACCTTGCTAAAAAGATGTTATGGCAGCATTCAAAACTTTTATTGTCAAAGCCAATGTATTCAGCACACATAGGTCTCACAATATCCCCCTTGATGAATGCATTGGCAACACCACTTAAGATCCGAACATTTGCTTATTCACATTAAAAGCTTTGAAAACAATTTCTCCCCCTTTGTAAAAAAGAAATAAAATGAGAAGAAAAACAAATTCTCCCCTCGAGAAGAATCATGCCAAAACAAATATGTGCAATGTGTAATCAATTTCTCCCCCTTGCATACTTATCTTTAAAAATTCACATATTATCTCTCCCCCTTTGACAATGTATTCAGCAAGGTTCAAAAGAGAAATTTTAAATGTTATGAGCATATTATAACATATACATATAAAACAAAGCTCATCCAAGTCATACTATCAAGTAACTTACACTATCACAACAATGAGATACATAAAGTAGTGTAAGCCATGCTAGAGATCAAATGTAATTTTCAATTTAAGCAAGTCATGATCTCACGAACTTAACTATTTCAATACCAGAAAGCATGACACTTGTTGCTACATTTTATTTTTTTCAAGGCACAAATTTAAAGCATATGATATTTGCAAGAGATTATATGCGCATCTGCCTTATTCTAACCAACCAAGCTAATCCTATGTCATTTGACAATCAGAAGCTTAAGGACATGGTTTTAGTTATACACAACTTCTTCCAAGTTCATATCTAAGTGCAATGATAAGCCATCTCAAAAGAAGAAGTGTGATGCATGCATATTCTCTTGATCTTTTCTCAACTAATATTTGTTCATAAAAAAACTCAACAAGTGAGTTGATTACTTGATTAATTCTTTATAATTAAGAGCACTTGTGAGCATGCAACAAGTTCAAAACAGCAAGAAAGTTCGACCATGACCATATTTAGTGTAAGTAATTATTCCAATTACTAGAAATGGCAAAAACTACAAAATGTATAACACGAGTAATGTAGTAAGAACTTTCAGCATGTAAAAGGAATCACAAAGTCATATATGTATGAAATACTATGCTCATATTATTTTAATTTCAGATTCACACATAGACTTCTCAAGTTTGAAAACTCCCCCTCAATTTAAGCCACGAGGATGCATAACCCCTATTTCACTACGAATGTAACAAAAACGAGTGAAATCCAAAGGTTTTGTAAAAATTTCGGCCAATTGTTGTTCGGTATCTACATGGTGAAGCACAATGTTTCCCTTTTCAACATTATCACGGAGGAAGTGATACCTAATATCAATGTGCTTAGTTCTAGAATGTTGCACAGGGTTTTTAGCAATGCAAATGGCACTAGTGTTATCACAAAACAGTGGAACACTATCTAGATCAACCCCATAGTCCTTAAGTATTTGAACAATCCAAAGAATTTGTGAGCAAGCACTAGCAGCAGCTACATATTCAGGTTCGGCTGTGGATTGTGCAACTGAATTTTGTTTTCTAGAGGACCAAGCAACAAGTGAATTACCAAGAAAATGACAAGCACCGGAAGTACTTTTCCTATCAATCCTACAACCTCCAAAATCAGCATCAGAAAAAGCTTTCAAAGTAACAGTTGAGGAAGAAGGAAGAAAAATTCCAAATTCTTGAGTTCCATGTAAGTACCTGAAAATCCTTTTGACGGCTTGACGATTTGAAGCACGTTGGGAGGCTTGAAACCGTGCACAAAGACATACGCTGAATTGTATGTCCGGTCTTGATGTCGTGAGGTACAAAAGTGATCCGATCATGCTTCTATATTCTTTTTGATCCATAGGTTCACCATCTTCATCAAGTTCAAGTGTTGTTGTTGTTGTTCCCATTGGTTTCCAAAGAGGCTTGCTTTTGTCCATGTTGAAGCACCTTAGGAGGTCTTTTGTATACTTCGTTTGATGCACAAAGGTACCCTTCTTGGTTTGCTTGATTTGCAGCCCCAAAAAGTATGTGAGTTCTCCCATCATACTCATTTCAAATTCAGAACTCATCATAGCTGAAAACTTGGACACAAGATCATGAGAAGCATAACCAAAGATAATATCATCCACATACACTTGAATGAATAATGAGTCATTGCCATGCTTAAGCACAAAAAGAGTTTTATTAACCTTGTCCATGGTAAACCCCTTTTCAAATAAGAATGTTTTTAAACTATCATACAATGCTCTAGGGGCTTGTTTGAGACCGTACAAGGCTTTGGACAGTTTGAAAACATGATTAGGAAAATCTGGATTTTCAAAACCTGGTGGTTGTTTGACATAAACCTCCCCATCTATGTAGCCATTAAGAAAAAGCACTTTTAACATCCATTTGATATATCTTAAAACCTTTAGATGCAGCAAAAGCTAACAAAATTCTTATGGCTTCTAATCTAGCAACAGGAGCAAAAGTTTCATCAAAATCTAAACCTTCAACTTGAGTGAAACCTTGAGCAACCAACCGAGCCTTATTTCTAACCACAACCCCATCCTCACTTTGTTTATTTTAAACACCCATTCGGTTCCAATTAAAGTGTGACCTTGAGGTGGATGTACAAGTTTCCAAACATTATTTCTTTCAAAATTTTCTAACTCTTCTTGCATGGCAATAATCCAAGGTTCATTAGTGAGTGCGTGTGATATAGCTTTTAGGTTCAAAAGAAGCAACAAAAGCAGAATGAGCATGAGAGTTTGGATCACAAAACCTGGACCGTGTAACTCGTTCATGCAAGCTTCCAATAATCTATTGTGGGGGATGATCTTTGTAAAACCGTAAGGGAACAAATGTCTCACAAGATTCTTCTTCATTAGGGTCATTGCAGATTGATGAGCTTGTGGCTTGTGGATGATCAGGAGAAGCAGAGGTGGTAGTCGGAGCTTGTTCACAGTTCGGAGCTGGACAAGTGTCAACTTCGGAACTACCAGGCAGTATCATCGGCTCTTCTACATCTTCGACAATACCTGCCCCCTGAGGATATGGATCTGGTCCTGCAGCACCGGAGCTAGTACCTGGGCTAGCTTCATCAAAAGAAACTTCAAAATTCTCCATAATTTTGTTAGTTCCAAGTAAAAGCAAACGGTATCCTCTAGTGTGAGATGGGTAACCAAGAAACATGCCATCAATGGATCTAGATTCAAATTTATTAAGATTACCATGTTTCTTAACAAAGCATTCGCAAACAAAGACCCGAAAGTGCATAACACAAGGCCTATGTCCAAACCGGAGCTCATATGGTGTTTTACCTAGCTTAGCGCACAAGAAAACACGATTTGAGACATAACAAGCGGTTGCAATCGCATCAACCCAAAATTTCCTAGGAGTTTGATATTCATCAAGCATATTCCTAGCCATCGCAACTAAGGTTCTGTTCTTTCTTTCTACAACACCATTTTTTTGAGGTACATATGGTGAAGAAAATTGATGACCTATTCCATTTTCAGCACAAAAGTGATCAAAAGATTGATTTTTAAATTCAGTTCTGTTATCACTTCTAATTGCTTTTAAAGATCCTGGGTGATCTATTGATAATCTAAGAAATAAAGTTCTAAAGTGACTAAAAGCTTCAATCTTAGATGCCATAAAGTAAACTCAAGAGTATCTAGAATTATCATCAACAATCACAAGAACATACCATTTACCTCTGAAGGATTGAACACGTGAAGGTCCTACGGTGTCAAGGTGCAAAAGTTGACACGATTCAGTTGACATGATCATTGTGAGAGGAGTATGTGAACCTGCAACCATCTTAGCATGTCTACAAGAAGAGCACATAATTTCTTTGTCCCCTTTAAGCTTAGGCAGCCCACGTATGCGATCAAGAACACTAACACACGTTAGGTGATCAAAGCCTACGTGGCCATGTCAATGATGCCAAAAATATAAGTCCTTTGAATCATTAGCAACTAGACACCTATGCTTAGAGGAAGACATATCAAAATCAGCTTTAAAAACTCTTCCAGAACGAGAAATGTTAAATAAAAGCTCACTATTTGAACCTACAACTTTGCAGCAATTTTTAGTGAAGGTTATTTCCAAATTCTCATCAAGCAATTGAGAAACAGAAAGCAAGTTGTACTTCAAATTTTGAACAAGTGCCACATCCTTCAAAGTGTAGTGATCATGTACTCTAACCGAACCCTTAGCAATTATAGGAGTTGAAGAATTATCGGCAAAACTAACATTCTCTACACGTGACACAAAAGAGAGGAAGGAGAACCAATCTTTGTTACCGGTCATGTGGCATGAGCAACGTGAATCCACAATCCAAATGTTCTCCTTCCTCAAACGTGTAACCTACATAGAAGCACAATACGTCAATGACTCAATACTGGGGTTAGTCAAAAGGCATTTAGGAATCTAGTACTGAGTCACACGACGTGCAGCAGGAAAAACACGCGAAAGCTGAGATAAAACAGCAAGTTTACGAGTCAATGTTTGAGGTTTTTTACTCTTAACTACTGACCTATAAGATGCTACTTGAGTAGCACAAAAATCAGTAGCTCCGGAGGCAAAAACAGAAGGCCCGGAGGTAAACTTTGAATGTTTTTGACTCATAACAGCAGGTTGCATGTTCCTGGCATTCGGTTTAATATGTGCAGCAAATTTTGCATTAAGGTTATGAGATCTAGCAATCATTCTTTCCCTTTTCTGTTGTTTAGCTAGTCTATAATAAAAATCTTTGACATCACCATCTCTACCACAGTAGGTACAATGAAATTTAACTTTGTGTTCATGTCTAGATGAGCAAGCAATATTTTTATTTGAAATCGAATGAGACAACACTCCTGCAGATTTGAAAATCACTTCTTTTTGTTTAGGAACTGTTTGAATCAAAACACTTCCTAATGACTTTACAATTTTAGGTGGATGTGCCTTAGCATGAGCATGAGAATCAACACCTAAACCAGTTTTATCATTGCAAGACTTGGAAGAATTCAGCAGTAAGTTTAGGTTCTTATTCCTATTACAAAACCGATCTAATGTCCTATGCATGTTATCAAGTTTATTGGACAGATCAAGGCAATTTTCACATGAATTTTTTCCTTTTAATTTACAATTGGAACAATATTTAACTTCATGAGAACGTAAAGCATTGTTCAATATAGAAATTTCATTCATAGCATCTTGTAGTTTCTTATCAAGATCATCACAAGTAGAACAATGCAAATCAAATGTAGAACAGCTAGTATCTTTCAGGTTTTTATCATTAAGTGCCGCAAGCTCTCTATTCTTTTCAATTTCTAACTCAAGTTTATCAAGTGTGGAGGTGTGCCCATTTCTTAATGAGGATAATTGTTCATATATTAAATCACATGAGGGACATGCATGATCACTAGGAATCAAAGTTTTTAAACGGTTGATTTCAGATTCTAGTGATTCAATTTTAGCAGCACTATCCCTAAGCTTTTTGTCCTTTTTCTTAACTATAATAGTGGCACGAGAAATAGCATCACACATTTCTTCGCAAGTAGGACATACCTCTTCATTGTCGCTGTTGTGTTCTGCATCCTCCATACTTGATCTTGATTTGCCCGCTATAAAGCACAAGTTTGCCAAATCATCTTCGTCACTTCCAATGTCCACATCGCTTGAGCCAAGTTCTTGAAGTGCGGAGATAAAACTACTCACCAATTGACGTCCTGTAAAACCCGTCTTTTTCTTCATATCTTTTGTAGAAGAGTACTTTGTCCTTGTTTGCTTTTCATCCCGGGAAGTAGGACCTGAAAGGCTAGGGCAATCTGAATGGAAATGTCCCGTCTTACCACATTCGAAACATCGTTGAGGTCCGGAGCTTCCTCTCCTTCTAGTTCTCACATTTTGCAATGCTTTCAAGAACCTAGTAGAGAGAAGTACAAGCTCCTCCTCTGGAAACTCCTCAATCTGTTCAAGGGTTAGAGAGGACAACAAAGCAAGTGTACCACAAGATGAAGATTGGCCGGAGCTAGGCATATCACGTTGAGAAACAAAAGCAATTTACTTGTTGGGGTTCTTACGTGATATTATGTCAATTTCATGAGTTTTTAACTTGGAATATAGCACATATAAAGTAAGTGTACTCATGACAGTACATTCACGAATGGATGTAACTTTCATCTCCCAAATTGACATGTCTAATGCACTAAGAAGTTGCCTAGCATTTTCAGCATCAGAAAAGTTAACATTGACACTACGCAGATTGCTGAGAATTTTATTGAAGCGAGCAAAAAGGTCATCGATAGTCTCACCGGGTTGCATCTTGAAATGCATATATTCCTTTTTGAACATATCTTGTTTTACCTCCTTGATTGTGTTGGATCCTTCATGATAATCACATAGTGCTCTCCATACATCGTATGCCGATCGAAGATGTGCAACGTGGTCGAAGTCGCTCTGAGTGAGTCCTTGGATGATCAAGTATCGGGCTTTGTTGTTGTTGTCAACGTCCTGTAGATTTTAGCCGTAACTTGATCGTTAGGTGGCACTTTGTAAGGTTTGTATACCTTTTCCCATATTGCGAAGCCTTGCGCATAGATAAAAGCTTCCATGCATGCCTTCCAAACCTGAAAATCAATATCACTAAACACACAAGGTTTGGCGGAGTATTTCTCCATGATGATTAGTCAAAACACGTGCAAATCACAAAGATTAGAGCACCGTGGCTCTGATAACAATTGTAGGATCAGAGAGCACGTGAAAAGCTACCAGAGGGGAGGGTGAATGGTAGATTTAAAAATCTTATGCAGCGGAAACAATTAAATCCCAACCCCTTCGGCAGAAAAATGATCTATTAGAGAAACCGTGTGTGAAACTAATCTAAACGTGTTTCACCGTAACAAAAGTGATATATATCATAGATAATCAAGTCACAAAGTAAGCATGAAAAGAATCACTCAAATCCGTCGAGGGAAACTCAAGTTATGATCGAAAGATCGAACAAAGGTCAATCTGTCCTACCTGAGAAAAACAATTCTGGAATGCTGCAAAGAAACTCGTGTAGATCAGAAATCACAAATTCAATGACCGTGAAATTTTGGAAGATGATATATAATCAAGTTGTGAAGACAATCCAAAAAGAATCACGTCAATTGGATCTGTAAAACTCGAGTTATGATAAAACCACCGACGAAAGGTAGTGCTGTCCAGAAACTCGACAAGTAAAACTTGTCTGGAACAAGTCGGACGAACAAGGCACAAAATTTCCTTCAAACTACGAATTTAATTCAATAAAACATAAGAGGAACAGCCCCAAAGTCGTACACCACGAGCTCTGTCCTCCCTTGCTTATATAACCAGCTCGAAAGCCAACTCAACCCAAATCAGGACCTCAATCCTACTCCGTTCACGAATTGAAACATTCCATAACTGCTTAGGACTCTTCTATACACAGATAGAAGCAATCTTAAAACTTCCAAACACCTTAGGAACGTCCACATTCCTAAAAAAACTCAAATTTGTGACCCACACGAAATTCTAACATAACCAACTCGATACTTTCCATACCGAGCCATAACCGACTTCGACGCAGCCAAAGTCATCAACCGGTACGATCCGATCCTTCCAACCAGATCTTCCTATCCATAAACCATCTTCGGAACCATGTTGCCACGTCATGCACTGCATGCATACATGCAAACACCTTCCTTCGACGTCCAGTAACCTTCATATGCATTGCCCTTGATTCAATCATCCTGCGCGACCTCCTGACCCGCTCACCACAATTCCTCCTGAATTTGGTTGTTGGAACCTCATCTCCTCCCTGAGACTAGTCCAAAGGATCCTGTCACCAGCCATGACTTGAACTCAAGCAACAGCTGCACATGAATAAACAACCAATACATACGATCCCAAGTCCGCGACTTGACTCAAGTCAGTTCCGAACACAACGCCTTACGTGAGCACCTCACATAAGCATGTTGCAAAGCATATCAAAATGATATCAGCCATATCAACCAAAATGCACCAAAAACTTAGTAAAAGAATACTAAGCAACCTTTCCATAAGTGTAAAGCAAGTTCGAAACATTTCACATGAAAATTTGGAACATTAAGATCAAGCTCCAAACCTTGTCAAAGCTAACCGGAGCTTGAGCCGGAGCTTACCAAAGCTAGTACAACCTAGCGTCGGAACTTACCAAAGCTAGTCGGACCTAGTGCCAGAGCTAACCAAAACTAGTCGGAACTAGTCAACCCAAAAGCCGGAGCTAGAAAAACATGTCGGAGCTTAACCAATCATAAGTCAGACTTAGCAAAACATACGGAGCTTAACAAAGACATGTCGGAGCTATCAAAGTCATGCCGGAGCTAACAAAGACATGTCGGAGCTAAAGACAAAGCTCACCGGAGCTACCCAAAAACATGTCGGACCTAGACAAAGAAAGTCGGACCTATTGTCGAACCTTGCAGAAGCTCGAAGCTAGAGTCGGACCTTGCTAAAAAGATGTTGTGGCAGCATTTAAAACATTTATTGTCAAAGCAAATGTATTCAGCACACATAGGTCTCACAGTTATATTTATGAAATTTGTGATGATGATTTACTATAATATGTGCTTATGCTCTGAAATTGACATATATGCTTGATGATTGAGATAATTAAGTCAATTGTTTCATTCTCATCAAAATTATTGCTCACATACACTTAGTTTTGCACCCCATCATAAAGAGTGCACATATGCCTTATGTTTTCATTGCTTAACTTGTTCCAAACTCATATGTGCACACTTTATGAAAGTTCTGTATTTTTATATATTTGTGAGATCTTAATTGGTTGTCATCAATCACCAAAAAGGGGGAGATTGAAAGTGCATCTAGGCATCCCTTGTGGGTTTTGGTTGATTTATGACAAACAAATGAGATCCTAACCAAATTGTTGAGATGAGCACATGTTTTAATGAAATTATGAAGAAAACGCAAAAAGAAAGGAGAATGAGGATCTATATGGAAAAGAGCTCAAGAGCTGAATAGATTAGATCTTTGTGTATGAAGTGTGTTGGAGAAACACACCCCAATAGCTCAAGCACAAGAAAACTCACTCACTGCACAAATTCATATAGGTCCGGACTAGTCCGATAATTACCCCGGACTAGTCCAATAATTCCTTTGTTCAAAATCGGAAAAGTCCTTCCAGTGCGGACTTGTCTGCACAATCTAGGTTTACACAAACCAAACTAGTCTGATATCACCACGTACTAGTCCGATATCTTTCTGACTAAGATCAGACTAGTCCTCCCTAGTGCGGACTGGTCCTCAATAGTTCACAGCTTTGCACGAAATTGGACAAGTCCGATAATATCCAGACTAGTCGGATAACCTTTCTGACTAAAATTGGACAAGTCCTCCAAGTGCGGACTTGTCCCCAAACTCACTAAGGGAGTCACCTAGCCGGACTTGTCCGATATGTGCTGGACTAGTCCGAAGATCTCTTGAGCCTAAATCGGACTAGACCACCCAAGCCCGGACAAGTCCGATATTCCTGAGAACTTAGGGTTTCCTACACGCCGCACACCGGACTAGTCCGGACTCCACCCCGAACTAGTCTGAACTCTCGATACCCTAATGGTAAACTTTGTAAACCTCCATGAAAATAGATGTGCACAACCCTACTTCCAACTCTCTCGACCCTCTGCGCCATCACACCTTCCAAGAGACTAGAAAACACGTCTCTACACACAATCCGACCAAAGAAAGATCAAATTTGTGTGGATCAACTCTAGATCAAAGGAGAGACACGATTCTTCACGGTTGAGCTCTTGGGTTTGATTCTCTAACACACTCCTGTTGTTTTATTGTAGATCTTACGAGTGTATTCTTGGTGGTGTTCGATTTATAATCTTGGGGAGCCCTCAACTTGTGAGAAGGCCCCTTGAAATTGGTGATTTACCCTTTGTGATTATTGGAAGAGAATCGGCCTCCGTGGCGATTCAACGAGGGTAGGGTTGGAGAAGACCCGATCCTTCTGTGGACTCCTCAATGTGGATGTAGGTTGCCTCTGTGGGAACCGAACCACAGGATAAACTCTTGTGTCAATCTTGTTCTTACTTTTTCATATCACATTCTAGGGTTTACTTGATCTTGTATATCTTACGTTAAAACATTGAAACCAAAGTTAGTTTGTGTTATACTTAATTTCATTGACTCAAAACGTTCAAGTTACATACTATATTCCGCTGTGTATTCTGTTGGTATTGAGATCATTGATCTAACTAGATCAATCTAGTCCACACGCACCGGACTAGTCCGCACACTACCGGACTAGTCCGATTTTTTGGTATTTGATCTAGTTGCTAAGTGTTGCATGTTCCGACTAGAATCCAAAAAGACCTATTCACCCCCTCCCCCTCCTCCGCTCTAGGCCACATTCAGCATGTCAATGGTGAATTCTTATGCTAAGTTGTTCAACACATCGAACACGGGTTTATCCCTAGCAAAACTAGGACGACTCTCTCCAAGAGTCTGTGGCATAGCCGAACGTGGAGGATTACTAAGTACAGATAGGGTTGTCGTCACCTACTGCCTACCTCTTCAATTTGTGGGTCTACGAGACATTTAACGCTACTTAGCTATCCCAGCTCCATGCTAGCATATTAAGTAAATACCTTAAGAGCCTAGGCACAAGCCATCCTAAGGCAATGAACTAAATCATTGTTGAAACCAATGTTGATACATAGCATAATTATTCATATTAACATGATCATATCATAGCTAATTAGACTATAGTGAGGGTTTATAGTGTTTATGATGATAGATTATGATAATTATGGCATAATTATAAAGACTATTCGTACCATATACATGGACTCCAAATTCAAAATAGAAACACCTCATCAAAGTATATGTATAAGGAAGACCAAAGATAATATCTTTATTATGCATAAAGTCACAAATACAAGAAGAAATACTGAGCCATACCTTTCCCAATGTGGAATTGGGAAGAGAGACTCCCTCTACTCCTTTCCTAATTTAGACTAGGGACTAGAGACTCTCCTCTCTACAATCTAAACTCCTCTAAGAGTATGGAAAATAGTGGATACAATAGAATGAAGCTCAAGTGATGTGTGTTGAAGTGAGGGGTAGGGGTCCTATATATAGTTGGGGAAGGGTCGGTTCCCATCACCAAAAATGTGCGAATCAGTCTTCATCGTTATCAAGGCACCACCAAGGAGTCGATATGTGGAAGTTGACTGCTTTTGGCGTTAGGAACTAGACGACCGAACAGGGTGTTCAGCTGAACTGGTCTTGGCTTTGTTTTGCGTGTACTTTCTCCAGGTCACTTTCCGGTGGGCCCTTTTAACTGATATGGGTGATACGCTGTTGGATCTCCTCGGATACTTCTGTTTGTGGTCCATTTGATACATGTGATGCCATGTGTCGGTGCTTGATTGGTTAGGACGATACTTTTTAGGATTTCTCCCCCTCTTTTACCATAATTCCTGCATAGAAAGCCTGCATGCACTATTTTTCCAGGGACAAGTGGAAATAGGTTAAGTAGAAAGGTGATGTGTGCAAGAAATGACTTATCCTTCACATAATTGAGTTATATTGATGGGTGAAATTGAGATATAATAGCCGTCAATAGAAAGCACTACTTTGGGCCAGATGGATTTATGCAGACGGAGCAAAGGTGGTATGAGTTCTTACCACCATACTTAAATTGCTTAAAATAATTATATTGATTAAAAGGATAGATGTTTGTACTGCAGGCAGCTGAAATTGGTGTGCCTCCTACATCTTTTGAGGTCTACCTTAAGGAGCATAGAGGTCCAGACCCAAATCATTTGGAGCTGTTGTGTGACAAGTCATCAACACAAAAATTGGTATGTATGTTCACCATTTGTTATATCTATCCATCATGTTAATTTGTCTTTTATTCTATCTATTCGTCAACTAAATGTATTGCAGCAAAATATGTTGGGTGTTTATAGAAAACACATGGAGATGATGTAGACTTCATCATAGAGTCGTAGGATGTGGGTGCCGTGTACAAAGCTGGCGGAGGTCTACCGCATGGGAGGTATGTGTAAAGATATTGATGGTTAATATATAGTTTAATGACTATAGATTCTTAACACTTGCATCTTTAATAGACTTGGGTTGGGCGATGGGTATGTGGAGCGCGCGGCTTATGCTAATCGATGGTCCTCCACTGCCAGTTCTAGTCGGTCCCGATCTAATACGGAGAATACGCAATTGAGGGAAAAATTGAGACGCACCTAGGAGCAGATGCAACAGATGAAGCAACATATACAGAATTTATATGTGAATCACATAACATGTAATCTTAACAATTGCTCAAATTTACTTGATTCAGTATTTGTACAGTTCTACTTTAGATCTCATAAATAATTTAATTGATGCAATTCTTGTCTCATGGTATGCTGCAACAGTCTCAGTTTGACCCAATGTTGCAGATACATATGCCTATTTATTCGAGATCGAATAGTGCTTACCATAATATGTGTTACATTAATTAACTGAATATTATTATTTGATGCAATTCTTACATCAAGGTGGCATAGGATCGCAGTTTGGTATGCCTCGTCCTCCTGTTGGTCCCTCGTCACAGGTATAAGTGCACGTCTTATTAATTTGAGTTACAATACAAAATAGTAATCATATTTCTCACAGGGTTCCAAGAGTGGTCAGACATATTTTTCACCACCTCAACAATTTATGTCGATGTTGACCATAAATCATCCAGGATGGCCACCATATACGAGTGTTCTCCCGCCGGTGTCCTTAGGCCCGGTGCCGACTCTACCATCAGCACCTCCAGCCGCAACAATATGACTTCTAAATCACTATCTCCCATGAATTCTTAGACATAATCTAGTTACTTCTATGAGTTTCTTAACATAAAATTCAATTATCGAATTTAGAGATTTAGACTTGTGAGTTGTAAGTAAGAATGTTAAGTTTAATTGCATCTGTTTCTTGTAGGGTTCCCGTCAAGGAACGCCCGATGCGGATGATGGTTTCCTCGATTTGAACGGCAGAATTGCAAGTAGCGGAGGTGCAAGTGGTTGCGGAGGTGGGAGTGGTGGATCCTCGAACAACAACATGTGAACTTTGTAATGTGGTTTTCGTTTGCAGCTTCTACACTTAAATTTGCAACACCTTTTGTGAATCGAGCATGTGTAACTTATCATCCAATGTGGCTTATGTTTTCGTACGTTACTTGTTGCTGAATTGCTGCTTCAAGTGGAGCTCTATTGCTGATACTGTGTTGCTTCAAATGTTCCTGAATGTGTTGCTGATACTGTCTGTATATTTGATATTGTTTGTACGTTTGTGCTCGGTTCAGCTGGAGGCTCCCCACCCGGGGAGGCAGGAAAAATAGCTCATTTTAAAAATAAAAGCATTATAGTCGTCGGTTCTTGTTTTAGGCCGATGGTCATACAGACTAAAGTCGTCGATTCCTCCACATGGCCGACGACCATAATGATTTAATGTGGCGCAGACCAGCACTATAACCATCGGTCCATGCTTTTGGCTGATAGTCAGAAGGCTCTAAAGTCATCGGTGGTTGCTCCATACTGACGGTTATAATGTGTGTTACAGCCGTCGGTGGTTGCTTCGGACCGACTGTTATAATGTCAGTTGAAGTTGTTGGTTCTCCAGGCCGACGGTTATAACCTCCAGTAAATGCGTCGGGCAGCGTGGCCGACGGCTCTAAACTTAAATGTGTTCGCTCGTTCAAACCGACAACCATAATAGGTAAAGGTGTCGGTATTGACAGTGGTAGAAGTTAAAAATGTCATCTTAAGATCATCGGCTAACACTACGTATGAAAAGATCATCCGAGACGTGCCCAGACGAAGAAGGTAGACAAACAAATTGTGCATCTCTGTCATCGTGTCTCACATTATGTTGTCATCAGAGACGCGCGAAAAGCGCGTCGCCGATCAGCCAAACTGCAAGACATGCTCAAAGGTAGTGCGTCTCTTTGTTTTGAGTCATAACAGACATTCTTTACGATATCATTGGTGACGTGATTTATGCGCGTCGCCCATCAGCATACATGCGAGACAAGCACTAACACAGCGTGTCGCAGGTTTATTGACTGATCTGAGATGCTCTTTATTGAAACGCAGCGTAGATTTGTTTACTGATCTAAGACGGGCTTTAAGGAAGCTTGTCTTTTTTGTTTAGGTAATTCGAGATGTTCTCTCTTATAGCTTGTTGCAGATTGTTTACAGGCAGGGTCTCCTATTAGGTGCCCCCCACCTCTGTGTATCATGGTTGCCGGCTGCATCCTGGAGCTAGCCAAGATTTGGCAGCCACATTGCTAATGTCAGCAACATACACATACATGAACATATGTATAGCCAAAAATATCACACCTTAAATTATATTGACCAATCAAATACACTATTCATCCTGATTACAAAATAACTAATTATACATATCATAACTATCATTATCTATCCTGTATACTGTAATGAAAATTCTCCCGATCAATGACTTCATTAACGATGAGCCTTCATAGCCTCTAATGCTCCAACTGAGACATCCTCAAATTCAATAAATCACTGAAATCCTATAAAACATTATAAAGTTGGAGTCACATTCGCTTAAAAAGTCGCATAAGGGAGCAAATATCTAAAGGCTTAGGAACAAATTGGTATACAACTGTAATAGACACACGAACTATTAGTGAATGGAGAACCGAACTTACTTGTAGCACACGCAGTTGGTGAGCATCTACAAAGCATCAGCAGAGAAATTGTTCTCATCATAAAGGACATGGTAGTGAGCTGGTGCGCTTGTCCCCTGAAAAAACAAATGGTTTACATTCCACTAATGCATTAATAGTCTGATATCAAAAACTCGTGAGAGAAACACCAACTATCGCATAGGTACCTTGATTACAGTATGGCTGCAGAGATAGAAATCAAACTCACTAGGATGGCAAATGCTAGTGTCAGCCACAGTTCCTGCAGTTTCAAGGGTTTGCGAATTAGAATTCATTATATACAACATTACTTCTTTATTAGACATAAACAAGGAAGATGAATGTACACCATAATGAAAATTCTCCCTTTGGATCAATGACTTCATTAATGATGAGCCTTCATTGGACATCCTCAAATTCAATAAAATAGCTGAAATGCATGCTCTGAGGGCAGGGTCGAGGCGGCGGCATGCTCTGGGGACAGGGGACGAGGCGGTGGTGTGCTCAGGGATGAGCTGGCGGAGGCGCCGGAGCGGCGATTACTCAACTCTTTGATGACAGAAGGCCGGCGTGCTCCGGGGACAGGGAGAACATTTCCACTTATGTGAAGGTGGCAACATGCTCATACCGATTACTGAGGTCGGATTTGAGGTAGAGGCGTGCTCCGGGGACAGGGGACGAGGCAGCGTGCTCAACTATCTGATGACAAAGGTCGGGGTCGATGGCGGGGTCGGGGTCAAGGTCGACGGCGACAACGTGACAATGATGAAGAGCGAGTTGAGGAAGATGAATGGCGGCATCGTGCTCAACAACTACGGTTTCTAGGTCGAGAGAGAGCGCGAGAGCTAAAACTTTTCGCAAAGTGTTGGGAGAGAGTGCACGAAAGATAAAAAATAGCAAAACTCAGAGGCGTTTCTCAATAACACGCGTCTCTCATTTCAACGTCTCCCTTTGTTCGAGAGAACGTGAGTAAGTTTTGCGCAAAAAATTTAGTCAGAGAGCGCGCGAGAGCTAAAAATAGGTCAAAATTTATAGATGTTCATATATAACGCACGTCTCGGATTATTTTGTGGTCGTACGGGCAAGCCGCATGCGAAAGCTGTTGTTCCCGCGAACAACAGCTTTCGCATGCGGACTTGTCCGATTGGAAACTATGTGAAATGACTTATATGATCATTGCAACGCGCTCAGATTTCCGAGGTGGGACAAAAGATCTTCAGCATGAATCAGAGACGCACTCAGGTAAGGCGCGTCTCCCTTTTGCTGGATCTCATAAATCGGAGACGCGCCTTTTTAAACTGCGTCTCTCATGCACTCGTCTCCCTATTGCCACTCGCACAACATCGTGAGTGTTCGTTGCCACTCGCACATTATCGTGAGCGTACGTTGCAATGACATTGCAATTAAGGGATATAATTGGAATTTAGGGAAAAACAAATGCAATGACATTGCAATTCCAAGATAATTTGTAACTCAAAGAATTTCATAGTTCATACACATTGCGTGCCCTCTAAACTAATTTCGAATCTAAACTTATTCCTAAATGTACCATCGATCGCTCTAAACTGTACCGTCCAACTTTCTCCTGAACACGTCTCTTATACTCTCCTAGATCCTAAAAATATTAACATTCTTTAACTTAACAAATGTCAAATGAGGAATGAATAACCTATGTTGGGCACTAACACAAAGTGTCTAACCTTGATAAGCAGATTATAGCAATCATTTTCATCATTGGGCGCATTTGGCTGGTGAAGCAAATGCTGAACTTGAAGTAGTATAGTTTTGATTGTAAAACCAGTCCACCACCCCTACAAAATATCAATTTAAGCAACATAAAAAACCAGTTCAAATAAGTTTGGCAACAATTACTAATTACATGAGCAAAATAAGTCTATCTTACAGTCTCTTGATAAAGAATCCTAATGCAGAGTGCTCCTGAGCGATGGACATTTGGGTGGAAGAAACTACGTGGAAAGGCGCATCTTGGAGGCACCAACGGATAGTCCTCCGAGAAGGAGATTGTCAGGGGGTAGTAACCACCTTCCCAGTCAGTCTATAAAGGAAATTCATTAATAAGAGTGCAATGGTTATACTCATATGATTGTGCTTGTTCTTCATGACTTACCCCTTCTTTACCGGGGACGATGCACTGCCACTTCAATAAATCTCCCGATTCAAGCTTCATAAAGAAACCCTACGCAGAGAAATTGAAAATACCAAAACAAACAAGACAAAAAAAACAAAACTACAATTAATTTCATTACTCCATTGTAGGGCTACATATATACAACTATGTGACCGGTGTGAACAGTTAAGTACATACATGGGGATGGTTCTTGGGCCATGCCAAGGGCTCCTCCTTCAGTCGGCTACGCGCCAAGCCGATATCTAACCCAACCATAGAGTCAACCACGACGAGGACGGCGACGATGATGACGACAATGGCGAACAGAGACGACGGTCGCACTGGAGGTTGTCGACTAGTAAACGGAGCGTTGGTCTTAGTAAAGGAGCATCGGAGGCGAGGAGACGAGCGAGATAAACGTGAGACAAGAGACACTAAAGCGAGACGCGCAAGAGTCTAAAGTGAGACGCGTGCTATATGAAAGTGTGTCTTCTATTGTTGAAAGAGATACGCGTGGCACGAGGACTGCAGAGAACTTAATTTCGGTGGCGGTGGTGCAGAGACGTGTGCGACCGGAGTGCGCAACCTTTCATTTCCCCGAGGCGGTATTGATGCGTCCCATCCTTCCATCAATGCACGGGAAACCAACCGCCCCCTCGGCGACTCTGCACAAACCTTATATAAGATGCGTCATCACCCGCCAGTTCTCCACAAGCACATCGCTCATCTGTTTCTTCTTCTTCCTCTTCTTTGCACCGAAGAACCACCACCACCATGGTCAACATTCCACCTCCAACCTTGCCGAGGGAGCCATCGTGCAAGAAACTGTGATGCACCTCTCCCGAGAGGTTCAACACCGAGCGGCGCCTCCTTATCACGCAACAGGCATACAACAATACATCTCGCGCCATAAGTTACTTGGGTCTGGGTACCCTTCCACAGTTTACTAGAATGGGTACCCTCAGCCACTAGCTCTACGCCCTCATGGGGTTGGCCGATTGTCTCGACATTCTGTTCGAGACGATGGCCCAGGTGCTCGACGCCGAGGGCCATAGAAACCTGGTGGCAGCGACAGAGAGCAACCTCGATCTCGGGGTTGCACCATCGGCGCAGCCGGCCCAGGCTCTTGTTGCACCAGCGCCGGAGTCACCACAGGAGGAGGAGTAGGATTTACTTTTTCTTTGTTGTTTTTAATTGATATTTTTTTCTTGTGTCTTGTACTTTTTTTCTTGTGTTGTGTAATATATTGTGTTAATGAATGAAATTTATCTATGTTCAACCGAGTGCGTGAATGAATGTGTGGTTTGTTCATTGTGTGGATAGTGAACTGTGTGAAAGCAATTGCAAACATGAAGAATTTTGATTATTTTCTGGAAAAGTGAATGATTTAGTTATCAAGTGGATGTGCTCTAAGTTCAGTGATTTGTGATATCAACAGTGAACCGAAGCAAAATGGAGAAAATCATGAAGATAAAAGAGACATGGGTAATAGGAGACACGCTTTTTGTAAGAGCATGTCTCCCTTTTAGCAGAGGAGAGGGAGACGTCGAGCATAGGCAGCGCGCTTCGGTGTTAAGCGCGTCTCCATTTTGCGTCTCCGCACAAACTTTATATAAGGCGCCATCAGTCTCTCCTATACTCTTTGTTCGTCTTCTCCGCACAGACAACCCACTATGGCCAACATTCCAACGCCATGCCCGTCGTGGGAGCCACCCTGCAAGAAACAGTGTTGCCGCTTCCTCGAGAGGCTCAACAAAGAGCTGCTCGAGATGTTGTTCGACAGGTTGTTCGATCGATTTCAGAGGCTGCTCGAGACGGTGGCCGAGGTGCTCAGCGCTAAGGGCCGCAATATCCTGGTGGCGGCGATGGCGAGGAACCTCTATCGCGAGGTTGCACCGCCGGATCTGGACCAGCCGAAGCAACCAGCAGAGCAGCTGGAGCAGCCGGACAAGACTCATGTTGCTCCGGCGCCGGATGGCCGCTGGAGGAGGAGGAGGATTTAGGTTTTCTTTTGTTGTTTTTATTTGATGTTATTTTTCTTTTCTTGTGTCTTGTACTTTTTTCTTGTGTTATGTAATATATCGTTAATTAATGCATGTGTTATCTGTGTTCATCTGTGTGATGAGTATCTTGTGTGTTCAACTATGAATGAATGAGTATCATCGTTCAGCGACGTGTTCATGTCTGTCTGACCGAAGACAAAAGGAGACGTGCTTTCTGTAAAGTATGTCTCATTTCTTCCGCAAAAAAGAGACGCGCTTTGTCAGAAGCGCGTCTCTCATTTGTAAGAGAGGAGGACGCATCGCGGATACAATTCTTAACCGAGACGGGCTGTATTGTAACTCGTCTCTTTGTATGTTTAAAAGAGTCATGTCAGATCCCCGCTGAAGCGAGCACGTTTCGCTTAACCATATCAGAGACGCCATCGTTTGAGCGCGTCGTCCATTTTTATCTCCTATTTGAATTTCTTACGTAGTGCAAAGCTGTTGGGTCACCAACGTCCATACGATATGAACGCCGGCTACAGTAACTAACCGACTGCTTTAGGCCTGACGTCCTTTCTTTCGTTTCCTGTAGTGAGATTACACTCTTGGAACCCCAATCATATGTCTATTAAGCATATGTATCAATAGAGTATTAGATCGGGATTATTTGTTTGCCAAAGTCGGAATAAATTTAGGCCGGCCGGTAACTACGTGGTGGCACATCCAGTTAGTCGGACACAGTTCGCCTGATTATATTGAGTCAATGTATAACAGGGCACCACGTTGGGTGAGACGAGTGAGTAGTCGGCGACTATCGATGCTGATTTTTTTTTCTCATTTCTTTTACCTTGCCTTGGTGCCTTCCTACAAATACAATAGCCCGGCAATGTCGTAGCCTCCGACAAGAGCCAAGCAGCAGGACATAGAAACAGCCCCCAAAAAATGGCCGCCATGTCCTTGAGGTTGGCAGCGATTGTTGCACTACTCCTCTCCGTGCTCGTCGCGCATGGCGCTCGCTCCCAGCCGAGCTACAACACCACTGACGACTCGGAAGGGTTTTACAACGGCACCAGACGCAGAGCCTTGTTCTCTGGGAGCTGGCTCCCGGCAAGGGCCACCTGGTACGGCCGGGCCAACGGCGCCGGCCCTGACAACGCCGGTACGATATGCGTGCTAATGATGTGGTGTTAATGATAACGTGATAGTGTATTTTCCAGCGTTCGACCGAACAGTTGTCTGTGTGTGTGTGTCTGACATGGTCGATCCCATGCCTGCTTGACCGACATGATCTGTAGGTGGCGCGTGCGGGTACAGCAAAACCAACCAGTCCCCGTTCAATTCCATGACGTCCTGCGGCAACATCCCCATTTTCAAGGACGGCAAGGGCTGCGGCGCATGCTACCAGGTATGTTATCGTGCTCGAGTAAATACTCTACCAACATCGTTCTAATTAGTTTGATTGGCCAAATAATAATGTACAATCTCGTTATGTGGAAACTTCAGATACGATGCCTAAGCACCAAGAACCGTGCCTGCTCCGGCCAGTCGAAGACGATCATCATCACCGACGTGAACACCAACAGCCAGATCTCCAAGTACTACTTCGACCTCAGCGGGACAGCGTTCGGCTCCATGGCAATGCCCGGGCTCAACAACAAGCTCCGCGGCGCCGGCATCATCGACATCCAGTTCAGAAGGTCAGCAACAACATTATGAATCCACACACACATGGTAACACATTACACGAATGATTGTGGTCAAGGAGACTTACATTACGTTGTCGATCCGCGCACTCAGGGTGGCATGCAACTACAACGGCCTGAACGTGAACTTCCACGTGGTCGGTGGCTCCAACCCGAACTACTTCGCGGTGCGCGTGGAGCACGCCGGCGGTGACGGCTCCATAGTGCAGGTGGACCTCAAGGAGGGCAACGCCGGATCGTGGACGCCGTTGCGCCAGTCGTGGGGAGCCATCTGGAGGCTGGACTCGTACCGCGCGCTCAAGGGGCCATTCTCGCTGCGCATCCGCGGCGACTCCGGCAGGACGCTGGTGGCCAGCAACGTCATCCCAATCAACTGGAAGGCCAACACAGACTACCGCTCCATCGTCCAGTTCTAATAGCCGCGGGCTAGTCTATGGGCCGGGGTAATATTTCTTTTCGAGAATTTGGGCCCACTACTACAATAAGCCTCATCACAGGCGGCTCCAAACCTATTATCATAGACGGCTTTTAAAACCGCCTGAAACGAAGAGTCTGTGATAATCCGCAATTTCACAGGCGGAGAAGTGAAACCGTCTGTGAAGACTAATTATCATAGGCGGTTCTTCACTAAGGATAGCCGCCTGTGAAGATCATGTATTTACCCAGACGGTTGTTTCTTAAAATCCGTCTGTGAAGTTCGTTGCATTACAGGCGGTTCTTAATTAAGAACCGATTCTGAAGATCATGTATTTACCCAGGCGGTTGTTCTTTAAAATCCGCCTGTGTTGTTCTTTCATCACAGACGGTTATTATATCATTCGTCATCACAGTCGCATATTTTTAAGGACCGCCTGTGTTTGAAAAATTGAGGCGCCTGTAAAAATGCTTTTTGTAGTAGTGGCCGGGAATTTTAATTGGCCGGGGTTATATTTAGTAAACTTTTATGAAGGACTTGCGCGCTGTTTGTCTTAAGATTCTTGGGCGGGAAGTGTAGGGTGTGGAGAGTATTGAACATGTAGCCTGTGGCCACTGCTCTCCCGGCCGATATCCAGTAGATTCCGGTCGCAAATGAAAAAAAAATTCCTCCGTCTCTATTTATTTAACGTCCGGAGAACCACCATCTCTATTTATTTAACGTTTGCTAGTTCATAAGTCAACTTCCTGTGCAAACAAAAATACTTTTTTTTTTAAGAACAGCCATGAGTTTTTAATTAGTGGGTGAAAGTCCTCTCCTTCTCCAATGAGGCTATGTCAGCTCATTACAATCGAATACAAATGCACACATTCACATGTCTAGAACAAAGTGACGATAATGTGAGGATCTCAGTCTGGACATTTCAGGAATCGCATTAGATGGTGTCGTAAGATGCGACATCCAACAACACATCACACAGAACACACATTTACAACACAATAGGCCTTTATCCCATAGTATTGTTCAGTTTACAAAGTAATGTACATAAGTGCAATGTCAGGACCCGCTTCCGAGGGTCCACTTGTGCATCCCGTACCAATCCCTGGATAAGTATTTGGCATGCACAACAAAATAGATCGAGATCCATACAACGATTATTTATTTATAATCAATAAAAGTCTTACAAACATGATCTAGATTACATTGGATGTGGTCGGAGATGACCACAAAAATAGATAAATCCTCAAAACAGCGAAGCAGAACGGCGCCATGCCCAACGGGCAGACTTGGGAAGTAGAACTCGACTTAATCGTCATCCTCACACGCTTCAGCTTCTTTGTCTTCTGATAAACAACATATAAAGCAAGAGTGAGTACATAAGGTACTCCGCAAGCCCTAACACTACTCAAGGGGAGGTGTTTCATGCATTGGGGCTTGTAACAAGGAGAGGCCATTCAGCTTAGTTTTGCCGAAAAGCATTTTATGCAGAGTTCTTTTTGAAAAGAGTTTTGCAATAAGAGGGGGAAGTAGTTGAATCAGTATTATTATAGATGGCGGGCCCTCGGGGAGTTTCAGACCATCCCGCTAGTTCCCTCACTTTTAGATGAGTCTTCGGACCCCAGACCCTGATGACTCTGGCACGCATGCCAACTCTTTCCCAAAACACGGCGGCCTCGGCCACCCACACACACACACACTTCAAGGAGATGCACTAATGCTAATCAATAGGAGCCCAAAGCATATTGTGCCAAGAGTGTGACAACATCTATCAGAATAGATTAAGACTCTACAGAGTTTGTACGCTTTACCCACAGGCCATGCACACCTAGCAAGGGTATGACATTACGCTCATCTCATCTTCCCCGAGTAACCCCACAATCACACCTCAGCCCGACGCAGGGCTATTCGGGCAATTCCTACCCAGCCAGACATCAGACGACCCTCGGTCTGTGTGCCATTTCCTGGTCCATCGTGCCCTCCATGGATCTTCAGGTTTTCTCTTGTGGTAGTTACCAGAATGGTTGGGCGAGTCCTGCCCACACAGGTTTTGTGGTTGTACGAAATTACTATGTTGAGGTCAAATGAACCGGTCCTTATATTGGTGAGGCAGCTCTATCCGTCCTTCACAAAAGGACTAGTTCGGAACACACAGCATCGAACTAAACTGAAGTACTCAGCATAAGGCTAGTCCGAAAATCATGGTCATCGGACTATTACTGAAGCACTCAGCACCGATCAGTGGGTTACACCAATACACCAAATACGCAGCAGCAACTGGTATACCTCTTAGGGAGCCCGCGACATCCCATCACCATACTTGCCTCGACCACCCTCCCTTTTTCACACACACAGTTCATTAATCACTCACCCATATCCTAACTCACACCACCAAACACCTTTTAACACATTTCACAATCATGTATATAGTGTGTAGTTGTTTGCGATGTGAACATCGCAGAGGTTCCTAAGCATAGTACTAACAAGGAGGTGCTCACATCGCTGCTATAGCGCAGTGATGAAGCTGTTAGGTTGTCAAGGGGTTGTGTTGTCAAGGTCAAGGAGGGGATTGTGATAGTCATTGCTATTATTGTAACTGATGCAGTGTCTTGCTTCAAGCCATTAATAGCGAATAACTATCATGTTACTGTTTATCATTGGCTAGTAGCTAACACCGATACTCAATCGTCGACATAGCTCAGGCTATCACATTTCAAGTGTTTTATAGCATAACAATGTTTTAAAATAGTCACACAGTTATGCAATCAAAACAGGCCAATAGGTGCAATTGCAAAACATAGGTGAAATATGATTAAGGAGTTAGAGCTTGCCTTTATCGTTGTTTATCAGAGTCTTTGTCCTGTTCTTCGTGGTCCGGGTCTTGAATATCTCCTTGGTGAACTCTCCGTTTACTAGGTACGTAGCTACGCGAATAAAATACGAATCATCGATAAAGATCCAAGAAATCCAAATAAAACTCCAATTGATACAAACAATCGTTCATTAACACGGTTTCTAAAATTCTTAGAAGTCTCGTCGGTGAATACGATGTTCTTTTGGTGGGTTATTTGAGAACATTACTATTTTGTTGATCAAAAAATTAGTTATTGAAAGGTTTAACAGTATTATCGGTTATCTTAGTTATTTACAAAGTTTATGACTATCATGGTTAATTCACTGGTTTATACTTATAATTTACCTTTGTTACGATCAATGGGTTAACCATAATCTTCTTTACAATAGTACATTCACTTAAGTTCTACTAATGTCAGACCCGCTTATTTTAAAGTCTAACCATATGTTCTAATATTCTCAAGGCAACTCAATATTTTTATGGGTATTAGGACTTCAGGGAGTTACTAGTGTAGGGTCCATTCTATTTAGAGCTTACAGGTGAGTTTCTATTATTCCATAGCTATCTATTTATTTTTCCACAGTGACACTAGTTAGTCCATTATCCTATATTTAATTTTAGTCAATTACTATCTAAAGTCCTAGGAATATTTTAAAAGGCGTTTAATGAGAGATTATACACTTAATTGGGAGCTTCTATGTGTATTCTACTAATTATGTCTATTCACTTGATTTCCCTATAGGAATGACAACCAATTCCCTATTCTATATCACATATTAGTCAATTTCTACTTACATTATATTGTATATTCCTAGCAATACCTTCTAGAGATTTTTGAGTAATTATCTATGAGGGAGTTTGTTTATTAGGCTTTCCACTAACTATTGGCGATTTAACTAATTTCCATAACGAGGATAACTATCTACTACTCCGCATCTTATATTGGTGGAACACTTTATTACATTATTAATTCCAATCATCATCCGTAATAGTTTTTAGATATTTATTTTGGGTGGGTTTATTAGATTGGGGCTTTATATAGATTTTTCTCATTTTCTAATTAATCGAATGATTTTTTTAGCTAACACCGAGCCTCACATTTTCTACAACTCATGTGTGCTACTAAATTCCATTTTCGTGTTCTTAGTTGTTGTGGGATTATTTTTTAGGAAATTACTACAAAATTATTTGTAGGAAAATTATCAATTTGGAGCCTATACATGATTTCCCTTCAATTCCTTAATTGATTAATTCATTTTAGGTAAGCCGATAATACTTACCACAATATCTACAACCAATTTCTTCTATAAATCACTCACAATATGTTCTAAGAGCAATTAATGATTTTTAGGAAATTTTCCAGAATTTTCTTATATCAACAAAAGCAGTTTATCATATTCGGTGTACAAAGTCTGGGTGGACCTAGCGTTTTCGTTCCGTGTAATAAGCTAGCAGTGGGGCCGACATTGTTTGTGTGTACACATGAGCTGCGCATAGCAGTTCCAGGAGCATTCACAGGCTGCCGTATGGGCCTCCAGTGTCAGTGGCTCCACTCCTAACATCGGCTGACCTGCGGGACCCAACAGACAGTGGTGTATGGGCCGCCGGTCCATGTCAACCAAGCCCACACAAATCTGTCCGGTGCATATGCGCCGATGTGGCAGAGGTTTGGTGTGGTGGCGCCTATGTGGTGGCCACGTGTGCGCCACGTTGGTAGCAGGCTAGCAGAACAGGGAGGCGCCGGCAAGGGGCCGGGGCGGCGGCGGCAGTGGCTGAGCTCGGGGACTCCACGGGCTGCACGCTGAGATGGGAAGTCAGGTGGTCCCTACGGCCGGAGGAAGGTTCCCAGTGAGTGAGGCCGGGCTGGAGTGGTGTCGACGGTGGCCGTGGCAGCTGCGTGCGACGACGCAGCGGCAATCCGCGTGTGCGTGCTGCAATCCAACGGTACGGCCTGTCGGGGACGTGTTCTAGCGTGCGAGGAAGGTTGTGTGATACTCGGCGATGTCGGCGAGGTCCTTACGGCGGCCGGCGACGACGAGGGGCGGCGCGAGAACAGCGTAGACGGCGGTGGTGGTGGCGCTCAAGGGGAAACTTGCGAGAGTTGGCTATAACGAGGGGATGACTGGCCAATGGCATGTTCTAGCGCGTGTGGAAAGTGGTGGGGTGGTCGCACCGGCCGGGACAACGCCCACAGCGGCCGACAACGAGGAAAGGTGGCGGTGCAGCAGTGCTCCTACGTGCTACGCGCCTGCTTCTCTCCAACCAAGTGGTCAATATCGTGTTTTAGGGTGCCAGGATGCCTTCTGGGCGCTCATACTAGCCGAAGCAGCGATGAAGGCAGCCGTCGGCGAGGAGCGGCGACGAACATAGCGGCGGCGCATTGCGAACGAACTTCCAGTGATCTTATCTTCCAATGAAGGGCACATACGTGTGCTAGTAGCTAATACCATTACGTACATCAAGGTGTCTCGGTTGGAGGGAGCTCCTACCTCACTGGCGGCAATGGCGTGCGGTGGCGCCAGCTAGGGGTCGTCCGGATCTACTCCATGGTGCTCAGCGTGGCTAAGTAAAAAGTCTTCTACACGTTCTAGGCTGTAATAAAGCAATGGTAAGTGTTAATTGGAATACCTTGCAACATCAGAGCGGGAACAGGGGTAGTGGTCCGCGCTGAGGAAGAAAAGGGGAACGGCAAATTCCTGCTCGGAGAAGGCCACTCGAGTTCTGTGGAGTGTTGTGGGTGTGAGAGGAGGAGTATTCTCGCATGAATAGAGGGTCTAGGGATCCTTTTATAGCCGTAGAGAGGTAGTTCACAGTGAGGCAGTGGCAGCTCTGCTTTTCATTGCGCGAGCTGGCGGGTGAGGCAGCCGCCGAAGTCATCATGCGGAGGTGGCAAAGTGGGGCGGCGACGTGATGATGGCGGCACGAGGTGGTGCGGGCTGGCGCAACACAGGTCAGGCGGCACACCGTCGGTGTCCCATCGCAGGAAAGTCGGACCTCTGGTCGGCTTCGATTGGGAACGGAGGAAGACGAAGGCGGTGCAGTGACGGGCCAGGCCGCGCGCAAAAGGGGAAAGCTTGGACCGCGCTGGGAAATCGGGTTGTGCGTGTGGGGGGTAATCGGTGGGGTCGGACCAGAATGAGGGAGGAGAGAAAAGAGAATGGGGAGTGGGCTGCGCCCAGAGAAGACGGGCCGCCCGCAAGGTAAAGGGAAGGGGGAGAGGCTGGGCCGCGCAGAAAAGAATGGAGAGGGGAGAAGGTTGGGCCGTGGGAACAACAATAGGGGGAGTAAAATGGGCCAAGCCCGAAAAGAGTTTGCTTGTTTGATGATTTTTCTTCAACCTTGATTTATTTAATCCGAATTTGAATTTTGGATTTGATTTAGCTGATTTGTTCCCATTTAATTTCTATTTTGAATTCAATTTACGCCTAAATCATTTTATGCTTTTTTATAGGGTTTTCTTTAATCTCCCTAATTATTACACACATTTGTGTTGAAATTTCAGTTTTAATTTGGGATTTGGTCTATGGATAGTTATTTTTGTTTGATTAGATTTATATTTTAAATATACAGTTATCCATTCAAATAACTATTTTCTTGTTCTATTTGTTTGTCATATTCTAAATTATTGGCTGGGCACACGTACACATATTAGGTACCAGTTCAGGTATTATTTAATTATTGAGTTTCAAGTTTTAAGAAAAGATATGAGTATGTTTGCACTTACGATTATTCACCGTTTGCTTATTTCCTCTTGTTTGGAAAGAATAGTTATGTGCCCTAATTTTAGTTTGACAATTATTGATCACTCGCGAGTTATTAAAAAAATTCGGAGTGATTTTTACAGTTTTTAAAATTCAGATTGTGACAGATCTACCCCACTTAAATAGAATCTCATCCTCGAGATTCGAAAGTTGTCTTAGGTAGGTAGGGATTTATTTTCCAAGGTTTTCTTTGCTGCCTTGAGATGGCCGTTCCCTTGATCTTGACATAACTGTATTGCAGTTGCTCTCGTTTACCGTGCTACAAGTTCGAGAATTTGTACAGCTAGCTCTTGATATCCAGCATCAAATGATTGACCCATTGCCTCAAGCAGTATTTGCCCTTCAGGATTTAGTATGTGTCTTAGGTGTGATGACACATCTTGATGGCCGTATATCTAGCATCCTTGTCTTTACTCGGGGCAACAAGCTATGGCTCTCATTGCCTCAATTGGGGCGACAAGTCGTGGAGCCAACATGCCTTATTTCCCTTTAACCTGTTGGTACTCCACACTGATGTTTCCGTTGAGTACGCGTGGTAACCCTTGTGGAGGGTGAATTGTTTGCTTATCATTCTTCCTGATCATGTTTGGCATCCGGATTGATTCTTGTACTGTATGGTTCATTGCTCATCTGCTCGGGGATAGAGTCTTGGTTATTTTGATGGGGAGGTTGCAGTCGTCGCTGCTACTGATCCTCGAGAGTTGGTCTCATAGTAGTTATCTGTTCAGATTTCTTATTCTTCTTGGTGAGGTTCTCCATATATCCTATAATCATTGGGAACTCCACTGTAAATAGTCGTTGGTGATCTACCAGTCTGGAGAAGCCTTGTATCCAGGTAATAATGGTAGGTTGCACCCAATAGGTAAAGGCTGCTCCCTACGTGGGGTCTACTGCTCGATCATCGCGAAAATTATTAGCCTAAGAATATTACCTACAGCTTTTAGGACATGTCCAAGGAATGCTCATTGCCAGCTTATTTGTTAAGATCTTGTCCATCAGGTTCGTGAGACAAGCTGGATAGTTGGTCAGTATAGGAGGGCATGACTGTGAAACTCGTATTGGACATATCGAGTTAAGAGTGCCGGCTTCATGATGTAAGCGTTTCTGATCTTGGGTCCGTATTAACCTGACCTCGGGTCATCCTTGTAGACGTACTTAACTCTCATCGATGGCAGTCATTGATTCGAGGTGGCAGGTATTTCTGTGACCTTATTCGATGTTTGATAGCCAATTCTCATCCTTAGGTTGTCTTGTTTCCTCTTGATGACAACACTGGAGCTCCTTAAAGTGGGAACTCAATTGGATAACGATCATCCCTTATGGGTCACCGATGTTCCTTAATATTTTGTCAGTCCGCTCATGCTCATCTGGTAGGGTTGATTCGCTATTAGCGCTGCCCAGGGAGTTACACTAATCAACAACTTTACATCTTTTTCAGCTGGCATTCCCACTAGGTACCTTTGGAATACCTCTGAGTGCGTGCATAACAGTGGGACTCATCCCATGAGTGTAACTTCCAAACTACCTGTCATGAATTCCATAGTGAGCTCTTGTGACTGACCTCTTATCGTTATCTCAGCATGATTCACTGTAGCGACCTTACAGTTGGTAGAGGGTGCATATCCTTGCCAGTGTGCCAACCAATCCATGAGGGTATGCTCCACACTATTTGTCTTATGGGCTTTTAGGTCTCTTAAGATCCTACCCCACTTAAATAGGATTTTACTACTATGTTTTTTTATTAGTGCGGGTTTATTATTATTACTATTGTTATTATTATTGATATATTTATATTTTATTATAGGTAGTTTTGTTTTGTTTTGTTTACTTATGTATTTAATTATTTATTTATTGACTTTGAGGGTTAACTGGAGATCGAGGCGGTGTTCCTGCATGAGCAGTGTGCTCATGGTGAGCTCGAATAGGGATAGGTTTCTGAATGGTTATTTCATTGATCTGGCAGGAAGAGAGGAGTGCAAGATTTTGTTTTAGTCGTTATTATTATCCTCACGTATATACATTCGTTTGCATATATATTAAATTTTATATTGTGTATTCTTATTGGTGCATTATATTTGATATACATATAAGCATACATGCATAGGTATATAAATGCACGCAACCCATATGTATTTATTTTATTAAACACCCAACTTATCTTCTTTCATTCCATTATTGATCTGTGTTTGTATTGGAGCACACAATTTCACTCAATCAAGAACCAAATGAAAACCAGCGAATCACACCCAAACATAACTAGATTACAAACTTATATATTATACTATTAATCATTCTATTCGTGACTTATGCTAGGTCACTATAGGCTAAGCTATTCTACTCATGGGCACTACAATCATTCTAGGATTCTATTGATGTGACTGAGGAATGTAGGATTGCACATGTTTCCTCTTCCACCGATCGTGATGTCGTTCTTGATACATGACGATGACATCTTCTAGTAACCTTAGTAGAGTAATTGTTTCTTTTGTCTTTATGTACTCTCTTGAATTGGTTAGGAGGTCGTTTGACTCATCGAATCCTCGAATGGTCTGGTGCAGATGCTGCATGGTTCCAACTTTGCGTATCGTGTTGGTGTCCATCTTACTCTTGAACGACCAAGATGTGTTGGGCTAAGGTCATTGACACTATCGAAGGAAATAAATTAAGTTTTCAACAAAGAAGGAGGTAAGTGCAGAAATAACATAGAGGAGAGAGAAAACCTTTCAAAAATAGTTTTATACTTTTCAAAATATATTTTCAAGCTATAGGATGACTCTAAGGTTTCGTCCTATGGCCAAGTATGGCTTTGATACCACTCTATCAGGACCGCCTTCTGAGGGTCCACTTGTGCATCCCGTACCAATCCCTGGATCAGTAGTTGGTACGCACAACAGAATAGATCGAGATCCATACAACGATTATTTTTTTATAATCAATAAAAGTCTTAGAAACATGATCTACATTACATTGGATGTGGTCGGAGATGTCTACCCAAATAGATAAATCCTCAAAACAGCGAAGCAAAACGGCGCCATGCCCAACAGGCAGACTTGGGAAGTAAAACTAGACTTAATCATCATCCTCACACACTTCATCTCCTTTGTGTTTTGATAAACAACATATAAAGCAAGAGTGAGTACATAAGGTACTCCGCAAGCTCTAACACTACTCAAGGGGAGGTGTTTCACGCATTGGGGCTTGTAGCAATGTGACGCCCGGTTCTGAAAAATGAACCAAGCTAACGCATATGTGTGCCCAGGATGTTCATCACACATACACGAGTGCAATCACAAAAAAGTATACAGAAAATTACCACAGAACAAGATTAATTAACCAAATTTTATTACGCAAACCAGATTATCCTCAAATACAAGCTCTGTGAATATTAATGACAAGTTCAACTAATGCAGAGGAAATAAACTAATTAAGCAAACTAAACAGCTAGGCAGCATAAGCAATAGGGTATAGCGCAACTCCAATCAACACCACAGGCAAAGCTGACGGTAGACATGGCCTAGAACTCCGCATTCTCACCATTAAACTCCCAATATTGACCTGCAACTATTGGGGGGATTGCAAGAGTGAGTACATGTCGTACTCAGCAAGTGTGGAAAGTATGACATGTGGCTGATTCAAATGACGACAATAATAATGACTAAGTGCTGAAAAGTACATAAAAACATTTTAAAAGCAATAGATTATATGTATGTGAAGTAAACCCATCATAATCATAAGTAATATCATAATACCAGTCTGAATTCACTACCATCATCAATAATTCCATATTTCGCCATTGCCAATAACCATATTCAATACCAGAAATAAATCCATAACCAACCATAACCATTACCAAACCATAACCATCCCAAATACCAATTTCCCTCTAATCATGGAAGTTGTCCAGGTGCTCATAACCGGGAGCACGACTATCATGATAGTTTTATTAGACTCTGCAGAGTTTGTACCACTTTACCCACGTGTTCGTGATTTCATCACCTTTCGATGACTAGAACCTCTATTATGCCGTCTCACACTTCCGTCGGTGTGCGGCCAAGAGATCACAAAATAGCCTTTACAAAGGGATTACTAGCCTATTTAGACCCCACTGAGGTTTCACCGGTGGCGATGCCTCCAACTGAGCACATCTTCAACCAAGGGCCCCCTCTTGAGCCATTCGAATCCCAGGGTAGTCCTACCAATCATCAACAAACACAATCTGACTACCCCTTCCCCGAGCATCCTTAATGGTCCAAATAGCACTGGCAAAGCCCTAGGTAATCAGCTACGCCGCACCCATACTTGGCCTCGTGGTGGCACTGTAATCCTGGCTTATTCTCGCATGAACCGGTCCTTAAATCTAAAGCAAGCAAACCACCATAACATCCAACCCATCCACATACCAGGCTTTCTTAGATCACCCATTACCATACCGTATTGACCAGTTCACATTAACCAGAATATCATTAATGCATAATTAAATTGAGTGGTATAGTTGTTTCCCATCCCAGTTGATTAAGTGAAGTAAAAAGGTAAAAAGCCCTTCCCGACTCTCTACCATATATTCCAGGTGACAAGGGTGGTTAAACAATTCTAGTAAACTTCCTACCATAGGGTTCCCATAAAATTGACACAAGCATGCAGTTTTCAAACAAAACATTTATTTTAAAATAGGATCAATATGCTTCAAGGACACTTGCCTTGCTCTTGCTGTTTATTAGGGTCAAAGCCTTCAAACTCTTGGTGCTGTAGATCCTCCGCGGCACTTACTAGCGCAAATCCGTCTAATCCACAAAATAAACATACAAGACAAGAAACACAATCAAAGAGTGCACAAATATTACTCAATATGACATGACATGCATGATTGATGCAAATGCAAGGTAGAACTTGTTACTAGATTGCCTTTAATGGTAACTAACTAGTTCTAGTAGCTTTTAACAAGTTTATACATGTTTGGATTCGATTAGAACAAATTTTAGAATCAATTTGATGCAATTTAACCAGGAAGATCGGACTAGTCCGCTAGGGACCGGACCAGTCCGCACTCTGTGAGATCAGCGCATTAGGGTTTTCTAGATCGACGTGAATTCAGAGATTAAGGGTTGAATTCTCATAAGGAAAAGAGAATAGAAGGTATACCAGGTGTTTAGAACTCCAATGAATCAAGAAACTTGGAGGTAACACTTGGATCTTGATGATCTAGGGTTGGTGATGAACTTGGGGATGAATTGGTGGTGAAGAACGAAAACTTGGTGGAGATCTTGATCCTCTTTCGTTTCCTCCCCTTCTTCTTCTTGCTTGGGATCTTCTCCTCCCTCCTTGATGGTGGCTCCCCGCGAACTAGGGTTTGGGGTGGGTGGAAAAGTTGCAAATAGATGTCAATCCAAGGGGTGGGGCTGTTTATATAGAGGTGGAGGCTAGGGTTAGATAGATTTCGAGTTTTGGGATGAGTAGAGGTCGGTTTAGAGTCCCACATGTGCTCTAAAAGATTTAGGCACGACGTACCTAGGACCACTTAACATGAAACCCAAGAAACAAGTCGTAAAAAAAAGATCAACTCAGAGTCGTGAAATATCGGACAAGTCCGGAAAGGATCGGACTAGTCCGAATTCATCCAGAGAGAAAATCGGACAAGTCTGGCCAAAAATCGAACAAGTCCGACTTTGAACAGAGAGGAAAAATGGACAAGTCCGCTGGAACACCGGACTAGTCCAGAAAAGTCCAAGGACTTAGCAATTTTTCAAGGATTCATGGAATATCGGACTAGTCCGCACAAAATCGGACAAGTCCGAAAGTTCCCAGTGCCAAAAATCGGACTAGTCCGCAGCAAAAACGGACAAGTCTGATTTTAGTCAGAGAGAAATTGGACTAGTCCTCAGCGAAATCGGACTAGTCCGCACTTTCCTGCATTTTAAGTGCGGTTTTGTTCCAAATCAATTTTAAACTCGTTCCTCTTGATGTGGGTTAATGTTAAACATGTATATGAGTGTATGTAGGGCATGATGCATGAAAATGAGGGTGTTACAAACCTACCCCCCCTTAAAATGAATCTCGCCCTCGAGATTTGACGCGGAAGAGAAAAGATAGGGAAATTCCTTCTTGAGGTCATCCTCCAATTCCCACGTTGTTTCTTTTTCGGTGTGGTGCTTCCGTTGAACTTTACACCATCTAATAACCTTGTTCCTTGTGACTCTCTCCTTGGTTTCTAAGATTTTGATCGGTTGCTCGGCATAAGTCAAATCTTCCTCTAGTTCCAATTCTTCCATTGGCACTTGTTCTTCCGGTACTCTCAAGCACTTCTTGAGCTGGGAAACATGAAAGACATCATGGACGTCTGAAAGATGAGCTTGCATCTTCAACTTATACGCTACTTCTCCCCTTTTGTCCAAAATCTTGAATGGTCCAATATAACGAGGTGCTAGCTTTCCTCTTATGTTAAACCTCTTATGACCTCTCATCGGCGACACCTTGAGGTAATCAAAATCTCCCACTTCAAAGGCTAGTTTCCTTCTTCTATTGTCCGCATAGCCTTTTTGCCTTGATTGGGCAGCCCTCAAGTTTTCACGAATTATTTGGACTTACTTTTTGGCTTCTTGCAACACGTGCGGACCAAATACTTGAGTTTCTCCTGCCTCATTCCAGAATAAAGGTGTCCTACACTTCCTCCCATAAAGCGCTTCATACGGTGACATTTTCAAGCTTGCTTGGTAACTATTTTTGTATGAAAATTCCGCGTATGGCAAGCTTTTGTCCCAACTTTTCCCATGCTTTAAAGCGCAAGCTATTAACATGTCCTCCAAAATCTGATTGGTCCTCTCGGTTTGTCCATCTGTTTGAGGATGATATGCTGAACTAAAATTCAACCTCGTTCCCAAAGCTTCATGCAATTTTTGCCAAAATCTGGAAGTGAATTGAGAACCTCTATCTGAGACTATCTTCTTCGGGACTCCATGTCGACACACAATATGCTCCATGAATATTTTGGCCAATCGTGCACCTGTATACTTGGTCTTCACAGGGACAAAATGAGCTGACTTGGTTAAGCAATCCACAATTACCCAAATTGAGTCATACCCGGACTGAGTACGTGGTAACCCAACAATGAAGTCCATTCCAATTTCTTCCCACTTCCATTCCGGAATCTTCATCAGTTGCAATAATCCGGCTGGCCTTTGATGTTCCGCCTTGACTCGTTGGCACACATCACACAATGCTACGTATTCAGCTATGTCCTTCTTCATGCTATTCCACCAATAGAAAGTCTTCAAGTCTTTGTACATCTTTGTACAACCAGGGTAAATTGAGTATGGCGAGTCATATGCCTCCTTTAATATTGTCTCCCGAATATGCTTCACATCAGGCACGACAATCCTCTTTCCAAGCCATAAGGTACCATGTTCATCCTCGTCAAATCTAAATTCTCTCCCTTCCTCAATCCTTTCCTTGATTTCCTTGATCTCCTCATCCGTGGTTTGTGCTTCTCGAATTTCTTGCTCCAAGGTTGGGTTTAACTCCATCATCTCCATCTCATTCACAAATCCGAGGTTCAACCTTCCAAACTCCTTACATAACTCGAATGGTAACTCTCGAATCGTGAGTTGATGACTTACTCCTTTTCTACTCAAAGCATCGGCCACTACATTGGCTTTTCCCGGATGATAGTTGATCCCCAAATCATAATCTTTGATGAGCTCCAACCATCTTCGTTGCCTCAAGTTCAGATCCGTTTGTGTGAAAATATACTTCAAACTCTTATGATCCATATAAATTTCACACCTATGTCCAAGAATGTAGTGTCTCCAAATCTTCAATGCGTGTACCACGGCCGCGAGTTCCAAATCATGCGTGGGGTAATTCTGCTCATGTTTTTTCAATTGTCTTGATGCATAGGCGACCACTTGACCTTCCTGCATCAATACACATCCAATTCCTTGTCTCGATGCATTGCAATAGATATCGAAACTCTTGCTTACATCCGACAATACTAAAATTGGGGTTGTTGTCAACCTCTTCTTCAACTCCTCAAAACTTTCTTGACAAGCTTGAGTCCATTGGAATGCCTTTCCCTTCATTAGCAACTCCGTCATAGGCTTGGCTATCTTGGAGAAGTCCTTGATGAATCTACGGTAATATCCAACCATCCCAAGAAAACTCCTGATCTCCTTTACATTTTGCGAGGCCTCCCACTTCAACACATCTCTCCCTTTTCCGGGGTCGACCGATACTCCTCCTCCTGAGATTATATGACCCAAAAATGACACCTCTCTCAACCAAAACTGACACTTGTTGAGCTTGGCATACAATTGATGCTCCCTCAATTTCTGCAACGTAAGCCTCAAGTGTTCCTCATGTTCTTTCTCATCCTTCGAGTAGATCATAATGTCATCAATAAACACCATGATGAACTTATCCAAGTACTCCATGAAGACCTTATTCATGAGGTACATAAAGTAGGTAGGCGCATTTGTCAATCCAAAGGACATCACGGTGTACTCATAAGATCCATATCGTGTCCTAAAAGCTGTCTTGGGTATGTCCGATGGTCTAATCTTCATTTGAAAGTATCCTGACCTCAAATCAATCTTAGAGAAGACACAAGCACCCTTCATCTGATCAAACAAGTCTTCTATGCATGGCAAGGTGTACTTGTTCTTGATTTTTACCTCATTGAGAGCTCGGTAATCCACGCACATCCTTTAGGATCCATCCTTCTTGTCCACGAATAGAACGGGCGCTCCCCAAGGTGAAGAGCTTGGGCGAATAAAACCCTTCTCTAATTGCTCTTGAATTTGCTTCTTGAGCTCCGCTAATTCCATAGGTGGCGTCCTATACGGCCTCTTAGCTATAGGTGCAGTTCCAGGTATTAAATCAATAACAAACTCAATGTCTTGATCGGGTGGCATACCTGGCAACTCATCCGGAAAAACATCCAAAAATTCACACACCACCGGAGTCTCCTAAATTGTGGCACCGTCCATATGATTCAACTCCAATTGCTTCGGTGCGGTTTGATATGCTTCAAATTCTACGATGATCCCTTCTTCGTTGGTCAACTTCACCGTCTTCGTGGCGCACTCAATAACTCCGTTGTGCTTCCTCAACTAGTCCATACCAGGTATAATATCCAATCCTTGAGAATCCAAAACAATGAGGTTGGCGGAGAAGTCTACCCCCCTTATTCTAAGGCTTACTTTTGGACATAATATATTTGTCCTCATCTCTCCTCCAGGAGACTTAACCAATAGAGTAAACTTCATATAAGAGATAGGAAAACTATACTTGGCAACATACTTCGATGCAATGAATGAATGCGATGCTCCAGAATCAAATAACATAGTCGCGGGGTTGGAGTTGGCGAGAAACATACCAATGACCACGTCATCCGCTTGTTGAGCATCCTCCATAGAGACATGGTTCACGTTGCCACGAGCAAAATTCTGTTGTCCACAGCTTCCTTGTGGCGCTCCTCCATTGGGTCTCGGGTTTTGCCTCGGCGCATTGCTTCCTTGACCAAGGCCTGACTTAGGACATTGATGCGCAAAGTGTCCAGCTTCTCCACAAGTATAGCACTTCTTAACTCCACCAGAATTATTGGGACGAGCTTGGTTTTGAACATTTGCAGCAGGAAAATTAGCACGAGGCGCATAAGGCATCGGAGGCCTAGGTTCTTGGCACTAGCAAAGCCCTAATTAATCAGCTACGCCGCACCCATACTTGGCCTCGTGATGGCACTGTAATCCTGGCTTATTCTCGCATGAACCGGTCCTTAGATCTAAAGCAAGCAAACCACCATAACATCCAACCCATCCACATACCAGGCTTTCTTAGATCACCCATTACCATACCATATTGACCAGTTCACATTAACCAGAATATCATTAATGCATAATTAAATTGAGTGGTATAGTTGTTTCCCATCCCAGTTGATTAAGCGAAGCAAAAAGCTAAAAAACCCTTCCCGACTCTCTACCATATATTCCAGGTGACAAGGGTGGTTAAACAATTCTAGTAAACTTCCTACTATAGGGTTCCCATCAAATTGACACAAGCATGCAGTTTTCAAACAAAACATTTATTTTAAAACAGGATCAATATGCTTCAAGGACACTTGCCTTGCTCTTGCTGTTGATTAGGGTAAAAGCCTTCAAACTCTTGGTGCTGTAGATCCTCCGCGGCACTTACTAGCGCAAATCCATCTAATCCACAAAATAAACATACAAGACAAGAAACACAATCAAAGAGTGCACAAATATTACTCAATATGACATGACATGCATGATTGATGCAAATGCAAGGTAGAACTTGTTACTATATTGCCTTTAATGGTAACTAACTAGTTCTAATAGCTTTTAACAAGTTTATACAGGTTTGGATTCGATTAGAACAAATTTTAGAATCAATTTGATGCAATTTAACCAGGAAGATCGGACTAGTCCGCTAGGGACCGGACCAGTCCGCACTCTGTGAGATCAGCAGATTTGGGTTTTCTAGATCGACGTGAATTCGGAGATTAGGGGTTGAATTCTCGTAAGGAAAAGAGAATAGAAGGTATACCAGGTGTTTAGAACTCCAATTAATCAAGAAACTTGGAGGTAACACTTGGATCTTGATGATCTAGGGTTGGTGATGAACATGGGGATGAATTGGTGGTAAAGAACGAAAACTTGGTGGAGATCTGGATCCTCTTTCGTTTCCTCCCCTTCTTCATCTTGCTTGGGATCTTCTCCTCCCTCCTTGATGGTGGCTCCCCACGAACTAGGGTTTGGGGTGGGTGGAAAAGTTGCAAATAGATGTCAATCCAAGGGGTGGGGCTGTTTATATAGAGGTGGAGGCTAGGGTTAGATAGATTTCGAATTTTGGGATGAGTAGAAGTCGGTTTAGAGTCCCACATGGGCTCTAAAAGAGTTAGGCACGACGTACATAGGCCCACTTAACGTGAAACCCAAGAAACAAGTCATAAAACAAAAGATCAACTCGGAGTCATGAAATATCGGACAAGTCCGGAAAGGATCGGACTAGTCCGAATTCGTCCAGAGAGAAAATCGGACAAGTCTGGCCGAAAATCGAACAAGTCTGATGAGGACATCACTTATATGGATACAAACAACACTCCATTGAACATACAAGATGCAATCAATAGAGTTCATACACAACAATTAATTTCAGAGGTGAACTCGTTCTTATATATTTCCTTATATGTTTTTGAACATAAATTGCTACTTAATGATTTATTTGTGATTAGGATCCATTGAGAGGTTCAAGGAGTACTTGGAGGGAGTATTAGGGACGTGGAAGACCAGAGAATTCGTTCAAAGAAGATGGAAACCGAACCAAACTCCAAATCGTATCCAACTCGGAGTCCAGGAGCAGTACGCACTAAAACGGACGCCCAGGACGCATACGAACTCCGTTTTGGACGTTCTACATATGCACGTAAAGGGGAGAGGATAACCTTTCCAATGGCACCGGTCCCATGTCAAAATTCCTTCGGAGTCGTCGGTAATCGTCGAAACAAAATCAGGGTGCTGCGCCACCATATTGGGCCATTGGGCCTTGTATCAAGTCTAAGTCCATTATTTTCGTGTGTTAGGGTTAGGTCACGACCCCAACACCCCCTTGGACGTCCTCCTACCTATATATACTCCATAGTAGCCGCCATGAACAATGGGGTTTTGCTTAGATCAATAATATCGCCGTTCTTCGGTTTGTGAGACCCCAACTTCGCGATTTCAGATCGTGTCTACCTTGTTCTTGCTCATGTTCTCGATTGCACTTGCAGGGATTAGCCTTCTTGGCGAGGTCAATCGTGTGAAGCACGGTTGATAACCAACAGAGCGGTGGTGTAGTGATTGCAGGGGCTGTTCATGTTCTACTCGAGAGCCTCGGATCATCAACGTCGAGATCTCCACATCAATCGACCTATCCATTACCTTTCGGAAGATCAGGACCAATTTTCCTATCAATTGGTATCAGAGCCAAGATCATGCACATTATCATTGCACCTACAAATATGGTACAAAGTTTATTTGTTTGGGATCCTGGCTCAAGTGAATGTGCGCTCTTGTTTGGACAAGATCAAGATGGTGCGCTATGTCGTCCGCCACCTTGGCCTCCTCCTTTCATGCTTACAAGAAGATTTGCTGCTGTTGCACATATGGACCCACACATGATAGAAGATAAACTTGAGTCGAGGACGACTCCAATTCAAGAAGGGGAGGATGATGAGGACATCACTTCTATGGATACAAACAACACTCTATTGAATATACAAGATGCAATCAATAGAGTTCATACACAACAATTAATTTCAGAGGTGAACTCGTTCTTATATATTTCCTTATATGTTTTTGAACATAAATTGCTACTTAATGATTTATTTGTGATTAGGATCCATGGAGAGGTTCAAGGAGTACTTGGAGGGAGTATTAGGGACGTGGAAGACCAGAGAATTCATTCAAAGAAGATGGAAACCGAACCAAACTCCAAATCGTATCCAACTCGGAGTCTAGGAGCAGTACTTCAGATCGTGTCTTCTACGTTCTTGCTTGTGTTCTCGGTTGCACTTGCAGGGATTAGCCTTCTTGGCGAGGTCAATCGTGTGCAGCACGGTTGATAACCAACGGAGCGGTGGTGTAGTGATTGCAGGGGCTGTTCGTGTTCTACTCGAGAGCCTCGGATCATCAACGTCGAGATCTCCATCAATCGACTTACCCATTACCTTTTGGAAGATCGGGACTCATCCATCATCAATTCTCCTCATCAATTTTTCCTATCAATTGGTATCAGATTTCCAGGTTGCCCGTTAGGTAATTCATCTATCCATTACATTAGTTTTGTTTTTCATACCTAGAGTCCACAAAAAAGCCACAAAAAAACTTGCAGTTTAGTAGATCTGTTCATTACTTTGTCCAAACCATATTGAGCCTTTGCAACTTTGTTATTCAGTTTGGTTTTGTTGAGTTTGTGTCCGTGGTTGAGTCATATTGCTGGTTTAGAAAGTGTTTTTGGTCTTAGTTTGAGTTTTGCATTGTGTGATTCATCCTTTTGAATCACGTCATCACGTCCAGATTAAATTCGCCTCTGTCCAGTTCAGTATTTTCATCATATCTCGCTCATACGAACTCGGATTTTAGAGTTCTTGTACTTTCTGGAAAGCTTAAGAAGTTTTCTATAAATTTCTTATTCATCACTCTCCCATAAAATATAGTTATCGATGTCGAAATTGCATTAGATCTGAATCTGTTATTGATCTAGAAATTCTGAACAGTCTGTATTTCGGGGGCAATATCTCCTATTGTTCTTATCCAAAATAGATCTTCCATATACTTAAATTAAAGAGGAGAGATAGATATATAATACTTCTGTTCAAAGTTTTTAGATTTGGGGACTATAAAAGTGCTTAATTGTCCTTAGAACATTGAGCAGAAAATCTGTAACAGACATACGAGATATCTTTGAGTGTTTGCATTGTGTTCTTCTTTTGCAGCACATTCTGAAAAAAAAGGAAGAAAAAAGAAAAAGGCAAGTGCAAAAGAAGATACAAAAGCCGCACAAAAAAGGAGAAAAAAACAATAAAAAAAACAGAAGTGCTTGCATTCTTTGTGTCATCTAGTTTTGTCTCATGTCTTGCTAGCTTGAACTACTAGGAACACATTTAGGCCAGCAACTTTGACAAATACTTTGGACACTTATTCAACTTTACTATCTGATTTCATTGTTGCTAAACCTTGCTACATAGAAAGTGCCATCCAAGCTACACCTTACTCTTGAGCAGAATCGATACACCTTTGCAATCATCCCACGCTTCATTGGTTTCTTCATACCGGCCACCGTTTGCCACCTGCAGTGTCGGTGAGAACACTTGTAAGAGCGTGGTAAGACGCTTGAGAGTGTGTGATTCCACTTCCACTTTTCCATTATCCTTTGTAGTTGATAGGGATAACATATTTTTTTTGTGTTGTCTTCTGTTTGCTACTAACAATGTCAGGTAAAAGCAAGAATCATGCATTATATGCTGAGATGATGGACATGATGAAGACGGCGATAGAGTTGCTCACTAAAAATCAAACATCAACCAAGGATTCACATGACATTCAGACCACCTTTACAACACCTTCCACAAGAAGTAATTACATTCTCCCATCTCTTCCTTCTTATGATGGTTTTGGTTACGATGAATATATTGCTTGGGAAATAGAGTTGGATAAAATTTTTGGACAATGTCATATGTGTGAGAAAAGAAAGATTAGAAATGTTGCAAGTGCATTAGTAGGTTGTGCATTGACTTGGTGGAACAACTTAAGTGATTTAGAAAGACCTCGAACATGGAAAGATATGAAAATTTTTATGCGAGAAACTTTTTCTAATGTATCTAATTGTAAAGATGAAATACATGAACTTGAGAAGAATTTTCTTGTTGTACCTCCTCCTTTGCCTAACCTTTTGCAAGAACATGAACAAATAAATGGAGATGCAAATGAGAGTGAGGTGTTGAACAACTCTTCTGAATTTTTTGATGAATCAACTCATAATGCATTTGAATTTCTTGCTGAAAATGAGAGTAGTGTTAATGGACAATGCTCTACAGTTAACCACGGTATGACATTTTCAGATATGCTGAATTTTGCTACCAATCATACTATCGATGAGCAGCAACAAGATGAACCTTTTCATAATACAACTTTACCATTAGTTGATTTTCCCACTGATTCTTATAACAAAAATGAGTTGTGTGCTGATAATTATATTATACCTATGCTAGAACAACCAAATGAATTTGATACTTTATCACTCACTTGTGCTGAAATTAAGCATTTGATCCCAACTACATGTGAAAGGGATGAGCTGAAATTGTTATCTTCTCTAAATACTTTGGGCTATATTGAATTTGACACTCTTTGTGATCTAGATATCGTAGAGAAGATAATATTTTCTCAATCTGAATTGCCTTTGTTAAGTAGAAATATTTTTCATGCTATAGGCAAATATGAACATAGTGGTATGTTTATGGTGCATAAAGTTTACATATGTTCAAATGAGGAAGCTCCTTTTGTGCTGCAACAACATGGTCAAGTAAATGAATGTACTAACGCTAATAATGTCTTGTCAAGTTTTTCTAGTATGTTTTCCTTGCAGCAGGGACAACAAAAGCATTATTCACTGTGGTTGTGCATTATGGACAGCACTTACTCTACCTCCAATGCAAGCCTCTTTGCTGGACATACGAGCAAGCCGAGGACGGCTTGTCATAAAGAAGGGGAGAATGATGAGATCATGCACATTATTATTGCACCTACAAACATGACACAATATTTATTTGTTTGGGATCCTGGCTCAAGTGAATGTGCACTCTTATTTGATGGACAAGATCAAGATGGCGCACTATGTCGTCCACCACCTTGGCCTCCTCCATTCATGCATACAAGAAGATTTGATGGCGTTGCACATTTGGACCAACACATGAGAGGAGACGAACTTGAGTCGAGGACGACTCCGATTCAAGGAGGGGAGGATGATGAGGACATCACTTATATGGATACAAACAACACTCCATTGAACATACAAGATGCAATCAATAGAGTTCATACACAACAATTAATTTCAGAGGTGAACTCGTTCTTATATATTTCCTTATATGTTTTTGAACATAAATTGCTACTTAATGATTTATTTGTGATTAGGATCCATTGAGAGGTTCAAGGAGTACTTGGAGGGAGTATTAGGGACGTGGAAGACCAGAGAATTCGTTCAAAGAAGATGGAAACCGAACCAAACTCCAAATCGTATCCAACTCGGAGTCTAGGAGCAGTACGCACTAAAACGGACGCCCAGGACGCATACGAACTCCGTTTTGGACGTTCTACATATGCACGGAAAGGGGAGAGGATAACCTTTCCAATGGAACCGATCCCATGTCAAAATTCCTTCGGAGTCGTCGGGAATCGTCGAAACAAAATCAAATACAGAATCTGTCAGGGTGCTGCGCCACCATATTGGGCCATTGGGCCTTGTATCAAGTCTAAGTCCCTTATTTTCGTGTGTTAGGGTTAGGTCACGATCTCAACACCCCCTTGGACGTCCTCCCACCTATATACACTCCATAGTAGCCGCCATGAACAATGGGGTTTTGCTTAGATCAATAATATCGCCGTTCTTCGGTTTGTGAGACCCCAACTTCGCGATTTCAGATCGTGTCTACCTTGTTCTTGCTCGTGTTCTCGATTGCACTTGCAGGGATTATCCTTCTTAGCGAGGTCAATCGTGTGAAGCACGGTTGATAACCAACGGAGCGGTGGTGTAATGATTGCAGGGGCTGTTCGCGTTCTACTCGAGAGCCTCGGATCATCAACGTCGAGATCTCCACATCAATCGACCTATCCATTACCTTTCGGAAGATCGGGACCAATTTTCCTATCAAAGTCCGACTTTGAACAGAGAGGAAAAATGGACAAGTCCGCTGGAACACCGAACTAGTCCAGAGAAGTCCAAGGACTTAGCAATTTTTCAAGGATTCATGGAATATCAGACTAGTCCGCACAAAATCGGACAAGTCTGAAAGTTTCCAGTGCCAAAAATTGGACTAGTCCGCAGCAAAAACGGACAAGTCTGATTTTAGTCAGAGAGAAATCGGACTAGTCCTCAGCAAAATCGGACTAGCCCGCACTTTCCTGCGTTTTAAGTGCGGTTTTGTTCCAAATCAATTTTAAACTCGTTCCTTCTGATGTGGGTTAATGTTAAACATGTATATGAGTGTATGTAGGGCATGATGCATGAAAATGAGGGTGTTACAAGCAAGGAGAGGCCATACAGCTTAGTTTTGCCGAAAAGCATTTTATGTAAGGCTCTCTTAGAAAGAGTTTTGCAATAAGAGGGAGAAGTAGGTGAATTAGTATAATTATAGTTGGCAGACTCTGGGGGAGTTTCAGACTGTCTCGCCAGTTCCCTCACTTTTAGATGAGTCTTCAGATCCAAGGCCCTTACGGCTCTGGCACGCATGCCAACTCTTTTTCCCAAAACACGGCGGCCTCGACCACCCACACAAACACACTTCAAGGAGATGCACTAATGCTAATTAAAAGGAGCCCAGAGCATAGTGTGCCAAGACTGTGACAACAGCTATCCGGATAGATTAAGACTCCACAGAGTTTGTACACTTTACCCACAGGCCATGCACACCTAGCAAGGGTATGACATGATGCTCATCTCATCTTCCCCGAGTAACCCCACAATCACATCTTGGCCCGACGCAGGGGCTATTCGGGCAATTCCTACCCAGCTAGACATCAGACGACCTTCGGTGTCTATGGCATTTTCTAGTCCACTGTGCCCTCCATGGCTCTCCAGGTTTTCTCTTGAGGTAGTTACCAGAATGGTTGGGCGAGTCCCGCCCACAAAGGTTTTTGGTTGTACGAAATCACTATGTTGAGGTCAAATGAATCGATCCTTATATTGGTGAGGCGGCTCCATCCGTCCTTGGCAAAAGGACTAGTTCGGAACACACAGCATCGAACTAAACTGAAGTACTCCGCATAAGGCCAGTCCAAAAATCATGGTCATCGGACTATTACTGAAGCACTCAGCACCGATCGGTGGATGACAACGAATACGTAGCCACAACTAGTATACCTCTTAGGGAGCCCGCGACATTCCATCGTCATACCCGCCTCGACCGCCCTCCCTCTTCACATATACAATTCATTAATCACTCACCCATATCCTAACTCACACCACCAAACACCTTTTAACACATTTCACAATCATGTATATAGTGTGTAGTGGTTCGCGATGCGAACATCGCAGAGGTTCCTAAGCATAGTACTAACAAGGAGGTGCTCACATCGCTGTTATAGCACAGTGATGAAGCTGTTAGGTTGTCAAGGGGTTGTGTTGTCAAGGTCAAGGAGAGGATTGTGATAGTCACTGCTATTATCGTAACTGATGTAGTGTCTTGTTTCAAGCCATTAATAGCGAGTAATTATCATGTTACTGTTTATCATTGGCTAGTAGCTAACACTGATACTCAGTTATCGACATAGTTCATGCTATTAAATTTTAAGTGGTTCATAACATAGCAATGTTTTAAAATAGTCACACAGTTATGCAATCAAAACAAGCATGTCGGAGTTTGGTTCCGGCAATTCCCCCAGTACTACCATTTGCAGCCCGTGGAGTTTCTTAGTTCGGTTAGGGTCGCGTGGAGATTCAGAACAATATGGTGACTTGACACGAGGATTTACATGGTTCGGGCCGCCTGAGTGTAATACCCTACTCCACGGGTGTGTTGTTGTTGTTGTATTGAGTGTATGAGCCAGAGAGAGCCCCTTGAGCGCGTGAGTCTGCCTCTAGCCAGTCTCTCGCCCGTCTCGGGTCTGGAGTCCGACCCTCCCCGTGTATCACTCGGAAAGTCCTTTTATATACAAGGGCTGACCGTTACATCGTTAGTCTGGCCCGACATATGGCCCTGGCGGTTACTGATGCCTAATACATAGTTTAATGTACTTAATTCCCCTAAATAGCGTGGTAACATGCCTTAATAGTGGCGTTACTAGTATTAAGGGTCCTCTGATCGTGTGTTATTAAGATAGCATTAATGACACATAATCAGGTCTTGAAGCCTTTAATGTCCCTTGAAGGTCCGAGCCGTTGGAGGTCCACCAATCTGCCTGTTGAGGTTGAAGGTCTGGCGGTTGGATGCGTGGCAGCTTCGGAGCTTACTGTCTTGGACGAGTAGGTCCGGTGCCGTGGTACACGTGTCAGTACTGGAGCTTCCCTCTGTCGGGGTTAGATCCGGGGGTGCCACACAGGTATCCAGTCCGGAGCATTCCCATGTAGGGATTGTAGCTTCGGTTTTATGATACACGTGGCGGCATTGGAACTAACCACAGAGGGAGGCAGGTCTGATTACGAGCAACACGTGGTGCCTTCGGAGGTCTTCAACTCAGATAGGTGGAGTTCCTTTGCACTCTTTGCAGTTCCAAAGGGTATTCGGTACGTAGGGTACCGATAGTGGCCCCCTGGCCCACCTCTGGGAGAGACCCTCTGGATTAAGTCATTCTGCCGGAGGTGGGTCCATCTTTCGATTTTTGCGCCATGTCTTCAAGGGCTTTTGGATGTGCCATTGAGGTGATAGTTCGTAGTTAAACCATCGTCGTGTGGCATCTTCTGTATATGGCAGGTGAGATTTGCTCGTGCGGATCTCACGCAATTGAAGGTCGTCGGTTCCCAATACAAAAATCGTATCGGTTCCACGCGCGCTGTCAGACCGTCGCCCTTGGGTTTCCCGCCGCTCATCATGGAAATGGTTGGCCTTGGGTAATGGACTCGACTTTAATTTTTGGGTGGCCTAGGGCCCCTTTGTCATTGGCAGGGTGTACTTTTTGAAATGTATCCTTGGCCCTTTTGCGGTTTCCATCCAAGCGTTGCAGGGCTTACTTAAGAAGGAAAGCGCGCATGGTTTGGGGATTCCTTACGCCTTAGTTTGAACTTGCGCTCGAATCCTCCAAACTTTCGCTTGCTTTTTCTCTCTCGCCCTGCCGTGCTGCGATGGAGTTGGGACTCCGCAAGAGCCATATCACAAGTGATGACGATTTGAAGAAGGTCCGGATCTACATGGGGTGGTCCAGCGACTCCTTCAACCATCTGGTCCGCATTGGCAAGCTCCCATTCAAGAAGAAGTGTGGCGGCGACATGGTGTACTTCTCTGCGTACGCCATGGTGGGGTTGATCCCACCTTTCTCAACTTTCCTCTTGATGCTTTTAGACTTCTATGGTCTGCAGTTATACCACCTTGGCCCCCACTCTATTCTTCTTGTGTCAACATTCGTCCACTTCTGTGAGATGTGGTTGGGTATTCCCTCCTGCGTCGAGCTTTTCTGTACCTTCTTCACCATCCACACCACCGGCAAGAGTTCTGAGTATCTTGGCTTCTACTATTTTGTGAGGCGCAAGAAATGCCCCTACAAGTACTTGAGGTCATTTCCTTCCGGCAAGTGGGATGACTGGAAGAAGGATTGGATTATCGTCATGGCAGAGGAGCACGATAAGTTGGAGCTGCCTGAAGGTCTTCCCAATGTTGACACTGACGCATGGAGTGTGGCTCTGGTGCTGTCTGAGGCCTTCAACCCTGTCTTGACCAGGATCCGCGAGTGTGTGGAAGGAGGGGTGACCCCCTAGATGGTCTTTTGCAACTTCCTGGTCAACAGGTGGGCTCTGCTGAAGAAGAGGGAGAAGCTCGCCTGGGCCCTCAAGAGCGTGATGGATGATGACCAGATTGAAACCGGTCTAAAGTCCAATTTGGACGGCGCTGCTTTGTTGCTTCATCTCAAGAAGTTCCAACATTGCATTCACGTTGAGGGTGATGACTTAACTCCGCCGGCGGCTTTCCTCCTTCTGAACAAGGAGGCAGAGTTCAACAGGGAGCTCCGGAGGAGCATGCTAGTGCTTGACGACCTCGGTGAGGTAGAGAGGCGTCCGACCACCAGATTGGTGATCCCCAGAGCTTCTGAGGGTGGCCCTGCTTCCGCCCCAAGACAAAGAGCTGAAGTCATAGGCAAGGGCAAAGAGTTGGCTGAGCCCTCCAACCAAAAGAGGAAGTTGAAGCACTCTAACGGGAGGCCCGTTAGACCTGCTCCTTCCACACTAGCTCCTTCTCCCTAGCAGGGGAGGTCTTCGACGGCGATGCCAACTCAGCACCAGCGTCTCCCCGGAATGTCAGCTCCGCCCGGGTGACTCCGGCGCCGGGGCCAGCTAAGGGCTCTAGGTCCAAGGGTCCTTCCCAGTCAAAGAAGGCCCCAACCAAGATGTCGCTGACGGCGGCAACAAGCTCCGAAGAGCCTTCCATAGTTACTACCCCAGTTGCGACTGGGTCGGGCTTTGAGCGTCCGGCGAAGAGGTTCGGCACTAGCTGGAGCAGAGGCCTTCCAAGGTAAATTTGGTTTTTTACCTCAGTTTGTTATTTTTGTTGTAACCATATTTTGAGTTTCTTTGTCCTTCATCAACAGGGTATCCAAAAAAGGGGTTGAAGCTCCGGTTCCTGTAACAGTAGCTGATTTTGTACAGGCGGAAGCTCCAGCTCCAATTCCAGCACCGCCCCAGGTAGTGGCTGAGGTCACGGTAGCTCCGACTCCAGCTGTTGTGGTTCTGGACCTCGACTCATCTCCCAAAGCTCTCGTGGTAGCGCCAGACCATGAGAATGAAGATATACCAATGGCACCAGCTCTGGAGGCTAAAGCTCCGGTTTTGGATGTTGTGATGATGTACGCTCCAGCCTCAGAGCCAGAGGTAGCTGCAGTTCTGGCCTTCCAACCGGTTGTTACTGAAGCCCCGACGGCGGAGGCGGCGGTTGATGATGTTCCGGTGCCTGAGCCGGTTGTGGAGGAAGCACCAGCGTTAGGGCCAGTGATGGCCTCAGCTCCGGCTGGGTCTTCACTACCTGCCCGGAGGTGGTAGTTCCGGAGATACCCGTTCCTGAGCGAGGGTGTGACGCCCGGTTCCGAAAAACTGAACCAAGCTAATGCATATGTGTGCCCAGGATGTTCATCACACATACACGAGTGCAATCACAAAAGAGTATACAGAAAATTACCACAAGACAAGATTAATTAACCAAATTTTATTACACAAACCAGATTATCCTCGAATACAAGCTCTAATGAATATTAATGACAAGTTCAACTAATGCAGCGGAAATAAACTAATTAAGCAACTAAGCAACTATGCAGCATAAGCAATAGGGTATATATACGTAGCTCCAATCAACACCACAGGCAAAGCTGACGGTAGACACGGCCTAGAACTCCGCATTATCGCCATTAAACTCCCAATCCTGACCTGCAACTGTTGGGGTGGGGAATTGCAAGAGTGAGTACATGTCGTACTCAGCAAGTGTGGAAAGTATGACATGTGGCTTATTCAAACGACGACAATAATAATGGCTAAGTGCTGAAAAGTACAGTAAAACATTTGAAAAGCAATATATCTTATGTATGTGAAGTAAAACCATCATAATCAAAAATAATATCATAATACCAAATCTGAATTCATTACCATCATCAATAATTCCAGATTTCACCATCGTCAATAACCAGATTCAATACCAGAAATTAATCCGTAACCATCCGTAACCATTACCAGACTATAACCATTACCAAACCATAACCATTACCAAACCATAACCATCCCAAATTCCAATTTGCCTCTAATCATGGAAGTTGTCCAGGTGCTCATAACCGGGAGCACGGCTATCATGATAGTTTTAATTAACACTCTGCAGAGTTTGTACCTCTTTACCCACGTGTTCGTGATTTCATCACCCTTCGGGGACTAAGAACCTCCCTTATGCCCATGACCCGTCGGTCACATTACACACTTCCGTTGGTGTGTGGCCAAGAGATCACAAAATAGCCTTTACAAAGGGATTACTAGCCTATTTAGACCCCACTGAGGTTTCACCGGTGGCGATGCCTCCAACTGAGCACATCTTCAACCAAGGGCCCCCTCTTGAGCCATTCGGATCCCAGGGTAGTCCCACCAATCATCAACAAACCCAATCTGACTACCCCTTCCCCGAGCATCCACAATGGTCCAAATAGCACTAGCAAAGCCCTAATTAATCAGCTACGCCGCACCCATACTTGGCCTCGTGGTGGCACTGTAGTCCTGGCTTATTCTCGCATGAACCGGTCCTTAGATCTAAAGCAAGCAAACCACCATAACATCCAACCCATCCACATACCAGGCTTGCTTAGGTCATCCATTACCATACCATGTTTAACCAGTTCATGTTAACCATAATCTCATCCATGCATAATTAAATTGAGTGATATAGTTATTCCCATCCCAGTTGTTTAAGCGAAGCAAAAAGGTAAAAACCCTTCCCGACTTTGTACCATAAATTCCAGGTGACAAGGGTGGTTTAGCAAATCTAGTAAACTTCCTACCATATGATTCCCATCCAATTGACACAACATGCAGTTTTACAAACAAAACATTTATTTTAAAATAGGATCAATATGCTTCAAGGACACTTGCCTTGCTCTTGCTGTAGATTAGGGTCAAAGCCTTCAAACTCTTGATGTTGTAGATCCTCCGTGGCACTCTCTAGCGCAAATCCGTCTAATCCACACAATAAACATACAAGACGAGAAACACAATCAAAGAGTGCACAAATATTACTCAATATGTCATGACCTGCATGATTGATGCAAATGCAAGGTAGAACTTGTTACTAGATTGCTTTTAATGATCACTAACTAGCTGTAATAGATTTTAACAAGTTTATACAGGTTTGGGGTCGATTAGATCAAATTTCAGAATTAATTCAACACAATTTAACCAGAAAGATCAGACTAGTCCGCTGGGGGCCGGACAAGTCCGCACTTGACGAGATCAACAAATTAGGGTTTTCTAGATCGACGTAAATTCGGAGATTAGGGGTTGAATTCACATAAGGAAAAGAGAATAGAAGGTATACCAGGTGTTTAGAACTCCAATGAACCAATAAACTTGGAGGTAGCACTTGGATCTTGATGATCTAGGGTTGGTGATGAACTTGGAGATGAATTGGTGGTGAAGGACGAAACTTGGTGGAGATCTTGATCCTCCTTCGTTTCCTCCTCTTCTTCTTCTTGTTTGGGATCTTCTCCTCCCTCCTTGATGGTGGCTCCCCACGAACTAGGGTTTGGGTGGGTGGAAAAGTGGCAAATAGATGTCCAACCAAGGGGTGGGGTTGTTTATATAGGGGTGGAGGCTAGGGTTAGATGGATTTCGAGTTTTGGGATGAGTAGAGGCCGGTTTAGAGTCCCACATGGGCTCTAAAAGAGTTGGGCACGACGTCCCTAGGCCCACTTGACGTGAAACCCAAGAAACAAGTCGTAAAACAAAAGGTCAATCTCGGAGTCACGAAATATCGGACAAGTCCGGACAGGACCGGACTAGTCCGAAGTCGTCCAGAGAGAAAATCGGACAAGTCTGGCCTAAAATCGGACAAGTCCGATCTTAGTCAGAAAGGAAAACGGATAAGTCCGCTGGGACACCGGACTAGTCCGGAAAAGTCCAGGGACTTAGCAAATTTTCAAGGATTCATGGAATACCGGACTAGTCTGCACAAGATCCGACAAGTACGAAGTTTTCCAGGGGCAAATATCGGACTAATACGCAGCAAAAATGGACAAGTCCATTTTTAGACAGAGAGAAATCGGACTAGTCCTCAGCAAAACCGGACTAGTCCGCACTTTCCTACATTTTTAAGTGCGGTTTTGTTCCAAATCAATTTTAAACTTGTTCCTCTTGTTATGGGTTAATGTTAAACATGTATATGAGTGCATGTAGGGCATGATGCATGAAAATGAGGGTGTTACAAACCTACCCCCCTTAAAATGAATCTCGCCCTCGAGATTCGACGCGGAAGAGAAGAGATAGGGAAATTCCTTCTTGAGATCATCCTCTAACTCCCAAGTTGCTTCTTTTTCGGTATGGTGCTTCCATTGGACTTTACACCATCGAATCGCCTTGTTCCTTGTGACTCTCTCCTTGGTTTCCAAGATCTTATCCGGTTGCTCGACATAAGTCAAATCTCCCTCTAGCTTCAATTCTTCCATTGGAACCTTTTCTTCCGGTACCCTCAAGCACTTCTTGAGCTGGGAAACATGAAACACATCATGTACATCTGAAAGATGAGCTGGCATCTCCAACTTATATGCTACTTCCCCTCTTTTGTCCAAAATCTTGAATGGTCCAATATAACGAGGTGCGAGCTTGCCTCTTATGTTAAACCTCTTATGACCTCTCATTAGTGACACCTTGAGGTAAACAAAATCTCCTATTTCAAAGGCTAATTTCCTTCTCCTATTATCCGCATAGCCTTTTTGTCTTGATTGGGCAGCCCTCAAGTTTCCACGAATTATTTGGACTTGCTTTTCGGCTTCTTGTAACACATCCGGACCAAATACTTGAGTTTCTCCTGGCTCATTCCAGAATAAAGGTGTCCTACACTTCCTCCCATAAAGTGCTTCATATGGTGACATTTTCAAGATTGCTTGGTAACTATTGTTGTATGAAAATTCTGCATATGGCAAGCTTTTGTCCCAACTTTTCCCATGCTTTAAAGCACAAGCTCTTAACATGTCCTCCAAGATCTGATTGGTCCTCTCGGTTTGTCCATCCGTTTGAGGATGATATGATGAACTAAAATTCAACCTCGTTCCCAAAGCTTCATGCAATTTTTGCCAAAACCTGGAGGTAAATTGAGAACCTCTATCCGAGACTATCTTCTTAGGGACTCCATGTCGACACACAATATGCTCCATGTATATTTCGGCCAATCGTGCACCTGTATACTTGGTCTTCACAGGGACAAAATGAGCTGACTTTGTTAAGCGATCCACAATTACCCAAATTGAGTCATACCCGGACTGAGTACGCGGTAACCCAACTATGAAGTCCATACCAATTTCTTCCCACTTCCATTCCGGAATCTTCAACGGTTGCAATAATCCGGCTGGCCTTTGATGTTCCGCCTTGACTCGTTGGCACACATCACATAATGCTACATATTCAGCTATGTCCTTTTTCATGCTATCCCACCAATAGCAAGTCTTCAAGTCTTTGTACATCTTCGTACAACCTGGGTGAATCGAGTAAGGCGAGTCATGTGCCTCCTTTAATATTGTCTCCCGAATATGCTTTACATTAGGCACAACGATCCTCTTTCCAAGCCATAAGGTACCATGTTCATCCTTGTCAAATCTGAACTCTCTCCCTTCTTCGGTTCTTTCCTTGATTTCCTTGATCTCCTCATCTGTGGTTTGTGCCTCTCGAATTTCTTGCTCCAAGGTTGGGTTTAACTCCATCATCTCCATCTCGTTTACAAACCCAAGGTTCAACCGTTCAAACTCCTTGCATAACTCGGACGGTAACTCTCGAACTGTAAGTTGATGACTTACTCCTTTTCTACTCAAGGCGTCGGCCACTACATTGGCTTTTCCCGGATGATAGTTGATCCCCAAATCATAATCTTTGATGAGCTCCAACCATATTCTTTGCCTCAAGTTCAGATCCGTTTGTGTGAAAATATACTTCAAACTCTTATGATCCGTGTAAATTTCACACCTATGTCCAAGAATATAGTGTCTCCAAATCTTCAATGCATGTACCACGGCTGCTAGTTCAAGATCATGCGTGGGGTAATTCTGCTCATGTTTCTTCAATTGTCTTGACGCCTAGGCGACCACTTGACCTTCTTGCATCAATACACATCCAAGCCCTTGTCTTGATGCATCGCAATAAATGTCAAAACTCTTGCTTACATCCGGCAATACCAAAACTGGGGCTGTTGTCAACCTCTTCTTTAACTCCTCAAAGCTATCCTGACAAGCTTGAGTCCATCGGAAGGCCTTCCCTTTCATGAGTAATTCGGTCATAGGCTTGGCTATTTTGGAAAAATCCTTGATAAACCGACGGTAATATCCAGCCATCCCAAGAAAACTCCTTATTTCCTTGACGTTTTGCGGTGGTTCCCACTTCAACACGTCCCTCACTTTTCCGGGGTCAACCGATACTCCTCCTCCTGAGATGATATGACCCAAAAATGGCACCTCTTTCAACCAAAACTGACACTTGTTGAACTTGGCATACAATTGATGCTCCCTCAATTTCTGCAGCGTAAGCCCCAAGTGTTCCTCATGTTCCTTCTCATCCTTCGAGTAGATCATAATATCATCAATAAACACCACAACGAACTTATCTAAGTACTCCATGAAGACTTTATTCATGAGGTACATAAAGTAGGCAGGTGCATTTGTCAATCCAAAAGACATCACAGTGTACTCATAAGATCCATACCGTGTCCTAAAAGCTGTCTTGGGTATGTCCTATGGTATAATCTTCATTTGAAAGTAACCTGACCTCAAATCAATCTTGGAAAACACACAGGCACCTTTCATCTGATCAAACAAATCCTCTATACGGGGCAAGGTATACTTGTTCTTGATTGTTACCTCGTTGAGAGCTCGGTAATCCACGCACATCCTTTGGGATCCGTCCTTCTTGTCCACAAATAGAACAGGCGCTCCCCAAGGTGAAGAGCTAGGGCGAATAAAACCCTTTTCTAATTGCTCCCGAATTTGTTTCTTGAGCTCCGCTAATTCCATAGGAGGCATCCTATATGGCCTCTTAGCTATAGGTGCAGTTCCAGGTATTAAATCAATAACAAACTCAATGTCTCGATCGGGTGGCATACCTGGCAACTCATCTGGAAACACATCCAAAAATTCGCACACTACCGGAATCTCCTCAATTGCGGCACCGTCCATATGATTCAATTCCATTTGCTTCGGTGCGGTTTGAGATGCTTCAAATTCTATGGTGATCCCTTCTTCATTGGTCAACTTCACCATCTTCGTGGCACACTCAATAACTCCATTGTGCTTCCTCAACCAGTCCATACCAAGTATAATATCCAACCCTTGAGAATCTAAAACAATGAGGTTGGCGGAGAAGTCTACCCCCCTTATTCTAAGGCTTACTTTTGGACATACTATATTTGTCCTCATCTCTCCTCCAGGAGACTTAACCAACAGAGTGAACTTCATATGAGAGATAGGAAAACTATACTTGGCAACATACTTTGATGCAATGAATGAATGCGATGCTCCAGAATCAAATAACATAGTCGCGGGGTTGGAGTTGGCGAGAAACATACCAATGACCACGTCATCCGCTTGTTGAGCATCCTCCGTAGAGACATGGTTCACGTTGCCACGAGCAAAATTCTGCTGTCCACGGCTTCCTTGTGGCTGTCCCCCGTTGGGTCTTGGGTTTTGCCTCGGTGCATTGCTTCCTTGACCAAGGCCCGACTTAGGACATTGATGTGCAAAGTGTCCAGCTTCTCCACAAGTATAGCACTTCTTAACTCCACCAGAATTATTGGGACGAGCTTGGTTTTGAACATTGGCTCCAGGAAAATCAGCACGAGGTGCATAAGGCATCGGAGGCCTAGGTGCTTGCATGACAGGGCGCTGCTGCACAAACTAAGTTGGGCGCGGTGCATAACCAGGGCGCTGAGCAGGAATAGAGGAGCTGTAATGAGGCGCATTGGGCGGCGCAAAGCGAGGGCGCACATTACTTCCTTGTTGCTGTCCTTGATATGGCGCCTTCCTCTTGATTTCTTGCTCTATCTCACGGATCTTGTTCTCAACCACAATTGCTTTGTCCACAAGCTTCTGAAAATTGACATAATCACAGTTGAGCAATTGCACTTGGATCGTATTGTTCAATCCCCTCATGAACAAGTATTGCTTCCGGCTGTCCCGGCTAACATCCTCAGGCGCATATCTTGAGAGTTGAGTGAACTTATTGAGATATTCACTCACGCTTGATTTTCCTTGTCTCAAGTTCTCAAATTCTTGCCTCTTCAAGATCATAACACCTTCCGGCACATAATGAGAACGGAAACTCTCCTTGAATTCCGCCCAGGTAATTCTCTCTTGGTTCTCATGAGCATTGCAATAAGAATCCCACCAATCTGCAGCTGCTCCAACGAGTTGATGAGAAGCAAATAGCACCTTCTCCCGGTCACTGCATTGGACAATGGCTAGCTTCTTCTCCACGGACTTGAGCCAATCATCCGCATCCATAGGGTCTGCGGCTTGAGCAAAGGTTGGCGGCCTAGTCCTCATAAACTCTCCCAATCGGTTATGAGGAGGCGGGGGTGGCAGTGGAGGCATGTGGGGCTGATTGTTGATATTGCCAGCCTGCAGCTGTCCCATGGTTTGTATCATGGTCTGCATGAGCTGGTTTTGCATGGCCAATAGCTGCTCGATGTTGATACCTCCTTGAGTAGATCCTTGCCCATTGTTGTTCTGAGGCACTCCATTGTTCTCCTCTTCATCATTGCCATCCCTCTGGTTGCGAGTCCTCACCATCTGAAGAAAAGCAGTAGGTAAGAATTAGAAAACGTCCCCAACTATATGCATCAAGGGATATGAAACTAAACAACTAGCTACACTAGCCTAGGTGGACATGGCAATGCTAAAGCATCCCAAAATCCTCTATTAAGCACACAAGCGACCAATATATATAGCAAACAGCACTCCAAGCAAAAACACATCGATTCCTGAGTGCTCCTATGGCTATAAAGTGTCCATTCTATCTAGGCTGCATCCTACGGTCAACCTGTGGCTCTGATACCAATCTGTAACGCCCGGTTCCGAAAAACTGAACCAAGCTAACGCATATGTGTGCCCAGGATGTTCATCACACATACACGAGTGCAATCACAAAAGAGTATACAGAAAATTACCACAAGACAAGATTAATTAACCAAATTTTATTACACAAACCAGATTATCCTCGAATACAAGCTCTAATGAATATTAATGACAAGTTCAACTAATGCAGCGGAAATAAACTAATTAAGCAACTAAGCAACTATGCAGCATAAGCAATAGGGTATATATACGTAGCTCCAATCAACACCACAGGCAAAGCTGACGGTAGACATGGCCTAGAACTCCGCATTATCGCCATTAAACTCCCAATCCTGACCTGCAACTGTTGGGGTGGGGAATTGCAAGAGTGAGTACATGTCGTACTCAGCAAGTGTGGAAAGTATGACATGTGGCTTATTCAAACGACGACAATAATAATGGCTAAGTGCTGAAAAGTACAATAAAACATTTGAAAAGCAATATATCTTATGTATGTGAAGTAAAACCATCATAATCAAAAATAATATCATAATACCAAATCTGAATTCATTACCATCATCAATAATTCCAGATTTCACCATCGTCAATAACCAGATTCAATACCAGAAATTAATCCGTAACCATCCGTAACCATTACCAGACCATAACCATTACCAAACCATAACCATTACCAAACCATAACCATCCCAAATTCCAATTTGCCTCTAATCATGGAAGTTGTCCAGGTGCTCATAACCGGGAGCACGGCTATCATGATAGTTTTAATTAACACTCTGCAGAGTTTGTACCTCTTTACCCATGTGTTCGTGATTTCATCACCCTTCGGCGACTAAGAACCTCCCTTATGCCCATGACCCGTTGGTCACATTACACACTTCCGTTGGTGTGTGGCCAAGAGATCACAAAATAGCCTTTACAAAGGGATTACTAGCCTATTTAGACCCCACTGAGGTTTCACCGGTGGCGATGCCTCCAACTGAGCACATCTTCAACCAAGGGCCCCCTCTTGAGCCAATCGGATCCCAGGGTAGTCCCACCAATCATCAACAAACCAATCTGACTACCCCTTACCCGAGCATCCACAATGGTCCAAACAGCACTAGCAAAGCCCTAATTAATCAGCTACGCCGCACCCATACTTGGCCTCGTGGTGGCACTGTAGTCCTGGCTTATTCTCGCATGAACCGGTCCTTAGATCTAAAGTAAGCAAACCACCATAACATCCAACCCATCCACATACCAGGCTTGCTTAGATCATCCATTACCATACCATGTTTAACCAGTTCATGTTAACCATAATCTCATCCATGCATAATTAAATTGAGTGATATAGTTATTCCCATCCCAGTTGTTTAAGTGAAGCAAAAAGGTAAAAACCCTTCCCGACTTTGTACCATAAATTCCAGGTGACAAGGGTGGTTTAGCAAATCTAGTAAACTTCCTACCATAGGATTCCCATCCAATTGACACAGCATGCAGTTTTACAAACAAAACATTTATTTTAAAATAGGATCAATATGCTTCAAGGACACTTGCCTTGCTCTTGCTGTAGATTAGGGTCAAAGCCTTCAAACTCTTGATGTTGTAGATCCTCCGTGGCACTCTCTAGCGCAAATCCGTCTAATCCACACAATAAACATACAAGACGAGAAACACAATCAAAGAGTGCACAAATATTACTCAATATGTCATGACCTGCATGATTGATGCAAATGCAAGGTAGAACTTGTTACTAGATTGCTTTTAATGATCACTAACTAGCTGTAATAGATTTTAACAAGTTTATACAGGTTTGGGGTCGATTAGATCAAATTTCAGAATTAATTCAACACAATTTAATCAGAAAGATCGGACTAGTCCGCTGGGGGCCGGACAAGTCGGCACTTGACGAGATCAACAGATTAGGGTTTTCTAGATCGACGTAAATTCGGAGATTAGGGGTTGAATTCACATAAGGAAAAGAGAATAGAAGGTATACCAGGTGTTTAGAACTCCAATGAACCAAGAAACTTGGAGGTAGCACTTGGATCTTGATGATCTAGGGTTGGTGATGAACTTGGAGATGAATTGGTGGTGAAGGACGAAACTTGGTGGAGATCTTGATCCTCCTTCGTTTCCTCCTCTTCTTCTTCTTGTTTGGGATCTTCTCCTCCCTCCTTGATGGTGGCTCCCCACGAACTAGGGTTTGGGTGGGTGGAAAAGTGGCAAATAGATGTCCAACCAAGGGGTGGGGTTGTTTATATAGGGGTGGAGGCTAGGGTTAGATGGATTTCGAGTTTTGGGATGAGTAGAGGCCGGTTTAGAGTCCCACATGGGCTCTAAAAGAGTTGGGCACGATGTCCCTAGGCCCACTTGACGTGAAACCCAAGAAACAAGTCGTAAAACAAAAGGTCAATCTCGGAGTCACGAAATATCGGACAAGTCCGGACAGGACCGGACTAGTCCGAAGTCGTCCAGAGAGAAAATCGGACAAGTCTGGCCTAAAATCGGACAAGTCCGATCTTAGTCAGAAAGGAAAACGGACAAGTCCGCTGGGACACCGGACTAGTCCGGAAAAGTCCAGGGACTTAGAAAATTTTGAAGGATTCATGGAATACCGGACTAGTCCGCACAAGATCGGACAAGTCCGAAGTTTTCCAGGGGCAAATATCGGACTAATCCGCAGCAAAAACGGACAAGTCCGTTTTTAGACAGAGAGAAATCGGACTAGTCCTCAGCAAAACCGGACTAGTCCGCACTTTCCTACATTTTTAAGTGCGGTTTTGTTCCAAATCAATTTTAAACTTGTTCCTCTTGTTATGGGTTAATGTTAAACATGTATATGAGTGCATGTAGGGCATGATGCATGAAAATGAGGGTGTTACAGAGGGTGCCAAGACGAAGCGGTCGGTCCCTTGCCTGAGGGGCCAGTTGATGATGACCTGGCGTCGGGACCTTCAGTGCTAACTCCGGAGGTAGAAACTCCCGTGGCAGGGCTTACCTCATCGACGACCGAGGCACTCTCGGAGGGTGGTCCTAGTGTCGCGAAAGCTCAGGGGACCGCTCTTGTAGAGTGGGACCCAATTTTTGTTCTAGAGAACCCGCTGGAGTCAGCGGAGAGGACCCCGACAGGTCCGAATCCAATCCCCCTATCGTTATCCATTGACAATGCCTGCTCCAGCCTTTGTCAGGTCCAGCTTGTATTTTATCACGACAGTAAGGCATCGAGGAGGAGCGCCAAGCTCTTAGGAGGTGGCGCAACGGACTCCAATTCGAGACCAAGCTGGCGCAAACAAGGCTAGATGATGACAAAGAGTGGGTCAAGAGGGAGAAGGCACAGATGGAGTACTGGGGCCAGTTGCTGGATGAGAGGGAAAGCATGGTGCGATCCCTTGACAATCAGTCCCGGGCTATATACAAACAAGCCCTGGCTGCTAATGAGGCGGCGAATGATCGCCAGGAGAACCTCAATACCATCCACGAAAGCCTCGTCAAGCGCTGGGAGGGTCTCGATGAGCGAGAGAATAAGATCGAAGAGAAAGAGCAAAAACTCCTGGAGCTGAGGGATGACCTCGTGAAGAGGGAGGAGGAGCTCACCCAAAGGCTGGCTCTGAGTGACAAGATCCTTGCAGAGCGCACCAAGAAGCTGGAGGATCTCTACAAGGGCAAGGAGGAGAAGGCCTGGCAGCAGGGACAGGACCTTACCAAAAGGGAGGTCGAAGTCACTACTAGGGAGAAGAAGGTGCGAGGCCAGCAGAAAGACCTGGTTGACTGCCGGAACCGGATCCACGTCCGGGAGAAGGAGCTTGGTGACCTGGAAAAGCAAGTTGCTGATAGGATTCAACAGCACGCCAAGGAGGTCGACCGCCTTGCCCGGGAGTGTTCGGAGCTTGCGGCAGCCAAGAGGTCCTTGGAGGAGATTCGAGGCTCAAGGGCTACAGAGTCTCAATAAGTATGGGACTTCGTGGGCAAAACCGATGTCGCGATGGCGCCGCTGGACTTTATCCCCGTGCATCCGGGCAATCCGGAGCCGGAGCTGGACCATGCGTTGGGGGCGCTGAGCTCGGTTGGCAACAAAATCGGCGCGATGGGCGATGTCATTGCAGATCAGTTGGAAACTGAAAGAAAATCCCTTGCGCAGAACGTCGCAGAGTACATGCTGACGTGCTACACAAGTTGGGATCCTCATTTCCCACTAAACCCGGTGCTTGAAGGTCCCATCGACAGAGAGGGAGACGCCGCCAAGAAAGACTTTCTCCTTTTAGCTCCCACTTGTACCTTCTCTTCTTTTCTCCAATTTGTAATATCTTGTCTTCAGATGAATGAAATTTAAAATTTTTATGAATTTCATTTTTCGTCTTCATCCTTTGTCTTACTCGGCTCCCTGGTAGATGTAAACAATTTGATTGCGAACATGTACCAAAAGGATGTAGCATTTTGTTGAAGACTTGAGTACTTCGAACTTGTAGAGTATAGGTCCGAAGTTTTGTTGCATTGACAGCAGGGCTCCCCTGGGGTTGTTGGGGCTTAGTAGCTCCGGTAGCAACTACCATCAACACGTAGAACGTTGAGGCCAACCCTCTGGGGTTGTCGGAGCTTAGTTGCTCCGGCGGCAACCACCATCAACATGTAGAGCGTCGACAGCAGACCCCATTGGGGTGTCCTTCTACCATCTTTTCTTCAACTCCTTTTATTTCTTCACATTGACGGCTGGCCCTCTGGATTTGTCGGAACTTGATAGCTCCAGCGACGCCCACTATCAATGTTTAAAACATCAACAGTGGGCCCCCTTGGGGGATGTCGAAGCTTTGATAGCTTCGGCATTGTCCACCATCATCATGGGATTTTCATTTTTCTTGCACACTGAAGTCAAGAAAAACAGTAAAATCCATTTCTTATCTATAACTCATTTGTGACATACTATTCCCATATGAAATTTTAGGTTGACAGCAATTCTATATACAATCAAGCGCGTTGTTTATTTTCTCCAGGTCCAATCGTTTTCTGGACTCACCTTACTTAGGCTTGCCGGGGTGTAGGTAGAGTGGCGTACTTACGATGTAGGACCAGGCTAAGTCGATAGCACACTCCGGACCTAGTCTGTCTTGGCGTTCTGGCGAGTAGGCCATTCAATGATGTTATGACCCGAAAGAAATAACAATACAACTTGAATTCTACGGAGAATACAACTCGAGAAGGGTTGAACAAACTTTCCTCCAGTTGGGAAGGATCCTTTCGAGTGATCAAAGTATCCCATCCTGGATGCGTTCGCTTGGCAACCGAGGACGGGAAACCACTCCCTAATTCTTGAAACATTGAGCACCTCCATAAGTTTTACGCTTAATATCACGGAGGTGAGTCTGTAGTTACATATGATGTATGTTATAGCGTCATTATACAGATACGAGTAGCTCCTCCGGGAGGACAGCTGGACCTTTCCAGGAAGGTCCACAAAGTTCAAGCAACACTTGACACAGTCTCAGAACTAAAAGTGTAGCTAGCTACCCTGGTTCGAACAAGAAATGTAACACACTTAGCTTGGTTCCGTACCCTAAGAGTGTACTTGTCTCCCCTGTACCCCGGATCTATAATGAAAGACATCGATATGTGAAAACAGACTCCACGTGCATTTATTTTGTACAGGCTCATTCTTTTTTTATTTTTCTCTTTCTTGTCTATAACAAAGTTGTGCAATTCTTAAGAAGCTTTAGCTCGAACAATTCACATATACCAGATTGCCTTCCTCGAGCTGTCGGTTATGCACATGCCTTTGGTGATAACGCCAGAGCGCTTGGCGGTATTGTGCATTTCGAACAGGTGCTCGGCACCTTCCCTCCTCAACGAGGTTAAGGTCTTCACGCCATAGCTGGTCCTGCGTGGCTGCGTCGAAGGTCCGAACCCAGAGCAATCCCAAGGTGATTTCCGGAGGAAGGACTGCTTCAGCTCCGTACACCAGGAAAAGGGTGTCTCTCAGGTTGACTGGTTTGGAGTTGTCCTGTTTGTCCACAAGGTGGGCGGAAGTTCCTCGATCTAGTTGGCTCCATGTTTTTTCTAGCGATCATATGTGCGCATCTTGAGTCCTTTTAGAATTTCTGCATTTGCTCTCTCATCTTGGCCATTGCTTGCTGGGTGAGCCATGAGGTCTTTGCAATATTCTTGGAATGCAGAACTTGTGAATTGGGTCCCGTTGTCAGTTATGATCTTGTTTGGGACTCTAAATCTGCATACTATGGACTGCAAGAACTTGATAGCTGATTGCTTGTTTATTTTCACAACTGGAGTTGCTTCCGGCCACTTGGTGAACTAGTCGATGGCGACATACAGGTACTTGTAACCTCCGACGGCTTTTGGGGAAGGTCCCAAAATATCCATACCCCACACAGCAAATGGCCATGTCGGAGGTATCATTTGTAGTGGCTGAGCTGGTGTGTGAATTTCCTTCGCATGAAACTAGCATGCTTCACATTTCTTCACTAGCTCGGTTGCATCCTGGAGTGTTGTAGGCCAGTAAAAACCATGCTAGAAGGCTTTACCGACCAATGCGTGGGAAGACACGTGGTTCCCACACTCACCTCCATGGATTTCCGCGAGGAGCTCGCGGCCTTCTTCCCTTGTAATGCACCACATTAGGACGCTGTTGGCACCACACCGGTAGAGATCCCCTTCTACCAGTGTGTATCTTTTAGCCAATTTGACTATCCGGTCAGCAGATACATTGTCTTTAGGAAGTATGTTGTCTTTCAAGTAGCTCTGGATCTCCGAGATCCATGCATCGGAGCTAACTTGAGCTTCTGAGTCTTGCGTGCTGGGTTGCTCGGAGCTTCCTACAGCACCTACGACCCTTGATGGACGCCATGGTAACAGGGTCATCAGGACCGCCAGCTTCGAGGTGCTGGTCTCGCACCCTTCGCTCAGTTCGGCAGGCTGAGCTGTTGGTCTTGACAATCTCTGGACGAAGGTTCCGTCGGGAGCTGGAGCTCTGATTGAAGCTTTCGTTGAGAGTTCGCCAGCTTCAGCGTTGTTGAGACGCTGGACATGGCAAAGATCCAGGACTTCGAAATCCTTCTGAAGCTTCAGGACTTCAAGAAGATATGCAGCTAGTTGGGGGTTGTTGCAGCAGCATTCACCTTTGACTTGTCTTATAATGAGCTGTGAATCACCCTTTACCAACAGCTACTTGACACCATATGATAGTGCCACCTTGAGCCCATAGATTAGTACTTTATACTCCGCCATGTTGTTGGTCGCCTTGAAGTCAAGGTGAACCATGTATTTGACCTTCTCCCCGGTCGGAGCAAGAAGAATGATTCTAGCTCCGGCACCCTGCTTTTGCACGGAGCCGTCGAAGTAGAGAGTCCAGTGAGGCTCAGTGAAGACCGGAACCTTAGGTTCCAGCTTCTGTTCACTGGCCCCCAGGATTTGATGGAGAGGGGGTCCATTCCGCCACAAAGTATGTCAATGCTTGACTCTTGATCGCTCGTCTTGGGACGAATTCAAGATCGAACTCGGCCAACTCCACTGCCCACTTTGCGATGTTCCTAGTAGAATTGGGGTTATGCAAGATTGAATGCAGTGGATTAGAGGTTACCACTGAAATCTTGTGAGCTCTGAAGTAGTGACGAAGCTTCCTAGAGGCGATAAGAACTGCGTAGAGCAGTTCATGCACCTCTAGGTACCGAGTCTTTGCATTGTGAAGTACTTCACTTATGAAGTACACTGGGCGCTGAACTGTACGGACCCTCCCAGAGGGGCCCGGAGCTTCCTCCTCATCAACCCGGAACCTCCCGGAGGGGTCTGGACCTTTTTTGGAGACTTCCCGGTTCCTGCTAGAGGAACTCGGAGCTTCTTCTGAAGTGACCCGGACCCTCCCGGGAGGATCCGGATCTTCTTGTTTCAGCAACAGTTACTCCTTCATTTGAAGGAGGTTGATCCTCTAGCGTCTAGCATCGAGGATCCGGGTCTGGGGGCTGGGACCCGGACTCGCCTTCAGATAGCTCTGTACCTTCCTGGAGGGGTCTGGATTCCTGAACTGGACATGGTTTTGGTCTTTCCGCAACCAGGACCATGCTAACAACTTCATTAGTTGCTGAAATGTAAAGCAGAAGTGGCTCACCAAGATTCGAAGCTACCAAAGTTGGTAGAGTGGTGAGGAGCTGCTTCAGCTCTTGGAATGCCTTTTCTGCTTCTTCAGACCATTGGAATGGTCCAGACTTCCTCAATAATTTGAAGAAGGGTAGCGCCCACTCTGCTAGTCTTGAGATGAACTGGCTGAGGGCAGCTAGACACCCAGTTAGCTTCAGGACATCCTTGATGCGAGCTGGTAGTCACATGTATTCAATAGCTTTAATCTTTGCCGGATTCACCTCTATTCCTCGGTGGTTCACCAAGAATCCAAGAAGCTTTCCGAAGCTAACCCCAAAGACACACTTGTCTGGGTTCAGCTTTGTGCGTGTGATTTGCAACTTGTCGAAGACAGCTTGCAAGGTGTCAAGAATGACTCCTTGTTCTTGATCTCGACGACGATGTCATCAATGTACACTTCCACTACATCTCTGATGAGCTCTCCAAAAGTCTTGTACATAGCTCGCACAAACGTTGAAGCAACATTTTTGAGACCAAATGGCATGGCAGTGTAACAGTATAACCCATCTACTATGATGAAGGCAATATGCTCTTCATCTTCCCTAGACATTCTGATTTGATGATACCCAGAATATGCGTCTAGGAAACACAGTAATTCACACCTAGAGGTGGAATCCACTATCTAATCTATTCTAGGTAGTGGAAATGGATCCTTTGGGCATGCCTTATTCAGTGTTGTGTAGTCGATACACATTCGAAGCTTCCCGCCGACCTTAGGTACAACGACTGGGTTTGCTAGCCATTTTGGGTGGAAGACTTCCCGGATGAATCCATCTTCGAGCAACTTCTTCACTTCTTGGCATATGAAGTTTTGTCGCTCTACTGATTGCTTCTGAGGCTTCTAATGTACAGGTCGAGCATCGGGATAAATCTTCAGATTGTGCTCAATCACTTCCCTAGGGATCCTAGGCATTTTTGACGGTTGCCAGGCAAACACTTCGACATTAGCCTGGAGGAAAGTGATGAGCGTGAGTTCCTATTTGTCGTTCAGACTTCCCGATATACGGGTGGTCTGAGCAGCGTCGGAACCAATTTGGATGACTTTGACGGGAATGTCGGTGTCGTCACTTGGTTGCACACGGGGTGAGGTTGACCCTCGATGATGGATACTCGAGGGCTTCGGAGCTTGCTCCTTTCCGTGTTCTTCCTCCTGCGTTGTAGCAAGCGCGTGGAGTTCTTTCAGAGCAGTAACTTCAGTGGTGCGATCTCCGCGGATTCGGAAAACGCCTGAAGGTGTTGGCATCTTCAACACCAAGTAGCCATAATGAGCAGCAGCCACAAATTTGTATAAAGCTGGCTTGCCCAAGATAGCGTTGAATGGCAAGTTGATTTGTGCCACGTCGAAGACCAACTTCTCAGTCCTGTAATTCTCCTGAGTTCCGAAGGTCACCGGGAGATTAATGGCACCGAGTGGGGTTATGGCCCCCGGACCTACTCCTAAGAAAGGTCGGGAGGGACGGAGATCTGAAGGTCTGAGCTGAAGCTTGACGAAAGCTTCGAAGCTTATGAGGTTCAGCCCCGAACCTCCGTCCACCATCACATGGTGGAGCTGGATGTTATTGATGGTCGGAGATACCATCAATAGAAGTTGGCCAGCTCCGATCGTGTTCCGAGGGCAGTCCAAAGCATCGAAGGTGATGGAAGTATACATCCACTTCCGATGAGGCTCCGCCCTGGCGGTGGGAGCTACAGAGGCCATGTCCAGCCGCATTGTCTTGAGGACACGACGGGAAGTGATGTCCCACGAACCATCAAAGATGGTGTTCATAGTCTTCCGACGCTCATTGTCAGTGACGTCGGAGTCATCATCAACGGAGGTGTAAACAGCCTTCAAGACCTTCTTGGGGTCCTGAAAGCCTAACTCCTCTTCAGTCGGAGCTTTGTCGACTTTTTGTTTTCCTTCCCTTTGACGGAAAGGAGCTTCTTCTTGGCACTGGTTGTAGCGCTTGGCGAGCTTCTGGACCTCTCGGCGGTCTTCCAGGTTGTGGCTGTTCGTCTTGTGTATGGGACACCATATCTTGGAGCTGCCACCATCTTCAGACGACGGCCGAGGTCATTTCTCAGGGCGTGGCCCCCGGCCACCCGGAGCTGCAGCAGCTGCAGCGGTAGTTGCGCCAACCGACAACTTCTTCTTGCCGTTGGACTTTTTCTTCTTCTTGCCACTTCTGGAGGTAGTGGCTTCACCCTTGGAAGATTTTTTGTTGGCCTCCGGAGGTGGTTGGGAGTGCATTTCACGACCCTCCGTAGCCTTGGCACACTTGTCTGCCAAGCTGAAGAGTTTTGTGACACTGGTGATTTCCTTGGTCGCCAGCTTCTCCAACATTTTCTTATCTCGAACGCCCTGTCTGAATGCTATAATAACATAAGCGCTTGAAATAGAAGAAATAGTATTCCGTACCTGGGAGAACCTCTAGATGAAAGATCACAAAGACTCTCCCCCTTTTGCTTGACAACAAAAAGTTCCAGTTCTGTGCCTGGTCGTGTGTATGAGCTCCAAAAATTGGCGGTGAACTGTTGGCACAACTCCGCCCAACTATTGATGGAGTCTGGTAGAAGGCTCATGAACCAAGATCTGGCGGGCCCAGTCAAAGCCACAGGGAAATAATTATCCATCACAACCTCATTTCCTCCTGCTGCAAGGATAGCGGTGGAGTAGATTTGAAGAAATTTGGCGGGGTTAACAGTCCCGTCAAATTTCTTCGGTAGGTGAGGCTGGAACTTCTGCAGCCATCTAACCATGCATAGGTGCATGGACAAGGAAGAACAGCCTCCTCCTACTCCCTCAGGAGCAGGACTATTCCGAGCCTCTCGCCTCTTGCGAGCACGCTCGATGTGGGTGCGGCTGTCCTGTTGCCGGTAACGACGATCGAGCTCCGCCCGGAGGTCATGAGTCGAAAGCCTTGTTATCGTGTGAGTACGTCGCGCCCCGGAAGGCACCGACGTCACCTGTTGAGATGCAGCACACCTCCTGTGCTGCGAATCTTGCGGCACGAGTCTACCCAACAAGGTATGATGCTGCGATGGGGCCTGCCCCGAGGGGGGAGGACCTTGATTGCTGATGCCATCGACTGCTGCTACAACCAGATGATCCACATCAGCTCTCCACTACTCCATCGCACCATGGGGCACTCCTGGAGGCGGAGGACGTTGGAGAAGAGCACGTGCAGCAATAAGCGCGTGTTCAAGGTTGTTGTTCGCCGATGCTGTGATCGACGCGGACGCCCCATCTCGATGTCCGGGTTGATTCACCGGAGCGGATGGTGGCGGCGGTGGCATGACTCCTGCTCGGGCCACAGTACCTGGTGGCTGCTGCATGGTGGAGGGATTGCCTCCAGCAGGTTGCTCAGCGTGGTTACTATCGACTGTTGGAGCCGGCAGATCTCCCTACACTGCTAAAGTGATTGGAGAGTTTGAAGTTCGGTGTGGGCGCGCGGAGATTCAAGAAGGTGAATAGGAGTTTGACACAGGAGACACAAGAGTTTACGTGGTTCGGGCCGCCTGAGCGTAATACCCTACTCCACGAGTGTGTTGGTGTTGTATTAGCTTGTCACGAGTGTATCGGGTGTGTGATTTCGTCTGTGAACGTCCCTGAGTGTATCGTCGGCCTGTCCTTTTATAGTACAAAGACAGGCCGTTACAAGCTAGCCTGGCCCGACATGTGGCCCCGGCGGTTACTAGTATTGATACACGATTAATTGCTGTTAATGATCCTGTAACGGGCTCCGACAGTGCCGTTACTGGTGTTAAGATCGTCCTTTTAAGTGTCATTAATATGGCATTAATGACACTTAATCGGGTCTTGAAGTCCTTGGCTCTTCTTTGAAGATCCGGAGCCGTTACAAGGTCTTCTGGAGGTTAGAGGCTGGCAGGTCCGACGATTGGACACGTGGCGGCTCCGGAGCTTGCTGTGGGAAGCAGGTAGCTCCGGGGCTACCAGTCACGTGTCAACTCCGGAGCTTCTCTCGGTCTGGGGTTAAGTCCGGAGGTGCCGTTTCGGTACCTGGCCCGGAGCTTCCCCCTTGTGGGCGGTAGCTCCGGTTTGGCAGTACACGTGGCGACCCAGGGATTAACCATGTTGGAGAGGCAGGTCCGGTCATGTCTGACAAGTGGGCCTCCGAGGGTCTTCAACCCAAGTAGATGGCTTTCCTTTGAAATCTTTGTAACCTCAAGGGGTGTGCGGTTTTTAGGGTACCGACAGTGGCCCCCTGGACCTACCTCCGAGGAAGATCACTGGGGTGAAGTTATTCCGTCGGAGGTGGGTCCATCCTTGCGACTCTTGAACTGGGTCTTCAAGGGTCTTCGGAGGTGCCGTTGGCAGGGATTTACAGTTAGATCCCGCCGCGTGGCGCACCTCAGGTGGCAGATGAGATCTTTGACGTGCGGATCTCACGCAATTGAAGGTCGCCGGTTGCCGATACGAAAACCGTATCAGTTCCGCGCGCCCTGTCAGGCTGCCGCCTTTGGGTTTCCCGCCTCGTGATGACAACCGTTCGCCTGGGTAAGAGCCTCGACTTGATCGTCGGGGTGGTCCCGGGCCCTCTTGTCATCGGCTGGGTTGAATTCTTGAGTGATATCTTCAACTTCCCTACGGTTTCCATCCAAGCGTTGCGAGGGCTTACTTAAGAAGGAAAGCGCGCACCGTCGGGAGTTCTTTACGCCTCTCATCTGATCTTGCGCTCAAACTCCCGACTCGTACTTCGCTCCTCTTCTCTTGCCTAGCTGTGCCGCGATGGAGTTGGGTCTGTGCGAGAGTTGCTTGAAGACCGACAACGATTTGAAGAAGGTCCGGACCCTCATGGGGTGGTCCTCGGACTTCTTCAACCGCTTGGTCCGTGCCGGCGGAGAGCTCCCCTTCGAGAAGGAGCGCGCTGGCGAGATGGTGTACTTTTCTTCGTACGCCATGGTGGGGTTGATCCCACCTTTTTCTTCTTTCTTCTTGATGCTGCTAGACTTCTATGGTCTGCAGCTATACCACCTTGGCCCTTACTCCATTCTCCTCGTATCTATCTTCGTCCACTTCTGTGAGATGTGGGTGGGCATCCCCCCCTGCATCGAACTCTTCCGAACCTTCTTCATCGTCCACACCACCAGCCGGAGCAATGAGTACCTTGGCTTCTACTACTTCGTGAAGCGCAAGAAGTGCCCATTCAAGTACCTCCGGTCGTTCCCTTCCGGGAAGTGGGATGACTGGAAGAAAGATTGGATAGTCGTCAGGGTGGAGGAGCATGAGCGTTTGGAGCTGCCCGACGGTCTGCCCGGCATCGACACGACGATCTGGAGTGAGGTTCCGGTGCTGGCGGAAGCTTTCGACCCCGCCTTGACCAGGATCCGCCAATGCGTGGAGGGAGGACTGACTCCCCAGGCGCTATTCTGCAATTTCCTGGCCAACAAGTGGGCGCCGCTGAAGAGGAGGGAGAAGCTCGCCTGGGCCCTCAACAGCGTGATGGACGAGGACCGGGTTGAGACCGGGTTGAAGTCCAACATGGTGGGGAAGACTTTGGAGTTCCACCTCAAGAAATTTCAGCACGGCATCGACGTCGACGGTGATGACTTGACTCCGCCGTCGGCCTTTCTCCCTCCGAACGTGGAAGTGGAGTTCAGCAGGGAGCTCCGGCGGACGATGCCCGCACTTGACGACCTTGGTGTCGTTGAGAGGAGATCAACCACCCGGGTGGCGATCCCCGGGATGCCCGAGGACGGCTCTGCCCCTGCCCCACAGCCGAGGGTCGAGGTCGTCGGCAAGGGCAAGGAGCTGGCGGATGAGCCGGAGAGCCGGAAGAGGAAGCTGCGACATGCCGACGGAAGGTCCGTCAGGCCCGCTATTCCCGCCTCGGTTCCTTCTCCCCAGGGGGGAAGATCTTCTGCCGCCGTGGCGACTGTCCCCTTAGTGGGGTCCTTCCGGAACGATACTGTTCCTGCAGTGGGATCCTCCCGGAGCGCGTCTGTCCCCGTGGTGGAACCCTCCTGGGGTGCTAACTCCGGGCGCACGACTCCGGCACCTGGGACGGTGGGAGCCTCCAGGTCCAGGGGTTCCTCTCGATCGAGGAGAGCCTCGACCCGGGAAACGCCCGTGGCTGCGACAAGTTCTGGGGGGCCTTCCGGAGCTCCTACGCCGACTATGGCCAGCCCGGAACGCCCGGGAAAAAGGTTCCGCGCAAGCTGGTGCGGAAGCCTTCCGAGGTAATTTTTAGTCTTTACCTTGGTTAACTTTTTAATTGTAGCAACTGTTTGTTTATTTTCTTCGTTCATCATCTGCAGTGTCCCCAAGGAGGGGAGTGAGGCTCCACCCTCGGCCACAGTGTCTGAGGCCGTGGGAGCTTCTGCTCCTGTCCCGGTGCCAGCCCAGGTGGTGGCTGAGGCTGCGACAGCTCCGGCGCCGGCTGTCGTGGTCATGGACCTTGACTCGTCCCCAGAAGTTCCCGTGGTAGCGCCGGACCACGGGAGTGAAGACACGCCAGCGGCACTTGTCTCAGAGGTTGAAGCTCCGGGTCCTGGTGCTGCAGTGGTGGAAGCTCCGGTTGTTGGGCCGGAGGAAGTAGTAGTCCCAGCCTCGGAGCCGGAACTTGTCGAAGCCCCGGCGATTGAGCCGGAGGTAACTGAAGCCCCGACATGTGAGCCGAAAGTCGAGGTAGTTCCGGCAGTTGAGACGGCTATCTCCGAAGCACCGGCCGCAGAGCCGGTTATTGTTGGAGCTCCGGCTATAGAGCCGGTTGGAGATGAAGACCTTCCGACGCCCGGGCCGGCCGTTGCTGAGGCTTCGGTGCTTGAGCCCCCATCAGAGGAGGTGCCCAGGCCAGAACCAGAGGCAGCTTCTGCTCCGGAAGCAGTGACGTCAGAGGTACGCACGGCCGAGTCGGAGCGCCCTGAAGACGTCGCTGGCCCCCTGCTTGAGGGGGTGAATGAATACTTGGCGGCGGGGCCTTCTTCGATGGCGACTGAGGCCATCCTGGAGGACGGCCCTAGTGCTTTGGAAGCTCAGGGTTCCGCTCTCGTAGAGTGGGACCCAATTTTTGTATGTGAAGACCCGCTGGAACCAGCGGAGGAGACCCCAGCAGGTCCGGAGCCCATCCCGCTGTCGATGTCTATCGACAATGCCTGCTCCAGTCTGCGTCAAGTCCAACTGGCCTTCTTCCACGACAGCAAGGCTCTTGAAGAGGAGCGCCAAACCCTTAGGTGGTGGCATAATCGACTCCACTTTGAGACCAAGCTGGCGCAGTCGAGGCTAGCGGATGACATGGAGTGGATCAAGCGGGAGAAGATCCGCCTGGAGTACTGGGGCAAGATGCTGGATGACAGGGAGAGCATGACTCATGCCCTCGATGCTCAATCCCGGGAGATCCACGATCAGGCCAAAGCTGCCAACGACGCGGCCAATGCTCAGCATGAACAGCTTGAGGCCATCAACACCGCACTCATCAAGCGCCGAGAGGCACTTGAAGAGAGGGAGAGACGACTCGAGGACGAAGAGCAGAAACTCCTGGAGCTGCGGGATGACGTCCTGAGGAGGGAAGAGGAGCTCGCCGATAAAGTAGCTCTGGCTGACAAGGGCCTCGAGGAGCGCACCAAGAAGTTGGAAGAGCGCTGCCAAGAGGGAGAGGAGAAGACCTGGGTACGGGGGCAGGAACTCTACGAATACGAGTGTGCCCTTGTTGCCCGGGAGAAAAAAGTGGAGGCTAGGGAGAAGGACCTGGTCGATCGTCGGAACAAGATCCACCTCCAGGAGGAGAAGCTCGGAAGACTTGAGAGGCGGGTTGCTGCAAAGATTCAGCAAAACGCCAAAGAAGTTGAGCGTCTCGCCCGTGAGAATTCCGAACTGACGGCGGCCAAGAGATCCCTGGAAGAGGTGAAGAGCTTGAGGACGGCGGACTCCCTACAGATTTGGGAGTTCCTGGGCAAGGCCAATGATGCGCTGACGCCGATGGGTTTCAGCCCCGTGCGCCCGGATGATCCGGAGCCGGAGCCGGACCTTGCGCTGCAGGCGTTGAGCGCAGCAGGTAGCAAGCTCTCCAAGGTGGGCGATGTCATCGCGAACCAACTGGAGGTTGAGGGGCAATCCCTGGCGAAGAATGTCGCAGAGTATGTGCTGACGTGCTACACCAGCCGGAACCCCCAATTTCCCCTGGACCCGGTGCTTGAAGGCCCCGTCGAAGGAGAAGGCGAAGCTACCCGAGCCAGCGTATCGGAGGTCGCCCAGAAAGTCGCCGAGTTCTTCCATAGGGTCTAGGACCATCTCTTTATCTCTCACTTGTATTTTCTCTTCTTCTTCCTCAATTTTGTAATCCCTTGTCTCCAGATGTAATCTCCTGTCTCCAGATGAATGAAATCCCCAATTTTTTGCGGATTTCACTTTTTGTCTTCAACATCTTTATCTTCACTTGGCCCCCTGGTAGATGTACACAATTTGATTGTGAACATGTACCAAAAGGATACTGTGTTTTGTTGAAGACTCATTTGCTCCAAACTTGTAGCATTTAGGTCCGAAGTCTTTGATAGTGAAGGTCCCCTGAGGTTGTCCGAGCTTAGAAGCTCCGGCATTGTCCATCGCTGGAGCTTGGTAGCTCCGGCAATAGCCTTTATCAACACGTAGAGCGTCGATAGTTAGTCCTCCGGGGTGTTGGAGCTGAGTAGCTCCGGCATTGACCTTTGCCAACACTTGGTTTGTTGGCAGCGGACTCCATTTACGGGGTCTTTTCACCATCTTATATTCAGCGTCGACGGTTGGCCCCCTTTGGGGAGTCGGAGCTTAGTTAGCTCCGACTTTTCTCCATCAACGTAGACTTTATTTTTCCTGCACACTTAAGCCAAGAAAAATAGTAAAATTCATTCCTTGTCTATAATTTCGTCGCGGCTTACGATTCTTAAGAAAACTTTAAGTTGATCGCGATTTTCAATACAACCGGATGCGTTGCCTTTTCTCTTAGATTCAACTGTTCATGGAATCGCCTTACTTCGGCCTGCCAGGGTGTAGGTAGAGTGGCGTACTTAGGGTGCTTGACCAGGCTAAGTCGATAGCACACTCCGGCCCTAGATTGGCTTGGCGGCTTTCGGGCGAGTTGGCCATGAGCGATATTTGAATCCAAAAGAACTGACAATACAACTCGAATCGTATATAAACCGGTCAAACTAAAATTTCTTAAGAATTGCACGTCTTTGTTATAGACAAGAAAGAGAAAAATAAAAATGTTGAGCCTGTACAAAATAAATGCACGTGGAGTCTATTTCACATGAAAATGTCTTTCATTATAGGTCCGGGGTACAGGGGAAACAAGTACACTCTTAGGGTACGGAACCAGGCTAAGTGTGTTTGGTTTCTCGTTTGACCCAGGGTAGTTAGCCACACTTTTAGTCCTGAGACTGTGACAAGTGTTGCATGAGCTTTGTGGACCTTTCGGGAAAGGTCCGGCTGCTCTCCCGGAGGAACTACCCGACTCTGTACAATGACTCTATAACATACACCCCAAGTTACTCAAGACTCACCTCCGTGGTATTAAGTGTAGAACTTACGGAGGTGCTCGATGTTCCAAGGATTCGAGAGAGGTGTCCCATCCTCGGTAGCCAAGCGAACGCTTCCGGGACGGGATACTTTGATCACTCGGAAGGGCCCCTCCCAGCCGGGGGAGAGTTTGTTTAACCCTTCTCTGGATAGTATTCTCTGTAGCACCAGATCGCCTTCCTCGAGCTGTCGGTTGTGTACATGCCGCTGGTGATAACGTCGTAGAGCTTGACGATATCGGGCATTCCGAACAGCTGCTTGGCACCTTCCCTCCTCAAGGAGGTCTAGGTCTTCTCGCCGGAGCTGGTCCTGCGCGGCTTCGTCGAAGGTTCAGACCCGGAGTGAACCCAAGGTGATTTCCGGAGGAAGGATTGCTTCAGCTCCGTACACCAGGAAGAGGGGTGTTTCTCTAGTTGACCGGTTTTGAGATGTCCTGTTGGCCCACAAAGTAGGCGGAAGCTCTTCGATCCAGTTGGCTCCATGTTTCTTCAAGCGCTCAAAGGTGCGCGTTTTTAGTCCTTTAAGGATTTCTGCATTTGCTCTCTCGGCTTGGCCATTGCTGGCTGGGTGAGCTACGGAGGCGTAGCAAACTTGTATGCCGAGGTCTTCGCAATATCCTTGGAATGCGGAGCTTGTGAATTGAGTCCCATTATCAGTGATGATCTTGTTTGGGACTCCGAATCTGCTTACAATGGATTGCAGAAAGTTGATAGCAGATTGCTTGTTGATCGTCACAACTAGAGTTGCTTCTGGCCACTTGGTGAACTTGTCAATGGCGACATACAGGAACTTGTAACCTCCGACGGCTCTTGGGAAGGGTCCCAGGATGTCCATCCCCCACACAGCGAAGGGCCATGTAGGAGGTATCATTTGTAAGGGCTGAGCCGGTGTATGAATTTGCTTTGCATGAAATTGGCATGCTTCGCATTTCTTTACTAGCTCAGTGGCATCCTGGAGCGCTGTAGGCCAGTAGAAGCCATGCCGAAAGGCTTTTCTGACCAGCGTGCGGGAAGATGCATGGTTCCCACACTCGCCTCCATGGATTTCTGCGAGAAGTTCGCAGCCTTCTTCCCTTGTGATGCACCGCATTAGGATGCCGTTGGCACCACGCCGGTAGAGATACCCTTCTACCAGCGTGTATCTTTTAGCCAATCTGACTACCCGGTCAGCGGATACATCATCATCAGGAAGGATGTTGTCTTTCAAGTAGCTCCGGATCTCCGAGATCCATGCATCGGAGCTAGCTTGAGCTTTTGAGTCTTGCGTGTTGGGTTGCTCGGAGCTCCCGGCAGCACCTACGACCCTTGATGGCTGCCATGGTAACATGGCCATCGGGACCGTCAGCTTCGGGATGCTGATCTCACCCCCTTCGCTCAGTTCGGCAGGCTGAGCTGTGGGTTTCGACAATCTCCGGACAAAAGTTCCGTCAGGAGCCGGAGCTCCGGTTGACGCTTTCGTCGAGAGTTCGTCGGCTTCAGCGTTGTGGGCACGCTGAACATGGTGGAGGTCTAGGACTTCAAAGTCCTTCTGAAGCCTCTGGACTTCAAGGAGGTAAGCAGCTAGCTGGAGATTATTGCAGGAGCATTCACCCTTCACCTGCTTGATGATGAGTTGTGAATCTTCTTTGACCAGCAGTTGCTTGACACCATATGACAGTGCCATCTTTAGTCTGTAGATGAGTGCTTCATACTCCGCCATGTTGTTGGTTGCCTTGAAGTCAAGGTGTACCATGTATTTTACCTTCTCCCCAGTCGGTGCAAGGAGAAGGATTCCAGCTCTGGCCCCCTGCTTCTGCATGGAGCCATCGAAGTAGAGGGTCCAGTGAGGCTCAGTGAAGGTTGGAGCTTGATGCTCCGTCTTCTGCTCGCTGGGGCCCCCAGGATTTGATGGAGAGGGAGTCCATTCCGCCACAAAATCTGCCAACGCTTGACTCTTGACAGCTTGTCTTGAAATAAATTCAAGATCGAATTCAGCCAATTCCGCTGCCCACTTTGTAATATTCCCAGTTGAATTGGGATTATGCAAGATTGCTCGAAGTGGATAGGAGGTCACCACCGAGACTTTGTGAGCTTGGAAGTAGTGTCGAAGCTTCCTGGAGGCAATAAGAACTGCATAAAGCAGCTTATGCACCTCTAGGTATCGAGTCTTGGCATCATGTAATACTTCACTGATGAAGTATATCGGGCATTGAATGGTCCGGACCCTCCCGGAGGAGTCCGGAGCTTCCTCTTCATTGATCCGGACCCTCTCGGAGGGGTCCTGATTCTCTTAGGGGACCTCCGGGTTCTGGCTGGAGGAACCCCGAGCTTCTTCAGAAATGACCTGGACCCTCCCAGAGGGGTCTGGGTCTTCTGAAGTGACTTCTTGTGGATTTGAGTCTGGGAGCTGGGACCCAGACTCGCTTTCAGGAACCTCCGGACCCTCCCGAAGGGGTCTGGATTCCTGAGTATGGAGTAGTTCCGGTCTCTCCGCAACCAGAACCATACTGACGACTTCGTCAGTAGCTGAAATGTAAAGCAACAAAGGCTCACCAGGGTTCGGAGCTACCAGAATTGGTAGGGTGGTGAGGAACTTTTTCAGCTCCTGGAATGCCTTCTCTGCTTCTTCGGACCATTGGAATGGTCCGGACTTCCTCAATAACTTGAAGAAGGGAAGTGCCCGTTCCGCCAGTCTTGATATGAACCGGCTGAGGGCTGCTAGACACCCAGTTAATTTTTGGACGTCTTTGATGCGGGTTGGTGGCCGCATGTCTTCAATGGCTTTTATCTTCACCGGATTAGCCTCTATGCCCCGGTGACTTACCAGGAAACCAAGAAGTTTTCCGGAGCTAACCCCAAACACGCACTTGTCCGGGTTTAGCTTTGTGCGGGTGGCCTGCAGCTTGTCGAAGACAGCCTGCAAGGTGTCTAAGAGGGACTCCTTGTTCTTGACCTTGACCACGATGTCATCGACGTACACTTCCACTATGTCTCTGATGAGTTCTTCAAAAGTTTTGTACATAGCTCGTACAAAAGTTGAAGCTGCATTCTTGAGACCAAATGGCATGGTTGTGTAACAGTACAATCCATCTACTGTGATGAATGAAGTATGCTCTTCATCCTCCCTAGACATACTGATTTGATGATACCCAGAATATGCGTCTAGGAAACACAGTAATTCACACCCGGAGGTGGAATCCACTATCTGATCTATTCTAGGTAGTGGGAATGGATCTTTTGGACATGCCTTATTCAGTGTGGTGTAGTCGATGCACATCCGAAGCTTCCCGCCGGTCTTGGGCACAACGACTGGGTTCGCCAGCCATTTTGGATGGAAGACTTCTCGGATGAATCCGGCTTCGAGTAGCTTCTTCACTTCTTGTCGGATGAAGTTCTGCCGCTCTACGGATTGCTTCTGAGGCTTCTGATGCACAGGCCGAGCATCGGGGTAAATCTTCAGATTGTGCTCAATCACTTCCCTGGGGATCCCAGGCATTTGTGACGGTTGCCAAGCAAACACGTCAACATTAGCCCGGAGGAAAGTGATGAGCGCGAGTTCCTATTTGTCGTTCAACCCTCCCGATATACGGGTGGTTTGAGCGGCATTGAAACCAATTTGGACGACTTTGACGGGAATGTCGGTGTCGCCGCTTGGCTGCACACGGGGTGCAGAGGTCGAGCCTCGTTGACGAATGCTCGGGGGTTTCGGAGCTTGCTCCTGTCTAGAGTCCTCCTCTTGCGCCGTGGTGAGTGCATGGAGTTCCTCCAGAGCAGTTACTCCGGCAGTGCGATCTCCGCGGATCCGGAGAACGCCTACAGGTGTTGGCATCTTCAACACCAGGTATCCATAATGAGCGGCTGCCATGAATTTGTATAGGGCAGGTCTACCCAAGATGGCGTTGAATGGTAAGTTGATCTGAGCAACGTTAAAGACCAACTTCTCGGTGCGATACTTCTCCCGTGTCCCGAAGGTAACAGGAAGAGTAATAGCTCCGAGTGGGGTAATGGCCCCTGGACCTACTCCGGAGAAAGGTCGGGAGGGATGGAGATCCGAAGGTCGGAGTTGAAGCTTGGTAAAAGCTTCAAAGCTTATGAGGTTCAGCCCTGAACCTCCATCCACCATAACATGATGGAGCTGTATGTTATTGATGGTGGGAGATACCATCAAAGGTAACTGTCCAGCTCCGACCATGCTTCGAGGATAGTCCGAAGCATCAAAAGTGATGGTTGTGTCCATCCACTTTCGATGTGGTTCCGGCCTGACTGTAGGGGCTACAGCGGCCATATCCCACTGCATAGTCTTGATGACACGACGAGAGGTGATATCCCATGATCCACCAAAAATGGTGTTCATGGTCTTCCGACGCTCGTTGTCAGAGACGTCAGAGTCATCGTCGACGGAGGTGTAGACGGCCTTCACGACCTTTTTGGGATCCTGAAACCCTAACTCCTCTTCAGCCGGAGCTTCGTCGACCTTCTGTTTTCCTTCCCTCTGTCGGAAAGGAGATCCTTCCCGGCACTTGCTGTAGCGCTCGGCAAGGTTCTGTACCTCCTGGCAGTCTTCCAAACCGTGGCTACCCGTTCTGTGAATGGGACACCACACTTTGGGTTTGCCACCGTCTTCAGAAGACGGTCGAGGTCGCTTCTTGGGGCATGGCCCCCGGCCACCCGGAGTTGCAGCAGCTGCAACGTTGGATGTGCCGGCCGACGGCTTCTTCTTGCCGTTGGTCTTCTTTTTCTTCTTGCCACTCCTGGAGGTAGCGACTTCTTCTTTGGAGGATTTCTTGTGATCCTCCGAGGCTGGTTTGGAGTGCATCTCACGACCCTCCGCAGCTCTGGCACATTTGTCTGCCAGGCTGAAGAGTTCCGTGACGCTGGTGATCTCTTTGATCACCAGCTTCTCCAACATCTTCTTGTCCCGTACGCCCTGTCTGAATGCCACAATGACAGAAGCGCTTGAGATAGAAGGGATAGTGTTGCGTACCTGAGAGAACCTCTGGATGAAGGACCGCAAAGATTTTCCCCTTTTTGCACGACCGCAAAAAGGTCCAGTTCAGTGCCTGGTCAGGTGTATGAACTCCGGAAGTTGGCAGTGAACTGACGGCACAGCTCCTCCCAACTGTTGATAGAGTTGGGTGGAAGGCTCATAAACTAGGACCTGGCGGTCCCAGTTAAGGCCACTGGAAATAATTGGCCATCACGGCCTCGTTTCCTCCAGCTGCCAAGATTGTAGTGGAGTATATCTGAAGGAATTCGGCGGGGTTGACAGTCCCGTCGAATTTTTCCGGCAGGTGTGGCCGGAACTTCTGTGGCCATCTAACCATGCGCAGGTGCATGGCTAGGGCTGAACAGCCTCCTCCTACCCCTTCCAGAGTAGAAAGGTCATGAGCTTCCCGTCTTTCACGAGCACGCTCAATATGGACACGGCCATCCTACTGGCGGTATCGGCGATCAAGCTCCGCCCGGAGGTCATGAGTCGAAAGCCTGGATACCGTGTGAGTGCGTCGAGCCCCGGAGGGCAGTGACGTCACCTGTTGTGACGCAGCTCGTCTCCTGTTGTTGGAGACGTGCGGACCAAGTCTACCAGACAAAGTCCGCCGCTGCGACGGGGCTCGTCCCGAAGGAGGAGGACCCTGGTTGTTGAGGCGTTCGGCCGCTGCTGCATGGAGCGCGTGTTCCGGGTTGTCATGACTCGCCGACGCCGTGATGGACGCCGGTGCACCATCGCGTTGTCCAGCTTGGTTTGCTGGAGGAGGCGACGGTGGTGGCTGTGTGACTCCTGCTGGTGCTGAGGCTCCTGCTGGTGGCTGCCTGTTGGAGGGATTACCCCCAACAGCCTGAGCAGCAGGTTGGCCGTTGGATGATCCAGCCGCGGAGTTCACCATTCTCGAAAATATCAGGCGCCCCCTACCTGGCGCGCCAACTGTCGACTGTTGGAGCCGGCAGATCTCCCTACACTGCTAAAGTGATTGGAGAGTTTGAAGTTCGGTGTGGGCGCGCGGAGATTCAAGAAGGTGAATAGGAGTTTGACACAGGAGACACAAGAGTTTACGTGGTTCGGGACGCCTGAGCGTAATACCCTACTCCACGGGTGTGTTGGTGTTGTATTAGCTTTTCACGAGTGTATCGGGTGTGTGAGTTCGTCTGTGAACGTCCCTGAGTGTATCGTCGGCCTGTCCTTTTATAGTACAAAGACAGACCGTTACAAGCTAGCCTGGCCCGACATGTGGCCCCGGTGGTTACTAGTATTGATACACGATTAATTGCTGTTAATGATCCTATAACGGGCTCCGACAGTGCCGTTACTAGTGTTAAGATCGTCCGTTTAAGTGTCATTAATATGGCATTAATGACACTTAATTAGGTCTTGAAGTCCTTGGCTCTTCTTTGAAGATCCGGGGCCGTTACAAGGTCTTCCGGAGGTTAGAGGCTGGCAGGTCCGACGATTGGACACGTGGTGGCTCCGGAGCTTGCTGTGGGAAGCAGGTAGCTCCGGGGCTACCAGTCACGTGTCAACTTCGGAACTTCTCTCGGTCCGGGGTTAAGTCCGGAGGTGCCGTTTCGGTACCTGGCCCGGAGCTTCCCCCTTGTGGGCGGTAGCTCCGGTTTGGCAGTACACGTGGCAACCCAGGGATTAACCATGTTGGAGAAGCAGGTCCGGTCATGTCTGACAAGTGGGCCTCCGAGGGTCTTCAACCCAAGTAGATGGCTTTCCTTTGAAATCTTTGTAACCTCAAGGGGTGTGCGGTTTTTAGGGTACCGACAGTTACCATTGGATGATCCAACAGCAGAATTCACCATCTTTGAATCTCATGCACCCCCCCTTTCTGGCGCGCCAAATATCGGAGTCTAGTTCCGGCAATTCCCCCGGTACTACCGTTGGCAGCCCGTGGAGTTTCTTAGTTCAGTTAGGGCGCGCGGAGATTCAGAACAAGATGGTGACTTGACACGAGGATTTACATGGTTCGGGCCGCCTGAGCGTAATACCCTACTCCACGGGTGTGTTGTTGTTGTTGTTGTATTGAGTGTATGAGCCCAAGATAGCCCCTTGAGCGCATGTGTCCGCCTCTAGCTAGTCTCTCACCCGTCTCGGGTCTGGAGTCCCCCCCCCCCCCGCCCCGTGTATTGCTCGGCCAGTCCTTTTATAGTACAAGGGCTGACCGTTGCATCGTTAGCCTGGCCCGACATGTGGCCCTGGCGGTTACTGATGTCTAATACACAGTTTAATGTACTTAATTCCCCTTAATAGTGTGGTAACACACCTTAATAGTGGTGTTACTAGTATTAAGGTTCCTCTGATCGTGTGTCATTAAGATAGCATTAATGACACATAATCAGGTCTTGAAGCCTTTAATGTCCCTTGAAGGTTCGGGCCATTGGAGGTCCACCAATCTGCCTGTTGAGGTTAAAGGTCCGGCGGTTGGACGCGTGGCAGCTTCGGAGCTTACTATCTTGGACGAGTAGGTCCAGTGTCATGGTACACATGTCGGTACCGGAGCTTCCCTTTGTCGGGTGTTAGGTCCGAGGGTGCCACACAAGTATCCAGTCCGGAGCATTCCCATGTAGGGATTGTAGCTCCGGTTTTATGATACATGTGGCGGCACTGGGACTAATCATATGAGGGAGGCAGGTCCGGTTACGAGCAACACATGGTGCCTTCGGAGGTCTTCAACTTAGATAGGTGGAGTTCTTTTGCACTCTTTGCATTTCCAAAGGGTATCCAGTATGCAGGGTGCCGACAAGGCCAATAGGTGCAATTGCAAAACATAGGTGAAATATGATCAAGGAGTTAGAGCTTGCCTTTATGGTGGTTTATCGGAGTCTTTGTCCTGTTCTTCGTGGTCAGGCTCTTGAATATATCCTTCGCGAACTCTCCGTTTACTAGGTACGTATCTACGCGAATAAAATATGAATCATCGATAAAGATTCAAGAAATCCAAATAAAACTCCAATAGATACAAACAATCGTTCATTAACACGGTTTCTAAGATTCTCAAAAGGCTCGTCGGTGAATACGATGTTCTTTTGGTGGGCTATTTGAGAACATTACTATTTTGTTGATCAACCAATTAGTTATTGAAAGGTTTAACAGCATTATCGGTTCTCTTAGTTATTTTCAAAGTTTATGACTATCATGGTTAATTCACTAGTTTATACTTATAATTTACCTTTGTTACGATCAACGGGTTAACCATAACCACTATGAGACTTCTTTATAATTATCTTATCTTTACAGTAGTACATTCACTTAAGTTCTACTAACGTAAGACCCGCTTATTTTAGAGTCTAAGCATATGTTCTAATATTCTCAAGGCAACTCAATATTTTTAACGACGAATAGAGTATAACTCGTTAACTTGTATCATTTCTTAATCTATTATTTTATTAATGTCTTCTAAAAGCCATGAACTTATTTTAGGAGTTATATAGTGTATGGGTATTAGGACTTCAAGGAGTTACTAGTGTAGGGTCCATTCTATTTAGAGCTTACAGGTGAGTTTCTATTATTCCATAGCTATATATTTATTTTTCCACAGCGACACTAGTTAGTCCGTTATCCTATATTTAATTTTAGTCAATTACTATCTAAAGTCCTAGGAATATTTCAAAAGTCGTTTACAGAGAGATTATACACTTAATTGGGAGCTTCTATGTGTATTCTACTAATTATGTCTATTCACTTGATTTTCCTATAGGAATGAGAAACCAATTCCCTATTCTATATTACGTATTAGTCAATTTCTACTTACATTATATTGTATATTCCTAGCAATACCTTCTAGAAATTTTTTGAGTAATTATCTGTGAGGGAGTTTGTTTATTAGGCTTTCCACTAACTATTGGCGATTTAACTAATTTCCATTACAAGGATAATTATCTACTACTCCGTATCTTATATTGGAGGATCACTTTATTACATTAATAATTCTGTAATAGTTTTTAGATATTTATTTTGGGTGGGTTTATTAGATTGGGGCTATATATAGATTTTCCTCATTTTCTAATTAATCGAATGATTTTTTTTAGCTAACACCGAGCCTCACATTTTCTACAACTCATGTGTGCTACTAAATTCCATTTTCATGTTATCAGTTGTTGTGGGATTATTTTTAGGAAATTACTATAAAATTATTTGTAGGAAAATTTTCAATTTGGAGCCTATACATGATTTCCCTTCAATTCCTTAATTGATTAATTCATTTTAGGTAAGCCGATAATACTTACCACAATATCTACAACCAATTTCATCTATAAATCACTCGTAATATGGTCTAATAGCAATTAAGAATTTTTAGGAAAATTTCCAGAATTTTCTTATATCAACAAAAGCAGTTTATCATATTTGGTGTACAAAGTCTAAGTGGACCTAGCGTTTTCATTTTGTGTTATAGGCTAGTAGTGGGGTGAGCTTCGCACAGCAGTTCAAGGTGCATTCACAGGCTGCCGTATGGGCCTCCAGTGTCAGTGGCTCCACTCCTAACATCGGCTGACCTGCAGGACACAACAGACAGTGGTGTATGGGTCACCGTTCCATGTCAACCAAGCCCACGCAAATCTGTCTGGTGCATATGCGCCAATGTGGCAGCGGTCTGGTGTGGTGGTGCCTATGTGGTGGCCACGTGTGCGCCACGCGTGAGCCACATTGGTAACAGGCTCGCAGAATAGGGAGGCACCGGCAAGGGGCCGGGACGGCGGTGGCAGCGGCTAAGCTCGGCGACTCCGCGGGCTGCACGCTGAGATGGGAAGTAAGGTGGTGCCTATGGGCGGAGGAAGGTTCCCAGCGAGTGAGGCAGGGTTGGAGTGGCGTCAACGGCGGCCGGCAGCGGCCGTGGCGGCTGCGCGCGATGATGCACCGGCGATCCACATGTGCCTGCTGCAATCCAATCGTACGGCCTGCCTGGGACGTGTTCCAGCGTGCAAGGAAGGTTGTGTGATACTCGGCGATGTTGGCGAGGTCCTAACGGCGGCCGGCGACGACGAGGGGCGGCGTGAGAACAGCGTAGACGGCGATGGCGGCGACGCTCAAGGGGAAACTTGCGAGAGTTGGCTATAACAAGGGGATGGCTAGCCAAGGGCATGTTCTAGCGCGTGTGGAAAGTGGTGGGGTGGTCACACCGGCCGGGACGATGCCCACGGCGGCCGGCAATGAGGAAAGGTGGCAGTGCGGCAGTGCTCCTACGGGCTACGCGCTAGGTGCCTGCTTCTCTCCAACCAAGTGGCCAATATCGTGTTCTAGGGTGCCAGGATGCCTTCTGGGCGCTCATACTAGCCGGAGCAACGACGAAGGCGGCTGTCGGCGAGGAGCGGCGACGAACATAGCGGCGGCGCATTGCGAACGACCTTCCAGTGGTATTATCTTCCAATGAAGTGCACATACGTGTGCTAGGAGCTAATACCAGTACGTACATCAAGGTGTCTCGGGCGGAGGGAGCTCCTAGCTCACTGGCGACAATGGCGCGCGGTGGCGCCAGCTAGGGGTCATCGGGTACTACTCCATGGTGATCAGCGTGGCTAAGTAAAAAGTGTTATACACGTTCTAGGCTGTAATAAAGCAATGGCGGGTGTTAATTGGAATACCTTGCAATGTCAGAGCGGGAACGGGGACAGTGGTCCGCGTCGGGGAAGAAAAGGGGAATGGCAAATTCCTGCTCGGAGAAGGCCGCTCGAGTTCTGTGGAGTGTTGTGGGTGTGAGAGGAGGAGTATTCTCGCATGAATAGAGGGTCTAGGGATCCTTTATATCCGTAGAGAGGTGGTTCATGGTGAGGCGGTGGCGGCTCTACTTTTCATTGTGCGAGCTGGCGGGCGAGGCAGTCACTGAAGTCATCATGCGGAGGTGGCAGAGCGGGGCGGCGGCATGATGATGGCGGAATGAGGTGGTGCGGGCTGGCGCGACTTAGGGCAGGCGGCACACCGCCGGTGTCCCATCGCGGGAGAGTCGTACCTCTTGTCGGCTTCGATTAGGAACGGAGGAAGACGAAGGCGGTGCAGTGATGGGCCAAGCCGCGCGCGCAAAAGGAGAAAGCTCGGGCCGCGCTGGGAAATCGGGTCGTGCGTGTGGGGGGTAATCGGTGGGGCCGGACCAGAATGAGGGAGGAGAGAAAAGGGAATGGGGAGTGGGCTGCGTCCAGAGAAGACGGGCCGCCCACAAGGTAAAGGGAAGGGGGAGAGGCTTGGACGCGCGGAAAATAATGGAGAGGGGAGAAGGTTGGGCTGTGGGAACAACAATAGGGGGAGTAAAATGGGCCAAGCCCAAAAAGAGTTTGCTTGTTTGATGATTTTTCTTCAACCTTGATTTACTTAATTAGAATTTTCATTTTAGATTTGATTTAGTTGATTTGTTCCCATTTAGTTTCTAATTTGAATTCAATTTATGCCTAAATCGTTTTATGCTTGTTTTATAGGGTTTTCTTTAATATCCCTAATTATTACACACATTTGTGTTGAAATTTCAGTTTTAAATTGGGATTTGGTCTATGGATAGTTATTTTTGTTTGATTAGATTTATATTTCAAATATACAGTTATCCATTCAAATAACTATTTTCTTGTTCTATTTGTTTGTCATATTCTAAATTATTGGTTGGGCAGACATACACATATAGGTACCTGCTCAGGTATTATTTAATTATTGAGTTTCAAGTTTTAAGAAAAGATATGAGTATGTTTGCACTTACGCTTATTCACCATTTGCTTATTTCCTCTTGTTTGGAAAGAATAGTTATGTGCCCTAATTTTAGTTTGACAATTATCGATCACTCATGATTTATTCAAAAATTTTAGTTCAGAGTGATTTTTACCGTTTTTAAAATTCGGACTGTGATAGATCTACCCCACTTAAATAGAATCTCGTCCTCGAGATTGGAAGGTTGTCTTAGGTAGATAGGGATTTATTTTCCAAGGTTTTCTTTGCTGCCTTGAGATGGCCGTTCCCTTGATCTTGACATAACTGTACTGCAGTTGCTCTCGTTTACCGTGCTACAAGTTCGAGAATTTGTACAACTAGCACTTGATATCCAGCATCAAATGGTTGACCCATTGCATCAAGCAGTATTTGCCCTTCAGGATTTAGTATGTGTCTTAGGTGTGATGACACACCTTGATGGCCGTATATCTAACATCCTTGTCTTTACTCGGGGCAACAAGCTGTGGCTCTCATTGCCTCAATTGGGGCGACAAGTCGTGGAGCCAACATGCCTTATTTCCCTTTAACCTGTTGGTACTCCACACTAATGTTTCCGTTGAGTACGCATGGTAACCCTTGTGGAGGGTGAATTGTTTGCTTATCATTCTTCCTGATCGTGTTTGGCATCTGGATTGATTTTTGTACTGTATGGTTCATTGCTCATCCGCTCGGGGATAGAGTCTTGGTTATTTTGATGGAGAGGTTGCAGTCGTGGCTGCTACTGATCCTCGAGAGTTGGTCTCATAGTAGTTATCTGTTCAGATTTCTTATTCTTCTTGGTGAGGTTCTCCATATATCCTATATTCATTGGGAACTCCACTATAAATAGTCGTTGGTGATCTACCAGTCTGGAGAAGCCTTGTATCCAGGTAATAATGGTAGGTTGCTCTGAATAGGTAAAGGCTTCTCCCTACATGGGGTCTACTGCTCGATCATCACTAAAATTCTTAGCCTAAGAATATGACCTACAGCTTTTAGGACGTGTCCAAGGAATGATCATTGCCAGCTTATTTGTTACGATCTTGTCCATCGGGTTCGTGAGACAAGCTGGTTAGTTGCTCAGTATAGGAGGGCATGACTGTGAAACTCATATTGGACATATGGAGTTAAGAGTGCTGGCTTCATGATGTAAGCGTTTCTGATCTTGGGTCCGTATTAACCTGACCTCGGATCATCCATGTAGATGTACTTAACTCTCATCGACGGCAGTCATTGATTTGAGGTGGCAGGTATTTCTGTGACCTTATTTGATGTTTGATAGCCAATTCTCATCCTTAGGTTGTCTTCTTTCCTCTTGATGACGACACTGGAGCTCCTTAAAGTGGGAACTCAATTGGATAACGATCTTCCCTTATGGGTCACCGATGTTCCTTAATATTTGGTTAGTCCTCTCAGGCTCATCTGGTAGGGTTGATTTGCTATTAGCGCTGCTCAGGGAGTTACACTAATCAACAACTTTACATCTTTTTCAGCTGGCATTCCCACTAGGTACCTTAGAAATACCTCGGAGTGCGTGCATAATAGTGAGACTCGTCCCATGAGTGTAACATCCAAACTACCTGTCATGAATTCCATGGTGAGCTCTTGTGGCTGATCTCTTATCGTTATCTCAGCATGATTCACTGTAGCGACCTTACAGTTGGCAGAGGGTGTATATCCTTGCCGGTGTGCCAACCAATCCATGAGGGTATGCTCCACACTATTTGTCTTATGGGCTTTTAGGTCTCTTAAGATCCTACCCCACTTAAATAGGATTTTACTACTATGTTTTTTTATTAGTGTGGGTTTATTTTTATTATTATTATCGATATATTTATATTTTATTATCGGTAGTTTTGTTTTGTTTACTTATGTATTTAATTATTTATTTATTGACTTTGAGGGTTAACTGGAGATAGAGGCGGTGTTCCTGCATGAGCAGTGTGCTCATTGTGAGCTCAAACGGGGATAGGTTTCTGAATGGGTATTTCATTGATCTGGCAGGAAGAGAGGAGTACAATATTTTGTTTTAGTCGTTATTATTATCCTCACGTATATACATTCGTTTGCATATATATTAAATTTTATATTGTGTATTCTTATTGGTGCATTATATTTGATATACATATAAGCATACGTGCGTAGGTATATAAATGCACACAACCCATATGTATTTATTTTATTAAACACCCAACTTATCTTCTTTCATTCCATTATCGATCTGTGTTTGTATTGGAGCACACAATTTCACTCGACCAAGAACCAAACGAAAACCAGCGAATCACACCCAAACATAACTAGATTACAAACTTATATATTATACTATTAATCGTTCTATTCGTGACTTATGCTAGGTCACTATAGGCTAAGCTATTCTACTCATGGGCACTACAGTCATTCTATGATTCTATTGATGTGATTGAGGAATGTAGGATTGCACGTGTTTGCTCTTCCACCGATCGTAATGTCGTTCTTGATACATGATGATGACATCTTCTAGTAACCTTAGTAGAGTAATTGTTTCTTTTGTCTTTATGTACTCTCTTGAATTGGTTAGGAGGTCGTTTGACTCGTTGAATCCTCGAATGGTCTGGTGCAGATGCTACATGGTTCCAACTTTGCGTATCACGTTGGTGTCTATCTTACTCTTGAACGACCAAGATGTGTTGGGTTGAGGTCATTGACACTATCGAAGGAAATAAATTAATTTTTCAACACGGAAGGAGGTAAGTGCAGAAAGAACATAGAGGAGAGAGAAAATCTTTCAAAAATAGTTTTATACTTTTCAAAATATATCTTCAAGCTATAGGATCACTCTAAGGTTTCGTCCAACGGCCAAGTATGGCCCTAATACCACTCTGTCAGGACCCGCCTTCTGAGGGTCCACTTGTGCATCCCGTACCAATCCCTGGATCAGTCGTTGGTACGCACAACAGATAGATCGAGATCCATACAACGATTCTTTATTTATAATCAATAAAAGTCTTAGAAACATGATCTACATTACATTAGATGTGGTCGGAGATGATTACCCAAATAGATAAATCCTCAACACAGCGGAGCAGAACGACACCATGCCCAACAGACAGACTTGGGAAGTAAAACTAGACTTAAGCGTCATCCTCACACACTTCATCTCCTTTGTCTTTTGATAAACCACATATAAAGCAAGAGTGAGTACGTAAGGTACTCCGCAAGCTCTAACACTACTCAAGGGGAGGTGTTTCATGCATTGGGCTTGTAGCAAGGAGAGGCCATACGGCTTAGTTTTGCTGAAAAGCATTTTAAGTAAGGCTCTCTTAGAATGAGTTTTGCAATTAGAGGGAGAAGTAGGTGAATCAGTATAATTATAGTTGGCAGACTCTGGGGGAGTTTCAGACCATCCCGCCAGTTACCTCACTTTTAGATGAGTCTTCGGACCCAAGGCCCTTACGGCACTGGCACGCATGCCAACTCTTTCCCAAAACACGGCGGCCTTGACCACCCACACAAACACACTTCAAGGAGATGCACTAATGCTAATCAAAAGGAGCCCAAAGCATAGTGTGCCAAGACTGTGACAACAGCTATCCGAATAGATTAAGACTCTGCAGAGTTTGTACACTTTACCCACAGGCCATGCACACCTAGCAAGGGTATGACATGACGCTCATCTCATCTTCCCCAAGTAACCCCACAATCACATCTCGGCCCGACGCAAGGGCTATTCGGGCAATTCCTACCCAGCCATACATCAGACGACCCTCGGTGCTATGCCATTTCCTGGTCCACCGTGCCCTCCATGGCTCTCCAGGTTTTCTCTTGTGGAAGTTACCAGAATGGTTGGGCGAGTCCCGCCCACACAGGTTCTGTGGTTGTACGAAATCACTATGTTGAGGTCAAATGAATCGGTCCTTATATTGGTGAGGCGGCTCCATCCGTCCTTGGCAAAAGGACTAGTTCGGAACACACAGCATCGAACTAAACTGAAGTACTCAGCATAAGGCTAGTCCGGAAATCATGGTCATCAGACTATTACTGAAGCACTCAACACTGATCGGTGGATTACACCGAATACGTAGCCACAGTAGGTATACCTCTTAGGGAGCCCGCGACATCCCATCACCATACCCGCCTTGACCGCCCTCCCTCTTCACATAAACAATTCATTAACCACTCATCCATATCCTAACTCACACCACCAAACACCTTTTAACACATTTCACTATCATGTATATAGTGTGTAGTGGTTCGCGATGCGAATATCGCAGAGGTTCCTAAGCATAGTTCTAACAAGGAGGTGCTCACATCGCTGCCATAGCGCAGTGATGAAGCTGTTAGGTTCTCAAAGGGTTGTCTTGTCAAGGTCAAGGATGTAACATCCTAATTTTCAAACTTGGGCGAATTAAAATTTGAATAGGAAGTTAGAATTTAATAATCGGAAGAAATTGTTTTTGTAAGCAAAAATATAAAAAATATGCATCTCATGTTGCATTTGCATTCATCCCTAGGTATTAAACTTATTGCCCAGACAAATACAATAAAAATAATTAAATTGTCATAACGAATATGGAAGAAAAGAAATAAATAAAAATAGAAATTTAATATGAATGGGAGAAACAAAGTAAAAATAATAATAATAAATAACAATTAATAAAGGAAAGAAAAATGAATAGATAAATAAATAGTAAACAAATGATATAAAAAGAAAAGAAAAAAAAAGAAAAGAAATCCAACCTGGCCAAAAGTCCTGCCGCACAACCAAAAACAAGGAAGGATAAAAAAAAGAAAACTACCATCAACCAAAAAAAATAAATAAATAATAAGACAAACAACGGTGGCCAAGCTCCGGTCACCAGAGCACAATTCCTATCGGGAGTCTCCACCGAGGCCAAGCCACCGCGCAAGGAGAAAAAAAAAGAAATTAACCGCAGCTTGGACTGCGGCCAGGAGAATCGCGCACGCGCCAGCAGCCCTCGCGTGCCCAAGTCGTATGCCGCGTGACCGAGCCGCCGAGCGTCCAGCGCATCCGTGCGCGTGCTGCGCGCCAGCGCCCCAAGAGGCCGAGATCGAGCCGGTCTCTGCACTGCATGCCCACGCACCTATAAAAGCCGCCGTAGGGCTCCGTAGTTTTGTCGACCAAGCTTTTCCGCCACCAGAAAAAAAACCTAGCGCCAGTAGAAACCAGAGGCCGTCAGGGATAAAAATAGGAGGAGAGAAGAGGGAAGAAAGGAGCCCCTGTCCGCGGGGATCATCGCATCATCACCGTTCTTCATAGGAGATTGCTACGTCGTCGCCGTCGTCGTGCCGCCGAATGATCGCATCGCCATCTCCTTCGGCTATATCATGTCTTCGTCTACTTTGTCTATGTTAGACCGCCGTCATCTTCATCAACGAAACCTTAGATCTCGGAGACACGCCACATCGCCGCCGCTCCACGACCGTCCGGACTTGATACGCACACAGTAGGTATTACAATCTAGATCTAGACTATTATTTTGGATCTAGTATACGAATTAGATCACGTGTAGAACATGTTTTATTTGAGCGATCGTTAATCATTGTCTGATCATCTTAAAAATCATTTGAAACGCATAAGTTAGATTAAATCATACAAGATCAATATTATATTTTAGATTTGACAAAATTTATATTTTCAGTATTATTTAATCTGTTTTTCAGAATTAATAAATAAGATTAAAGCCTAGTTAATTCGTAAAGTAGCAAAATAAATCCAGAAAAATTCATAAAAATTTAGAATAAATTCTAGTAAGTTATTAATAATATGTTCAGCATATTTAATGTTCTGAAATAACTATTTTACCTCTGAATTTATTTTAATTAATTCCAAACTTGCTAAAATAAATAGGAAATCATTATAGAAAATTATTAAAAAGCCATAGAAAGTTATGTAACATTAATACAAACATATTTTATGCATGCATCCATATTTTGCATATTTATTAGTGGTTGCAATGCATTTATTATGTATGTTTGCTTGTGTATGTCACTACAGGAATAACGGTCACTTACGTCGGCTAAAGCCGACGTAAGTAAGGCTTAAACCGACGTAAGTAACTTAATTACGTCGGTTTTCCCTTAATTACGTCAGCTTTCAGCCGACGTAGGCATTTGGACGTAATTAAGGTTACTTACGTTGGCCACCGACGTAAGTTAACTTAATTACGTCGGTCTGCGGAAGCCGACGTAAGTTAAGTGTCGAGATGGGCCTTGGGCTGGGCCTGAGAACTTACGTCGGCTTGGCGCTAGCCGACGTAAGTAAAGTGCTGTAACTTACGTCGGCCAGGGCAAACCGACGTAAGTTAAGTGCTGTAACTTACGTCGGCTTGGGCTAGCCTTTTTGTTAAATGGAAGCACTGACAACTTATTCATTATATACTAATCATTTCTACCATGGTCAAAAACTACTAAAGCTTGATTAGATACACTTAACTTCCTGACCACTATAGGAATCAATATCTGACAAGTCATCAAGATCTACCTCTATGTTGTACCTCCTTATCTCTCTATGTAAAATACTAAAATGGATACAACAATATTAAAGAGAGTTTATCACCTGCTCCGGTGTATACACGCTAGCCCCTCCACTGCCTCCGGGATCTCGACGGGTTCCGGAACCCTGCAAAAGAATCATAATTAGGATAAATTAGAAGTCCATAAAACAACTAGTCAATAGTGTGAGTAACACATTTGCTAAATTAAATGTGATGCAAGTAACTTCTTTAACATAATGAAAAGGGAATGAAACTCCTAGGTATAGAAAATATTACCTGCTCCGGTGTCTGCTGCGGCGGAAGCGTAGGAATCTCGATGTCCTGACCGCTTTGTCGAGCAAGAGCCTGCCATTGCAAGATATTAGCAGATATATGTTATTAAGTGCTGTGAAATTTAACTACGGTACTTTAAATTACTTATCGCCAACGTTGCTTGCATCTGGGCCATCATTAAGGCCGTCCTCTGCTGCTCCTCCCTCGTCCTCTCCAGCTCTGCCTGAGTTTGCGTCAGCGACTCCCTCATGGCCTGGAGCTCCAGCTGGGTCTGCGAGAGACGACCACTGGTCCCAACGGTCGAAGCCTGCGATGATGAAGCGTCTCTCAAAGGTCGCGTCGACCTCGAGTCGACAACTCCATCGAAAATGGCAAACCTACAAAAGAATGAGAACACTAAGTAGAAGATTAATTGAAAAAGAAATGAAACACACGAAGAACTCACCGTCCGTGGGCCTTCCCGCCTCCGCTTGCGTACGCGGCTTGGGGGTCGATCGGCGCGTTTTCCCAATCGTAATTCGCACCGTGTATCTTCGCGACCTCCTGCGCGTACTTTGTCTACAAAACAAATAAATCTTGTAAGCATGTCAATAATAGTATTAGTTACAATGAAATTGATGAATTTCTAAAACTTACCAGTCGGTCGGCTGCGACCTGACTACACTGCCCTGGCTGAGAAGGGTCACTTCCCTTGTGACCTCTCTTCCAAACTTGGGTCGGGGTCGGCTCATGACCCATCTCTCGCTCCTGTACATCCGTGTTAGTGAGATAAATAATATATTAGGAACACATAAATAAAATAAAAAGGTACTTACCATGCGTTTAGCCAAACGCAAGTAGCCGTCGCCGCCATAGTTGTGCTTGCCCTCGGACCCCATGCGGCACTGTCTAGCCTTCGTGGACTTGTTGATAAAAGCGTCGCTAGCCCAGTACCGACAGAGAGCTAAGTACGCCTCGATGTTACCCTGTAACCAGGAAATACTAACCTGCACATATTTCATTTTCATCAACGCGGTTGACATACGTAGATATTGTAAATATTTAACAATATTAAAAACTTACCTCCGCGTACTGCTCCTCTGTCAAGTAGGAGTCCGAGTCCTTCCTAAAGACACCCCTTTGCTGCTCCTGCTCCTGCTCCCGGGGGTGCCGCTTGTAGTACGCGTTGACGGCCTGAATTCGGGCGTACGACAACGCCGCCGTCGTGAGCTTCCGAGCGTTGTAATGGAACACGCGTCTCGCGTGGTCCTCCATGCCCGGTTCCTCTACTTGGTACCTTAGCTTTAAGCAAACAAATATTTAAGTGATATGCAATTAAGAATTCAATCGAGTTGAAAAAACGAAATAGTTAAACTTACCATAAAATCGTGCCACACGGCTCCCTGAACCGTGCCGTGCACCGGGTGAGAGACCCGAGCGTAGTCATCCCACGACAGGGTAGGAAAACTGTCAATTACACCGGGGTAGTGCAACTTGACCATAGCACCGAGGACACTGTTAACCTACCTGTGGTGCTTCTCGGCCCCCGTGAACGAGAAGTCGTACCAACATCTACAAAATATATTAAATCATTAAGTAAAGGAAAACAACATCTAATATTTAATATACTATATACATTATTTATACCTGTCTCCAACGGGACGGATCGTGGTCCGCTGAGTAGTAACCGGAGGAGGAGCCGCAAAGTGGGTCCTCCTCGTCCGTCGCCTCTGCTGCGACGCTGCCGCGTCCTGTGACCCTGAAGGCTCTGCGGACCCCCCGGAGCCTCCAGGAAGGCTAGTGGTAGAGGGCTGCCCAGGGAGGCTAGCGCTAGCCAGCTCCGAAGGGAGGCTAGCGCTAGAGGGCCCCCTAGCCTCTGAGTCGGGCTCCTGTAGCGGCCCCCTAGCCTCTGACTCTAACTCTGACTCAGAAGTCTCTGAGTCAGACTGCACAAAAGGAATGACTTTATTAATAATTAATAACAATTGCAATTTCAAAAATAACTTTATTGTAACTAAAGTTTACCTCTGGCCGCTGAAAGCACACGACAACTGAGGGTGGAGCGTGTGCCAGAAAGAGCTCACGTCGGCTAGAAAGGAACGAGCTCCCTGAGCAAGGGTCTGCTGGCGGCTCAAACCCTCTCACTGGCTTCCCCTTCCCCTTTCCCTTTGACGACATCCTATTGCAAGGAATAAATGATTAATATGCAAAGATAATATAAAAAATTAATGTTAAATTAGTGAATAAAACGTTACTTCAAAATTCATCAACATCACGATCATGCACCCTACTCCTTAAACCAGCCCATCGATCTTCTTCTTGCGCATATCGTTTTCGTTTGCGCAAATCAGCAGGTTCGACTATGTCATCGATATCTTCAGTTTCTGATTCTGATTCAGTTTCCGCTTCCGTGCCAGCCTCGATATCTTGAGCGTCTCCAACTAAGTTATCGAGTCCTACACCGGGCTCGACTGAGAAGGAGTCTGGCAACTCTTCCTCTTGGTAGACACAATGAACCTCAGCTTCATCGTGATAATCATCATCTCCTGGAGCGTATAACCGCTCACGAGGATTCACCTTATGTACCACCCACCAAGCTTTGAATTTATTGCATGGATAAGGTAGATAGTACACTTTCTCTACTTGGTGTGCAAGAACTAATGAATCGAATCCTTTCAACCGTTCTTTGTGTTTTACTTCGACCATGTCAAATTCGTTTACTCGAATTCCACGAATGGAATCAAACCATTCACAGTCAAAGAATACCGCTCGAATTGGCTTGTTTGCGACAAAGGTGAATTCAAGGATTTTTTTAATAATCCCATAGTACTGCGTTTCATGATCTTGCGAATCGATTGCCCTCATCACAACTCCGGTATTACATGTTGCCGCGAGAGGACGAAGAGATTCAAATTGAGTTGTACGGAATCGAAAGCCGTTGACGTCATATCGGCCATAGCTTCTAACATTAACCACTCCACAGGATAGTTGTCGCAAATCTTCATGGACGTTGACATCTTTTTGGCACTGTCCAAGATATGGAGTTATTAGAAAACATAAGCATTCTTAAGTTATAAGAAAACATTGTGTAAGACCTATGTGTGCTGAATACATTGGCTTGTAGTGAATACACTTGGCTTTGATGATAAAAGTTTTTAATATCACCAAAACACCTTTTTATCAAGGTCCGACTCTAGCTCCGAGCTACAGCAAGGTCCGACGATAGGTCCGACTTGCTTTGGGCAGCTCCTGTTACGTTTGATGCTAGGTCCGACTTCTTGGTAAGGTCCGACCAGCTTTGGTTAGCTCCGGTGAGCTTTATCTTTAGCTCCGGCATATATTTGATAGCTCCGGCATATTTTCGTTAGCTCCGGGATGCTAAGCTTCGACGTACTTTGTCTAGCTCCGGGTTTTGGGTTGACTAGTTCCGACTAGTTTTGATAAGCTCCGGATCCAGGATCTACTAGTTTTGATAAGCTCCGGATCCAGGATCTACTAGTTTTGATAAGCTCCGGATCCAGAATCTACTAGTTTTGGTAAGCTCCGGCGCTAGGTTCTACTAGCTCTTGTTAGCTCCGGCTCAAGCTCCGGGTTGCTCTGGCAAGGTCCGGAACTTGACCGCAGTGCTTCTGCTTTTCATTTGCAATGTTTCGTACTTGATTTACTTGTTAGGAAAGATTGCTTAGTATTCATTTGCTAAGTTTTTGGTGCGTTTTGGATGATACGGCTGATATCGTTTTGCTATGCTTTGCAACATGCTTATGTGAGGTTTTCACGTAAGGAGTTGTGTTCGGAACTAACGTGAGTCAAGTCGAGGACTTGGGCTCGTATGGATTGGTTGTTTGTTCATGTGCAGGTGTTGCTTGAGTTCAAGTCATGGCTGGTGACAGGATCCATTGGACTAGTCTCAGGAGGAGATGAGGTTCCAACAACCAAGTTCGGGAGGAACTGTGGTTGAGCGGGTCAGGAGGTCGCGCAGGATGATTGAATCAAGGTCAGTGCATATGAAGGTCGAAGGAAGGTGTTCGCACGTATGCATGAGGTGCATGACGTGGCAATATGCTTCTAGAGACGGATTATGGAAGGAAGATCTGATCGGAAGGATCGGATCGTATCGGTTGAAGACTTTGGCTGCGGCAGAGTCGGTTATGGCTCGGTATGGGAAGTATCGAGTTGGTTATGTTAGGATTTCGTGTGTGTCACGAAATTGAGTTGTTTAGGAATGTGGGATACGTTCCTAAGGTGTTTGGAAGTCTTAAGATTGCTTCTATCTGCGTGTAGAAGAATCTTGAGCAGTTATGGTAAGTTCCGATTGTGATCGGATTAGGATTAGAGTCCTAGTTGTATTGGGATGGCCTAAGGGCTGGTTATATAAGCAAGGGAAGGCCAAAGCTCGGGTGAGACGACTTTGGGGCTGTTCCTCTTGTGTTCTATTGAATAAAATTCGTACTTTGAAGGAACTTTTGTGCCTTGTTCGTCCGACTTGTTCCAGACAAGTTTTACTCGTCGAGTTTCTGGACAGCACTACCTTTCGTCGGTGTTTTTATCATAACTCGAGTTTTACAGATTCAATTGACGTGATTCTTTTTGGGTTGTCTTCAAAACTTGATTGTCTATCATCTGTCAAAATTTCACGGTCATTGGATTTGTAGTTTCTGAGCTACACGAGTTTCTTTGCAGCATTACAGAAACTGTTTTTCTCGGGTAGGTCAGATTGACCATAGTCTGATCTTTCGATCATAACTTGAGTTTATCTCGACGGATTTGAGTAATTATTTTTGTGTTGTCTTCGTGACTTGATTCTCTCTGATATATATCACTTTTGTCACGGTGAAACACGTTTAGATTAGTCTTATACACGATTTCTTTAACAGATCGTTTTTCTACCGAAGGGATTAGGGTTTTATTGTTTCCGCTGCGTAAGATTTTTAAATCTACCATTCACCCCCCCCTCTGGTAGCTTTTCACGTGCTCTTCGATCCTACAATTGGTATCAGAGCCACGGTGCTCTAATCTTTGTAATTTGCACGTGTTTTTGACTAATCATCATGGACAAGTACTCCGTCAAACCTTGTGTGTTTGCTGGTATTGATTTTCAGGTTTGGAAGGCACGCATGGAGGCTTTTATCCAGGCACAAGGCTTTGCAATATGGGAGAAGGTGTATAAGCCTTATGAAGTGCCACCCAATGATCAAGTCACAGCCACGAACCTCCGGGATGCCGACAACAACAACAAAGCCCGAAACTTGATCATCTAAGGACTCACTCAAAGCGACTTTGATCGTGTCGCGCACCTCCGATCAGCATACGACGTTTGGAGAGCTCTCTGTGATTATCATGAAGGCTCCAACACAATCAAGGAGGTAAAACAAGATATGTTCAAGAAAGAATATATGCGTTTTGAGATGCAACCAGGTGAGTCGATCGATGACCTCTTTGCTCGTTTCAATAAAATTCTCAGCAACTTACGTAGTGTCAATGTAAATTTTTCTGATGCTGAGAATGCTAGACAACTTCTTAGTGCATTAGACATGACAATTTGGGAGATGAAAGTAACATCTATTCGTGAATCAACTGTCATGAGTTCTCTTACATTAGATGTACTTTATTCTAAACTAAAAACTCATGAAATTGACATCCTAGCACGTAAACCCAAACAAGTCTATTGCATTTGTCTCACAACGTGATATGTCTAGCTCCGGCCAATCATCATCCTGCAATACTCTTGCTTTATTGTCCTCACTAACCCTGGAGCAGATCGAAGAAATTCCAGAAGAGGAGTTGGCACTCATCTCTACTAGATTCTCAAAAGCATTGCAAAATGTGAGAACTAGAAGGAGAGGAAGCTCCGGACCTCAACGCTGTTTTGAATGTGGTAAAACAGGACACTTTCGTACAGAATGCCCTAACCTTTCAGGTCCGACCACCCGGGAAGAAAAACAAAGCAAGATCCGGACCTCCTCTGGAAATTCCAACAAGAAGAAGAAAGGTACCATAGGACGCAAGATGATCAACAGCTTCATCACCGCGCTTCAAGAGCTCAGTTCAAGTGATGTAGACTTTGAAAGTGATGAAGATAATGATGATCTGGCCAACTTATGCTTCATGGCGGGCAAAGCAAGATCAAGATCAAGTCAGGAGGAAGCAGAACACAACAGTGACGATGATGAGGTATGTGCTACCTGCAATGAAATGTGTGATGCTATTTCTCGTGCAACTATTATTGTCAAGAAAAAGGACAAAAAGCTTAGGGATAGTGCTGCTAAAATTGAATCACTAGAATCTGAAATTAACCGTTTAAAAACTTTGATTCCTAGTGATGATGCATGTCCCTCATGTGACTTAATCTATGAACAATTGTCCACATTAAGAAGTGCACACTCCTCCACTCTAGATAAACTTGATGAAGAAATTAAAAAGAACAAAGAGCTTGCTGCACTTAATGATAAAAACTTGAAGGATGCTAGCTGTTCTACAATTGACTTGCATTGTTCTGCATGTGAAAATCTTGATAAGAAACTGCAAGATGCTATGAATGAAATTTTTATGTTGAACAATGCTTTACGTTCTCATGAAGTTAAATTTTGTTCCAATCGCAAACTAAAAGGAAAAACTTCATGTGAAAACTGCCTAGACTTGTCCAAGAAACTTGATGACATGAATAGGACACTAGGTCGGTTTTGTAATGGGGATAAGAATCTAAACTTGCTGCTGAATTCTTCCAAGTCTAGCAAAGATAAAACTGGTTTAGGTTTTGATTCGCATGTTCATGCTAAGGCACATCCACCTAAAATTGTAAGGTCATTAGGAAGTGGTTTGATTCAAACAGTTCCTAAACAAAAAGAAGTGATTTTCAAATCTGCAGGAGTGTTGCCTCATTCGGTTTCAAATAAAAATATTGCTTGCTCATCTAGACATGAACACAAAGTTAAATTTTATTGTACCTTCTGTGGTAGAGATGGTCATGTCATAGATTTTTGTTATAGACTAGCTAAACAACAGAAAAAGGAAAGAAAAATTGCTAGATCTTATAACTTTCATGCAATTAGAAAAACACAACCTGCTCTAGTGAGTCTGAAATTTGAGAAGGTAGCTTCCAGACCTTCTGGTAAGAAATCCGCAAAAGCAGCTCCGATAGTTCCGATAGCTCCGAGAGCTACCGGATCTTCTGTCGTTCCCTCTGGAGCTTCAGTTTTTGCCTCCGGACCTTCTGCTTTTACCTCCGGAGCTACCGGTTTTCACTCTAAACAAGTAACAACTTCTAAATCAACTGTTAAGAAAAGAAAACCTCAATCTTTGACTCATAAACCTGCTGTTTTATCTCAGCATTCGCGTGTTTTTCCTGGTGCACGTCGCGTGACTCAGTACTGGATTCCTAAATGCCTTTTGACTAACCCCAGTATTGAGTCATCGGCGTATTGTGCTTCTATGTAGGTTACACGTTTGAGGAAGGAGAATATTTGGATTGTGGATTCAGGTTGCTCACGCCACATGACCGGTAACAAAGATTGGTTCTCCTCCCTCACCTTTGTGTCACCTGTAGAGAATGTTACTTTTGCCGATAATTCTTCAACTCCTATAATTGCTAAGGGTTCGGTTAGAGTAAATGATCACTACACTTTGAAGGATGTGGCACTTGTCAAAAATTTGAAATATAACTTGCTTTCTGTTTCACAATTGCTAGATGAAAATCTAGAAATTACTTTCAATAAAAACTGCTGCAAAGTTGTAGATTCAAATAGTGAGCTTATTTTTAACATGTCTCGGTTTGGAAGAGTTTTTAAAGCTGATTTTGATATGTCTTCTTCTAAGCATAGGTGTCTAGTTGCTAATGATTCAAAGGACTTATATTTTTGGCATCGTAGACTTGGTCACGTAGGCTTTGATCACCTAACACGTGTTAGTGCTCTTGATCGCATACGTGGGCTGCCTAAGCTTAAAGGGGACAAAGAAATTGTGTGCTCTTCTTGTAGACATGCTAAGATGGTTGCAGGTTCACATACTCCTCTCACAATGATCATGACAACTGAACCATGTCAACTTTTGCATCTTGACACCGTAGGACCTTCACGTGTTCAATCCTTCGGAGGTAAATGGTATGCTCTTGTTATTGTTGATGATTATTCTAGATATTCTTGGGTGTATTTTATGGCGTCTAAGAATGAAGTCTTTAGTCACTTTAGAACTTTATTTCTTAGATTATCAATTGATCACCCAGGATCATTAAAAGCAATTAGAAGTGATAATGGAACTGAATTTAAAAATCAATTCTTTGATCACTTTTGTGCTGAAAATAGAATAGATCATCAATTTTCTTCACCATATGTACCTCAACAAAACGGTGTTGTAGAAAGAAAGAACAGAACCCTAGTTGAGATGGCTAGGACTATGCTTGATGAATATCAAACCCCTAGGAAATTTTGGGCTGATGCGTTAGCAACCGCTTGTTATGTCTCAAATCGTGTTTTCTTGCGTGCTAAGCTAGGTAAAACACCATATGAGCTCCGGTTTGGACATAGGCCTAGTGTTACACACTTTCGGGTCTTTGGTTGCAAATGCTTTGTTAAGAAACATGGTAATCTTGATAAATTTGAACCTAGATCCAATGATGGCATGTTTCTTGGTTATCCATCTCATACTAGAGGCTACCGTGTGCTTTTACTTGACACTAACAAAATTGTGGAGACTTGTGAAGTGTCTTTTGATGAAGCTAGCCCAGGTACTAGCTCCGGTGTTGCAGGACCAGATTCATATTCTCAGGGGGAGGGTATTTTCGAAGATGAAGAAGAGCCGGTGATACTGCCTGGTAGTTCCGAAGTTGACACGTGTCCAGCTCCGGACATTGAACAAGCTCCGGCTGTCACCTCTGCTGGTCCTGATCGTCCACAAATCACAAGCTCATCAATCTACAATGAACCTAATGAAAAAGAAGCTTGTGAGACATCTGTTCCCCTACGCTTTTACAAAGATCATCCCCCACAACAGATGATTGGAAGCTTGCATGAACGAGTCACACGGTCCAGGTTTTGCGATCCAAACTCTCATGCTCATTCTGCTTTTGTTGCTTCTTTTAAACCCAAAGATATATCACACGCACTCACTAATGAATCTTGGATTATTGCCATGCAAGAAGAGTTAGAAAATTTTGAAAGAAATAATGTTTGGAAACTTGTACCTCCACCTCAAGGCCACACTTTAATTGGAACTAAATGGGTATATAAAAATAAACAAAGTGAGGATGGGGTTGTGATTAGGAATAAGGCTAGGTTGGTTGCTCAAGGTTTCACTCAAGTTGAAGGTCTAGATTTTGATGAAACTTTTGCTCCCGTCGCTAGATTAGAAGCCATAAGAATTTTGTTAGCTTTCGCAGCATCTAAAGGTTTTAAGCTATATCAAATGGATGTTAAAAGTGCTTTTCTTAATGGCTACATAGATGAGGAGGTTTATGTCAAACAACCACCAGGTTTTGAAAATCCAGATTTTCCTAATCATGTTTACAAACTGTCCAAAGCCTTATATGGTCTCAAACAAGCCCCTAGAGCATGGTATGATAGGTTAAAAACATTCTTACTTGAAAAGGGGTTTACAATGGGAAAGGCTGATAAAACTCTTTTTGTGCTTAAACATGGCAATGACTCATTATTCGTTCAAGTGTATGTGGATGATATTATCTTTGGTTGTGCTTCTCATGATCTTGTGTCCAAGTTTTCAGCAATGATGAGTTCCGAATTTGAAATGAGTATGATGGGTGAACTCACTTACTTTTTGGGGCTGCAAATCAAGCAAACCAAGGAGGGTACCTTTGTGCATCAAACAAAGTATACCAAAGATCTCCTAAGGCGCTTCAACATGGACAAAAGCAAGCCTCTTCGGACACCAATGGGAACAGCAACAACACTTGAACTTGATGAAGATGGTGAATCCGTGGATCAAAAAGAATATAGAAGTATGATCGGATCACTTTTGTACCTTACGACATCAAGACCGGACATACAATTCAGCATATGTCTTTGTGCACGGTTTCAAGCTTCCCCACGTGTTTCACATCGTCAAGCCGACAAAAGGATTCTCAGGTACTTACATGGAACTCAAGAATTTGGCATTTTTCTTCCTTCTTCCTCAATCGTTTCTTTGAAAGCTTTTTCGGATGCTGATTTTGGGGGTTGTAGGATTGATAGGAAAAGTACTTCCGGTGCTTGTCATTTTCTTGGTAATTCTCTTGTTGCTTGGTCCTCTAGAAAACAAAGTTCAGTTGCACAATCCACAGCCGAATCTGAGTATGTAGCTGCTGCTAGTGCTTGTTCACAAATTCTTTGGATTGTTCAAACACTTAAGGACTATGGGGTTGATCTAGATAGTGTTCCACTGTTCTGTGATAACACTAGTGCTATTTGCATTGCTAAAAACCCCGTGCAACATTCTAGAACTAAGCACATTGACATTAGGTATCACTTTCTCCGTGATAATGTTGAAAAAGGAAACATTGTGCTTCACCATGTAGATACCGAACAACAATTGGCTGACATTTTTACAAAACCTTTGGATTTCACTCGTTTTGTTACATTCGTAGTGAAATAGGGGTTATGCATCCTCATGGCTTAAATTGAGGGGGAGTTTTTGAAACTTAGGAAGTCTATGTGTGAATCTGAAATTAAAATAATATGAGCATATTATTTCATACATATATGACTTTGTGATTCCTTTTACATGCTGAAAGTTCTTACTACATTACTCGTGTTATACTTTTTGTAGTTTTTGCCATGTCTAGTAATTGGAATAATTGCTTACACTAAATCTGGTCATGGTCGAACTTTCTTGCTGTTTTGAACTTGTTGCATGCTCACAAATGCTTTTAATCATTAAGCATTTATCAAGTAATCAACTCACATGTTGAGTTTTTATGAACAAATATAAATTGAGAAAAGATCAAGAGAATATGCATGCATCGCACTTCTTCTTTCGAGATGGCTTGTCATTGCACTTAGATATGAACTTGGAAGAAGTTGTGTATGACTAAAACCATGTCCTTAAGCTTCTGATTGTCAAATGACATAGGCTTGGCTTGGTTGGTTAGAATAAGGCAGATGAGCATATAATCTCTTGCAAATATCATATTATCTAAATTTATGCTTTGAAAAATAATAAGATGCAGCAACAAATGTCATGCTTTCAGGTTTTGAAATAGTTGAGTTTGTGAGATCATGACCTGCTAAAATTGAAAATCACACTTGCTTTCTAGCATGGCTTACACTACATTATGTTTCTCATTGATGTGATAGTGTAAGTTACTTGATAGTATGACTTGGGTGAGCTTTGTTTATATGTATATGTTATAATATGCTCATAACAACTAAAGAAGGAGAGATAATTTGTTTATATCTCATAACAATTAAAATTTCTCTTTTACCTTGCTGAATACATTGTCAAAGGGGGAGAGATTAATCACACATTCAAAAAGGAAGAGATAAGCATGAAGAGAATATGTGCATAAGGAAAGTTAATAAAGGGGGAGAGATAATATGGGATATTTTTTTCCTTCTCATTTTATTTTTTATTTAAACAAAAAGGGGAGAAATTGTTTCAAAACTTTTATTTGAATAAGCCAATGTTCGGAATTTTAAATGGTGTTGCCAATGCATTCATCAAGGGGGAGATTGTAAGACCTATGTGTGCTGAATACATTGGCTTGTAGTGAATACACTTGGCTTTGATGATAAAAGTTTTTAATATCACCAAAACACCTTTTTATCAAGGTCCGACTCTAGCTCCGAGCTACAGCAAGGTCCGACGATAGGTCCGGCTTGCTTTGGGCAGCTCCGGTTACGTTTGATGCTAGGTCCGACTTCTTGGTAAGGTCCGACCAGCTTTGGTTAGCTCCGGTGAGCTTTATCTTTAGCTCCGGCATATATTTGATAGCTCCGGCATATTTTCGTTAGCTCCGGGATGCTAAGCTTCGACGTACTTTGTCTAGCTCCGGGTTTTGGGTTGACTAGTTCCGACTAGTTTTGATAAGCTCCGGATCCAGGATCTACTAGTTTTGATAAGCTCCGGATCCAGAATCTACTAGTTTTGGTAAGCTCCGGCGCTAGGTTCTACTAGCTCTTGTTAGCTCCGGCTCAAGCTCCGGGTTGCTCTGGCAAGGTCCGAAACTTGACTGCAGTGCTTCTGCTTTTCATTTGCAATGTTTCGTACTTGCTTTACTTGTTAGGAAAGATTGCTTAGTATTCATTTGCTAAGTTTTTGGTGCGTTTTGGATGATACGGCTGATATCGTTTTGCTATGCTTTGCAACATGCTTATGTGAGGTTTTCACGTAAGGAGTTGTGTTCGGAACTAACGTGAGTCAAGTCGAGGACTTGGGCTCGTATGGATTGGTTGTTTGTTCATGTGCAGGTGTTGCTTGAGTTCAAGTCATGGCTGGTGACAGGATCCATTGGACTAGTCTCAGGAGGAGATGAGGTTCCAACAACCAAGTTCGGGAGGAACTGTGGTTGAGCGGGTCAGGAGGTCGCGCAGGATGATTGAATCAAGGGCAGTGCATATGAAGGTCGAAGGAAGGTGTTCGCACGTATGCATGAGGTGCATGACGTGGCAATATGCTTCTAGAGACGGATTATGGAAGGAAGATCTGATCGGAAGGATCGGATCGTATCGGTTGAAGACTTTGGCTGCGGCAGAGTCGGTTATGGCTCGGTATGGGAAGTATCGAGTTGGTTATGTTAGGATTTCGTGTGTGTCACGAAATTGAGTTGTTTAGGAATGTGGGATACGTTCCTAAGGTGTTTGGAAGTCTTAAGATTGCTTCTATCTGCGTGTAGAAGAATCTTGAGCAGTTATGGTAAGTTCCGATTGTGATCGGATTAGGATTAGAGTCCTAGTTGTATTGGGATGGCCTAAGGGCTGGTTATATAAGCAAGGGAAGGCCAAAGCTCGTGTGAGACGACTTTGGGGCTGTTCCTCTTGTGTTCTATTGAATAAAATTCGTACTTTGAAGGAACTTTTGTGCCTTGTTCGTCCGACTTGTTCCAGACAAGTTTTACTCGTCGAGTTTCTGGACAGCACTACCTTTCGTCGGTGTTTTTATCATAACTCGAGTTTTACAGATTCAATTGACGTGATTCTTTTTGGGTTGTCTTCACAACTTGATTGTCTATCATCTGTCAAAATTTCATGGTCATTGGATTTGTAGTTTCTGAGCTACACGAGTTTCTTTGCAGCATTACAGAAACTGTTTTTCTCGGGTAGGTCAGATTGACCATAGTCTGATCTTTCGATCATAACTTGAGTTTATCTCGACGGATTTGAGTAATTATTTTTGTGTTGTCTTCGTGACTTGATTCTCTCTGATATATATCACTTTTGTCACGGTGAAACACGTTTAGATTAGTCTTATACACGATTTCTTTAACAGATCATTTTTCTACCGAAGGGATTAGGGTTTTATTGTTTCCGCTGCGTAAGATTTTTAAATCTACCATTCACCCCCCCTCTGGTAGCTTTTCACGTGCTCTTCGATCCTACACATTGTTAACATTGATTAGTTATTGAGAAAACGTTACATGATCTCGAAACCAGGAGAGAAAATTAGATCCCCCGTTTAATCCTTCCCGTCGAATATGTTCTATTTGCTTGCTCGTGGGTTGATGTCTATGTCTCCAATTTTGCTTGTCGAACATACTACACGACAAAGAGAACCTCTTAGAATACATGTGTCAGAAAAGATGGTGAAAAGCATAAGTGTAGGAGAAACACTTACTTGAAATATTTATTCATTTCTTTCATATTAGCGTACATGTAGAAGAATGCAGCACGCCTTTCTTTTTCGCTAACATCATACGAAGTGTAACTACCAACAGTGGTGCCTCTTGTTGCAAAAATGGAGAGATCGCTATAAGGAGGTTGCTCATCTATATTGTATCGCATTACCAAAGTATTAACATTGTTTTCCTCTGCAAAGTAAACACTTGAGAAGTATCCCACTTCCTTAAGAGTAAAAGCTTCGACGATGCAACCTTCAACCCTTGCCCTGTTATCAACCATTGGTTTCAGATATCTAAGTGATCTTTCAATATGATACATCCACCTATATTGCACGGGACCGCCCACTTTCGCTTCAAATGGAAGATGAATTAAGAGATGTTGCATTGGATTGAAAAATCCCGGAGGAAAATTTTTTTCCATCTTACACAAAAGTACCGGAACCTCCTTTTCCAATTTAGTCATCATCTCTGGCGTGATTTCTTTAGCACGGAGTTGCCTATAGAAGTGGCTAAGCTCGGCTAACACCTTCCACACTGCATCGTCAAAATAGCCTCGAAACATAACAGGCAGAAGTCTTTCTATGATTATTGGATAATCATGACTCTTCAACCCAATGAGCTTTCCCGTTTTCACATTCACGGCTCGTCTCAGACTAGCTGCGTAACCATCTGGGAATTTCAACCTTTGCAACCATTCGAGAACTTCTTTTTTCTCTTTAGGTCGAAGACAGAAAGGAGCGCGTGGTTTACCACCATTTTCGGAGAGCTCAAGAGTTTGACGGTTACAAAGCTCGGCAAGATCCTTTCGAGCCTTTAAATTGTCTTTTGTTTTGCCCGTCATGTCCATGCATGTGCTTATGATACATTCGGCCATGTTACGCTCTTGATGCATAACATCAATGGTGTGCCTTAGAATCAACGACTTCACATACGGTAACTCCCAAAGTCCACATATGTGAGTCCAATTGTGTTTGTCTCCGTAACCTTCGAAATATCCAGGACGACCTTCATCTGGCACCAATTTGTCCAACATATCAGATATTTCTGACTCGTCAAGATGTTTCGGTGGTCCTTTAGTGACAACGGTGTTCTTTCTGAAGAAATTCCTCTGTTGTCTAAACAAGTGATTCGGAGGTAGCCAACGTCTATGACAATCGAAGTAAGATATCTTGCCTCCATGGGTAAGTCGAAAGCAATCGGTGTCCGAGGCACATATCGGACACGTCAACCGACCATGAGTGCTCCATCCAGAAAACATGCCGTATGCCGGAAAATCATGAACGGACCACAAATAAGCAACTCGGAGGTTGAATTTCTGTTTCTTGTAACAGTCGTACGCTTCGACTCCTGTCCACAACATTTTCAACTCTTCAATCAACAGTTTCAACATCACGTTGAGACGTGACCCAGGATGATCTGGCCCAGGTACAATGAGGCTAAGAAACATAAACTCATTCTTCATGCAAAAGGTCGGCGGAAGATTGTACGGAATGACAAAGATGGGCCAACAGGAGTATGGTGCGGCGTTTGTGCTGAACGGCGTGAACCCATGTGTCGCCAACCCGATGCGAACATTTCTCGCTTCACGAGCAAATTCTGGGTCGAACCGGTACAGAGCCTTCCATGGCTCACCATCGGACGGGTGCGTCATGACTCCATTGTTCTCACGCTCACCTTCTTTGTGCCATCTCATGTGTCTGGCCGTTTTTTTGAAAGGAACAGCCGCTTCAACCTCGGTGTCACAGGTAAGTAACGAAGCTGCTTACGTGCGACTTCCGTCATCACTGTATTACCATCGTTATTAACAACTTCGACAAACCTCGGTTGACCACATTTCAAACATTTGTTCTCATTGGCATGCTCTCTCCAGAAAAGCATGCAGTTGTCCGGACACACATCAATCTTTTCGTGCTTCATCCCGAGACCAGAAAGAATTTTCTTCGAGTTGTACATATCCTTAGGCACTTTGTTGGGTTGTGGAAGGGCATCTTTGAACAAATCGATGAGCACGTTGTATCAATTGTTAGAAAAGAAGAACTTAGACTTAATTGCCATAAGTCTAGTCACAAAATTGAGGATTGACATTTTAGTGTGTTCATGCAGAGCCTCTTCTGAATCTTTCAGACGTTTGAAGAACTCTTTAACCTCTGCTGTTTGAGTATCTTCTCTAAGCTCTGGTCGTATAGCTTCCAGCATCTCATCCATCATATCAACCTCTTGAGCATCATCATTGTCCGCTTCCACTTCTTGTACAGCTTGAGAAGCTGTCTCGCCGTGGAAGTTCCACAACTCATAATGTGACACGTAACCGTTTCGACACAAGTGCAACGTAAGTTCCACTTTGTCCAAAAACGTTCTGTTTCGGCATTTCGTACATGGGCACCGCGCCTTATCGCTATTTGACAACGAAAAAGCTCGTTCCACAAAAGCTTCTGTCTTGGCGTACCACTCATCTGAGTGACCACCAGCTCTGCTCTTCCAACCAGTGTACATCCAACTACGGTCTTCGCCCGTGTTTGACTCTGCAGTTTAACGTGAAAGAAATTGTCGTTAATGTATTGTTATGTTATGTGTCACGGCCCTACAACCTAGGCAGATAGATCCTAAACCCACCCAAGAGTGACCGAGCGGAGCGTGCTCATGACGAGACACGTGATCCGGATTCGAATGAAATTTCGGCAGCATAACCCCGCTGTTCTCCACTGCACGCCCAAAAATGGTGCAGCAGAGAACAACAGGGTTACGCCACCGAAATCTCGTCCAAATCCGGACCCGCGTCTCATCACAAGACACGCCCCCTCGGTCACTCCAAGGCTGTCCAAAAAGGGACAATTTCAAACCTGCACGTCTCACATGCCAATGACATGTGAGACGTGCCGATCCGAAACGGGTAATACATTGCTATAGGTTATGTTGCTCATTTTCATTTTGAGGTCATTTAAGAGAGAGGAAAGATCTAGAGAAAGACTTAGAGGAAAGTTGGTCTTAGATGACAATTCCACATCCATTTCCACCGTCCACACAATCGCGGGTCATTGACGTTCTTAAGGCGGTAAGGCGACTTAAGGCGACGGATCCCCCTGCTCCCGCGGCGCCAGCTTTCCCTGCCGTCGCCGGCTTCCCTGGCCGCCGTCGCCTTACCCTAGAAAGCAAGGCAACAGGGACGCCTTACGATGTCGGAGCGCCTTACCGCTTTAGCGTCGCTAAAGCGACGCTAAAGCGATGCCTTAATAACTATATACCGCGTTTCTCAGTTCACCGCCGTTGCGAGCTTCTTTTGCATGTCGCCCACCGCCTCGAGCTCCTCCGCCGCCCCGATCTCCTCTGCTCACCCCTACACACGACCCACGGTTTCTCTCTCTCTTGTAGCTACCGGTGACGCCGTGGCACCCGACAGTGGGCCGCCCCCGACGCTGCCCCTTCTCATGGTGCAATTAAGCACATAATAATAAATAGATAAACCACTTTAGCATAATTAAACGCATAAGCAAATTAACAACTTAAATAAACCAATTAAGCATAATTAAACAAATTTAAGCAATTTAAGCATAATTAAACATAATTAAATAAACCACACCTAAGCATAATTAAGCAAATTAAGCAAAAATAAGCAAATTAAGCATAATTAAATAAACCACTTAAGCTTAATTATGCATAATTAAGCAAATTAACCATAATATAACAAACCACTTAAGCATATTTAAGCAAATTAACAACCATAATTAAATAAATAGTTAAGCAAGCACTGCCATCATAGAATCACTTGAGCAATAAAACACGACATCAAGCTAACAATTCTAATTAGGCTACAACGATAGCATAACAAGTATTTGAAAGCACTAAATTTAGAGTCCAAATTGAAGTGTGTACCTGATCGATGGGACGGCCGGAGGCGAGCCGGCAGCGAGGGCGCAGGGGCGGCGAGGGCGCAGGGCCGGCGGGGCCGGGGGCGGGCCGGCAGCGGCGGCGCAGGGGCGGCGGGGCCGGGCGGTGGCTGGGGCATGGAGGCACAGGGGCGGCGGGGGCGCAACAGGGGCGCGGGGCTGGGGGCAGGTCGGCAGCGGCGGCGGGGCCGGGCGATGGCGGGGGGTGGCGGCGCAGCGGCGGCGAGGGCAGACCGGCGGCGGGCCGGCGGCGGCGGCGCAGAGGCGGCGGGGGCGGACCGGCAGTGGGGTCGGGGCCGCGGGGGTCGGGGCGGCGCTGCGAGGGCGGGGCCGCGGGCGGGAGGGGGGTGGCGGCGGGGCGGCGATGGCGGGGCGGCGTGCCGGCGGCGGGGCGGCGACGGGGCGCAGGGGCGGCGGGGTGGCTCGTAAACGGCGGCGGTGGGGCGGCTCGGGGGTCGGCGGGGCGGGAGCGGCGTGAAATGAAACGGCGCGCACCGCTCGCACCGTTAGGTTTAACCACAACTTACATCGGCTGGTGTTACTTACGTGGCCGACATCAGAGCCGACGTAAGTTAGTGTTAATTTACATCGGTCGATTAACTTACGTCGGCTGCGGGCCGGGGCCGACGTCAGTAAAATTTATTAGTGTCGGTCCCTTTACTTACGTCGATCAGCTGACGTAATTTAATTAACTTACGTCGGCTACCAGGCACCGACGTAAGTTACTAACTTACGTCGGCAGACCGACGTAAGTTTCTCTGGCCGACATAAGTGATCGATATTCCTGTAGTGTGTGGTTGATTGCGAGTAGACGGTTTGCTCAAGAGGTTATGATCGAGAAGCGAGTATGCGTGGATCTTCGTGTGCAAGACTTTAAATTGCTTGACCATCGGACTGCGGAATATTAAGGCAAGTGTCCTTGACCATATTGATCCTATTTTTAAAATAAATGTTTTGTTTGCAAACTGCATGCTTGTGTCAATTTGATGGGAATCCTATGATAGGAAGTTTACTAGCTTTGTTTGACCACCCTTGTCACCAGGGATATATGGTAGAGAGTCGGGATGGATTTTTTACCTTTTTGCTTCGCTTAACTAATTGGAATGGAAATAACTATACCACTTAATTTAATTATGCATTATTGAGATTATGGTTAACATGAGCTGGTTAAATCTGATGTGGTAAAGGGGTGATCTAAGCAAGCCTGGTATGTGGATGGGTTGGATGTCATGGTGGTTTGCTTGCTTTAGATCTAAGGACCGGTTCATGCGAGAATATGCCAAGACTACAGTGCCACCACAAGGCCAAGTATGGGTGCGGCGTAGCTGAATAATTAGGAGCGCTACTAGTATTGTATGGACCATTGGATGGCGCGGGGAATGGGAGTAGAGGAGGGCTACCCTGGGATCCGCATGGAACACGAGGGGGCCCGTGGGTGGGAGAATGGAGATTCAAGCCTGTCGGTGAAACCTTAGTGGGCCCGTACATAATAGTAGTCCCTTTTGAAAGGCTATTTTGTGATCTCTTGACCGCACACCTATGGAAGTGTGATAAGGCATAATGGAGGTTCTTAGTCACCCAAAGGTGATGAAATCACGAACATGTGCGTAAAGTGGTACAAACTCTGCAGAGTGTAAAACTATCATGATAGCCGTGCTCCCGGTCACGAGCACCTGGATGACCTACATGATTAGAGGATTTTGGTATTGGGGTGGTTGGATTATGGTTATGGGTTGGTAATGGTTAAGGATGGTTTATGGATTATAGTTATGGATATGAATTTGAGTTATGGTAAATGGACATGGATAATGATGCTGTTGACAATAATTAGATATGGTTTATATTATGTTAATATGATGGTTATGATGGGCTTGTTTCACATAGACATAGTATAATGCTTTTCAAATGTTTTAATGTACTTTTCAGCACTTAGCCATTATTATATTTGTCATTTGTATCAGCTACATGTCATACTTTTCACACTTGCTGAGTACGACATGTACTCACTCTTGCAATCCCCCCCCCAACAGCTGCTAGAGATATTTTGGAAATCAACATGGAGCACTAGGTTGCATACCACCATCGACTGCTTGTGGAGTTGGAGTCGCCTACGCTAGTTTATTTTCTGCTGCAATAGAATCAAGGTATATTTATTATTCGTGACATGGTTAAATTCTGATTTCCGTTTGTGATGCATTTGTGTATGTGTGATGAACATCCTGGGCACACATACACTGCACTTGGTTCGTTTTCCAGAACTAGGTGTCACAAATTGGTATCAGAGCCGTGTCGACCGTAGGATGCAAGCCTAGGTAGAATGGACACCGTAAAACACATAGGAACTATTTTCTAAAAGCTATTTTTCAAATTGCATCGCTGCTGCATTTTCCTTTTGCAATTTCAACTGCGTCTCAGCGTGCTTGCTGCTTTGTTTATACACTTTCTCTACTATTATTTTCTAAAAAAATGTGTTTTGCTGCGACATTTAAAAATTTGCTTCTTACTTAATGTCGCGATTATATCCTATTTCTGTCATTTGACTGCTGAACGCACTCTATCTCACCTCTTTTTGCCATTGCAATTTTTCACTATCTTACCTTTCTTCTCTAATGTTTCTCATATCCAAGATAGTTCTTTTGTGAAAACTTTAGTTGACCACACCAGCACTCCTATAGACCAAGAAGAAGTAGAAGCATTTGGAGATGAACCGAGAGAGTACACACCTCAGGGAGAAGACTTTCGAGATGCGCTTCATGTGGAGGGGCTTCGTATGGACCCGTTTCAAACCGTTCTCCAGAATATGACACTTCACCATCCCATAGTTACGATAATGTTGGGCCTTGTGATTAGGATTTAAGTCTACCCTTGGATAAGTGTGTAATAAATGTTTAGTTCGTCAGTGCACGTGTTTAGGTTTGATGTGATGACTGTATGATTGCTTGCTTGTATGTTTGTGTGTTTGGATGTGCATTGTGGAACACTTACATATATCCACATCATCATCCATTAATGCATTATTTAGGATCATATACCTTGATGCATGCACATAGGTTGGGATTCCTTCTATCTCTTATATGTTCAACATCTACTTCAATGGAAGACGGACACAATTAGAGGAATCACTACTCCGAAGGAAGCTACATGGGAGTATGAAGACGATATCAAGATAAAGTTTTTCTTTATCTCTTCTCTAATCCCTCTGAATCTCGAGGGCGAGATTCCTGTTAAGGGTGGTAGATTGTAATATCCGAAATTTTCAAAATTTGGCTAATTCAAATTTAAATAAGGAATGCAATTTTATTTCAAAATCTCTTCTCCGATCCATCCGAATCTCGAGGGCGAGATTCATGTTAAGGGGGGTAGAATTGTAACATCCTAATTTTCAAACTTGGGCGAATTAAAATTTGAATAGGAAGATAGAATTTAATAATAGGAAGAAATTGTTTTTGTAAGAAAAAATATAAAATATATGCATCTAATGTTGCATTTGCATTCATCCCTAGGTATTAAACTTATTGCCCAGACAAATACAATAAAAGTAATTAAATTGTCATACAAATATTGAAGAAAAGAAATAAATAAAAATAGAAATTCAATATGAAAGGAAGAAACAAAGTAAAAATAATAATAATAAATAACAATTAATAAAGGAAAGAAAAATGAATAGATAAATAAATATTAAACAAATGATATGAAAAGAAAAGAAAAAAAAAAGAAAAGAAATCCAACCTGGCCAAAAGTCCTGCCGCACAACAAACAACAAGCAAGGAAAAAAAAACTACCGTCAACCAAAAAACAAAAATAAATAAAAAATAAGACAAACAACGGTGGCCAGGCTCCGGTCACCGGAGCACAATTCCTATCGAGAGTCTCCACCGAGGCCAAGCCACCGCGCAAGGAGAAAAAAAAAAGAAATTAACCCCTGGCTGGACTGTGGCCAGGAGAATTGCGCACGCGCCAGCAGCCCTCGCGTGCCCAAGCCGCACGCCGCGTGACCGAGCCGTCGGGCGTCCAGCGCGTCCGCGCGCGTGCTGCGCGCCAGCGCGCCGAGAGGCCGAGACCGAGCCGGTCTCTACACCGCGTGCCCACGCGCCTATAAAAGCTGCCGTAGGGCTCCGTAGTTTCGTCGACCAAGCTATTCCGCCACTAGAAAAAAACCTAGCACCAGTAGAAACCAGAGGCCGCCAGGGATAAAAATAGGAGGAGAGAAGAGGGAAGAAAGGAGCCGCTGTCCGCGGGGATCATCGCATCGTCACCGTTCTTCATAGGAGATCGCTACGTCGTCGCCGTCGTCGTGCCGCCGAATGATCGCATTGCCATCTCCTTCGGCTATATCATGTCTTCGTCTACTTCGTCTATGTAAGACCGCCGTCATCTTCATCAACGAAACCTTAGATCCCGGAGACACGCCACGTAGCCGCCACTACACGACCGTCCGGACTTGATACGCACACGGTAGGTATTACAATCTAGATCTAGACTATTATTTTGGTTCTAGTATATGAATTAGATCACGTGTAGAACATGTTTTATTTGAGCGATCGTTAATCATTGTCTGATCATCTTAAAAATCACTTGAAACGCATAAGTTAGATTAAATCATACAAGATCAATATTATATTTTAGATTTGAGAAAATTTATATTTTCAGTATTATTTAATCTGTTTTTCAGAATTAATAAATAATATTAAAGCCTAGTTAATTCATAAAGTAGCAAAATAAATCCAGAAAAATTCCTAAATAAATTCTAGTAAGTTATTAATAATATGTTCAGCATATTTAATGTTCTAAAATAACTATTTTACCTCTGAATTTATATTAATTAATTCCAAACTTGCTAAAATAAATAGGAAATCATTATAGAAAATTATTAAAAAGCCATAGAAAGTTATGTAACATTAATACAAACATATTTTATGCATGCATCCATATTTTGCATATTTATTAGTGGTTGCAATGCATTTATTATGTATGTTTGCTTGTGTATGTGGTTGATTGCGAGTAGACGGTTTGCTCAAGAGGTTACGATCGAGAAGGGAGTATGCGTGGATCTTCGTGTGCAAGACTTTGATTTGCTTGACCATCGGATTGCGGAATATTAAGGCAAGTGTCCTAGACCATATTAATCCTATTTTAAAATAAATGTTTTGTTTGCAAACTGCATGCTTGTGTCAATTTGATGGGAATCCTATGATAGAAAGTTTAGTAGCGTTGTTTGACCACCCTTGTCACCTGGGATATATGGTAGAGTGTCGGGATGGGCTTTTTACCTTTTTGCTTCGCTTAACTAATTGGAATGGAAATAACTATACCACTTAATTTAGTTATGCATTATTGAGATTATGGTTAACATGAGCTGGTTAAATCTGATGTGGTAAAGGGGTGATCTAAGCAAGCCTGGTATGTGGATGGGTTGGATGTCATGGTGGTTTGATTGCTTTCGATCTAAGGATCGGTTCATGCGAGAATATGCCAAGACTATAGTGCCACCACAAGGCCAAGTATGGGTGCGGCGTAGCTGAATAATTAGGAGCGCTGCTAGTATTTTATGGACCATTGGATGGCGCGGGGAATGGGAGTCGAGGAGGGCTACCCTGGGATCCGCATGGCACACGAGGGGGCCCGTGGGTGGGAGAATGGAGATTCAAGCCTGCTGGTGAAACCTTAGTGGGCCCGTACATACTAGTAGTCCCTTTTGAAAGGCTATTTTGTGATCTCTTGGCTGCACACCTATGGGAGTGTGATAAGGCATAATGGAGGTTCTTAGTCACTGAAAGGTGATGAAATCACGAACATGTGGGTAAAGTGGTACAACCTCTGCAGAGTGTAAAACTATCATGATAGCCGTGCTCCCGGTCACGAGCGCCTGGATGACCTACATGATTAGAGGATTTTGGTATTGGGGTGGTTGGATTATGGTTATGGGTTGGTAATGGTTAAGGATGGTTTATGGATTATAGTTATGGATATGAATTTGAATTATGGTAAATGGACATGGATAATGATGATGTTGACAATAATTGGATATGGTTTATATTATGTTAATATGATGGTTATGATTGGCTAGTTTCACATAGACATAGTATAATGCTTTTCAAATGTTTTAATGTACTTTTCAGCACTTAGCCATTATTATATTCGTCATTTGTATCAGCTACATGTCATACTTTCCACACTTGCTGAGTACGACATGTACTCACTCTTGCAATCCCCCCCAACAGCTGCTAGAGATATTTTGGAAATCAACATGGAGCACTAGGTTGCGTACCACCGTCGACTGCCTGTGGAGTTGGAGTCGCCTACACTAGTTTATTTTCCGCTGCAATAGAATCAAGGTATATTTATTATTCGTGACATGGTTAAATTCTGATTTCCGTTTGTGATGCATTTGTGTATGTGTGATGAACATCCTAGGCACACATACACTGCACTTGGTTCGTCTTCCAGAACTGGGTGTCACGAGAGGATTGTGATAGTCACTGCTATTATCGTAACTGATGCTGTGTCTTGTTTCAAGCCACTGATAGCGAGTAACTATCAGGTTACTATTTATCATTGGCTCGTAGCTAACACTGATACTCAGTCATCGACATAGCTCAGGCTATCACATTTTAAGTGGTTCATAGCATAGCATTGTTTTAAAATAGTCACACAGTTATGCAATCAAAATAGGCCTGTTGGAGTCTGGTTCTAGCAATTCCCTCGGTACTACCATTGGCAGCCCGTGGAGTTTCTTAGTTCAGTTAGGGCGCGCGGAGATTCAGAACAAGCTGGTGACTTGACACGAGGATTTACGTGGTTCGAGCCGCCTGAGCGTAATACCCTACTCCATGGGTGTGTTGTTGTTGTTGTATTGAGTGTATGAGCCAGAGAGAGCCCCTTGAGCGCGTGGTTCCGCCTCTGGCCAGTCTCTCGCCTGTCACGGGTCTGGAGCCCCCCCCACCCTTGTATCGCTTGGCCAGTCCTTTTATAGTACAAGGGTTGACTATTACATCGTTAGCCTGGCCCGACATGTGGCCCTGGCGGTTACTGATTCCTAATACACAGTTTAATGTACTTAATTCCTTTTAATAGCGTGGTAATGCAACTTAATAGTGGCGTTACTAGTATTAAGGGTCCTCTAATCGTGTGTCATTAAGATAGCATTAATGACACATAATCAGGTCTTGAAGCCTTTAATGTCCCTTGAAGGTCCGAGCCGTTGGAGGTCCACCAATTTGCCTGTTGAGGTTGAAGGTCCAGCGGTTGGACGTGTGGCAGCTTCGGAGCTTACTGTCTTGGACGAGTAGGTTCGGTACCATGGTACACGTGTCGGTACCGGAGCTTCCCTCTGTCGGGGGTTAGGTCCGGGGGTGCCACACAAGTATCCAGTCCGGAGCGTTCCCATGTAGGGATTGTAGCTCCGGTTTTATGATACATGTGGCGTCACTAGGACTAACCATATGAGGGAGGCAGATCCAGTTACGAGCAACACGTGGTGCCTTCGGAGGTCTTCAACTCAGATAGGTGGAGTTCCTTTGCACTCTTTGCAGTTCCAAAGGGTATCCGGTACGCAGGGTACCGACAGTGGCTCCCTGGCCCACCTCTGGGAGAGACCCTCTAGATTAAGTCGTTCTGTTGGAGGTGGGTCCATCTTTCGATTTCTGCGCCGTGTCTTCAAGGGTTTTTGGATGTGCCGTTGAGGTGATAGTTCGTAGTTAAACCATCGCCGCGTGGCATCTTCTGGATGTGGCAGGTGAGATTTGCGCGTGCATATCTCACGCAATTGAAGGTCACCGGCTCCCAATACAAAAATCGTATCGGTTCTGCGCGGCCTGTTAGGCCAGCGCCCTTGGGTTTCCCGCCGCTCGTCATGGCAATGGTTGGCCTTGGGTAAGGGCCTCGACTTGATTGTCTGGGTGGCCCCGGACCCCTTTGTCATTGGCAGGGTGTAATTTTTGAAATGTATCATTGACCCTTTTGCGGTTTGCATCCAAGCGTGGCGAGGGCTTACTTAAGAAGGAAAGCGCGCATGGTTTGGGGATTCCTTACGCCTTAATTTGAACTTGCACTCAAATCCTCCAAACTTTTGCTTGCTTTTTCTCTCTCGCCCCGCCCTGCTGCGATGGAGTCGGGACTCTGAAAGAGCCGTCTCACGAGTGATGACGATCTGAAGAAGGTCCGGACCTACATGGGGTGGTCCAGCGACTCCTTCAACTATCTGGTCCACCTCGGCGAGCTCCCATTCAAGAAGAAGCGCGGCGGCAACATGGTGTACTTCTCTGCGTACGCCATGGTAGGGCTGATCCCACGTTTCTCAACTTTCTTCTTGATGCTGTTAGACTTCTATGGTATGCAGTTATACCACCTTGGCCCCCACTCTATTCTTCTTGTGTCAACATTCGTCCACTTCTGCGAGATGTGGGTGGGTATTCCCCCCTGCGTCGAGCTTTTCCGTACCTTCTTCACCATCCACACCACCGGCAAGAGTTCTGAGTATCTTGGCTTCTACTATTTTGTGAAGCGCAAGAAATGCCCCTACAAATACTTGAGGTCGTTTCCTTTCGGCAAGTGGGACGACTGGAAGAAGGATTGGATTATTGTCACGGCAGAGGAGCACGAGAAGTTGGAACTGCTTGAAGGTCTTCCCAATGTTGAAATTGACGCATGGAGTGTGGTTCCGATGCTGTCAGAGGCCTTCAACCCTGTCTTAACCAGGATCCGCGAGTGTGTGGAAGGAGGGGTGACCCCCAGATGGTCTTCTACAACTTCCTGGTCAACAGGTGGGCTCCGCAAAAGAAGAGGGAGAAGCTCGCCTGGGCCCCCAACAGTGTGATGGATGATGACCGGATTGAAACCGGTCTAAAGTCCAATTTGGACGGTGTTGCTTTGGAGCCTCATCTCAAGAAGTTCCAGCATGGCATTGACGTCGAGGGCGATGACTTAACTCCGCCAGCGGCTTTCCTCCCTCTGAACATGGAGGCAGAGTTCAGCAGGGAGCTCCGGAGGAGCATGCCGATGCTTGACGACCTCGGTGAGGTAGAGTGCCATCCAACCACCAGATTGGTGATCCCCGGAGCTTTCGAGGGTGGCCCTGCTTCCGCCCAGAGACAAAGAGTTGAAGTCATAGGCAGGGGCAAAGAGTTGGTTGAGCCCTCCAGCCGAAAGAGGAAATTGAAGCACTCTGACAGGAGGCCCATCAGACCTGCTCCTTCCACAACATGTCCTTCTCCCCAGCGGGGGAGGTCTTCGATGGCGATGCCAACTTTAGCATCGGCGTCTCCCCGGAATGTCAGCTCCATCCAGGTGACTTCGGTGCCGGGGCCAGCTAAGTGCTCTAGGTCCGAGGGTCCTTCCCAATCAAAGAAGGCCCCAACCAAGACGTAGCTAACGGCGCAGCAAGCTCCGAAGAGCCTTCCAGAGTTACTACCTCAGTTGCGACTGGGTCGGGCTCTGAGCGTCTGGCGAAGAGGTTCCACGCTAGCTGGAGCGGAAGCCTTCCAAGGTAAATTTTCTTTTTTAACTCAGTTGGTTATTTTTGTTGTTACCATATTTTGAGTTTCTTTGTCCTTCATCCACTAGGTATCCAAAAAAGGGGCTGAAGCTTTGGTTCCTGTAACAGTAGCTGATGTTGTACAGGCGAAAGCTACAGCTCCAATTCTAGTACCGCCCCAGGTGGTGGCTGAGGTCACGGTAGCTCCAGCACCAGCTATCGTGGTTCTGGACCTGGACTCATCTCCCGAAGCTCTCGTAGTAGCACCGGACCATGGGAATGAAGATGTACCAACGGCACCAGCTCTGGAGGCTGAAGCTCTGGTTTTGGATGCTGTGATGACGGACGCTCGGACCTCAGAGCTGGAGGTAGCTGCATTTCTGGCCTTCGAGCCGGTTGTTACTAAAGCCCCGACGGCGGAGCCGACGGTTGATGAAGTTCTGGTGCCTGAGCCGGTTGTGGAGGATGCACCAGCGTCGGGGCCGGAGATGGCCTCAGCTCCGGCTGGGTCTTCACTACCTGCCCCGGAGGTGGTAGTTCCGGAGATACCCGTTCCTGAGCTAGGGTGCCAAGACGAAGCGGCTGGTCCCTTGCCTAAGGGGCTAGTTGATGATGACCTAGCGCGGGACCTTCGGAGCTGACTCCGGAGGTAGAAACTCCCATGGCAGGGCCTACCTCGGCGATGACCAAGGCACCCCCGGAGGGCGGCCCTAGTGCTGCAGAAGCTCAGGGGACCGCTCTTGTAGAGTGGGACCCAATTTTTGTTTAGGAGAACCTGCTGGAGTTAGCGGAGAGGACCCCGGCAGGCCCGGAGCCAATCCCCCTGTCATTATCCATTGATAATGTCGGCTCCAGCCTTCGTCAGGTCCAGCTTGCATTTAATCACGAAAGTAAGGTCCTCGAGGAGGAGCGCCAAGGTATTAGGAGGTGGCGCAACCGACTCCAATTTGAGACCAAGCTGGCGCAAACAAGGTTGGTCAACGACAAGGAGTGGGTCAAGAGGGAGAAGGCCCGGATGGAGTACTGGGGCCAGTTGGTGGATGAGAGGGAAAGCATGGTGAAATCCCTCGACAATCAGTCTCGGGCTATATACGAACAAGCCCTGGCTGCTAATGAGGCGGCAAATGATCGCTAGGAGAACCTCAATACCATCCGCGAAAGCCTCGTCAAGCGTCGGGAGAGTCCCGACAAGAGAGAGAAAAAGCTCGAAGAGGAAGAGCAAAAACTCCTGGAGCTGAGGGATGACCTCGTGAAGAGGGAGGAGGAGCTCACCCAAAGGCTGGCTCTGAGTGACAAGAGCCTTGTAGAGCGCACCAAGAAGCTGGAGGAGCTCTACGAGAGCGAGGAGGAGAAGGCCTGGCAGCGGGGAAGGACCTTACCAAAAGGGAGGTCGAAGTCACTGCCAGGGAGAAGAAGGTGCGAGGTCGGGAGAAAGACCCGGTTGACCGCCGGAACCGGATCCACGTCCGGGAGAAGGAGCTTGGTGACCTTGAAAAGAAAGTTGCTGAGAGGATTCAGCAGCACGCCAAGGAGGTCGAGCGCCTTGCCCGGGAGGATGAGCTTGCGGCAGCCAAGAGGTCCTTGGAGGAGATTCGAGGCTCAAGGGCTACGGAGTCTCAACAAGTATGGGACTTCCTGGGCAAAGCTGATGTCGCGCTGGTGCCGCTGGGCTTTAGCCCCGTGCGTCCGGCCAATCCGGAGCCGGAGCTGGACCATGCATTGGGGGCGCTGAGCTTGGTTGGCAACAAACTCGATGCGATGGGCGATGTCATCGCGGATCAGTTGGTAACTGAAGGAAAATACCTTTCGTAGAACGTCGCAGAATACATGCTGACGTGCTACACAAGCTGGGATCCTCATTTCCCACTAAACCCGGTGCTTGAAGGTCCCATCGATGGAGAGGGAGACGCTGCCAAGACCAGCGTGTCGGATGTTGCCCAGAAGGTCGCCTCGTTCTTCCATAGAACTTAAGACTTTCTCCTTTTAGCTCCCACTTGTATCTTCTCTTCTTTTCTCCAATTTTGTAATCTCTTGTCTTCAGATGAATGAAATCCAAATAATTTATGAATTTCATTTTTTGTCTTCAATCTTTGTCTTACTCGGCCCCTTCGTAGATGTACACAATTTGATTGCGAACATGTACCAAAAGGATGTAGCATTTTGTTGAAGACTTGAGTACTTCAAACTTGTAGAGTATAGGTCCGAAGTTTTGTTGCATCGACAGCAGGGGCCCCTGGGGTTGTTGGGCCTTAGTAGCTACGGTAGAAACCACCATCAACACGTAGAACGTTGATGGCCGGCCCTCTGGGGTTGTCAGAGCTTAGTAGCTCCAGCAGCAACCACCATCAAAACGTAGAGCGTCGACAGTAGACCCCATTGGGGTGTCCTTCTACCATCTTTTCTTCAACTCCTTTTATTTCTTCACGTTGATGGCTGGCTCCCTAGAGTTGTCGGAACTTGATAGCTCCAGTGACGCCCACTATCAATGTTTAAAACATCAACGGCGGGCCCCCTTGGGGGATGTCGAAGCTTTGATAGCTCTGGCATTGTCCACCATCATCTTGGGATTTTCATTTTTCCTGCACACTAAAGTCAAGAAAAACAGTAAAATCCATTTCTTATCTATAACTCATTTGCGACTTACTATTCCCATATGAAATTTTAGGTCGACAACAATTCTATATACAACCAAGCGCATTGTTTATTTTCTCCAAGTCCAATTGTTTTCTGGACTCACCTTACTTAGGCCTATCGGGGTGTAGGTAGAGTGGCGTACTAAGGGTGCAAGACCAGGCTAAGTCGATAGCACACTCCGGACCTAGATTGGCTTGGTGTTCAGGCGAGTAGGCCATTCAACGATGTTAAGACCCGAAGGAAATAACAATACAACTTGAATTATATATGAATTGTTCGAGCTAAAGCTTCTTAAGAATTGCACAACTTTATTATAGACAAGAAAGAGAAAAATAAAAAATAATGAGCCTATACAATATAATTGCACGTGGAGTCTGTTTTCACATATCGATGTCTTTCATTATAGGTCCTGGGTATAGGGGAGACAAGTGCACTCTTAGGGTAAGAAACCAAGCTAAGTGTGTTACATTTCTTGTTCGACCCAGGATAGCTAGCTACACTTTTAGTTCTGAGACTGTGTCAAGTGTTGCTTGAACTTTGCGGACCTTCCTGGAAAGGTCCGACTGTCCTCCCGGAGGAGCTACTCGTCTCTGTACAATGACGCTATAACATACATCATATGTAATTACAGACTCACCTCTGTGATATTAAGCGTAAAACTTACGGAGGTGCTCAATGTTCCAAGGATTAGGGAGTGGTGTCCCATCCTCGGTTGCCAAGAGAACGCATCCGAGACGGGATACTTTGATCACTCGAAAGGGTCCTTCCCACATGAGGGAAAGTTTGTTTAACCCTTCTCGAGTTGTATTCTCTGTAGCACCAGATCGCCTTCCTCGAGCTGTCGGCTATGCACATGCCTTTGGTGATAACGCTGGAGCGCTTGGCGGTATTGTGCATTTCGAACAGGTGCTCGGCACCTTCTCTCTTCAACGAGGTCAAGGTCTTCACGCCGGAGCTGGTCCTACGTGGCTGCGTCGAAGGTCCGGACCTAGAGCAACCCCAAGGTGATTTCTGGTGGAAGGACTGCTTCAGCTCCGTACACCAGGAAGAAGGGTGTCTCTCCAGTTCACCGGTTTGGAGTTGTCCTGTTTGTCCACAAGGTGAGCGGAAGCTCCTTGATCTAGTTGGCTCCATGTTTTTTCAAGCGCTCATATGTGCGCGTCTTGAGTCCTTTTAGAATTTCCTCATTTGCTCTCTCAGCTTGGCCATTGCTTGCCAGGTGAGCCACGAAAGCGTAGCTGACTTGAATGCTGAGGTCTTCACAATATCCTTGGAATGCAGAACTTGTGAATTGGGTCCCGTTGTCAGTTATGATCTTGTTTGGGACTCTAAATCTGCATACTATGGACTGTAAGAACTTGATAGTTGATTGCTTGTTTATTGTCACAACATGAGTTGCTTCCGGCCACTTGGTGAACTTGTCGATGGCGACATACAGGTACTTGTAACCTCCGACGGCTTTTGGGAAAGGTCCCTAAATATCCATACCCCACACAGCGAATGGCCATGTCAGAGGTATCATTTGTAGTGGTTGAGCTGGTGTGTGAATTTGCTTCGCATGAAACTGGCATGCTTCACATTTCTTCACTAGCTCGGTTGCATCCTGGAGTGCTGTAGGCCAGTAAAAACCATGTCGGAAGGCTTTACCGACCAACGTGCGGGAAGACTCGTGGTTCCCACTCTCGCCTCCATGGATTTCCGCAAGGAGCCCGCGGCCTTCTTCCCTTGTAATGCACCACATTAGGACGCCGTTGGCACCACGCCGGTGGAGATCCCCTTCTACCAGTGTGTATCTTTTAGCCAATCTGACTATCCGGTCAGCAGATACATTGTCTTCAGGAAGTATGTTGTCTTTCAAGTAGCTCCGGATCTCCGAGATCCATGCATCGGAGCTAAATTTAGCTTCTGAGTCTTGCGTGCAGGGTTGCTCGGAGCTTCTTGCAGCACCTACGACCCTTGATGGACGCCATGGTAACAGGGCCATCGGGACCGCCAGCTTCGAGGTGCTCGTCTCGCCCCCTTCGCTCAGTTCGGCAGGCTGAGCTGTTGGTCTTAACAATCTCTGGATGAAGGTTCCGTCCGGAGCTAGAGCTCCGGTTGAAGCTTTTGTCAAGAGTTCGTCAGCTTCAGCGTTGTTGAGACACTGGACATGGCAAAGATCCCGGACTTCGAAATCCTTCTGAAGCTTCTAAACTTCAAGAAGATATGCAGCTAGTTGGGGGTTGTTGCAGCAGCATTCACCTTTGACTTGTTTTATAATGAGTTGCGAATCACCCTTTACCAACAGCTGCTTAACACCATATGATAGTGCCACCTTGAGCCCATAGATTAGTGCTTCATACTCCGCCATGTTGTTGGTCGCCTTGAAGTCAAGGTGAACCATGTATTTGACCTTCTCCCCGTTTGGAGCAAGAAGAAGGATTCCAGCTCCGGCCCCCTGCTTTTGCACGGATCCGTCAAAGTAGAGAGTCTAGTGAGGCTCAGTGAAGACCGGAACATTAGGTTCCAGCTTCTGTTCACTGGGGCCCCCAAATTTGATGGAGAGGGGGTCCATTCAGCCACAAAGTTTGTCAATGCTTGACTCTTGATCGCTTGTCTTGGGACGAATTCAAGATCGAACTTGGCCAACTCCACTGCCCACTCTGCGATGTTCCTAGTAGAATTGGGTTTATGCAAGATTGCACGCAGTGGATAAGATGATACCACTGAAATCTTGTGAGCTTGGAAGTAGTGACAAAGCTTCCTAGAGGCGATAAGAACTGCGTAGAGCAATTTATGCACCTCTAGGTACTGAGTCTTTGCATCGTGAAGTACTTCACTTATGAAGTACATTGGGCACTGAACTGTACGGACCCTCCCGGAGGGGACCGGAGCTTCCTCCTCATCAACCCGGACCCTCCCGGAGGGGTCGGGACCTTTTTTGGAGACTTCCCGGTTCCTTCTAGAGGAACCCGGAGCTTCTTCTGAAGTGACACAGACCCTCCCAGGAGGATCCAGATCTTCTTGTTCAGCAACAGTTACTCCTTCATTTGAAGGAGGTTGATCCGCTGGCGTCTCGCCTTGAGGATTCGGGTCTGGGGGCTGGGACCCAGACTCACCTTTAGGTAGCTCCAGACCATCTAGGAGGGGTCTGGATTCCTGAACTGGAGATGGTTCTGCTCTTTCCGCAACCAGGACCACGCTGACAACTTTGTCAGTTGCTCAAATATAAAGCAGAAGTGGCTCACCAGGATCCGGAGCTACCAAAGTTAGTAGAGTGGTGAGGAGCTGCTTCAGCTCTTGGAATGCCTTTTCTGCTTCTTCAGACCATTGGAATGGTCTGGACTTCCTCAATAATTTGAAGAAGTGTAGCTCCCATTCCGCTAGTCTTGAGATGAACCGGCTGAGGGCAGCTAGACACCCAGTCAGCTTCTGGACATCCTTGATGCGAGCTGGTGGTCGCATGTCTTCAATAGCTTTAATCTTCGCCGTATTCGCCTCTAATTCCTCGGTGGTTCACCAAGAATCCGAGAAGCTTTCCGGAGCTAACCCCAAAGACATACTTGTCTGGGTTCAGCTTTGTGCATGTGATTCGCAACTTGTCGAAGACAGCTTGCAAGGTGTCAAGAAATGACTCCTTGTTCTTGATCTTGACGACGATGTCATCAACGTACACTTCCACTACATCTCTGATGAGCTCTCCAAAAGTCTTGTACATAGCTCGCACAAACGTTGAAGCAGCGTTTTTGAGACCGAATGGCATGGCAATGTAATAGTATAACCCATCTACTGTGATGAAGGCAATATGCTCTTCATCTTCCCTAGACATTCTGATTTGATGATACCTAGAATATGCGTCTAGGAAACACAGTAATTAACACCCGGAGGTGGAATCCACTATCTGATCTATTCTAGGTAGGGTAAATGGATCCTTTGGGCATGCCTTATTCACTGTTGTGTAGTTGATACACATTCGAAGCTTCCCGCCGACCATAGGTACAACGACTGGGTTTGCCAGCCATTTTGGGCAACTCTTTCACTTCTTGGTGTATGAAGTTCTGTTGCTCTACTGATTGCTTCTGAGGCTTCTGATGTACAAGCCGAGCGTCGGGATAAATATTCAGATTGTGCTCAATCACATCCCTAGGGATCCCAAGCATTTGTGATGGCTGCCAGGCAAACACGTCGACATTAGCCTAGAGGAAACTGATGAGCGCCAGTTCCTATTTGTCGTTCAGACCTCCCGATATACGGGTGGTCTGAGCAGCGTCGAAACCAATTTGGACGACTTTGACGGGAATGTCGGTGTTGTCGCTTGGTTGCACACGGGGTGCGGAGGTTGAGCCTCGATGATGAATTCTCGGGGGCTTTGAAGCTTGCTCCTTTCCGGATTCTTCCTCCTACGTTGTAGCAAGCGCGTGGAGTTCTTCTAGAGCAGTAACTCCAGCGGTGCGATCTCCACGGATCCGGAGAACGCCTGAGGGTGTTGGCATCTTCAACACCAAGTAGCCATAATGAGCAGCGGCCATGAATTTGTATAAAGCTGGCCTGCCCAAGATAGCATTGAATGGCAAGTTGATCTATGCCACGTCGAAGACCAACTTCTCAGTCCTGTAATTCTCCCGAGTTCCGAAGGTCACCGGGAGAGTAATGGCACCGAGTGGGGTTATGGCCCCCGGACCTACTCCTGAGAAAGGTCGGGAGGGACAAAGATCCGAAAGTCGAAGCTGAAGCTAGACGAAAGCTTTGAAGCTTATGAGGTTCAGCCCCGAACCTCCGTCCACCATCACGTGGTGGAGCTGGATGTTATTGATGGTCGGAGATACCATCAATGGAAGTTGGCCAGCTCCAATAATGTTCTGAGGGCAGTCCGAAGCATCGAAGGTGATGGCAGTATTCATCCACTTCCGATGAGGCTCCGCCCTGGCGGTGAGAGCTACAGAGGCCATGTCCCGCCGCATTGTCTTGAGGACACGACTGGAAGTGATGTCCCATGAACCACCAAAGATGGTGTTCATAGTCTTCTGATGCTCGTTGTGGGAGATGTCGGAGTTGTCGTCAACGGAGGTGTAAATAGCCTTCAAGACCTTCTTAGGGTCCTGAAATCCTAACTCCTCTTCAGCCGAAGCTTTGTCAACTTTTTGTTTTCCTTCCCTTTGACGGAAAGGAGCTTCTTCCCGGCGCTTGTTGTAGCGCTCGGCGAGCTTTTGAACCTCTCGGCAGTCTACCAGGTTGTGGATGTCTATCTTTTGTATGGGACACCACATCTTGGAGCTGCCACCGTCTTCAGACGACGGTCGAGGTCGTTTCTCATGGCGTGGCCCCCGACCACCCGTAGCTGCAGCAGCTGCAGCAGTAGGTGCGCCAACCGACGACTTCTTCTTGCCATTGGACATTTTCTTCTTCTTGCCACTCCCGGAGGTAGTGGCTTCACCCTTGGAAGATTTTTTGTTGGCCTCCGAAGGTGGTTGGGAGTGCATTTCACGACCCTCCGCAGCCTTGGCACACTTGTCTACCAAGCTGAAGAGTTTCGTGACGCTAGTGACTTCCTTGGTCACCAACTTCTCCAGCATTTTCTTATCTCGATTGCCCTGTCTGAATGCTACAATAACAGAAGCGCTTGAAATAGAAGGAATAGTATTCTGTTCCTGGGAGAACCACTGGATGAAAGATCGCAAAGACTCTCCCCCTTTTTGCTTGATAGCAAAAAGGTCCAGTTCTGTGTCTGGTCGGGTGTATGAGCTCCTGAAATTGGCGGTGAACTGTTGGCACAACTTCGCCCAACTATTGATGGAGTCTGGCGGAAGGCTCATGAACCAAGACCTGGCGGTCCCAATCAAAGCCACAAGGAAATAATTGGCCATCACAGCCTCATTTCCTCCTGCCGCAAGGATACCGGTGGAGTAGATTTGAAGAAGTTCGACGGGGTTAACAGTCCCGTCAAATTTCTCCGGCAGGTGAGGCCGGATCTTCTGCGGCCATCTGACCATGCGTAGGTGCGTGGCCAAGGCAGAACAACCTCCTCCTACTCCCTCGGGAGCAGGACTGTTCCGGGCCTCTCGCCTCTCGCGAGCACGCTCGATGTGGACGCAGCCGTCCTGTTGCCGGTAATGACGATCGAGCTCCGCCAGGAGGTCGTGAGTCGAAAGCCTGGTTACTGTGTGAGTACGTCGCGCCCCGGAAGGCAGCGACGTCACCTGTTGAGATGCAGCACGCTTCCTGTGCTGCGAAGCTTGCGGACCAAGTCTACCCGACAAGGTCCGACGCTGCGATGGGGCCCGCCCCAAGGGGGCAGGACCTTGATTGCTGATGCCATCAGCTGCTACAGCAACCATATGATCCACATCAGCTATCCACTGCTCCATCGCACCATGGGGTTCTCCTGGAGGCGGTGGACGTTGGAGAAGAGCACGCGCAGCAATAGGCGCGTGTTCGGGGTTGTTGTTCGCCGATGCAGTGATCGACGCGGACGCCCCATCTCGATGTCCGGGTTGATCCACCGGAGCGGAAGTTGGTGGCGGTGGCATGACTCCTGCTGGGGCCACGGTACCTACTGACTGTTGCATGTTGGTGGGATTGCCTCCAGCAGGTTGTTCAGCGTGGTTACGATTGGATGATCCAGCAGTAGAATTCACCATCTTTCAATCTCAGGCACCCCGCTACCTGGCGCGCCAAATATCGGAGTCTGGTTCCAGCAATTCCCTCGGTACTACCGTTGGCAGCCCGCAGAGTTTCTTAGTTCGGCTAGGGCGCGTGGATATTCAGAACAAGATGGTGACTTGACACGAGGGTTTACGTGGTTCGGGCCACCTGAGCATAATACTCTACTCCACGGGTGTCTTGTTGTTGTTGTATTGAGCGTATGAGCCAGAGAGATCCCCTTGAGCGTGTGTGACCGCCTCTAGCCAGTCTCTCGCCCGTCTCAGGTCTGGAGTCCCCCCACCCCCCGTGTATCGCTCGGCCAGTCCTTTTATAGTACAAGGGCTGACTGTTACATCGTTAGCTTGGCTCGACATGTGGCCCTGGCGGTTACTGATTCCTAATACACAGTTTAATGTACTTAATTCCCCTTAATAGTGTGGTAACGCGCCTTAATTGTGGCGTTACTAGTATTAAGGGTCCTTTGATCGTGTGTCATTAAGATAGCATTAACGACACATAATCAGGTCTTGAAGCCTTTAATGTCCCTTGAAGGTCTGAGCCGTTGAGGTCCACCAATCTGCCTGTTGAGGTTGAAGGTCCAGCGGTTGGACGCGTGGCAGCTTCGGATCTTACTGTCTTGGATGAGTAGGTCCGGTGCCGTGGTACACGAGTTGGTACTGGAGCTTCCCTCTGTCGGGGGTTAGGTCCAGGGTTGCCACACAGGTATCCAGTCCGGAGCATTCCCATGTAGGGATTGTAGCTCCGGTTTTATGATACACGTGGCGGCACTGGGACTAACCATATGAGGGAGGCAGGTCCGGTTATGAGCAACACGTGGTGCCTTTGGAGGTCTTCAACTCAAATAGGTGGAGTTCCTTTGCACTCTTTGCAGTTCCAAAAGGTATCCGGTATGCAGGGTGCCAACAAGGCCAATAGGTGCAATTGCAAAACATAGGTGAAATATGATCAAGGAGTTAGAGCTTGCCTTTATGGTGGTCTATCAGAGTCATTGTCCTGTTCTTCGTGGTTAGGCTCTTGAATATCTCCTTCGCGAACTCTCCGTTTACTAGGTACGTAACTACGCGAATAAAATACGAATCATCGATAAAGATCCAATAAATTCAAATAAAACTCCAATAGATACAAACAATCGTTCATTTACACGATTTCTAGGATTCTTAAAAGGCTCGTCAGTGAATACGATGTTTTTCTGGTGGGTTATTTGAGAACATCACTATTTTGTTGATCAACCAATTAGTTATTGAATGGTTTAACAGCATTATCAGTTCTCATAGTTATTTAGAAAGTTTATGACTATCATGGTTAATTCACCGGTTTATACTTATAATTTACCTTTGTTACGATAAACGGGTTAACCATAACCACTATGAGACTTCTTATAATTATCTTATCTTTACAGTAGTACATTCACTTAAGTTCTACTAACGTAAGACCCGCTTATTTTAGAGTCTAAGCATATGTTCTAATATTCTCAAGGCAACTCAGTATTTTTAACGACGACTAGGGTATAACTCGTTAACTTATATCATTTCTTAATCTATTATTTTATTAATGTCTTCTAAAAGCCATGAACTTATTTTAGGAGTTCTATAGTGTATGGGTATTAGGACTTCAAGGAGTTACTAGTGTAGGGTCCATTCTATTTAGAGCTTACAGATGAGTTTCTATTATTCCGTAGCTATCTATTTATTTCTCCACAGCAACACTAGTTAGTCCATTATCCTATATTTAATTTTAGTCAATTACTATCTAAAGTCCTAGGAATATTTCAAAAGTCATTTACAGAGAGATTATACACTTAATTTGGAGCTTCTATGTATATTCTACTAATTATGTCTATTCACTTGATTTTCCTATAGGAATGACAACCAATTCCCTATTATATATTACGTATTAGTAAATTTCTACTTACATTATATTGTACATTCCTAGCAATACCTTCTAGACATTTTTTGAGCAATTATCTGTGAGGGAGTTTGTTTATTAGGCTTTCCACTAACTATTAGTGATTTAACTAATTTCCATAATGAGGATAATTATTCTACAACTCCGTATCTTATATTGGTGGAACACTGTATTACATTATTAATTCCAATCATCATCCCTAATAGTTTTGGATATTTATTTTGTGCGGGTTTATTAGATCGGGGCTATATATAGATTTTCCCCATTTTCTAATTAATCGAATGATTTTTTTAGCTAACACCGAGTCTCACATTTTCTAGACCTCATGTGTGCTACTAAATTCCATTTTCATGTTCTTAGTTGTTGTGGTATTATTTTTAGGAAATTTCTATAAAATTATTTGTAGGAAAATTATCAATTTGGAGCCTATACATGATTTCCCTTCAATTCCTTAATTGATTAATTAATTTTAGGTAAGCCGATAATACTTACCACAATATCTACAACTAATTTCTTCTATAAATCACTCATAATATGGTCTATGAGAATTAACGATTTTTTAGAAAATTTTCCAGAATTTTCTTATATCAACAAAAGCAATTTATCATATTCGTTGTACAAAGTTTGGGTGGACCTAGCGTTTTCGTTCCGTGTAATAGGCTGGCAGTGGGGCTGGCATTGTTTGTGTGTACGCGTGAGGTGTGCATAGCAGTTCCAGGTGCATTCACAGGCTGCCGTATGGGCCTCCAGTGTCAGTGGCTCGACTCCTAACATCGGCTGACCGGCGGGACCCAACAGACAGTGGTGTATGGGCCACCGGTCCATGTCAACCAAGCCCACGCAAATTTGTCCGGTGCATATGCGCCGATGTGGCAGAGGTCTGGTGAGGTGGCGCCTATGTGGCGGCCACGTGTGCGCCACGCGTGAGCCACGTTGGTAGCAAGCTCGCAGAACAGGGAGGCGCCGGCAAGGGGTCGGGACGGCAGTTGCAGCGGCTGAGCTTGGGGACTCCTCATGCTGCACGCTGAGATGGGAAGTCGGGCGGTGCCTACCACTACAGGAAACGACGAATAGTGTGTCGGTTTACTTAGATGCGTCGGCAGCTTGGGGACTCCTCATGCTGCACGCTGAGATGGGAAGTCGGGCGGTGCCTACCACTACAGGAAACGACGAATAGGGTGTCGGTTTACTTAGATGCGTCGGCCCCGACGCATTTAACTCTTATAAGGGTGTCGGTTTTGGTTAATCGACACCAATAAGTTAGAGGCGTCGGTTTTCTTGATCAAACCGACGCACCTATTAAATTCGTCGGCCAAACCGACGCATATATTAAATGCGTCGGTGGCACCGACGCTCATAATGCGGGCCCGGCTGGCTCAGGATCTAAGTGCGTTGGCCAGAGAAAAATCGACACATTTAATGTGGGCCCAGCTGGCTCAGGCTTTAAGATCATCGGCCAGGGAAAACCGACACTCTTAAGCGGGCCCGGCTGGACCTAAGCCCTTCGGCGCGTCTCTTCTCTAAACCATTAAGCGGTGCCGTTTTCCAGACTCGAGCCTGCGCCCCGTCTGTCGCTGCTGCCAGCCCGCCCCTTGTCGGCGCCCGTCACCCGCGCCTACGCCCTCGCCCGCCGCCCCTCGCCCGCGCCCGCGCCCCCGACCCAGCCCGCGCCCCCGATCCCGCCCGCGCCACCGACCTCGCCCGCGCTCTCGCCCGCTGGGCTCCTCGGCCGTCCGGCGCCTCCTGGTTCGGCCCCCCTCCGGCGCCTCCTTGTCCAGCGCCCCACGTCCGGGTCTCCTCCGCGCCCCTGTCCAGCCCCCCTCGACGCCCCTCACTCCTCCTTGATGCATAAGGTAAAATGAAGTCATATTTGAATATTATGTGTAATTTTTGTTTGGTGCATGAGTTTGTATATGTGATGTTCTATGTGTGAGCTTAATTCATAGCTAATGTGGATATGTTAGATTAATTAATAGTTAATTCTCAAATTATATGCAAATTTGCATGTTTAACTTATATATGTGAGGATGATTAATAGTTTCTAAATATGTGAGCATATTATATATGTGATTAGTGTTAACTCGTGAATGTGATTCATATTATATAGTTGCTAACTCGTGAATATGACTCATATTCATTATGCTATATGATTTGAATGTGATTAAAAGTTCGTATCATGCATGTGATTGCTTCTTTTTAGCATTTGCAATATGATGACTAATTATGTGTTTGTAATATAGTAAATATTTTTATAATTATGGTAGCTTAAGAGTATTGTAGTGAAAGATGATTCTAGTTGTGAAGTATGCGTTAAGACGAGCACAGATGTGTACGGCGATAATGAGGACGACTAACTAACCGCGCCTGAACGGTGGATCCGGACTTAGAACTTTCAAGTCTGACCAACTTTCCTCCTCTGTCTTGTTCTTTCCTCTCTCGTAAATTATTGAAAAATGAAAATGAGGAACGTAACCTATAGAATTTCATTACCCGTTTTGAATCGGCACGTATCACATGCCATTGGCATGTGAGACGTGAAGGTTCGGAATTGTCCCTTTTTGGACAGCCTCGGAGTGGATCGGGGGGGGGGGGGGCGTGGCTTGTGACGAGACGCGAGTCTGGATCTGGATGAGATTTCGACGGCATAACCCTGATGTTCACTGCTGCACCATTTTTGGGCGTGCAGTGGAGAACAGCGGGGTTATGCTGCTGAAATTTCGTTTGGATCCAGACCACGCGTGTCGTCATAAGCACGCCCCACTCGACCACTCTTGGGTGGGTTTAGGACCTATCCGCCTAGTTGTAGTGACCGTCACATAATATAAAAATAAACTAATTATAATGATTTTCCGCTTTGAAGGTATAAGTTGAAAAATGGGTGACGACCGTAAGGTGATGTATGATGGATGGAGTTCAGATGGTGTGTACACTTAGGAATGGGCACAAATGGCAAATGAGTTCGTGAACCAAGCATTTCCTAGTGGTGCTCATTTTGTGAAATGTCCGTGTAGCAGGTGCCAGAAACATCGACGTTTTGAGAGGTTTGAAATGATGTTGCACCTTTGTAAGCACGGATTTGTGCCTGACTATCTAGTGTGGCATGAGCATGGAGAGATGGATCATGCTAGTGAGTTAGACGAAAACGAGAATGAAGATCGGATGGATGAGATGATGGCGGATGTTGCTCGATAGTACGAAGAGCAGTCACTGCTAGATGAGGTAAAGAAGTTTTACAGACTTCTTGCCGCCGCGGATGAAAAAGTATATGAGGGCGCTAGTGTGACTGTTCTGCAGGCGGTCACACGACTTATGGGGCTGAAGTCTAAGTTCAATTTTGCAAACAATTGCTACAATGGTATTTTGAAGTTGATGAATAATCTCCTTCCGGCAAAACATAAGATGCCGGAAGACATATATCATTCAAAGAAGATTTTGGAAGGTCTGGGCATGAGTTATGAGAAAATTGATGCGTGCAAAAATAATTGCATGTTGTTTTGGAAGGAACACCAGAACAATACTCAATGTATGCATTGCAATGCATCTAGACATGTGAAGGTTTTGAATTATGATGGGGAGGAAATAAGTACAAAGGTACCGGTTAAACAGCTTCGGTACATGCCTATCACGTCCAGACTTAAACGGTTGTTCCATTCTGAAGAAACTACGAAGCAGATGAGGTGGCATTCAGAAGGGTTATGTGAGAGTGATGACAAAGATATTATGGTACATCCTTCAGATGGCGCGGCATGGCAAGCTCTAGACCGTTTCGATCCAGAGTTTGGTAAAGATCCAAGAAACGTGCGTCTTGGATTATCAACAGATGGTTTCACTCCTTTCAGCACAAGTAATAGTCCATACTCTTGTTGGCCTGTTTTCATCATGCCTTACAATCTCCCTCCCAACATGTGCATGAAAGAAGGATACATATTCCTAGCGGCCATCATTCCTGGTCCTAAACATCTTGGGACGAAAATCAATGTGTTTATGCAACCGTTGATTGAGGAGTTGAAAGAGTTATGGCAAAGTGTAAAGGCATACGACAGTCATATGAAATGTGAATTTACTTTACGTGTCGCATATCTATGGTCTATACATGATTTGTTGGCATACGACATTTGGGCTGGTTGGTGTGTCCACGGAAAATTGTGTTGCCCCATATGTATGACTGATACTGATGCCTTTAGGTTGAAGTATGGAAGAAAAGTCAACTTCTTTGATTGCCATCAACGATTCCTTCCTTCAAATCACCCTTACCGGAGTGATACACGATCATTTCGAAAAGGCAAAAGTGTTACAGAAGGACCCCCTCGTCGATTGACAAGCGAGCAAAAAATGGCATGGCATGCAAAGTTAAAAGAGTCCGCTGAAGGTGGTTTCGAGGGGTACGGTAAAGAACACAACTGGACTCATATTTCTTTTCTTTGGGAGCTACCATATGAAAAAGCGTTGCTTTTACCGCACAATATAGATTTGATGCACCAGGAGCGTAATGTCGCTGAAAGCATCATAAGCATGTGTTTTTATTTTACCGGTCAAAGTAAAGATAATTTGAGTGCGAGGAAAGACTTAGCTGATATTTTTTCGATCATCCTGGGCTTGAGGTTATAACAAATGCAAATGGGAATGAAAGTAGGCCACGAGCTCCATACTGTGTTCGACCAGAAGAAAAAAAGCAAATACTTAGTTGGTTGAAAACACTAAAGTTTCCAGACCGCTATGCAGCAAACATAAAATGATGTGTTAATCTCAACACTGGTAAACTGAATGGGTTGAAGAGCCATGATTATCACATTATGATGGAGAGACTTATCCCGGTAATGTTTCGTGGCTACTTCAAACCTGGTTTGTGGAAGATGTTTGCTAAACTTAGCTACTTTTATAGACATATTTGTGCTAAGGAAGTGTCAAAAAAGATGACGCGACGGTGGGAGAAAGAAATTGGTGTGCTTGTATGTAAGATGGAAAAAGTGTTCCCGCCTGGATTTATGAATGTTATGCAACATTTGCTGGTGCATTTACCTTATGAAGCATTGGTAGCAGGTCCTGCATAATTCAGATGGATGTATAGCCAAGAAAGAGAATTGAAGAAACTTAGAGCTACAGTGCCCAACAAAGCAATACTTGAGGGTTGTATTGCAGAAGCATTTGCAGCTAAAGAGATTACTAACTTCTCTAGCAAATATTTTCACGTGCCAACAACGTTAATGCAAGTGTCACACGGTATCATAATGTGGAAGAGCAATCTACGAGTGAGCTTAAGATTTTTCAATGGAAGGGTAATGGTGTTGGAGCTGTTAATTCTCATTATATTTCAGCACAAGAGAGGAATTACACCATGCTTTACATATTTTTCAACATGGAGGAGGTGTTACCATATTTTGAAATGTTTGACAAGTTGTATTGGAAATCTTCACGAAAACCTACACAAAGTCAATTGGATAAGATGCGTCAGCATGGCATAAACGGTGGAAAAAGCTTTGTGGACTGGTTCCGTGAACATGTAATTTTATATTCGTTTTTTCTTTCAATATTAGTTTGCGTTTATCATAAGATGCTAACTTTGTTTATTTATGTAGTGTATGGAAGATGTCAACATCTCCGATGACTTGCAACAGATGTCGCATGGTCAACTGAGAGCAACCGAATTTAGCAGGTACGATATCAACGGATATCGTTTTCGGACAGCAAGTTTAGAAGCAAGTCGTCCACTTGCTGCCACTACAAATAGTGGAGTAATGATAACTGCTGCACCGCAGAGGGTAGTGGAAAAGTGACAGAATACTACGGTGTTCTTAAAAAAATAATAGAGTACACATTTGGCGGTCCGAAAACACTTCAACTTGTGATTTTTGACTGTGAATGGTTTGATCCAACATCGGGCACACGAGTTGATGATTTTGGAATGGTGGAAGTCAACCACAAGTCACGATACACAACCCATAACAGCAATGTTGTACTTGCGAATCAAGTGGTACAAGTGTACTATTTAAGTTATCCTCATCCAAGTTTGAAAAATTGGTGGGTTCTGTATACAGTTAACCCTGAAGTGCACCCTCATTGTTATGATGAGTATATAGAGATTCAAGAGGATTACGGTATTATCTATCAGGATGAAGTCGAGGAAGCAGAAGAGTTTATGATATCTTCTAGGATAGGACTCACAGAAATTGCTAGTGATGTTAGGGTTGATGTCAGAAGAACAAGTTGGCCCTCCAAGAAAACGTGTTCGGCAATCACAAAGAATTATGGAAAAGAAGAAAAGGAATTTGGAAGAACAGGATAGATATGATGAAGAAGAGGAAGAGATGGAAGAGAGTGAAGAGGAAGAGATGGAAGAAGAGATACGTGAATATCTTAATACACGCGTGACAGAAGCAGATTCTGATGCTGATGATTTTTGATAATATTGTACGCAATTTTTAGATTTTTAATATTATCGTATACATTCTTTATTTATTATCTAATGTGGTATACTAATCATTTCTATAACAATGTGCGCAGATGTTTAAGCTTTTGCCAAGTTTGGGGAAGAAGAAGAGCAAGAAGGGTAGTGGATCTTCGGCCTCCACTCCCAGTTCTACTTCGAGCCAGCCGGACCCGTTTCAGGTTCTTGTTTTTTACATACATGTAAATATTAAATTAATTGTCTATTGTTTCTTACTTCTTTATATATTTCTTTATTTATATTTTTAGGGTACTTCTTACAGTGGGCAAAGGAAGAGGCAGTTTTTGAGTTGTGTGGCAGAGCTGACGTCGAGCAAGCCTGCACGAGGTCCGCCACAGGTGACAGATCGTTGCCTGACGTACGAGGTGTTGTACAGGGAGGAGGCTCAGGGCGAGGCTCAGGAGCAGGAGCAGGAAGGTGGCTCAGGAGGAGGCTCAGTGGGAGGCTCAGGGCGAGGCTCAGTGGGAGGCTCAGCAGGAGGCTCAGGACGAGTCTGAGGAGGAGACTCAGATAGTGTTGGGCGGTGGACCTCTTCTGATGGTGGGAATGAGGGAGATGATGAGGAAGAAGATGAGCCTGAGGATTCTGAGCGAGATGCCAGGATTGCAAGAAGGGCCGAGCTGGAAGAGTTAGGACACCCTGATCGATGCCCTTTTAGGTAATATTTTTAATTAACTAACAAGTTCATTATATCTGTTCAATTAACTTATTTTATCTATTTTTTATGTACAGGCTGTGGAGGCACCTTTTATGTGGTGTAAGTAAAAGTATAGACGAGCAGACAATTATAAGGCCGAAGGGTACTAGGTGTTGGGTGGAGCTTGGATGGAGTGGAAAGGGGCATCGACGAGTAGTTAACACCGAGTTGGGAAACGCCATCCGGTTTTGCTATCCCGGGATGGTATTAGTAGATGGTCAAAGAATTGCAGCGCATAGTTGGGATCACTATGCGTTTCAAGAGTATGGCGATTCGGGTACATGTTAGGATAAAGTTTGGGAGATTTTCTGGGTAAGTTTGTTTTGATTGTTTCCATTACATTAGTTTCCATTACATTACATCCTATTGTTATTTGACATTAATTGTTACTTGTATGCATGGTAGGTTTCGTTTGGAGGAGGGTGTGAGTCAAGCATATGCTTGTTCAGTTTTCCATAATGCAGCAAAGAGACGTGTCAAGGACTCCTTCTCGAAGGCACGGATCAAGGCTGTGACCGTCTACTACAAGACGGTGATGTTCCAGCCTATGACGAACAAAGAAGCAACCAAAATTCACCTCACTATGGAGGAGTACCTGCAAAGTCATGTGGATTGGATTTGTGCGAATATGGAGGCTTGGGAATGGTTATGCGGGTATTGGGGTTCAGCTGAGTTTAAAAATATTTCTGATAGACACCGAAGAAACCGAAAGAGCAAGCCAGGAAAGCATTTCTTTGGGCCGGATGGTTATGTTCGGATGGAACAAAGGATGGTATGAATTCTTATATTCATACTTAGATTCCTTCAATTAATTGCATTTATTAAATTATTGATTTTGATATTGCAGACATCTGAAACTGGTACGCCTCCTACATTTTTTGAGGTTTATCTAAAGGGGCATAAAGGTCCAGACCCGAATTGCCCGGAGGTGTTATGTGATGAGGCATCAACCCAGAAATTGGTACGTAGGTTGATTCTTTGTTTCTTTTATCTATCAACTCAATTTATCTTGTATTACATTAATCTGGTAACTAAATGTATCACAGCAAAAGTATGTTGAATGTTTCAAAAAGAATCATGGACCTGATTCAGACTATTTGAGAGAGCCGTTGGATGTCGCTGTAGCATACGATGCTGGCGGAGGTCTACCGCATGGGAGGTATGTGTAAAGTTAATGCTGATTTGTATGCTAATGAATATCGATTCTTCACACTTGTATTTTTTTGTAGACTTAGGTTAGGCGACGGATATGTAGAGCGTGAGGCTTATGCTAGACGACAACCGTCCAATGTTGGTGGTAGTCAATGTCAATCATCTACAGAGGCTGAATTACGAGAAGAACTGAGACGCACAAAGGAGGAGATGCAACAACAACAACAAGAGACACAGATGTTGCTGCAACAACAACAGCAACAAACACAGATGTTGCAGCAACAGATGCATTATTTGTATATGTCTCAGGTAACATGTAATTTTCTTATTTGAAAATATTATTCGATTTACAAATGTATCTACTAAAGATATCACAACTAATTTACTTGATGCAGTTCATGGGTCAAGGTAGCTCCAGTTCTCAGTTCGGTCCTCGACCAATGCAACCACCACTACCACATATTGGCTCCTTACAGGTAAAACTACTTATCTTATTGACTTCAGTTATATAATGCAATATTGTAACTATTTGTGTTGCAGGGTTCCGAGAGTGGTCAATCGTATGTTCCACAACCTTACGGATTTATGTCACTGCTGGCTTCTGGATTACAACAAATAATCTAGGTAAACTGTAATTTTCGCATTTGACTACTTTATTTGGTTCCAAAATGATTCTAATTATAATCTCACAACTTCAAGCAGGTTTCCCACAGACGCCTTTTCCTCCGGTGCAGACTCATCCATCACAAGAAGATGCAGCGGTATGTATGACATGCATACTTGTTACAATATTTTCATTATAACATCAATTACCATAATATTAAAAAGAAAAGAGAAATAATAGCGGAGAGATGAAGTGAAAAAGTGAACAAGTGAGAGAGTGAGAGAGCCAGAGATAGATAGAGAGGGAGATGAATACATATAGAGAAAAAAAGTGATAGATAGAGAGGGAGAGAAATATATAGAGGGGAGAGGAAGAGATAGAGAGAAGAGAAGAGATAGATAGAGAGGGAGCTAGAGAGAAAGAGATATAGAGGGAGAGGAGAAGAGATAGAGTAGGAGAGCGAGTGAGGGCGAGAGAGTTAGAGAGAGTGAGAGGAAATACGAGAGTGTGTTTAAGTTTTAGTTCAAACCAATATGCTTCTCCTTTTTAAAGTTATGTTATTAAGTAAGTAGGAGTTAACATATTATGTTGTTAAGTTTCTATTTTATTTTTATCTATTGCAGAGATCTCATCACGGAACACCTGAAGGTGTCGATGCTTTCTTTAACATTAACGACGGAGGTGCGAGTGGAGGAGATGGGAGTGGAGGACATGCGAGTGGAGGCTCCCACGGTGACATATGAATTTCGTTTACTCATTTTCGAACTGTTCTGCTTGTATTATGTTGTTCTTGTGTTCGAAACGTTTTATAACTTGTGTATGGTGCTATGTTTCATAACTTGTGTATGGTCGTATGTTGATATGCTGTATATTGCTGTTTTGTGTAAAATGGAGACTCCCCATCCGGGGAGGGAGAGAAAATAAACATTTTTTTTTAAAAAAAATCTTTATGTGCGTCGGTTTGGTCTACACCGACGCCTATATCTGGCCACTGGGGAGATGGCCACGCGGCACATTATATGCGTCGGCCTAGAAACCGACGCACTTAAGTAGTTATATGTGTCGGTTTCTAGTGGACTGACGCACATAGTCGGGCTCGGTGGAGCAGCCACATGTGCACTTATGTGCGTCGGTTGGGCCAGGATTGACACATATAACGTCTTAAGTGCGTCAGTCGTTCCAGCCGATGCATTTAACTTTAAGTGTGTCGGCCTACCGAAACCGATGCACATAGGCAGTAAATGTGTCGGCCCCGACGCACTTAGTCATTAAAGGCGTACAAAATTCGTCGTCAGCTAAGTGCGTCGATTCACCGACACCTTTAATTTATATGCGTCGGTTTCTGTAGACAACCGACGCTCATATGGTCGACGCCCTATTGCCGTATTCCTGTAGTGTATGGGTGGAGGAAGGTTCCAAGCGAGTGATGCCCGGCTGGAGTGGCGTCAACAGCGGCCGACGGTGGCCGCGGCGGCTGCGCGCAGCGGCGCGCCGGAAATCCACGTGTGCAATCCAACGGTACGGCCTGTCGGGGACGTGTTCCAGCGTGCGAGGAAGGTTGTGTGATACTCGACGATGTCGACGAGGTCCTTACGGCGGCCAGCGACGGCGTGGGGTGGCGAGAGAACAACGCAGACGGCAATGGCGGCGGTGCTCATGGTGAAACTTGCAAGAGTTGGCTATAACGAGGGGATGAATGGCCAAGGGCATTTTCTAGTGCGTGTGGAAAGTGGTGGGGTGGTCGCACCGGCCGGGACGATGCCCACGGCGGCCGGCGACGAGGAAAGGTGACGGCGCGGCGGTGCTCCTACGGGCTACGCGTTAGGCGCCTCCTTCTCTCCAACCATGTGGTCAATATCATGTTCTAGGGTGCGAGGATGCCTTCGGGGCGCTCATACAAGCCGGAGCAGCGACGAAGGCGGCCGTAGGCGAGGTGCGGCGACGAACATAGCAGCAGTGCATTACGAACGACCTTCCAGTGATCTTATCTTCCATTGAAGTGCACATCGTGTGCTAGGAGATAATACCAGTATGTATGTCAAGGTGTCTCGGGGGGAGGGAGCTCCTAGCTCACTGGTGACAATGGCGCGGCGGCACCGGCTAGGGGTCATCAGGATCTACTCCATGGTGCTAGGCGTGGCTAAGTAAAAAGTGTTCTACACGTTCTAGGCTGTAATAAAGCAATGGTAGGTGTTAATTGGAATACCTTGCAACATCAGTGCTGGAACTGGGACAGTGGTCCGCACTGGGGAAGAAAAGGGGAACTGCAAATTCCCGCTTGGAGAAGGCCGCTCGAGTTCTGTGGAGTGTTGTGTGTGTGAGAGGAGGATCATTCTCGCATGAATAGAGGGCCTAGGGATCCTTTTATAGCCCTTGGGAGGCGGTTCACAGTGAGGCGGTGGCGGCTCTGCTTTTCATGGCGCGAGCTGGCGGGCGAAGCAGTCACCGAAGTCATCATGCGGAGGTGGCAGAGCGGGGCGGCGGCGTGATGATAGCAGCACGAAGCGGTGCGGGCTGGTGTGACGCAGGGCAGGCGCGCACTGCCGGTGTCCCATCGCAGGAAATTCGGACCTATTGTCGGCTTCAATTGGGAATGGAGGAAGACGAAGGCGGTGTAGTGATGGGCCATGCCGCGCTCACAAACGGGGAAAGCTCGGGCCGCGCTGAGAAATCGGGCCATGCGCGTGGGGGTAATCGGTTGGGCCGGACCAGAATGAGGGAGGATAGAAAAGGGAATGGGGAGTGGGTTGCGCCCAGAGAAGACGGGCCGCGCACAAGGTAAAGGGAAGGGGGAGAGGCTGGGCCGTGCGGAAAAGAATGGAGAGGGGAGAAGGTTGGGCCGTGGGAACAACAATAGGGGGGGGGGGTAAAATGGGCTAAGACCGAAAAGAGTTTGCTTGTTTGATGATTTTTCTTCAACCTTGATTTATTTGATTCGAATTTGAATTTTGGATTTGATTTAGCTGATTTGTTCTTGTCGGTACCCTACGTACCGGGTAACCCACGATACAGCAAAAAGTGCAAGAAAGTTCCACCCGTTAGAGTCTAAGGCCCTTGCAGGTCCCACATGTCACATTGCACCGGACCTGCTCCCCTCACATGGCTCACTCTCGGGTTAACACGTGTAAAATAAGACCGAAATAAAACTCCCAACCATGGGAAGCTCTGGCGACTACACGTGTACAACAGCCCTAAACCTAGCCCCCGTCAGAGAGGAGCTCCGGTACTGACACGTGTACAGCAACCCCGGACCTACCCTTCCACAAGGGAAAGCTCCGGATCTGCCACGAGTGGAGCCTCCGGACCTTCATCTCCAACAGAAATACGAGCAGATCATATCCATTACAAACATTCAAGGACGGTTAAAGCAGTTGTTACAAGGTTTGGTAATGTGTCATTAATACCATATTAATGACACACGATTAGTGCACCGTTAATAGGGGTAACGCTGCCATGGAGGCACGTTACCACACTATTAATTATACTTAATACCCTCTAGATAGTGTATTAGGTCATTAAGCACACCAGTGCCACATCTTGGGCCAGGCCAGCTTTGTAACGGTCAGTCCTTAGAACTATAAAAGGGCTGCACCGCACGAATATGGGGAGAGGCTATTTGGACCTGACCCTAGCGAACGCACTCGCTCAATACAATTACACAAACCTCGTGGAGTAGGGTGGTACGCTCAGGCAGCCCGAACCACGTAAATTCATGAGGTCATCATCTTGATCTTGATCTTTGCGTGCCCCAACCACAAAAGAACCTCCACAGACTGCTTCTCAGTGGGTCCGGGGGAAGTGTCGTATCAAACACTTCGACATTTGGCGAGCCAGGAAGGGGTCACCCAAGATCACAAGATGGTGAATTCTGCTGCTGGATCATCCAACGGCAATCATGCTGAATAACCTACTGGAGGCAACCCCTCCAACATTCAGCAGCCAGCAGGTGCCAATGCTCCGGCAGGCACTGTAGCACCATTTGTTTCGGCAAACAATGCCGATCAACGAGATGGGGCATCTGCGTCGATCACCGCATCGGCAAACAACAACCCTGAGCATGCGCTCCTTGCTGCGTGAGCTCTTCTGCAACATCCACAACCTCCAGGTGCACCCTAGGGTGCTATGGAGCAGTGGAGGGCTGATGTCGACCATCTGGTCGTAGCTGCGGCTGCAGGCATCAGTAACTGAGGTCCTCCCCCCTCAGGGCGAGCACCTTCACAACGATGGAGCCTGTCCGGCCGGCTTGGTCCACAAGCCTCTCAACAAAGGAGACGTGCTGCCTCCCAGTAGGTGATTTCGTTGCCCCTCGGGGCACGACACACCCATACCATCACCAGGATTCCGACTCATGACCTGCGGTCAGAACTGGATCGCCGTTACTGGCAATAGGACGGTCGGGTCCATATCGAGCATGCTCGCGGAAGGCGAGAGGCTCGGGGCAACCCTGTTCCTCAAGGAGTACGAGGAGATTATTCTGCCATGGACATGCATTTACGCATGGTCAGATGGCCACAGAAGTTCCGGCCTCACTTGTCGGAAAAATTCGATAGGACAGTCAACCCTACCGAATTTCTTCAAATCTACTCAACTGCCATATTAGGAGCGGGAGGTGATGAGGATGTAGTGGCCAATTACTTCCCGATGGCCTTAACCGGGACTGCAAGGTCCTGGTTCATGAGTCTTCCACATGACTCCATTATTAGTTGGCGGAACTATGCCAGCTATTCACTGCCAACTTCGGGAGCTCCTACACCCGATCCGGCACTGAACTGGACCTGTTTGCTATAAAGGAAACATCGGGGGAAGCGCTACGGTCCTTCATCCAACGATTCTCTCAGGTACGAAATACCTACCATTCCTTCTATATCGAGCTCTTCTGTTATCGTTGCATTCAGACAAGATGTTCGAGATAAGAAGATGCTAGAGAAGCTGGATATTAAAGAAGTTACCGGCGTCACGAACTCTTCGGCCTAGCTGACAAATGTGCTAGAGCTGTGGAGGGATGTGAAATGCACTCCAAGCCAGCTCCGGAGGCCAACCAGAAGTCCTCCAAAACTGAAGCCGTTACCTCCGGTAATGATAAGAAGAATAAGAATTCCAACGGCAAAAAGAAGCAGTCAGCCGACACTCCAGCTGTTGTTGCTGCAGCTCCTGGAAGCTGGGGGCCACGCTCCAAGAAGCGACCTCAATCTTCATCAGAGGACGGCAACAATTCCAAAGCATGGTTTCCGATTCCCAAGACGAATCGACACAGCTTGGAAGAGTGACGGGACGTCCAAAACCTTGCCGAGCGCTACAACAAGCGCCGGGAAGAAGTTCCTTTTCGTCAAAGGGAAGGAAAACAAAAAGTCAACGAAGCTCCGGTTGAAGAGGAGCTAGGTTTCCAGGGCCCCAAAAAGGCCTTGAAAGCCGTCTACAACACTATCGACGACGACTTCGACGTCTTTGACAACGAGCGTCGGAAAACCCTAAACACCATCTATGGTGGTTCTTGGGACATCACCTCTCGTTGCATCCTCAAGACAATGCGGTGGGACATGGCCATGGTAGCTCCTGCTGCTAAGGCAGAACCACATCGGAAGTGGATGGATACACCCATCATTTTCGATGCTTCGGACTACCCCCAAAACATGATCGCTGCTGGTCAACTACCGTTGATGGTGTCACCCACCATTAACAATATTCAAATCCATCATGTCATGGTGGATGGGGGTTCTGGGCTAAATCTCATAAGCTTTGAAGCTTTCGTTAAGCTTTAGCTTCAGCCTTCGGACCTTCGCCCATCACGACCTTTCTCCGGAGTAGGTATAGGAACCATTACTCCTCTTGGTTCTATTACACTCCCGGTGACCTTTGGGACCCGTGAGAACTACAGAACCGAGAAATTGATCTTCGACGTAGTGCAGATCAGTTTGCCTTTCAATGCCATTTTGGGCAGGCCAGCTTTATACAAGTTTATGGCTGCTGCCCATTATGATTATTTGGTGTTGAAGATGCCAACACCTACGGGCGTTCTCCGGATCCGTGGAGATCGTATCGCAGGAGAACTCTATGCGCTTACCACAGTGCAAGAGGAAGCATCCGGTAAGGAGCCAGCTGCGAATCCTCCAAGCATTCGTCACAAAGGCTCTATCTTCGCACCTCGTGTGCAACCAAGCGGCGACGGCGACATTCCCGTCAATGTCGTACAAATCGGTTTCGATGTTGCTCAGACTACCCGTATAGTGGGGGGTCTGAACAACAAATAGGAACTCGCGCTCATCACTTTCCTCCGGGCTAACGTCGACGTGTTTGCCTGGCAATCGTCACAAATGCCTGGGATCCCTAGGGAGGTGATTGAGCACAATCTGTGTGAGACTTATGTGTGTTGAATACATTGGCTTTGAAATTAAAAGTTTTGAATGCTGCCATAACATCTTTTTAGCAAGGTCCGACTCTAGCTCCGAGCTTCTGCAAGGTCCGACGTAAGGTGCAACTTGCTTTGTCTAGGTCAGACATGTTTTTTGGGTAGCTCCGGTGAGCTTTGTCTTTAGCTTTGTTATGTCTTTGATAGCTCTGGCATGTCTTTGTTAAGCTCTGATATGTTTTTCTAGGTCCGACTTATGTTGGTTCGCTCCGACATGTTTCTTCTAGCTCCTACTTTTGGGTTGACTAGTTCCGACTAGTTTTGGTTAGCTCCGGCGCTAGGTCCGACTGGCTTTAGTTAGCTCCGGCTCTAGGTCCGACTAGCTTTGGTAAGCTCTAGCGCTAGGTCGTACTATCTTTGGTAAGCTCCAGCTCAAGCTCCGGTTAGCTTTGGCAAGGTTCGGAGCTTGATCGCAATGTTCCAAATTTTCATGTGAAATGTTTCAAACTTGCTTTACACTTGTGGAAAGGTTGCTTAGTATTCTTTTATTAAGTTTTTGGTGCATTTTTGTTGATATGTCTGATATCGTTTTGCTATGCTTTGCAACATGCTTATGTGAGGTGCTCACGTAAGGTGTTGTGTTTGGAACTCACTTGAGTCAAGTCACTGACTTGGGCTCGTATGGATAGGTTGTTTATTCATGTGCAGGTGTTCCTTGAGTTCAAGTCATGCCTGGTGACAGGATCTTTTGGACTAGTCTCAGGGAAGGGGATTAGGTTCCAACAACCAAATTCAGGAAGAATTGTGGTTGAGCGGGTCAGGAGGTCGCGCAGGATGATTGAATCAAGGGCAGTGCATATAAAGGTTACTGGACGTCGAAGGAAGGTCTTTCCACGTATGCATGTGATGCATGATGTGGCAACATGGTTCCGAAGATGGTTTATGGATGGGAAGATCTGGTTGGAAGGATCGGACCGTATCAGTTGACGACTTGGGCTGCGGCAGAGTTGGTTATGGCTCGGTATGGAAAGTATCGAGTTGGTTATGATAGGATTTCGTGTGGATCACGAATTTTTGTTGTTTTAGGAATGTGGGATACGTTCCTAAGGTGTTTGGAAGTCTTAAGATTGCTTCTATCTATGTATAGAAGAGTCCTAAGCAGTTATGGAAAGTTTTGATTCGTGATCTGAGTAAGATTAGAGTCCTAGTTGAGATTGGGTTGGCCTAAGGGCTGGTTATATAAGAAAGGGAGGTCAAAGCTCATGGTGGACGACTTTGGGGCTGTTCTTCTTGTGTTATATTGAATAAAATTCATAGTTTGAAGGAACTTTTGAGCCTTGTTCGTCCGACTTGTTCAAGACAAGTTTTACTCGTCGAGTTTCTGGACAGCACTACCTTTCGTCGGTGGTTTTATCATACCTTGAGTTTTAAAGATCCCATTGATGTGATTCTTTTTGGTTTGTCTTCACAACTTGATTATATATGATCTGTCAAAATTTCACAGTCATTGGATTTGTAGTTTCTAATCTACATGAGTTTCTTTGCAGTGTTTCAGAACTGTTTTTCTCAGGTAGGACAGATTGACCTTCGTTCGATCTTTCGATCATAACTTGAGTTTCTCTCAACGGATTTGAGTAATAATTGTTCTGTTGTCTTCGTGACTTTATTATCTCTTATATCTATCACTTTTGTCACGGTGAAACATGGTTGGATTAGTCTCACACACGATTTCTTTAACAGATCATTTTTCTACCGAAGGGGTGGGATTTAATTGTTTCCGCTGCGTAAGATTTTTTAATCTACCATTCACCCCCCCCTCTGGTAGCTTTTCATGTGCTCTTCAATCCTACAATTGGTATCAGAGCCACGGTGCTCCAATCATTGTGATTTGCATGTGTTTTTGAATAATCATCATGGAGAAATACTCCGCTAAACCTTGTGTGTTTGCTGGTATTGATTTTCAGGTTTGGAAGGCACGCATTGAGGCTTTCATCCAGGCCCAACGCTTCGTCATATGGGAAAAGGTGTATAAGCCTTATGATGTGCCGTCAAACAATCAAGTTACGGCTACGAACCAACGGGACGTCGACAACAACAACAAAGCCCGGAACTTGATCATCCAAGGACTCACTCAAAGCGACTTCGACCGCGTTGCACACCTTTGATCGGCGTATGATGTGTGGAGAGCGCTTTTTGACTATCACGAAGGATCCAACACGATCAAGGAGGTAAGACAAGATATGTTCAGGAAAGAATACATGCGCTTTGAGATGCAACCCGGTGAGTCCATCGATGATCTCTTTGCTTGCTTTAACAAAATTCTCAGTAACTTGCATAGTGTCAACGTTAATTTTTCTGATGCTGAAAATGCTACGCAACTTCATAGTGCATTAGACATGTCAATCTGGGAGATGAAAGTTACATCTATTCGTGAATCTACTGTCATGAGTACACTTACTTTAGATGTGCTTTACTCTAAACTTAAAACTCATGAAATTGACATCTTATCACGTAAGAACCCAAATAAGTCTATTGCATTTGTCTCAAAATGTGATATGCCTAGCTCCGGCCAATGATCATCTTGCAATACTCTTGCTTTGTTTTCCTCACTAACCCTGGAGCAGATCGAGGAATTTCCAGAAGAGGAGTTAGCACTAATCTCTTCTAAGTTCTCAAAAGCATTGCAAAATGTGAGAACTAGAAGGAGAGGAAGCTCCGGACCTCAACGCTGTTTTGAATATGGTAAGACGGGACACTTTCGTACAGAATACCCTAACCTTTCAGGTCCTACTACCCGTGAAGAAAAACAGAACAAGGTCAAGACCACCTCTGGAAACCCCAACAAGAAAAAGAAGGGTACCATAGGACGTATGATGATTAACAGCTTCATCACTGCACTTCAAGAGCTCAGTTCAAGCGATGTAGACTTTGAAAGTGATGAAGATGATGACGATCTGCCCAACTTATGCTTCATGGCGGGCAAAACAAGATCAAGATCAAGTCAGGAGGATGCAGAACACAACAGTGACGACGATGAGGTATGTTCTACCTGTAATGAAATGTGTGATGCAATTTCTCGTGCAACTATTATTGTTAAGAAAAAAGGACAAAAAGCTTAGGGATAATGCTGCTAAAATTGAATCACTAGAATCTGAAATCAACCATTTGAAAACCTTGATTCCTAGTCATGATTCTTGTCCCTCGTGTGATTTAATCTATGAACAATTTTCCACATTAAAGAATGCACATTCCTCTACTCTAGATAGACTTGAACTTGAAATTTAAAAGAACAAAAAGCTTGCTACACTTGATATTGGAAACTTAAAAGATGCTTCTTGTTCTACAATTGATTTGCATTGTTCTAGTTGTGATGATCTTGAAAAGAAACTAAAAGATGCTATGAATGAAATTTCAATATTGAATAATGCTTTATGTTCTCATGAAGTTAAATATTATCCCAATTGCAAATTAAAAGAAAAAACTTCATGTCAAAATTGCCTTGATCTGTCCAATAAACTTGATAACATGTATAGGACATTAGATCGGTTTTGTAATGGGAATAAGAACCTAAACTTGCTGCTGAATTCTTCCAAGTCTTGCAATGATAAAACTGGATTAGGTTTTGATTCTCATGCTCATGCTAAGGCACATCCACCTAAAATTGTAAAGTCATTAGGAAGTGGTTTGATTCAAACAGTTCTTAAACAAAAAGAAGTGGTTTTCAAATCTACAGGAGTGATGTCTCATTCGGTTCCAAATAAAAATATTGCTTGCTCATCTAGACATGAACACAAAGTTAAATTTCATTGTACCTACTGTGGTAGAGATGTTCATGTCATAGATTTTTGTTATAGACTAGCTAAACAACAGAAAAGGGAAAGAATGATTGCTAGATCTCATAACTTTCATGCAAAATTTGCTGCGCAAATTAAACCGAATGCCAGGAACATGCGACCTACTATTATGAGTCAAAAACATTCAAAGTTTACCTCCGAATCTTCTGTTTTTGCCTCCAGAACTACTGATTTTTGTGCTACACAAGTAACACCTTATAGGTCAGTAGTTAAGAATAAAAAACCTCAAACTTTGACTCATAAACCTGTTGTTTTATCTCAGCATTCGCGTGTTTTTGCTGTTGCACGTCGTGTGACTCAGTACTGGATACCTAAATGCCTTTTGACTAACCCCAGTGTTGAGTCATCGACGTATTGTGCTTCTATGTAGGTTACATGCTTGAGGAAGGAGAACATTTGGATTGTGGATTCAGGTTGCTCACGCCACATGACCGGTAAAAAATAATGGTTCTCCTCCCTCTCTTTTGTGTCATGTGTAGAGAATGTTACTTTTGCCGATAATTCTTCAACTCCTATAATTGCTAAGGGTTCGGTTAGATTAAATGATCACTACACTTTGAAGGATGTGGCACTTGTCAAAATTTTGAAATACAACTTGCTTTCTGTTTCACAATTGCTAGATAAAAATCTCGAAATTATTTTCAATAAAAATTGCTGCAAAGTTGTAGGTTCAAATAGTGAGCTTATTTTTAACATGTATTGGTTTGGAAGAGTTTTTAAAGCTGATTTTGATATGTATTCCTCTAAGCATAGGTGTCTAGTTTCTAATGATTCAAAGGACTTATATTTTTGGCATCGTAGACTTGGCCACGTAGGCTTTGATGACCTAACGCATGTTAGTGCTCTTGATCGCATATGTGGGCTGCCTAAGCTTAAAGGGGACAAAGAAATTGTGTGCTCTTCTTGTAGACATGCTAAGCTGGTTGCAGGTTCACATACTCCTCTCACGATGATCATGACAATTGAACCGGGTCAACTTTTGCACCTTGACACCGTAGGACCTTCACGTGTTCAATCCTTCGGAGGTAAATGATATGTTCTTGTTATTGTTGATGATTATTCTAGATACTATTGGGTTTACTTTATGGCATCTAAGAATGAAGCTTTTGGTCACTTTAGAACTTTATTTCTTAGATTATCAATTGATCACACAGGATCTTTAAAAGCAATTAGAAGTGATAACAGAACTGAATTTAAAAATCAATCTTTTGATCACTTTTGTGCTGAAAATGGAATAGATCATCAATTTTATTCACCATATGTACCTCAACAAAACGGTGTTGTAGAAAGAAAGAACAGAACCTTAGTTGAGATGGCTAGTACTATGCTTGATGAATATCAAACTCCTAGGAAATTTTGGGCTGATGCGATTGCAACCGCTTGTGATGTCTCAAATCGTGTTTTCTTGTGCGCTAAGCTAGGTAAAACACCATATGAGCTCCGGTTTGAACATAGGCCTAGTGTTACGCACTTTCAGGTCTTTGGTTGCAAATGCTTTGTTAAGAAACATGGTCATATTGATAAATTTGAACCTAGATCCATTGATGGCATGTTTATTGGTTATCCATCTCATACTAGAGGCTACAATGTGCTTTTACTTGACACTAACAAAATTGTGGAGACTTGTGAAGTGTCTTTTCATGAATCTAGCCCAGGTACTAGCTCAAACATTGCAGGTCCAGATCCATATCCGCAGGGGGAGAGCATTTTCGTTGAAGATGAGGAAGAGGTGGAGCTGCTGCCCGAAAATTCAGCAGCTAATGACATTGTTCGAGCTTCTGATTTTGATTCACAGCTAGCACCGACGACCACCATTGCTGGTCCAGATCCTCCTCAAGTCACAAGCTCATCAATTTGTGATGAACATGAAGAAGAATCTTGTGAAGTGTCCGCTCCCCTCCAGGTCTCAAAATTCATCATCCACAACAGATTATTGGAAGCTTGCACGAACGAGTTACATAGTTCAAGTTTTGCGATCCAAACTCTCATGCTCATTCTGATTTTGTTGCTTCTTTTGAACCCAAAGATATATCACACACACTCACTAATGAATCTTGGATTAGTGCCATGCTAGAAGAGTTAGAAAATTTTGAAAGAAATAATATTTGGAAACTTGTACCTCCACTTCAAGGTCACACTTTAATTGGAACTAAATGGGTTTTAAAAATAAACAAAGTGAGGATGGGGTTGTGGTTAGGGATAAGGCTAGGTTGGTTGCTCAAGGTTTCACTCAAGTTGAAGGTCTAGATTTTGATGAAACTTTTGCTCCAGTTGCTAGATTAGAAGCCATAAGAATTTTGTTAGCTTTTGCTGCATCTAAAGGTTTTAAGCTATATAAAATGGATGTTAAAAGTGCTTTTCTTAATGGCTACATAGATAGGTTTATGTCAAACAACCACCAGGTTTTGAAAAATCAGATTTTCCTAATCATGTTTACAAACTGTCCAAAGCCTTGTACGGTCTCAAACAAGCCCCTAGAGCATGGTATGGTAGGTTAAAAACATTCTTACTTGAAAAGGGGTTTACCATGGGCAAGGTTGATAAAACTCTTTTTGTGCTTGAGCATGGCAATGACTCATTATTCGTTCAAGTGTATGTGGATGATATTATCTTTGGTTGTGCTTCTCATGATCTTGTGTCCAAGTTTTCAGCTATGATAAGTTCAAAATTTGAGATGAGTATGATGGGAGAACTCACGTAATTTTTGGGACTGCAAATCAAGCAAACCAAGGAGGGTACCTTTGTGCATCAAACGAAGTATACAAAAGACCTCCTAAGGCGCTTCAACATGGACAAAAGCAAGCCTCTTCGGACACCAATGGAAACAGCAACAACACTTGAACTTGATGAAGATGGTGAACTCGTGGATCAAAAATACTATAGAAGCATGATCAGATCACTTTTGTACCTCACGGCATCAAGACCGGACATACAATTCAGCGTATGTCTTTGTGCACGATTTCAAGCCTCCCCACGTGCTTCACATCGTCAAGCCATCAAAAGGATTCTCAGGTACTTACATGGAACTCAAGAATTTGGCATTTTTCTTCCTTCTTCCTCAATTGTTAATTTGAAAGCTTTTTCCGATGCTGATTTTGGAGGTTCTAGGATTGATAGGAAAAGTACATCCGGTGCTTGTCATTTTCTTGGTAATTCACTTGTTGCTTGGTCCTCTAGAAAAAAATTCTGTTGCACAATCCACAGCCGAATCTGAATATGTATTTGCTGCTAGTGCTTGCTCACAAATTCTTTGGATTGTTCAAACACTTAAGGACTATGGGGTTGATCTAGATAGTGTTCCACTGTTTTTTGACAACACTAGTGCTATTTGCATTGCTAAAAACCCTGTGCAACATTCTAGAACTAAGCACATTGACATTAGGTATCACTTTCTCCGTGATAATGTTGAAAAAGGAAACATTGCGCTTCACCATGTAGATACCGAACAACAATTGGCTGACATTTTTACAAAACCTTTGGATTTCACTCGTTTTTGTTATATTCGTAGTGAAATAGGGGTTATGCATCCTCAGGCTTAAATTGAGGGGGAGTTTTGAAATTTGGGAAGTCTATGTGTGAATCTGAAATTAAAATAATATGAGCATAGTATTTCATACATATATGACTTTGTGATTCCTTTTACATGCTGAAAGTTCTTACTACATTACCCGTGTTATACATTTTGTAGCTTTTGCCATGTCTAGTAATTGGAATAATTACTTACACTAAATCTGGTCAGGGTTGAACTTTCTTGCTGTTTTGAACTTGTTGCATGCTCACAAGTGCTTTTAATTATAAAGAATTAATCAAGTAATCAACTCACTTGTTGAGTTTTTGTGAACAAATGTAAATTATGAAAAGATCAAGAGAATATACATGCATCGCACTTCTTCTTTTGAGATGGCTTATCATTGCACTTAGATATGAACTTGGAAGAAGTTGTGTATGACTAAAACCATGTCCTTAAGCTTCTGATTGTCAAATGACATAGGCTTGGCTTGGTTGGTTAGAATAAGGCATATGCGCATATAATCTCTTGCAAATATCATATGATCTAAATTCGTGCTTTGAAAAATAATAAAATGCAGCAACAAGTGTCATGCTTTCAAGTTTTGAAATAGTTAAGTTTGTGAGATCATGACTTGCTAAATTGGAAATTACATTTGATCTCTAGCATGGCTTACACTACTTTATGTATTTCATTGATGTGATAGTGTAAGTTACTTGATAGTATGACTTGGATGAGCTTTGTTTTATATGTATATATTATAATATGCTCATAACAATTAAAATTTCTCTTTTGAACCTTGCTAAATACATTGTCAAAGGGGGAGAGATAATATGTGAATTTTTAAAAACAAATATGAAAGGGTGAGACATTGATTACATATTGCACACATTCACAATTGTTTTTGGCGCGATTCCTTTCAGGGGGATAATTTCTTTTTCTCTCTTTGTTTCTGTTTTACAAAGGGAGAGAAATTGTTTTCAAAACTTTAATGTGAATAAGCCAATGCTCGGATCTTAAATGGTGTCGCCAATGCATTCATTAAGGGGGAGATTGTGAGACCTATGTGTGCTGGATACATTGGCTTTGGCAACAAAAGTTTTGAATGCTGCCATAACATCTTTTTAGCAAGGTTCGACTCTAGCTCTGAGCTTCTACAAGGTCCGACAAAAGGTCCAACTCTAGCTCCGAGCTTCTGCAAGGTCTGACGTAAGGTCCGACTTGCTTTGTCTAGGTCCGACATATTTTTTGGGTAGCTCCGGTGAGCTTTGTCTTTAGCTCCGGCATGTCTTCTATAGCTCCGGCATGTCTTTATTAAGCTCTGATATGTTTTGCTAGGACCGACTTATGTTGGTTAGCTCCGACATGTTTTTCCTAGCTTCGACTTGGGTTGACTAGTTCCGACTAGTTTTGGTTAGCTCCGGCGCTAGGTCCGACTAGCTTTGGTTAGCTCCGGCACTAGGTCTGACTAGCTTTGGTAAGCTCTAGCGCTAGGTCGTACTAGCTTTGGTAAGCTCCGGCTCAAGCTCCGGTTAGCTTTGGCAAGGTTCGGAGCTTGATCGTAATGTTCCAAATTTTCATGTGAAATGTTTCGAACTTGCTTTACACTTGTGGAAAGGTTGCTTAGTATTCTTTTACTAAGTTTTTGGTGCGTTTTGGTTTATATGGCTGATATCGTTTTGCTATGCTTTGCAACATGCTTATGTGAGATGCTCACGTAAGGTGTTGTGTTTGGAACTGACTTGAGTCAAGTCGCGGACTTGGGCTCGTACGGATTGGTTGTTTATTCATGTGCAGGTGTTGCTTGAGTTCATGTCATGGCTGGTGACAGGATCCTTTGGACTTGTCTCAGGGAGGAGATGAGGTTCCAACAACCAAATTCAGGAGGAATTGTGGTTGAGCGGGTCAGGAGGTCGCGCAGGATGATTGAATCAAGGGCAGTGCATACGTCGAAGGAAGGTGTTTGCACATATGCATGTGGTGCATGACGTGGCAACATGGTTCCGAAGATGGTTTATGGATGGGAAGATCTGGTTGGAAGGATCGGATCGTATCGGTTGATGACTTTGGCTGCGGCGGAGTCGGTTATAGCTCGGTATGGAAAGTATCAAGTTGGTTATGATAGGATTTTGTGTGAATCACGAATTTGAGTTGTTTTAGGAATGTGGGATACGTTCCTAAGGTGTTTGGAAGTCTTAAGATTGCTTCTACCTGCGTATAGAAGAGTTTTAAGCAGTTATGGAGAGTTTCGATTCGTGATCTGAGTAGGATTAGAGTCCTAGTTGAGATTGGGTTGGCCTAAGGGCTGGTTATATAAGCAAGGGAGGCCAAAGCTCGTGGTGGACGACTTTGGGGCTGTTCCTCTTGTGTTCTATTGAATAAAATTTGTAGTTTGAAGGAACTTTTGTGCCTTGTTCGTCCGACTTGTTCCAGACAAGTTTTACTCGTCGAGTTTCTGGACAGAACTACCTTTCGTTGGTGGTTTTATCATAACTCGAGTTTTACAGATCCAATCGACATTATTCTTTTTGGTTGTCTTAACAACTTGATTATCTATCATCTGTAAAAATTTCACAGTCACTGGATCTGTGGTTTCTGATCCACACGAGATTCTTTGCAGCGTTCCAGAACTGTTTTTCTCGGGTAGGACAGATTGACCTTCGTTCGATCTTTCGATCGTAACTTGAGTTTCTCTCAAAGGAATTGAGTGATTCTTGTTCTGTTGTCTTCATGAATTTATTCTCTCTGATATCTATCACTTTTGTCACGATGAAACACGTTTAGATTAGTCTCACATACGATTTCTTTAACAGATCATTTTTCTACCGAAGGGGATGGGATTTAATTGTTTCCACTGCGTTAGATTTTTTAATCTACCATTCACCCCCCCCCCCTCTGGTAGCTTTTCACGTGCTCTTCGATCCTACAATCTGAAGATTTAGCCAGACGCACAGCCTGTACACCAGAAGCCCCAGAAGCAATCAATTGAGCGATAAAACTTCATCCGACAGGAAATCAAGAAGTTGCTTGAAGCTGGATTCATCCGGGAAGTCTTCCATCCAAAATGGCTGGCAAACCCAGTTTTTGTACCCAAGCCCGGTGGGAAGCTTCGGATGTGTATCGACTACACCACCTTAAATAAGGCATGTCCAAAAGATCCATTTCCACTACCTAGAATAGATCGGATAGTGGACTCCTCCTCCGGGTGTGAACTATTGTGTTTCTTAGATGCATATTCTGGATATCATCAAATCCAAATGTCTAAGGAAGATGAAGAGCACACTACCTTCATAATAGTAGATGGATTGTATTGTTATACTGCCATGCCATTTGGTCTTAAAAATGTTGCTTCAACATTTGTGCGAGCTATGTACAAAACATTTGGAGAGCTAATTAGAGACATAGTGGAGGTGTATGTTGATGACATCGTCGTGAAGATAAAAAAACAAGGAGTGACTCCTTGACAACTTACAAGCCGTCTTCGACAAGTTGCGCACTACGCGCACCAAGCTGAACCCGGACAAGTGTGTCTTCGGGGTTAGCTCCGGAAAGCTTATGGGGTTCTTGGTGACTCATCAAGGAATCGAAGCAAATCCGGCGAAGATCAAGGCTATAGAAGAAATGCGGCCCCCAGCCCGCATTAAAGATGTCCAAAAGTTGATTGGATGTCTAGCCGCGCTCAGTCGGTTTATATCAAGACTGGCAGAACGGGTGCTACCCTTCTTCAAACTCTTGAGGAAGTCCGGACCATTTCATTGGTCTGAAGAAGCAGAAAAGACGTTTAGAGAGCTGAAATAGCTCCTCACCACACTACCAATCCTGGTAGCTCCGAACCCTGGTGAACCTTTATTGCTTTACATTTCGGCAACTATAGAGGTTGTCAGTATGGTCCTGGTCACGGAAAGACCTGAGCCATCCCCAATTAAGGAGTCAAGACCCCTCCGGGAGGGTCCGGAGCTACCTGAAGGCGAGTCTGGGTACCAACCCTCAGGCACGGATCCTCAAGGCGAGATGCTGGAGGATCAACCTCCTTCAAACAAAGGAGTAACTGCTGCTAAACAAGAAGATCCAGACCCCTCTGGCAGGGTCTGGGTCACTCCAGATGAAGCTCCGGGTTCCTTCGGCAGGGACCAGAAAATTCCGGGACCCTGCAGCGGGGTTCGGGTCAATGGAGAGGAAGCTTTGGGTCCTTCTAAAAGGGTCCAGACCATCCAGCGCCCTGTATACATCATTAGTGAAGTAATCCATGATGCCAAGACGAGATACATTGAGGTGCATAAACTTCTTTACGCAGTTCTTATCGACTCAAGAAAGCTTCGCCACTATTTCCAAGCCCACAAAATATCAGTGGTAACTTCTTTTCCACTACGTGCAATTTTGCATAACCCTAATTCTACTGGGAATATTGCAAAGTGGGCAGCGAAGCTGGCATAATTTGACCTAGAATTCGTGTCGAGATATGCAATTAAAAGTCAAGCCTTGGCTGACTTTGTAGCGGAATGGACCCCCTCTACGTCAAACCCTGGGGCCCACAGTGAGCAGAAACTAGAGCTCAAAGTTCTGGTATTCACTGAGCCTCACTGGACCCTCTACTTCGATGGCTCCGTGCAGAAGCAGGGGGCCAGAGCTGGAATCCTTCTCCTGGCTCCGACTGGAGAGAAGGTCAAGTACATAGTACACCTTGTTTTCAAGGCAACCAACAATATGGCGGAGTATGAAGCCCTCATCTATGGACTCAAGGTGGCACTATCTTATGGTGTAAAATAGCTATTGGTAAAGGGAGATTCACAACTCGTCATCAAACAAGTGAACGGTGAATGTTCCTGCAACAATTCTCAATTAGCTGCATATCTTCTTGAAGTCCAGAGGCTTCAGAAGTACTTCGAAGTCCTGGATCTCCATCATATTCAACGTCTTCATAACTCCGAAGCTGATGAACTCTCGATGAAAGCCTCAACCGGAGCTCCGGCTCCTGACGGAATCTTCGTCCGAAGGTTGTCAAAACCAACAGCTCAGTCTGCCGAACTGAGCGAAGGGGGCGAGACCAGCACCTCGAAGCTGGTGGTCCCGGTGGCCCTGTTACCATGGCGTTCACCAAGGGTCGTAGGTGCTGTCGGAAGCTCCAAGCAACCCAGCACGCAAGACTCAGAAGCTCAAGTTAGCTCCGATGCATGGATCTCGGAGATCCGGAGCTACTTGAAGGACAATATCCTTGCTGAAGACAGTGTATCCGCTCACCGGATTGTCAGATTGGCTAAAAGATACACGTTGGAAGAAGGGGATCTCTACCGACGCGGTGCCAATGGCATCCTAATGCGGTGCATTGCAAGGTAAGAAGGTCGCGATCTTCTCGCGGAAATCCATGAAGGCGAGTGCGGGAACCACGCATCTTCTCGCACGCTGGTCGGTAAAGCCTTCAGGCATGGCTTTTAGTGGCCTACAGCACTTCAGGATGCGGTTGAGCTAGTGAAAAGTGTGAAGCGTGTCAGTTTCACGCCAAGCAGATTCACACACTGGCTCAATCACTACAAATGATACCTCCTACATGGCCATTCACTGTGTGGGGCATGGATATCTTTGGACCTTTCCCAAAATCCGTCAGAGGTTACACGTTCCTATATGTCGTCATCGACAAGTTCACCAAGTGGCCGGAAGCAACTCCAGTAGTAACAATCAACAAACAATCAGCAATCAAGTTCTTGAAGTACATTATATGGAGATTTGGAGTTTCAAACATAGTCATAACTGACAATGGAACTTAATTTACAAGTGCTGCATTCCAAGAATATTGCAAAGACCTTGGTATTCAGCTTAGCTATGCTTCGGTAGCTCATCCAGCAAGCAATGGCCAAGCTGAGAGAGCAAATGCAGAAATCTTAAAAGGACTCAAGAAGCGCACATATGAGCGCTTGAAAAAGCATGGAGCTAAGTGGATTGAAGAGCTTCCGTCCACATTATGAGCGAATAGGACAACACCTAATCGGTCAACTGGGGAGACTCCATTCTTCTTGGTGTATGGAGCTGAAGCAGTCCTTCCTCCGGAGATCACCTTGGGGTACCTCTGGGTTCGGACCTTCGATGAAGCCACACAACAAGCTCCGGCGTGAAGACCTTGACCTCGTCGATGAGGGAAGGTGCCAAGCAGCTGTTCGGAATGCACGTTATCACCAAGCGCTCCGACGCTACCATCAAAGGAATGTGCGTGATCGACAGCTTGAAGAAGGCGACCTGGTGCTCCGGAAAATACTAACTCGTGAAGGGATGAACAAACTTTCCCCCAGCTGGGAAGGTCTATTCCGAGTCATTAAAGTATCCCGACTAGGGTGCATTCGCTTGGAAACTGAGGATGGGATCCCACTTCCCAATCCTTGGAACATCGACCACCTCCATAAGTTTTATGCTTATAATCACAGAGGTGAGTCTGTAATTACACACAATGCATGTTGTAGATTCATTATACAGAGACGAGCAAGTCCTCTGGGAGAACACCCGGTCCCCTCCGGGAGGGTCCGGGAAGTTCAAGTAACATTTGACACAGTCACAACACTAAAAGTGTAACTACTTTCTCTGGGCTAGTACAAGATGTATAGCACATTTAGCTTGGTCCAGCACCCTAAGTGTGTCCTTGTCTCCCCTGTAAGTCGGACCTATAATGAAAGGCATTGTTGTGTGAAAATAGACTCCACGTGCATTTACCTTTTGTGCAAGGCTCAATATATCAAATTATTTTTACTCCGCTTGTCTATAATAAAGTTGTGCAAATCTTTTTGAACTTTGTTTCAAGTAATTCACATGCATAACAAGCCTTATTGATAGTCTTTTGGGATCTTAACATTGCTACATAGTCTACTTGTCTGAACGCCAAGCCAACATAGGTCCGGAGTGTGCTATCGACTTAGCCTGGTCCTGCACCCTAAGTACGCCACTCTACCTACACCCTAGCAGGCCTCAGTAGGGTGAGTACTAAAAAGGCATGCAGATCTAGGAAGATTATATCAAAACGCTTGTTATCTTGTTGAGTTTCTTCTGATCTAAAGTCCAAATAAGAACAATAAGTCACAACCAATCTATAGACAAGAGGACGAATTTTACTTTTTCTCTTGCCTTTAATGTGCAGGAAAAGCAAAAATTCATAGCGATGATGGACGACACCGGAGCTACTAAGGTCCGACATCTCCCAAGATAGGTCCGCCGTCAACATCTAATATGTTGACGTCGGAGCTACCAAGCTCCGACCATTCTAGGGGGCCTGTCTTCGATGCTTCAAAGTTGAAGACTTCGGACTTAAAATCTACAAGTACGAAGCAACCAAGTCATCAACAAACTATCATAAACTTTGGTACATGTACACACCTCAACTGTACACATGTACCATGGGGCCAACAAGACACGACACAGTATATTGAAGACAAAGTGAAAGTCAAGGAAAAGAGGAGGATTTCATTAATCAAAAGAACTGGATTACAAAATTGAGATTACAAGGGACAAAAGGAGAAAAGTCCTAGCTACTGGAGGATCTAGGTCCCGTGGAAAAATGAAGTAACCTTCTCAACAGCTTCTTGGACACTAGCCCTGGCAACATCCTCCTCCTCCGCGATGATTCTTTTAAAGACGGGATCAAGAGGGAACTGGGGGTCTCGGCTCAGGTAACATGCCAAGACATACTCAGTGACGTTCTTGACCAAGGATTTACCCTCCATCTCTAGTTGATCGGTGAAGACGTCACCCATCGCGTCGAGTTTGCTGCCAGCAGAGCCAAGTGCCGCTAGCGTCTGGTCCAGCTCTTGCGCTGGGTCCTCTGGGCGTGCTGGACTGAAACCAAGAGGCACAAGGGCCCTGTCCGCACGCCCCAGGAAGTCCCATACCATCAAGGACTCAGTCTACTTCGAGCTCCGCAGCTCTTCCAGTGACCTCCGTGCGGCCGCAAGCTCCGAACCTTCACGGGAAAGCCGCTCAGCCAACTTAGCATGCTGATGCATGTTTTCAGCAACCTGCTTCTCCCTGTCGGCCAGCTCTGTCTCTCTGAGATGGATGCGATTCCGCGTCTCAGCTAGGTCCTTTTCCCTGCCCTTGACTCTCTCCTCCCTAGCGGCAACGTCAGACTCTCTTTTCGAGAGCTCTTGCCCCACCTTCCAATTCTTCCTCCTCTCTTCCTCCTTCCATAGATCTAGTTTTTTGCTGCGATCTGCCAAATTTTTCTCACCTAGAGTCAAATTTTGGGTGACCTCCGCCTCTCTCCTAACCACATCCTCCTGCTGCACCAGGAGTTTTTCCTCCCTCGCCTCCAGGTCCGCTCGATGCTTTAGGAGAGTTTCATTCAATTCTGCGAGCTTTTCGTAACGCTCTTCAGCAGCGTCACATCTCTCCTTGGCTTGCTCCAGGATTTCCCTGGAGTTAGCATCAAGCACTCGAATGGCGGCCTCCTTCTCTTCCATCAACTTATCCCAGTATTCTAACCGGGCCTTCTCCCCTTGATCCATTCCTTCTGGTCAGCCAGCCTTGTCTAAGCAAGCCTGGTCTCAAAATGGAGTCTGTTGCGCCAACGCCTCAAGGTATTGCGCTCCTCCTCCAAGGCTTTGCTCTCATGATCAAAGGCAAGTTGGACCTGTCGGAGGCTTGAGCAGGTGTTATCAATGGACAACGCTAGAGGGATAGGTTATGGGCCTACCGGGATCATTTCCGCAGGCTCAAACGGGTTCTATGTCACAAAAATTGGGTCCCACTCTACAATGGTGGTCCCGTGTACTCCCGCAATGCTAGGGCCACTCTCCTGGAACCCTTCAGCGGCAGCAGAAGAACCCGCTGGGGGAACTTCCACCTCTGGAGCAGTTGAAGGCGCCGCTTCCAGGTCTTCAGTCGACGACTCCGAAGTCGGGGACCTGTCGCCCTCTCTTCAGGCAGCTCTATCTCCGACCCAGGTACCTCCAGGACCACCACCTCTGGAGAAGCAGCTGAAGCTTCGACTGATGCCTCAACCACTGCTGGCTCGGGCTCCAGCACGCCAACCACCTCTGGCACAACCGTCGGACCTCCAACGACCTCTGGCGCAGCAACTGGACCCTCTACCACTTTCGTCTCAGCCGTCAGATCATCAACTTTTTCCGACACAAGGGCTAGAGCTTGGGTGATCTCCGACTCAATAGTCGGGGCTTCAGCTACTTCTGGCTCAGCAGCCGGGTCTTCAGCAACTTCCGGCTCGAAAGCCAGAACTTCTGGCATCGCCGGTGTTCGGGCATCAGCCTCCGCTGCCAGGGGCACATCTTCAACTTCCCTCCTACATTATGACGCTACCACAGGAGCTTCGGGTGAGGACTCCGAGTCCAAGCTCACGACAGCTGGCACCAGAGCTGCCGCGACTTCCGCCTCCGCTTAACGAGGAGGCTCAACGATCGAAGCTGGAGCTTCAACAGGTGCTGAAGCTCCGGGTCCTTTCTTTTACACCCTAGAAACAAAGGGAAGAGAAGATTAAGAACACATCAAAAACAAGACTAGCATTTTAGGGTAAGCAATCAATGCTTACCTCGGGATGCTACCATCCCAGTCACCTCGGAACCTCTTCTTCTGAGGCCTGGAGCTAGAGCCCACCAAATCCGGTGGGACAACTGCTTCGGACCTCAATTGAGGAACACTCGTAGCTGCCGAAGTTCCTTCGGCTGAAGCTTCCCTTCGCTTGGAAGAACTCCCGGACCTGGAGCTTCTAGCCGGCACTAAGGCCGGAGTAGCCTGCCCGAAGCCTACGCCTCTTAAAGACGTTTGCACTAGAGAAAAGGTAGCTACAGAAGACCTCCCCCTTTGGGAAGAAGCAGCCGTCGTGGAAGGAGCAGGCCTAACGGACCTCCCATCAGCGTGCTTCAACTTCCTCTTCCGGTTGGAGGGCTCAGCTAGCTCTTTGCCCTTGCCTTTGCCCATGTCTTCAGTCCTTTGGCTCGGGGTGGAGGCAGGACCACCTTCGGAAGCTCCGGAATTTGCCAATCCGACGGTTGGACGCCTTTCTACCTCGCCAAGGTCGTCAAGTACCAGCATGCTCCTCCGAAGCTCACTACTGAACTGTGCCTCCATGTTCATGGGGAAGAAGGCTGCTCGCGGAGCCAAGTCATCATCGTCGACATTAATCCCATGCTGGAATTTCTTCAAATGAAACTCCAAGGATTCATCATCCAAGTTGGATTTCAGACCGATTTCAATCCGGTCTTCATCCATCATGTTGTTGAGGGCCCACACGAGCTTCTCCCTCTTCTTCAGCAGAGCCCACCTATTCACCAGGAAGTTGCAGAAGACTATCTGGGGGGTCACTCCACCTTCCACGCACTCGCGGATCCTGGTCAAGACAGGGTTGAAGGCATTTTACAGCACCGGAACCACACTCCATGCGTCAGTGTCAACATTGGGGAGACCTTCGGGCAGCTCCAATTTCTCGTGCTCCTCTGCCGTGATGATGATCCAATCTTTCTTCCAGTAGTCCCACTTGCCGGAAGGAAACGACTTCAAGTATTTGTAGGGGCAGTTCTTGCGCTTCACAAAATAGTAGAAGCCACAAAACTCAGACCCCTTGCCAGTGGTGTGGATGGTGAAGAAGGTGCGGAAAAGCTCGATGCAGGGGGGAATACCCACCCACATCTCGCAGAAGTGGACGAATGTCGCCACAAGAAGAAGAGAATGGGGGCCAAGGTGGTACAGCTGCAGACCATAGAAGTCCAGCAGCATCAAAAGGAAAGTCGAGAAAGGTGGAATGAATCCCACCATGGCGTACGCTGTGAAGTACACCATGTCGCCGTCGCGCTTCTTCTTGAACGGGAACTTGCCGGCGCTGACCAGATGGTTGAAGGAGTCGCTGGACCACCCCATGTAGGTCTGAATCTTCTTTAGATCATCATTGCTCTTGAGGCGGCTCTTGGGGAGACCCAACTCCATCACGGCAAAGTGGAGCAAAGGATGGAAAGTTAGGCGAAGTTTGGGAGGCTCTGAGCGCAAAGATGTTTGAAGGTGTAAAGAGTCCTCAAACCATGCGCACTTTCCTTCTTAAGTAAGCCACCGCAATTCTTGGATAGAAACCGCAATGATACCGAAAGCACTTTTCAAAAACCTACCCAGTCAATGAAGAGTGGGCCTGGGGCCACCCTGAAGAAGAGATCGAGGTCCTTACCCAAGGCCAACCATTGCCATGATGAGCGGTGGGAAACCCAAAGTCGGCGCTCTGACAGGGCACACAGAACCGATACGGTTTTTGTATTGGGAACCGACAACCTTAAATTATGTGAGATCCGCACTCAAAGATCTCATATGTCGTATTCATAACAAGCCACTCGTTGAAGTTTCACTCCCGGACCTTCACTCTATCGGCGCATCAGAGGACTTTTTGAATATCAAAGCGCGGGAATCGAGAATGGCCCCACCTCCGGCAGAACAACTTAACCCAAAGGGTTTCTCCCAAAGGTGGGCCCGGTGGCCACTGTCGGTACCCTACGTACTAGGTACCCCATGATACCGCAAAAATTGCAAGAAAGTTCCACCCGTCAGAGTCGAAGGCCCTTGCAGGTCCCACATGTCATGTTGCACCCGACCCGCTCCCCTCACATGGCTGGCTCCCGGGTTAACACGTGTAAAATAAGACCGGAACAAAACTCCCAACCAAGGGAAGCTCCGGCGACTACACGTGTACAACATCCCTGGACCTAGCCCCCGTCAGAGAGGAGCTCCGGTACAGACACGTGTACAGCAATCCCGGACCTACCCTCCCGCAAGGGAAAGCTCCAGATCTGCCACGTGTGGAGCCTCCGGACCTTCATCTCCAATAGAAATACGAGCAGATCATATCCGTTACAAACATTCAAGGACGGTTAAAGCAGCTGTTACAAGGTCTAATAATGTGCCATTAATACCATATTAATGACACACGATCAGTGCACCATTTATAGGGGTAACGCTGCCATGAAGGCACGTTACCACACTATTAATTATACTTAATACCCTCTAGACAGTGTATTATGTCATTAAGCACGCCAGGGCCACATGTTGGGTCAGACCAGCTTTGTAACGGTCAGTCCTTAGAACTATAAAAGGGTTGCATCGCACGAATATGGGGAGAGGCTATTTGGACCTGACCCTAGCGAACGCACTCGCTCAGTATAATTACACAAACCCCGTGGAGTAGGGTGGTACGCTCAGGCGGCCCGAACCTTGTAAATCCCTGAGGTCATCATATTTTGATCTTGATCTTTGCGTGCCCCAAACACAAAAGAACTTCCGCAGACTGCTTCTCAGCGGGTCCGGGGAAAGTGCCATATCAAACAATTCGACAGTTCCCATTTATTTCTAAATTGAATTCAATTTACGGCTAAATTGTTTTATGCTTGTTTTATATGGTTTTCTTTAATCTCACTAATTATTACACACATTTGTGTTGAAATTGCAGTTTCAAATTAGGATTTGGTCTATGGATAGTTATTTTTGTTTGATTAGATTTATATTTTAAATATACAGTTATCCATCCAAATAACTATTTTCTTGTTCTATTTGTTTATCATATTCTAAATTATTGGTTGGGAACACGTACACATATAGGTACCAGTTCAGGTATTATTTAATTATTGAGATTCAAGTTTTAAGAAAAGATATGAGTATGTTTGCACTTACGCTTATTCACCGTTTGCTTATTTCCTCTTGTTTGGAAAGAATAGTTATGTGCCCTAATTTTAGTTTGACAATTATCGATCACTCGCGATTTATTCAAAAATTTTAGTTCGGAGTGATTTTTACCGTTTTTTTAATTCGGACTGTGACCTGCAAGCAGCGGAAAGATAAGATACAACTCATGCTCTACAGCCTACTCTAAGCAAGAGTGAAGTCATCCGGGAATCGGAAGCTTCACAGTAGCAACACCAAAAGTTTACGGCGACATGTAGGGTCTCCAGTGAGCTTCGCACCCCTAATCGGGTGTTGCGTCACTAGGTTCGCCCTCATCTATAATGTTACTTGCAAAACAGTGGATCAACAAACCATGAGCTTAGGCTCATCAAGACTTACCCGTCTCACTACTCATACATGTACAGGATTACTATTAAGAATGAAGCTATTCATAGCACTAGTATAGCAGTGGATCCTTATATTCACTTTTAAGCATCAAGTTAAGTATTAGAATCATAACTTTAGTCCACTTCTCAACTACTTCGCCCAAGTTGCTTATCCAACCAGCAAGTTCCAGCCAATTCCATTTGTTACTACATCACAGCGCAGTGAACAAGTATGCTCCCTTCCGCGAGCGACGGTGATTCGAATCATGAAAACATCAGGCTTGCACGTCACATACACCCATCCAGAAGAGACTTACGGTCCTCCTCCATGATGCCATAGGTGACAGCCTTTCACAAGACACCCAAATAGAGAAGCGATCCCACCGTCCCAGAAGCATGCCCCACATACGGGATCGCCGCAGTGGTCACTACTATCCGCTATCAGCTACCCACCTAGAAAAGTGGGGATCACCTCGACATCCAGGTTAATAAGTTACATCGATTTACTGGGCTAACTAGAGTCAGTATGCATCTGGTACAAATTCAAACTTGTCCAATGGTGCTGCACACGATACGGTCCTTAATCGACACAGGCTGGACTATGCACGCAGATCTCCACTCTGCTGCTTCCTACCTTCCTACCTGGTCTCAATTAACTATTAAGTGAATCAATGTTCCTTATCCTAATTGATTCCACTTCTACAAGTGCACGAGTAGGAAAATGCCATACTCAAGTTATACAAGTAAACTCAATTTAGATATATCAGCATAGCATTACTAAGCATCATATAAGTAGTATATTAACCATAGACTCCAGGAATATCTTGCCATGCAAGTAGAGTGACAATAAAACCAAGACATAATGCACATATCACTAGACATATAGTAACCCATGTAAAGAAAAGCTTGTTAACTTAAATACAAACCGGAGCTTGCCTTCTTGTTGATAAGAAATAAAGTCAAACTCTGGGAGAATAAAGTTAATAAAATCCGGCCGCTCCTCGTGAATTCCTCCTATTCGATATGAACAACAATGCAATTAGAGAAATCCTCTATGTATGCATTAATCAATATTATGCAAGAACTGCTTACGCAAATAATTAACATTGTTGTTGGGAAGTTTTGTAGAGACTTCAACAGGTTATACAGGATTTATGATGAAATGGGTTGAGCTGGTTGCATAGAGAATTAGGACCATGAGAAGGGATGAAGATGCCCAATAAGAAAATCATTCCAGGAAATGAACAAGGTTGATCAGGTGAAATAGAAGTATATACAGGTAGATAAGATTATGAGGGTTCTATGAAAATTTATTTTATAATTTTCCGATCATCCTACAGTTCACAATCAGATTTTGAAGTTTGAATGATTTTTCTGGAATTTCTACTGGCATTTTTTTGCTATTTTCAGCAAAGCTGAGACAACTCACTTAAGTTACTCAAGCAAATCAAGATAAACAGACATGAGGGTTTTACTGGGGATACTACATGATATGGAGGATTTTCTGGAGAACTTTACTTTATTAATGAACAGAGCTCCCAGAATAATTGTACAAAGATTTGGAAAGATTGAATTATACAGGCTTCTCTAATGAGTTTCATACCTTGGTTCTTAGTTTTCTACAAAGTTCTCACTGAGAGGGCTCCAACAAATTTTGTTTGGGAATTTTCGAAGGTGTCTATAGGGAGTTATGGAATTTCAAAGTTTGAAAACTATTCTGAAATTTTCCTCCAAAGAAAATTGCCTTAGGGCTGACATTGGGGCCCACCCGAGTTTTGAATCTCACCAGTGAATTGACCTATAGGCTGACCACGGGGGCCCACTAGGGTTTTAACCCACCCAGCAGCAATGCCACAATGTGCCACAACATTGCAACATGTGGCCACACTAAGGGCCTGTTTGGTTCTATGCCTAAGCCTAACGTTAGGCATGCCACATTGTTTTAGGCGAGTGTTTGGTTATTAACTAAAGTTAGGCGCACCACAAAAGTTAGACAACTTTTACATCTATTACCTAACAAAAAATTGCCTCAACTGAGGCGCTCAAATCAACCGCGTAAGCATGCCACACTTTCTTAGGTGCGCCTAAGCTTAGGCTACAGTAACAAACCAAACAACAGCTAACATTAGGTAGCTTAGGCGTGCCACAAGTGTGGCAAATGACTAAAGTTAGGCTTAGGAAATTTAGCCATACAACCAAACAGGCCCTAAATCAGTTGGGCACAGAAAATCTCCACCCATGGGGCTTCTTCAACCTCCAGCCAGGCCATGGAGGCCGATGGACAGAGGCTGCGGCGCTCCAAAATCCCCTGCTGTACCAGTGCCACAGACCACCAAATCTTGGGAAAAACAAAGCCAGGGAGATGGAACCTACGCTGGACATAGCCATGGAGCATGGAATCGCCAGAAAATTGGATGGCACCGAGGAGGGGCGGCGACACTAATGGTGGCCCAATGAACTATCCTCACGAAACCCTAATCCAAAGCGCCGAGGTGTCAAGGACGGTCAGTGAGGCATGGGAGACATGAAATTGCAGTCCAATTGGAGAGAAAACGACGGGAACCAAGCTCATGCCGACAAGCTAGAGTTTGAAGCCGGCGGCTACGAATTCTTCTGGTAAATTCAATTCTGAACCTGGCAACACTTGATTTTTGCACCGAAGGATGCGCCCAGGCAAAGGGATTATATGAATACATTAAATTAGAGACTTGTGGATGGTGTACATCGAATTAAACGAAAACCTAGCTATGTTCATGATATGAAGGGCGGAGAAAAACTTGGGGCGTGTTTGGTTCATTGTCAATATAAATCTTACCAATTTTTAGTGTGCCCATAAGATTTGGCATTGATTTGCTTCTCTTCTAAAATTTGGTATGCCCACAAAACTTTGATAACGCCAATAAAAAATGAACTCGAAAGGTGGGTGGCTTGCCGACGGCCAAAATGCTCGCCCTGGTTGCCAAAGTGCTACTGCACCATGCTGGCATGCATTTCAAGATGTTTAAGAAAAATTGAAATCTAGATATTTCAAAAACCGTAAATCCGATTTCAATTTCGTTTGCACAATTAAATTTCTTGTAATTAAATCTACAAAACAAGATCTCACTTGAATATGTTTCTAAAAAACAAAATATAATGACACGTGGGCCCCACATGTCATACAAATAATATGAAAAACATTGGTAAGGTTACAAACCAAACGTTCTTTTACCAACAATTTGGCATTGCCCACGTTTTGGCATTACCAAATTTTGGTAAGGTAACTGAAGGTTACGGATCAAACAGCCCCTTGAAGCACACATGAACAGAAGCTAAACAAATGAGGAATGACCTTGTCCACGAGATTTCTTGTGTTCTTGCGAAGCTTGGTGAGGCTCAATGCGGTGTGGAACGGCTTGAAACGCTGGGAACGCGTTGAGGCCACCGGCGGCTCCAAAAGTGCTCGCCGGCGTTTCTGCAAAACTGTGGTCATTTAGCCATCAAAATGAGATGCTTGCACGAGCAAAATGGAGAGGAGAAGCTTGCGGATGATTTTGCTGTTGGTGGCTTGCTCAAAGGATGCAGGAATCGTCGATCACGGTGATTACCAGAGAGAGAGGCAGTGTGTTCATCGAGCGCCGTCGACCACTGAAAAGAGAAGAGAAGATGGAGTTTTGTTTCACCGTAAGTTATCAATGATAGTGGGAAGGACTGCAGCGGCCTGTCACGCCACCGCAACCGCCGCCAAATCTAAGTGGGCCGACCGCTTCCGCTGAATCTAAGTGGCCTGAAATATGTGGCACTTGTCAAAAAATTGTAATACAAACAACTTGCTTTCTGTTTCACAATTATTATATAAAAATCTAGAAATTATTTCTACTAAAAATTCCTGCAAGGTTGTAGATTTTAATAGTGAGCTTATGTTTAACATGTATCGGTTTGGAAGAGTTTTTAAAGCTGATTTTGACATGTCATCTTCTCATAGGTGTCTAGTTGTTAATGATTCGAAAGGTTTATATTTTTGGCATCGTGGACTTGATCACGTAGGTTTTGATCATTTCACACGTGTTAGTGCTCTTTATCGCATATGTGGGCTGCCTAAGCTTAAAGGGGACATAAATTGTTTGCTCTTCTTGTAGACATGCTAAAATGGTTGTAGGTTCACATGCTCTACTCACAATGATCATGACAACAGTACTGGCACAACTTTTACACTTTGACACTGTAGGACTTTCACGTGTTCAATCTTTTGGAGGTAAATGGTATGTGCTTGTAATTGTTGATAATTATTCTAGACACTCTTGAGTTTTATATGGCATCTAAGAATGAATCTTTTAGTCACTTTAGAAGTTTGGTTCTTAGGCTTTCACCTGATCACCCAGGATCTTTAAAAGCAATTAGATGTAATAATAGAACTGAATTTAAAAACCAATCATTTGATCACTTTTGTGTTGAAAATGAAATAGATCATTAATTTCCTTCACCACATGAACCTCAACAAAATGGTGTTGTAGAGAGAAAGAACAAAACCTTAGTTGAGATGGCTAGAACTATGCTTGATGAATATCAAACTCCTAGAAATTTTTAGGCTGATGCAATTGCAACCGTTTAATATGTCTCAAATCGAGTTTTCTTGCGTGCTAAGCTAGGAAAAATCCCATATGAGCTGCGGTTTGGACATAGGCCTAGTGTAACACATTTTAGGGTCTTTGGTTGCAAATTCTTTGTTAAGAAACATGGTAATATTGATAAATTTGAACCTAGATCTTTTGATGGCATGTTTCTTGGTTATCCATCTCATATAGAGGCTACCGTGTGCTTTCACTTGACACTAACAAAATTGTAGAGACTTGTGAGGTTTCTTTTGATGAAGCTATCCCAGGTACTAGCTCTAATTGTCAAGATGCATATCTGTAGGGGGGGAGTATTTTCATTGAAGATGAGGATGAAGTGGTGTTGCTGTCCAAAAATTCAGCAGCTAATGACATTGTTCCATCTCTTGATTTCAATTCACAACTAGCACCAACAACCACCACTGCTGGTCCAGATCATCCTCAAGTCACAAATTCATCGATTTGTGATGAACATGAAGAAGAAGAAGCTTGTGAAGTGTCTACTCCCCTACGGATCCTCAAAAGTCATCCTCCACAACAAATTATTGGAAGCTTGCACGAAAGAGTCACACGGTCCGGGTTTTTCGATCCAAACTCTCGAGATCATTCTTCTTTTGTTGCTTCTTTTGAACCCAAAGATATATAACACGCACACACTAATGAATCTTGGATTATTGCCATGAAAGAAGAGTTAGAAAATTTTGAAAGAAATAATGTTTGGAAACTGGTATCTCCACCTCAAGGTCACACTTTAAATGGAATTAAATGAGTGTTTAAAAATAAACAATGTGAGGATGGGGTTGTGGTTAGGAATAAGGCTAGGTTGGTTGCTCAAGGTTTCACACAAGTTGAAGATTTAGATTTTGATGAAACTTTTGCTCCACTCACTAGATTAGAAGCTATAAGAATTTTGTTAGCATTTGCTGCATCTAAAGGTTTCAAGTTATACCAAATGGATGTTAAAAGTGCTTTCTAAAATGGCTACATAAATGGGGAGGTTTATGTAAGGCAACCAGCAGGTTTTGAAAATCGAGATTTTCCTAATCATGTTTACAAACTATCCAAAGCCTTGTATGGTCTCAAACAAGCCCCTAGAGCATGGTATGATAGGTAAAAATATTCTTACTCAAAAAGGGGTTTACCATGGGCAAGGTTGATAAAACTCTTTTTGTACTTAAGCATGACAATGACTCACTATTCTTTCAAGTGTATGTGGATGATATTATCTTTGGTTGTGCTTCTCATGATCTTGTGTCCAAGTTTTCAGCTATGATGAGTTTGGAATTTGAGATGAGTATGATGGGAGAACTCACATACTTTTTAGGGCTGCAAATCAAGCAAACTAAGGAGGGAACCTTTTTACATCAAACAAAGTATACAAGAGACATTCTTAAGAGCTTCAACATGGACAAAAAGCAGGCCTCTTTGGACACCAATGGGAATAGAAACAACACTTGAACTTGATGAGGAAGGTCAACCTGTGGATCAAAAAGAATGTTGAAGCATGATCGGGTCACTTTTGTACCTCACGGCATCAAGACCGGACATAAAATTCAATGTATGTCTTCATGCACAATTTCAAGTTTCCCCACATGCTTCACATCGTCAAGCCATCAAAAGAATTCTCAGATACTAACATGGAACTCAAGAATTTAGCATTTTTCTTCCTTTGTCCTCAACCGTTACTTTGAAAGCTTTTTCAAATGCTGATTTTGGGGGTTGTAGGGGGGTTGTAGGATTGATAGGAAAAGTACTTCGGGTGCTTGTCAATTTCTTGGCAATTCACTTGTTTCTTAGTCCTATAGAAAACAAAGTTCAGGTGCACAATCTACGGCCGAATCTGAATATGTAGCTGCTGCAAGCGCTTGCTCACAATTTTTTTGGATTGTTCAAAACTTAAGGACTATGGGGTTGATTTAGATAGTGTTCCGCTGTTTTGTGACAACCCTAGTGCCATTTGCATTGCTAAAAACCCCGTGCAAGATTCTAGAACAAAGCACAGTGATATTAGGTATCACTTTCTCAGTGATAATGTTGAAAAAGGAAACATTGTGCTTCACCATGTAGACACCGAATATCAATTGGTTGACATTTTCACAAAACCTTTAAATTTTAGTCGTTTTTCATTCATTCGTAGTGAATAGGAGTTATGCATCCCCATGGCTTAAATTGAGGCGGGGTTTGAAACTTGGGAAGTCTATGTGTGAATCTGAATTTAAAATAATATGAGTATAGTATTTCATACATATATGACTTTGTGATTCCTTTTACATGCTGAAAGTTCTTACTACATTACTCATATTATACATTTTGTAGTTTTTTCAATGACTTGTAATTAGAATAATTACTTACACTAAATCTGGTCATGATCAAACTTTCTCGCTATTTTAAACTTGTTGCATGCTCACAAGTGCTTTTAATAATAAAAAATTATTCAATCAACTATCCACATGTTGAGCTTTTATGATCAAATAAAAAAATGAGAAAACATCAAGAGAATATGCATGCATCACACTTCTTCTTTTGAGGTGGCTTATCATTGCACTTAGATATGAACTTGGAAGAAGTTGTGTATAACTAAAACCATGTCTTTAAGCCTCTGATTGTCAAATGACATAGGATTAGCCTGGTTTGTTAGAATAAGGCTGGTGCAGCATATAATCTCTTGCAAATGTCATATGATCTGAATTTGTGCTTTGAAAAATAATAAAAATATAGCAACAAATGTCATGCTTTCAAGTCTTGAAATAGTAAGTTTGTGAGATCATGACTTGCTTAAATTGAAAATTCACTTGATCTCTAGCATGGCTTACACTACTTTATGCATCTCATTGATGTGATAGTGTAAGTTACTTGATAGTATGACTTGGATGAGCTTTGTTTTATATGTATATGTTATAATATGCTCATAACAATTGAAATTTCTCTTTTGAACCTTGTTGTATACATTGTGAAAGGGGGAGAAGTATGTCGAACATTGCACATTCACGAGTTTTTACACGTTCTTCTTAGGGGAAGAATTTGTTTGAAATTTCGTTCTCATTTTATTTTTTATTTTAAAAAGGAGGAGAAAATTGTTTTCAGAACTTCTCATGTGAATGAGCCAATGTCCGGATTCTAAGTGGTGTTGCCAATGCATTCATCAAGAGGGAGAATGTAGATCTATGTGTGCTGAATACATTGGCAATTGGAATAAAAGTGAAGGTTTACATTCAAAGTTTTGAGCTTACACTGATACACCACGATACAGCCCAATACACACTGTCCGAACATTTCAATGTTTTTTGAGAGTAACATTACCCTCGATGGTTTCAGATTTTCCAAAATTTTTCTCACGTGAGTTGCACGTGTTTCACTCTTTGGGTTGTCTGAACTTTAACTCACATGAGTTGCACCTGAGTCGATGTGGTGGGAATGTTTTCGGGAGTAACATTTACTCTTTACTTGGTTAGGACTGTCTGAACTTTCTGACACATGATTTGCACGTGAGTTTGGGATTGGAATGTCCAATATTTTGCCTTTACATTGCAGCCTGCTCTTTGTCTATTCAATAATTTTATTTGCTGAAATAATCATGCAGCGGATCTGTTTTTAACTTGATATGTTTCAAACTTGCTTTTTGACTTATAGAAAGGTTTCTTAGTATTCTCTTACTAAGTTTTTGGTGTGTTTTGGTGGTTATGGCTGTATTATCTTGCTATGGTTTGCAACATGCTTACGTGAGGTGATCACGTAAGGTGTTGTGGTTTTCGAACTAATGTGAGTCAAGTTGCGGACTTGTGCTTGGAAAGAATGATTTTCTGCTCATGTGCAGGTGTTACTTGAGGTCAAGACATGGCTGGTGATGGAGATCCTTGAACTAGTCTTAGGGAGAAGATGAGGTTCAACAACCAAGTTCGGGTGGAATTATGGTTGAGTTGATCAGGAAGGTCACGCAACATATTTGGGTCAAGAACAATGCATATGAATGTATCGTGAACGTTGTTGGAAAGTGTTTGCATGTGTGCAAGGGGTGCATAAACATGGAAAAAATTTCCAAGGCATGATGAGGAGATATGGAAGTTAAGATATGACTGGAGGGATCAAACGGGCTGGATTATGGCTCAAGCTACGGCTGAGGTGGTTATGGTTCGTTTATGGAAAGTTTCGAGTATTTGTTTTTGTTAGATTTCATGGTGAGTATGAAGTTCAGTTGTTTTACAAATGTTTAGGACGTTCTTAAGGTGTTTGGAAGTCTTAAGATTGCTTCTATCTGCGTATGGAAGAGCCTTGAGCAAATATGGATATTTTCGGTTGAAACTGAGTAGGAGTAGGAGTCCTAGTTAGGATTGAGTTGGCCTAAGGGTTGGTTATATAAGCAACGGAGGCCAGAGCTCATGGGTAGAGGACTTTGGGATGTTCCTCTTTTGTTTCTTTGAATAAAATTTCATAATTTAGAGGAGCTTTTGTGTCTTGTTTGTCTGACTTGTTTTCATCAAGTCCCTTTCTTCGACTTTCCACGCTGCCTGACCTTTCTTTGGTGTTTTGATCGCAACTCGTGTTTTACTACACCAATTGATGTGTCTTGCGTTGTCTTCACAACTCAATTATCTATCATCTTTGAAAATTACACGGTCATTGGATTTCTGGTTTTTGAGTTACATGAGTTTTCTTTGCAACATAACAGATCTGTTTGCTCTCTGTTAGAACTGATTGACTTTCGCTTAGGGTTTTGATCATAACTTGAGTTTTACTCGATGATTTCTCGTTATTCTTGTTGTGGTGTCTCCGTGACTTGATTATCTACAATCTATACTAGTTTTGTCACGGTTGCGCACACAATTCCTTTATCAGATTAGCTATCTGCTGAGGGTTTTTCGTTGCTTCCGCTAAAAAAGTTTAAATCTACTATTCACCCCCCTTTAGTAGTTTTTCACGTGCTCTTCGATCTTACAAAGGAGATGTTCTGTGAGTTTTGCTCACATGCGAGCATACCCTGGATTTGAGTGATTCAATAACACAGCGAGCTGCTTGCAACCAGCTGATTTCCATAGATGGACCTCATCCTGCAAGGCCGCTATTATCCTGTCCACCGATCCATATTAAGATTAGAAAACCACCTATGTTTCTCTCCCTCCATATTTACCATATTACATTGATAGACCTCAAGGCTTTCTCTGCCGACGCACTGAAGGCTGATGTTAGGCCGTCAAACCAAGTACCCAGAGAGTTGTTTGGTGACCAGCTTCAGGCTCATGACAGGAATCTCGATGATAAACGATGGCCAGAATTATTGGCGATGGTGCCATCGTTTTTAAAATAGTTTTTGATGGTTACAGCTAGCTGTCATTAACAAGTCCATTATTGGCGACGGTAAACCTAGGTCATCAAAAACTAGGTCTCGGGGTTTTACTTTTGATAGTAAACCATTATTGTTACATGGCTATCGTCAACGTGGGCCTAATGCCTGGCCGACCTGAGCCAATATTGGCGAGGGTTCGCCTGGGCTATCGTTTACAAGGCCAATATTGGCGAAGGTTATCCTAGGCCGTCGAAAACTCGGTCTTTGAGTTTTATTTTCGATGGTACATCGGTGTTTCTTACATGGTCGTCATCAATTAGGGACAAATACCCCGCCGACCCAAGCTCGACGGTTCGTCCTCCTAACACTCGCGCTATCGGGCCTAGCTAGCTTGCGCTTGTCGTTTCACTGTCGTGCCTGCCGTCACCCTCTCTTCTTCCGGTACGCCAAGTAAGTCCTCTATCTTCCTCCTCCACGGTGGCCGCCACACCCGAGCCCCCCTCTCACCTATTGCCTCACCCAATCCCCCCTCCTCTCACCCGAGAACCCCCCCCCCCTCCATGAACACTGGCAAGCTCCACCCTACCTCCCCCTCCCCGAGCCCCCACCACCCTCACCTGTCGGCCTCACCCTCCCCCCCCCCCCCCCTCCACGGCTGCCTCCACCCTCCTCCCCCGTCCCCGAGCCCCCCCCCCCACCCTCACCCGCCAACCTCCACCCTTCTCCCCCTCCCCGATCCCCCAACGTTCACCTGTCATTTCTGGTACTTGGCCGTCGTTAATAGGCCATAGTAAAGAACGACGGACGGGCACACCGTCATCAAATCCATAATAAAGGACGATGGTGGGTGTCAACCATCGTCTATAAGCCGACTTAAATAACGACGGTCTACCTCTGGTCGTCGCCAATTAGCCCCACTTGCTGCCATGTGGCATGACGGGCTTATTGACGACAAGTTTATCTGGCCATCGTCAATCATGTAATTAATGACGGTTGCTGTCATTAATAACCTTATAGATGACAAATAACCAAAAATGACCAGAAACCGTCATAATAATAACTTATTAACGACGTTATGGGCCTAAATGACAACGGTTTCTGACCGCTGTCTATCGTCGGGTTCCTTGTAGTGGCTGGAGACGAGGCTCTCTTAACCAGCTCTCGTTCTGTACCAGATTTCCTGCGCGGCCTGACAATCAAAGAATAGGTGGTACGTTGTCTCAAAGTTACGAATACAAAATGAACAAAAGTAGTTGTTATGTCTAGAACAAGGCAACGATAATGAGATGACTAAACATATACATGACTATAGACTGAACTTCATGGACCGACATACGGCTTGCATCATGTTAGTTCTTTCATATTTGTTTGTAGTTATGCCCCAGTTTCGACACCATGAGTTCCTTTGTAGATAACCTACATTTAATATTATGAAATACAGTCTAAAATTTGCCCTCACGGGAAATCGAATTCAGCATCTGAGAAGTGCTGCTCAGAATACTTAACCACTAACCACTAGGTTAAGCCCCCTTTCACATGAGATTTTGGCATTGTATTATAAGGAGACGAAAATTTTACATGTTCAAGAGCATGATTTCGTGAGTTTTGCTCACATGCGAGCTTACCCTGGATTCGAGTGATTCAATAACACAGCGAGCTGCTTGCAACCAGCTGATTTCCATAGGTGGACCTCGTCCTGCAAGGATGCTATTATCCTGTCCATTGATCCATCTTGGGATTGGAAAACCACCTGTGTTTCTCTCCCTCCATATTTACCATATTACACTGATAGACCTCAAGGATTTCTCTCCTGGCGCACTGGAGGCCGATGTTAGGCCGTCGAACCAAGTACCCAGAGAGTTGTTTGGTGACCAGCTTTCAGGCTCACTACAGGAAACCTGACGATAAACGACGACCATAATTATTAGCGATGGTGCCGTTGTTTTTAAAATAATTTTCGACGGTTACAGCCAGCTGTCGTTAACAAGTCCATTATTGGCAACGGTAAACCTAGGTCGTCAAAAACTAGATATCAGCGTTTTATTTTCGATGGTAAACCGTTGTTGTTATGTGGCCGTCGTCAACGTGGGCCTAATACCTGGCCCACCCGGCCGAGCACATATTGGCAAGGGTTCACCTGGGTCGTCATTTACAAGGCCAATATTGGTGACGGTTAACCTAGGCTGTCGAAAACTAGGTCTCAGAGTTTTATTTTCGATGGTACACTGGTGTTTCTTACATGGTCGTCGTCAATTAGGGCCTAATACCCGGCCCACTCGAGCTCGACTGGTCCGCCCTCCTAACAATCGTGCCGCTGTGCCTAGCTAGCTCGCGCTCGCCGTTTCACCGTCGTGCCCGCTGTTGCCGCCGCACCCTCTCTCGCTGCCGCGTGCACGTTTGCCATCGCCCTGTCTTCATCCTCCATGCCAAGTAAGTCCTCTCTCTTCCTCCTCCATGGCAACTGCCATGCTCGAGCCCCCTCTCACCCATCGCCTCGCCCAAGCCCTCCTCCTCTCACCCGAGACCCCCCCCTCTCAATGAACACCGGCGAGCTCCACCCTCCCTCCCCCTCACCCGATGTTTTTAGTACTTGGCCGTCGTTAATAGGCCATAATAAAGGACGATGGCCGGACACACCATCGTCAATAAGCTATAATAAAGGACGACGATGGCTGTCAGCTGTTGTCTATAAGCCAACTTAAATAACGACGGGCTACCTCTGGTCGTCGCCAATTAGCCCCACTTGATGTCGTGTGGCATGGTGGGCTAATTGATGACAAGCTCATCCGACTGTCATCAATTATGTAATTAACAACGGTTGCTGTCGTTAATAACCTTATAAATGACAAATAATCAGAGACGGCCAGAAACCATTGTAAATAAGCTGTTACCATCATTAATAACTTATTAAGGATGGTATGGGCCTTAATGACAACGGTTTCCGGCCGTCGTTTATTGTCGGATTCCATGTAGTGGCTGGAGATGAGGCTCTCTTAACCAGCTACTCATTCCGGACCAGATTTCCTACGCGACCCTACAATCACAGAATAGGTTGGATGATGTCTCAAAGTAACGAATACAAAATGAACAAAAGCAGTTGTTCGGCCAACATTTTTGTTGCAGTCTATCCGCCGTCCAGATCTTATTTTGCTAGAGCATCTAGAGAAAAGACCTATACCGCGCATATGCCCAGACTTTCCACACCTTGGTTGAGAAGGAAGTTCATGATACGCTGATTTTGCTGTGTATTCGCTGTTAGGACCGCACACCCATCTAATTTCGTCTGGCTTATTTTCTTGTAGGGATATTTGCGTCTGATGGATAGGAACCCATAGCCTCAAGAGTTGTATCAGTAAGTCTGCCGTCAGCTCCCTGCAAATGTCTCCTATACAAGTGCTCTCTTTCAATGTTGCGGCCACCATTGATGTGTACATCCCAGCATCACATACACGTACACGAGCTTATGATGGACGTGCTATGCACACTCGTGTTCAGAACTCAAACATGAGGTGAATTCTTTCCTCTCTGGATTATATTCAATATTGGATAGAATTATCTACTGCCTAAATTATGTATCCTACTCTTATTTAGGTTTACACATAAGACTTCTATACTGGTCTACATGGAGGAAACAAAAGCTAACCCGAAGAGCATCAATTACACGCACTTGTACTAAGAAGAAAAACAAGTCAATCCTTTCCTCTCTAACTACATTTTAATATTAATGAGAATAATATAGTACCTAAGTTGAGTTATTACGTGATACTCAGGTTTACACATGAAGGAGCATCATTGGTTTCCACGAAAAAGAACCAAGTTAGTTCGCACCGTCCGATCTGAAAATGGTACACTGCAGTAACCTCAACTTCACATGTAATTCTGTACCAATCTGTCATGTTCCAGTGGGCATAATACACATGGTGTGAAAGCTTATCAAGTCTACTTTCCAACGCAACAAACGGTGCACCGTTTGGAGTTCCCAAGCTTGAGTTATGACCAAATTACTAAAGACTACGCAGAAGGCGAGAAGACGCGTGAGGACCAAAGACTACTTCGTGAATTGTTCACTAGCTGGCTCTCCACTTCAAAACATGGTGACTTCAGTTCACACCTAGCTAGGAGGGTTTTTCCTAGTATAAATAACACTCTTGTGCTCTTGGAAAAACAATCTTTGATCATTTGATAACCAAGATAATTTCTTGAGTGTCTTGCACAACTTTGTTCTTCCTTGTTCTTTGTGGACTTGTGAAGTGATCCCTCAGGGGTCCCCTAGTTAATGCTCTAGGCTTCCGGACCTTTTGTGTAGATTAGTTTCTAGTTTGTGGTTCTTGTTGTCGTTCGGAGATTGAGTCGAAATCCTCAAGGTTTCGGTGCCTCTCTTCCCGTCGCTTGGTCACAACCAACCTTGGCAGGTATAAACTAGTTATCTCGTATTGTGGTTCTGTTGTCGTTTGGAGCTCGAGTCGAAGTTCTCAAAGGCTTTGGTGTCTCTCTCCCCGTCACATGGTCACATCCAACCATTGCAGATATAAAGCTAGTTACCCCGCTGATTTTAGCTAGTTACCTTGTTCGTACTGCTGCTCAAAGACGGATCAGACTGCACGAACTGCTCAAAGCAACAGTTTGGGTTGTTCGATCTTTCCATTTACCCTTCATCGTACCTACTGCCGTGAAGATCAGACCACCCTCGGGTTTCACCCTATCAACCATTCTCTTCTTGCAACCAGCTTGATTACCAGAACAGCACAGGCCGGCCATCAAGGACCGTGACCCTTGTGACCACCGCGAACAATGCTAAGTCAAACTGATTGGTTGGAAGTTACATTCCTTGCCACAACCCGTCCGGTTGAGTCCGAGATAGCCACAGCCAACGGATCCCCCTAGGTCGACTAAATCTTACTAGGTCTTTTAAGCCGAGAACGTCATGACAGAGTGGTCGACAAACAGTTGCCCAGTTAACTTTGCTGTTCGCAACACTCATCGGTTGGCCGCCAATCCATAAGAACCGGCGCCTGATCTTGTCTAATTCCTCAAAGAACTTTTTCGGTGGTTTGACAGCTGACAACATGTATGTTGATAATGAGCTTTGCACTGTGTGTACCAATTCTCATCGCCTTCTGAAGCTCAGCAATCCTCCTTGCCAGACGGACATATTTGCAATAGCACGATCTTGTATGTTTTGTAGGTGAAAGAGCCGGATACGGTGATGAGTTAGAGGCATGCCCAAATATTTGATTGACCATTCATCTTGGGCACCCTGAAATCGACCGAGTACTTGGTCCATGTTCAAGTTATTGCAATGAACTTGCACTACTGAGCTCTTTGTTATATTAACTTTTAGTCATGTTACTTATCCGATGCTTTGCAGTAAGCTCAGTGCAGTCTCAACATCCTGCTGTAGAGGGTTGAGAAAAAGCACAACTTCGTCGGCATATAATGATAACTTCAGTCGCGCAGTTGTCCCTATGAGAGGTGATAGCCGCCATCCTCTGTCACAATCTGAAAAAGACAGTGCAGTGTGTCGATGGCTAGGATAAAAAGGTAGGGCGACAATGGGTTGCTGCCTTGCCACAGGTCGCACACGTGTTGTATCCTCGTACCCGGAACACCATTGAGCCTGACAGAGGAGGTCTAATGAGAGCCAGTCCCTCCATCGCGCTGTAAAATTTCTGTATTGCAAAAATTCCAGCAAATACTCCAATGTGTTAGAAGTAAACTCTTTTTATATGTCGAGCTTGAGCATTGACCTTTTGGTGCATGGTGGTCATCCTTGATCAATTTCGCACACAAAGGAAGTTCTCTTGAATGCAGCGGCACTTGATGAAGGCGCTCTGCTCTGTGGGAATGAGTGAGTTGATTTGTTCGGAGAGTCATAAGTCAAAACCTTGGAGAGCCATAGAGCCAGAACAAAGATTCTTATGTCTACCCTATTTGTTATTGAGAATAGACACTGTTGATGAAAGGAATAAATAAGGGATACACAAAAGATTCACAACTCAGTCACTCTGGCCGCAGAAGTATTCTCTAAAAGAAAATAAGCAGAAGTTTTTGCAGCCCGGCATTCATCTCTAACAAAAACCGATGAACCTTGATTTTGGATTTAAAAATGTTTGTTGAAAGGGTATGGACATGTAGCGCACAACTCAAAAATTTTCATACCAGTATAACAGTAAAAAAAGTTCACGTACAAATTTGACATAAAGGGACAATTGTGTCAGCGATCTCACTTTAGTATTTAATTGTACGTTTAACCCTGTTTTTTAAGGTTTGCACATTTGACCTTTATATTTCAAAATGAAAGCTCCGTCTAACCCTAGGTTAACACTTCTGTTAGTCTGAGCTAATAACCTTTTTGTACGAAATTAAAAAAACATGTTTATTAAAAAATGACTAAAATACCCTCTTCAACTGCAACTGAAAAGAGAGCCCAGTCCCCCGTATTCCCCTATTTGCGTCGGGAGCACTGGTACGGGCGGCAAGCGGAGACCTAAACCCAGCGGCAGAGGAGGCTAGTGAGCAAGGAGTGCGGCGGCGGAGCCCGGCGCCTTCGAGGGGCGGAGGCGCACGAGTTGCAGGGCGGCAATACAACTTGAGGGCAGGCGGCTGCATGGCAGTGCAAATTGAGGGCAGCCGGCTGCGCGATCTGATGGCACCCGCGGCCGGCGGCGGCTGCGCGACTCGCGGTGCACCGGTGCTCGCGGCCGGCGGCACGCCTGCGGGAAGAAGCGGCAGCGGCGGTCCTACAGAGTTGGTAATGCTTATTCCCTCCCATAGTGTTTCACTGTTAATTGAATGCAAACAGTACTAACTTTAATTAATTAAATGTTAATTGCCGCATTAGAAATCTTTATTAACTTGCTGTCGAATTGATTACACTGTTTGATTGAATCTCCCTTAGTTGTCACCAGTTGATGCAGTTGAATTCAGTACGCTTCTGTAGCATGAATATACAGTTGATGCAGTGATCCCTTTTTCTTTTGGAGCAATGATGCAGTCATGCCATATTCAGTGCAATTCCCTTGTTAATATGTTGTTGGTTTAATGTGTGAGTCAATAGCATGAAGATGGATTGTTTGGTGAAGATGACATGTTTAACAATGATGACGAAGGGCGATTAGAAGTACAACAATGCACGGGAATAGAGCAGACACCTTCAACAATTGAGTATATTTTTAATCTCTTGTTTTTCAACTTATATGCATATTGATGTAGATAAGTTAACTTTTTCTAATTTATTGTGCCTTGTAGAGCATGTCACAATGATATGAAAGTCGTTGTTTAAGTTGCGTCATATTTCGCCTTGCCGGATGGTGAGGCAAAGCAATACTGCCATAGACAGATATTACCTTCGTTTACTATTGACAGTCTTCACTTTTCTATATTGGAGTTGGTTAATCACATAGGTTAAAAAGTCATATAGGGTTCCAAAAAATATATAACATTGTGGCATTCACTTGATGATGATAGATGTTTTAAAATTAACCGTGATGAACATTTGTTGGAGTGGTTTCAACTAAATCTACAAGAAGGTGTGGTGCACATCAATACTCAAATCAATGATTTTAATAGTCCTTTGGAATTTCCACCTGCAAAACGTCGGTTGCATCCCAAAGTGAATAGTAGAGTTACATAACAATCATTAATTGTGAATCTTCATGATGACTTCACAAATGAAGAGGAAAGATGCTCTGACACTTAGTCTTTCAATGTTTTTAGTGATAGCAGTTATGACTCTGATTTGGCTGCATCTTCTGATTCTGATTGTTTTGAGTCTGATTATGATCCTGGTGTTGAAATTATTAATGAGGTGGATGATGATGATATTCTAGTGTTCACTTATGATGTTGATAATCCATGTATTGATGAGGGTTTGGTTTTTTCAAATGTCAATCAGTGCAAGGATGCAATAACCCATCATTCTATCTCTAATGATTATGCTTTTCAGACAGTCAAGAAATCACAAGAAAGATTTATAGCTAAATGCAAAGGAGCGGATAAGGGTTGCAAGTGGGTGTTCTTTGCATCTACAAGCAAAAAATACATTGGTTGCAAGGTAAATTAGCATTTGTAATATTTTTAATTTTTTGACTCATATAAGGCTAACATATTGTTGTCCGTTGTAGGTGAAAACAAATAGACCAAAGCACACAAATTGTGGTTCGGTCAATAAAGCGGATGATACAATAGTGTCACATACTTGGGTAGCAGAAAGAGTGTTCGATTGGTTGAAACTGAAACCTATAATGGGTCCAAAAGAGCTACAAGATGAGCTGTTAAAGAAGTATAAGGTCACTGTTATGATAGAGTCTTTAGAGGTAAAGAGAAAGCTCTTGACATGATATATAGAGCGTGGGATGATAGTTATGACTAGCTTCATACTTATAGAGCTGAGCTACTCAAAGTAATGCATGGAAGTGTTATTGAGATGACACAGAAGAACACAAGGGTGTTGTTTGTTTCAAGAGATTTTTGTCGCTTTAAAACCTTGTATTGATGGGGTTTTGCAAGGTGCAGACCATATATTGCCATGGACTCGACACACTTGACTGGAAGGTCTAGAGGGTAATTGGCAGCTGTTGTTGCAGTAGATGGTCACAACTGCCTTTTTCCTGTGGCATATGGAGTCATCGAGACGGAATTCATCGAAAGTTTGACATGGTTCATTCAGAATTTGAAGCATGCAATTGGTACACCTTTTGGATTGGTCATTAGTACAGATGCAGGTAAATTGCTACACTCTTTCATTCTTACTTTTATTAATTTTGTGATAGCTTTTACTCATAATGTTCAACATTGTCTTCTAGGTAAAGGAATAGAGACTGCAGTGGACAATGTGTACCCAACTGTTGAACATATAGAGTGTATGAGACACTTGTGGAAGAACATGAAGAAGAAATATATTAGTCCTTTATTTCTCAAAATATGTGGCAGCTGCTAAGACTTGTATGATTGACAAGTACGACTTCTATATGAACAAGATAGGAGAGAAATGTCCTGAAGCCATTGTATGGCTGGATAAGAATCATCCATATGTGTGGACAAGAAGCCAATTTGCTGAAGATTGCAAAGTGGATTATATCAATAACAATCTGTCTGAGTCTTTCAATAGTTGGGTGTCCAAAACTAAAGCCTTTCAAATTGTGGAGATGCATGATATGATAAGACAAATGATCATTAATAAGTTTGTTCATAGAAGTAGATTGCTAGAGAGATGAAAGGTAAGATAATATCATCTATTATAGATGCTCTAAATGATCAAAGCAAAGCTATTAAGGATCATGAAGTGTTGAAGTGTGGTCATGGGACAGCTGAAGTAAGTGTAGGCACTGTCAAGCATGCAATAAATCTTGATGACAAAACATGTAGTTGTAGAGTTTGGCAAGTGACCGGGAAGCCTTGCAGCCATGCTCTAGCTTTAATTGCAACTCAAAGTAGGGAGGTACAAATGGATGATTATGTTGATGAATATTTCTCCGTTGAGAAGTTTAGAAAGGCATATGCGGGTGTTTTCCCTCCAATGACTTCAAAGGATCTTTGGAAATGAGTTGATCTTGGCTACAAAATAAAAAAACCAAAGTTGAGAAAGAAGCCTGGAAGACCAAGAGTGTCAAGAATCAAAGCATTTGATGAGCCTGGTTCATAGAAAAAGGAAAAAGAATGCTCAGAATGTCATGAACGGTCAGACAGTTAAACATTGTCAAGGAGGTCTTACTTCTAGTCAAAAGAAAAGGACTACAGCAAGTGTAAGCGTATCTGGAGAAGGGAACCATGATCCAAATGATGCAGCCACATACGTGTAATATTGTTATGCATTCTTTGTTAAGTTTTCTTTTATTACAAACATGTTTACTAACACATTTTATTATTTTTATGCATTTCTAATGCAAGTGATATGGGATAAGATACCACACCATTTACTATGGGAAGAGGAAGAGGAAGAGGAAGAGAGAGAGAGGGAGGGAGAGGAAGGCTGGCTGAATGGTTTGGTATTTGAATGGTCATGTAATTGATAGTTGCTTTTTGACATTCTTGTAGCATTATTTTGAGACTATTCATCTGTGCACATGTTTTTGCACTGTTCATCTGTGCATAGTGTGCAGTGTACTGCGTATTCAACTTGTCAAACTGTCCTAATTATTTTGGTATTCACTGTGATAAGATGTCATTACCAGAGAGGTACTGGTAGAATCACTTACGGACTATTGTACTTATCAAGTTGGAAAGCTCAAAAATTTCTCATCTAGTACTTGATTTATTTCTCAGTACTCAGGGTGGAGTGAAGTTAAAGAAAACGTGGATTTGTGCTGTTCCCATTGAACAGTATGATTTTCATGAAGTGGTCAGTGTAATCACTAACTTTCATAGTAGTGAATTCATATATATGGCAAATGAGAATTCATATATATGTACTTATTTTCTGTTCGGATGGTTAAAATTATAGTTGAAATGATGTTGAAATTTGTAAATAATTAAATTGAATAGAATTTATATATGTAAATAAATCCAAATTATTAAAAAATGTTTCAATTATTGCTGAAATTTCTTTATGAAGACATGAATAATGCTGATTGTTCATAGTGGGTCATAAACAAATATTACAATTAAAACTAGGGTCAATTGTGCAAGAGTAAATATGTCTTTTAGTCATGGAGTTAACACTGTTAACTGGTCTTAATGGAGTAGGATCATTTCATTTGCTCATTCAAAAAAATAGGGTCATATACACAAACCCTAAAAAAGAGGGCAACCGTACAATTAGAGTGAGAAACGAGGCCAATTCCACAATTGGCCCTAACATAAATGAACAATTTCATGGACCTAAAAATACAAAATACCTAAAGAACACACTTAGACAAATTGATATATATGTTGTAACACCCTCATTTTCATGCATCATGCATTGCATAAGTTCATATACATGTTTAACATTAATCCACATAAAAAGGAATGAGTTTAAAATGAATTTAAAGCAAAACCGCACTCAAAAGTTTTGAGAAGTGCGGACTAGTCCCTTTTTGGTGCGGACTAGTCCGATTTCTCACTGACCTCCCTCGAACATGTCCTTTTTTGCTGCGGACTAGTCTCTGTACAATTTTCGGACTTGTCCGGTCCTTTGCAGACTAGTTCGGTATCCCGATTCCTTGAAATTTCGCCAAGTTCCTAGACTTGTCCGGACTTGTCCGACATCTAGCGGACTTGTCCGTTTTCCTCTCTAACTAAGTTCGGACTTGTCTGATTTGGTACAGACTTATTCGATTTTTCTCTGACTAATATCGGACTAGCCCATGTGGGACCCCACACCGGCCTCAACCCTCTCTAAAACTAAACTCCATCAAATCCGAGCCCTCCACCCTTATATAAACAATCCCACCTCTTAACTTTACATATCTTTGCCACTTTTGAATCACACCCAAACCCTATCTTGTGGACAGTCGTCGCCAAGGAGGGAGAAAGATATCTGGAGCAAGAAGAAGAAGAGGAGGAAACGAAAGAGGATCAAGTGATCAAGATCTCCATCAAGTTTTCATTTTCCATCAACAATTCACCATCAAGTTTTCTTCATCAACCCTAATCGTCAAGATCCAAGTGTTGCCTCCAAAACCCTTGATTCATTGGAGTTCTAAATACCTTGTATACCTTCTACTTCCTCTCTTCTCACGTGAATTCAACCCCGTTTCTCCAAATTCACGTCGATCTAGAAAACCCTGACTCGCTGGTTCTACGTAGGGTGGACTAGTCTGGCCATCAGCGGACTTGTCTGGCCTCTAGATTTAACTACTGTTAAATTAATTCTGAATTTAATTGAATCAACTAGAACATGTTAAAACTTGTTAATAATCATTGTAAATAATTAGTAAATATTAATAGTAACTCATTAACTCGTTTCACTTTGCATTTGCATAAATCATGCATGACATGTCATATTGAGTAACTATTGATTGTGATTCTTGTCTTGTATGTTTATTGCGCTATTTAGACGGATTTGCACTAGAGGGAGCTGCGGAGGACCTCCAGCACTAGGAATTTGATGACTTTGACCCAAACCAAGCCCAAGAGCAAGGCAAGTGTCCTTGAATATATTGATCATGTTTTTAATGGTTTGTTTGCAAAACTGCATTGCTTGTGTCAAATTGACGGGAAACCCAAGATAGGAGTTTACTAGTCTTATTTTATCACCCTTGTCGCTTGGGATACATGGTCGAGAGTCAGGAAGGGTTTTTACCTTTGCTTCGTTTAATTAATTGGGATGGGAAAACAGCTATACCATTTAATTATGAATTAATGAGATTATGGTTAATATGAACTTGTTAATATGACATGGTGATGGGTGATCTAAGCAAGCACGGTATGTGGATTGGGTTGGATGCTATGGTGGTTTCCCTTGCTTTAGATCTAAGGACCGGTTCGTGGAGCGACCATCTAGGATTTACAGTGCCATCGCGAGGCCAAGTATGGATGCGGCACAGCTGATTAATTAGGGTATTGCTGGTATTGAGCAGATTATATGGCGCAACAGGGAAGGGGAGTCAGTTTGGGTTTGGATTTGTGGCGGGACTCCTTGGGATCCGAATGGCACAAGAGGGTGCGCTTGGTTGAAGATGTGCTCAGTTAGAGGCATCACCACCGGTGAAACCTTAGTGAGTCTATACATGCTAGTATTCCATATGTAAAGGCTATTTTGTGATCTCTTGGCCACACATCAACGGAAGTGTGAGACGGCATAATAGAGGTTCTTAGTCAATGAAAGGTGATAAAATCACAAACACGTGGGTAAAGTGGTACAACCTCTGTAGAGTCTTAAAAACTATCATGATAGCCGTAGTCCCGGTCATGAGCAACCTGGACCCTCACATGATTAGAGGAGTTTTGGTATTGGGACGGTTCAGTACTGGTTATGGTTGGTGATATGGTTATGGCTGGTCATGGATTGAATTATGGTATTGGAAATGGTTAATGGCAATGGTAAAAACTGGTATAATAGTGTTGGATATAGAAGATGGACTTATACTATGATAATCATTGTAGTATACGATGGCTTTACTTCACATACATATAATACACTGCTTTTAAAACGTCTTAATGTACTTTTGAACACTTAGCCGTTATTATATTCGTCATTTGTATCGGCTACATGTTATACTTTCCCACACTTGCTGAGTACGACATGTACTCACCCTTGCAATTCTCCCACCAACAGTTGCAGGCCAGATTTGGGAGTATAACGTTGATAATGCGGAGTTCTAGGTTGTGTTTACAGTCAGCTTGCCTGTGGATTGATTGGAGCTGCGCCGTATCCCTTTTGCTTAGCTGCAGAGTTGCTTATTTAGTTATTTCCGCTGCATTAGTTCAAACTTGTCATTAATATTCATTAGAGCTTGTATTTGAGGATATTCTGAATTGAGTAATAAAAGTGTTTAATTAATCATATTATGTGGTAAATTTTTGTATATCCTTTTGTGAATGCACTCGTGTGTGTGTGTGTGTTAAATGTCCTGGGCACACATATGTGTCACAATTTGGTTCATTTTCCGGAACCGGGTGTCACAAATTGGTATTAGAGCCACAGGTTGACCGTAGGATGCAACCTAGATGGAATAGACACTTTAGAGCACATAGGAACACTCAGGAAATGTTGTGGTTTGTTTGGTGTGCGGATTGCTATGTATTGTTGCTTGTGTGCTTAGTAGAGGATTTTGGGATGCTTTAGCATTGCCATTTCCATATAGACTTGTATAGGTAGTTGCTTAGTGTCATATCCATTGATGCATATAGGCCTGTTAATGGGCCGAGGCCCAACCCAAATCCTGATCCAATCCAATGTTTTTTTATCATAGGCCCTATCCTATCCGGCCCGATTCTGATCTGCTGAGCCCTATCCAACCCAGCCCTTATAAAAAATAAACCCAACTCTATCCTAATCCTTTTAAAAAATTCGGGCCGGCCCATTGGATTCAGCCCGTGGACCTTTTTTTCGGGTGAGTTGCTCGAATCTTCTTCTCTCCACCGCTGTTTCGTTTCGCTGCTCACAGCCGCACCAGATCTTCGTGTCCTCCTCTTCTGGTCCTCGATGATGGCCTCGGGCGAGCACGAGACTCAAGCCTCCTGTCCATATACACCGGAGTGGCGCTGCCGCGCTTGAGATCCAAGCTCGATCCCCGAACTGCCTCCTCCTCGGTCGTCTACTCCGGCACCCGCGAGCTCGCCAAGTCGCTCCTCTGCCGCAACCTCCCGCCCTTCCTCGTGCTCCCGGCCTCCCGCAGTCCCGCTCGCCGGCTTCAGCGTCAACTTCTCCTCCTCAGCCATCATGGTCCCTAAGGAGCTCATCACCCAGCGCCTCCAGTCCGGCGCCGCCAAAGGCAGCTCCTTGCAGGTGCTCCTCCAGACCTCTACGCAGGCTACACCGCCACCTTGCTTCGCAAACTGCCCGCGGGAGTGCTCATCTACTCCTTCGAGTACATCAAGGCCTTCGCTCTCAACAAGAGCAGCAACAAGGAGACCCTCGTGGTAGTAGAAGCTTGCAGCAGACATCAATCGGAGTGCACTTTGCTGCTTGGGTTTTCCTTGAGGGAGTGCCCGCCTGGTCTTCGTTCTGAGAACATCGGTCGGTCTTCGCCGCCGCTCCTCGAGTTTCTCGCAGGCCGCGGGGGTGGTGGGGGGCGAGCTCCCGTCGGCGCAGGCCGCGGTGGTGGTGGAGGGCGGCGCACTCGTCGCTGGGGGAGCGCTCGTTTCGCTGCAGTTTTGCTAATGGCCCGTGTGCTAACCCTGGGTCATGATCCACGGGTTGGGCCCTATTTTCGTAAACGGGCCGTATATAAAATCCAATCCTTTTAAATCACGATCCGACCCAATCCAATCCTTTTCCTTTAACAGCTCATAATGATCCTAATCCATCCAGCCCAATAGATTGGAGGCCCATTCGGCCCTTGGGCTCACTCGGCCCATTTGCAGGCCTAGATGCATATAGTTGGGGACGTCTTTTCAATTCTTCTCTCTTGCTTTTCTTCATATGGTGAGGACTCACAACCAGAGGGATTCCAATGATGAGGGGGGGAACAATAGGGCACCTCAGAACAACAATGGACAAGGACCTGCCCAAGGAGCTATCAATCTTGAGCAGCTATTGATCATGCAAAACCAGCTCATGCAGACCATGATACAAACTATGGGATAGCTGCAGGCTGGCAACAACAACAATCAGCCTCACATGCCTCCACCACCACCCCCACCTCCTCATAATCGATTGGGAGAGTTCATGAGATCCAAGCCGCCGACTTTTGCTCAAGCTGCTGACCCTATGGATGCCGATGATTGGCTCAAGTCCGTGGAGAAGAAACTTGCAATAGTCCAATGCAGTGACCGGGAGAAGGTGCTATTTGCATCTCATCAACTTGTTGGAGCAGCTGCCGATTGGTGGGATTCGCTACACAATGCCCATGAAAATCAAGAGAGGATTACTTGGGCTGAATTCAAGGAGAGCTTCCATTCTCATTATGTGACGAAAGATGTTATGATCTTGAAGAGGCAAGAGTTTGAAAACTTGAGGCAAGGAAGATCGAGTGTGGGTGAATATCTCAATAAGTTCACTCAACTTTCAAGGTACGCCCCAAAAGATGTCATTCGGGACAGCCGGAAGCAATACTTGTTCATGAGAGGCTTGAACAATGAAATTCAAGTGCAATTGCTCAACTGTGACTATGCGAACTTCTAGAAGCTTGTGGATAAAGCAATTGTAGTTGAGAACAAGGCGCCATATCAAGGACAAAAACAAGGGAGCAATGTGCGCCCTCACTTTGCACCACCTAATGCGCCTTACTAATGGGCCCAGCGTCTGCTCAACGCCCTGGTTATGCACCGCGTCCAGCTCAGTTTGTGCAGCAACGCCCTATCATGCAAGTACCTAGGCCTCCAATGCCTTTTGCACCTCGTGCCAACCTTCCTGGTGCAAATGTTCGAAATCAAGTTTGTCCCAATAATTCAGATGCAGTTAGGAAGTGTTATACATGTGGAGAAGCAGGACACTTTGCAATTCAATGTCCTAAGTCAGGCCTTGGTTAAGGAAGCAATGCCCCCAGACAAAACTCAAGACCCAATGGAGGACAGCCGCAAGGGAACCGTGAACAGCAAAATTTTGCTCGTGGCAATGTGAACCATATCTCTACGAAAGAAGCTCAACAAACGGATGACGTGGTTATTGGTATGTTCCTCGCAAACTCCAACCCGACAACTATGTTATTTTATTCTAGAGCATCACATTCATTCATCGTATCGAAATATGTTGCCAAGTATAGTTTGCTTATCTCTCATATGAAGTATACCTTGTTGTTAAATCTCCTGGAGGAGAGATGAGGACAAATATAGTATGTCCAAAAGTAAGCCTTATAATAAGGGGGGTAGACTTCTTTGCCGACCTCATTGTTTTAGATTCTCAAGGATTGGACATTATACTTGGTATGGATTGGTTGAGGAAGCACAATGGTGTCATTGGACGTGCCACAAATACGGTGAAGTTGACATATGAGGAAGAGATCACCGTAGAATTTGAAGCATCTCAACATGCACCGAAGCAATTGGAGCTGAATCACATGGACGGTGCCATAATTAAGGAGATTCCAGTTCCAGTGGTGTGTGAACTCTTGGATGTGTTTCTGCATGAGTTGCCAGGTATGCTACCTGATCGTGATATCGAGTTTGTTATTGATTTAATACCTGTAACTGCACCTATAGCTAATAGGCCATATAGGATGCCTCTTAAGGAGTTAGCAGAGCTCAAGAAGCAGATTCAAGAGCAACTAGAGAAGGGTTTTATTCACCCAAGATCTTCACCTTGGGGAGCGCCCGTTCTCTTTATGGACAAGAAGGATGGATCCCAAAGGATGTGTGTGGACTACCGAGCTCTCAACGAGGTTACAATCAAGAACAAGTATACCTTGCCCCACATAGAGGATTTGTTTGATCAAATGAAGGGTTCTTGTGTCTTCTCCAAGATTGATTTGAGGTCGAGATACTTTCAAATGAAGATTAGACCATCGGACATACCCAAGATGGCTTTTCGGACACGATATGGATCTTATGAGTACACCGTGATGTCCTTTGGATTGACAAATGCACCTGCATACTTTATGTACTTCATGGAGTACTTGGATAAGTTTGTAGTGGTGTTCATTGATGACATTATGATCTACTCGAGAAGCGAGGAGGAGCATGAGGGACACTTGAGGCTTACGTTGCAGAAATTGAGGGAACATCAATTGTATGCCAAGTTCAGCAAGTGTCAGTTTTAGTTGAAAGAGGTGTCATTTTTTGGTCATATCATCTCAGGAGGAGGATTATCGGTCGACCACAGAAAAGTGAGGGATGTGATGAAATGGGAACCGCCACAGAACATAAAGGAAATAAGGAGTTTCCTTGGGATGGATGTATCTTACCATAGGTTCATCAAGGACTTTTCCAAAATAGTGAAGCTAATGACAGAACTATTAATGAAGAGGAAAGTGTTTTAATGGACTCAAGCTTGTCAGGACAATTTTGAGGAGCTTAAAAAAAGGTTGACAACAACACTTGTCTTGATATTGCCGGATGTGAGCAAAAGTTTCGATATTTATTGTGATGCATCAAGACAAGGACTTGGATGCGTGCTCATGCAAGAAGGTCAAGTGGTAGCCAATGCAACGAGGAAATTTAAGAGAAATGAGCAAAATTATCTAATGCATGATTTGGAACTTGCAGCCGTGGTACACGCATTAAAGATTTGGAGACACTATATCCTTGGACATAGGTGTTAAATTTATACGGATCATAAGAGTCTCAAGTACATATTCACACAAACGGACCTGAATTTGAGGCAACGAAGATGGTTGGAGCTCATCAAGGATTATGATGTGGGAACCAACTATCACCCGCGGAAGGCTAATGTCATGGCCGATGCATTGAGTAGAAAAGGAGTAAGTCACCAGCTCACAGCCCGAGAGCTTCCATCCGAGTTGTGCAAGGAGTTTGAACGATTGAATTTTAGATTTGTGAATGAGATGGGGATAATGGAATTAAATCTGACCTTGGAGCAGAATATTCGAGAGGGTCAAACAAAGGATGAGGAAATCCAAGAAATCAAAGAAAGGACCCAAGAGGGAAGAGAATTCAGGTTTGATGAGGATGATCATGGTACCTTATGGCTTGTAAAAGGATCGTCGTGCCTAATGTGAAGCATATTCAGGAGACAATATTAAAAGAGGCACATGACTCACCATACTCGATTCATCCCGGTTGTACAAAGATGTACAAGGATTTGAAGACATGTTATTGGAGGGCTAGCATGAAAAAGGACATAGTTGAATATGTTGTCTTGTGTGATGTGTGCCAATGAGTGAAGACAGAACATCAAAGGCCAGCCGGATTATTGCAACCATTGAAGATTCCAGAACGGAAGTGGGAAGAAATTGGTATGGACTTTATAGTTGGTTTACCGTGTACCCAGTCCGGTTATGACTCCATATGGGTAATTGTGGATCGGTTAACCAAGTCAGCTCACTTTATTCCCATCAAGACCACATTTATTGGGGAGAAGTTAGTTGAACTATATATGAGAAGAATAGTATGTTTGCATGGAGTTCCAAAGAAGATAGTGTCAGATAGAGGTTCTCAATTTACCTCCAGGTTTTGGCAGAAATTGCATGAAGCGTTGGGAACAAGGTTGAATTTTAGCTCAGCATATCACCCTCAAACAGATGGATAAACTAAGAGGACCAACCAGATTCTAGAGGACATGTTAAGAGTTTGTGCCTTCAAGCATGGAAGAAGTTGGGACAAGAGCTTGCTATATGCAGAATTCTGATATAACAAGAGTTATCAAGCAAGCTTGAAAATATCACCCTATGAAGCACTATATGGGAGGAAGTGTAGGACACCTTTGTTCTTGAACGAGACAGGATAAAACCAAGTGTTTGGACCTGATATGCTGCAAGAAGCTGAGAAACAAGTCCAAATTATCCGCAAAAATTTGAGGGCTGCTCAATCAAGACAAAAAGGATATGCGGATAATAGGCAGAGAATCTTAGACTTTGAAGTGGGAGACTTCGTATATCTCAAAGTATCACCCATGAGAGGTCATAAGAGGTTTAATATCAGAGGCAAGCTAGCACCTTGATACATTGGGCCATTCAAGATTTTGGACAAAAGAAGAGAAGTAGCATATAAGTTGGAGATGCCAGCACATCTTTCAGATGTACATGATGTGTTTCATGTTTCCTAGCTCAAGAAGTGTTTAAGGGTATCAGAAGAACAAGTGTCAATGGAAGAATTGGAACTAGAGGCAGATTTTACGTATGTCGAGCAACCGGTCAAGATCTTGGAAACCAAGGAGAGGGTCACGAGAAACAAGATTATTAGATGGTGTAAAGTTAAATGCAAGCATCACACCGAAAAAGAAGCAACATAAGAGTTGGAGGATGATCTCAAGAAGGAATTTCCCTATCTCTTTCCTTCTACGTTGAATCTTGAGGGAGAGATTCATTGTAAGGGGGGGTAGGTTTGTAACACCCTAATTTTCATGCATCATGCATTGCATAAGTTCATATACATGTTTAACATTAATCCACATAAAAAGGAATGAGTTTAAAATGAATTTAAAGCAAAACCGCACTCAAAAGTTCTGAGAAGTGCGGACTAGTCCGTTTTTGGTGCAGGCTAGTCTGATTTCTCTCTGACCTCCCTCGAACATGTCCGTTTTTGCTGCGGACTAGTCCAGTTTCGTCTCTGTACAATTTTCGGACTTGTTCGGTCCTTTGCAGACTAGTCTGGTATCCCGATTCCTTGAAATTTTGCCAACTCCCTAGACTTGTCTAGACTTGTCTGACATCTAGCGGACTTGTCCATTTTCCTCTGTGACTAAGTTCTGACTCGTCTGATTTGGTACAGACTTATCTGATTTTTCTCTGACTAATATCGGACTAGTCTGGCATTGCGCGGACTTGTCCGATGATCGCAATTCTGAGTTGATCTTTTGTTCCACGACGAGTTTTTGGGTTTTACCTTAAGTGGGCCTAAGGATGTCGTGTCTAACTCTTTTGGAGCCCATGTGTGATCCCACACAGGCCTCCACCCTCTCTAAAACTGAACTCCATCAAACCCTAGCCCTCCACCCTTATATAAACAACCTCACCTCTTAACTTTACATCTCTTTGCCACTTTTGAATCACACCTAAACCCTAGCTTGTGGACAGCCGCCGCCAAGGAGGGAGAAGGAGATCCCAAGTAAGAAGAAGAAGAGGAGGAAATGAAAGAGGATCAAGTGATCAATATTTCCATCAAGTTTTCGTTCTCCATCAACAATTCACCATCAAGTTTTCTTCATCAACCCTAATCGTCAAGATCCAAGTGTTGCCTCCAAAACCCTTGATTCACTGGAGTTCTAAACACCTAGTATACCTTCTACTTCCTCTTTCTCACGTGAATTCAACCCCATTTCTTCAAATTCACGTCGATCTAGAAAACTCTAAATCGCTGGTTCTGCGTAGGGCGGACTAGTCCGGCCATCAGCGGACTTGTCCGGCCTCTAGATTTAACTACTGTTATATTAATTTTGAATTTAATTGAATCAACTTGAACCTGTTAAAACTTGTTAATTACCATTGTAAATGATTAGTAAACATTAATGGTAACTCATTAACTCATTTCACTTTGCATTTGCATAAATCATGCATGCCATGTCATATTGAGTAACATATGAGCATCTATTGATTGTGATTCTTGTCTTGTATGTTTATTGCGTGGTTTAGACGGATTTGCACTAGAGGGTGCTGCGGAGGATCTCCAGCGCTAGGAATTTGAAGACTTTGACCCAAACCAAGCCCAAGAGTAAGGCAAGTGGGTAATTTAAAATCAAACATTGAGGTATTTTAAGATTTTTTTCATAATGCGTGTGGTGGCTAATTTCCATTTTTCTAATTTATACGAGAATTTCTAATTCATGAGAGCGAACACGGTGACTCTTTTTGTCAACCACATATATGTGATATGTTTCATGAAAAAAACCAAAGATAACCTTAGAGAAGTTTATATATTACAAAACATTGTTGTTATGAAAACAATAAACCAATGTACCCTTGTATATGTTCAAAGATTAACCACCGCGGGACACACTTTTAGCTAAAGTCAAAATTTTAACACCAGCCACACAAATATGTTGCTAGTAACCTCACTAGTTCTTAATATTATTAAGTTTGTGTCGTTTTAAGAATGTTTTAAAAAGTACCTTTTTAGTACAAATTTAATGCACAAATACATGCATCAACACCCTAAGAAAAGCATGCTTGCATGCCTTTAGGGATGGCAATGGGTCGGGTTCGGGTAGGGTGGATTGAAAACCCGTGTGAACCAACAAATATTGCGGGTGGATTTTAGACCCGCATCCTAGACCCGTCGGGTCTCAGAAGGGTTTCGGCTGCCCCTCGGTTTGAATATTGAAAATTCTAACAGAACTTAAATAATAGAAAAGATGAATACATATTTCCTATCATATGAATAACTCACACATCTAGATCAGAATGGGAAAAAGGAAAAACAATACAACCCTAATCATAGAACAGAGGAAGAAAATGGTCCTAGTGATGGCGAGAAGAGAAAGAAATGGTCAAATCTCCAAGTGGCAGTGGGGCTTGCGAGAAGCAGTCGATGGTGGGGGCCGGGGGCAGATGGGCAACAATGGGGGGCAGTAAGCGAGGGATGGAGGTGGCGGCAGGCGGTCGAGAGGCGACGACGAGGGCAGGGAGTGGAGGCGGCGACATGCGGCCAAAAGGAGGAGACGACGACTAGGGCAGGGAGGCGATGGGGTGGAAGAGGCAACATGGGGCCGGGAGGTGGAGGTGACGGTGAGAGGAGGCGGGTCGGCGGTGACTCGGCTTGGTGCGGGGGCTGAGGTTTAGGAATCCGGGACTCGGCAGGAGACAGGGGCTCCGATCGGATCGAGATCGAGAAGGTGTGAAGCAGCTTGCGGTATTGCGTCTAGGGTTACCTTGTGCACTGAACTATGAGAGGGTTCGAACTTCAGAGTAAGTAAATATCTGTGGCTTGGGTTGGGCAGTTTAGGTGGGCCAAATACATTTTCTACACTGTTTCGGGTGCTCAACGTGGATCTGCGGTTGAAAAATTAAACCCGAACCCACAAAACCTCGGATCGGGGTGCGGGGTGAGACCCGTGGGTGTGAAATTCCACCAAAACCTGCACTCATTGGGTGCCAACCCGACAGATATCAAACTCGCAAATCTGATTGCCATCCTGTAGGTTCGAAGAGCACGTGAAAAGCTACCAGAGGGGGTGAATGGTAGATTTAAAACATTTTCAGCGAAAGCAACAAAAACCCCTCGACAGAAAAACAATCTAATAAGAAACCGTGTGTGCAACTGATCTAAACGTGTTCAACCATGACAAAAGTAGTAGATATTATAGAGAATCAAGTCACGAAGACACGATAATAAGAATCACGAAATACCATCTAGAAAAACTCAAGTTATGATCGAAAGATCGAACAAGGGTCAATCTGTTCTATCCAATAAAAACAGATATGCAACACTACAAAGAAACTTGTGTAGATCAGAAACCACGAAACCAATGATCGTGAAATTTTCACAGATGAAAGGTAATCAAGTTTTGAAGACAATCCAAGAAGAATCACATCGATTGGATTTTTAAAACTCGAGTTAAGATAAAAAATACATACGCAACTAGTGTTGTGCAGAAACTCGACGAGAAAAACTTGTCTGAAACAAGTCGGACGAACAAGGCACAAAAGCTCCTCTAAACTATGAATTTTATTGATCAAAACACAAGAGGAACAGCCTAATGTCGTCTTACCATGATCTCTGGCCTCCCTTGCTTATATAATCAGCCCTAAGGCCAACCCAATCCAAACTAGGACTCTAATCCTACTCAGTTTCAACCGAAATTTTTCATAACTGCTCAGGACTCTTCTATACACAGATAGAAGCAATCTTAAGACTTCCAAACACCTTAGGAATGTACCAACCATTCCTTAAAAAACTCAACTTCGTGACCCACATGAAATCTAACCAAAACAAACTCGAAACTTTCCATAAACGAAGCATAACCACCTCAGTCGCAGCCTGAGGCATAATCCAGCCGGTTGGACCTTTTCGACCAGTTCTTTACGTCCACTTCTCTTCATCACAGCTTGAAACCATGTTGCCACGTCCATGCACTCCTTGCACACGTACAAACACCTTCTAACAACATCCACGATACCTTCATATGCATTGTTATGGACCAAAACATGTTGTGTGACACCCCGATCAACTCAACCACAATTCCCCCTGAACTTGGTTGTTGAACCTCATCTTCTCTCTAAGACTAGTTCAATGGATCCCACCACCAGCCATGTCTTGACATCAAGCAACATATGCACATAAATAAACAACTAATTCTTCTGAGCACAAGTCCTCGACTAGACTCACATTAGTCCGATAACCACAATACCTTACGTGAGCACCTCACATAAGCATGTTGCAAACATAGAAAGATAATATCAGCCTTAACCACCAAAACACACAAAAAAACATAGCAAATGAATACTAAGCAAACCTTACCACAAGCGTAAAGCAAGTTTGAAATATTGCAAATGAAAAACATAGCAGCCATACGATTATTTCAGCACATAGAAAGTTTGGACAGTCCAAAACAGCAGCTATGCATTATACAAGAAAAGTTCGGATATTCTGGAATGCAAAACATGTGCAGCTCACGTGCAGCGAAAATTCGGACAGTGCAAAGTGTATTTATCAAGTATATTCAAAACTTTGCATATAAACCTACACGTTTAACATAATTGCCAATGTATTTAGCACATAGGTCTCACAATCTCTCCCTTGATGAATGCATTTGCAACACCATTTAAAATCCGAACATTGGCTTATTCCCGTGAAAAGTTTTGAAAACAATTTCCTCCTCCTTTTGAAATTCAAATGAGAAAGAAATTTCAAAAACAAATATTTCTCCCCCTATACATATTTCTCCCCCTTTGACAATGTATTCAACAAGGTTCAAAAGAGAAATTTCAATTGTTATGAGCATATTATAACATATACATATAAATCAAAGCTCATCCAAGTCATACTATCAAGTAACTTACACTATCACATCAATGAGATACATAAAGTAGTATAAGCCATGCTAGAGATCAAGTGAATTTTCAATTTAAGCAAGTCATGATCTCACAAACTTACTATTTCAAGTCCTGAAAGCATGACACTTGTTGCTGCATTTTTATTATTTTTCAAAGCACAAATTCAGATAATATGACATTTGCAAGAGATTATATGCCGCACCAGCCTTATTCTAACCAACCAGGCCAAGCCTATGTCATTTGACAATCTGAAGCTTAAAGACATGGTTTTAGTCATACACAACTTCTTCCAAGTTCATATCTAAGTGCAATGATAAGCCATCTCAAAAGAAGAAGTGTGATGCATGCATATTCTCTTGATCTTTTCTCATTTTTTATTTGATCATAAAAGCTCAACACGTGGATAGTTAATTGAATAATTTTTCATTATTAAAAGCACTTGATCATGCAACAAGTTTAAAATAGCGAGAAAGTTTGATCATGACCATATTTAGTGTAAGTAATTATTTCAATTACTAGTCATGGCAAAAACTACGTAATATATAACACGAGTAATGTAGTAAGAACTTTTAGCTGTAAAAGGAATCACAAAGTCATATATGTATGAAATAATTATGCTCATATTATTTTAAATTCAGATTCACACATAGACTTCCCAAGTTTCAAAAAACTCTCCCTCAACTTAAGCCACAAGGATGCTTAACCCCTATATCACTACGAATGAAATAAAAACAAGTGAAATCCAAAGGTTTTGTAAAACTGTCAGCCAATTGTTGTTCGGTATCTACATGGTGAAGCATAATATTTCCTTTTTCAATATTATCACAAAGAAAGTGATACCTAATGTCAATGTGCTTTGTTCTCGAATGTTGCACAGGGTTTTTAGCAATGCAAATGGCACTAGTGTTATCACAAAATAGTGGAACACTATCTAGATCAACCCCATAGTCCTCAAGCATTTGAACAATCGAAAGAATTTGTGAACAAGCGCTAGCATCAGATATATATTCAGATTTGGCCAGGGATTATGCAACTGAATTTTGTTTTATAGAGGACCAAGCAACAAGTGAACTACCAAGAAAATGACAAGCACTCGAAGTACTTTTCCTTTCAATCCTACAACCCCCAAAGTCAGCATCAGAAAAAGCTTTCAAAGCAACAATTGATGAAGAGGGAAGAAAAATGTCAAATTCTTGAGTTCCATGTAAGTACCTGAGAATTCTTTTGACAGCTTAACGATGTGAAGCACATGGAGAAGCTTCAAACCGTGCAATAAGACATACGCTGAATTGTATGTCCAGTCTTGATGCCATGATGTACAAAAGTGACTCAGTCATGCTTCTATATTCTTTTTGAGCTATGGGTTCACCATCTTCATCAAGTTCAAGTGTTGTTGTTGTACCCATTGGTGTCCGAAGAGGCTTGCTTTTTTCCATGTTGAAGCGCTTAAGAAGGTCTCTTGTATACTTTGTTTGATGTACAAAGGTTCCCTCCTTGGTTTGCTTTATTTGCAGCCCCAAAACATACGTGAGTTCTTCCATCATACTCATCTACAATTTTGAGCTCACATAGCTGAAAACTTGCTCAAGATCACGAGAAGCACAACCAAAGATAATATCATCCACATACACTTGAACGAATAATGAGTCATTGCCACGCTTAAGCACAAAAAAAGTTTTATCAACCTTGCCCATATTAAACCCCTTTTCAAGTAAGAATGTTTTTAACCTATCATACCATGTTCTAGGGGCTTTTCTGAGACTGTACAATTCTTTGGACAGTTTGTAAACATGAGTAGGAAAATCTGGATTTTCAAAACCTAGTGGTTGCTTGACATAAACCTCCTCATCTATGTAGCCATTAATAAAAGCACCTTTAACATTCATTTGATATAACTTGAATCCTTCAGATGCATCAAATGCTAACAAAATTCTTATGGCTTCTAATCTAGCAACGGGAGCAAAAGTTTCATCAAAATCTAGACCTTCAACTTGTGTGAAACCTTAAGCAACCAACCTAGCCTTATTCCTAATCACAACCCCATCCTCACTTTGTTTATTTTGAAACACCCGTTTAGTTCCAATTAAAGTGTGACCTTGAGGTGGAGGTACAAGTTTCCAAACATTATTTCTTTCAAAATTTTCTAACTCTTCTTGCATAGCAATAATCCAAGATTAATTAGTGAGTGCGTGTGATATATCTTTGGGTTCAAAAGAAGCAACAAAAGCAGATTGAGCATGAGAGTTTGGATCGCAAAACCTGGACCATGTAACTCGTTCGTGCAAGCTTCCAATGATTTGTTGTGGAGCATGACTTTTGAGGATGCGGAGGGGACTAGACACTTCACAAGCTCCTTCTTCTTCATATTCATCACAGGTCGAAGAACTTGTGGGTTGAGGACAATCAGTACCAGCTGCAGTAGTTGTTGGTGCTTCTTGTGGTGCAAAATCAGCAGCATGATCAATATCATTTGCATCTGAATTCTCGAACAGCAGCACCACTTCTTCGTTTTCTTTGATGAAAATACTCTCCCCTTGTGGATATGGATTTGGACCTGCAATATTGGAGCTAGTACCTGGGCTAGATTCATCAAAAGAAACCTCACAAGTCTCCACAATTTTGTTAGTGTCAAGTAAAAGCACACGGTAGCCTCTAGTATGAGATTATAACCAAGAAACAAGCCATCAATAGATCTAGCTTCAAATTTATCAAGGTTACCATCTTTGTTAACAAAGCATTTGCAACTAAAGACCCAAAAGTGTGTGACAGCCTATGTCCAAATCAAAGTTCCTATGGTGTTTTTCCTAGCTTAGCACGCAGGAAAACACAATTTGAGACATAACAAGCGGTTGCAATTGCATCTGCCCAAAATTTTCTAGGAGTTTGATATCCATCAAGCATAGTCCTAGCCATATCAAATAAGGTTTTGTTATTTCTCTTTACAACACCATTTTGTTGAGGTACATATGGTGAAGAAAATTGATGATCTATTCCATTTTCAGCACACCAGTGATCAAACGATTGATTTTTAAATTCGGTGTTGTTATCACTGCTAATTGCTTTTAAAGATCCTGGGTGATCAATTGATAATCTAAGAAATAAAGTTCTAAAGTGACTAAAAGCTTCATTTTTAGATGCCATAAAGTAAACCCAAGAGTATCTAGAATAATCATCAACAATCACAAGAACATACCATTAACCCCCAAGAGATCGAACACATGATGGACCTACGGTGTCAAGGTGCAAAAGTTGTCCCGGTTCTATTGTCATGGTCATCGTGAGAGGAGCATGTGAACCTGCAACCATCTTAGCATGTCTACAAGAAGAGCACACAATTTCTTTGTCCCCTTTAAGCCTAGGCATCCCACGTATGTGATCAAGAGCACTAACACGTGTGAGATGATCAAAGCCTATGTGACCAAGTCTACGATGCCAAAAATATAGGTCTTTTGGTTCATTAGCAGCTAGACACCTATGCTTAGAGGATGACATATCAAAATCAGGTTTATAAACTCTTCTAAACCGAGACATGTTACAAATGAGCTCACTATTTGAATCTACAACCTTGCAGCAATTTTTAGTGAAAATAATTTCCATATTTTCATCTAGCAATTGTGAAACAGAAAGCAAGTTGTATTTCAAATTTTTAACAAGTGCCACATCCTTCAAAGTGTAGTGATCATTTACTCTAACTGAACCCTTATCAATTATAGGAGTTGAAAATTATCAGCAGAAGTAACATTCTCTACATGTGACACAAAAGAGAGGGAGAAGAACCAATCTTTGTTACCGGTCATGTGGCGTGAGCAACCTAAATCCACAATCCAAATGTTCTCATTCCTCAAGCGTGCAACGTACATAGGAGCACAATACGTCGATGACTCAATACTAGGGTTAGTCAAAAGGCATTTAGTAATCCAGTACTGAGTCACACGACGTCCAGCAGGAATAACACGCGGAAGCTGAGATAAAACAACAAATTTATGAGCTAAAGTTTGAGAATTCTTGTTCCCAACTACTGATTTATGAAGTGTGTTATGTGTAGCACGAAAAACAATAGGTTTCGGAGCAAACCCTGTATTTTTTCGGCTCATTACAGCAGTTTGCATGTTCCTAACATTCGGTTTAGCATGTGCAGGAAATTTTTCATGAGAGTTATGAGATATAGCTTTCCTTTTTAGCATGTGCAGGCAATTTCCTTTTTCTTTTGTTTAGCTAATCTATAACAAAAATCTATGATATGACCATCTCTACCACAGTAGGTACAATGAAATTTAACTTTGTGTTCATATCTAGATGAGCAAGCAACATGTTTATTAGAAATTGAATAAGACAGCACCCTGCAGATTTGAAAACCACTTCTTTATGTTTAGGAACTATTTGAATCAAACAACTTCCTAATGACTTTACAAGTTTAGGTGGATGTGCCTTTGCATGAGAATGAGAATCAAAATCTAAACCACTTTTATCATTGCAAGATTTTGAAGAATTCAGCAGCAAGTTTAGGTTCTTATTCCCATTACAAAACTAGTCTAGTGTCCTATGCATGTCATCAAGTTTATTAAACAAGTCTAAACAGTTTTCACATAAAGTTTTTCCTTTTGATTTGCAATTAGAACAGTACTAACTTTATGAGAATGTAAAGCACTGTTCAAAATAGAAATCTCATCCATAGCATCATGTAGTTTCTTATCAGGATCATCATAAGTAGAACAATACAAATCAATTGTAGAACAACAAGCATCTTTTAAGTTTTTATCATTAAGTGCAGCAAGGTTTTTGTTCTTTTCAATTTCTATCTCCAGTTTATCAAGAGTGGAGGTGTGCGCACTTCTTAAAAGAGGACAATTGTTCATATATTAACTCACATGGGAACAAGAATTATTACTAGGAATCAAATATTTTAACCGATTAATTTCAGATTCTAGTGATTCAATTTTAATAGCATTGTCTCTAATTTTTTTGTCTTTTTTCTTAAGTATAACAGTGGCACGAGAAATAGCATCACTTATTTCTTCACAAGTGGGACATACCTCTTCATCGTTGTTGTTGTGTTCTGCTTCCTACATACTTGATCTTGAGTCGTCAGCCATGAAAAACATAGTTTCCAAATTGTCTTCATCCTCATCACTTCTGGAGTCCACATCGCTCAAGTTGTTGTCTAGTAGAGCGGAGAGGATATGGCCCACCACTTGGCGTTTTGTGAAAGTCTTTTTTTTCTGATTGTTGTTGCCAGAAGAGGACTTGAACTTATTTTGTTTTTCATCACGGGTAGAAGGACCTGAAAGGTTAGGGCAATCTATGCAAAAATGTCCTATCTTAACACATTCAAAGCATCGTTGAGAACCACTACTTCCTCTCCTTCTAGTTCTCACATTTTGCAATGCTTTTGAGAACCGAGTGGAGAGAAGTGCTAGCTCCTCTTCTAGAAATTCTTCAATCTGTTCAAGGGTTAGAGAAGACAGCACAACAAGTGTACCACATGATGAAGATTGACTAGAGCTAGGCATGTCACATTGTGAAACAAATGCAAGAGATTTGTTGGGGTTGTTACATGATATTATGTCAATTTCATGAGTTTTTAACTTGGAATATAGCACATCTAATTTAAGTGTACTCATGACAGTGGATTCACGAATAGATGTAACTTCCATATCTCAAATTGACATGTCTAAAATACTTAGTAACTGCCTAGCATTCACAGCATCTGAAAAGTTAATGTTGACACTATGCAAGTTGCTGAGAATTTTGTTAAAGTGAGCAAAGAGGTCATTGATTTACTCACCAGGTTGCATCTCGAAGTGCATGTATTCTGCTAAAAATGTCTTGTCTTACCTCCTTGATAGTGTTGGATCCTTCATGATAATCACATAGAGCTTTCCAAACATCATACGCAGATCGAAGGTGTACAACTCGATCGAAGTTGCTTTGAGTCAATCCTTGTATAATCAAGTTTCAAGCCTTTTGGTTGCACATCATAAAGCTTGTACACCTTTTCCCATATTGCGAAGCCTTGTGTCAGGATGAAAGCCTCTATATATGCCTTCCAAACCTTAAATCAATGCCACTAAACACACAAGGTTTTGCGGAGTATTTTTCCATGATGATTAGTCAAAAACACGTGCAAATCATAACGATTGGAGCACCGTGGCATTGATACCAATTGTAGGATCGAAGAGCACGTGAAAAGCTACCAGAGGGGGTGAATGGTAGATTTAAAACTTTTTCAGCGGAACCAACAAAAACCCCTTGATAGAAAAACAATCTGATAAGAAATTATGTGTGCAACTAACCTAAACGTTTTCAACCATGAAAAAAGCAGTAGATATTATAAAGAATCAAGTCACGAAAACACGGCAACAAGAATCACAAAAAAACCGTCGAGAAAAACTCAAGTTATGATTGAAAGATCTAACAAGAGTCAATCTGTTCTACCCAAGTAAAAACATATCTGGAACATTGCAAAGAAACTCGTGTAGATCAGAAACCACAAAACCAATGATTGTGAAATTTTCACAAATAAAAGGTAATCAAGTTGTGAAGACAACCCAAAAATAATCACGTCAATTGGATTTGTAAAACTCGAGTTATGATAAAAACACCAACACAACATAGTGTTGTGCACAAACTCGACGAGAAAAACTTGTCTGAAACAACTCGGACGAAGAAGGCACAAAATCTCCTCTAAAATATGAAATTTATTGATCAAGACATAAGAGGAACATCTCAAAGTCGTCTTACCACGAGCTTTGGCTCCCTTGCTTATATAATCAGCCCTAAGGCCAACCTAATCCAAACAAGGACTCTAATCCTACTTAGTTTCAACCGAAACTTTCTATAACTGCTCAGGACTCTTCTATATACAGATGGAAGCAATCTTAAGACTTCCAAACACCTTAGGAATGTACCGACCATTCCTAAAATAAATCAACTTAGTGACCCGACACGAAATCTAACCAAAACAAACTCGAAACTTTTCATAAACAAACCATAACCACGTCAGTCGTAACCTGAGGCATAATCTAGTCAGTTGGACCTTTCCGACCAATTATTTGCGTCCACTTCTCTTCATCACGCCTTCAAACCATGTTGTCACGTCCATGCACTCCTTGCACATGTACAAACACCTTCCAACAATGTCCACGATACCTTCATATGCATTATTCTTGACCCAAACATGTTGCGTGACCTCCCGATCAACTCAACCACAATTCCTCCCGAACTTAGTTGTTAAACCTCATCTTCTCCCTAAGACTAGTTCAATGGATCCTGTCACCAGCCATGTCTTGACCTCAAGCAATACCTGCACATGAATAAACAACCAATTCTTCCGAGCACAAGTCCTCGACTTGACTCATATTAGTCCGATAACCATAACACCTTACATGGGCATCTTGTACGCCGAGCTTGCCGAGTAGGATCCATCGCTAGTTAGTGTCCATCTGATTGTGTCATGTACCCCCTGCTGCAGCTGAGGTTGCAAGTCGTCGATCATCGTCCATAGCTCAACGAAGTCTAGGAGAATTTCAGCAGAGAAAGGATGTCTCTGATCCAGGCGCCATCGGGCAACGCTGCGGCGACCATTTTGTTCTTTCCGCAGAAGATGAGATAGAGCTTTGGAAAGAGCAAGTAAGGCGTCTTTCCCTGTAACCAACTTGACCGCCAGAAGGATGGCTGGTTTCCATCCCCAAGCGTGACTCTCGTAGCCGAGGCAAATATGACAACGTCTGTATCATTAGTTGGGAGCTCCATTCCGCTCCACGGGCGGCCTGGCTGGTCCGCCAGCACCACAATTTCGAAAAGTAGAATTGCATTTTGGATTGCAAAGGCACTTCCAGACCACTATTTCGCATACCGTTAACTTTCATCAAATATACGCGCGCAGAAAAGGATTTGATGAAATATATGTACTCTAGACTACATTGATGTCGAAAATGACAAGGAAACAAGAACGGATGGTTACTAGGCCGTAAGTCGTAGCCACCATATCCATCACTTTGTAAAGGATAAATTAAGCGGAATGTGAATCAACAGAATTAGCAGTGCCTCATTTCTTTTCCTTCGGAGCCTAAAATAATTTCACACGGGCCGTTAAACACTGCTTGGCTGAACGGCTGTATGATCTGTTCGTCTAAGAAAAATAGTACGTGGATGCACATACTTGACAGTTGCAGATACATCCGATCCGTTGAAGTGTCAGTCTAAACTATTAACATAGAGATGCCAATAAAGAGATGTTGGTCGTTTACATGAGATATGTTGCCTACAAATAATTGCTTTGCCATGTAAGGATATGCTGGTCATAACTACGTGGCTGAACGGATGCATGATCCGTTCGTCTAAGAAATTGGTACCTGGATGCACATACTTGTCAGTTGCAAATATGTCCGATCCGTGGAACAGGGGAACAACTGCTATGCAATCTGCTGTTTTGTGCAAGCGTGCAATCTTCACATCTCAACCATTCCCTACCGATCCAAAGGTGCTGCACTTTTAACACTTAAATCCCTCCACCTGATGCTGCTGACAATATGCAAAAAGAACTCTGTATGCAGCCACCCTTAGATCTGTAGCGAACGGTTGAGATGTGGAGATTGCATGCTTGCACAAAACACCAGATTGCACAATAGTTGTTCCCGTGGAACAGTCGGTCTAAACTATTAATGTAGAGATACAAATAAGAAGATGCTCATGTACCCCTTCAGTATTTATTAATAAAATATCACAGTCGAGGCTTTCCTATTGTTTTTCCTGTAAAAAAAGATACTGATCATTTACATCAGATATATTGCCTACAATTTATTTGTTTAATTAGCTATGATAAAGAGATGCTCGTCATGCATGTATTATGCGTGACTGACCTGTGTTTCCGGCCTGTTCTGTTTTCGGTTTCCTGCATGTAGTCCGTGCGCTGGTTTCTGGTTATGCTGCATCATCCCTCCGCCGATTGAATTAATCTAAGCCATCAACGTCAAAGCAGGGCGGCCGCACACTTCGATCAGAACGAGATCATATGTACGTATAAATTATTGGCAGGTAACATACCATGCCGCACCATCCAAGGTGTGATTCTACAGTAGTAAGCGCTCTTGAACTGACGACGCCTTCTAAATCCTCCATGATTCGCTCGGTACGTGGCCATGTGCGAGCTGTAATGCGGGCACGTCGGGTGCAGCGACCATCGATGCCGGCCGATCGACTGGTAGCTCGTCCTCATTTGCCTCTGCGACTCTGCCTGCCTATAAATACCCCGGCAATGTCCTCCCCCTCACACCATCCAAACGCAAACAAGGCAAGCAGCACTCCACCAGGTGTACTAGATTAGCTCACATTGCCAAGGTCATTAGGCAGTACACGAGTAGAATGGCATCGCTCTCCACCAAGGCCTTTGCTCTTGTGGCAATCCTGTCCCTGCTTGCCACCGTATGCGTTCGCGCGGAGAACTATAACATCTCCGCCGCCAGCTCCTACAACTCCGGCTGGCTCCCGGCCAAGGCCACCTGGTACGGCGCGCCCAACGGCGCCGGCCCGGATGACAACGGTGAGGACCCGCAATTCAGTCTCCATAGCTCTCCCTCTCTCTCTCTCATGTCTCCCGGTGCTTTACTCATCTGGGCAATGTGGCTCATCTCACCTGCCTTTGCTAGGTGGCGCTTGCGGGTTCAAGAACACCAACCAGTACCCGTTCTCGTCCATGACGTCCTGCGGCAACGAGCCCATCTTCAAGGACGGCAAAGGCTGCGGCGCATGCTACCAGGTGCGTGCATCGGTTTTCACCATGGCGCCGACCAAACCATGTCATCAAGTGGCAGCAGTTGGTGCCGATAATTTTATTTTATTGGTCAAAAGCTACTTGTGGCGTAGCGCGGTAGCGCCTCAAAAATTCTAATCATCACCAATGGTACTGTTAATTAAGAGCGCTGTTGTTGACTTTCCGCCGCTTGGGTAATTTATCTGCAGATACGATGCACACAAAAGAATCACCCTGCCTGCTCCGGCAAGCCGCAAACGGTGATGATCACCGACATGAACTACTACCCGGTGGCCAGGTTCCACTTCGACCTCAGCGGCACAGCGTTCGGCTCCATGGCCATGTCCGGCCTCAACGACAAGCTCCGCCACGCCGGCATCATCGACATGCAGTTCAGGAGGTTCGCATTTCATTTATTTCGTGGTTAGTTTCTGCTTGTTAGCTAGCCCCGGTAGTTGGAACTAACCCGTCGTTGCTGCAGAGTGCTGTGCAACCTCCCGGGACTGACCATCAACTTCCACGTGGAGCATGGGTCGAACCCCAACTACTTGGCGGTGCTGATTGAGTACGCGAACAAGGACGGCACCATCGTGCAGGTGGACCTCATGGAGAACAACTCCGGCCACTGGGTGCCCATGCGCGAGTCGTGGGGGGACATCTGGAGGATGGACTCAGCAAAGCCGCTGGTCGGGCCCTTCTCCATGCGCGTCCGCAGCGACGGAGGCCAGACTCTGGTGGCCAACAATATCATCCCGCGCAACTGGCAGCCCAACGCCGACTACCGCTCCTACGTGCAGTTCAACTGACAGCGGCTCCCAGCTAGTATGGCCAATGAGCTTATTGGCTTATTTGATTTACCCCCTATTAGCTTGATTTAACCGTTGCAAATTGCAAAGGGTTGATGAATACTTTATTAACTAGTGTGTGTGCTTGAAGATGCGTGGGAACTGGAGGAGAGCTGGAGAGGCAATAATCTGTGTGCTCTCCCGCCCACTGTCACTATGGCATAATTATCAGTGTGCATGTAACCGACTCAGTTTACGAGTCTGTTTATTGAGTGTATGCTACTATTTAATCAGCATGCTATGCAATTCTCTGTGCAATATGGCTAGCTTAAGCAACCAGTTTGTCAGTGAAATCCTGCTAGTTTTTTCAGTAACCAGTACGCCCTCCATTTGTGGATAGACACCGAGTCACTTCTGTCCTGGCGCGAAGAGCTAGCTAATGCAACATAGCTGCTTTTCTGTTCTGTTTTTCCCTCCTAATCTCACGCGCCGTGCTGGCGTCATTGTTTAACGCTTCCGAGCTTTTTTTTTCACAATCGGTGCAAACTCTTGTTCAGTGGGCGATTTCCTGCTCAGTTGATTCCATTTTTTAATGCTCGGAAGAAGGAGCTATCGAGAAATATCGTATAACGAAAAAGATAGATCAATCAGATCCGAAAATAGTACAATAGAAAGTATCTCGGAGTTTGGTTTCGGCAATTCTCCCGGTACTACCGTTGGTAGCCCGCGGAGTTTGTAGTTCGGTATTGGGCGCGCAGAGATTCAAAAGTCGATAGCAAATAGACATAAGGATTTACGTAGTTCGGGCCGCCTGAGCGTAATACCCTACTCCACGAAGTGTGTAGTTATTGTATTGGATATCAAAGTTGTGTATGTGAGAGGTCTCAGAGTTCAAAAGAGCCCTCCCCTGTGTATCGTCGACCAGTCCTTTTATAGTACAAGGACTGGTCGTTACACCGTTAGCCTAGCCCGACATGTGGCCCTAGCGGTTACTGCTGTTTAATACACAATTAATGAGGTTAATTACCCTTAATAGCGTGGTAACGGGCCTTGACAGTGCCGTTACTGGTATTAAGAGCCTTCCGATAGTGTGTAATTAATATGGTATTAATGACACTTAATCGGGTCTTGAAGTCTTTGATTGCCCCTTGAAGGTCCGAGCCGTTGGGGGTCCACCAGTCTGATTGTTGAGGCTGAAGGTCTGGCAGTTGGACACGTGGCAGCTTCGGAGCTTTCCGTCTGGGACGGGTAGGTCCGGTGTAGATGTACACGTGTCGGTACCGGAGCTTCCCTATGTCGGGGGTTAGGTCCGGGGGTGCTGCACAGGTGTTTAGCCTGAAGCTATCCCATGTGTGGGGTGTAGTTCCGGTTGTAGTATACACGTGGCAGCACCGGGACTAACCATAGATGAGAGGCAAGTCCGGTCCCGTATGACACGTGGGGCCGTTGCTGGTCTTCAACTCAGACAGGTGAAGTTCCTTCAGTCTTTTTGTTGTCCCAAGGGGTATACGCTACGCAGGGTACCAACAGTGGCCCCCTGGGCCCACCTCTGGGAGAGACCTTTTAGATGAAGTCATTCTGCTAGAGGTGGGTCCATCCTTCGATTTTTGAGCCGTGTCTTCAAGGGTCTTCGGATGTGCCGTTGGCGGTAGTTCGCAGTTAAACCAACGCCGCGTGGCATATCCAGGATGCAACAGGTGAGATCTAAGTGTGCGGATCTCACGCAATTGAAGGTCGCCGGTTCTCGATACAAAAATCGTATCGGTTCCGCGTGCCCTGTCAGGCTGCCGCCCTCGGGCTTCCCGCCTTTCATGATGACAACCGTTCGCCTGGGTAAGGACCTCGACTTGTTCGTCAGGGTGGCCCCGGGCCCCCATGTCATTGGCAGGGTGAAGTTTTTGAATTGTATCGTCGGCTCCTCTGCGGTTTCCATCCAAGCGTTGCGGGAGCTTACTTAAGAAGGAAAGTACGCACCGTTTGGGGATTCTTTACGCCTTCATCTGAACTTGCGCTCAAATCCTCCAAACTTTTGCTTGCTTTTCCTCTCATGTCACGCAGTGCCGCGATGAAGTTGGGACTCCCCATGAGCCGCATTGGGAGCAAGAAGGAGTTGTCCAGGGTCCGGACCTACATGGGATGGTCCAGTGACTCCTTTGACAATGACATTCGCTGCGGCGAGCTTCCTTTCGAGAAGAAGCGAGCCGGAGATATGGTGTACTTCCTTGGGTACGCCATGGCGGGTTTGATCCGACCTTTCTCCACCTTCTTTTTGATGCTGCTAGATTTCTATGGTTTGCAGCTCCACCATCTGGGCCCCCACTCAATCTTGCTGGTAGCGACTTTTGTCCACTTTTGCGAGATGTGGGTGGGCGTGCCCCCTTGCGTGGAGTTGTTCCGGACCTTCTTCACTGTCCACCTGATAGGGAAGAGTGATGAGTTCATTGGCTTCTACTACTTCGTGAAGCGTAAAAACTCTCCCCTCAAGTACTTGAGGTCCTTCCCTTCTGGCAAGTGAGACGACTGGAAAAAAGACTCACGTCGACACCGACATTTGGAGTGACGTGTCGGTGCTGTCAAGGGAGTACAGGCCCATCCTGGACAGAATCCAGGAATGTGTCGAAGGTGGGGTGACCACGCAGATGGTCTTCGGCAACTTCTTGACGAACAGGTGGGCCCCGCTGAGGGCTAGGAGCCGGCCTGCCTGGGCCTTCAACAATGAGGTGGATACCAACCGCATTGAAGTCGGCTTGGACACTAACTTGGTCGGTGAAGCCTTGAAGACCCATCTCAAGAAGTTTCAGCCTGGGAACATCAGTCCTGGCGACGTGTCTCCACCGACGGCCTTCCTGCCTCTGAATATGGTTCCAGAGGAGTGCAGAGAGCTCCGGAGGAAGATGCCGCTGTTGGACCACTTGGGCCTGGTGGAGAGGCGATCAACCTCTGGGGTGGCAATCCCCAGAGCTTCTGAAGGCAGCTCTACTCCCACCCCAAAGCCAAGAACCGAAGTCGTAGGCAAGGGCAAGGAGTTGGCCGAGCCCTCGAGCCGCAAGAGGAAGTTGAAGCATGTTGACAGGAGGTCTGTCAGACCTGCTCCTTCCACGACGGCTCCTTATCCCCGGAGGGGAAGGTATTCAACGGCGGTAACCACTCCATCATCGGTGTCTCCCTGGGGTGCTAGCTCCGGCCATGCGGCTTCAGTACCAGGGCCAGCTGAGGGCTCTGGGTCCAGAGGTCCTTCTCGGTCGAGGGGGACCTCAACCAAGATGACGCTGACAGCAGCAGCAAGCTCTGGGGAACCTTCCGGAGCTATCACGCCAGTGGCGACAGGGTCCAGCCCCGAGCATCCGGGGAAGAGGTTCCGAGCTAGCTGGAGCGGGAGCCTTCCAAGGTAAGTTTGATTTTTTTACTTTAGTTGATTGTTTTTTGTTGTAATTGTGTTTTGAGTTTCTTCATCCTTCATCCACAGAGTGCCCAAGAAAGGGGTTGAAGCTCCGGTTCCTGCAGCAGCAGCTAAAGCTGTGCAAGCGGGAGCCTCGGCTCTAATTCCTGCGCCGCCCCAAGAAGTGGTTGAGGCTGTGATAGCTCCAGCGCCGGCTGTCGTGGTCCTGGACCTCGATTCATCCCCATAAGCTCCCGTGTAGTGTCGGACCACAGGAATGAAGATGTACCAGCAGCACCAGCTCCAGAGGTCGAAGCTTCGGGCTTGGATGCTAAAATGGTGGACGCTCCAGCCTCATAGCCGGAGGTAGCTGCGATTCCGGCTCTAGAGCCGGATGTTGCTGAAGCCCCGCCGGTGGTTGATGAGGCCCCGGTGGTAGAGCCTGTGGTTGATGAGGCCCCGGCGGTAGAGCCGGTGGGTGATGAAGTTCTGGCGCCCGAGCCGGTCGTTGAAGAAGTTCTGTCGCCTGAGCCGATTGCTGCAGAGGTGCCGGCGCCTGAGCCCCTGATGGTCGAAGCACCAGCGCTTGAGCCGACGGCAGAGGAGGCGCCAGCGTTGGAGCCGGAAGTGGCTTCAGCTCCGGCAGAATCTTCAATGCCTGCCCCGGAGGCAGTGGTCCCGGAGGTGCCCGCGCATGAGCCAGGGTGCTAAGATGAAGCTGCCGGCCCCCCGCCTGAGGGGCCAGTTGTTGATGACCTTGCGGCGGGACCTTTGGAGCCAACTCCGAAGGTTGAAACTTCTATTGCAAGACCTTCCTCGGCGATGGCTGAGGCTATCCCGGAGGGCGGCCCTAGTGCTGTGGAAGCCCAGGGGACCGCTCTTGTAGAGTGGGAACCGATTTTTGTCACGGAGAACCCATTGGAACCAGCGGAGATGACTCAGGTAAGTCCGGAGCCAATCCCTCTGTCATTGTCTATCGACAACGCCTGCTCCAGTCTTCGTCAGGTCCAGCTGGCTTTTTACCACAACAGCAAGGCCCTCGAGAAGGAGCGCCAAACTCTTAGGAGGTGGCGCAACCGGCTCCAATTCGAGACCAAGCTAGCGCAGTCGAGTCTGGCTGACGAGAAGCAGTGGGTGAAGAGGGAGAAGGTCCGGTTGGAGTATTGGGGTAAGCTGCTGGACGAGAGGGAAAGCATGGTGCGATCCCTTGACAACCAGTCCCGAGCCATCCACGAAGAGGCCGTAGCTGCTAATAATGCGGCGAATGATCGCGGGGAGAAGCTCAACGCCATCCACAACAGCCTCGTCAAGTGTCGGGAGGCCCTTGAGGAGCGGGAGAAAAAGCTCAAGGATGAAGAGCAAAAACTCCTGGAGCTGCGGGATGACCTCGTGAAGAGGGAGGAAGAGCTTAATCAGAGGCTGACTCTGGGTGACAAGAGTCTCTAGGAGCGCACCAAGAAACTGGTGGAGCGCTGCGAGAAAGAGTAGAAGAAGGCCTGGCAGCAAGGTCAGGACCTCCACAGGAGGGACAATGACGTTGCTACCAAGGAGAAGAAGGTGCGGGGCCAAGAGAAGGACCTGGTAACCACCGGAACGAGATCCACCTCCAGGAGGAAGAGCTCAACAAACTCGAAAGGCAGGTTGCTGAAAAGATTCAGCAGAGCGCCAAAGAGGTAGAGCGTCTTGCCCGGGAGAATTCGGAGCTTGCGGCAGCCAGAAGATCCTTGGTGGAGATGCGAGGCACAAGGGCTGCGGAGTCCCAACAAGTTTGGGACTTCCTGGGCAAAGCCAACGACGCGCTGATGCCAATGAGTTTTAGTCCCGTGCGTCCAGATGATCCGGAGCTGGAACTGGACCAGGCGTTGCAGGCATTGAGTTCGGCAGGCAACAAGCTCACCAAGATGGGCGATGTCATCGCGGACCAGCTGGAAACCGAGGGACAATCCCTGGCAAAGAATGTAGCAGAATTCGTGCTGACGTGCTACACAAGTCGGGACCCTCAATTCCCCCTAGACCCGTTGCTTGAAGGCCCCATCGACGGAGAGGGAGAAGCTGCCCAAGCCAGCGTTTCAGAGGTTGCCCAGAAGGTCGCCTCGTTCTTCCATAGGGTCTAGGACCATCTCTTTGTAGCTCCCGCTTGTATCCTCTCTTCTTTTTCTCTAATTTTGTAATCTCTTATCTTCAGATGAATGAAATCCAAGTTTTTTGTGAATTCCATTTTTTGTCTTTAACACCTTTGTCCCACTTGGCTCCCTGGTAGATGTACGCAATTTGATTGTGAACATGTACCAAGAGGATGTAACAGTTGTTGAAGACTTGCGTGCTTCGAACTTGTAGAGCGTAGGTCCAAAGTCTTCGATAGTGAAGGCCACCTGAGGTTGTTGGAGCTTAATAGCTCTGGCATTGACCATCGTCGGAGCTTAGTAGATCCGGCAGCGGTCTCCATCAACGCGTAGAGCATCGACGGTTAGTCCTCTGGGGTGTCGGAGCTTGGTACCTCCGGTAGTGACGTCTGTCAACACACGGTGTGTCAACAACAGACCCCACTATGGAGTCTTCCCACCATCTTTTGTTCACGTTGACGTCTGGCCCCTGGCTTTACCGGAGTTGAGTAGCTCCAGCGGCGCTTGTTATCAATGTTTGAAACATCGACTACGAGCCACCTAGGGGATGTCGGAGCTTTGGTAGCTCCGGCTTAATTCACCATCATCATGAGATCTTTATTTTTCCCGCACATTGAAGTCAAGAAAAATAGTAAAATCCGTTTCCTATCTATAACTCAATTGCGACTTACTATTCCCGAGAAAGTTTTAGGTCAAACACAATTCCAAATTCAATCAAGTGCACTGCCTTTTTTCCTTCGGGTCCGATCGTTTCTGGACTCGCCTTACTTCGGTTTGCCGGGGTGTAGGTAGAGTGGCGTACTTAGGGTGCATGACCAGGCTAAGTCGATAGCACACTCCAGCCCTAGATTGGCTTGGCGGCATTCAGACGAGAAGACCATTAACAATGTTTGGACCCGGAAGAATATACAATGCAACTCGAATTGTACATGAACTGGTCGAGCTAAAGTTTCTTAAGAATTGCACAACTTTGTTATAGACAAGAAAGAGAAAAATAAAAAATATTGAGCATGTACAAAATAAATGCATGTGGAGTCTGTTTTCACACAATGATGTCTTTCATTATAGGTCCGGGGTACACGGGAAACAAGTACACCCTTAGGGTACGGAACCAGGCTAAGTGTGTTTTGTTTCTCGTTTGACCCAAGGTAGCTAGCTACACTTTTAGTTCTGAGACTATGACAAGTGTTGCCTGTACTTTGTGGACCTTCCCGGGAAGGTCCGGTTGTTCTCCCAGAGGAACTACCCGACTCTGTACAATGACTCTATAACATACATCACATGTAACTACAGACTCACCTCCGTGATATTAAGCGTAGAACTTATGGAGGTGCTCAATGTTCCAAGGATTAGGGAGAGGTGTCCCATCCTTGGTTGCCAAGCGAACGCATCCGGGACGGGATACTTTGATCACTCAGAAGGGTCCTTCCCAGCTGGGGGAAAGTTTGTTTAACCCTTCTCTAGATTGTATTCTTCGTAGCACCAGATCGCCTTCCTTGAGCTCTCGGCTGTGAACATGCCATTGGTGATAACGCCGAAGAGCTTTGCGGTATCGGGCATTCTGAACAGCTGCTCGGCACCTTCCCTCTTCAAGGAGGTCAAGGTCTTCACGCCGGAGATGGTCCTGCATGGCATCGTCGAAGGTCCGGACACGGAGCGACCCCAAGGTGATTTCCATAGGAAGGACTGCTTCAGCTCCGTACACCAGGAAGAAGGGTGTCTCTCCAGTTGACTGGTTTGGAGTTGTCCTGTTGGCCCACAGTGTGGACAGAAGCTCTTCGATCGAGTTGTCTCCATGTTGTTTTAGGCGCTCATATGTGCGCGTCTTCAGCCCTTTTAGGATTTCTGCATTTGCTCTCTCGGCTTGGCCATTGCTTGCCGGGTGAGCTATGGAAGCATAACTGACTTGGATGACGTGGTCTTTGCAATATCCTTGGAATGCAGAGCTTGTGAACTGGGTCCCATTATCAATTATGATTTTGTTTGGGACTCCAGATCTTCATACGATGGACTGCAAGAAGTTGATAGCTGATTTCTTGCTTATTGTCACAACTGGAGTTGCTTCCGGCCATTTGGTGAATTTGTCAATGGCAACCTACAGGAACTTGTCACCTCCGACGACTCTTGGGAAAGGTCCTAAGATATACATCCCCCACATAGCGAAAGGCCATGTAGGAGGTATCATTTGTAGAGGACGAGCTGGTTTGTGAATTTGTTTCACATGGAGCTGGAATGCTTCACATTTCTTCACCAGCTCAGTTGCATCGCGGAGCGTTGTAGGCCAGTAAAAGTCATGTCGGAAGGCTTTACTGACCAGCGTGCGGGAAGACGCGTGGTTCTCACACTCGCCTCCATGGATTTTTGCGAGGAGATCGCAGCCTTCTTCCCTTGTAATGCACCGCATTAGGACGCCGTTGGCACCGTGCCGGTAGAGATCTCCTTCTACTAGCGTGTATCTTTTAGCCAATCTGTCTATCCGGTAAATGGATACATTATCTTCAGGAAGGAAGTTGTCTTCCAAGTAGCTCCGGATCTCCGAGATCCATGCATCGGAGCTAGCTTGAGCATTTGAGTCTTGCGTGTTGGGTTACTCGGAGCTTCCTGCAGCACCTACGACCCTTGATGGACGCCATGGTAACAGGGCCATCGGGACCGCCAGCTTTGAGGTGCTAGTCTCGCCCCCTTCGCTCAGTTCGCCAGGTTGAGCTGTAGGTTTAGACAACCTCCGAACGAAAGTTCCGTCGGGAGCCGAAGCCCCGGTTAAAGCTTTCATCGAGAGTTCGCCAGCTTCAGCGTTGTGGAGACGCTGGACATGGCAAAGATCCAGGACATCGAAGTCCTTCTGAAGCTTCTAGACCTCAAGTAGGTATGCATCTAGTTGAGGGTTGTTGCAGCAACATTCACCTTTGACTTGTTTTACAACAAGTTGTGAATCACCCTTTACCAACAGCTGCTTGACACCATACGATAGTCCCACCCTGAGTCCATAAATTAGTGCTTCATACTTTGCCATGTTTTTGGTCGCCTTGAAGTCAAGGTGCACCATGTATTTAACCTTCTCCCCAGTCGGAGCGAGGAGAAGGACTCCAGCTCTGGCCCCTTGCTTCTACACGGAGCCTTCGAAGTAGAGAGTCCAGTGAGGCTTAGTGAAGACTGGAACCTTGGGTTTGGACTTCTGTTCACTGGGACCCCCAGGATTTAATGGAGAGGGGGTCCATTCCGCCATGAAGTCCGTTGGTGCTTGACTCTTGATTGCTTGTCTTGGAACAAATTCAAGGTCGAACTTGGCTAATTCCGCTGCCCACTTTGCAATGTTCCCCGTGGAATTGGGGTTATGCAAGATTGCACGCAGTGGATAAGAAGTTACCACTGAAATCTTGTGGGCTTGGAAGTAGTGTCGGAGCTTCCTAGAGGCAATAAGGACTGCGTGGAGCAGCTTATGCACCTCCAGGTACCGAGTCTTGGCATCATGGAGTAGTTCGCTGATGAAATACACTGGGCACTAGACCGTCCGGACCCTCCCGAAGAGGCCCAGAGCTTCCTACTCATCTACCCGGACCCTCCTGGGGGGGTCCGGACCTTGTTCGTGGACCTCCGGGTTCCGGTTGGAGGAACCCAAAGCTTATTTTGTAGTGACCCGGACCTTCCCGGGGGGGGGGGGTCCGGATCTTGTTGTTCAGTAACAGTGACTCCTTCATTTGAAGGAGGGGGATCCTCCGGAGTCTCTCCTTGAGGATCTGGGTCTGGGAGCTGGGACCTAGACTCAACTTCAGGTAGCTCCGGACCCTCCCGAGGGGGCCTACATTCCTGAACTGGAGATGATTTTGGCCTTTCCACAACCTGTACCGTGGTGACAACTTCGTCAGTTGCCGAAATGTAAAGCAGGAGTGGCTCACCAGGGTTCGGAGCTACCAAGGTTGTTAGGGTGGTGAGGAACTGCTTCAGCTCTTGGAACGCCTTTTCTGCTTCTTCAGACCATTGGAATGGTCCGGACTTCCTCAATAGCTTGAAGAAAGGTAGCGTCCGTTCCGCCAGTCTTGAGATGAGCTGGTTAAGGGAAGCTAGACATCCAGTCAGCTTCTGGACGTCCTTGATGCGGGCTGGTGGCCGCATGTCTTCAATAGCTTTTATCTTCGCCGGATTTGCTTCTATTCCTCGGTGATTCACCAAGAAACCAAGAAGTTTTCTAACCCCCAAGACACAGTTGTCCGGGTTCAGCTTCGTGTGAGTGACTCGCAACTTGTCGAAGACGGCTTGCAAGGTGTCAAGGAATGACTCCTTGTTCTTAATCTTGACGACGATGTCATCGACATACACTTCCACTACGTCTCTGATGAGCTCTCCAAAAGTTTTGTACATAGCTCGGACAATTGTTGAAGCAGCATTCTTGAGACCAAATGGCATGGTAGTATAACAATATAATCCATCTACTGTGATGAAGGAGGTATGCTATTCATCTTCCCAAGACATTCTGATTTGATGGTACCCAGAATATGCGTCTAGAAAACACAGTAATTCACACCCGGAGGTGGAATCCACTATCTGATATATTCTAGGTAGTGGGAATAGATCTTTTGGACATGCCATATTCAGTGTAGTGTAGTCAATATACATCCGAAGCTTCCCGTCGGCATTGGGTACAATGACTAGGTTTGCCAGCCATTTTGGGTGGAAGACTTCTCGGATGAATCCAGCTTCAAGCAACTTCTTCACTTCTTGTCGTATGAAGTTCTATCGCTCTACTGATTGCTTCCGAGGCTTCTGATGTACAGGCCGAGCGTCAGTATAGATCTTCAGATTACGCTCGATCACTTCCCTAGGGATCCCAGGCATTTGTGACAGTTGCCAGGCAAACACGTCGACGTTAGCCTGGAGGAAAGTGATGAGCGCGAGTTCCTATTTGTCATTCAGACCTCCCGATATACGGGTGGTTGGAGCAGCGTCGGAACCGATTTGGACGACTTTGACGGGAATGTCGGTGTCGCTGCTTGGTTGCACGCGAGGTGCCGAGGTTGAGCCTCAATGACGAATGCTCGGGGGTTTTGGAGCTTGCTCCTTTCCGGATTCTTTTTCCTGCGCCGTAGCAAGCGCGTGGAGTTCTTCTAGAGCTATCCGATGGTGCGATCTCCACGGATCCGTAGAACACCAGCTGGTATTGGCATCTTCAACACCAAGTAGCCATAATGAGCAGCATCCATGAACTTGTATAAGGTTGGCCTGCCCAGAATGGCATTGAAGGGTAAGTTGATCTGCACCACTTCGAAGACCAACTTCTCAGTGCGGTAAATCTCCCGGGTCCCGAAGGTCACCAGAAGAGTAATTGCACCAAGTGGGGTTGTGGCCCCTGGACCTACTCCGAAGAAAGGTCGGGAGGGGCGAAGGTCCGAAGGTCAGAGCTGAAGTTTGATGAAAGCTTCAAAGCTTATGAAGTTTAGCCCCGAACCTCCGTCCACCATTACATGGTGGAGTTGGATGTTGTTGATGGTCGGAGATACCATCAATGGGAGTTGGCTAGCTCCGATCATATTCCGAGGGCAGTCCGACGCATCGAAAGTGATGGCAGTATCCATCCACTTCCGGTGCGGATCCGCCCTTGCGGAGGGAGCTACTGAGGCCATGTTCCGCTGCATGGTCTTGAGGACAAGGCGGGATGTGATGTCCCACAAACCACCAAAGATGGTGTTCATGGTTTTCCGATGTTCATTGTCGGAGACATCGGAATCGTCGTCGACGGAGGTGTAGACAGCCTTCAAGACCTTTTTAGGGTCCTAAAAGCCTAACTCCTCTTCAGCCGGAGCTTCTTCGACTTTTTGTTTTCCTTCCCTTTGACGGAAAGGAACTTCTTCCCGGCGCTTGTTGTAGCGCTCGGCAAGGTTCTGGACCTCTTGGCAGTCTTCCAGGTTGTGGCTGTTCGACTTATGTATAGGACACCACATATTGGAGCTACCACCGTCTTCAGACGACGGCCGAGGTCGTTTCTCGGGGTGTGGCCCCCGACCACCCAGAGCTGCGGCAGTAGCGGCTGTAGGTGTGCCGGTCGACGGCTTCTTCTTGCCGTTGGACTTTTTCTTCTTCTTACCACTCCCGGAGGTAGTGGCTTCACCCTTGGAGGATTTTTTATTGTCCTTCGAAGGTGGTTGGGAGTGCATTTCACGGCCCTCCGCAGCTTTGGCGCATTTGTCTCCCAAGCTGAAGAGCTCTGTGAAGCTGGTGATTTCCTTGGTCGCCAGCTTCTCCAGCATCTTCTTGTCTCGTACGCCCTGTCTAAATGCCACAATAACAGAGGCGCTGGAGATAGAAAGAATAGTGTTTTGTACCTGGGAGAATCTCTGGATGAAGGAATGTAGGGATTCTTCCCCCTTCTACTTGACAGCAAAAAGGTCCAGTTCGGTGCCTGGTCGGATGTATGAACTCCCGAAATTGGCAGTGAACTGTTGGCACAGTTCCACCCAACTGTTGATGGAGTCGGGCGGAAGGCTCATGAACGAGGACCTGGCAGTCCCAATCAAAGCCACGGGGAAGTAGTTGGCCATTACAGCCTCGTTGCCTCCGGCCGCAAGGATTGCAGTAGAGTAAATCTGGAGAAACTCAGCGAGATTGACAGTCCCGTCAAATTTCTCCGGCGGGTGAGGCCAAAACTTTTGTGGCCATCTGACCATGCGTAGGTGCATGGCCAAGGCAGAACAGCCTCCTCCTACTCCCTCGGGAGCAGGACTGTCTCGAGCCTCTCGTCTTTCGCGAGCACGCTCGATATGGACGCAACCGTCCTGTTGACGGTAACGGCGATCAAGCTTCGCCCGGATGTCGTGAGTTGAAAGCCTGGTTACTGTATGGGTGCGTCGCGCCCCAGAAGGCAGCGGCATCACTTGTTGAGACGCAGAACGCCTCCTATGTTGGGAAGCGTGTAGACCAAGTCTGCCCAACACAGTCCGATGCTGCGATGGGGCCCGCCCCGAGGGGAGAGGACCTTGGTTGCTGATGCGATCGGCTGCTGCTGCAACCAAATGTTCCACGTTAGACCTCCATTGCTCCATTGCACCCTGGGATGCACCTGGAGGTGGTGGGCGTTGAAGAAGAGCATGCGCTACATGGAGCGCGTGTTCAGGGTTGTTGTTAGCCGATGCCGTGACTGACGCAGATGCTCCGTCCCGCTGTCCAGCTTGATTTGTCGGTGCAGACGGTGGCGGCGGACATGACTCCTGCTGGAGCCGCGGTACCTGCTAGCTGCTGCACATTGGAGGGATTGCCTCCAGCAGCTTGCGCTGTAGGGTTGCCGTTGGACGATCCAGCAGCAGAGTTCACCATCTTCGAATCTCGGGCGCCCCTTCCTAGCGCGCCAGCTGTCGGAGTTTGGTTCCGGCAATTCTCCCGATACTACCGTTGGTAGCCCGCAGAGTTTGTAGTTCGGTATTTGGCGCGCAGAGATTCAAAAGATGATGGCAAATAGAGTCAAGGATTTACGTGGTTCGCGCCGCCTGAGCGTAATACCCTACTCCATGGGGTGTGTAGTTGTTGTATTGGGTATCAAAGCTGTGTATGTGAGAGGTCTCAGAGTTCAAAAGAGCCCTCCCCTGTGTATCGTCGACCAGTCCTTTTATAGTACAAGAACTGGTTGTTACACAGTTAGCCTGACCCGACATGTGGCTCTGGCGGTTACTGATGCTTAATACTCAATTAATGAGGTTAATTACCCTTAATAGCATGGTAACGGGCCTTGACAGTGCCGTTACTAGTATTAAGAGCCTTCTGATAGTGTGTCATTAATATGGTATTAATGACACTTAATCGGGTCTTGAAGTCTTTGATTGCCCCTTGAACGTCCGAGCCGTTGGGGGTCCACCAGTCTGATTGTTGAGGCTAAAGGTCCGACGGTTGGACACGTTGCAGCTTTGGAGCTTTCCGTCTGGGACGGGTAGGTCCGGTGTAGATGTACACATGTCGGTACCGAAGCTTCCCTCTGTCGGGGGTTAGGTCCGGGGGTGCCGCACATGTGTTTAGCCCGAAGCTATCCCATGTGTGGGGTGTAGGTCTGGTTGCAGTATACACGTGGCACCACTGGGACTAACCATAGATGGGAGGCAAGTCTGGTCTCGTATAACACGTGGGGCCTTAGCTGGTCTTCAACTCAGACAGGTGAAGTTCCTTCGGTCTTTTTGTTGTCCCAAGGAGTATACGGTACGCAGGGTATCGACAACATCCTTGTGAAAGGCGACTTAGCTTAGTGGTTAAGTACTCTGAGTAGCACTACTCAGGTTCTGAGTTCGATTCCCGGCGGAAGTGAATTTCAAGCTGAATTTTACACTACTAAATGTAGATACGGAAAATGTTGAATCTGGTGGTGTACTTACAGAAAATGTGAAGGGATGAACATGTGTAATATTGCTTAATTGTCCAGTTATCGTCGTCTTATTGTGGACAATAGGATGTGAGTGTCTACATTTATACTCGCTTGTAATAAATTAGCCATAACCTAAAAAATAGTCGGGGCTCTAACCATCATATGTAACACATCCTTCAAACGGTGACCAAACAACACTGCCCCTTGTGTATTAATCGAGAAAAATGGAACTGTTCACACATGCTGTCAAGTTCTTCCATTCTTCATGAATACATCGTGACCTTTGCTCATTCTCCTTCATTTCTTCTTATTCGACGTTCACTATGAACTATCACTACAGGAATATCCATCACTTACGTTGGCCAGGGCAACTTACGTCAGTGCCTGGTAGCCGACATAAGTTAAATAAATTACGTCGGTCGATCGACGTAAGTAAAGGGACCGACAGTAATAAAAAGTACCCACGTCAGCCTAGGCCCATAGCCGACGTAAGTTAAATGACCGACGTAAGTTAAACCTAACTTACGTCGGCCCTGATGTCAGCTGACGTAAGTAAACATGGCCGACGTAAGTTGTTGTTTAACCTAACCGCGCGAGCGGTGCGCGCTCTCATTTCAAGCGCACCTTTTCCCAACCGCCGCCGCCGCCTGCCCCCCGTCGCCGCCGCGCCGCCTGCTCCCCGTCGCCGCCCCGCCGCCGGCACGCCGCCCCGCCTTCGCCGCCCGGCCGCCCGACGCCGCCGTCCTACGCCGCCGCCACAAGGTACTCCCCTCCTCTCCTCTCCTCCCCTCCCCTCCCCGACCCCCCCCCCCCCACGCGCCGCCCTGCCGCCGCCGTGCTGCCGTCCGAGCGCCTCCGTCCGCCACCCCATCCCGAGTGCCGCCCTCCTCCTCCCCTCCCCCTCGACCTCCCCTCCCCCTCCCCTCCACGGCCGAGCGCCGCCCCCCTTCCCCTCCCCTCCCATCCCGAGCCCCCCCTCTCCCCCTCCTCCTCCCCTCCCCCTCGACCTCCCCTCCCCATGTGCTTAATTGTTTAATTGCTTAATTGTTTAATTGCTTAATTGTTTGCTGAAATTTGCTGAAATTGCTTAATTGCTTAATTTAAAGTTGCTGAAATTGCTTAATTGTTTATTTAATTATGGTTAAGTGGTTAATTTGCTTAAATATGCTTAAGTGGTTTATTTTATTATGATTAATTTGCTTAATTATGCCTAATTATGCTTAATTTGCATATTTTTGCTTAATTTGCTTAAATATGCTTAAGTGGTTTATTTTATTATGATCAATTTGCTTAATTATGCATAATTATGCTTAATTTTCTTATTTTTGCTTAATTTGCTTAATTATGCTTAGGTGGTTTATTTAATTATGTTTAATTATGCTTAAATTGCTTAAATTTGTTTAATTATGCTTAATTGGTTTATTTAAGTTGTTAATTTGCTTATGTGTTTAATTATGCTGAAGTGGTTTATCTATTTATTATTAAGTGCTTAACTGCACCATGAGGAGGGCAGCGTCGGGGCTGGCCCATTGTCGGGTGCCACGGCGTCGCCGGTAGCTCCAAGAGAGAGAGAGAAACAGTGTGTCGTGTGTAGGGGTGAGCAGAGGAGATCGGGGCGGCGGAGGAGCTCGAGGCGGTGGGCGGCACGCAAAAGAAGCTCGCGCCGGCGGTGAACTGAGAAACGCGGTATATAGTTATTAAGGCATCGCTTTAGCGTCGCTTTAGCAACGCTAAAGCGGTAAGGCGCTCTGACATCGTAAGGCGTCCCTGTTGCCTTGCTTTCTAGGGTAAGGCGGCGACGACCAGGGAAGCCGGCGGCGGCAGGGAAAGCTGACGCCGCGGGAGCAGGGGGATCCGTCGCCTTACCGCCTTAAGAACGTCAATGACCCGCGATTGTGTGGACGGTGGAAATGGATGTGGAATTGTCATCTAAGACCAACTTTTCTCTTAGTCTTTCTCTAGTTCTTTCCTCTCTCTTAAATGACCTCAAAATGAAAATGAGCAACGTAACCTATAGCAATGTATTACCCGTTTCGGATCGGCACGTCTCACATGCCATTGGCATGTGAGACGTGCAGGTTCGGAATTGTCCCTTTTTGGACAGCCTCGGAGTGACCGAGGGGGCGTGGCTTGTGACGAGACGCGGGTCCGGATTTGGACGAGATTTCGGTGGCGTAACCCTGTTGTTCTCTGCTGCACTATTTTTGGGCGTGCAGTGGAGAACAACGGGGTTATGCTGCCAAAATTTCGTTTGAATCCGGATCACGTGTCTCGTCATGAGCACGCTCCGCTCGGTCACTTTTGGGTGGGTTTAGGATCTATCTGCCTAGGTTGTACGGCCGTGACACATAACATAACAATACATTAACGACAATTTCTTTTGCGTTAAACTGCAGAGTCAAACATGGGCGAAGACCGTAGTTGGATGTACACTGGTTGGAAGAGCAGAACTGGTGGTCACTCAGATGAGTGGTACGCCAAGACAGAAGCTTTTGTGGAACGATCTTTTTCGTTGTCAAATAGCGATAAGGCGCGGTGCCCATGTACGAAATGCCGAAACGGAACGTTTTTGGACAAAGTGGAACTTACGTTGCACTTGTGTCGAAACGGTTACGTGTCACATTATGAGTTGTGGAACTTCCACGGCGAGACAGCTTCTCAAGCTGTACAAGAAGTGGAAGCGGACAATGATGATGCTCAAGAGGTTGATATGATGGATGAGATGCTGGAAGCTATACGACCAGAGCTTACAGAAGATACTAAAACAGCAGAGGTTAAATAGTTCTTCAAACGTCTCAAAGATTCAGAAGAGGCTCTGCATGAACACACTAAAATGTCAATCCTCAATTTTGTGACTAGACTTATGGCAATTAAGTCTAAGTTCTTCTTTTCTAACAATTGTTACAACATGCTCATCGATTTGTTCAAAGATGCCCTTCCACAACCCAACAAAGTGCCTAAGGATATGTACAACTCGAAGAAAATTCTTTCTGGTCTGGAGATGAAGCACAAAAAGATTGATGTGTGTCCGGACAACTGCATGCTTTTCTGGAGAGAGCATGCCAATGAGAACAAATGTTTGAAATGTGGTCAACCGAGGTTTGTCGAAGTTGTTAATAACGATGGTAATACAGTGACGACGGAAGTCGCACGTACGCAGCTTCGTTACTTACCTGTGACACCGAGGTTGAAGCGGCTGTTCCTTTCAAAAAAACGGCCAGACACATGAGATGGCACAAAAAAGGTGAGCGTGAGAACAATGGAGTCATGACGCACCCGTCCGATGGTGAGGCATGGAAGGCTCTGGACCGGTTCGACCCAGAATTTGCTCGTGAAGCGAGAAATGTTCGCATCGGGTTGGCGACAGATGGGTTCACGCCGTTCAGCACAAACGCCGCACCATACTCCTGTTGGCCCGTCTTTGTCATTCCGTACAATCTTCCGCCGACCTTTTGCATGAAGAATGAGTTTATGTTTCATAGCCTCATTGTACCTGGGCCAGATCATCCTGGGTCACGTCTCAACGTGATGTTGAAACCGTTGATCGAAGAGTTGAAAATGTTGTGGACAGGAGTCGAAGCGTACGACTATTACAAGAAACAGAAATTCAACCTACGAGTTGCTTATTTGTGGTCCGTTCATGATTTTCCGGCATACGGCATGTTTTCTGGATGGAGCACTCATGGTCGGTTGACGTGTCCGATATGTGCCTCGGACACTGATTGCTTTCGACTTACCCATGGAGGCGAAATATCTTACTTCGATTGTCATAGACGTTGGCTACCTCCGAATCACTTGTTTAGACAACAGAGGAATGTCCTCAGAAAGAACACCGTTGTCACTAAAGGACCACCGAAACATCTTGACGGGTCAGAAATATCTGATATGTTGGACAAATTGGTGCCAGATGAAGGTCGTCCTGGATATTTCAAAGGTTACGGAGACAAACACAATTGGACTCACATATGTGGACTTTGGGAGTTACCGTATGTGAAGTCGTTGATTCTAAGGCACAACATTGATGTTATGCATCAAGAGCGTAACATGGCCGAATGTATCATAAGCACATGCATGGACATGACGGGCAAAACAAAAGACAATTTAAAGGCTCGAAAGGATCTTGCCGAGCTTTGTAACCGTCAAACTCTTGAGCTCTCCGAAAATGGTGGTAAACCACGCGCTCCTTTCTGTCTTCGACCTAAAGAGAAAAAAAAGAAGTTCTCGAATGGTTGCAAAGGTTGAAATTCCCAGATGGTTACGCAGCTAGTCTGAGACGAGCCGTGAATGTGAAAACGCGAAAGCTCATTGGGTTGAAGAGTCATGATTATCACATAATCATGGAAAGACTTCTGCCTGTTATGTTTTGAGGCTATTTTGACGATGCAGTGTGGAAGGTGTTAGCCGAGCTTAGCCACTTCTATAGGCAACTCTGTGCTAAAGAAATCACACTAGAGATGATGACTAAATTGGAAAAGGAGGTTCCGGTACTTTGTGTAAGATGGAAAAAATTTTTCCTCCGGGATTTTTCAATCCAATGCAACATCTCTTAATTCATCTTCCATTTGAAGCGAAAGTGGGCGGTCCCGTGCAATATAGGTGGATGTATCATATTGAAAGATCACTTAGATATCTGAAACCAATGGTTGGTAACAGGGCAAGGGTTGAAGGTTGCATCGCCGAAGCTTTTACTCTTAAGGAAGTGGGATACTTCTCAAGTGTTTACTATGCAGAGGAAAACAATGTTAATACATCGGTAATGCGATACAATATAGATGAGCAACCTCCTTATAGCGATCTCTCCATTTTTGCAACAAGAGGCACTACTGTTGGTAGTTACACTTCGTATGATGTTAGCGAAAAAGAAAGGCGTGCTGCATTCTTCTACATGTACGCTAATATGGAAGAAATGAATGAATATTTCAAGTAAGTGTTTCTCCTACACTTATGTTTTTCACCATATTTTCCGACACATGTATTCTAATAGGTTCTCTTTGTCGTATAGTATGTTCGACAAGCAAAATTGGAGACATAGACATCAACCCACGAGCAAGCAAATAGAACATATTCGACGGGAAGGAATAAACGGGGGATCTAATTTTCTCTCCTGGTTTCGAGATCATGTAACGTTTTCTCGATAACTGATCAATGTTAACAATGTTTTCTTATAACTTAAGAATGCTTACGTTTTCTAATAACTCCATATCTTGGACAGTGCCAAAAAGATGCCAACGTCCATGAGATTTGCGACAACTATCCCGTGGAGTGGTTAATGTTAGAAGCTATGGTCGATATGACGTCAACGGCTTTCGATTCCGTACAACTCAATTTGAATCTCTTCGTCCTCTCGCGGCAACATGTAATACCGGAGTTGTGATGAGGGCAATCGATTCGCAAGATCATGAAACGCAGTACTACGGGATTATTAAAAAAATCCTTGAATTCACCTTTGTCGCAAACAAGCCAATTCGAGCGGTATTCTTTGACTGCGAATGGTTTGATTCCATTCGTGGAATTCGAGTAAACGAATTTGGCAGGTCGAAGTAAAACACAAGGAACGGTTGAAAGGATTCGATTCATTAGTTCTTGCACACCAAGTAGAGCAAGTGTAATATCTACCTTATCCATGCAATAAATTCAAAGCTTGGTGGGTGGTACATAAGGTGAATCCTCGTGAGGGGTTATACGCTCCAGGAGATGATGATTATCACGACGAAGCTGAGGTTGATTTTGTCTACCAAGAGGAAGAGTTGCCAGACTCCTTCTCAGTCGAGCCCGGTGTAGGACTCGATTACTTAGTTGGAGACGCTCAAGATATCGAGGCTGGCACGGAAGCAGAAACTGAATCAGAATCAGAAACTGAAGATATCGATGACATAGTCGAACCTGCTGATTTGCGCAAACGAAAACGATATGCGCAAGAAGAAGATCGATGGGCTGGTTTAAGGAGTAGGGTGCATGATCGTGATGTTGATGAATTTTGAAGTAATGTTTTATTCACTAATGTAACATTAATTTTGTATATTATCTTTGCATATTAATCATTTATTCCTTGCAATAGGATGTCATCAAAGGGGAAGGGAAAGGGGAAGCCAGTGAGAGGGTTTGAGCCGCCAGCAGACCCTTGCTCAGGGAGCTCGTTCCTTTCTAGCCGACGTGAGCTCTTTCTGGCACACGCTCCACCCTCAGCTGTCGTGTGCTTTCAGCGGACAGAGGTAAACTTTAGTTACAATAAAGTTATTTTGGAAATTGCAATTGTTATTAATTATTAATAAAGTCATTCCTTTTGTGCAGTCTGACTCAGAGACTTCTGAGTCAGAGTCAGAGTCAGAGGCTAGGGGGCCGCTACAGGAGCCCGACTCAGAGGCTAGGGGGCCCTCTAGCGCTAGCCTCCCTTCGGAGCCGGCTAGCGCTAGCCTCCCTGGGCAGCCCTCTACCACTAGCCTTCCTGGAGGCTCGGGGGGTCCGCAGAGCCTTCAGGGTCACAGGACGTGGCAGCGTCGCAGCAGAGGCGACGGATGAGGAGGACCCACTTTGCGGCTCCTCCTCCGGTTACTACTCAGCGGACCACGATCCGTCCCGTTGGAGACAGGTATAAATATTGTATATAGTATATTAAATATTAGATGTTGTTTTCTTTTACTAATTATTTAATATATTTTGTAGATGTTGGTACGACTTCTCGTTCACGGGGGCCGAGAAGCACCACAGGCAGGTTAACAGTGTCCTCGGTGCTATCGTCAAGTTGCACTACCCCGGTGTAATTGACGGTTTTCCTGCCCTGTCGTGGGATGAATACGCTCGGGTCTCTCACCCGGTGCACGGCACGGTTCAGAGAGCCGTGTGGCACGATTTTATGGTAAGTTTAACTGTTTCGTTTTTTCAACTCGTTTGAATTCTTAATTGCATATCACTTAAATATTTGTTTGCTTAAAGCTGAGGTACCAAGTAGAGGAACCGGGCATGGAGGACCACGCGAGACGCGTGTTCCATTACAACGCTCGGAAGCTCACGACGACGGCGTTGTCGTACGCCCGAATTCAGGCCGTCAACGCGTACTACAAGCAGCACCCCCGGGAGCAGGAGCAAGAGCAGCAAAGGGGTGTCTTTAGGAAGGACTCAGACTCCTACTTGACAGAGGAGCAGTACGCGGAGGTAAGTTTTTAATATTGTTAAATATTTACAATATCTACGTATGTTAACCGCGTTGATGAAAATGAAATATGTGCAGGTTAGTATTTCCTCGTTACAGGGTAACATCGAGGCGTACTTAGCTCTCTGTTGGTACTGGGCTAGCGACGCTTTTTGATGAGTAGGTTTAGGCCCGATCTTCCGAAAGGTATGTCGATTGGGGTGGAGAACTCGACGTTGATGATCCGCGGCACTCGAGCGGTTCGAGTACCCCTGCAATCACTACACCACGGCTCCATTGGTTATCAACCGTGCTGCACACGCTTGACCTCGCCAAGAAGGCTAATCCCTGCAAGTGCAATTGAGAACACGAGCAAGAACGTAGAAGACACGATCGGAAATCGCGAAATTGGGGTCTCACAAACCGTAGAACGGCGATTTTATTGATCTAAGCAAAACCCACCGAATATGACCGGCGGCTGCAGTATTTATAGGCTAGGGTTCGACCAAAACACAATTAGACGCGTCCCTAATGGACTCTTACAGGATACAAGGCCCAAAGGCCCGATTCGGTGGCGCAGCACCGGACAGAAATCTGGACTCGACTTGTTTCGACGATTCCCAATGACTCCCGAGGAATTTTGAGGTGGGACCAGAACCATTGGAAAGTTTATCTTCTCCTCTTTCCGTGCATATGTAGAACGTCGAAAACGGAGTCCGTATGCCTCCTGGGCGTCTGTTTTAAGGTGGACTGCTCCTGGACTCCGAGTTGAACTCGAGTCCGAGTTGTAAACTATTTCCATCTACTTGTGGACGTCGCAGGTGGTTGTCCACGCTCCCAAGGCCTCCTTCCTTCACTTGTTGATCTTCTCCATTATTCCTAATAACAATTAAATCATCACATAGCAATCTATTCTCAAACTCACATGCAAAAGAAGTTAAGAACGAATTCACCTGCTGATTTAATAACCGTGCCCGTGCTCTTGTGATTGGTCCTTGCAGTTCAATGCGCGTCTTTGCTGTTGTGATGTCCTCATCATCCTCCCCCTCTTGAATTGGAGTCGTCCTCGACTCAAGTTCATCTTCTTCTCCCAAGTACGGTCGCAAATCTGAAATGTTAAATGTAGGACTAACCCCAAAATCGGGAGGCAATTCAAGCTTATATGCATTATCATTAATCTTTTCAACGATCTTAAAAGGACCAGCAGCTCGTGGCATAAGTTTAGATTTTCTCAAGTCGGGAAATCGCTCTTTTCTCAAATGTAACCACACCAAATCGCCCGGTTCAAGTTTTACTTCTTTTCTACCTTTACTACCTGCAATCCTATACTTCTCATTCATCATTTCAATATTTTTCTTTGTAGTTTCATGCATCTTAAGAATGAATTCAGATCGTTGTGTAGCATCCAGATTTATAGTTTCAGAAGGAGGCAAAGGTAGTAAATCAATAGGAGCACGGGGATTGAAACCATACACTACCTGGAATGGACTTACCTTTGTCGTGGAGTGAACGGATCTGTTGTAAGCAAATTCTATATGTGGTAAACACTCCTCCCACAACTTCAAATTTGTTTTCAAGACAGCCCGTAACATAGTGGATAAAGTACGATTAACTACCTCGGTCTGTCCATCCGTTTGTGGGTGACATGTAGTTGAAAACAGCAACTTGGTTCCCAATTTATACCACAAAGTTCTCCAAAAATGACTTAAAAATTTTGCATCACGATCAGAAACAATGGTATTTGGCACACCATGTAAACGAACAATTTCCGTCATAAATAAATCAGCAATGTGTGAGGCATTATCATTCTTATGACAAGGTATAAAGTGTGCCATTTTGGAAAAACGATCAACAACTACAAAAATACTATCCCTCCCCCTCTTAGTCCTAGGCAATCACAAAACAAAGTCCATAGAAATATCCTCCCAAGGTACACTAGGAACAGGAAGAGGCATATAAAGACCATGTGGGTTAAGACGAGACTTAGCTTTGTTGCAAGTAGTGCATCGTGACACGTAGCGCTCGACATCACGCCTCATCTTTGGCCAAAAGAAGTGTGTGGACAGCACGTCTTCAGTTTTCTTCACTCCAAAATGTCCCATCAAACCTCCTCCATGTGCTTCCTGCAAAAGCAATAGACGAACGGAGCTAGCTGGAACGCATAGCTTGTTAGCACGATAGAGGAGACCCTCTCGCAGCACATATTTATTCCAAGTTCTTCCTTCTCTACAATTTTCAAAAGCAACTTTGAAGTCCAAATCAGTAGGATATAATGCTTTAATTGTTTCCAAACCAAAGATTTTATGATCAAGTTGGGACAGCATGGTATAACGCCTAGATAATGCATCGGCAATGATATTTTCCTTCCCTTTCTTATGCTTAATGATGTATGGAAACGACTCTATGAACTCAATCCATTTAGCATGTCGTTTATTCAGATTGGTTTGACACTTAAGATACTTCAATGATTCATGATCGGAATGTATGACAAACTCCTTAGACCAAAGATAATGTTGCCAAGTTTGTAATACACGGACTAAGGCATACAATTCCTTATCATAAGTGGAGTAATTCAGAGAAGGACCATGAAGTTTTTCACTAAAGAAAGCAACGGGTTTACCTCCTTGTATGAGAACGCCTCCAATACCAATGCCGCTTGCATCGCATTCTAGCTCAAAGGTCTTGTCAAAATCAGGAAGTTGTAGTAATGGTGCTTGTGTAAGCTTCGATTTGAGAGCATCAAAAGCTTGTTGCTGCTGTTCGCCCCATCGAAATGGAACTCCCTTCTTCGTTAGTTCATGTAGAGGTGCTGCAATGGTGCTGAAATCCCGCACAAAGCGCCGATAAAATCCTGCAAGACCAAGAAAACTACGAACCTGTGTGACGGTAGTTGGGGCTGGCCAGCTGGTGATTGCTTCAATTTTTGCCTCATCCATCTCAATTCCCTGCGAGGAAACGACATAGCCAAGAAACGAGACTCGATTGGTGCAAAAAACGCACTTTTCGAGGTTACCAAACAAACGTGCATCTCTCAAAACAGTAAAAACAGCACGTAAATGATCAAGATGTTCATCATATGACTTGCTGTAAATGAGGATATCATCAAAGTAAACCACCACAAATTGTCCAATGAAAGCACGTAAAACCTCGTTCATTAATCGCATAAAGGTGCTGGGTGCATTAGTTAAACCAAAAGGCATGACTAACCACTCATAAAGTCCAAACTCGGTTTTAAATGCAGTTTTCCATTCATCTCCTAGTGCCATTCTAATTTGGTGGTAACCACTACGCAAGTCAATTTTTGTGAAGATGATAGCACCACTCAATTCATCAAGCATGTCATCTAATCGAGGAATAGGATAACGATATCGAATGGTGATGTTATTAATCGCTCGACAATCAACACACATGCGCCAACTACCATCTTTCTTAGGAACCAAAAGAACAGGAACGGAACAAGGGCTAAGGCTTTCACGAATGTACCCGCGGTCCAAAAGATCTTGGACTTGTCGCTGAATTTCCTTAGTTTCTTGTGGATTTGCCCTGTAAGCTGCACGATTTGGCAAACTTGCTCCTGGAATCAAATCGATCTTGTGTTCAATGCCTCTCATCGGTGGTAAACCAGGGGGTATCTCGGAGGGAAACACATCCTCAAACTCCTGCAAAAGGTTAGCAACAGCAGGGGGCAATGCAATAGACAATTCATGAAGTGAAAACATGGCTTCTTTGCAAACTAAAGCATAGCACATCCCCTTAGCATCGAATAAATCAGCAAGTTCAGATTTAGTTGCGAGCAATGATGGTGATTTTAACTTAATAACTTGCTGTTTTTCAGATTCTAATTTAGTTGCGTTGCCCTCACGAATTTTACTCTTCTCAAAATACACAATTTCAGCAGGAGTCATGGGGAGCAAAGTGATTTTCTTTCCCTTATGCATGAGAGTATATTTATTGGTTCTACCATGATGAATAGCATCTGTATCAAATTCCCAAGGACGACCCAATAAAAGAGAACAAGCATCCATAGGAACAACATCAAAATCAGCAAAATCATGGTATGAACCAATTGAAAAATGGATTCTCGCTGTTTGTGTTACCCGAACCTTACCGCTGTTGTTGAACCATTGAATGTGGTACGGATGAGGGTGTGCTCTTGTTGTCAAACCGAGTTTCTTGACGACGTCTGTGTTTACCAAGTTATTGCAGCTACCTCCATCAATTATAGTGTGTACACGGCAGTCCTTGACGACGAGAAACATGTGGAAGAGGTTGTGTCGTTGTAGCTTGTCGTCGGTCTCCACTTTGGAGCTCAAGGCACGCTGCACAATGATGCTCCTATAGTTCTCCGTCGCCGCTGCACCAAGTACCTCTTCTTCGGTGTGTTCGTCATTTGGATCTGTAAAGTCAGTAGCAAGAGAATATTCATCTTCAACATCCGAAGTACTATCATACCCGCCATCGTCGCGTGCTATGTATGCTCGTTTGCTCGGGCAATCTCTCATCATATGACCAAGTCCCTGGCAGCGGTGACACTTAATGTCGGAAGTACGACCCGTAGAAGGAGTGGACGACGAAGGCTTGAATGATGTCGCCTTGCTGCCTTCCGGCACGCGAGAAGGTGGAGCAGCAGGTATAGTTCGTTGGCCGCCATTGGGTGGTGTAGTCGCTGCACGGGGGGCCGAAGATGGTGCTGTTTTGGATGGTGTAGTTGCTGCACGTGGCGTGAAGTTGCTCCTCGTGCGTTGTTGCTGTTGTTGTCGGCCCTGCAATTCTTTTTCTGCCAACATAGCAAGCTGAAACAATCTGTTAACAGTATCATATTCTTTGTAATCAACAATGTCCTGAATTTCACGCCTCAACCCCCCATAAAAACGAGCTATTTTATCATCCATGTCCTCCACTACCCCACAACGCAGCATACCCTTTTGTAACTCTTGATAATACTCCTCTACGGACATGTTACCTTGGTCTAAACGCTGCAATTTTTTTGCGAAGGTCCCGCTGAAAAGATGGAGGAACAAATCGAACACGCATAGCTTCCTTTAATCTATCCCATGTTGGAGGATCAGTTCTAGTTTTAACAAGTTCATTCCACCATATGATAGCAAAGTCCTTAAACTCACTAGTGGCTTGACGAACTCTATGTTGTTCAGGAACAAGATGGGAATTAAATTTTTGCTCTACTGTCATCTCCCAATCAAGATAAGCCTCAGCATCATAAGCACCAGAAAAAGAGGGTATAGTAAATTTCACTTTAGCAAAAGGATCATCAGGAGGGCGGTTATAATTGTTATGATTATTACCTCCCATACCTCGACGATAAAGTGGCAGTCTTGGCTGATTACTGTGATCTTCCAGTTCATCATAAGCATTGTCTTCTTGTCTTCCAGCGAGAGGCAACCGAGCCTCAAAAGTATTCATCCGAAGAGCAAGGTCATCCAGTTTGCGAGTCAAGTTCGCCAATGACTCCTCCGTTGATGCGTTGTATTTGGCGAACATATCACGTAACTCAACATGTTGAACACATTCGTCATTATTTTCTTCTTCTGCCATTGTTAGTAAGAAACAAAAGACAACAAAAAAATGTTATCCCTATCAACTACAGTGACAATGTGGAAGGTGGAAGAAAAGAATCTCTCTCGCTCAAGCGTCTTACCACGCTCTTACAAGTGTTCTTACCGACACAGCAGGTGGTGTGGACGGTGAGATGAAACAATGAAGCGTGGGGTGATTGCAAAGGTACCTGTTATGCTCAAGAGAAAGGTGGAGCTTGGATGGTATAATATGGTGGCTAATAAGCAGAAAATCGTTAACAGCTAAACAAAGTTGAATAAGTATTCAATGTAGGAAACTGTTGCTGGTCAACTGAGTGCCCTAGAGCCTAGCACAACACAAGGAAGTATCAAGGCAAAAGAAAGACAGAATGGTATAACCAAACAAACAGCACCAAGTGGTATAGGCCAATTGCTTTAATATGCGTGCTCTTCACTATTTTTTTTTTCTTTTTTGTAATATTTTTTTTGATATTTTTTCTTTACTCAGTAGCAAAAATATAGGAAGCACACAAATTTGCAGCTCAATTGGATGTAATATGCGGCCTATAGAAAATCAAGAAGGTTCTTTAAAATTCGTGCTGAAACTTCGGAGGCCGGATAGCCTATCTTCCGAGGGGAATTTGGGCAATCTAATTTCGCCGAACGCGGCTACGCGGCGGAAAATCAGATGCGAAATTTCGCGTAGATGAATTTGAAAAAAAAATTCGCCCGATTTCGAGTTCGTATGCGAAAGTTATGGCCGTTTTAAGGTAGGCTGTCCGAGTTACGTTTTTTTGGATGTTGATTCCAACTCGGTTTGAGAACAGAACTCGCAAACGGATACGAAAACGATCGGGAATTTGCACAGCAACTAATGGGGTGGTGTGTGATGATTCAAGGATGAATGGCACAAATATTTGTCACCTAATCTAGGGCTGGCGATGCGGGAGTTCACGCAAGGCGGCTAGCTAGGGCAAACCGATGAACGTGGCGGATCGGTTTGTTATTTAGGGATTGTGGAATAGGTGTCGAATAGCAAGAAAACAAGGACGAAACACGATAACTAGGACCAAAAAACACAAAGCTAAACCAGCAACAAGACTCAACCACACGAATGCAAACTCAACAATGCAAACTGAAAAACGAAACTGCAGGCACTATAGTCTGGGAAGCGGTAAAAACGATCTAATTTTTTTTGTGGCTTTTTTGTGGACTCTAGGTACGAAACAAAATCGATCTAATGGAAGGAAGGAAAACAAAGATACCTCACGGGCAACCTGGAAATCTGATACCAATTGATGAGTAGGTTTAGGCCCGATCTTCCGAAAGGTATGTCGATTGGGGTGGAGAACTCGACGTTGATGATCCGCGGCACTCGAGCGGTTCGAGTACCCCTGCAATCACTACACCACGGCTCCGTTGGTTATCAACCGTGCTGCACACGCTTGACCTCGCCAAGAAGGCTAATCCCTGCAAGTGCAATCGAGAACACGAGCAAGAACGTAGAAGACACGATCGGAAATCGCGAAATTGGGGTCTCACAAACCGTAGAACGGCGATTTTATTGATCTAAGCAAAACCCACCGAATATGACCGGAGGCTGCAGTATTTATAGGCTAGGGTTCGACCAAAACACAATTAGACGCGTCCCTAATGGACTCTTACAGGATACAAGGCCCAAAGGCCCGATTCGGTGGCGCAGCACCGGACAGAAATCTGGACTCGACTTGTTTCGACGATTCCCAATGACTCCGGAGGAATTTTGGGGTGGGACCAGAACCATTGGAAAGTTTATCTTCTCCTCTTTCCGTGCATATGTAGAACGTCAAAAACGGAGTCCGTATGCCTCCTGGGCGTCTGTTTTAAGGTGGACTGCTCCTGGACTCCGAGTTGAACTCGAGTCCGAGTTGTAAACTATTTCCATCTACTTGTGGACGTCGCAGGTGGTTGTCCACGCTCCACAGGCCTCCTTCCTTCACTTGTTGATCTTCTCCATTATTTCTAATAACAATTAAATCATCACATAGCAATCTATTCTCAAACTCACATGCAAAAGAAGTTAAGAACGAATTCACCTGCTGATTTAATAACCGTGCCCGTGCTCTTGTGATCGGTCCTTGCAGTTCAATGCGCGTCTCTGCTGTTGTGATGTCCTCATCACTTTTATCAACAAGTCCACGAAGGCTAGACAGTGCCGCATGGGGTCCGAGGGCAAGCACAACTATGGCGGCGACGGCTACTTGCGTTTGGCTAAACGCATGGTAAGTACCTTTTTATTTTATTTATGTGTTCCTAATATATTATTTATCTCACTAACACGGATGTACAGGAGCGAGAGATGGGTCATGAGCCGACCCCGACCCAGGTTTGGAAGAGGGGTCACAAGGGAAGTGACCCTTCTCAGCCAGGGCAGTGTAGTCAGGTCGCAGCCGACCGACTGGTAAGTTTTCGAAATTCATCAATTTCATTGTAACTAATACTATTATTGACATGCTTACAAGATTTATTTGTTTTGTAGACAAAGTACGCGCAGGAGGTCGCGAAGATACACGGTGCGGATTATGATTGGGAAAATGCGCCGATCGACCCCCAAGCCGCGTACGCAACCGGAGGCGGGAAGGCCCACGAACGGTGAGTTCTTCGTGTGTTTCATTTCTTTTTCAATTAATCTTCTACTTAGTGTTTTCATTCTTTTGCAGGTTTGCCATTTTCGATGGAGTTGTCGACTCGAGGTCGACACGACCTTTGAGAGACGCTTCATCGTCGCAGGCTTTGACTGTTGGGACCAGTGGTCGTCTCTCGCAGACCCAGCTGGAGCTCCAGGCCATGAGGGAGTCGCTGACGCAAACTCAGGCAGAGCTGGAGAGGACGACCTTAATGATGGCCCAGATGCAAGCAACGATGGCGGTAAGTAATTTAAAGTACCGTAGTTAAATTTCACAGCACTTAATAACATATATCTGCTAATATCTTGCAATGGCAGGCTCTTGCTCGACAAAGCGGTCAGGACATCGAGATTCCTACGCTTCCGCCGCAGCAGACACCAGAGTAGGTAATATTGTCTATACCTAGGAGTTTCATTCCCTTTTCATTATGTTAAAGAAGTTACTTGCATCACATTTAATTTAGCAAATGTGTTACTCACACTATTGACTAGTTGTTTTATGGACTTCTAATTTATCCTAATTATGATTCTTTTGCAGGGTTTCGGAATGCGTCGAGATCCCGGAGGCAGTGGAGGGGCTAGCGTGTAGACACCGGAGCAGGTGACAAACTCTCTTTAATATTGTTGTATCCATTTTAGTATTTTACATAGAGAGATAAGGAGGTACAACATAGAGGTAGATCTTGATGACTTGTCAGATATTGATTCCTATAGTGGTGAGGAAGTTAAGTGTATCTAATCAAGCTTTAGTAGTTTTTGACCATGGTAGAAATGATTAGTATATAGTGAATAAGTTGTCAGTGCTTCCATTTAACAAAAGGGCTAGTGATTATCACTGATGTTTCCTTCTTATGTCGAAACTGATGTTCACTTAGTTAACAAAGAGCTAGTGCTTCCATTTAACTAGTGATATAGTACATTACTTCATTTGAAACTACATCATGCTTCCTTCTTTTTGTCACTGATGTTCTTAGCCTCTTATGTTATCACTGAGTTGACATTGATGCTTACTAGTGATTATGTTTCTTTTGCAGGGATCTGGAACGCGCTGAGAAGATTCCGGAGGTAATGGAGGGGCTAGCGTGTAGCCCGGTGGTTGTTGATGTTGATTGTTGCAAATTGTGTTGTTGTTGATGTTTTGAACTATATATTGAAACTGTTATGCTGTGTATGATATTATTTGTTTGTTCTGTGTTCTCGCCATCGAGCGAGGTAGTCAGTTTCTGTTTTTAAAAAAAATTGAAAACTTAACTTACGTCGGCTATGGGCAGGCCGACGTAAGTTAGCTCAGGTTAACTTACGTCGGTCAGGCCATACCGACGTAAGTTAAACCACTAAACTTACGTCGGTTTGCCCTGGCTGACGTAAGTTACAGCACTGTACTTACGTCGGCCTGTCCAAGCCGACGTAAGTCCTCAGGCCCAGCCCAAGGCCCATCTCGACACTTAACTTACGTCGGCTTCCGTAGACCGACGTAATTAAGATAACTTACGTCGGTGGCCGACGTAAGTCACCTTAATTACGTCCAAATGTCTACGTCGGCTGAAAGCCGACGTAATTAAGGAAAAACCGACGTAATTAAGTTACTTACGTCGGTTTAAGCCTTACTTACGTCGGCTTCGGCCGACGTAAGTGACCGTTATTCCTGTAGTGTATCAAATAAAACGAAAAATTAAGAAAATGAGAGAGTAGCATTTTTAATAAAATTGACGAGGTAGTATTACTGCAGTAGTGTTTTCTTTACCCTCACGAGTTACGACAAACAATGTTATGATCCCCATGGCCCATAAATATATTGACATTGATTCAGGTAGCAAAAAGCACATTATAGTTCAGTGTGGGATATGTAGCTTACTCAGAGTGCACCCTTTTCAGCGCACAGGTAACCACCCATAGAACGACTAGTTAGCGCGCGATAGGCTTTTCTTTTCTCTCTGACACATTGCTTCCAGCGAATTCGGCACTGCTGAAAAAGCTCATCATAATTCTCAAGGCACTACTCTTTTAGCATATATTACAGTGATAAGTGCGTCGATCGAAAGCAGACGATACTGCAAATCTCCCAAAAGTTCCTTTCCCTCCAAAAGATTGGTGCAACCGATTCTCTAACCGTCGGTCGTCCTAAAACTCTAGAAGTAATCATCAGTGGATCTTCCTGTACTTTTCTGAGACCATGCCTAACATTAAACAGCAGTAGCAGGTACTCAAATTTTACAGTCCTACTGGATTCCCGCCGAGATTACTGGCGTTAAACCCTAGGTTAGCATGGCTTACTTTAATCAATTGTGGCTTTGATGAATATACGACTTCACTCGGTACCGCGATCACGTGGGTCATGCTGAAGAAAATTGACGAGGACTAGTCTAATCTGCGGCTAAGGTAGCGATGATCGAGATTGGATCTGTAACTCAGGTGGAACACTTCGCGACACCTTGCCCCACTTCAGGAGCCATGATTCTCGCAGAATACACATGGATGGATGTTACTGCCTCTAGTCGCAATATAAACACCCTTTCGGATACTGAAATTGTCTAAAACTTCTGTTCTTTAAGCCAATATACATTATTTAGGAAAGTTAAATCACACCTAAGTGTTATAAAGGGCTCCAACGCCTGAATTTTGATGGCTCAGATTTATTTCAAGATTTATGTGTTAGTTATAAAAAGTATAAGAAAAGAAAATCCGTGTGTTATAAGCCCTTTCAACAACTGAGTGTTTACACTTAACTATTTATTAGTATAAAATGGACCTAATTCAGCACAGATTTTAAGATTAAATGGCTAAAATGAAGCGTGACAAGCGTGACACCCTTAGATTGTATAGACAATCCTTTTTCTGTTAAAATTAGGAAAGTGCCTTGTAGGACAGATGGAGCACGTAGTCCGATCACTTTCATACGACTGAAGATAAGAAAGGTTTTTGAGCTTTCCAAAAAAAAAAGACTGGAAAGGTTTTGGCTGCTGCCACTACTAACATGTATGCGCAAATACTCTCTCCATCTCAAATTACTTGTTACTCTCTAGTTCAAAAAGTATTTTGAGATGGAGGAGGTAACAACCGGAGAAAAAGGTATTTTCTTGTACGTTTTAGTTCGCCTCCCCCATCGAGCAATGGCAAAACCCAGCTTGACAGACATTTGCAATTAATTCGTGACATTTGTATTTATCAATGCTTAGAGGATTGGCAAATACTTACATTCGAGACAAGCAGATTGATCAAGACCAACCTCAAATACGGCAGTTTTATACTGGTTTAAACCTTAAGAAGGATAAAAACCCTACTTACAGTTGTAATAGTGTATCATGGTTTGCAATATGCACCGGATGCCTATGGAGGGTATGATTACATATTTATAGACGGTGTGATCGTTACGTAGGATTTGCTACGAATTTTATTTGACCTAATTAATCTATAGTGGTAAAATTCGAAGTCTATCTACCATTTTTTGGATTGTACGTTAAATCAGAAGAAGTTTTTAAGGAATACGGACATCCTAAAAATAAGTGATGTCAAACAATATTCATCATGGCCTTTCGTTCCATTTTTCACATAGAAATATTTCCTGTAGATAAACCCCAGATACGCATATCTTGGTAGCCATCCAGCCTCGACGGTTTATCTCTTCTTGTCGAGCCAGAGAAGCAATCGATGGAAGTGACGCCGAGGCAACTTGACCTGAGCTGCATGTGCGGGCGAAAAGCCGGACGCCGACGGCGCCGTCGCGTCTGCATGTGAGGCGCGGGCCACCGCACGCGAGCGCAACCGCTGCTCCGCCCGGGCTCTTAATACCCGTAACCGTCACGCAAAGACGCCGCTCTCGCACCAGATTTTCGGGACCCATTGCGACCGACGCTCACGGGCCCTCGCGCTTTGGTCTCGCTCGTGGTAGTGGTATGGCGACCTCCCTCAGCTCGTCCGGCCGGGCAAGCCGTTGCGACGTGGACGTCACGGGCGTCTGCGCGCGACGGGCAGCATCTATCGTTCAAGAGCTGACTAGCACGGTGCATGTTACCCGGAGAGCCGGCCGGCGAGCCGTGCACGGCGCTTGTGATTTTGACGTTCTTCAGTCGCCGCACGAGCAGTGTTTGCGCATGATATATATGCAGCGTACGTCCATGTGCGATGGGCGTGGGCACGTCTGACTTATTTCGCCGTCGCGGTGTCGTGCTGGGCGATTTAATGAGTGATCAAGCTGCGCACGCACGTCTCGTTGCTACTGGCAGCAAATTCGGGGGCCTGTTTTCAGGTGATTGGTTCGTGTTACGGATCCTTCACCGGTCTTGGTCTTGGGTAGGCGAAATGTTTGAACGACTGAAGAAAGCACGCAGATTAACTAGTCGAGAGCTGCCAATCCAGGATGGGAAACAACAAGAACTAGCGCGCGTAACCCAAACGGGATGCCAACACAAAAGCGCGCGTAACGTAATGCCCGACGAAGACAAGCATCGTTGGAGTGCATTCTGCACTACTAAAAAAACATTTTCACAAGCGTCTCGATTTTTCAAACACATGAGGTCCGTAAAAAAATACGACTGTGATGACGAATGATACAATAACCGCATGTGATGATAGAACATCACAGACAGATTTTAAGAAACAACCGTCTTGATAAATACAATATTTTCTCAGACGGTTATTAATTAAAAACCGCATGTGATGTAGCAAACATCACAGGCAGTTCTTAGTTAACCAACGACTGGGTAAATACATGATTTTCACGAGAGGTCATTGTTTAAGAATCGTATGTTCTGGTTCAATCATCACAAGCAGTTTTTATTGAAGAACCGTCTAGGAAAAGTCATTGTTTTCACAATCTACTTGTTAATTAAGAACCGTCTGTGATGCTGATAACCTCCTGTCAAGCTAATCTTTGCACAACAGGCTCTTGTAGATGCGAGTAACACCTGTGACTCATCATTTGGATTGTTGAAAGCATCAATTTGAAGCTTGACGATCCTTGGAAGGTTTTCCCATCTATTTGAAGAATTTCTTTTCCTCCTGTCTATTTGAAAACATAGGAAGATGCTCCTTTCTCAGTTTTAATGCTTAAATATGTTGACTAAAAATTAGTACATACTTTCTTAGAGCTTCACACAAGCAAGAAAGCGAACAACTTCAGTGACATTTGTTTTTACAATTTCTTTATAGTGATTTAACCTAAATCTTTCAAGCATAGATTTATCAAATAAGTGAAGCTTCCTTATCACACATGTTAATGGCAGTTATAAGTGAAGGATGTGCCGAAGCTAATGAAATCTGAATCAAACAAAAGATAAAGAGATCAAGCATATGAGTGATAATGTCAAGGTTAGACAGCGTGAAGCTATGATAGCAACTTTCAATAACATGAAAAGTAATGTTAAAGTTATGCTTGCATCAATCAAGGTATGTTGTGAGGATATAACACTTATTGGGGCAAGCATAACCGTGATGCTCCAACAAGTCACTACAGGAATCCCGACGATTTGCGACGGCCGGGGCCGTCGCAAATAAGCCAAATGCCGTCGCAAATAAGCTATTTGCGACGGTTTACCTGATTTGCGACGACTTCTGGCCGTCGCAAGTTTGGCGTCGCAAATAAGCTTATTTGCGACGGCCACCGTCGCAAATAAACTTATTTGCGACGGCTGGGAGTGGCCGTCGCAAGTTATTGCTGCGGGCTGGCGGGCCCCGCAGATTCATTTGCGACGGCCAAGCCGTCGCAATTAATGCTTATTTGCGACGGCCTGGCCGTCGCAAATAAGTTCAGTGGGCAGGGCCCACGTGTCCTCCTCCGGGACCCACGACGCTATTTGCGACGGCCTGGCCGTCGCAAATAACAGTGGTTTAATTGCGACGGCTTGTACTCTTATTTGCGACAGTACTGTATAAAAAGCCGTCGCAAATAAGGTTTTTTATTTTTTTAAAAAAAACAGAAAATACTAACCGGCTCGATGGCCAGAATCACAACAAACACAATATACACAATATATAAACAGCATACACAAACATTATCACAACCACAAACTAAAATTCCGATACATCTCACTTCGTCATCAACAAAGTAAATAAAAGGGCTCACTCGCCCATCTGACCTCCGGAGCCACCTCCGAAGTCGAAGTCGTCGTCGTCGCGCCTCATTCCAGGCGGCGGTAGCGAAGGCGACGGCGTTTGTGCAGCCGTCGCGGATCCCTGCAATTAATAAAACTTAGAGTTAGAATATAAATGCATCAACATCTCTCTCCCTCCCTCTCCCTCTATCTTCATCTTGATCACCCTCTCTTCCTCTCTCTTTTCATTTCTCTCTTTGTCTCTCACTCTATCTTTCTTGCTCACTCTATCTCTCTATTGCTATCCTTTTCCCTCTATCTTCCTCCCTCTATCTCCATCTACATCTCCCTCCCTCTATCTTCCCCTCTCTCTATCTCCATCTACATCTTACTCTCTCTTCATTCCCATCCTACTCTATGTATCTTTCACTCTTTCTTCTGTCTCCCTTTCTTCTATCTCTTTCTTTCTTCTATCTCAATCATTTTCTTCTATCTAACTATCTCTCTCTTTCATCTATCTCAATATTATTACGCTGGAGAAGAAAGATTACATAGAAACTTACCTGACCCGCTGAAGAAAGATCGCCTGGGAGGACCGGTGGTAGTACCGGTAGCTGGATTCCCAGACCCTGCGCCCGAGCGATGGCCTGTCATTGCAAACATTAAATGCTACATATTAGTAAGTCATTTACGTTGAATTAATGAGAATTTTAATTTTTAGATTGTTACCTCCATTGCTTCCCGTATCTGCGCCAACGCTGCTGCCTGGGTTTGGATCGTGGCCTCCATCGCCCTCCTTTCCTCCTCATGTCGCCTTTCGTTTTCTTCTACAGTTTCTCGGAGGGACTGCATCTCAATGTCCCTCTGCGACACGTGGCGACCTCCCATGCCCGAAGCCTGCGTGGAGCTGCCTCTCGCAGGTCTACCCGCCCTCGAGTCGACAACTCCGTCGAATATGGCGAGTCTATAAAAAAGAGAGTCAGTAATATGAAATTAAAATATCTTGAATACTTTGAATTGAAAACGATAAAATGATTTGCAAACTCACCTTCCGTGTGCTTTTCCACCACCGGTTGCATACGAGGCTTGAGGATCGATCGGTTGACATTCCCAATCGAAATCCTCGCCGTGTATCTTCCTAGCCTCCTCCCCGTACTTAGCCTGCAAAACAATAAAATCGTGTAAGTTCAACAATCTATATAGTTATATTTAATATGAATGATTTCTAAACTTACCAAACGCTCGGCTGCAGCCTGACTGCACCCCGTCGGCTGAGAAGGGTCCCTGTGACCTCTCTTCCAAACCTCAGCAGGGGTGGGCGGCACCCCCGTCTCGCGCTCCTGTCAATACGTGTTAGTACGAACAATATATTATTAATATATAAACATAAGTTACACACACTTACCATGCGTTTAGCTAAACGCAAGTGGTTATCTTGCCCGTGCCTGCTCTTCCCCTCCACCCCTCTGCAGTCTCAAGCCTTCTCAGACTTAGCTTTAAACTCGTCGCTAGCCCAGTAGCGACAAAGGGCCCGAAATGCATCGGTCCGACCCTGCAACCAGCTCACGTGGCCCTGCACATAGTTCGAAGTTGTTAAAAGTACCATCAAGGACATTATCAGAAAAAAATACTTACTACACTCCACGTACCTGCGCGTACTCCTCCTCCGTCAGGTGCCTCTCGCTCTCTTGTCGGAAGTGTAACACGTGCTGCTGGTTCGCCTTCAAGTGCTCATTAATAATTTGAACACGGGCGTTCGACAAAGCTTGTCGAAGCGCCTTGGCAGCGTTGAAGTGAAACACTCGCCTCGCATCCTCAAACATGCGACGGTCGTTCGGGTACCTGCACGGCCACCAGCCCTCGCTCCCGGAGCCTCTCCTCCGCTGCCGTCCACGCCTTCCGGAGGATCCTCTGCCACTACCAAGACCACCGCCACCGGCTTCGGTCTCGCCGCTGTCATGCTCGCCGCAGGCGATATGGCGTAGAATATCTCCTCTCTCTTTTGATATTTCTTCTGATACATTATCGTTTTAACCCGCTTATGTATATATATATATATATATATATACATATTTATATTTATATATTTATATATATAAAGAATATTAAACATGCTAAAAGAAACATAACAATTAATCAAAATTTGAACATTTAATAACTTAATTCAATAATGATAAGCAGCAATGAACATAAACATTAAGAATACTAAAGCAAAACATAAGCATGCTTAACATCTACATAATTAACAACATTATCAACAAATTTGCATAACCAACATCATTAACAACTAAGCATAATTAACATCAAGATCGAGCAACAATTTCTACTCATTCGATCAACAATCATTTGAAGATTGAACAATCCATATCAAATATCAAGAAATCCACAACAAATTTGCATAATCAACATCATTACTTGACGATCGGCGACGACGAGGAGGCCGGGGTGCGTGGACGGCAGGGAGGCCGGGGCGCGCGGGCGGCGAGGTCGCCGGGGCGCGCGGACAGCGACGACGGGGAGGTTAATGCTCCACTCTGCAATTAAAATAGAAATTATTTTCGAGCCGTCCCAATCTATCCACCGTGAATGTTCCATGATGTCTCTCATCTTTTCCTAATCTGCTCCTCCTATAACTTAGGTCACATATATATCTCATATGTTTATCATAGCAAATAAGATCACATTCTTGATTCAAAATAGCAAAGCACTTACTCCCAAGTGTAATTAAACTAATCTTGCTGGACAGAACCGGTGGCGGGGGGAGAAGCGAGGAAATACCTGTGTTTCACAGCGGGGCCGGGGGCGCAGGGGCGGCGGAGCCGGGGGCGAGCCGGTGGCGGGGCTGGCGCAGGGGTGGCGGGGCCGGGGGCGGGCCAGCGGTGGGGGCGAGCGGCGGCTGGGGCGTGGAGGCGCGCCTAGAGCCGGGGGCGGGCCGCCGATGAGGGCGCAGGGGCGGCGGGCCGGCGGCGGAGCCGGGGGCGCGGCAGGGCGACGGCGGCGCGGCAGGCGGCGGGGGCGCGACAGGCGGCGGGCCGGCGGCGGAGCCGGGGGCGCGGCAGGGCGACGGCGGCGCGGCAGGCAGCGGGGGCACGATAGGCGGCGGCGGTGGAGTGAAGTGAATGAAGAGTCAGGGCCGGAGGGTCCCGATATTAGCCCTAATTTGCGACGGCCGACTTAATTGCGACAGCCTTAACTTACGGCCGTCGCAATTAAATCCTATTTGCGACGGCCGTCGAACAGGCCGTCCCCAATAAGTGTTTATTTGCGACGGCTCTGTTATTTGCGACAGTCCTAGGGTTGGCCGTTGCAAATAAACTCTTATTTGCGACGGCCAGTCTGACGGCCGTCGCAAATAAAGTCTTATTCGCGACGGCCATGTTATTTGCGAAGGCCAAAGGCGGGCCGTCGCAATTTAAGCTATTTGCGACGGCTGGCCGTCGCAAATGATCGTGTTTCCTGTAGTGAGTGTTATACCCTCACAACATGCCTTGATTGATACAAGCATAACCTTGACATCACTTCTCATGTTGTTGAAGGCTGTCATCATAGCTTCATGTTGTCTAACTGGACATTGTCACTCATATGCAACATATCTTTGTCTTCAGTCCCGTTGAGATTTCATTAGCTTCGACACACCCTTCACTTGTAACTGCCATTAACATGTATGATGAGGAAGCTTCATTTATTGATAAATCTATGCTTGAAATATTAAGATCGAATTCCTATAAAGAAAGTGTAAAAACAAGATTTTCGATTGAAGTTGTTCGCTTCGTCGCTTGTGTGAAGCACTAAGAGAGATGATACTGATTTGTAGTCAATATATTCAGCCATTAGAACTGATAAAGTAGCATCTTCGTAAGTTTTTAAAATGGAGAGAAGAGAAAGAAATCTTTTAGGACTTGTTTGGGTGTACTCAATCTAATTGGATTGAAGTGAAGATGAACTAATTTTCTCCTCAATCCATCTCAAACCACATATATTGAAGTGGATCCACTCCTATCCAAAGAAGCCCTCGAATGGAAGGGAAGTATCGTCAAACTTCAATTGAAGCTTTCAACAATCTAAATGATGAGTCTCGGGTGTTACTTGCTTCTACAAGAGCCTGCTGTGAAGGGATTAACTTGACAGGAGCTTCAAGAGTTGTGCTTCTAGATGTTGTTTGGAACCAAGCTGTTGGAAGGCAAGCCTGATCATCATAGGTCAGAAGAAATTTATATACACATACAATTTGATAAATTATGAAACATGTGAAGGTGATAAATATAATAGTCAACAAGCCGAAAAGGATCACTTGTCCAAATTAGTATTCTCTATAGAAGCTGAATTTAATAATATTCGAAACATGCTATCTAAATCTGAAATAGAACATTATTCTAAGTTGATTTCAGAGGATACAAATATATACAATATATATAACACATTTTTTTCTAGCATTGACATCCTCTCGCATATAGGGTTTCAAATCCTTTTTAATGCTTCTCTGTACGCGCTTGATGTTTTCTGGTTCGGTGAAAAGGTACATCTCTTCATACTGATTATATTCCTCTTCATTATCTCCCACATTCTCAACCCCAACAATATTTTGCTTTCCAGAAACACTACGTGCATCTTCTCAGTTTCTGGATCTTGTATATAAAAAACTTGTGCAACACTATCGGCAAGAACCCACAGGTCATCTTTATAACCCAGTTTATTCAAGTCTACTAGTGTCAATCCGTAATTGTCCACTTTCACACCATCAGGATGTTTGACCTATTGGCACTTAAATACGGGCATTACCATTCTTTTGCCGTAATCGAGTTCCCATATTTCCTCTATGAACCCGAAATATGTGGTCTTCTGCCCTTGTGAATCATAAGCCTCAATACGAACACCACTATTTTGTGCAACACTCTTACCGTCTTTTTCTTTAGTGTAAAATGTGTAGCCATTGATGTCATATTCTTGTCATAATGTCACCAAAGCAGATGGGCCAGAAGCTAACTTCTTCATTGTTGCCTCTTCTATAGAGTTTCTGTATGATATATTTTTGTCCATTAACCATTCAGTGAAACATCTTCTGTGCTCTTTCATAATCAAGTCCTCTGTGCGGTCTTGGTTTTTTTTCGCGAAGCTCAATTTGGTGTTCTTCGATGTACGACTCAGCTATTGTGAGTTGTTCTAGTACACCAAAATGTGCACGGTGTACATTCCTGTAATCTTGAACGATAAAAGTTTTCTTACTCACTTTGCCTCTCCCGCGTAGTCTACCCTCATGTACTGGTATAGGCACACCTATCAGTTTTCCATCTTTGATGTAATCAGCATAACCCTCAATCACTTCTTCAGTGGTGTATCCTTCCATAATTGAACTCTCTGGATGAGCACGATTCCGCACATAACCTTTTAATACTCCTCAATATCTCTCCAACGAAAACATATGATGTAAATATAGTGGCCCCAATGCTTTTATTTGATCAACAAGATGTATGATTAGGTGTACTTGAATATCAAAAAAGGATGGTGGGAAACACAACTCAAGCTTGTACATAGTCTCGACGATGTATGTTCCCAGATAGTCTAAATCTTCATGTGATATCACCTATTGCGATACTGCATTGATAAAGTAACATAAACGTGTGATGACAACTTTTATATGCTCAGGTTTGATGACTCTTATTGCAATGGCAAGGAACACTGTCATCATCATGTGACATTCGTGAGAATTATAACCGAATAAAGACAAGTCTTTCATCGAGACTAGTTTGCGGATATTGGATGAGAAACTCGTGGGCACTTTGATCCCATGCAAGCATTCACAAATTGCTTTTTTCTCTTCTAGCGTCAAGTTGTAGCTGGCTGGGAGAAGGTAATGCTTCCCATTCGCCTTTTCTACTAGATGAAGCTTTGGTCTCAAATCAAGATTTACTAGGTCCATACGTGAATTTAATCCGTCCTTTGTTTTCCTCGGCATGTCCAGCAAGGTCTCAATGATGCTGTCAAATACATTCTTTGTAATGTGCATCAAATCAATACTATGGCAAAATTCCAGATTCTTCCAATACAGAAGATACTTGAAAAAATTGATTGTTTCTTGAAAGCCATGTCAGTTGTATCACCCGAAGATGTACTTTTCTTTCTCTTAATTTTCTTACATCTTTTGCCCTTACCGAAAGCAATATGAATGTTCTTAACCATTTCAAACACAAGTTTTCCACTGTAAGGTTTTGGTGCAGTATCTTTTTCGATTTTGTTATCAAATTGTTCTTTCATCTTCCTATACTTGTGTGTATTTGTTATCAAATCTTTCTGGATGAAGTGACGTATAGAAATTCAATTCTATCCACGCACCTTACACAACCTTTCTTCCCTTTCATTTGTCCCGATAATGTAAACAGTCCGGGGTAATCATGCACGGTAATGAATATCATTGCTCTTAGCGTGAAATACTCCTGCTTGTACTCATCCCATGTACGTACCCCTTCATTCCATAATTTCGCCAAGATAACTAAGAACAACAAGTTGGACAACAACTTCAAGCAGTACCAGAGCAAGCGGTTGCTAGTAAAGAGCAACCAGTTGAGCAACAGTTTGAAGTAGTACTCGAGCCAGTTGCTGGGAGTAAAGAGCAGTCAGTTCAACAACAGGTTCAACAACAAGCCAGTGTCCAACTTCCGACGACTACTCCTTGATCATCAGTGCCTATCAAAGTTAGCTCATATGAAATTAAGAAACCTTCATCAGAAGTGTCAAAGTATTTGAAAAATATGAAGTAAAATATTAGAAAACCGAGTGCATCTCGTTCTTCTAATGAGCCAGCAATAGAAGATGTCAAGGAGTGGGAAGAAGATGGTATCATGTATAATCGGCGAATGACTTTAGTTAAACTAGGAGTTCCAATATACAAGTTTGAGGATATTCCTCCTAAATTTGAGAATGGGAAGTCGTTCATGATATCCATACAACTTAGCAAACAACCTGCCCCGCTCAAAAGAATGCACGAGTGGTACATCACTGCCAGCACAAAATATGATCTTTCTTGCGTTACATTTTGTATTCCAAAAGAAGTATTCTGGAGCACTAGAGAAAATAAACGAATCATTTTATTTGAAGAGATGTATACTCTTTTCTATCGGGGCATGCTCAAAATCAACCTGCTACTCGTCTGGTGCTTGTAAGTGGCTCTAATATTTTGCATTTGCTTTTCTTACTACAAGCATACACATTTCATGAGATTATAACAATTCTGGACTTCTTCAATAGGATGCAATACATAGATAATGAAAAGATGAAATGCAAGACAGATATCCTTGACCCTACACGGATTGCAAAGACGCTATTCGACGTCAAGGCGGATCATAACTCAGTACAGTTCAAGCACATGAGAAAAAAAAATTGAAAAATCAATCGCAAAACTTAAGAATGATAGAAGGACAGAAGTTGCAGCTTACATAGGGCATGCAATGTTTAACTTTGTTAGAGACGACAAGGACCTCGTAAAGGCTCCCTACCACTTCGAGTAAGTTCAACACATGACATTGAAATAACAATTATTTCTAATTGTTAACTTAACACGTGTGTTTGTATGTATGCAGTAACCACTACATAATGATCTTCATCAAGCCAACGCAGAGTTTGGCAATAGTCTTGGACTCAGCCGATTACCCACCAGATCGTTACAAAGATTTCCTTTCCATTTTGAAACTATACGTTTATTTGATACTTTTAATTTGCACACATTTAGAATGTGTTGACAAGTTTTATATGACATTTCTTGTATTAGAGCGCTTGGCGGTTTTATGAGGAACGGCTTGACGGTCAGAGACCTCCTAATAAGAATGCATTGGACATTAAAACATATTATGCTTGTCCGAAGCAGCCTGCTGAGAGTGTCTTATGCGGTTATTATGTATGCGAGCATCTTCGGACTGCCAGCGAATATATAGTGAACCGTGAGGATGTAAGTTATGCTTAATGTCAATATCTTATTTTCTTACTTTTGAGTTTCATTATTTTCAGATTTTGATTCCAACTTCAAAATTCAATTGCTCATAGTACAACTGCTCCAAAAATACCAAATAAATTCCTGTATACTCTCACTTTGATCTATACTTTGAGATTATTCAAACCAACATATTCTAAACCTTATTATGTGTTTCATTGCAGCACACGAAGAATGTGAACGAAGAATGGCCGGTTTGTAGAAGTATTCCTGGTGGAGGAGCTGACAAGATTGCTTCTGAACTGTGTCAATTCGTGTGTCGCGAAATTTTGCACAAAGAAGGATAGTTCTTTGATGAGCATGGTGCAATAGCTGATGTGCCAGAACTTTCCGACTATGCCAATAGAAACAGTTTTTAGTGAAACTTGTAAACTATGAGATGACTTGTATGTGTAACTTATACATATATATATTGTTTTAGTAAAATTGACTTCTATGATTATATTGTTGACTTCTGTGATGATATTGTTGACTTCTGTGATGATATTGTTGCTTTCTGTGATTATATTGAATTGACCTGGAAATTAGAAATAGCAACAGCTAGTACTGCATAGGTTATACCTTATCACAGACGGTTATTTACCTACGGCTAGACCTGCCTATGAAATATCATTATCACAGGCGGGTACATATAGGTAAAGAACCATCTGTGATAACCTAATTATCACAAGCGGTTATTGTTATGGTACAAACCGGCTGCGATAAACTGTCTCCACAGGCGGCTTGTCGTAGGTAAAGATCCGTCTGTGATAACACAATTATCACAGACGGTTATTTATGCTGCACGACCTGCCTGTAATAATATGTCTTCACATACAGCTAGCCTAAGTAAAGAACAACCTGTGCTAATTTGTCTTCCCAGGCGGATTCACTTCTCCGTCTGTGAAATTGCATATTATCACATGCTCTTCGTTTCAGACTGTTTTAAAAACCACGTGTGATAATACGTTTGGAGCCGCTTACGATGAAGCTTATTTTAGTAGTGCTAAATCTAGGCAAGCTGGAGAGGGATCACACCAGTCAGCGGAGTTCAGACTTTGGCATCACTTACAAGCTTAAGCAAAAGTTCACGGGGCAATACGTAGCCATGCATGTGGTCAAAACAGGTAGCCGACGCATGCAGTGTGGCGTGCTCTCGTTTATCACGGAGCCCGTGATTACGCCGCTTATCATCAGGGTTTGGTGAGGCGATTGCGCTCGCTCAGTCGCTCGCTGATAGTGGCCGGTCTGGAAATTTGATACCAGGCCACATGGATGCATTACTGCTGGATAATAGGAATGCAGAGGAGAGGTCAGCTTGTTTGTCGACCAGGCCACGTGTATCGGTAGAGTTCAGTAGTACCGTGTGTGTGCACTCTGCTCTTCCGTCGTCTACACGCACGTCTCCAGTACAGCACTGTTCTGTGGCGGTGAGATCACGGTTGTGTCATCATCCAAGAAATTCTAGCTAGGTTGCAATCGAGTAATTAGCCGCTGAGCCTGACATAATGCCCACGTCAGTCCCCACATGGTAGTAAGCTTCACGGGGACCGGTTGTGATGTGTACATACATAGGTACGTAGCTTGGTACAGTAGTGTGCCCTCTCGTACGCACTCAAAATACAATGTGCAAGTCCGTTTCGGCGTTCAAAGATGAAAGCGGCAACGGAGCGGCTCCCCATGTGCGCCTGCTCCCGTCACCTCACACACACCCGTCGCGCTCAACCGCTTTCTTCCGCGGCCGCGGCTGCCAACTTTTATTTCGTCGGCCGCGGCGCGCGGGTGGTTGCGACTGCGTTGGGAGATGGTGGGAGATGGAAGGCACGGACAAGACGGTCTAGACCGGAGACGACGGATGGAGCCGGGCGGCACGCACCGGACGACGGAACTAGGAGACAAGCGGCCGGACCACTAACTACCGGCCCGGTGGTTGGTCCAGTACACACGAGGATCGGACGTGCTAACCGTCGAGGGAGCCATTATTTGCTGGCCATGCTTGCTTGCTTTAGTTGGCTTTTGGTCGCCTTGGCTTTGTGTCCGCGCTATAATGGCAATGTCTCTCGCCGTGTGTTCCGAGCGTGGTGCCTCGTCGTCGGTGCCTCATGACCCGCCTGTGTGGGGTCAGGGCACCGATGTGCCATGACACGCTCAATTGCTCATGCATCTCCCTCTCATTGTTTTTTTTTTGTTTCCCTTCTTCCTCCATGTGACAGAAGCGAGTTTCACATGCAACTAGGCCCACACACACCGACAATCAATGGGCCTGGCATCTCAGCGTGACTTTAGGCCTAATCTGTATGGACCGTGCTGGGCTGACCGGCCTGTTAGTAGAGATCGGTAGAATTTTTCTATTTTCAACATCGTATTTTATTCATTTTATATTAATAACCATCGGATTTTGATTTTTACCAATCTAGCCACCGAGTTATCCATAGTGGACGGCTCGTCCATCTGGTGGATGACGTGGAGTGCCATGTAGGCTCATGTCGTCCATCCGATCGATGACTAGGCGCCATATCACCAAATTGTCCACCGACAACTTGTCCATCAGATGAACAATAGGATCCTGGCATAGTATTTTTACCTTAACACTTTTCTATTTTTAACATTAGTTTAAATTTACATAGAGGTAATTTTCGAGACAGTTATGGAACTAATTGCAGCGTAGGATGTGAAGAGTTCACATTAGGACTTAGTTAATCTTTTGGTACACAAAATTGAGAGATATCTATTTCTTAAGTATCTATTATGACCATTATTTCCTGTGATCATAATAGATACCCTCTCTGTCCCAGGTGAAGTTCATTTTTAGAATTCAAACCACATATGAGTGAACATACAAGATTACTTCAACACCTCTCATCAATACATATTTTTCTCCACCTTCATTCAATGTCAGCCAGCAAAAGACAGGAACATACGGAGGATGTGATGCAAACCAATAAGAAGTGGAGGACCGGAGCAGAAAGAGAGAAATATTGGAGTAAATGCACTAAAGAACGGCGGTGAAAATGGCAGAGGAGAGTAGTTGACAGTGACCACACGTTGGGACAAAATATTTTTGCTACAAATAAGCTCAATTTGGTGTACAAAAAGTTTATCTAAGTGCTACTTTGAACTCTTCACATTCTACACTTCAATTAGATCCATAACCATGCCTCAAAAATATACCTTTAAGTAATTGTAAACTAATATGAAAATTGAACAGAGTTATGATAAAATACTAGTCAATCTGTGTCAGGATCCTATTGTCCATTTGGTGGACAAGTCGTCTGTCGAAGCGTATGAACGATACTTCCCCCGATACTACTAAATATAGCCCGCAAAGGTTCTTGTATTGGTTTGGGCGCGCGGTGATCTTAAACAAGATGATGACACAAAGGATTTATGTGGTTTGGGCCGCCTAAGCGTAGTTCCCTACTTCACGGGGTGTGTGTTGTTGTATTGAGGATTGCATTAGTGCTAGCCTGCATATCAGCTTGGATGTCCATGTACCGTGCGGCACATTCCTTTTATAGTCTAAGGACTGACCGTTACATCACTTGCCTGACCCGACATGTGACCCTGGCGTATTTAAGTGCCTAATACATGGTCTACGAGTATTAAGAGTGATTAACAGTGTGATAACGTGCCTTAATAGCATCGTTACCCTATTAATAGCCCACTGATCGTGTGTCATTAATATAACATTAATGACACGTAATCGGATCTGTAACTGTCGCTATAACTGTCCCTTGAATGTCTGAGCTGTTGGAGATCCGCCAGTATCCTCGTTAGTGTAAGGTCCGGAGGATCCACACGTGGCAGCTCTGGAGCTTCCCCTCATGGGGAGATAGGCCTGGAGCTGTTATACACGAGGACGCTTGCGCCAGAGCTTCCCTCTACAGGGGGTTAGGTCCGGGGTCATTATCCACATGTCAACCTCGGAGTTTCCCTATGTTGGGAGTTTAGCTCTGGTCTTACATTACACGTGGCAGTGCCGGAGCTACCCATATGTGGGAGGCGGGTCCTGTGTCGTGTGACATGTGGGGCCTGAGAAAGCTTTCGACACTGAGAGGTGGATCTCTCTTGTACTTCTTGCGGTATCATGGGGTACCCGGTACACAGGGTACCGACAGTGGCCCCCGGGCCCACCTTTGGGTTAAATTATTCTACCGGAGGTGGGGCCATCCTCAATTCCCGCGCAGTGACTTCAAAGGTCTTCTGATGTGCCATTGGGGCGATGTTCTGGGGTTAAACCATCGTTGCGTGGCTTGTTTTGAATGCGGCAGATGAGATCTTTGAGTGCGGATCTCACACAATTGAAGGTCGCTGGTTCCCTATAAGAAAATCATATCGGTTCTGAGCGCCTTGTCAGGCGGCCGCCTTTGGGTTTCTTGCCACCCATCATGATAATTGTTCGCCTAGGGTGATAACCTCGACCTCTTCGTCGGGGTGGTCCCGGGCCCATTCGTCATTGACAGGATAGGTTCTTTGTAATGTGGACTTGCTCTCGTTGTAGTTTCCATCCAAGCGTCGTGGAAGCTTACTTAAGAAGGAAAGCACACACGGTTTGAGTAATCTTTATTCTTTTGATCAAACTCGCGCTCAAATCCTCCCAAACTTTGCCTAGCTTTCTTCTCTTTTGCTCCACTTTGCTGCAATGGAGCCGCATCCAGAGCAAGGATAATCTGATGAAGGTCCGGACCTTCATGGGATGGTCCAACGACTCCTTCAACCACTTGGTTCGTGCCGGCAAGCTCCCCTTCAAGAAGGATCGGCGCGGGGAGATGGTGTACTTCTCGACGTACGCCATGGTGGGATTGATCCCACGTTTCTCGAGCTTCATCTTGATTCTGCTGGACATCTATGGCCTCCAAATGCATCACCTCGGCCCGCACTCCCTTCTGCTCGTGGCCACTTTCGTCCACTTCTGTGAGATGTGGGTGGGCGTGCCTCCATGCTCTGACTTGTTTCGAACCTTCTTCACTGCCCATTACATCGGCAAAGGGACAGAGTTGCTTGGCTTCTATTACTTCGTGAAGCGCAAGAACTGTCCCTTCAAGTACTTGAAGTCATTCCCTTCTGGCAAATGGGATGACTGGAAGAAGGATTGGGTCGTCATTGCAGTGGAGGAGCATGACACGTTGGAGCTGCCCCAAGGACTCCCCAACGTTGACACCGATGCCTGGAATGTAGTTCTGAAGCTGTCGAATGCTTCTAACCCTGTCCTGGCCAGGATCCGAGAATGTGTGGAGGGTGGAGTGACACCTCAGATGGTCTTCGGAAACTTCATGGTGAACAGGTGGGCTCCGTTGAGGAGGAGGAAGAAGATTGCCTGTACTTTCAACAGTGTGATGGATGACGACCGGATTGAAACCGGTTTGGAATACAACTTGGATGACGAAGCTTTGAATCTTCATCTCAAGAAATTTCAGCATGGGCTTATCGACGATGATGCCTTAGCTCCACCGGCTGCTTTCCTGCCTTTAAACATGATTCAGAGATCAGTAGGGAGCTTCAGAGGAAGATGCCAGTGCTAGACGACCTCAGTGAGATGGAAAAGCACCGGACCTCCATGATTTTAATCCCCGGAGCTTCCGAGGAGGTGGCCGCCCCTGCTCCGAGCCAGAGGGTTGAAGACATTGGAAAGGGCAAGGGCAAGGAGCCAGCCAAATCTTCCCGCCGGAAGAGGAAACTGAAGCATGCTGATGGGAGGTCCATCAGGCCTGCTCCATCTACAACAGCCCCTTCTCCCCGGCGAGGGAGATCTTCTGCGGCTACACCTCTTCTGGTGCAAGAGTCCTCGAGAGGCACCAGTTCTTTACAATCGACTCCGGTTCTGGCGCCAGCTACGGGCTCCAGGTCCGGTAGTCCTTCCGAGCCAAGGAAGACTTCAGCTGGGGCAACACCAATGATGATGGCAGGATCCGGGCGACATTCCGGAGCTTCCTCCGTGCCAACCACTGCAAGTTCCGGCTCTGAGCCTCCAGCGAAGAGGTTCTGCGCCGATTGGTGCGGTAGCTTCCCAAGGTAAGTTTTGCTTTTTCACCTTGATTTGCCAGTCTTATTTTTGTCATGTTTTGAATCTTCCAATTTTTTGACTGTAGGGCGTCAAAGTCGGGGTCTAAAGCTCCAGCCTCTATTGCAATGGCCGAAACAGTGTGGACGAAAACTCCTGCTTCAACCCCCGTGCCTGCTCCAGTGGTGGTTGAGGTCACGGCAACTCCGGCACCAGCTGTCGTGGATTTGTATTCAGAGTCATCGCCAGAAGCTCCCGTGGTAGTGCCGGGCCACGGGGGAGAAGTTGAAGATGCACCGCCGGTAGCAGCGTCAGAGGTTGAGGCTCCAGTGCGGGAGTTGGAGATGCCGCAAGCTCCGGCGTCTGAGCCAGAGGTTATCGAGGCTCCGGTTCCTGCACCAGACGTTGTTGTGGCGCCGGTGGTGCCAGAAGCTCTGGCCCTTGAGTCGGAGGTCGTTGATGTTTCGGCAACCGAGTCGGTGGTACTTGAAGTTCCAGCCCTTGAGCCGAAAGTTGTTGAAGCCCCGACAGTTGAGCCGGAGGTGGATGATGTACCGGCACCTGAGCTGGCGGTGGAAATGGCTTTGCGTGAAGTCCCAACGACCGCCCCGGAAGTAACTGCTTCAGAGGTTCCCATGCCCAAGGCAGAACACCATGAAGAGGCGGAAGCAGGCTCTTCACCTGCGGAGCCAGCAATTGAAGTTCCCGTATCAGGACCTTCAGCGTCGGCTCCGGAGGTAGAAGTTTCCCCAGCGGGTTCTTCTTCCACTGCTGCTGCCGAAGAGCTCCCGAAGGGCAGCCCTAGTGCTGTGGAAACTCAGGGAACCACGCTTGTGGCGCGGGACCCTATTTTTGTTCTTGAAGACCCCTTGGAACCAGCGGAGGTGACCCCAGCAGGGCTGGAACCTATCCCCTTGGCATTGTCCATAGACAATGCTTGCTCGAGCCTCCAGCAAGTTCAACTCACTTTCGATCATGAGAGAAAAGTCCTTGAAGAGGAGCGTCACACCTTGAGGCGTTGGCGCAAAAGGCTCCATTTTGAGATCAGGCTTGCTCACACGAGACTTGCTGATCAGAAGGAGTGGGTCAAGAGGGAAACAACCCAGATGGAATACTGGGGCAAACTGCTGGAAGAGAAGGAAGCGGCCATCAGGGCGCTCAACGCTAATTCTCGGGAGATCCTCGAGCAAGCCAAGGAAAGGAGTGATGCTGCTGATGAGCATCACGAAAGCCTTAAGGAATTAAACGAGGTCCTCCTGAAGTGTCGAGCGGACCATGATGCGAGAGAAGAGAAGCTCCTAGAATAGCAGGAGGATGTTTTGAAAAGGGCAGAAGAGCTCGGTCAGAAGCTGACTCTGGCTGAGCAAAATTTTGCTGATCGCTCTAAGAAATTTGATCTATGGAGTAAGGAGGAGGAGGAAAAGTACTAGAAACTGGGGAAAGAGCTCTCGAAAAGAGAAGCTGATGTTGCCACCAGAGAGGGGAAAGTGAGGGGCAGGGAGACGGACCTAGTGGAACGACGAAACCGCATCCACCTCCGAGAGACGGAGATAGCCGACCATGAAAAGCAAGTAGCTAAGAATATGTAGCAACATGCCAAAGCAGTTGAGCGCCTCGCTCGAGAGGGTTCGGAGCTAGCGGTCGCTCGGAGGTCACTGGAGGAGCTGCGAAGCTCGAGGGAAACCAAATCCCTGATGGTATGGGATTTTCTGGGACATGCGGACAGGGCCCTTGTGCCTCTTGGCTTCAGTCCAGTACGCCCGGAGGACCCAGCCCAGGAGCTGGACCAGACGCTGGTGGCGCTTGGCTCTGCTGGCAGGAAACGAGACGCAATGGGTAATGTCATTGCTGATCAGCTAGAGACAGAGGGGAAATCTCTGGCCAAAAACGTTGCCGAGTATGTCTTGGCGTGTTACAGAAGCCGAGACCCCCAATTCTCTCTTGATCCAGTCTTTAAAGGACTCATTGCCGAAGAGGGGGATGCCGCCAAAGCTAGCCTCCAAGAGGCTGCTGAGAAGGTTGCTTCGTTTTTCCACAGGAGTTAGATCCTCTAGTAGCTAGGACCTTTTCCTTTTGTATTTTACTATAACCCTGATTTTGTAATCCAATACTTTGAATGAATGAAATCCACTATTTCTGCCATGAATTTCACTTTGTCTTCAATATACTGTGCTTTGTCTTGTTGGCCCCCCGATATATGCGCACAATTTGATTGTGAACATATACCAAAAGGTTTTAACAATATGTTGATGACTTGAGCACTTCAAGCTTGTAGATTTTAGGTCCAAATTCTTTAACTTTGATACTTCCGAAGGCCATTTGTCGTGTCGACGGCGGGCCCCTAGGGTTGTCGGAGCTTGATGGGTCCGACGGCACCCACTATCAACATGTAAAACATCGACGACGGGCCCCCTGGGGTTGTCGGAGCTTGGTAGGTCTGACGGCACCCACTATCAACGTGTAAAATGTCAACGGCAGGGCCCCCTGGGGTTGTCAGAGCTTGGTAGGTCCAACGACACCCACTATCAACGTGTAAAACGTAGACGGCGGGCCCTCTGGGGTTGTCGGAGCTTGGTAGTGAAAGTGCATCTAGGCATCCCCGTGGGTTTTGGATGATTGATGACGAAAATTAAGAGTCTAATGAGCTAAGTTGATCCTAAGCACAGGTACAATGACTGAAATGAGAAGAAACCCTTCAAAAAGGAAAAGGTCATAACAGGCGTCAAAGGCTCAAGAGTAGAAATTAAGGTTTCTATGAAGATGAGCTTATATGAGCCGTGTCATGTGAAAGGGTGGCTGTATCATGTGTATTGGGATCATTCTAAGGGGCTCAAAGTGGTGGTTTAGAGAAAAACCTACGTGAGACGCCAAAATGAGGAAAAACCCTAGGAGGTCGGACTAGTCTGGGCCTCAAGACCGGACTAGTCCGGCCAGGCAGACCAGTTCGTTTTGAGACGGACCAAACGTCTCTGGAGTGTTTCCTAGTGAACTTGTAGCTAAGTCCCAGAAGATCGGACTTGTCCGTTTTTGGACGGACCAAAGCTCTCTTGAAAAGTTCGGACTTGTCTGTTTGGGAACGGACTAGTCCGTTTGAGACTTAGTGAGATTAACCGAGGGAAACCCTAGAGGGCCGGACTAGTCCGCCCCCTGTGGCCAGACTAGTCTGGGCCTGCATAGATAAGTCCGTTTTGAGCCAGACAAAACCCTTCTGTCCTACTTCGGACTAGTCCATTTTGGACCGGACTAGTCCGTTGTTTAGTGACCATTTGAATTTGGAAATTTGGCGGGTAGTGTGACGATCGTCGCGCAGTGTGGCAGTTGTCGGGACCTAACCAGAGGTCAGTGGTCCCATAGGGCCGGACTAGTCTGGGGCCAGAGGCCAGACTAGTCTGCCCTTCTGCTTAGGTGAGCAGAAGGGGCTCGGGACCCCTATAAAAAAGGGAATCCTGACCTCATTTGAACAAGTCTTGAACCCTAACACCGCCACAAGTGACCAAGAGCCTTCCAAAGCCTTCTACTCGTCCTACTAGCCCTCTAAGACCAAATCTTGAAGAGATTAGGGTTTGGTGAGGAGAGTAAAGGAAGATCATCGCGCTTGGGCTCTCGGTTTGATCTCTTTGCACATTGTGATTGTATTTTGTGGCTTGTGTGAGTGGAGCTTCGTGTGCTCCTCATTATATTGATTTGTGGGAGCCTCAACTTGTGAGTAGCCCCATCAAACTTGGTGATTACCCATTGATATAGTGGAAACCAAGCCGGCCATCGTGGTGGCTTGGTGAGAGAAGGGTCAAGTGATACCCGATCCTTGTGTGGACTTCTCAACGTGGATGTGCGATTCTTCGTGGAGCTGAACCACGAGATAAATCTTGTCTCACTTGTCTTTTAATTCTTGTGATCACTAGCATTGCTATTAGGGTTCATATTGTTCACATTGCCTTTCACTTTTGATATTTGTTGAAATCTTGTGATCTAAGTGCTTAAATCATCCAATCTTAGTTGTACTAAGTTACTACACATTGGTTACATCTTTGTTGAACTAAAATTTTGCAAATAACTTGTCGAAAACAAGTTTTTAGGTTTTTCACCCTGTGTTGAGCGGACTAGTCCGGCCCTATCCAGACTAGTCCGGCCACATGAGTTTAATCTCATTTGATTAAGTCATTTCAGGTATTATTGCCTATTCACCCCCCTCTAGGCGACTTTCAATTGGTATCAGAGCAGGCTTCTCCACAAGAGTCTAACAACTTGGAGAAGAAATGGTCGTAAGGGGTGATAACGAGGTTCCGGTGGTCGTCGATGACACCAAGACAAATTCCTTCTTTTCTTTTTTTTTCTTTCTTGGTTTTGGATCAGTTTGTTAAAGGTGGGAAAGGTTTGTTTACAAAGGCATGACTCAAGTTGAGCGGATAACAACGGAGCGGGGCTATCAAATTGATATGTATTCGAATCTTAGAAGCTGGTAATCACTGATATGCTCATATTGGTGACGTTATTGTTGCTGTAATGAAAGAAGCAGTGCCCAAAATGCCTCTAGAAAGATCAAACAGAAGTAGGACGAGCTGTATTTGTACGTACATGTAAAGATCTCAAACATGACAATGGTATGATAATACGATATGATGACGGTTGTCATTGATCAAGAAGGAAATCCAAAAGGAACTCGAGGTGGCTTTAGAAACTCTCAGGTTTTTAAAAAACTTCAGTGGTTTCGAGAAAGAATAAGTAGTTTAGTTTCTCAGGGAAAGGAACAACTTCTTCCAATTCAACCAAACCACCATTAGTGGGAATCCGACCATATCATAATTTACAGATCCAAGATGTACTCCTGCAAGTGAAAGGAGTGATAATATATATTGGTTGTCCTTCGCCAAAATATCTCCCTTTACGATCCAAAGAACGTTGATGTTCTTCAAGATGATCCAAATGACGACGAAGAAGTTCGGATGCTCAAGGAACGGCTTCGTGAGAAGCTCAGTGTGCCCAAGAAGGAGATCAAGTCAATTGCTCCAGTCAACATCGACAATGGGAGTAGTTCACAAGACTACTCCCGGTATCCTTACAATTATGAGCAACTTACCGCGAGCAACCATTATTTGTCTATTCCCATTGGAAAACCTCCTCAGTTCGACGGAAATGATTACTATATGTGGAAGCATAATATGAAGATGCACCTCATTTCCTTAAACCCTAGCTTGTGGAAAATTGTTATGACAGGTGTTCATCTACCAAAGAATGAGGAAGGCATCACTCCGGAGCAAGCAATCCTTCTCCATCGCAATGCTCAAGCCTTTGGAGTGATTACCTCCTCATTGACTCGAGAGGAGTTCAACCGCATTGAAGGGTTGGAGGTTGCCAAGGAAATATGGGATACCCTCAAGACGGCGCATGAAGGCAACCGCGTCATTAGGGAGGCGAAGATTGAGATGATCGAAGGAGAGCTTGGGAGGTTTACCATCATGGATGGTGAGTCCACCGAAGACATGTATGATCGTCTCAAGACTCTCATCAACAAGAGTCGGTCATATAAAAGCACCCAGTGGATCGACCACGAGGTGGTAAAGAGGATGATTCGAGCTTTCATGTCTCGAAACGTCGCTCACTAATTCATGAGAGCCCGGGCTTCCACAAGATGACTCCCGAAGAAGTGCTAGGGAGGATCATCAACCAAGAGATGATGGAGCAAGAAGCCATGTTTTACAATAATCTACAAAAGCTTTCCTCCTCCAAGAAAAGGGATGTTGCATCCAAGGCAACATCCTCAAGATCACAAGAAAAGGAAGAGAGTGATGAACAGAGTCCCGATATCGATGAGGAAGAAGCTCTCTTCATCAACAACTTTAAGAGGATGTTTAGAAGAAGGAGGGGGAGCTACCAAAATGAAAGAAAGATCAAAGACAAGCCCAAGACAAGATCAAAGAGGGATTGCTACAATGTGGGGAGTATGTCCACTTCATTGTGGATTTTCCACATGAAGAAAACAAGAAGAAGAAGAAGGAGGGCAAGTCCAAAGAGAAGAAGTACTTCAAGAAGAAGAAGCAATCCAGACATGCCCACCTCAGAAAGGAGTGAGATTCAAATGAGGAATCCTCCGCCGATGAAGAAGATAAGATAGCAACCATTGCTATGAAGAAGACAACTACGAAAAACAAGATCTTCCCCAACTTGGAGACTTCAAGGCCAACCTGTCTCATGGCCAAGGAGGGAAGAAAGAAGGTTAAATCTAAATCCTCTTCTTCAACTTCTTCTCATGATGATTTTAATAGTAGTAGTGAAAATGAACATATACTTAAGGACATGAGTAAAAGTACTTCGAAAAGATTGAGATTGTTGACGGAGGAAATATTTGAGAAGGAAGATCTCATCAACCGTCAAGAGGACATGCTCATCCAACGAAAGGAGAGATGTCAAGAGGTTGAGGAGCTCTTGGAGCTTGAAAGAGAAAGAATCAAGGCTCTTGAGCATGAACTCGCTTTGAGCAAGGAAACTTGCTCAAACCTTGTGAACACTACAATTGTACTCAAGGATGAACTTGTTAGTTTGACACAAGCTAACAAGATCCTTGAGACACAAGTGAAGTCTCTCAAGGTCAATGCTCCTTCTTCCTCTACAAGCTCATCTTCCACAAATATTAAATCCGAAGTATCTCAACCTTGTAAATGCTCAAACTTGATCATAAAGCTTAAAGATGAGCTTAAGTTGGCACAAACCAATCAAGCACCAAAGGGTGGAATCTTTGACAAGGAGAAGGTGGCATATGCACGTAGTGCATACACCAACACAAGACATCCCCTTGTCAAGGATGGTCTTGGTTATTCTAGGGATATGAGGCAAAAAAACATGCCAAAACTCCCAAGAATGGCAAAGACTTGATTGTTTTTGTCAAAGGAGACTCATAAAACAATAAAGGGAAGAACATTGGTACTTCACCGAAAATGCCTAAGAAAGAACCTCATCCATTGTTTCATGATTTTGATGCATCATATGTTTTATTGAGGAACAAGTTTGGAAAGGCCTATGCTAGGTATGTTGGGCCACACCGCAAGAGTCCCAAACCTTGTGTGTGGGTGCCCAAGTGCCTCTTGACTAACATCAAATGACCCAACACTGCTTGGGTACCTAAAGCCAAGACTTAAATCTTTCTTGTAGGCATACTCCTCCGGTGGAACCAAATGGGTTCTTGATATCGGGTGCACTAATCATATGACCAGAGAGAGGAAGATGTTTGTGGAGTATAAGCTAAATGAAGATCCAAGTGAAGGAATCTATTTTGGGACAATAGCCAAGGAAAAATCCTTGGCACCGGTAAAATTGCTATATCCCCTAATCATACTCTTTCAAATGTTTTACAGTTTGATTCACTTGATTATAACCCATTGTCCATATCACAACTATGTGACAAAGGTTATAATTGTTTATTCACTAATGAGGGTGTGACCGTCACAAGGAGAGGCAAATGGCTCCATTGCCTTTATGGGTGTACTCAAGGGAAAGCTCTATCTTGTGGATTTCTCCGCGGATAAAGCCCAACTTGATACATGCTTAATTGCAAAAACTAACATGGGATGGTCGTGGCATAGAAGGCTATCCCATGTTGGGATGAGAAATTTGCAAAATCTCCTTAAGGGCGATCACATCCGTGGTTTAAAGAATGTTGTGTTTGAAAAAGATAGACCTTGTAGCGCATGTCAAGCCGGAAAACAAGTTGGAGCACCACATCCATGCAAGAACATTATGACAACATCAAGACCATTGGAACTTATACACTTGGATCTCTTCGGTCCTATTGCCTACATAAGTATTGGCGGTAACAAATATGGTCTTGTTATTGTTGATGATTTTTCACGTTTCACTTGGGTATTCTTTTTGCATGATAAGAGCGAGACTCAAGGTGTCCTCAAGAGGTACTTGAAGAGAGCTCAGAATGAGTTCTCCTTAAGTATCAAGACCATAAGAAGTGACAATGGCACCGAATTCAAGAACACTCAAGTTGAAGAATTATTGGATGAGGAAGGCATCAAGCATGAGTTCTCGCCCCCTACTCCCCTCAATAAAATGGGGTGGACGAAAGAAAGAACAGAACATTAATTGATATGTCAAGAACCATGTCTGATGAGTACAAGACGTCGGACCGGTTTTGGGCGGAAGCAGTCAACATCGCTTGCCATGCCATAAACCAGTTGTATCTTCACCGCATACTTAAGAAGACGTCTTATGAGCTCCTAACCGATCAATAAGAAGATCCACAAGTGGTGATAGGAAGGATGGCACTTGGAGATATACGACCACAAGAACAACCTCAAGATGCAAGTGACCATCCTACACATCAAGCAAGCTCCTCCTCAAATGATCAAGATCAAGTCCCCCAAGATGCGCTCCAAGAAGATGAAAATGGAGGCATCAATCAAGGGGGAGACAATGAGGATGAGGAAGACCAATGATGACTCAATACCTCAAGCACCACACCCAAGAGTGCATCAAAGCATCCAACGGGACCATCCCGTTGACAATATACTTGGAGACATCTCCAAGGGGGTAACTACTCGATCTCGTGTTGCAAACTTTTGTGAACATTACTGTTTTGTTTCTTCCTTGGAGTCCCACAAGGTCGAAGAAGCACTATGAGATCTGGATTGGGTGATGGCCATGCAAGAAGAGCTCAACAACTTCGAAAAAAAATCAAGTATGGGAGCTTGTAAAGAGGCCTAATGCGAATGTTGTAGGCACCAAATGGGTGTTCCGCAACAAACAAGATGAGCACGGGGTGGTTACAAGGAACAAGGCACGACTTGTGGCCAAAGGGTATTCACAAGTCGAAGGTTTGTATTTCTAATAAACCTTTGCTCCCGTAGCTAGGCTTGAATCAATTCGTATACTACTTGCCTTTGCTACTCACCATGATTTTAAGCTATATCAAATGGACGTCAAGAGCGCATTCCTCAATGGTCCAATCAAGGAAGAGGTGTATGTGGAGCAACCCCCTAGATTTGAAGATGAAGAATTCCCAAACTATGTGTACAAATTGCATAAGGCTCTCTATGGACTCAAACAAGCTCCTAGAGCTTGGTATGAGTGCCTTAGAGATTTTCTAACTCAAAATGGTTTCAAAATTGGGAAGGCAGACTATACTTTATTCACTAAGCACTTCAATGATGATTTGTTTGTTTGCCAAATATATGTCGATGACATTATATTTGATTCTACTAACAAAGATTTTTGTGATGAGTTTTCTAAGATAATGACGGAAAAATTTGAGATGTCCATGATGGGGGAGTTGAAGTTCTTTCTAGGTTTTCAAGTGAAGCAACTCAAGGAAGGCACATTAATTAGTCAAACCAAGTACACACAAAATATACTCAAGAAGTTTGACATGGACAAGGCCAAACCCATCAAGACTCCTATGGCAACAAATGGGCATCTCGATCTCAATGAAGATGATCCAAGTGTGGACCAAAACGTATATCGTTCTATGATAGGCTCATTGCTTTATTTATGTGCATCTAGGCCCGATATCATGCTTAGTGTGTGTATGTGTGCTAGATTTCAAGATGCTCCTAAAGTGTGTCATTTGACCACCGTTAAGAGAATTCTTAGATATTTGGTTCACACACCAAGCCTAGGACTTTGGTACCCCAAAGGCTTTAAGTTTAACCTCATTGGATATTCCGATGTGGACTATGCGGGGTGCAAAGTTGATAGGAAGAGTACATCGATAACTTGCCAATTCCTTGGTAGATCTCTTGTGTCTTGGTCCTCAAAGAAACAAAACTCCATTGCTCTTTCCACAACCGAAGTGGAGTATGTCGCCGTTGAAAGTTGTTGTGTACAACTTCTTTGGATGCGACAAACACTTAGGGACTATGGCATAAACTTGTGCCATATTCCCCTCCTATGTGACAATAAGAGTGCCATCAAAATAGCCCATAATCTAGTTGAACACTCAGGGACCAAACACATCGATATTCGACACAATTTCTTGAGAGATCACTCCATCAAAGGAGACATTGCAATTTCACATGTGAGAACCGATAAACAATTGGCCGATATATTTACCAAACCCTTAGATGAGAAAAGATTTTGTGAACTTAGGAGTGATCTTATTATCTTGGATTCTCGAAATGTGGCTTGAATCTTTCACATCTGGTTGTCATATTCAAAATTCACACATGCTTGCGAAAAACTCATCCTCCTTGATTTTCTACAAATTATTTTGAAATTATTGAATCCTTGTGAACCATGGTCATAGTTTGATTGTTGACTGCTTACTGACCATGTTTACAAAGATCTTTTGTGAAATCTGGTCCAAAAGGATGAAATCTCCACTGAAAACTCAATATATAGGAGTTTTCAGCCTTAGGACCGGACTAGTCCGCCCTATGACCGGACTAGTCTGGTGGCTCAGAACGTTCGGACCCAGTCCGATAGCCAGACAAGTTTGGGTCCCTGACCAAACTAGTCCAACCCTTGGGAACTTAACCTCCCCAGGGAGCCCCCGACCTCTCCACTTAAACTCAAACACCCTCTCTCCAAAAACGCTTGAAAACCGCCCCCCCCCCCCCCCAAACGGCAATTTTCGATTCCCACCAACAAATCTCGACTCCAATCCGTGGATCGAAGCCCTAAGGTGCTAAGGAATCTTTCCCCGAGCATCGGAGGACAATTCTTCATCCACATTTCATCGATTTGAAGATTTGAAGAGGTATTCTTGACCTAACCCCAAAATCCTTGAAATTCAATTCTTTTGGGTCTATTGATAGAAACTTCTTCACAAATGTTGTTGTGTACATCATTGTGATCATGTACCTCCATTTTTGTTGTAGGATCCATAGTTTTCACAAAATTTCTCTAGATTAGGGTTCTTGCTGTGTGAATCGGACTAGTCCGACTTCTGGGCGGGCAAGTTCGGTTGGGTACAGACTAGTACGGCCCTTGGGCGAACAAGTCCGGATTACACAACAAAAACTCTAACCTTAATCGATTCTGTGACTCCTTGGACTCATACACATTCCCTTGCTTCTCTTATCAGCAACCATGTCGGATAACGAGTATGTTCCACCTTCCAACTCCGAGGACGAAACGGAAAAGCAAGCTCTTTATCATCAGAGACGCGAGGATCAGGAAATGGCTGCTGCCTACTTTGAATCAAAGAGAGCAAAGAAGATGCAGCGAGAAGCACACAACTCTGCAGCAGCCGAGGCAGCCCCAAGGAAAAAGAGACTTGTGACATTGGGGGATCAAGCTAGAGCCCAAGAGGCGAGGACCTCCAAGGATAAGGGAAAGGCCCTGGTCGATGCTGCATCCAAGAAGAGGGTGATCGTTGCCAATATGCCTGCAAGCAAGGCCAAGAAGGGTGCCTCTCAACCCATAGGCCCCTTGAGGATGTCTTCTCCTGCACGGAACCCAAATCGTGCAGCTGCCTTTGATGCCAACATATTCAAGGGCAAAGGGGCTGAGAAGGCGTGCAAGCTAAGGAAGATAAATGTCTATCAGCAGGACAGAGCACAGTGGATCCCCGTTTCTGGTGTGACTTCCACTGTGACTATTACCAGACGGTCTACATGTCCAAGCAGACCCCAGTCACCGATGCTCAGTGGATTAACTGAGACTATATGGCCCAGAAGGATCACATGGCCTTCAATGCCGTGATTGAGGCCGTCAAGCGCCATTGTTTGAAGAAGTTCATGGCTTTCCAGTATGACTGGAATGTGGAAATTATGACTCAATTCTACTCCACTATCTACTTCCACACCGATGGGGACAGAAGGATTACCTGGATGACCCATGGAGAGCAATACTCCACCACTTACTGGGAGTTTGCTCAGCTGCTTGACCTAGAGGATCAACTGGACAATGAAATTATTATCTCCAACTTGAGGCCAGTTGATCGCGATACCCTGGAGTACATGTATCCTAGCCATGTACCCTTTGAGGCGGGGAACATAAGGAACATCAAGCCCTTCTACAGTGTCCTCAACAGGGTGCTCTGGAAGACCATTGCCCCCAAGGTTGGAGATGTGGGGATAATTCAAGGGAATTTGAGGCACTTGATGGTCCTCATTGATGGAGATGTGCGCTTCAATGTGGTTGACTACATCTTCGACGACATCTTCAACATCTCTCATACTCCAAACTGATCATGTGGATACACTCCGTACATCATGTACATGATCGAGAAGATCTCCGGACTCACCTTCAAGAAAGACATAATTCATCGGAGGCTTCAACCTCAACTCCCTCCTCTGGAACCGGCTGCTCCTAGGAGGAAGAATGCGGATCCTCCCACTTCTTCCGCTCGCTTTGTGCCATCTCCTCCGCCACCTCCACCTTCATCATAATGCGGGAGTGGATTTCTCAAGTGCTTCAAGGCCATTTTCTCTTCTTGCCGGAAGGCGAAAGTTCGGCAACATCGCATGGAGCGTCGCCAAGAGAAGTATCTCAAGGCGGTTTGTGACAAGTTGGACATCCCCATGTCTTCCGCCGAGGAGAGTGATGGAGAGATCACTCCATTCTTGTGGTTCACCGCTGAGGAGCTCGCTCAATTTGGTGAAGATGGTACTTCCACCGCGGCTCCGACCGATGATGATGATGCTAATATTGATCCGGAGGCCACGGAGAGCGACAGCGGGCACCAAGGCGGAGACGACGATGACGACGCCGATGATGATGACGAGTAGCCTTAAGGGCTCTTCCTTCCTTCTTTTCCTTTTTGGTGTCTTGATGCCAAAGGGGGTGAGATTACAGGGGGATTAGATTGGTGGATGAGGCACTTAGATAGGGGGAGAGATTGAGGGGGAGAGATTGAGAGCTCTACTTAATTACTTGACGGAGATATTGATCCAAGATTGGAATTATGTTTTTATGTTTAAAACTCTCGCTTAAATTGTTGTAAGACTTAATTCATATCAATTGTGATGTCATGCTTGGGTTACATGCTTGTCTTGCATATTTGTTGCCTTATCACAATTTATGAGCACATCACTTAGGCACCCCACCATAACATGTATATGTATGAGAACTCTCTTAAATCTCACTTACTCATGATGCATACATCGATGGGGAGTCACTCATACAAATACATGTTATGAAAAACAAATTATTATCCTTTTTGTTGAAGTCTTAACGTGTTGTCATCAATCACTAAAAAGGGGGAAATTGAAATTGCATCTAGGCATCCCCGTGGGTTTTGGATAATTAATGACAACAATTAAAAGTATAATGAGCTAAGTTGATCCTAAGCACAGGTACAATGATTGAAATGAGAAGAAACCCTTCAAAAAGGAAAAGGACATAACGGGCGTCAAAGGCTCAAGAGTAGATATTAAGGTTTTTATGAAGATGAGCTTATAGGAGCCGTGTCATGTGAAAGAGTGGATGTATAATGTGTATTGAGATCATTCTAAGGGACTCAAAGTGGTGGCTTAGAGAAAAACCTACGTGAGAAGCCAAAATGAGGAAAACCCCTAGGAGGCCGGACTAGTCCGGGCCTAAAGGCCGAACTAGTTCGGCCAGGCAGACCAGTTCGTTTTGAGACGGACCAAAAGTATCTGGAGTGTTTCTTAGTAAATTTGGAGCTATGTCCCAAAAGACCGGACTTGTCCGTTTTTGGACGGACCAAAGCTCTCTGGAAAAGTTCGGACTTGTCCGTTTGGGAATGGACTAGTCCGTTTGAGACTTAGTGAGATTAACCGAGGGAAACCCTAGATGGTCGGACTAGTCCGCCCCCTGTGGTCGGACTAGTCCAGGCCTGCATAGATAAGTCCGTTTTGAGCCGGACTAAACCTTCTATCCTACTTCGGACTAGTCCGTTGTTTAGTGACCGTTTGAATTTGGAAATTTGGCAGGTAGCGTGACGATCGTCGCGCAGTGTGGCAGTTGTCGAGATCTGACCAGAGGTCAGTAGTCCCATAGGGCTGGACTAGTCCGGGTCCAGAGGCCGGACTAGTCCGCCCTTCTGCTGAGGTCGGCAGAAGGGGATCGGGAACCCTATAAAAAGGGGACCCCGACCTCATTTGAACAAGTCTTGAACCCTAGTACCGCCACAAGTGACCAAGAGACTTCTAAAGCCTTCTACTCGTCCTACTAGCCATCTAAGACCAAATCTTGAATAGATTAGGGTTTGGGGAGAAGAGTAAAGGAAGATCATCGCGCTTGGGCTCTCGGTTTGATCTCTTTGCACATTGTTCTTGTGTTTTGTAGCTTGTGTGAGTTGAGCTTCATGTGCTCCTCATTATATTGATTTGTGGGAGCCTCAACTTGTGAGTAGCCCCATCAAACTTGGTGATTATTCATTGATATAGTGGAAACCAAGCAGGCCATCGTGGTGGCTTGGTGAAGGGTCAAGTGAGACCCGGTACTTGTGTGGACTTCTCAACGTGGATGTAGGCTTCTTCGTGGAGCTGAACCACGGGATAAATCTTGTCTTATTTGTCTTTTACTTCTTGTGATCACTAGCATTGCTATTAGGGTTCATATTGTTCACATTGCATTTCACTTTTGATCTTTGTTGAAATCTTGTGATCTAAGTGCTTAAATCTTCCAATCTTAGCTGTACTAATTTACTACACATTGGTTACATCTTTGTTGAACTAAAATTCCGCAAATAACTTGTCAAAACCAAGTTTTTAGGTTTTCACCCTGTGCTAAGCGGACTAGTCCGGCTCTGTCCAGACTAGTTCGGCCATAGGAGTTTAATCTCGTTTGATTAAGTCATTTTAGGTATTATTGCCTATCTACCCCCTCTAGGTGACTTTCAGGTAGGTCCGACGGCACCCACTATCAACGTGTAAAACGTCGACGGCGGGCCCCCTGGGGTTGTCAGAGCTTGGTAGCTCCGGCGTTGTCCACCATCGTTATGAGTTTTTTTGTTTTTCCTGCACATTGGAGACAAGAAAATGAGTAAAATTCGTCCTCTTGTCTATAAGTTGTTTGTGACTTATGGTTCTTATTTTAGTTTTAGATCTGAAGGAATTCAATATTGTTGATACCCTGCAGACCGGGTACCCCTTCATACAAGGAAGAAAATGTGGCTCCGACAACCTGCAGCTCCGGACCTAGCCTCTCTGCTGAGGAGAGGTTCGGTGCTTCCATGCGTCCCGATGACACCGGACCTAGCCTCCCCGCTGAGGAGAGGTCCGATGCTGCCACGCGTCCCGACGACACCGGACCTAACCCCCCCGCTGAGGATAGGTCTGGTGCTGCCACGCGTTCTGACGACACCGGACCTAGCCTCGCCACTGAGGATAGGTCCGGTGCTACCATGTGTCCCCAGGACTCTGGACCTAGCCTCCCCACTGAGGAGAGGTCCGGAGCTGCCACGCGCATCCTGAGGTTTTGGAAGGTGACATGTGCACTCAAGACCGCATTAACGCGCCATCAACACAACATTAATGCATTATCAAGACCATGACTTCAAGACGGCATCAAGACTCATTAACATGTCATTAAGACATGTTAATGCACCATCAAGACACATTAACACGCCATCAAGGCACGTTAATGCACTTTCATGTCTAATTAACCCAGGGCCACCTGTCGGGCCCCGGTCATAATGTAAGCTATCGGCCTTCACCTATAAAAGGACTAGGCAGCCACAACAGAAGGAGGGCTCTCGGGCACCTCACTCATACAATACAACACAACCCCCATGGATGTAGGGTATTACGCCTCCCGGTGGCCCAAACCACGTAAAAATCCTTCATGTTCATCGTGCTCGTAGTTCTAGAAAATTTGCCGCTCCTGAAAAGAACCTTCGCGAGCTGCTCCTTAGCAGTTCCGAGGGATGTGTTGCAATACACTTCGACATTTGGCGCGCCAGGTAGGGGGGCACTTTTTTGGATCGACGAGCCTCACCGTGATGGTGAATCTTAAATCCATCGCCAGCTCTTCTCGACGCTCGCGCCATGAAGGGAGCAGGGAAGACGGTGCCACTTCTCGCTTCGCAGCGGGCTGACCCAGTGGACACACACTCTATGTTTCGGTGGCTACCACTATCACCACTCGACGACTTTCTACCGCCACATCTGCCAGTGGGGGGTCCAAAGTGTACAGCCTGCTTAGCCTGGTCTTGTACCCTAAGCCGGTGCCCCGTGACCCTAAGCCTGTACACTTTGCCTCATGGCTACTTCCGCAACCATGCGACGACTACCTACGACCATGGCAACAATGACGCCACCAGGTACTTGTAACGTATCCGGTCTTCTTGGTTATTTTCCTGTTTGGATTCTCATGGCGCTGAACAGTCACTCCCATGAAAAGCTAATGCCAATATAGGGCCCGGAGTGCACTGTCTGCTTAGCCTGGTCCTACATACTAAGTATGCGCACTCTACCTTTCCTGCGGCTGAATACTAGAGGTCTGGAGGGATGCTACCTGCTTAGCCTGGTCTTGCACCCTAAGTATGCACACTCTACCTTTCCAACTTGCGGCTGAGTACTGGGGGCCGGACGTCTCTCGAAAGACTAATGTCAGCGGGAGGTCAAGAGTATGCAAACTGCTTAGCCTGGTCGTGCATCCAAAGTCGAGCCCTTGTTGACCCTAAGCCAGCGCACTTTTCCTCCCCAGCACCGCGGTTCAGTACCCAGGATTGAGAGGCACATGCTCCTGGACAAAGCAATAACCAAAATCCAGATATTGTCACCATACTCACATAATTATGCTTAAATATTCTGCAAATTATTCCATTTTCCGCTCTGTTACATCTTTCTGTTTGCCCACAGTAGGAGTTGTGCTATCCTGCTGCAGATGGACAACCTGAAGTACCTGTGGTGTCTTTGGGTATTTTTGGTAGTTTCTCATTTGGGATATCATGCTTGCTGAATGGTCTACTTGCCAGAAAATACAACACCAATGATAGGTCCGGAGGCGGCTAAAGACTTAGCCTGGTCCAGCACCCTAAGTACACCACTCTATCCATTATGGTGTTGCACCACAGTAAGGCGGGTCCGGACAGCACATGTTCCAGGGTGAGGTGGCAACCAGTACCCAGATATTATTGCACTGAATTACTCAGGCCCCGTAGCCCTGCTAAGAACTATAATCCACAACAAAATTGAGGGCGGGAAGATTGTAACCAATGAGCACTTTTACTCTTTCTGCTGCCACTCTTGTGCAGGACTTCGCCCTTCTTCGGGCTCTACCGTCGGACTTCAACCTTCGGCACCGGGAACTTCCAAGGGGGCCGCCGTCGACGTTCTTAGCGTCGATAGTGGATGCTTCCGCACCTCCACCAAGCTCCACCATCAAACCTCAAGCTCTGACACCGAAACCTTCCAGGGGCCCACTATCAACATTCTCAGCGTTGATGGTGGACGCCCCCGCGCCTTCACCAAGTTCTAGTACCTCCGAGGGAGACCGCCGTCGACGTTAATGATGGTGGCCCCACCTATAGGATCGTCGCCTCACCCGAGGTGGGCCCAGGGGCCACTGTCGATACCCTGCAGACTGGGTACCCCTTCATACAAGGAAGAAAAGGTGGCTCCGACAACCTATAGCTCCAGACCTAGCCTCCCCGTTGAGGAGAGGTCCGGTGCTGCCATGCGTCCCAATCACACCAGACGTAGCCTCCCTCCTGAGGAGAGGTCCGGTGCTGCCACGCGTCCTGATGACACCGGAGCTAACCTCCCCACTGAGGATAGGTCCTGTGCTGCCACACGTTCCGATGACACCGGACCTAGCCTGCCCGCTGAGGAGAGATCCGTTGCTGCTACACGTCCCCAGGACTCCGGACCTAGCCTCCCCTTTGAGGAGAGGTCCGGAGCTGCCATGCGCATCCCGCGGTTCCGGAAGGTGACGTGTGCAGTCAAGACCGCATTAACGCGCCATCAACACAGCATTAATGCATTATCAAGACCGCGATTTCAAGACGACATCAAGACTCATTAACATGTCATTAAGACATGTTAATGCACCATCAAGACACATTAACATGCCATCAAGGTATGTTAATGCGCTTTCATGTCTAATTAACTCGGGGCCACCTGTCGGGCCCCAGTCATAATGTAAGTTGTCGACCTTCACCTATAAAAGGACCAGGCAGCCACAACAGAAGGAGGGCTCTCGGGCACCTCGCTCATACAATACAACACAACCCCCATGGATGTAGGGTATTACGCCTCCCGACGGCCTGAACCACGTAAAAGTCCTTCGTGTTCATCGTGCTCGTAGTTCCAAAAAATTCGCCCCTCCTAAAAAGAACCTCCACGGGCTGCTCCTTGGCAGGCCCGGGGGAAGTGTTGCAATACACTTCGACAAATATGATAACAAGCATATTGATGTAATCTCTCCAGACCCGTATGCGTTTTTAGTACTTGCCCTACTAAGGCCTGCCGGGGATGTAGGTAGAGTGGCGTACTTAGGGTGCAGGACCAAGCTAAGTCGATAGCGCACTCCGGACCTATGTTGGCTTGGCGTTCGGGCAAGTAGACTATGCAACAATGTTAAGATCCAAGAGACCATCAATATAACTTGTGACGCATATGAATAACTTGGACCAAAACTTAAAAAGAATTTCACAACTTCATTATAGACAAGAAGGATAAAAATAATAATTCAAAATGCTGAGCCTTGTACAAAAATAAATGCACGCGGAGTCTGTTTTCACACAACAATATCTTTCATTATAGGTCCTAATTACAGTGGAGACAAGGACACACTTAGGGTATAGGGCCTTGCTAAGTGTGTTATACATCTTGTACTAGCCCAGGCAGGTAGTTACACTTTTAGTGTTGTGACTGTATGAAGTGTTACTTGAGTTTTCCAGACCCTCCGGGGGGGGGGGGGGGGGGGGGGTCCGGATGCTCTTTCGGAGGACCTACCTGATTCTGCATATTGACTCTATAACATACATTGTGTGTAATTACAGACTCACCTCTGTGATTCTAAGTATAAAACTTACGGAGGTGCTCGATGTTCCAAGGATTAGAAAGCGGAGTCCCATCCTTAGTTGTCAATCGAACACATCCGGGGTGGGATACTTTGATCACTCGGAAGGGACCTTCTCAGCTGGGGGAAAGTTTGTTCATCCCTTCACGAGTTAGTATTTTCTGTAGCACCATATCGCCTTCCTCGAGCTGTCGGTTGCGCACATGCCTTTGATGATAGCGCCGGAGTGCTTGGCGATAGCGTGCATTCCGAACAACTGCTTGGCACCTTCCCTCGTCGACGAGGTCAATGTCTTCATGCCGGAGCTGGTCCTGCGCGGATTCGTTGAAGGTCTAGACCCGGAGCAACCCCATGGTGATCTTCGGAGGAAGGACTGCTTCAACTCCATACACCAGGAAGAAGGCTGTCTCCCTAATTGACCGATGAGGTGTTGTCCTGTTCGCCCAAAGTGTAGACAGAAGTTCTTCAATCCAGTTGGCTCCATGCCTTTTCAGGCGCTCATATGTGTGCGTCTTGAGTCCTTTTAAAATTTCTGCATTTGCTCTCTCGGCTTGACCATTGCTTGCTGGGTGAGCTACTGATGCGTAACTGACTTGAATGTCGAGGTCTTCGCAATATTTTTGGAATGCAATACTTGTAAATTGGGTTCCATTGTTAGTTATGACTTTGTTCGGAACTCCAAATCTGCATATTATGGACTTCAAGAACTTGATTGCTGATTGCTTGTTGATTATCACAACTAGAGTAGCTTCCGACCACTTGGTGAACTTGTCGATGGCGACGTATAGGAACCTGTAACCTCTCATGGCTTTTGGGAATGGTCCCAAGATGTCCAAACCCCACATAGCGAATGGTCATGTAGGAGGTATCATTTGCAGTGATTGAGCCGGTGTGTGAATTTGTTTTGCATGAAACTGGCACGCTTCACACTTTTTCACTAGCTCGACTGCATCCTGGAGTGTTGTAGGCCAGTAAAAGCCATGTCGAAAGGCTTTACCAACCAACATGCGAGAAGATGCGTGGTTCCCACACTCGCCTCCATGGATCTTCATGAGGAGCTCGCTGCATTATTCCCTTGCAATGCACCGCATTAGAATGCTGTTGGCACCACGGCGGTAGAGATCCCCTTCTACCAGCGTGTATTTTTTAGCCAATCTGACGATTCGGTAAGCGTATACACTGTCTTCAGGAAGGATGTTTTCTTTCTAGTAGCTCCGGATCTCTGAGATCCATGCATCGGAGCTAACTTTAGCTTCTGAGTCTTGCGTGCTGGGTTGCTCGGTGCATCCGACAACACCTACGACCCTTGGTGGACGCCATGGTAACAGGGCCACCAGGACTGCCAGCTTGGAGGTGCTGGTCTCACCCCCTTCGCTCAGTTCGGCAGACTGAGTCATTGGTCTTGATAACCTCTGGACGAAGATTCCATCGGGAGCCGGAGCTCCGGTTGAAGCCTTCGTCGAGAGTTCATCGGCTTCAGCATTATGAAGACGATGGACATGGAGAGATCCAAAACTTCAAAGTCTTTCTGAAGCTTCTGGACATCAAGGAGATAGGCGGCTAGTTGGAGGTCGTTGCAGCAGCATTCACCTTTGACTTATTTTATGATGAGCTGCGAATCACTCTTCACCAACAGTTGTATGACACCAAAGGATAGTGCCACCTTGAGCCCATAGATGAGAGCTTCATACTCCGCTATGTTATTGGTTGCCTTGAAGTCAAGATGAACCATGTTTTTGACCTTCTCCCCGGTTGGAGCGAGGAGAAGGATTTCAGTGCCGGCCCCCTGCTTCTGCATGGAACGTCGAAGTAGAGAGTCCAGTGAGGTTCGGTGAAGACCGGGACCTTGGGTTCTGACTTTTGTTCACTGGGGCCCCCAGGATTAGATGGAGATGGGGTCCATTCAGCCACAAAGTCAGCCAAAGCCTGACTCTTGATTACTTGTTGTGGCACAAATTCGAGGTCGAACTCGTCCAACTCCGCTGCCCACTTTGCAATATTCCCAGTAGAATTGGGGTTATTTAATATTGCTTGCGGTGGATAAGAAGTTACCACTGATATCTTGTGGGCTTGGATGTAGTGGCGAAGCTTCCTCGAGGTAATAAGAACTGCGTAAAGCAGCTTATGCACCTCGATGTATCTGGTCTTGGCATCATGGAGTACTTCACTAATGAAGTACACTGGGCATTGAACGGTCCGGACCCTCTCAGAGGGGCCCTAAACTTCATCTCCACCAACTCGGACCCTCCCAGAGGGGTCCGAACCTTCTTGTTGGATTTCCTGGACCCTCCTAGAAGGGTCCGGAACTTCTTCGTGTTCAACCCAGACCTTCCCTGATGGGTCTGGGTCTTCTTGAACAACCATTAAAACTCCCTCAAATGAGAGAGGTTGATCTTCTAGCACTCTGTCTTGAAGATTTGTGTCTAGGGGCTGGGACCCAGACTCGCCTTCAGGTAGCTCTGAACCCCCCCGAAGGGTCTAGGCTCCTGAATTGGATGTGGCTCCGGTCTTTCCGTGATCAGAACCATGCTTACAACTTCCGTAGTTGCAGAAATGTAAAGAAGTAAAGGCTCACCAGGGTTCAGAGCTACCAAGATTGCTAGGGTGGTGAGGAGCTTCTTCAGCTCTTGAAATGTCTTTTCTGCTTCTTCAAACCAATGGAATGGTCTAGTCTTCCTCAATAACTTGAAGAAAGGAAGTGCCCGCTCTGCCAGTCTTGAAATGAATCTGCTAAGCGCAGCTAGACATCCAGTTAGCTTCTAGACGTCCTTGATGCGGGCTGGAGGCCGCATGTCTTCTATAGCCTTGATCTTCGTCGGTTTTGCTTCAATTCCTCAGTGACTCACCAAGAAACCAAGGAGTTTCTCGGGGCTAACCCCAAAGACACACTTATCCGGGTTCAGCTTGGTGCGCGTGATGCGTAGCTTGTCGAAGATGGCGTGTAAATTGTCAAGGAGTGACTCCTTGTTCTTGATCTTCACAACGATGTCATCGACGTACACCTCCACTAAGTCTCTAATTAGCTCTCCAAATGTTTTGTACATAGGTCGCACAAAAGTTAAAGCAGCATTTTTAAGACCAAAGGGCATGGCAGTATAACAATATAATCCATCTAATGTTATGAAGGCAGTATGCTCTTCATCTTCCTTAGACATTTGGATCTGATGATATACAAAATATACATCTAAGAAACACAATAGCTCGCACCCGAAGGTGGAGTCCACAATATGATCTATCTAGATAGTGGAAATGGATTTTTTGGCCATGCCTTATTTAAGGTGGTGTAGTCGATACACATCCGAAGTTTCTCACCGGCCCTGGGTACAACGACTGGGTTTGCCCACCATTTTGGATGAAAAACTTCCCGGATGAAACCTGCTTCGAGCAACTTCTTGATCTTCTGTCGGATGAAGTTTTGCCGCTCGATGGACTACTTTCGGGGCTTCTGGTGTACATGTCGTGCTTCAGTATAAATCATCAGATTGTGCTCAATCACCTCCCTAGGGGTCCCAGGCATTTGTGACGGTTGCCAGGCAAACATGTCAACATTCGCCCGGAGGAAAGTGATGAGCACGAGTTCCTATTTGTTGTTCAGACCTCCCGATATACAGGTGGTCTGAGCAGCATCAAAACCGATTTGGACGACTTTGACAGGAATGTCGATGTCACCACTTGGTTGCACATGTGGTGCAGAGGTTGAGCCTCGATGACGAGTGCTTGGAGGTATAGCAGCTTGCTCTTTGCCGGATGCCTCCTCCTGCACTGTTGCAAGCGTGTGGAGTTCTTCTAGCATGGTGACTCCTGCAGTACGGTCTCCATGGATGCAGAGAACGGCGGAGGGTGTTGGCATTTTCAACACCAGGTAGCCGTAGTGAGCTGTAGCCATGAACCTATACAAGGCAGACCTACCCAGAATGGCGTTGAATGGTAAGTTGATCTACGCGACGTCAAAGACCGGATTCTCGGTCCTATACTTCTCCCGGGTTCTGAATGTCACCAGGAGTGTAATGGATTCAAGAGGGCTGATGGACCCCGGACCTACTCCAGAAAAAGGTCATGATGGATGAAGGTCAGAGGCTCGGGGCTGGAGCTTGACGAAGGCTTCGTAACTTAAGAGGTTCAACCCCACTCCCCCGTCCACCAAAACATGATAGAGTTGGATATTATTGATGGTAGGTGACACCAACAACGGTAATTGGCTAGCTTCGATCAAGTTTCGGGGCCAGTCTGTAGCATCAAAGGTGATGGGAGTGTCCATCCACTTCTGATGAGGTTTCGCCCTAGCAGTCGGAGTTGCGGCAGCCATGTCCCGGCGCATTGTCTTGAGGACACGGCGAGAAGTAATGTCCCATGAACCACCATAAATGGTGTTCATGGTCTTTCGACGCTCATTGTCAGAGACGTCGGAATCATCGTCTACTTTGCTGTAGACAGCCTTCAGAACCTTCTTGGGATCCTGAAAGCCTACCTCCGGCTCAGTCGGAGCTTCGTCAACTTTCTGTTTTCCTTCCCATTGATGGAAAGGAGCTTCTTCCTGACGCTTGTTGTAGCGCTCGACAAGGTTTTGGACCTCTAGACAATCCTCTAGACTGTGGTTGTCCATCTTAAGGATCGGACACCACATTTTGGAACTGCTGCCATCCTTTGATGAGGGTCGAGGTCATTTTTCAGGGCGTAGCCCCTGGCCACCCGGAGCTGCAGCAGCCGCAACAGTAGGTGCATCGGCCGACGACTTCTTCTTGTCGTTGGACTTCTTCTTCTTTTGCCACCGCTGGAGGTAGTGACACCCGGTTCCGAAAATGAACCAAGTGAACGCATATGTGTGCCCAGGATGTTCAACACACATACACGAGTGCATTCACAAAAGAGTATACAGAAAATTACCACAAAATAAGATTAATTAACCAATTTTTATTAAACAAACAATATTATCCTCAAATACAAGCTCTAATGAATGTTGATGACAAGTTTGTCTAATGCAGTGGAAATAAACTAAATAAGCAAACTAAACAGCTAAGCAGCCTAAGCAATAGGAAATAGTGCAACACCAATCAACACCATAGGCAAAGCTAACGGTAGACAGGGCCTAGAACTCCGCATTATCACCATTAAACTCCCAATCCTGACCTGCAACTATTGGTGGGGGATTGCAAGAGTGAGTACATGTCGTACTCAGCAAGTGTGGAAAGTATGACATGTGGCTGATTCAAATGATGAATATAATAATGGTTAAGTGTTGAAAAGTACAATTAAACATTTGAAAAGCAATATATTACATGTATGTGAAGTAAACCCATCATAATCATAAGTAATATCGTAATACCGGTCTGAATTCACTACCATCATCAATAATTCCAGATTTCACCATTTGCCAATAACCATATTCAATACCAAAATTAATCCATAACCAGCTATAACCATTACCAAGCCATAACCATTACCAAGGCATAACCATTCCAAATACCTTATCAATACCGAGTTCCCTCTAATCATGGAAGTTGTCCAGGTGCTCATAACCAGGAGCACGGCTATCATGATAGTTTTATTAGACTCTGCAGAGTTTGTACCTATTTACCCACGTGTTTGTGATTTATCACCCGTCAGCGACTAAAGAACCTCTCTTATGCCAGTTACACTTTCCTTTGGTGTATGACCAAGAGATCACAAAATAGCCTTTACAAAGGGATTACTAGCCTATTTAGACCCCACTAAGGTTTCCCCGGTGGCGATGTCTCCCATAGAGCACATCTTTAACCAAAGGCCCCCTCTTGAGCCATTCGGATCCCAGGGTAGTCCAACCAATCATCAATAAACCCAATCCGACTACCCCTTCCCCGAGCATCCTTAATGGTCCAAATAGCACCGGAAAAGCCCTAATTATTCAGCTACGCTGCACCCATACTTGGCCTCGTGGTGGCACCGTAATCCTGGCTTATTCTCGTATGAACCGGTCCTTAGATCTAAAGCAAGCAAACCACCATAACATCCAATCCATCCACATACTAGGCTTGCTTCGATCACCCATTACCATATCATATTAACCAGTTCATGTTAATCACAATCTCATCCATTCATAATTAAATTGAGGGGTATAGTTGTTTTCCCATCCCAGTTTATTAAGCGAAGCAAAAAGGAAAAAAATCCCTTCCCGACTCTCTACCATGAATTCCAGGTGACAAGGGTGGTCAAAAACACTAGTAAACTTCCTACCATAGGATTCCCATCAAATTGACACAAGCATATAGTTTGCAAACAAAACATTTATTTTAAAACATGATCAATATTCTTCAAGGACACTTGCCTTGCTCTTGCGGTTGATTAGGGTCAAAGCCTTCAAACTCTTGGTGCTGGAGATCCTCCGCGGCACTCTCTAGCGCAAATCCATCTAATCCACACAATAAACATACAAGACAAGAAACACAATCAAAGAGTGCACAAATATTACTCAATATGACATGACATGCATGATTGATGCAAATGCAAGGTAGAACTTGTTAATAGATTGCTTTTAATGATTACTAACTAGTTCTAATAGCTTTTAACAAGTTTATACAGGTTTGGATTTGATTCAAATAAATTTTAGAATTAATTCAATACAATTTAGTCAGCAAAATTGGACTAGTCTGTAGGAGGCCGGACTAGTCCGCACTTCGCAGAACTAGCAAACTTGGGTTTTCTAGATCGACGTAAATTTCGAGATTAGGGGTTGAATTCACGTAAGGAAAAGAGAATAGAAGGTATACCAGGTGTTTAGGACTCCAATGAATCAAGAAACTTGGAGATAACACTTGGATCTTGATGATCTAGGGTTGGGGATGAACTTGGAGATGAATTGGTGATGAAGAACGAAAGCTTGGTGGAGATATTGATCCTCTTTCGTTTCCTCCTCTACTTCTTGCTTGGGATCTTCTCCTCCCTCCTTGATGGTGGCTCTCCACGAACTAGGGTTTGGGTGGAGTGGAAAAGTGGCAAATAGATGTCAAGCCAAGGGGTGGGGTTGTTTATATAGAGGTGGAGGCTAGGGTAGATGGATTTCGAGTTTGAGAGGAGTAGAGGCCGGTTTAGAGTCCCACATGGGCTCTAAAAGAGTTAGGCACGACGTCCCTAGGCCCACTTAATGTGAAACCCAAGAAACAAGTCATAAAGCAAAAGATCAACTCAGAGTCCCGAAATATCGGACAAGTTCGAAAAGGACCGGACTAGTCCGAAAATGTCTAGAGAGAACATCGGACAAGTCTGGCCTAAAATTGGACAAGTCCGACTTTAGTCAGAGAGGAAAACGGACAAGTCCGCTGGAACACCGGACTAGTCCGGAAGAGTCTAGGGACTTAGCAAATTTTCAAGGATTCTTGGAATATCGGACTAGTCCGCACAAAATTGGACAAGTCCGAAAGTTTCCAGAGGCAAAATCGGACTAGTCCGCAGCAAAAACGGACAAGTTCGTTTTTAGTTAGAGAGAAATCGTACTAGTCCTCACTAAAATCGGACTAGTCCGCACTTTTCAGCATTCTAAGTGCAGTTTTGCTCCAAATCAATTTTAAACTCGTTCCTCTTGTTGTGGGTTAATGTTAAACATGTATATGAGTGTATGCAAGGCATGATGCATGAAAATGAGGGTGTTACAAACCTACCCCCCTTAAAATGAATCTCGCCCTCGAGATTCGACGCGGAAGACAAGAGATAGGGAAATTCCTTCTTGAGATCATCCTCCAATTCCCACGTCGCTTCTTTTTCTGTGTGGTGCTTCCATTGAACTTTACACCATCTAATAACCTTGTTCCTTGTGACTCTCTCCTTGGTTTCCAAGATTTATATTGGTAGTTCAACATAAGTCAAATCTTCCTCTAGTTCCAATTCTTCCATTGGCACTTGTTCTTCTAGTACTCTCAAGCATTTCTTGAGCTGGGAAACATGAAAGACATCATGTACGTCTGAAATATGAGTTGGCATCTCCAACTTATACGCTACTTCTCCTCTTTTGTCCAAAATCTTGAATGGTCCAATATAACGAGGTGCTAGCTTGCCTCTTATGTTAAACCTCTTATGACCTCTCATTGGTGACACCTTGAGGTAAACAAAATCTCCCACTTCAAAGGCTAATTTCCTTCTCCTATTGTCCGCATATCCTTTTTTGTCATGATTGGGCAGCCCTCAAGTTTTCACGAATCATTTGGACTTGCCTTTCAGCTTCTGGCAACACGTACGGACCAAATACTTGAGTTTCCCCTGCCTCATTCCAGAATAAAGGCATCCTACACTTCCTTCCATAAAGCGTTTCATATGGTGACATTTTCAAGGTTGCTTGGTAACTATTGTTGTATAAAATTCCGCATATGAAAAGCTCTTGTCCCAACTTTTCCCATGCTTCAAGGCACAAGCTCGTAACACGTCCTCCAAAATTTGATTGGTCCTCTCAGTTTGCCCATCAGTTTGAAAGTGATATGTTGAACTAAAATTCAGCCTCGTTCCCAAAGCTTCATGCAATTTCTGCCAAAATCTGGAGGTAAATTGGGAACCACTATCCGAGACTATCTACTTTGGTACTCCATGTCGACACACAATATGCTCCATGTATATTTCAGCCAATTGTGCAGCTGTATATTTGGTCTTCACAGGGAAAAAATAAGCTGACTTGGTTAAACGATCCACAATTACCCAAATTGAGTCATACCAGGACTGAGTACCTGGTAAACCAACTATGAAGTCCATACCGATCTCTTCCCACTTCCATTTCGGAATCTTCAATGGCTGCAATAACCCAGCTGGCCTTTGATGTTCAACTTTAACTCGTTGGCACACATCACATAATGCTACGTATTCAACTATGTCCTTCTTCATGCTATCCCACCAGTAGCAAGTCTTTAAGTCTTTGTACATCTTCGTACAACTGGGGTGAATTGAGTATGGTGAGTCATATGCCTACTTTAGTATTATCTCCCGAATATGCTTCACATTAGGCACAATAATCCTTTTTTCAAGCCATAAGGTACCATGTTCATCCTCATCAAATCTGAATTCTCTCCCTTCTTCGGTCCTTTCCTTGATTTCCTTGATCTCCTCATCTGTGGTTTGTGCTTCTCGAATTTCTTGCTCCAAGGTCGGATTTAACTCCATCATCTCCATCTCATTTACAAACCCGAGGTTCAACCGTTTAAACTCCTTACATAACTCAGATGGTAACTCTCGAACTGTGAGTTGATGACTTACTCCTTTTCTACTCAAAGGGTCAGCCACTACATTGGCTTTCCCCGGATGATAGTTGATCCCCAAATCATAATCTTTGATGAGCTCCAACCATCTTCGTTGCCTCAAATTCAGATCCATTTGTGTGAAAATATACTTCAAACTCTTATGATCCGTATAAATTTCAAACCTATGTCCAAGAATACAGTGCCTCCAAATCTTCAATGCGTGTACCACGGCCGCGAGTTCCAAATCGTGCATGGGGTAATTCTGCTCATGTTTCTTCAATTGTCTTAATGAATAGGTGACCACTTGACCTTCTTGCATCAATACACATCCAAGTCCTTGTCTCGATGCGTCGCAATAAATATCAAAACTCTTGCTCACATCCGGCAATACCAAAACTGGGGTTGTTGTCATTCTCTTCTTCAATTCCTCAAAACTGTTTTGACAAGCTTGAGTCCATTGGAAAGCCTTTCCCTTCATTAGCAACTCCGTCATTGGCTTGGCTATCTTGGAAAAGTCCTTGATGAATCTACGGTAATATCCAGCCATTCCAAGAAAACTCCTTATTTATTTTACATTTTGCGGTGGCTCCCACTTCAACACGTCCCTCACTTTTCCGGGGTCGACCAATACTCCTCCTCCGGAGATGATATGACCCAAAAACGACACCTCTCTCAACCAAAACTGACACTTGTTGAACTTGGCATACAATTGATGCTCCCTTAATTTCTGCAGCGTAAGCCTCAAGTGTTCCTCATGTTCCTTCTCATCCTTCGAGTAGATCATAATTTCATCAATAAACACCACAACAAACTTATCCAGGTACTCCATGAAGACCTTATTCATGAGGTACATAAAATAGGCAGGTGCATTTGTCAATCCAAAAGACATCACGGTGTACTCATAAGATCCATACCGTGTCCCAAAAGCTGTTTTGGGTATGTCTGATGGTCTAATCTTCAGTTGAAAATATCCCGACCTCAAATCAATCTTAGAGAAGATACAAGCACCCTTCATCTGATCAAACAAGTCTTCTATGCGTGGCAAGGTGTACTTGTTCTTGATTGTTACCTCGTTGAGGGCTCGGTAATCTATGCACATCCTTTTGGATCCATCCTTCTTGTCCACAAATAGTTCGGGCGCTGCCCAAGATGAAGAAATAGGTCGAATAAAACCTTTCTCTAGTTGCTCTTGAATTTGTTTCTTGAGCTCTGCTAATTCCATTGGAGGCATCCTATACGACCTCTTAGCTATAGGTGCAGTTCCAGGTATTAAATTAATAACAAACTCAATACCTCGATCAGGTGGCATATATGGCAACTCATCTGGAAAAACATCCAAAAATTCACACACCACCGGAATCTCCTCAATTGCGGCACCGTCCATATGATTCAGCTCCAATTGCTTAGGTGCGGTTTGAGATGCTTCAAACTCTATGGTGATCCCTTCCTCATTAGTCAACTTCACCGTCTTCGTGGAACACTAAATAACTCCATTGTACTTCCTCAACCAGTCCATACCAAGTATAATGTCCAATCCTTGAGAATTCAAAACAATGAGGTTGGCGGAGAAGTCTACCCCCTTATTCTAAGGCTTACTTTTGGACATACTATATTTGTCCTCATCTCTCCTCTAGGAGACTTAACCAATAGAGTAAACTTCATATGAGAGATAGGCAAACTATACTTGGCAACATACTTCGATGCAATGAATGAATGTGATGCTCCAGAATCAAACAACATAGTCGTGGGGTTGGAGTTGGCGAGAAACATACAAATGACCACGTCATCCGCTTGTTGAGCATCCTCCATAGAGACATGGTTCATGTTGCCACGAGCAAAATTCTGATGTCCATGGTTCCCTTGTGGCTGTCCTCCATTGAGTCTTGGGTTTTGCCTCGGCGCATTGCTTCCTTGACCAAGGCCTGACTTAGGACATTGATGCGCAAAGTGTCCAGCTTCTCCACAAGTATAGCACTTCTTAACTCCACCAGAATTTGGACGGACTTGATTTTGCGCATTTGCACCGGGATAATTAGCACGAGGCGCATAAGGCATTGGAGGCCTAGGTGTTTGCATAACAGGGTGCTGCTGCACAAACTGAGTTGGGTGCAGTGCAAATCCAGGGCGTTGAGCAGGAATAGAAGAGCTGAAGTAAGGCGCATTGGGTGGTTCAAGGCGAGGGTGCACATTACTTCCTTGCGGCTGTCCTTGATATGGCACCTTCCTCTTTTTATCATGTTCCATCTCACGGACCTTGTTCTCAACCACAATTGCTTTGTCCACAAGCTTCTGAAAATTGGTATAATCACAGTTGAGTAGTTGCACTTGGATTTTATTGTTCAAGCCCCTCATGAACAAGTATTGTTTCCAGCTGTCCTGACTAACATACTCAGGCGCATACCTTGAGAGTTGAGTGAACTTATTGAGATATTCACTCACACTTGATCTTCCTTGTCTCAAGTTATCAAATTCTTGCCTCTTCAAAATCATAAAACCTTCCGGCACATAATGAGAACGGAAACTCTCCTTGAATTCCACCCAGGTAATTCTCTCTTGGTTCTCATGAGCATTGCATAGTGAATCCCACCAATCCGCAGCTTCTCCAATGAGTTGATGAGAAGCAAATAGCACCTTCTCTCGGTCACTGCATTGGACTATAGCAAGATTCTTCTCCACAGACTTGAGCCAATCATCAGCATCCATAGGGTCGTCAGCTTGAGCAAAGGTTGGCGGCCTAGTCCTCATAAACTCTCCCAACCAGTTATGAGGAGGTGGGGGTGGCGGTGGAGGCATGTGAGGCTGATTGTTGTTATTGCCAGCCTGCAGCTATCCCATAGTTTGTATCATGGTCTGCATGAGCTGGTATTGCATACCCAATAGCTGCTCAATGTTGATAGCTCCCTGAGTATATCCTTGTCCAATGTTGTTCTGAGGCACTCCATTGTTCTCCTCCTCATCATTGCCAACCCTCTAGTTGTGAGTCCTCACCATATGCAAAAAATCAATAGGTAAGAATTAGAAAACGTCCCCAACTATATGCATCAAGGGATATGAAACTAGACAACTAACTAGCCTATGTGGACATGGCAATGCTAAAGCATCCCAAAATCTTCTATTAAGCACACAAGCAACCAATATATATAGCAAACAGCACACCAAACAAAAACACATCGATTCCTGAGTGCTCCTATGTGCTCTAAAGTGTCCATTCTATCTAGGTTGTGTCCTACGGTCAACCTGTGGCTCTGATACCAATCTGTGACACCCGGTTCCGAAAATGAACCAAGTGAATCATATGTGTACCTAGGATGTTCAATACACATACATGAGTGCATTCACAAAAGAGTATACAGAAAATTACCACAGAATAATATTAATTAACCAAATTTTATTAAACAAACCATATTATCCTCAAATACAAGCTCTAATGAATGTTGATGACAAGTTTGACTAATGCAGTGGAAATAAACTAAATAAGCAAACTAAACAGCTAAGCAGCCTAAGCAATAGGGTATAGCGCAGCACCAATCAACACCACAGGCAAAGCTGACAGTAGACATGGCCTAGAACTCCGCATTATCACCATTAAACTCCCAATCCTGACCTGCAACTGTTGGTGGGGGATTGCAAGAGTGAGTACATGTCGTACTCAGCAAGTGTGGAAAGTATGACATGTGGCTGATTCAAATGACAAATATAATAATGGTTAAGTGCTGAAAAGTACAGTAAAACATTTGAAAAGCAATATATTACATGTATGTGAAGTAAACCCATCATAATCATAAGTAATATCGTAATACCAGTCTGAATTCACTACCATCATCAATAATTCTAGATTTCAGCATTTGCCAATAACCATATTCAATACCAAAAATTAACCCATAACCAGCCATAACCATTACCAAGCCATAACCATTACCAAGCCATAACCATCCCAAATACCTTCCCAATACCGAGTTCCCTCTAATCATCGAAGTTGTCCAGGCGCTCATAACCGGGAGCACGGCTATAATGATAGTTTTATTAGACTCTGCAGAGTTTGTACCTCTTTACCCACGTGTTTGTGATTTCATGACCCGTCGGCGACTAAAGAACCTCCCTTATGCCAATTACACATCCTTTGGTGTATGGCCAAGAGATCACAAAATAGCCTTTACAAAGGGATTACTAGCCTATTTAGACCCCACTGAGGTTTCACCGGTGGCGATGTCTCCCATATAGCACATCTTCAACCAATGGCCCCCTCTTGAGCCATTCAGATCCTAGGGTAGTCCCACCAATCATCAACAAACCCAATCCGACTACCCCTTCCCCGAGCATCCTTAATGGTCCAAATAGCACTGGCAAAGCCCTAATTATTCAGCTACGCCGCACCCATACTTGGCCTTGTGGTGGCACTGTAATCCTGGCTTATTCTCGCATGAACCGGTCCTTAGATCTAAAGCAAGCAAACCACCATAACATCCAACCCATCCACATACCAGGCTTGCTTAGATCACCCATTACCATATCATATTAACCAGTTCATGTTAACCATAATCTCATCCATGCATAATTAAATTGAGGGGTATAGTTGTTTTCCCATCCCAATTGATTAAGCGAAGCAAAAAGGTAAAATGCCCTTCCCGACTCTCTACCATGAATTCCAGGTGACAAGGGTGGTCAACAACACTAGTAAAATTCCTACCATAGGATTCACATCAAATTGACACAACCATGCTGTTTGCAAACAAAACATTTATTTTAAAACAGGATCAATATGCTTCAAGGACACTTGCCTTGCTCTTGCGGTTGATTAGGGTCAAAGCCTTCAAACTCTTGGTGTTGGAGATCCTCCGTGGCACTCTCTAGCACAAATCCGTCTAATCCACACAATAAACATACAAGATAAGAAACACAATCAAATAGTGCACAAATATTACTCAATATGACATGAAATGCATGATTAATGAAAATGCAAGGTAGAACTTGTTAATAGATTGCTTTTAATGATTACTAACTAGTGCTAATAGCTTTTAACAAATTTATACAGGTTTGGAGTTTATTCAAATAAATTTTAGAATTAATTCAATACAATTTAGTCAGCAAAATCGGACTAGTCTGCAGGAGGCCGGACTAGTCCGCACTTCATAGAACTAGCAAACTAGGGTTTTCTAGATCGACGTAAATTTGGAGATTAGGGGTTGAATTCACGTAAGGAAAAGAGAATAGAAGGTATAACAGGTGTTTAGTACTCCAATGAATCAAGAAACTTGGAGGTAACACTTGGATCTTGATGATCTAGGGTTGGGGATGAACTTGGAGATGAATTGGTGATGAAGAACGAAAGCTTGGTGGAGATCTTGACCTCTTTCATTTCCTCCTCTACTTCTTGCTTGGGATCTTCTCCTCCCTCCTTGATGGTGGCTCTCCAAGAACTAGGGTTTGTGTGGGGTGGAAAAGTGGCAAATAGATGTCAAGCCAAGGGGTGGGGTTGTTTATATAGAGGTAGAGGCTAGGGTTAGATGGATTTCGAGTTTGAGAGGAGTAGAGGCCGGTTTAGAGTCCCACATGGGCTCTAAAAGAGTTAGGCACGACATCCCTAGGCCCAATTAATGTGAAACCCAAGAAACAAGTCATAAAGCAAAAGATCAACCCGGAGTCGCGAAATATCGGACAAGTCCGAAAAGGACCAGGCTAGTTCGAAAATGTCCAGAGAGAAAATTGGACAAGTCTGGCCTAAAATAGGACAAGTCCGACTTTAGTCAGAGAGGAAAATGGACAAGTCCGCTGGAACACCGGACTAGTCCGGAAAAGTCCAGGGACTTAGCAAATTTTCAAGGATTCCTGGAATATCGTACTAGTCCGCACAGAATCGGACATGTCCGAAAGTTTCCAGAGGCAAAATCGGACTAGTCCGCAGCAAAAATGGACAAGTCTTTTTTTGCTCAGAGAGAAATCGGACTAGTCCTCACTAAAATCGGACTAGTTCACACTTTTCAGCATTTTAAGTGCGGTTTTGCTCCAAATCAATTTTAAACTCGTTCCTCTTGTTGTGGGTTAATGTTGAACATGTATATGAGTGTATGCAAGGCATGATGCATGAAAATGAGACTGTTACAAGGTAGTGTCTTCAGCTTTGGAAGGCTTTTTGTTAACCTCCGATGTTGGCTTTGAGTGCATTTGCCGACCCTCTGCGGGCCGGGCACACTTGTCAGCCAGGCTAAACAACTCCGTGATGCTGGTGACTTCTTTAGTCGCCAGCTTCTCCAACATTTTCTTGTATCAGACGCCCTGTTTGAATGCAACAATAACATAAGCGTTCGAGATAGAAGGTATGATATTGCGTACTTGAGAAAACCGTTGGATAAATGATCGCAACGATTCCCCTGTTGTTTGCTTCACAGCAAACAAGTCCAGTTCAGTGTCAGGTCGAGTGTAAGAACTCTCAAAGCTACAGTGAATTATTGGCATAGTTCCGCCCAACTATTGATGGAGTCGGGTGGAAGACCCACGAACCAGGGCCTAGTGCTCCTAGTCAGAGCCACTGGGAAGTAATTGGCCATCATGACCTCATAGCCCCCCGCTGCTAGTATAGCAGTGGAGTAGATTTAAAGGAATTCGGTGGGGTTGACAGTCCTGTCAAATTTCTTCGGCAGATGAGATCGGAACTTCTGTGGCCAACGGACCATGCGTAGGTGCGTGGCCAAGGCAGAACAACCTCCTACTGCTCCCACTGGAGCATGGTTGTCCCGAGCCTCTCGCCTTTCGCGAGCACGCTCAATATGGAGACGACCGTCCTGTTGTCGGTAGCGGCACTCAAGTTTCGACCGCAGATCATGTGTCAAAAGTCTCGACATGGTATGGGTGCGACGCGCCCCAGAAGGAAGCAACGTCACTTGTTGAGATACAGCACGCCTTCGGTGCTGTGACACGTGAGGACCAAGTCTTCCAGACAAGGTCCTATGTTGAGTTGGTGCCTGCCCCGAAGGGGGAGGACCTTGGTTGCTGATGGCATCGGTTGTGGCTGTAACCAGATGTTGCACATCAGCGCACCATTGCTCCATCGCACCCTGAGGTGCTCCGGGCGCTAGTGGGCATTCCAACAGAGTTCATGCAACAATTAGCGCATTCTCCGGGTTGTTGTTTGCTAATCCTGTGATCGACACATGTACCCCATCCTGTTGTCCAGCATTGTTTGCCGGAGCAGATGGTGGTGTTGGTGGTGGTGTGATTCCTATAGGGACAACAGTGCCTGCTGGTTGCTGCATGTTGGAAGGGTTCCCTCCAATAGGTTGCACAACATTGTTGCCGTTGGATGATCCTGCAGTAGAGTTCACCATCTTGTGATCTGAGGCGCCCCTTCCCGGCGCGCCAAATGTCGAAGCGTATGAAAGACACTTCCCCCGGTACTACTAAATATAGCCTGCGGGGGTTCTTGTATCGGTTTGAGCGCTCAGAGATCTTAAACAAGATGATGACACAGAGGATTTACGTGGTTCAGGTCACCTGAACATAATACCCTACTCCACGGGGTGTGTGTTGTTGTATTGAGGATTGCAGTAGTGCTAGCCTGCGTATCAGCTTGGATGTCCATGTACCGTGCTGCACAGTCCTTTTATAGTCTAAGGACTGACTGTTACATCACTTGTATGGCCCGACATGTGGCCCTGGCGTATTTAAGTGCCTAATACACGGTCTACGAGTATTAAGAGTGATTAACAGTGTGATAATGTGCCTTAATAGCAGTGTTACCCCTATTAATAGCCCACTGATCGTGTATCATTAATATAGCATTAATGACATGTAATAAGATCTTGTAACTATCGTTTTAACTGTCCCTTGAATGTCTGAGCCGTTGGAGATATGCAAATATCCTCGTTAGTGTAAGGTCCGGAGGATCCACACGTGGCAGCTTTGGAGCTTCCCCTCATGGGGAGATAGGTCCGGAGCTGTTATACACGAGGACGCTTGCACCGGAGCTTCCCTCTACGAGGGGTTAGATCTGGGGTCATTATCCATGTGTCAACCCCGGAGCTTCCCTATGTTGGGAGTTTAGCTCCGGTCTTACATTACACGTGGCAGTCCTGGAGCTACCCATATGTGGGAGGCGGGTCCAGTGCCGTGTGACATGTGGGGTCTGAGGAAGCCTTCGACACTGGTAGGTAGATCTCTCTTGTTCTTCTAGCGGTATCGTGGGATATCCGGTACATAGGGTACCGACATCGTCCATCCGTCCATCCGGTGGACAATTTGATAACATGGCACTTAGAACATGAGTCGATGTGACGCTCCAAGTCATCAAGTTATCCACCAGATGGACGAGTTGTCCGCTAGATGGATAACTAGGTGGCTAGATTGGTATAAAATAAAAAACAATGGTTATTAATATAAAATGAATAAAATGATGTTAAAAATAAAAAATTTGAGATCGTTAAAAGCAAGTCATTTGTTGCTCGTATTCAGATAACCACTACTACAAAAAGCATTTTTACAGGCGCCTCAATTTTTCAAACACAGGCGGTCCTTAAAAATATGCGACTGTGATGACAAATGATATAATAACCGCCTGTGATGAAAGAACAACACATGCGGATTTTAAGAACAACCGCCTGGGTAAATACTCGATCTTCTCAGGCGGTTATTACTTAAGAACCGCCTGCAATAAAATAACATCACAGGCGGATTTTAAGAAACAACCGCCTGGGTAAATACATAATCTTCTCAGGCGGTTATTAATTAAGAACCGCCTATAATGTAATGAACTTCACAAGCGGTTCTTAATTAACAACGGCCTGAGAAGATCATGTATTTTCACTGGCGGTCATTGTGTAAGAACCGTATGTAGTTGTTCAATTATCACAAGCGATTTTCATTGAAGAACCGCCTAGGGAAAGTCATTGTTTCCACTTATTTTGTGTCACCGGAAACGCCAGAGTGCCCTAGATCGTGAGCCTCTGTTGCAGGGATAAACAAACTCAATGGCATTGCAATTAAGTGATTTAATTGGAATACAAGGATAAACAAACGCAAATGACATTGCAATTTAGAGGTAATTCACAACTCGATGAATTCCATAGATAATACATTGCATGCCCTCTAAACTAAATTCGAATTTCAACTTATTCCTAAAGCTCCCATCGATCAATCTAAATTGTACCGTCCTTCTTGCTCCCGAACACGTCTCTTATATTCCGCTGGATCCTAAAAATATTGACATTATTTAAATTAACAAATGTCGAAGGAGGAATGAATAACCTACATTGGTCACTAAGTCAAAGTGTCATCTAACCTTGATAAGTAGATTATAGCAATCATTTTCAACATTGGGCACATTTGGCTGATGCAGCAAACGCTGAACTTCAAGTAGTATAGTTTTGATTGTAAAAGCACTGCACCACCCCTACGAAATATATTTTAAGCAATATAAGAAACCAGTTCAAATAATTTCAACAACAATTAAGTATTAATTACATGAGCAAAATAGGTCTATCTTACAGTCTCTTGATCAAGAATCCCGATGCAGAGTGCTCCCGAACGATGGACATTTGGGTGGAAGAACCCACTTGGAAAGGCGCATCTTGGAGACACCAAGGGATAGTCCTCAGAGAAGGAGATTGTCAGGGGGTAGTAACCATCTTCCCATTCAGTCTGCAAAAGAAATTTATTAATAGGAGGACGATGGTTAAACTCATATTGTGCTTGTTCTTTATGACTTACCCCTTCTTTACCGGGGACGATGCACTGCCACTTCAATAAATCTCCCGATTCAGGCTTCGCAGAGAAACCCTACACAGAGAAATTAAAAATACCAAAAACAAACAAGACGGAAAAACAAACTACAGTTAAGTTCATCAGTCCATTACAGATACATATGTATATACAACCATGCGACTGGTGTGCCATGCGTACATACATGGGGATGGTTCTTGCGTCACACGAAGCGCTCCTCCTTCAATCGGCTACACGCCCGAGACACTAATATCTAAAAGACCAAACTTCCAAATTATTGAGTCCAAACGTATATGTACACAAATGCAAAAGGACACAATCCATATACCAACACACAAAACTGGCAGCTTATGAAAATATACAAAGAAAAAGGTAGCATGCAATGCATAGTAAGGAAACTATGAGAATTTACTTAGTACCTCATGGCGCGATGTGGGACTGGGCAGAGGCGTGCCTCCGCGGGGTCTTTATATAGGCGTCAGTTTTTCACAGGCGGTTTTTAAATTTTCCACAGGCGGTTAGTAATTAATAACCGTTTGAGAAGATGTTTATCTCAGGCGGGTTTTACTTACCAACCGCCTTTGATGCTGCTAAGCTCCTGTCAAGCTAATCCCTACACAGCAAGCTATTGTAGATGCAAGTAACACCTGTGGCTCATTATTTGAATTGTTGAAAGCATCAATTTGAAGCCTGACGATCCTTGGAAGCATTTTCCCATCCATTTGAACGATTTCTTTCCCTACTGTCCATTTGAAAACTTAGGAAGATGCTCCTTTCTCAGTTTTAATGCCTAATTATATTGACTAAAAATCAGTACCCACTTTCTTAGTGCTTCACACAAGCGAGTAAGCGAACAACATCAATAACAAATCTTGTTTTTACACTTTCGTAGAGATTTAACCTTAATCTTTCAAGCATAGATTTATCAAATAAGTGAAGCTTCTTTATCACACATGTTAATGGCAGTTATAAGTGAAGGATGTGTCAAAGCTAACAAAATCTGAATCGGACTGAAGATAAAGAGATCCTGCATATTTGGACCTTGTATAAGAACAGATAACAAGATATATTTCCTTTTGTGACACAACCACGTCGGTAGGTTGTACATCGTTAAGACCACGGGCCATGTGCTGTGTATGCTCCTTTTTTCACCAAACAGATTCATTCCGCCTGTACCCAAGGCAGAACTCACATTTCTGAATTCCTTTGCAAATTCTGGATACTGAATATCAAAATTTTTCCACTGCGTTGCATCACCAAGGTGTCGTATATGTTTTTCATTCTTCTTGCGTTGCTCGGAATGCCAACGCATAAGTTCAGCCTCCCTAGGGTTTGGAACAAACGCTTCAAGCGATCAATTACCGTAAGATACCACATCACCAAGGCAGGAATTTTTCTCTTATTCTTCCCGTCTGTATCGCCAGAAGTATCATCATCGTCACCTTCAGAACCAATAATAAACTTCTTATTCTTCTGAGACTTTTTCATGTTGGTAACATACTGGTGATTGTAGTCCTTCTTATATCTACTGACACCAAAAATGGGGCATATAGTTGCGAGCTCGTGCTCTTTGCGATACAGAATACAATGGTTTACACAAGCGTGTATTTTTGTCACACCTAGTGCCATCGGGCAAAGAAGTTTCTTCACTTTATAAGTGCTTCTGGGCAGTTTATTTGGATTTGGAAGAATTTCTGCCAGAAGATTCAAAAGATCAGAGAAACTACAATCGGACCATCCATGCGTAGCTTTCAACTTTAGTAGTTCTAAGACTGCACACAATGTAGTAAACTCTTTATCACAACCGTTTGAATCATCATATAAAAGCTCCGTCGCCGCATTTTGCAATGTCTCCATTTTACTTAAACATTTGCTTGCTCCCATAGAAGTCAATACATATGGTTCAATGTGACGCAACATCTCCTCACAATCGAACTCATCATCATCATCACCAGCTTGATTGTCACTACCGTCATCGATATGAACATTATCATCATCTGAACCTCTCTCATCATCTTTATCCGCATCATGTGTATCTAACTCACCATGTTCTGTCCATATTGTGTAGTTATTTTTGAAATCTCTTTTTACCAAATGAGATTGGATTACAATAGTATCCGTCCAAGCAATCTTATTTTCGCAGTCGATACATGGACATAATATGTCAGCTATCTTTTGCAACTTCGCATGTCTCTTGGATGCTTCAATAAAATTTGCAACATTATGAATGTACATAGGATCGGGTCTTGGCATGTTATACATCCACGCTCGACGGTCCATGCTTCAATAATAGAATTTTTGTCAGATCTACAAAATTTGGCCACAAATATTCCCTAAAGGTCTTCTATAAAATGAATTTACACGGACATAACAAGTATGATTAGGGCAACTAATGTAGGAGACGGGCGACGTCTTGAGGCGGATGGAGTCAAAGGCGTCGGGAGCAGCAAGCGGGGGTGAAGGATTGAAGTCGTGGGGCAAACAAGCCCAGTGGCATGGGCTAGGTCTCGGTGGGATCCGGTCCGTTATATCTTGACGTCGGATCCCATCCGACGATGGTAACTGAATGGGTGAGTTATAAAACCATCTCCCTAGAAAGCTAACCCTAATCACTACAATAAGATTATTATAATATAGTCCATACATCAATATCTAAAAGACCAAACTTTCAAATTATTGAGTCCAAACGCATGAGAATATACCAACACACTATGAAACAATCTATATACCAACACACTATGAGAATATACCAACATGCAAAAGGACACAATCCATATACCAACACACTATGACACAATTCATATACCAACAAACTATGAGAATATACCAACATGCAAAAGGACACAATCTATATACCAACACACTATGACACAATCCATATACCAACACACTATGAGAATATACCAACATGCAAAAGGACACAATCCATATACCAACACAACATGCAAAAGGAAACTATGAGAATTTACTTAGGTACCTTGTGGCGCGATGTGGGACTGGGCAGATCAAGCGTGCCTCCGCGGGATTGGGCAGCAGCGCGGCAAAGCGGGCTCTGGGCGGCAGCTCGGCGGCACGGCTGTGCGAGCTGAGCGGCGGCGTGTCAGTGCAGGATGGGCGGCGGCGCGGCAGAGCAGGCGTGGCGGTAGAAAATTTCGGCAGCCTTGCGGCATTGGAAAACTCTCTAGGGTTACGTTTCGAATGTGGCGAGGGATCTTTATATAGGCGTCAGTTTTTCACAAGCGGTTTTTAAAGTTTTCATAGGCGGTTGGTAATTAATAACCGCCTGAGAAAATCATTATCTCAGGCGGTTATTACTTACCAACCGCCTGAGATAATGCCCGATGTTCTTCAGTTTCCTTATCCCTTGCTTTTTTTTAGATTCCAATATAAATACTCAAACTAGTTTAGATTCTGCAAATTGAGTCCAAATTCGATGATTCTTTCTTCTATATTTGTATAAAATTAACATCTACCACCTGAACCAAATATTTTATAACTTGTATAGCTGATATTGTAATGTTTTGGTAAATATCATATTAATTTCTACTCACATATTATTCACATTTGTGTATCTCATAAAAAAAGATCCTTCACTTAAATTTGTTTGTATGAACATATTTGTATTATTTATACATTTATGAATTTTGTTATTTTTTTAAAAAATCATTCCAACATGTCAAACTTCCAATTATCCATCATTCTAACGAAGTGCTCATATACATATGAGAAATTCATCAAATTATGAACACACATTGATTCAAATTTTTTTTAAAAAAATTCTGACAAAAATCGTAGAGGTTTGTATGATGAGTAAAAATGTCCAAATTAAAAAAGCATTATATTCATTAAGATAGAAAAATGAAAAATAGCAATTGCTGTATGTTTTTTATGTTCTGACCAATTTCAAAGGATTTATGAAGTGAAATTTAATAGTAACCTTTACTTATCAATAATATTACAAGAAAGTGGAATTTTGCCTTTTTAAAGGATCCACATTTAATCAAGAATATTAATTAAGAAGAAGTAAATATATTCACAGGCGGTTGGTACTTAATAACCGCCTGAGAAGATTATTATCTCAGGCGAATATTACTTACCAACCGTCTGAGATAATGGCCGATACTGTTCTTCAGTTTCCTTATCCCTTGCTTTTTTTTTAGATGCCAATATAAATACTCAAACAAGTTTAGATTCTGCAAATTGAGTCCAAATTCGATAATTCTTTTTTCTATATTTGTATAAAATTAACATCTACCACCTGAACCAAATATTTTATAACTTGTATAACTGAGATTGTAGTGTTTTGGTAAATATCATATTAATTTCTACTCACATATTATTCACATTTGTGTATCTCATAAAAAAAAGGATCCTTCACTTAAATTTGTTTGTATGAACATATTTGTATTATTTATACATGTATGAATTTTGTTAATTTTTTTAAAAAGCATTCCAACATGTCAAACTTCAAATTATCCATCATTCTAACTAAATGCTCATATACATATGAGGCATTCATCAAATTATGAACACACATTGATTAAAATTTTTATAAAAAATCTGAAAAAATTCATAGAGGTTTGTATGATGAGTAAAAATGTCCATTGAAAAAATAAATGAAAAAAAGCATTATATTCATCAAGATAGAAAAATGAAAAATAGCAATTTTTGTATGTTTTTTATGTTCTGACCAATTTCAAAAAATTTATGAAGTGAAATTTAATGGTAACCTTTACTTATTAATAATATTACAATAAAGTGGATTTTTGCATTTTTAAAAGACCCATATTTAATCAAGAATATTAATTAAGAAGAAGTAAAGATCTTCACAGGCGGTTGGTACTTAATAACCGCCTGAGAATATTATTATCTCAGGCGGATATTACTTACGAACCGCATGAGATAATGCTCGATACTGTTCTTCAGTTTCCTTATCCCTTGCTTCTTTTTTTAGATTCCAATATAAATATTCAAACCAGTTTAGATTCTGCAAATTGAGTCTAAATTCGATGATTCTTTCTTCTATATTTGTATAAATTAACATCTACCACCTGAAGCAAATATTTTATAACTTGTATTGCTGACATTGTAATGTTTTGGTAAATATCATATTAATTTCTACTCACATATTATTCACATTTGTGTATCTCATAAAAAAGGATCCTTCACTTAGATTTGTTTGTATGAACATATTTGTATTATTTATACATGTATGAATTTTGTTAATTTTTTTAAAAAGCATTCCAACATGTCAAACTTCAAATTATCCATCATTCTAACTAAATGCTCATATACATATGAGGCATTCATCAAATTATGAACACACATTGATTCAAAAAAATTTAAAAAAAATCTGAAAAAATTCATAGAGGTTTGCATGATGAGTAAAAATGTCCACTGAAAAAATAAATGAAAAAAGCATTATATTCATCAAGATAGAAAAATTAAAAATAGTAATTGTTGTATGTTTTTATGTTTTGACCAATTTCAAAGGATTTATGAAGTGAAATTTAATGGTAACCTTTAATTATAAATAATATTACAAGAAAGTGGAATTTTGCCTTTTTAAAGGACCCACATTTGATCAAGAATATTAATTAAGAAGAAGTAACGATCTTCACAGGCGGTTGGTACTTAATAACCGCTTGAGAAGATTATTATCTCAGGTGGGTATTACTAACCAACCGCCTGAGATAATTGTATCTTCTCAGGCGGTTGGTAAGTATAACCCGCCTGAGGTAACCTTCTTCACAGGCGGTCGTTACTTAAAATCCGCCTGAGAAAATGGGAGTCTATATATACCCCTCGGCAGCGTTGGAAAAACCTAACCCGGGCGAAACACTTAGACGCCGTTAGGCTGCCAAAATTTTGTTTGCCGCCAAGTGTTCACCACCGTCGCCGCCAAGCTTCGCTGTCGCCGCCGAGCTTCGTCGTCGCCGCTTCCAGGTACGCTGAGCGAAGCCATTGCCGTCGCTGCCGAGCTTCAAGATAAACCCTAAACCCTTCGACCGTCCATCCTCCGTCGCCGTGCCGCCTCCCTCCCCGCCCTCGCCGTCGCCTTGCATTTCCTTGGTTAGGGTTCGGGAATTGGAAAATGGTAGGCACCCTTGGTTAGGGTTCGGTGGAATTCGAAAAATTGTCAAGTTCGGTGGCATCATTGGTTAGGGTTCAGTGGGTAGGCATCCTTGGGTTGTCTGTAAACCATAGAGGCGAGGACATTGCTATCAGATCATGTCCTTTTCTTTGGCAAGTAAGATGTCTTAATTAAAGCGTTTGAGGTGCCATTAGATAACACTATACTGCACATACTTGACCATTCAAGGTTTTGTGAGTTAGTACATGGAAATATTGCACATGGAAATATGACCATTCAATGATTTTATCCGATATTGCACATGGAAATATTCTAGTTAAATGAAGAAGTCTCTCTGTTCAGCGAAATAAAGGCTAGTTGGTCATATCTTTAGATGGAAAGGTAAATTAATAGACTTTGAGAAGGATTAAATGCATTACAAATATGGTTTATCACAATAATGTGAGCACAAAAAGAGACTTCTGTTATATATGCTTACTAAGTATGGCATTGAGTAGATCAGCAAGCTTGAAATTGTACTTAGGGTATTGAAATTGTATGAACAAGCATATGAATTTTTGCCATAATTATCTGTAGAAAGCTCTTATAGTCTATTGTGCTACATTTTTTGAAAGTGGAAGAACTATTCTACAACTTTTCTATTCATTGTTACCTCAAATTCGGTTTAGAACTAATTAGAAACTGGAGTTGAAGTTAGTACCTGTGTATAGTTTTATCTGAAACAGGCACAAAATTTCTGAACTTTGAAAAACCATAATTCTTAAATTAGAAAATCAACCTATGCATATCTATACATGTCTGGAAAGCTTAAAGAGTCCTCTATCAATTTCCTATTCAATGCTAAGGCTAAAACACGCAATAACCAGGTCTAAATTGAAGTACTGTTTAAGGTGTTGTAAAAATCCAGAATCTGGACAGTTATGTATTCAGTTGCTATTTGGATCATAATTTATAGTAGGATCATGAGTGAATAGTAGCATTTGTACTGAAAATAGAGTGTAGCCGTCCCGCACTTCATCTCACAGGGTTGTGCTCCTTCGAGATCGGTGTCGCTATCCTGGTGAGCAACTTTAAGATGCTTGTCACCCTCGCAATGTATAGGAACCTTTTGGTCAGTTGCCTTAAACCCTAGAATGCCTTATGAAATCCTAGAACGCTTCCATCTTTTTCTTCACGCAACACTTCATGTAGAGTTAATATGCCATTTATTAGATTTTTTGTCTTATTAGTCCTAGCATGGAAAGCCCTAAGAAGACTGGTCCGGGTAGTAACAATAAAGAAGACAATATGGAGTTTACTGACTCAAGCAGTTCAGGCTCCTTTTACAGTCCATCGGATCCTTTTCTTAATATAAAAACTAAAAAGACTTCAGAGGATCTCGACCCGGAATATGATCCTGCCGACGAGGTATGGATCACGAACCTTAACTTCAGCAGTTCAAGTTAATATTGATTGTCAAGTATATGAAGTCTTATAATTCTTTTTTATCTAGATTAATCGCGAAGACAATGAGGTGACTTCGGCTCCTAAAACCGCGGAAGGTTCTCCAATAGATGAATCCTCAGCTTCACTCAAGCGGAAACGAGGGCAACGAGGTCCCAATAAGGGTCCATTGGACCGCATCATGTACATAACAAGGGTCGGTCCAGGTGGGCTTCCCCAAGAACCACTGGATTCAGTTACCAAATACCGTAATGCATGCAGTTTTCTTCTTAGGGAGCTCGTGCCGATCACGACCGAGAATTGGAGGAAATTACCCGAGCAGACCAAGAATGAGTTGTGGAAAAGAATAAAGAAACAATTCAAGTTCTCGAAAGGCACAAAAGAAGCTGTAAAGAAAGCAACATTGGTCTCTTGCGGCAAGAAGTTTTGTGGCTGGAAGAGCGAAATGAATGCTTATTTTAAGGCCGATAAGGTCCCTAGCCCGAGGAAGATGGGAAAAAATCACACAAGCTCAGTGGCAAAAGATTGTTTGTCAAAAGACCACACCTGATGCTAAAGCTCTAAGTGCAACTAGGTCAGAGCTTGCAAAAAAGAACAAATACCATCATCGCTTGGGGTCTGCCGGATATGCCCCCAAAGTACAGAAATGGAATAAGAAATTAGACAAAATTACCAGTAAGGGCAATCCTCACCCATTAGAAGGCTGCGATGAGCGAACTCAGCGGTGGGTCTTTGTCCGTTCAGGTTTGACTAGCGAGGGCAAACTTGAAAAGACCGACTCTATGAATGAAGTAGAGGAAAAAATGAAAGAAGTAATTGAAAAACAACAGAAGGGTCTCTTCAAGCCGAAGAGGGCGAATGACCAACTTACCGCTATCTTAGGAAACCCTGAACACAGCGGACGGGTTAGAGCGGTCCCTTCTCAAATGTCTTGGCTAGATGGTTTACCTAAAGATAAAGACACATTAGAAGACGTGAGAAGTTTAAGAAAACACTTGATGAAATGATTGCTTAAAAGGTCAAAGAAAATATGCAAGAAATAATGGAACAACTTAGACAATCGGGACAATTAGTGGCATCGAGTACAACATTAGTTCCGATGCAAAAGGAGCAATTAGTATCTCCAACTGCCTACCCTAGCAGTGTTGGTTCTGTGCCAGGCTCAGGGTCAACACATAAGTTCCCTGTCGATGATATTGCTAACAACAAATGTTGTCGTCTTCTTGTCCCGATCGGCGGAGCAGGGAACAAAACCAAATAGGTTGCCACTGCTATGGCAAAGCCTGATCGTGACTTCAACGAGAATCCACTTCCGTTGTATTATGTTGTGGTGCAAGTTCTTCAGATCATTGATAATGATTATGTAGATTATGAAATAGACCATGTCACACCTGAGGGGATCGCGACTCTGGGGCAGACTGTCAACCAATTGATCCTTTGGCACCGACACGATATCGTGTTGGACAATGAGCCAATTTCTAGCCCAGTCGCACCTCAAAATACTGCAAACCCATCTTCTAAGCCAAAAGTGCATGAATATCCACACCCAGTCCAGGAAGATCCACCCCCCTATGTCTCAGCAAGGATGATAGTAACCTTGCTAGTAAAGATATCCAAGAGCAACAAGTTGGACAACATCTTCAAGCAGTACCAGAGCAAGCTATTGCTAGTAAAGAGCAACCAGTTGAGCAACAACATGAAGTAGTACTAGAGCCAACTGCTGGGAGTAAAGAGCAATCAGTTGAACAACAGGTTCAACAAGTCAGTGTCCAACTTTCGACGACTACTGCTCGATCATTAGTGTCTATCAAAGTTAGCTCATACGAAAATAAGAAACCTTCATCAGAAGTGTCAAAGTATTTGGAAACTATGAAGGAAAATATTATCGAGTGCATCTCGTTCTCCTCATGAGCCAGAATTAGTAAATATCGAGTTGTGGGAAGAAGATGGTGCCATGTATAATCGGCGGATGGCTTTAGTTAAACCAGGAGTTCCAATATACAAGCTTGAGGATGTTCCTCCTGAATTTGAGAATGGAAAGCCATTCATGACATCCGTACAACTTAGCAAACAACCCGTCCCGCTCAAAAGAATGCATGAGTGGTACATCCTTGCCAGCACAAGATATGATCTTAATTGCGTCACATTTCGTATTTCAGAAGAAGCATTCTGGAGCACTGGAGAAGATAGACAAGCCATTTTATTTGAAGAGTTGCGTCCCCTTTTGCATTGGGGCATGCTCGAAATCAACATGATGCTCGTCTGGTGCTTGTAAGTGCTCTAATGTTTTGTATTTGCTTTTCTTACTACACGCATACGCATTTCATGATATTATACAATTCTGGACTTCTTCAATAGGATGCAATACATGGATAATGAAAAGTTGGCGCGCAAGATAGGTATCCTTGACCCTACTAGGATTGCAAAGGTGCTATTCGACGTCCAGGCGGATCGAGACTCAGCACAGTTCAAGCACATGAAAAAAAAAAGATTTTGAAAAAGCAATCGCAAAACTTAAGAAGGATAAAAGGACAGAAGTTGCAGCTTACATAGGACATGCAATGTTTAACTTTGTCAGAGACGGCAAGGACCTCGTAAAGGCTCCGTACAACTTCGAGTAAGTTCGACACATGCCATTGAAATAGCAGTTATTGGTAATTGTTAACACGTGTGTTTGTGTGTTTGCAGTGATCACTACATAATGATATCATCAAGCCAACATAGGGAAAGGCAACAGTCTTGGACTCGGCCGATTTCCCACCAGATCGTTACAAAGATTTCCTTTCCATTTTGAAACAGTACGTTTATTCAATAATTTTAATTTACATACATTTAGAATGTGTTGACAAGTTTTATATGACATTTATTGTATTACAACGCTTGAAGGTTTTACGCAGAATGGCTTGGCGGTGAGAGTCCTTCTGATACGAATGCATTGGACATTAAAACGTATTATGCTTGTCCGAAGCAGCCTGCTGGGAGTGTCTTATGCGGGTATTATATATGCGAGCATCTTCGGACCGCTGGCGTATATAGAGTGAATTGTGAAGATGTAAGTTATCCTTAATGTCGATACCTTATTTTCTTACTTTTGAGTTTCATTTTCATTGTAACTAGCATAGTTTAATACTTATATTCTCCGCTGTTCAATATTACTAGAAACATTATTTTCATATTTTGATTCTAACTTCAAAATTCAATTGCTCATAGTACAACTCCTCCAAAAATACCAACTAAATTCATGTATACTCTCACTTTGATCTATACTTTGATATTGTTCAAACCAACACATTCTAAACCTTGTTATGTGTTATATTGCAGCACCCAAAGAATCTGAACGAAGAATGGCCGGTTTGTAGAAGTATTCCTGATGGAGGAGCTGACAAGATTGCTTCTGAACTCTGTATTTCATTCATCGCGAAGTTTTGCACAAAAGAGGGAAGTTCTTTGATGAGAATGGTGAAATAGCTGATGTGCCAGAACTTTGTGACTATGCCAATAGAAACAGTTTTTAGTGAAAACTTGTAAACTATGAGATGAATTGTATGTGTAACTTGTACATACGTATATTATTTTAGTGAAATTGACTTTTGTGAGATGACTTCTGTGATGATAATATTTTTGACTTCTGTTCTGTGATGATATTGTTGACTTCTGTTCTGTGATTATATTGAATTGACCTGAAAATTAGAAATAAAAGCAGCACTACTGCATAGGTTATACCTTATCACATGCGGTTATTTACCAACGGCTAGGAATGCCTGTGAAAAAACAATTATCATAGGCGGCTAGATATAGGTAAAGAACCATCTGTGATAACCTAATTATCACAGGCGGTTACTGTTATGATAGAAACCGACTGCGGTAAAAAGTCTTCACGGGCGGCTTGATGTAGGTCAACATCCGCCTGTGATAACACAATTATCACAGTCGGTTAGATATGGTGCAAGACCTGCTTGTGATAAGATAATTATCACAGGTGGGTATGTATGCTGCACTACCCGCCTGTGATAACTTATCTTCACAGGCGGCTAGCATAAGTAAAAACCGTCTGTGATAATGTTTCTTCACAGACGGTATCACTTCTCTGCCTGTAAAATTGCGGATTATCACAGGCTCTTCGTTTCTAGCGGTTTTAAAAACCGCGTGTGATAATAGGTTTGGAGTCGCCTGCGATAAGGCTTATTGTAGTGGTGAACTGAGATCTTGTTCCCTCGGCAAATTTTTGAGCCATTCAATTGGTAACTAACAGCTAAGAATTATTGGGCCCAGCCCGTTGTGTTCTACTGCTTTTGGGCTCCATTTATTGTTATGGGCCTTCTTTCAAACAGATCGACCATTAATCTCGCAAATCTGACAGAGTCCTAGAGAGAGAAGAGGGTCAACCCAACATATCACCTGTTTCAAAAATTTAAAGAAAAAATCCCAACATATCACCGGCGGGAGGTAGCAGATCATCGACAGCGAGCGCCGTGCAGGTTTTCCCAGACATGGTTCCCTCGATTTGACATGTGGTTTGGCATTTGTTAGATTCGCGAGATTAATCGTCGATCTGTTTCGTGTGTTCGTAGATTTTTTATGCTGGATGCGTGGTGCGTGTGTTTGTTTTATGTACAAAAATCCAGGAGGCAAAGAGCGGGAATTCGCTGCTAGACCACTGTTCAACAAAATCCTACCCTTGTATGCAACCAATAGTAGAGGACCAGGAGAGGCATCTTCTGGTCAAGGTCATTGACAGGGTGTTGTATAAACCGGACGAGCGATTTGGAAGATGAAAGCAAACTCTCCCTTCGTTTGCTCTCTTCTGGCCTTCTTCATGGTACACCGTATAATGAAAGCAAAACCTCCCCAGCCGAGCGTAGGCCGACGGAGGGCCGCGCGCCGCTGTGGGGGGCCGAGCGTCGCTGATGGATGGCCGCACGCGCTGAGCCACCGCAGCAGGAGGTGGAGGCGCGCGTGCGCCTGGACGGAGCCGCAAGGAGGGGGGAGTGCCAAGGGACGGGCGACGAGCAGGTTGTGTCGCATTCGCCGGTTGATGCTACGGGAGTGGAATGGCTACGACGCTGCTGATTAGACGTTCCAAATGTCGTCCGTTTATGCCATGTCATAACAATTCCAACTTAATCCTCGTCCACGTCAGCAAATAGGATTACAAACTGATTAAGAGTGTGAAGTGAACTGGATTAGCAAATATTAGGTGTAAAATGAACCAAATAGAAGTTCAGGGGGTTATGCGGACTCTGGTGATAATTGAGAGAAGTAAAACATATTTTTCCTTTAGAATTTTTGGCATACTACAATAATGGACATCATGAACCTTAGAGGCGGATTTTTTACTTCCTTGTTTAAATAAAAAATCACAAGTATCTAGTACCGGAATTAGACCGTTATGGGATAATATAATTTATTGATCTAAAATGGCTCTTTGTATTACATTGATTTACAATATTGTCATACTCTAAATAATGGGGCTCATGAATATTAGAGGCAATAATGATTTTTGAATTTCAAGATTAGAAAATCAGTAATATCCATTACTGGAATAAGACAGTTATGCAATAATGCAATTTATTTTATCCTAAAATGACATGGTGTATTATGTTTCTTAACTATAAAAATCACATGTACACATATTCTCGCTTGGTACTTGAGTTAAAATAGCAAAACAAAATTCATTTACCTTATATTTCCTTCTTATTTGTTCCATTAATGGAAAGTATGTTAGGTCGAGGGGCAGAGGGTAATCCAGGTTGATATGACAGGATACGGTAAAATGATATTTGAGAGATTAAAATGTAACTAGATATATTATCTCTTAATAAGACTACATAGAAATTAGTAATTCATGTGTCCGAATCTTAGTTTAGTCGTATGTTGCCTGTCATTGTTTATCTTTCTTTTACTTCTATTTTTGGAAGAATAAAAATTGTTAGGTTTCATATGTAGCCTACCCAACGTACTTGAGAAAAAGACATTGTTGTTGTTATTATGACAAATTTGAATCATTTTATCATGATTGTTTGTAAACAACCCAATAATCTTTAGGTCATATTTCTATACTTGTATTTGTTTCTTCTTTCAAGATGTAATATGCACCCATATTAACTTTTATCAAAGTTTTTGGAATAAAGCTTTCATGTGAATAACTGTTACTTATACAGACCCAAAAATTGCATACCAATGGTCTCTCAAAATCGAGACGTGCAAGCTTTGAAATTAAAGTTTAAATTGTTGCATATGAGTTCAGGTAACGAGGCTCACAAAAACATAACAAAGGTTGTCAAAGGTTTTTAAGTGATTTCGTCTAAAAGAAAGGTTGTTAAAGTTGATGTGTTCATTCTTCTGAACGACCTGCACCTACCTTTAGGCCTAGTAATGACCCCGGCCCAAAGAGCTCTTTCACAAATTATTTCGACTGTTATAAAAAATTAAGCTAAAAATGGATAAAAATTTGGTCCGATCCAAATGCGGTTCGACCCTTTCACGTTTAGTTTATCTTTTAGGCCCTTTACCACCCCTACCTATCTTGTTAATACCTGACCGACTAGGAAAAGGCCCAAATAACAAACATGGGCTTAGGCTCTTCGCCCCAGCCCCCAGACATGGGTCTGATTTTTAAATTGCGATCATGTGAGCATTGTGTCTCTCTCAACTATTAGGAATCACTTTTTTACTCATAAAGTCAGACGACTCGCTAAACTGTCAATACCTTTTGTTTTACTTTCGAACGATTTTATACTTACATGACGATCTCTCTCAACTCGGGACATCCAGTGCACAGTACACCTAATTGTGAATGACGCGACCCGCGCACCTGCCTCACAACTTCCCTTGCCGTGCGGTGCTCTTGGTGTGCATTTCCAAGTCGAAGACGACGGGGCATTTTCTTAAGGGCTCGTTTGGGAAGCCGTATATCGGCGTGGATCCACGTCCAATCCCGGTCTGCTGTGGAAGGACGCCCACGACAGGGTGACATCACTCTCATCAACCAAAACAGCCTTTGGCTGCGGCGTGGATCAAATCAAAACCCATTCCAACCTCGTTGTTCCACTGGGAAAGAAAAATCGTCTCCGTGGCCGGGAACGAAAACCACTTCGCCCCCAATCACACAATGAGATGTTCATATAGCTGTAACAGCGCTCTTTCCAAGCGGCAGCTCACCCGACCTTCTGCTTATGAGGCCTCTTCGTTCCCAACGGCGGCACCACAAGCAGCGCCATTGACTGCCGCGATGGTCGTCGACGATGTCATCGAGGCAGCCGATTACATTGCTCCTATCATGTTCTTTGGTGACTCCAGAGCCACCGATTAAGGCCTCTGTGCGATTGTGATACATAAGCCCAAGCTTTGGCCGCGTGTTGTTATTCAGGTGGCAAGGGAATGGCAAGCATGCCACCTGCTGGACAGATTGCTTCAATGGTAAGATGTTTTTTCATCATTTTCTTTTTTATTTGTGTATCAAATCTTTCCTTTATTTTGCAACATTTGAACTCAGTTTTGCAGAATTGTATGCTTTGTTTGTGATAGGGTATCTCAATTTTCCTTGTTTTTTCTTGCTTTTTTTTTGCACTGGAGCCTCTGCCTATCCCGTGGCGTATTCCAAATGAACACTGGGATTAATCTTGGATGGTATTCAAACTCGACGTGGATTGAGTGTTCAGGCGTGGATCAACCCAATCCACGTCATGTTCAGGTCCCACATGGATTTGTTTTTCATTTTGCCAAACGAAGCTTAACAAAAGAAAAAGATGATGACGGAGCGGGACAATGTCGGGTGGAGCTTCTACATGGAGCCGCAACGAGGACTAGGAGGAGACGGCCCGCGACGGCCATGGTCTTTGGTGGCAGTCGGCGGGAGAGGAAGGACGGATGCCATTGCCAAGCATAGGCGGCGGCGGGGGCAGCTCGTCCCACTGCCCTGCCAACGTGCCGTATGGCCCGAAGGTATAGCTGGCCAAATGGGTCGTGCCAGATGAGCCAGCACAAAGTCCGTCAATTTCGGCCCGACATGAACACGGTCCGACACGGTGGGAAACGGGCCCAAGCAGGCCCGAAGCACGACCCGGGTCATGCCTGGGCTCAGCCTCTAGCCCGTTGCGTCAGGCCGGCACAACCCGCATAAGGGGTGGCTCGGTAGGCACGGTCTTCAACACGACCGACCTGTTAGTGCATAGCGCAGCCCGGCATGGTCCAGAAAAGCCCGTCCTGGTAGGTTTAATATAAAAATTGAGTGGTCCTCTCCAAACCCTAAATCGGGTGACATCGTTACAGGTAGCCGCCGCCATCCACGTTTCACTAGTGGTTGGCGCTCCCGCTCCCGTGACTTCTTGTCTCCCTCCGCTCGGCCTCCCGCCTCTCAGCCTCCTTCACGATTCCCTAAGCGCCGCCGCCGCTCACTCCTTCCTCCGGCAATGGTGCCCTCGTCCAACGTCTGCCTTTCCATCGCGACCCCTGCGACCCTGCCCCCATTCGAGGCTTCGACTGATCCGACGGCTCCTCCGTGAGATCCAGCGTCGACAGCTGTGACCGCGAGACCCGGCAAGGAGGAGAGGCAGAGCAGGTTGCAGATTCGAGGGCGCGGATGGGCGGATTCGAGGGGCGGCGACATGCACGGATGGGCGAATCGGGGCGGCGGCGATGGCGTGCACGGATGAGCAGATTGGGGTGGTGGAGGACAATGGACTCGGGTCGGCACAACACATTTGGCCCGACTCAGGCCGGGCCCGACACGACCCGTTTAGTCGTTCCTTGGGCCGTGCCTGGGCCGAGGCGAATGTCAACCGGACCGGCATGATACGGCCCGTTTAATAATCGTGCCGGATCGGACCGACCGTTTTTAAGCCCGAGTCCGGTCAGGTTCGTGCCGAGCCGGCCCGGCACGACCCATTAATCATCTATACCCGAAGGAGACGCCGCCACGTAAGTGTCGTCAAGGACCGTGTATAGGAACGTGCATGAGCTGCCAAGTTCGGGAGCAGGGCTGCTGCGGCTGACTGAGACTGTGGCCGCGCTGTGACAAACCAATTAAGGAATGAGGACGACGTTCGACGTCAGTCCCATTCATCGAACTTAACGTAACGAAACAGCAGAAGTTCTAGGCCGTGTACCAATGGAACCCGCGGCTGCAAGTGGGCTGACACTCGTCGCGTTCGGGTACATGGTGGCTTCGAAACTGGAAGTGAGTCGATGCGGAGAAAAGGTACTCCCATTCATCGAACTTAACGTAACGAAACAGAAGTTCTAGCCCGTGTACCAATGGAACCCGCGGCTGCAAGTGGGCTGACACTCGTCGCATTCGGGTACATGGTGGCTTCGAAACTGGAAGTGAGTCGATGGGGAGAAAAGGTACTCCCACGGCTGCAGAATGATATGAAATATATAAATCGCGCGTTGTCCTTGAAGGCTTGAACCGAAGTCGAACTACTGCCATCATCAGTCGTCAAAAGAATATAATAATCGAGCCACACGCAAACATCTGCTTCCGTGAAAAAAGTCAAAAATAATTGAAAGCATTTTGACGAGAGTGGGATTTGAACCCACGCCCTTTCGGATCAGAACCTTAATCTGGCGCCTTAGACCAACTCGGCCATCTCGTCTGTTTGTCACCGTTTCAGAATATTGTTTACACATACGATCGTTCTCGGTCGGACAGAAGATTTATTTAACAAACAAACAAAGTACAACATGTGATAATGATTTTCCACGATGAGCACTTCCCTTTGCTAGCAAAAATTCTGCAAGTACGTTCGCCAGCAAATGTTGCTCTTCACTTGCTAGAAACAGGGGGATAAGACAGCCAGAGGGGAGACCGTAACGAACGCGATTGATAGTTTGAGCTCCTGTTCGATCCAGTGCTGTCCCGCTCCAAATTTTGGAGCTAGGAACAAAGGTGCAATCTGAGATCCAATGCTATCACTGTCACGACTTTAGCCATCACCAAAGTCAGTGTACAAATCCCCCATATTGCTACAGCTGCAGAAAGGGTCATAAACCAGCAGCATGCCGATTATATTAAACCTACAAGTTTGTGGTTTTGGCGTCCCTAGTGGCGGTTTTTACAGTAGCAAATTGAACTATTTTTTGTCATAAACGTAATTTAGAACAGATGAAATATTGGGGATCATGACAATGGAAAAATAGTGAGATAGGCATTGAATCAATCGATAAACAATTGTCATATCTGTTTTATTGGATTTTCTTTCATATATGTTTTATGATTGTCGGTACCTTGTGTACCAGGTACCCCATGATTCAACAGGAAACGCTAAGGAGTTCCACATGTCCGAGTTGAAGACCTCCGAAGGTTGCACGTGTTACTCAGCACTGGACCCACATCCCTCGTTTGGGTAGTTCCTACACCGCCACGTGTAACACGAGGCCGGACCTAACTCCCTTCATAGGGAAGCTCCGGTCTTGCCACGTGTCCAGTGATCCCGGACCTAACTCCCAGTAGTGAGAAGCTCTAGTGCTGCCACATGTATAGTGGCTCTGAACCTGCCTCCCCACGATGGGAAGCTCCGGAGCCGCCACGTGTCAAGCCTCCGGACCTGAGACAACAACGAGGAGACTGACGGATCTCCAACGGTGCAGATATTAAAGGGACAATTAAAGCTACAGTTACAAGACCTGATTGCATGTCATTAATGCCATATTAATGACACACGATCAGATGACCCTTATCAACGGTAATGCCGCCATTAAGACGCGGTATCATGCTATTAACTGCGCTTAATATTCAAAGATTTTGTATTAGGCAATTAACTACCGCCAGGACCACATGTCGAGCCAGGCTGACAATATAACGACCAGCACTTAGACAATAAAAGGGTTGTGCCGCACGCTATAAAGGACAACTAAGATCACAAGCGCCATACATTCATACATACAACACACATCCCGTGGAGTAGGGTGTTACACTCAGGCAGCCCGAACCACATAAACTCCTCGTGTTTCCATCTTGTTCGTAATCTCACGCGCGGCCCAACCAATGAAGAACCTCCGCGGGCTACGATCTAGTAGTACCGGGGCAAGTGTCGATCGCACACTTCGATATTTGGCGCGCCAGGAAGGGGGCTCGCCTTGAGATTTCAAGATGGTGAATTCCGCCACAGGATCGTCCAACGACAACGTTGAGCAACCTGCTGGAGGGAATCCCTCTAATGTGCAACAGCCATCGGGTGCTGTTGTACCAGCAGACATCCTACCACCACCACCACCTGCTCTGACTAACAATGCCGGACAGCAGGATGGGGTCTTGGCATCGGTCACTGCATCGACGCACAACAACCCTAAGAACGCGCTAATTGCTGTGCGTACTCTTCTCCAGCGTCCACTACCGCCAGGAGCACCTCAGGGTGCGATGGAGTAGTGGCGTGCTGATGTGGAACATATGGTTGTAGCCATAGCCGATGGCCTCAATAACCAAGGTCCTCCACCTTCAGGGCAGGAACCTTCTCAGTGTCGGATCTTGTCTGGAAGACTTGGTCCGCAAGTTTCACATCACCGGAGGCGTGCTGTGTCTCAGCAGGCAACGTCGTTACCTCCGGGGCGCATCGCACTCACACCGCGTCGGGACTCTCGACGCATGATCTACGGCCGGACGTGACCACCGCTACAGAAAGGAGGACGGCCGCGCCCACATCGGGCGTGCTCGCGAAAGGCGGGAGGCTCGGGAAAACCCTCCTCCTTGGGAGTAGGGGCGATGGTTCGATGGCCGCAGAAGTTCCGACCTCATCTGTCAGAGAAGTACGATAGGACTGTCAACCCCGTCGAGTTTCTCCAAATCTATTCCACCGCTATTCTAGCGGCAGGAGGCAATGAGGTCATGATGGCTATTTACTTTCCTGCGGCTCTGACTGGGACAACTAGGTCCTAGTTCATGAGTCTTCCGCCTGACTCCATCAACAGTTGGGCGGAGCTATGCAACCAGTTCACCGCAAACTTCAGGAGTTCCTACACCCGACCTGGAACATAACTGGATCTTTTTGCTGTACAGCAAAAGTCAGGAGAATCGCTGCGATCTTTCATCCATCGATTTTCTCAGGTACAAAACACCATCCCTTCCATCTCCAATGCTTCTGTCATTGTGACATTCAGACAGGGTGTCAGAGATAAGAAGATGCTGGAGAAGCTAGCTACGAAAGAAGTCACCAGCGTCACGGAGCTCTTCAGCATGGCTGACAAATGTGTCAGGGCTGCAGAGGGCCGGGAAATGCATTCCAAGACAGCTCCAGAGGCTAACAAAAAGTCTTCTAAAGCTGGAGCCACTACCTCCGGTAGTGGAAAGAAGAAGAAAAAGTCCAAAGGCCAGAAGAAGCCGTCGGCCGACACACCTACTGCTGCGGCAGCTGCAGCTTTGGGTGGCCAGGGGCCACGCCCCGAAAAGTGACCTCGACCTTCGTCAGAAGATGGCAGCGGTCCAAAGATGTGGTGTCCGATCAACAAAATTGACAAACACAATCTGGAAGATTGCCAAGAGGTGCAAAACCTTGTCGAGCACTTCAACAAGCACCGGGAAGAAGATCCCTTCTGCCAACGGGAGGGAAAGCAGGAAGTCGACGAAGCTCCGGCTGATCCGGAGCTAGGCTTCAAGGACCCCAAGAAGGTCCTGAAGGCTGTGTACAACACCGTTGACGACGATTCTGATGTCTCCAACAACAAGCGTCGAAAATCTCTGAACACCCTCTATGGAGGGTCCTGGAATATCACCTCCAGCCGCGTCCTCAAGACCATGCGCCGGGAGATGGCTGCCACAACTCCTACTGCCAAGGAAAAACCACATCAGATGTGGATGGATACTCCCATCACTTTCAATGTTACAGACTGCCCCAGAAACATGATCGGAGTTGGGCAACTACCATTGATGGTGTCTCCTACTATCAACAAACTCTACCATGTCTTGGTGGATGGAGTGTCAGCCCTCAACCTCCTCAGCTATGAAGCTTTCGTCAAGATCCAGCTTTGACTCTCGGACCTTCACCCCTCACGTCTTTTCTCTAGGGTAGGTCCGGGGGCTATCAGTCCTCTCAGCTCGATTACTCTCCTGGTGACCTTTGAGACTCGGGAGAATTATAGAACTGAGAAGCTGGTCTTCGATGTGGGTCATATCAGCTTGCCCTTCAATGCCATCCTAGGCAGGCCTGCCCTGTGTAGGTTCATGAATGCTTCACATTATGGCTACCTGGTGTTGAAGATGCCAACACCTTCAGGCATTCTTCAGATTCACGAGGATCGTACTGCAGGAGTCACCGCGCTGGAAGAACTCCACGCGCTTACAATAGCGCAGGAGGAAGCATCCGGCAAATAGCTAGCTGCTCAACCTCTGAGCCCTCGTCACCGAGGCTCAACCTCTGCACCATGCGTGCATCCAAGCAGCGACACCGACATACCCGTCAAAGTCGTCCAGATTGGTTCTGATGCTGCCCAGACCACCCATATATCGGGAGGTCTGGACAACAAATAGGAACTCACGCTCATCACTTTCCTCCGGGAAAATATTGATGTATTTGCCTGGCAACCATCACAAATGCCTGGTGTCGAAGTGTAGCAACGACACTTCCCTCGATACTACCAAATGTAGCCCGCGGAGGTTTTTGTTTCAGTTGGGACACACAGAGATCAGGATCAAGATGGTGACACCAGAGATTTACGTGGTTCGGGCCGCCTGAGCGTAATACCCTACTCCATGGGGTTTGTGTTGTTGTATTGAGTGTCGCTAGTATGCGCGGTGTATGGCTTAACTTGGAGTTGTTTTTTCTGTATCGTGCGGCTCAGTCCTTTTATAGTCTAAGGACTGGCCGTTAAATCATTCGCTTGACCCGACATGTGGCCCTGGCGTATTAATAGCCTAATACACTGTCTATGAGTATTAAGCATGGTTAATAGTGTGATAACGTGCCTTAATGGCTGTGTTACCTCTATTAATAGTGCTTTGATCATGTGTCGTTAATACAACATTAACAACACGTAATCAAGTCTTGTAACTACCGCTTTAACTGCCCCTTGAGTGTTCGTACTGAAGGAGATCTGCCAATGTATTCGTTGATGATGAAGGTCCGGAGGCTCCACACGTGGCAGCTTTGGAGCTTCCCCTTGTGGGGAGGTAGCTCTAGAACCGCTATACGCGTGTCGGCATTGGAGCTTCCCTCTGCTGGGGGTTAGGTCCGGGGTCATTATACACGTGTAGATCGCGGAGCTTCCCTGTGTTGGGAGTTTAGCTCTGGATTTACATTACACCAATCCTCGGAGCTACCCATATGAGGGTTGCGGGTCCGGTGTAATATGACATGTGGGGCCTGAAGAGACCTACAACTACGGGTAGAACTCTCTTGCACTTCTTGTGGTATCATAGGGTACCCGGTACGCAGGGTACCGACAGTGGCCCCCGGGCCCACCTTTGGGAGAAACCCTTTGGGTTATGTTATTCTACCAAAGGTGGGGCCATCCTTGATTCTCGTGCTTCGACTTCAAAAGTCTCCTAGTGTGCCATTGGGGCGATGGTTCGGGGTTAAACCATCGCCGCGTGGCTTGTTATGAATGCGGCAGATGAGATCTTTGAGTTCGGATCTCACGCAATTGAAGGTCGCCAGTTCCCAATACAAAAACCGTATCGGTTCCAAGCACCTTGTCAGGGTGCCGCCTTTGGGTCTCCCGCCGCCCATCATGACAACAGTTTGTCTGGGTTAATAACCTCGATCTCTTCGTCGGGGTGGTCCTGGACCCATCCGTCATGGACGGTAGATTTTTGAAATGTGACCCCACTCTTGTTGCGGTTCCATCCAAGCTTCGTGGAGGCTTATTTAAGAAGGAATGTATGCGCGGTTTGAGGACTCTTTAAGCTTCCGATGAAACTTGCGCTCAGAGCCTCCCAAACTTCGCCTAGCTTTCTCTTCCTTCGCTCCATTTTGTCGCGATGGAGTTGGGTCTTCCCAAGAGCTGCCTCAAGAGCAAGGATGATTTGATGAAGGTCCAAACCTATATGGGGTTGTCCAGTGACTCCTTTAGCCACCTGAGCCGTGCCGGCGAGCTCCTGTTCAAGAAGAAGCGTAATGGCGACATGGTGTACTTCTTTGCTTACGCCATGGTGGGATTGATCCCACCTTTTTCAACCTTTATTTTAATGCTGCTGGACTTTTATGGTCTCCAGCTGTATCATCTTGGCCCCCATTCTCTTCTACTAGTGGCGACTTTCGTCCACTTTTGCGAGATGTGGGTGGGTGTTCCCCCCTGCATCGAGCTGTTTCGTACCTTCTTCACTGTCAACACCACCGACAAGGGGACTTTGCTTCTTGGCTTCTACTATTTCGTGAAGCGCAAGAACGGCCCCTTCAAGTACTTGAGGTCATTCCCTTCTGGCAAATGGGATGACTAGAAGAAGGACTGGGTCATCATTGTAGTGGAGGAGCACGAGAGGTTAGAGATGCCCCAAGGACTCCCCAACATTGATACCGAAGCTTGAAGTGTAGTTCCAGAGCTGTCGGATGCCTTCAACCCCGTCCTGACCAGGATCCGAGAATGCGTGGAGGGTGGAGTGACCCCTCAGATTGTCTTTTGCAATTTCCTGGTCAACAGATGGGCTCCGCTGAGGAAGAGGGAGAAGCTCGCCTGGGCTCTCAACAGCGTGATGGATGACGACCCGATTGAAACCGGTCTGAAGTCCAACTTGGATGACGAAGCTCTAAAGCTTCATCTCAAGAAATTCCAGCATGGGTGAAAGTGCATCTAGGACTCCCTTGTGGGTTTTGGATGATTTATGACAAGCAATTGGGATCCTAATCCTTTTGTTGAGATGAATGCAGGAAAATGATGAAAAATGAGCAAAGTGCCAAAAAGAGGGAAATTGAGAAGGAAAATGATTTTGAGCTCAAGGAGAAGAAATTAGTAGTTTAGTATGTATGGAGTGTGTTAAGGAAACACACCCAAGAGCTCAATCTCACTTAATCACACACACACAATGCACAAAGCTATACAGGACCGGACTAGTCCGATATCAGCCGGACTAGTCCGATATCACATTCTGCACCAGATCGGACAAGTCCGGTCACCACCAGACTAGTCCGATATCTTTCTGTTCCCCTTCGGACTAGTCCTCCCCAGTGCGGACTAGTCCTCAACACAATGCACAAGTCACACAAAATCGGACAAGTCCGTTGTGACCCGGACTAGTCCGATATCCATTCTGATCCACTTCGGACAAGTCCGGTGTCTACACGGACTAGTCCGATAAACACACTGATGTAAATCGGACAAGTCCTCCAAGTGCGTACTTGTCATCCTAAACACTTAGGGTTTCACAGGTCCGGACAAATCCGATGACAATCGGACTAGTCCGAAGATTTCCAGCAGCGAAATCGGACAAGTCCGTCTTTAACCGGACTAGTCCGATATTCCTGGACACTTAGGGTTTGCTTTGCACAGCACACCGGACTAGTCCGGTCACCACCACGGACTAGTCCGATCTTTCTAAACCCTAACGGTAACTTCTAGAAACCCCACATAAATAGAGGTGCACGGCCCACTTTCACCATCTCTCGAACCCTAGCGCCGTCACACCTCCCAAGAGACTCAAAAACCATCTCTCTCCACGAAATTAAGTGCAAAATCAATCAATCCATTGAAGATCACTTGTAGATCATTGGAGAGGCACTTGGCACACGATTGAGCTCTTGGTTTGAATCTCTAACACACTCTTGTATCTCAATTTGTATATTTCGAAGTGTGTTATTGGTGGTCTTGAAACTTGTAATCAAGGGAGCTCTCAACTTGTGAGATCGCCCCTTCAACTTGGTGATTTACCCCTGTGTGTTTAGTGGAAGAGGATTGGCCTTCGTGGCGATCCGACGAGGGAAGGGTTGGTGAAGACCTGGTCCTTTTGTGGGCTCCTCAACGTGGACGTAGGTTGCCTTCGTGGTAACCGAACCACGGGATAAATCTTGTGTCTTGTTCGTTTGTGTTCATCATTCTAGTTGATCAACATTATCTAGGGTTTGATTCATCTTGTTGAATTTAAGTTAAATAGTTGAACAAGAATCATACTTGCAATAGAGCTTGACATACAATCATTGAACTGTTATTGAAGTTTATATTTCCGCTGCAAACGTCAACGAAACAATCAAATTGACCTAACTTGATCAACCTAGTCCGTGAAATCCGGACTAGTCCGCACATTACCGGACTAGTCCGATATATCTGTTTTTGACCCTTTTGTTGAAGTGCCACAGGAACCGAGAAAATTCAAGAAGGCCTATTCACCCCCCCTCTAGGCCTACATTCAATTGGTATCAGAGCTAGGTTCTTCAAGAAAGAGTGCAACCACTCGAAGAGATCATGTCGGACATGAAGGAAGTCCAGAAAATCAACAACCAGGAAGAAATGAACAATGACAAGCACCAAAAGCTTGAAAAGTATCTCGAAGCCATTCAAGACTTCGATGATGATGAGGAGGAGACATTGGAGCTGAAAGCACTGCTCCGAAAGAAAGCACTTTCCAAGGGGAAAGCTAAAGTTGAAGAAAAGAAGAAGGGGAGTAGTCACACCGACTACTCCCGATATCCTTTTAATTATGACCGTTTAAATTCTAACAGCAGTCATTATCTATCTATTCCTCTCGGAAAAGCCCCGCACTTCGATGGGAGTGATTACTCCATGTGGAGGCAAAATATGAAGATGCACTTGATTTCCCTTAACCCAAGTTTATGGCATATTGTGTGCACAGGAATAAACATCCCTGATGACGATGAAGAACTCACACCAAGTCAAGAGCAAGCCATCCACAGGAATGCCCAAGCCGCAGCCGTTATCACCTCATCTCTAAGTAGAGATGAATTCACAAAGGTGGACGGATTGGAGATTGCCAAAGAAATCTGGGACACACTACAGACAGCACATGAAGGTGACAGGCATGTGCGGGAGGCAAAGATTGAGATGATTGAAGGCGAACTGGGAAGGTTCGCGATTGAGGAAGATGAGTCTCCCCAGGACATGTACAATAGACTGAAGACTCTTGTGAACAAGGTTCGATCACATGGTAGCAAAAAATGGAATGACCACGAGGTTGTAAAGCTCATCCTTAGAGCCTTTATGCCTCGCAACGTCACACTTTGCTCTATGATCCGAGAAAGTCCCGGGTACAAGAAGATGACTCCGGATGAACTGCTTGGCAAAATCATCAACTTTGAGATGATGGAGAAGCAAGCCAAGCATGTAAAAGAAATAGCCGACCTCACATCAGCCAAGAAGAAGGGAGTTGCCCTAAAGTCCTCACTCAAGCCTCTATCCAAAGAAGCAAGAGAAGCACAGCTTGAGGAGGACAGCGATGATGAAAGCAGCGAGCTGGACGAAGAAGATATGATTTTGTTCATGAAGAAGTTCAAAAGAATTATGAAGAAAAGACAAGGAACAAAATCGAGTGAAGGAAAATACAAGGAGAAGACAAAGCCGAAGATGAGGCGGGCATGCTATAATTGTGGTGAGTACAATCACTTTATAGTTGATTGCCCAAATGAGGACAACAAGAAGAAGAGTAAAGAGTCCAAGCCTCAACCGAAGAAATTCTTCAAGAAGAAGAAACAAGCTAAACAAGCACACATCGGAAAGGAGTGGGACTCAAACGATGAGTCCTCATCGTCCGATGAAGAAGAAATGGCTAGCATAGCCATTGAAAGCATGTCCAAGAAACCCACACTCTTCCCCACGCTCGGTGCAAAGAAAGCAAATGGAACTTGCCTCATGGCTAAGGAAGGTAAACGCAAGGCCTACTCCTCCGGTGGATCCAAGTGGGTGCTGGACAGTGGATGCACCAACCACATGACCAGAGAAAGGAGGATGTTTGTGGAGTATGAAGTGAACAAGGACCCAAACGAAGGTATCTACTTTGGGGATAACAGTCAAGGAAGGGTCCTTGGTACCGGTAAAATAGCAATATCCTCTGAACATACTCTTTCGCATGTCTTACACGTTGAATCTTTAGATTATAACCTGCTGTCCATATCTCAGTTATGTGACAAAGGTTATAATTGCTTGTTTACTAACGAGGGTGTGATCGTTTCAAGGAGGAGTGATGGTTCCGTTGCATTCAAGGGTATGTTAAAAGGAAAGCTTTACCTTGTTGACTTCAACAAGAATAAAGCCGAACTCGACACATGCTTGATTGCAAAAACCAACATGGGTTGGCTGTGGCATAGATGGCTAGCACATGTTGGTATGAGGAACCTTCAAAAACTCCTCAAGGGCGATCACATCCGAGGATTGAAAGATGTTGTGTTTGAGAAAGACAGGCCTTGTAGCGCGTGCCAAGCAGGGAAGCAAGTTGGAGCACAACATCCCGCGAAGAACATCATGACCACGACAAGACCGCTCGAACTACTTCATATGGACTTGTTCGGTCCAATTGCTTACATAAGCATCAGCGGTAATAAATATGGTTTAGTTGTAATTGATGATTTTTCCCGCTTCACTTGGGTGTTCTTTTTGCATGACAAGTCAGAAACACAAGGAACACTCAAGAAATTTTTCAAGCGAGCGCAAAACGAGTTCTCACTATCAATCAAGAGTATTCGGAGCGACAACGGCACGGAGTTCAAGAACATACAAGTGGAGGAGTACCTTGATGAGGAAGGAATCAAGCACGAATTCTCAGCACCATACTCTCCACAAAAAAACGGAGTTGCCGAAAGGAAGAACCGAACGCTCATAGAGATGGCAAGAACAATGCTCGATGAATACAAGACTTCGGATCGATTTTGGGCGGAAGCAATCAACACCGCTTGCCATGCCACAAATCGACTATACCTTCATCGACTACTAAAGAAGACCCCCTATGAGCTACTCACTGGTAACAAACCGAACATTTCATATTTTCAAGTTTTCGGTTCTCCTTGCTATATTTTGAACAAGAAGCCCAGGACTTCAAAGTTCGCTTCGAAGTCCGATGAAGGTTTCTTGCTTGGTTATGATTCGAACACCTACGCCTATCGTGTTTTCAACAAGGCCTCCGGACTTGTTGAAGTGGCACGTGATGTAGTGTTCGATGAAACTAATGGCTCCCAAAAGGAGCAAGTTGATCAATGTGAGTTAGGTAAAGAGGAAGCCCCCTATCAAGCATTGAAGAGGATGGCTCTAGGCGAAGTACGACCACAAGAGTCATCGTCACAAATACAAGAGGAAAGTGAACCACAAGAGGAGATCAACAATCAAGGGGGAGCCTCGATACAAGATCAATCACAGGAATATGAACATGATCAACAAATCAACAAGGACAATAACTCAGGGGGAGAAGAAGATGATCACCAACATACGACCCCCCAAGTGCCACACCCAAGAGTACACCAATGCATTCAAAGGGATCATCCAATCGACAACATCATCGGTGACATCCAAAAGGGAGTAACCACTAGATCTCGTATAGCAAATTTCTGTGAACATTACTCGTTTGTCTCCTTTTTGGAACCCCGCAGGACTGAGGATGCATTGAAGGATCCGGACTGGGTGGTGGCAATGCAAGAAGAGTTGAACAATTTCAAGAGAAACGAGGTTTGGGAACTTGTGGAAAGACCCAATGCAAACATAGTGGGCACCAAGTGGGTCTTCCGCAACAAGCAAGACGAACACGGAGTGGTGACAAGAAACAAGGCACGACTTGTGGCCAAAGGTTACTCACAAGTCGAAGGTTTGGATTTCGATGAAACCTTTGCTCCAGTAGCTAGGCTCGAATCAATTAGAATATTACTTGCATATGCTACTCACCATGATTTCAAGCTGTATCAAATGGACGTGAAAAGCGCCTTCCTCAACGGACCGATCAAGGAAGAGGTGTACGTGGAGCAACCACCCGGATTTGAAGACGAAGAGTTCCCCGGCCACGTGTATAAACTGCGTAAGGCTCTCTATGGCCTCAAACAAGCTCCTAGAGCTTGGTATGAGTGTCTTAGAGATTTTTTAATTGATAATGGCTTTCAAATTGGCAAAGTAGATTATACACTATTCACGAAAAATCTGGATAATGATCTTTTTATTTGCCAAATCTATGTTGATGATATAATTTTTGGATCAACTAACCAATCTTTCTGTGAAGAGTTTAGTAAAATTATGACAGACAGATTTGAAATGTCAATGATGGGAGAATTGAAGTACTTCTTGGGATTCCAAGTGCGGCAACAGAAGGAGGGAACATTCATAAGCCAAACCAAGTACACGCAGGACATACTCAAGAAGTTTGGCATGGACAAGGCAAAGCCCATAAAGACTCCCATGGCAACGAATGGCCACTTGGATCTCAATGAAGATGGACCGAGCATCGACCAAAAGGTATATCGCTCCATGATTGGATCTTTACTTTACTTATGTGCATCTAGGCCAGATATTATGTTGAGTGTATGTTTGTGTGCAAGATTTCAAGCCAACCCTAAGGAATGTCATTTGACAGCCGTAAAGAGAATCCTAAGATATTTAGTTCATACACCCAACCTTGGTCTTTGGTACCCAAAAGGCTCAAAATTCAATCTCATTGGGTATTCCGATGCAGATTATGCCGGATGCAAAGTTGATAGAAAAAGCTCTTCCGGCACTTGCCAATTCCTAGGAAGATCCTTAGTTTCTTGGTCATCCAAGAAATAGAACTCCATTGCATTATCCACAGCCGAAGCGGAGTATGTTGCAGCCGGGAGTTGTTGTGCACAACTCCTTTGGATGCGACAAACTCTAAGGGATTACTGTTACAATATGAACCGTATTCCTCTCCTTTGTGATAATGAGAGTGCCATTAAAATAGCCCACAATCCAGTTGAGCACTCTAGGACTAAACACATTGACATAAGACACCATTTCTTGAGAGACCATTCCATGAAAGGAGACATATCCATCTCTCATGTCAACACCCAAAAACAACTGGCCGACATATTCACCAAGCCACTTGATGAAAAACGTTTTTGCGAACTCCGAAATGAGCTAAACATTCTTGATTCTCGGAGTGTGGCTTGAAAAGTTGCATACCTGTATGATTGCTTCAAAATATTGATTGAATTGTGAAAATTAACCCCTCTTCATTTTTCTCTTGAAAAACTATGTCAATTATTAGATCTTGATGAATTTTTGATCATAGTATGATTGTTGTTTGCTTACTGGTCAAATTCATCAAGATTATTTGAATTGTTTTGCCTCTCTCTTCTCTCAATTCTTGGACCTTCAAATATATATAAATGGGCTATGCAATTCTTCCCTGGTGACCACGGACAAGTCCGTGGTTACCCGGACTAGTCCGCCCTTGCAGACTAGTCCGCAGTGTGCCGGTTAGGCCGGACTAGTCCGACAGACCACGGACTAGTCCGACTTAGGTCTCTGGAGGACTTCGGACTAGTCCGGTCATGTCCGGACTTGTCCGATTTTTCGTGTCCATAACCCTAGCCGCCACCAAACCCTAATTCCCTCACCCCACACTCGCCCCCAAGCTTTCTCTCTCTTGCGCTCGAGCTCCCAAGGCGAATCCTTGATTCCTCCGTCGAAAAGCCTCAATCTTGGGCGGAGATCAAGCTTGAAGACTCGGGGATTGAAGTTAGCGGACAAGTCCGGCCTCCAACCCCCAAAATCTCAAGCTTCCTTTGATTTCTTGGTAAATTTTCTTCAAAACCCTAAGAAATCACAAATTTCTCTATTGCTTATCGTTTGGCCTAGCATTCTTCACTAGTTACATGTCTAGTTGATGTACTATGTGTATGCTAGACTAGTTTTACATTAGGGATCAATTTTTGTCCAGTCAGTTAGGTTTTTGCGGATGAACACCGGACTAGTCCGGTCCAGGTACGGACAAGTCCGGTCCCCCGGACTAGTCCGTGCCTGTGCACCGGACAAGTCCGTTGTTTCTGAACCAAAACCTAATTCTTTAATTCCCTAATGCCTTCCATTGCCATCTTACCTCACCAATACCTTGTATAACTTGTCCTTTCTCTTGATCACTCATTCTCAGATCATGTCGAGCTCCGACAATGAAATCTCCGATTTCGAGGCCGAGTTGGACCACGAGGTGGCACCTCGGTCCTCGGCGGGTCTTGGCAAGAAACGCCAAGAGAGACCCTCCGAGCCTGCTCCCTCACCTCCCCAGGTTCGGAGGAAGGTGTGTGTCAAGAAGCCCGCCTCGAAGGCTGCTACTCCTTCAAGTGGCCTTCGCCAAGCTAAAGGGAAGGGCAAGGGGGTTGCCACAGGGCCTGTTGGGCCCCTAAAGCTGCATACTCCCAGAGAAGGGGTCCGGGACCCCAATGAGGAGAGATTCAATGGCAAGGGCAGCGATGTGGCTATGAAGTTGAGAAGTGTTGATTGCTATGCAAGGCCCAAGCAAGCAGCTGATGGCAGGTTTTGGTCAAATTTCCATGTTGATTTCTACAAGCTGGTCTATTTGCCGATGAAGACCCCGGTGGTGCGCAGTCAATGGATTGATTGGGCCCACCTTGAGAAGAGGAAATGTGCAGCTTTTGATGAAGTGATAGCAGCTGCAGAGAGACATGGGCTAAAGGATCTGTTTGCCTTCAGATATAATTGGAATGATGAAGTGATTGCACAATTCTATGCAACGTGCCACTTCTCAAGCGAAGACGAAGAAAGTGTGACTTGGATGACTCATGGATCCAAGTATTCTATTACTCAGGAAGAGTTTGCCCGCCTGCTGCACCTTGACTCTGAAGGACATGACCACCTCATTATCCACAACATTGGGGTCATTGAGAGGGATGGAATGAAGTTCATGTATGAGCCCACCTCCAAGTATGTCCCTCCCTCCACAAAGAATATGAAGCCTTTCTTTGTTGTCCTCAACAGAGTCCTCAGGAAGACGATTGCCCCCAAGGATGGGGATGCAGGGAGTGTACAAGGCTACCTCTGGACCCTGATGAGGGTCATTAGCAAGAAAAGGCAATTCGATGTTGCAGACTATATTTGGAATGATATGGTCAATATCTCAAGTACCCCCAACCGATCCTGTGGCTATGCCCCTTACTTGATGTTCATGATTGAGAAGGTCACATGAATCGAGTTTGTGAAGGATGTGTAGCACACTCCACTGAGGCCTCAGAAGCCTCAGTCAGTGAGTGTCCAGGCTGCTCCATCGCCGGCCTCAAGCCCCGAGGCACCGGCAAGGCAAGAAGAAGCTTCTAGGGCTACTCCTCCCTCCAGGGAAGCCCCTCAGAAAGGATCCGCCAGTGGGATCCTCAAGTACTTGGCTGCAATTTTCTCCTCATGCAAGAAAACTGAAGTGAAGCTTCACAAGCTAAATCAGAAGAGGAAGGAGAACTTGAGATACATAAAAGCCAATGTGAAGCAGCTGAGTGACAAGCTGGAGATCAACCCAATTGGATCTCCAGTACTTTCTGAAGATTCTGATCCGGACATCACCGAGCTCAGCCCCTTGACTACCTCCGATCTTGCCTATTTTGGCATTGGGGGCTCGAGCAGCTCCGCTCCTCCTCCTCCCTCTCAACCTCGTCAAGCGGAAAGCGATAAAGACGATGAAGACGATGAGAGGACTGACAGCAAAGAGTGAAGCCCTAGGACCTTCCTCTCTCCCTTTTTGGTGTCTTGATGCCAAAGGGGGAGAGATTGAGGGGGAGTCTCTAGTCTTAGCTTTAGCTGAATAGGATGCGAGGAGAGAGCTCTCTATGTATTTTTTTAATTGTGATTGTATTTGGTTAACTCTATTTTCATATCATGGTTGGTACTGTGTTAAATTGCTCAATTAATTTGCAAGTGTGTGATGAAATCTGAATTTTTGCTCCTGAAATGTCATAGTCACTTGATATTAGTTGATCAATGCAAATTCTGTCATCCTTAATGCATTCATGCGCTTAGTATGCATCCCACCATAAAGAATGCACATATGGATAATTATCTTGTTGCTTGATGTATTTTTGAGTCATATGTGCATACTTTATGAAAGTCTCATTTTATACCTCATTTTATGAAATCTCAATTGGTTGTCATCAATCACCAAAAAGGGGGAGATTGAAAGTGCATCTAGGACTCCCTTGTGGGTTTTGGATGATTTATGACAAGCAATTGGGATCCTAATCCTTTTGTTGAGATGAATGCAGGAAAATGATGAAAAATGAGCAAAGTGCCAAAAAGAGGGAAATTGAGAAGGAAAATGATTTTGAGCTCAAGGAGAAGAAATTAGTAGTTTAGTATGTATGGAGTGTGTTAAGGAAACACACCCAAGAGCTCAATCTCACTTAATCACACACACACACAATGCACAAAGCTATACAGGACCGGACTAGTCCGATATCAGCCGGACTAGTCCGATATCACATTCTGCACCAGATCGGACAAGTCCGGTCACCACCAGACTAGTCCGATATCTTTCTATTCCCCTTGGGACTAGTCCTCCCCAGTGCGGACTAGTCCTCAACACAATGCACAAGTCACACAAAATCGGACAAGTCCGTTGTGACCCGGACTAGTCCGATATCCATTCTGATCCACTTCGGACAAGTTCGGTGTCTACACGGACTAGTCCGATAAACACACTGATCTAAATCGGACAAGTCCTCCAAGTGCGGACTTGTCATCCTAAACACTTAGGGTTTCACAGGTCCGGACAAATCCGATGACAATCGGACTAGTCCGAAGATTTCCAGCAGCGAAATCGGACAAGTCCGTCTTTAACCGGACTAGTCCGATATTCCTGGACACTTAGGGTTTGCTTTGCACAGCACACCGGTCTAGTCCGGTCACCACCACGGACTAGTCCGATCTTTCTAAACCCTAACGGTAACTTCTAGAAACCCCACATAAATAGAGGTGCACGGCCCACTTTCACCATCTCTCGAACCCTAGCGCCGTCACACCTCCCAAGAGACTCAAAAACCATCTCTCTCCACGAAATTAAGTGCAAAATAAATCAATCCATTGAAGATCACTTGTAGATCATTGGAGAGGCACTTGGCACACGATTGAGCTCTTGGTTTGAATCTCTAACACACTCTTGTATCTCAATTTGTATATTTCGAAGTGTGTTATTGGTGGTCTTGAAACTTGTAATCAAGGGAGCTCTCAACTTGTGAGATCGCCCCTTCAACTTGGTGATTTACCCCTGTGTGTTTAGTGGAAGAGGATTGGCCTTCGTGGCGATCCGACGAGGGAAGGGTTGGTGAAGACCCGGTCCTTTTGTGGGCTCCTCAACGTGGACGTAGGTTGCCTTCGTGGTAACCGAACCACGGGATAAATCTTGTGTCTTGTTAGTTTGTGTTCATCATTCTAGTTGATCAACATTATCTAGGGTTTGATTCATCTTGTTGAATTTAAGTTAAATAGTTGAACAAGAATCATACTTGCAATAGAGCTTGACATACAATCATTGAACTGTTATTGAAGTTTATATTTCCGCTGCAAACATCAACGAAACAATCAAATTGACCTAACTTGATCAACCTAGTCCGTGAAATCCGGACTAGTCCGCACATTACCGGACTAGTCTGATATATCTGTTTTTGACCCTTTTGTTGAAGTGCCACAGGAACCGAGAAAATTCAAGAAGGCCTATTCACCCCCCCTCTAGGCCTACATTCAATGGGATAAACATTGACGGCGACGACTTGGTTCCGCCGGCTGCTTTCCTTCCTCTGAACATGGAGCCACAGTTCACAGAGAGCTCCAAAGGAAGATGCCGTCGCTTGATGACCTTGGTGATGTGGAAAGGTCTCCGACCTCCAGGGTGGTAATCCCCGGAGCTTCCAAAAGAGAGACTGCCTCCGCCCCGAACCAGAGGATTGAAGATGTCAGCAAGGGCAAGGGCAAAGAGCCAGCCGAACCCTCCAGTCGGAAGAGGAAGCTGAAGCATGTTGATGGGAGGTCCGTCAGTGCTGCTCCTTCTACAACGGTTCCTTCTCCCCGGTGGAGGAGGTCTTCTGCGGCTGCACCTTCTCCGACGCTTGCGTCTTCAAGAGGCGCTAGCTCTGGGCAGTCGACATCGGCTTCAGTGCCAGCTAAGAGCTCCAGGCCCGGGAGTTCTTCCCATCCCAGAGAAGCTCAGGTCGAGAAGACTCTAGCTGCCGCAAGTGGTCCTCAACTGAGTTCCGACATCGTTGTCTCACCAGACTTGGTGGGCTCTGGCTCCGGGCCTCAGAAGAAGAGGTTCTGAGGCGACTGGGGCGGTAGCATCCCTAGGTAAGCATCGTGTGCCTGCCTTAAAATGCTGATCTTTTTTTTTGTTGTGTCTTTAATCTTATCATCCCTTTATTTTCAGAGTGTAAAGAAAGGGGTCAAGGACTTCGTCATCTGTTGCAGCGTCTGTGGCTGCGTATGCCAAAGGTCCGGCTTCGAGCACCGAGCCTCCTCCTCAAGTGGTGGCAGAAGTCACGGCAGCTCCGGCGCCAGCTGTAATGGATTTGGATTCAGATTCCTCGCTGGAAGCTCCCATGGTAGTGCCGGACCACGGGGGAGAAGTTGAAAGTGTACCTCTAACAATGGTGCCAGAGGCTGATGCTCCAGTACTGGAGCCGGAGATGTCTAAAGCTCCGGTCGTTGAACCGGAAGTCGTCAAAACCCTGGCCACTGAGCTAGAGGCAATTGAAGTCTTGGCCATCGAGCCAGAGATGGTAGAAGCTCCGACCCTTGGGCCAGAAGTTATTGAATGTCCGGCGGCTGAGCCAGAAATGCTTGAAGCTCTGGTCGCTGAAACGGAAGTGACTTACGCATCGCGTCTGAGCTGGACATAGTAGGAGCACCGGATGAAGCTCCAGTCGCTGCCCCATAGATAGCTGCCCCGGAGGTGTCTGGACCAAAGCTGGAGCAGCCTGATGGGGTGTCGACAGGTCCTCCACCCTCGGAGCCGGTAATTGAAGACCCAGAAGCAGGGCCTTCGACTTCCGGTCTGGAGGTGGGAGTTCCCCCAGTGGGTTCTTCCTCTGCTGCTGTTGAAGGGCTTCGAGAGAGCGTCCCTAGTGTTGCAGGAGCTCAGGGGACCACCCTTGTAGAGTGGGACCCAATTTTTGAGATGGAAAATCCTTTGGAGCCTGCAGAGTTGGTCCCAGTAGGTCCGGAGCCTATCCCTCTAGTGTTGTCCATAGACAACGCCTGCTCGAGCCTCCGACAAGTCTAGCTCACCTTCGATCATGAGAGCAAAGCCCTGGAGGAGGAGCGCAACACCTTGAGGTGTTGGCGCAACAGACTCCACTTCAAGACCAGGCTTGCACAAACAAGGCTGGCTGACCAGAAGGAGTGGATCAAGAGGGAGAAGGCCTGGTTGGAATACTGGGACAAGCTGCTGGCAGAGAAGGAAGCCGCCATCCGGGCGCTTGACTCTAACTCCAGGGATATCCTTGATCAAGCCAAGGAGAGGTGTGATGCTGTTGATGAGCGTGACGAAAACCTTAATGAATTGAACGAGGTTCTCTTGAAGCGCCGAGCGGACCTTGAGGCGAGGGAAGAAAAGCTCCTGGAGCAGCAGGAGGATGTTGTGAAGAGGGAGGCGGAGGGTCACCCAGAAGTTGACTCTGGGTGAACAAAATTGGCAGATCGCAGCAGAAAGCTGGATCTATGGAGCAAAGAGGAGAAGGAGAAGTACTGGGAACTAGGGCAGGAACTCTCGAAAAGAGAAGTTGACGTTGCCACCAGGGAAGGGAAGGTGAGAGGCAAGGAAAAGGACTTGGCGGAAAGGCAGAACCGCATCCACCTCCTTGAGATGGAGCTGACTGATTGTGAGAAGCAAGTTACTGAGAATATGCAGCATCATGCTAAATTGGTCGAGCGCCTCGCTCGGGAAGGTTCGGAGCTTGCGGCTGCCCGGAAGTCACTGGAGGAGCTGCAAAGTTTCAAGGAGACTAAGTCCATCCAAGTATGGGACTTCTGAGGACGATCCAACGATGCACTGACGCCACTAGGCTTCAGTACTGTACGTCCGGACAATCCGGAGCTGGACTTGGACCAAGCACTGGTGGCCCTCAATGCTGCTAGCGGCAACTTGACGCGGTGGGTGACGTCATCGTGGACCAGCTAGAGACAGAGGGGAAATCTATGGCTACAAATGTCACAGGGTATGTGCTGACGTGTTATGTGCTCCAAGATCCCCAATTCTCTTTGGACCCGGTGCTCCAAGGTCCCGTTGCTGAAGAGGAGGACGCCGCCAAGGCTAGTGTCCAAGAAGTTGCCAAGAAAGTCACCACATTCTTCTGCAGGACTTAGATCCTCCAGTAGCTAGGAGTTCTTCCTTTTGCCTTCCGCTGTAATCCCAATTTTGTAATCTAGTGCTTTGATATAATGAAATCCACTTTGCCACAAACTTCATTTTATTGTTGTTATTGTTTTGTCTTCAATATAATGTGCCCTGTCTTGTTGGCCCCTAGTATATGTGCACAATTGACTTGAATGCTTCACACTTATAGATTTTAGGTCCGAAGTCTTCATTTCTGACGCGTCAACGGCAGGCCCCCTGGGATTGGCGGAACTTGGTAGCTCCGACGGTACTCACCATCAACGTATAAAACGTCAACGGCGAGCCCCCTAGGATTTATTGGAGCTTGGTTGCTCCTGATGTCGCCGCACGAATAGGTTAAGGTAGGCCCCCCAGGGGTTGTTGGAGCTTCGTAGCTCCGACATTACCCACTATCAACATATTAAACATCAACGGCGGGCCCCCTCGGAGGATGTCAGAGCCTAGTAGCTCCGGCGTCGTCCACCATCGCTATGAATTTATGTTTTCCCTACACATTAAATACAAGAAAAGAGTAAAATTCGTCCTCTTGTCTATAAATCATTTGTGACTTATTGTTCTTATTTGAGTTTTAAATGCAAAGTAACTCGATATGGTAACAAGTATATTGATGTAATCATTCCGAACCCATATGCTTTTTCAGTACTCGCCCTACTGAGGCCTGCCGGGGTGTATATAGAGTGGCGTACTTTGGGTGCAGGACCAGGCTAAGTCGATAGCACACTCCGGACCTATATTGGCTTGGCGTTCAGGCAAGTAGACTATACGACATGTTAAGACCCAAAGAGATCAACAATATAACTTGCAACGCATATGAATAACTTGGGTAAAAACTAAAAAAGAATTGCACAACTTCATTATAGTGAAGAAGGTTAAAAACAATAATTTAATTGATCGAGCCTTGTACAAAAATAAATGCACGTGGAGTTTGTTTTCACACAACAATGTCTTTCATTATAGGTCTGGATTGCAGGGCAGACAAGGACGTACTTAGGGTGCGGGACCAAGCTAAGTGCGTTATACATCTTGTACTAACCCAGGGTAGGTATTTACACTTTTAGTACGATGACTGTATGAAGTGTACTTGAACTTCCCGGACCCTCCCGGTGAGGTCTGGATGTTTTCCCGGAGGACCGACCCATGTCTGTTTAGCGACTCTATAACATACATCATGTGTAATTACAGACTCACCTCCGTGATTCTAAATATAAAACTTACGGAGGTGCACGATGTTCCAAGGATTAGGAAGTGGAATCCTGTCCCCAGTTGCCAAGCGAACGCATCCGGGTTGGAATACTTTGATCACTTGGAAAGGACCTTCCCAGCCAAGGGAAAGTTTGTTCATCCCTTCACGAGTTAGTATCTTCCGAAGCACCCGATCGGCTTCCTCGAGTTTTCAGTTACGCACATGCCTTTGATGATAGCGCCGGAGTGCTTGGCGATAGACCCGGAGGGATCCCAAGGTGATTTCCGGAGGAAGGACTGCTTTAGCTCTGTACACCAGAAAGAAGGGTGTTTCTCCAGTTGATAGGTTAGGTGTTGTCCTATTCGCCCACAATGTGGACGAAAGCTCTTCAATCCAGTTGGCTCCATGCTTTTTCAGGCGCTAATATGTGCACGTCTTGAGTCCTTTTAAGATTTATGCATTTGCCCTCTCAGCTTGGCCATTACTTGCTGGGTGAGCTACTGAGGCATAGCTGATTTGAATGCTGAGGTCTTCGCAATATTCATGAAATGCAGCACTTAGTTGCTTCCGACCACTTGGTGAACTTGTCGATGCTGACATACATGAACCTTTAACCTCCGACAACTTTTTGGAAAGGTCCCAAGATGTCCATGCCCCACTCAGCGAATGGCCATGTAGGAGATATCATTTGTAGTGATTGAGATGGTGTGTGAATTTGTTTTGCGTGGAGCTGGCGCGCTTCACATTTTTTCACTAGCTCAACCGCATCCTAGAGTGTTGTAGGCTAGTAAAAGTCATGCCAGAAGGCTTTACCGACTAACGTATGAGAAGATGCATGATTCCCACACTCGACTCCATGGATTTCCGCGAGGAACTTGCAACCTTCTTCCCTTGCAATGCAGCGCATTAGGATGCCATTGGCATCGCGCTGGTAGAGATCCCCTTCTACCAATGTGTTTTAGCTAATCTGACAATCCGGTCAGCGAATACACTGTATTCAACAAGGATATTGTCTTTCAAGTAGCTCCGAATCTCCGAGATCCATGCATCGGGGCTAACTTGAGCTTCTGAGTCTTGCGTGCTGGGTTGCTCGGAGCTTCCGGCAACACCTACGACCCTTGGTGGACACCATGGTAATAGGGCCACCGGGACTGCCAGCTTCGTGGTGCTGGTGTCTCCCCCTTCACTCAGTTCGGTAGGCTGAGCTGTTGGTCTTGACAACCTCCGGACGAAGATTCTGTCAGGAGACGGAGCTCCAGTTGAGGCTTTCGTCGAGAGTTCGTCAGCTTTAGCATTGTGAAGACGCTAAACATGGTGGAGATTCAGGACTTTGAAGTCCTTCTAAAGCCTCTAGACTTCAAGGAGATAAGCAACTAGTTGAGGATTGTTACAGGAGCATTCACCTTTGACTTGTTTGATGATGAGTTGTGAATCTCCCTTCACCAACAGCTGTTTGACACCATAAGATAGTGCCACCTTGAGTCCGTAGATGAGAGCTTCATACTCCGCCATGTTGTTGGTCACCATGAAATCAAGGTGAACCATGTACTTGACCTTCTCCCAAGTTGGAGCAAGGAGAAGGATTCCAGCTCCGGCCCCCTGCTTCTGCACGAAGGCGTCAAAGTAGAGAGTCCAGTGAGGCTCGGTGAATATCGGAACCTTGGGTTCTGGTTTCTGCTCACTATGGCCCCCAGGGTTTGACGGAGAGGGAGTCCATTCCACCACGAAGTCAGCCAAAGCTTGACTTTTGATTGCTTGTCGTGACACGAATTCTAGATCGAACTCAGCCAGTTCCGCTGCCCACTTTGCAATGTTCCCAGTAGAGTTAGGGTTATGCAAAATAGCACGCAGTGGAAAAGAAGTTACCACTGATATTTTGTGGGGCTTGGAAGTAGTGACGAAGCTTCCTTGAGGCAATAAGAACTGCGTAAAGCAGCTTATGCACCTCAATGTATCTTGTCTTGGAGTCATGGGGCACTTTGCTGATGAATTACACTGGGCGTTGGATGGTCCGGACCCTTTTGGAGGGGCCCAGAGCATCTTCTCCATCGATCCGTACCCTCTCGGAGGATTCCGAACCATCATGCTGCGCTTCTTGGACCCTCCTGGAGGGGTCCAAAACTCCTTCTTGTTCGACCCGGACCTTACTAGAAGGGTCCAAATCATCTTGGTCGGCCAGGTGAAATCCCTCAGGTGAATGAGGTTGGTCTCCTAGCGTTTTGCCTTGAGATTCCGTGTTTGGGGGATGGGACCCGGACACGCCTTCAGGTAACTCTGGACCCTCCCTGAGGAGTCTGGACTCCTGGACTGGATGTGGCTCCGATCTTTCTGTGACGAAGACCATACTGACAACTTCAGTTGTTGTCGAAATGTAAAGCAATAAAGGTTCACCAGGATTCGGAGCTACCAATATCGGTAGTGTAGTGAGGAGTTGTTTCAACTCTTGAAACGCCTTTTCTGCTTCTTCAGACCAATGAAATGGTCTGAACTTCCTTAAGAGTTTGAAGAAGGGTAGCGCCTGTTCTGCCAGTCTTGAGATAAACCAGTTGAGCGTAGATAGACATCCAGTTAACTTCTAGACATCCTTGATGCGGGCTGGGGGCCGCATATCTTCTATAGCCTTGATCTTCGCCGAATTTGCTTCAATTCCTCAGTGAGTCACCAAGAAACCTAGAAGCTTCTCGGAGCTAACCCCGAAGACACATTTGTCCGGGTTCAGCTTGTTGTGCATGGTGCGCAGCTTGTCAAAGACAACTTGTAAATTGTCAAGGAGTGACTCCTTGTTCTTGATCTTCATGACGATGTCATCGACATACACCTCCACCAAGTCTCTAATTAGCTCTCCAAATGTTTTGTACATAGCTCGCACAAATGTTGAAGCAACATTTTTAAGACCAAATGACATGGCAGTATAACAGTACAATCCATCTACTGTTATGAAGGCAGTATGCTCTTCATCTTCCTTAGACATTTGGATTTAATGATATCCAGAATATGCATCTAAGAAACACAATAGCTCACACCTGGAGGTGGAGTCCACTGCCTGATCTATTCTAGGTAGTGGGAATGGATCAATTGGACATGCCTTATTTAAGGTGGTGTAGTCGACACACATTCGAAGCTTCCCGCCAGCCTTAGGCACCACGACTGGGTTTGCCAGCCATTTAGGATGAAACAAATCCCTGATGAAACCAGCTTCAAGCAATTTCCCGATCTCTTGTCGTATGAAGTTTTTCCTCTCGATTGATTGCTTCCGGGGCTTCTGGTGTACAGGCCGTGCGTCAGGGTAAATTTTCAGATTGTGCTCAATCACCTCCCTAGGGATCCCGGGCATTTATGACGGTTGTCAGGCAAACATGTCGACATTAGCCCGAAGAAAAATGATGAGCGCGAGTTCCTATTTGTTGTTCAGACATCCCGATATACGAGTAGTCTGAGCAACATCGGAACCAATTTGGACGACTTTGACGGGAACATCGGTGTCGCCGCTTGGTTGCACACAGATTGCAGAGGTAGAGCCTTTATGACGAATGCTCGAAGGGTTTGGAGCTGGCTCCTTACCGGATGCTTCCTCTTGCGCTTTGGTAAGCGCACAAAGTTCTTCTAAAGCAGTGACTCCTGCAGTGCAATCTCCGCGGATCCGGAGAACGCCCGCAGGTGTTGGCATCTTGAACACTAAGTAACCATAATGAGCGGTGTACATGAACTTGTACAAGGATGACCTGCCCAAAATGGCGTTGAACGGCATACTGATCTGCGCGACGTCAAAGACCAACTTCTTAGTTCTGTAGTTATCCCGAGTCTCGAAGGTCACTGGGAGTGTGATGGAACCGAGAGGAGTAATGGTCCCCGGACCTATACCCCACTGAAAGGTCGAGATGGGCGAAGGTTCGAAGGCTGGAGCTGAAGCTTAACAAAAGCTTCGAAGCTTATGAGGTTCATCCCTAAACCTCCGTCCATCATTACATGGTGGAGTTGAATATTGTTAATGGTGGGTGACACCATCAACGGGAGGTGGCCACATCCAATCATGTTGCAGGGACAGTTTGATGCATCAAAAATGATGGTAGTGTTCATCCACTTCCAATGAGGTTCCGCCCTAGCAGTGGAAGCTGCCGCGGCCAAGTCTCGCCGCATTGTGTTGAGGATGCAGCGAGAGGTGATGTCCCAAGAACCACCATAAATGGTGTTTAGGGTCTTCCAGCGCTCGTTGTCACAGACGTCGGAATCGTCGTCGACAGTGTTGTAGACAGCTTTCAGGACCTTCTTGGGGTCCTGGAAATCTAGCTCCTCCTCAGCCAGAGCTTCATCGAATTTTTGTTTTCTTTCTCGCTGACGGAACGGAGCTTCTTCCCGACGCTTGTTATAGCGCTCGACAAGGTTTTGGACCTCCCGACATTATTCCAGGTTTTGTCTGTCCGTCTTGTGGATTGGACACCACTCTTTGGAACTGTTGTCGTGTTTTGATAAAGGACGAGGTCGTTTCCCAGGGCATGGGCCCCGGCCACCCTGAGCTGCAGCAGCTGCAGTAGCTGGTGTGCCGGCTGACGACTTCTTCTTGCCGTTGGGCTTCTTTTTCTTTTTGCCACTACCGGATGTAGTGGCTTTAGTTTTGGGGGACTTCTTGTTAGCCTCCAGAGCTGGCTTGGAGTGCATTTCACGGCCCTCCGCAGCTCTGGCACATTTGTCTGCTAGGCTGAAGAGTTCCGTGACGCTGGTGACTTCTTTGATTTCCAGCTTCTCCAGCATCTTTTTATCTCAAACAACCTTTCTTAATTCAACGATAATAGAAGAGCTCGACATTGAAGGAATAGTATTCCGTACCTGACAAAACCGTTGGATGAAGGATCGCAATGATTCCCCCATTGTTTGCTTTACAACAAACAGATCCAATTCAGTGCCAGGACGGGTGTAAGAACTCCCGAAGTTGGCAGTGAATTGTTGGCATAGCTCTGCCCAACTATTAATGGAATCGGGTGGAAGACTCATGAACCAGAACCTTGCAGTGCCAGTTAGAGCCACCGGGAAGTAGTTGGCCATCACAACCTCATCACCCCCCGCTACCAGTATAACAGTAGAGTAGATTTGAAGGAACTCGACAGGGTTGACAGTCCCGTCAAATTTTTCCGACAAGTGAGGCCAGAACTTCTGTGGCCATCTGACCATGCGTAAATGCATGGCCAGGGAAGAACAACCTCCCCCTATTCCCTGAGGAGCAGGGTTGTCACGAGCTTCTTGTCTCTCGCGAGCACGCTCGATATGGACGCGGTTGTCCTGCTGCTGGTAATGACGATCAAGTTTCGACCGCAGGTCGTGAGTCGGAATCCTGGTGATGGTGTGGGTGCGTCGTGACCCGAGAGGCAGCAAAGTCACCTGTTGGGATGCAACATGTCTCCTCTGCTGCGAGACTTTTGGACCAATTCGGCTCGATAAGGTCCGTCGTTGCGATGGTGCTCGCCCCGAAGGGTGAGGACCTTGATTGCTGATGCCAGCGGCTGCAGCTGCAACCAGATGGTCAACATCAGCTCACCACTGTTCCATAGCACCCTCGGGCGCCCATGGAGGCGGTGGATGTGAGCTTGAGCGGCAATGAGCGCGTGCTAAGGGTTGTTGTTTGTCAATGCAGTGATCGACGCAGATGCCCCATCTTGTCGCCCAACATTGTTTGCTGGAACAGATGGCGGCTGTGGTGCCATAGTGCTTGCCGGAACAATGGGACCTGCTGGTTGTTGCACATTGGAGGGATTGCCTCCATCAGGTTGTTCATCACGATTGCCGTTGGATGATCTTACAGCGGAATTCACCATCTTGAAATATCAGGGTGCCCCCTACCTGGCGCGCCAAACGTTGAAGTGTAGCAACGACACTTCCCCTGGTACTACCAAATGTAGCCCGTAGAGGTTCTTGTTTCAGTTGGGGCACTAGAGATCAGGATCAAGATGGTGACACCAAAGATTTATGTGGTTCGGGCCGTGTGAGCGTAATACCCTACTCCATGAGGTTTGAGTTGTTGTATTGAGTGTCGCTAATATGCGCGGTGTATGGCTTAACTTGGAGTTGTTTTTTTGTATCATGCGGCTCAGTCCTTTTATAGTCTAAGGACTGGCCGTTACATCATTCGCCTGGCCATTGTATCATGTGGCTCAGTCCTTTTATAGTCTAAGGACTGGCCGTTACATCATTCGCCTGGCCCAACATGTGGCCCTGACTTATTTAATAGCCTAATACACTGTCTATGAGTGTTAAGCATGGTTAATAGTGTGATAACGTGCCTTAATGGCTGTGTTACCTCTATTAACAGTGCTTTGATCGTGTGTTGTTAATACAACATTAACGACACGTAATCAAGTCTTGTAACTACTGCTTCAATTGTCTCTTGAGTTTCTGTACTGAAGGAGATCCACCAATGTATTCGTTGATGATGAAGGTCCAGAGGCTCCACGCGTGGCAGCTTCGGAGCTTCCCCTTGCGGGGAGGTAGCTCCGGAACTGCTATACGCGTGTCGGCATCGCAGCTTCCCTCTGCTGGGGGTTAGATCCAGGGTCGTTATACACGTGTAGATCGCGGAGCTTCCCTGTGTTGGGAGTTTAGCTCCAGGTTTACATTACACGTGTCAATCCTCGGAGCTACCCATATGAGGGTTGCGGGTCCTGTGTAATGTGACATGTGGGGCTTGTGGAGACCTTCAACTTTGACAGTTAGAACTCTCTTGCACTTCTTGCAGTATCATAGGGTACCTGGTATGTAGGGTACCGACACCTGGGATCCCTAGGGAGGTGATTGAGCACAACCTGAAGATTTACCTCGACACACGGCCAGTACACCAGAAGCCTCGGAAGCAATCAGTTGAGCGGCAGAACTTCATCTGACAAGAAATCAAGAAGCTGCTTGAAGCTGGTTTCATCCAGGAGGTTCATCATCCATGATGGCTGGCAAACCCAGTCGTTGTGCCCAAGGCCGACAGGAAGCTTCAGATGTGTATCGACTACACCACCTTGAATAAGGCATGTCCAAAAGATCCATTTCCACTACCTAGAATAGATTAGATAGTGGACTCCTCCTCCGGGTGTGTGCTATTGTGCTTCCTAGATGCATATTCTGGTTACCATCAGATCCAAATGACTAGGGAATATGAAGAGCACATTGCCTTCATAAGAGTAGATGGATTGTATTGTTCTACTGTCGTGCCTTTCGGTCTCAGGAACACTGCTTCAACTTTTGTGCGAGCTATGCACAAAACATTTGGAGAGCTCATCAGGGACTTGGTGGAGGTTTACATCGATGACATCGTCGTGAAGGTCAAGAATAAGGAGTCACTCCTTGACAACCTGCAAGCCGTCTTTGACAAGCTGCACATCACGCCCACAAAGCTGAATCCGGACAATGTGTCTTCGGGGTAGGCTCCGAGAAGCTCCTCGGATTCTTAGTGACCCACCGAGGAATTAAGGCAAACCCGGCAAAGATCATGGCCATTGAAGACATGCGCCCCTAGCCCACATCAAGGATGTCCAGAAGCTAACTGGATGTCTAGCTGCGCTTAGCCGATTCATCTCAAGACTGGCAAAGCAGGCGCTACCCTTCTTCAAGTTTTTGTGGAAGACTGGGCCATTACTTTAGCTCGAAGAAGCAGAAAAGGCGTTCCATGAGCTTAAACAGCTCCTCACCACACTACCAATCCTGGTAGCTGCGAACCCCGGTGAGCCATTACTGCTTTCAATTACTGCAACTACGAAGGTTGTCAGCATGGTCCTGGTCGCGGAAAGACCGGAGCCATCTCCAGTTCAAAAGCCCATACCCCTCCGGGAGGGTCCGGAGCTACATGAAGGCGAGTTTGGGTCCCAGCCCCCAGGCACGGATCTTCAAGGAAAAATGCTAGAGGATCAACCTCTCTCATCTGAGGGAGTTCACATGGTTGATCAAGAAGATCCAAACCCCTCTAGGAGGGTCCAGGTTGAACAAGAAGAAGTTCCAGACCCCTGCAGGAGGGTTTGAGAAGCTCAACAAGAAGGCCTGGACCCCTCCGGGAGGGTCCGAGTTGATGAAGAAGAAGCTTCAGGCCCCTCTGGGAGGGTTCGGACCGTCCAACGACTAGTGTACTTCATCAGTGAAGTACTCCATGACGCTAAGACTCGATACATTGAGGTACATAAGCTGCTTTATGCAGTTCTTACTGCCCCTAGGAAGCTATGTTATTACTTCCAAGCCCACAAGATATTAGTGGTAACCTCCGATCCACTAGTGCTATACTGCAGAACCCTAACTCTACTGGGAACATCGCCAAGTGGGTAGCGGAGCTAGCAGAATTCGACCTCGAATTCCTTCCACGACAAGTTATCAAGAGTCAAGCCTTGGCTGACTCCGTGGCAGAGTGGACACCTTCTCCATCAAATCTTGGGGGCCCCAGTGAGCAGAAGTCGGAACCCAAGGTTCCGATCTTCACCGAGCCTCATTGGACCATCTACTTCGACGGCTCCGTGCAGAAGCAGGGGGCCGGAGCTGGAGTTCTTCTCCTCGCTCTGATCGGGGAGAAGGTCAAATACATGGTGCACCTTGACTTCAAGGCAACCAACAACATGGCGGAGTATGAAGATCTCATCTACGGGCTCAAGGCGGCGCTTTGATATGGCGTCTAGCAGATGCTGGTCAAGGGTGATTTGCAACTCATTATCAAGCAAGTCAAAGGCGAATGCAGCTGCAACAACCAACAACTCTCTGCTTACCTCCTTGAAGTCTAGAAGCTCTAGAAGGACATTCACGTCCTGGATCTCTGCCATGTCCAGCGTCTCAACAACGCTGAAATAGAAGACCTCTCTACGAAGGCTTCAACCGGAGCTCTCGCTCACAACAGAGTTTTTATCCGGAGATTGTAAAGACCAACCACTCGGCCTGCCAAACTACGCGAAGGGGGCGACATCAGCACCTCAAAGATGGCTGTCCTGGTGGCCCTATTACCACGGCGTCAACCAAGGGTCGTAGTCACTGCAGGAAGCTCCGAGCAACCCAGCGCGCAAGATTCAGAGGCTCAAGTCAGCTTCGTTGCATGGATCTCAGAGATCCGGAGCTACTTGAAAGACAACATCCTTCCTGAAGACGGTGCATCCGTTGACCAGATTGTCAGATTGGCTAAAAGATAGATGCTAGTAGAAGGGGATCTCTACCGGCGCGGTGCCAATGGCGTCCTAATGCGGTGCATTGAAAGGGAAGAAGGTCGTGATCTCCTCGCTGATATCCATGGAGGCGAGTGTGGGAGCCACACATCTTCCCGCACACTGGTCGGTAAAGCCTTTCGACATGGCTTCTACTGGCCTACAACACTCCAGAATGCAATCGAGTTGGTAAAAAAGTGTGAAGCGTGCCAGTTCCACTCAAAATAAATTCACACACCGGTTCAGTCACTACAAATGATACATCCTAAATGGATATTCGCTGTGTGGGGGATGGATATCTTGGGACCTTTCCCAAAAGCCGTCAGAGGTTACAGGTTCCTGTACGTCGCCATCGACAAGTTCACTAAGTTGACGGAAGCTACTCCAGTTGTGACAATCAACAAGCAGTCAGCTATCAAGTTCTTGAAGCCCATAGTCTGAAGATTTGGAGTTCCAAACAGAGTCATCAATGACAACGGAACTCAATTCACAAGTTCAATATTCCAAGAATATTGCAAAGACCTCGGCATTCAAGTCATCTACGCATTAGTAGCTCACCCTGAATGTAATGGCCAAGCCAAAAGAGCAAATGCAGAAATATTGAAAGGACTCAAGACGCGCACTTTTGAGCGCCTGAAGAAATATGGATCCAACTGGATTGAGGAGCTTCCGTCCGCACAGTGGGCGAGAAGGGCAACACCTAACCGGTCAACTGGAGAGACTCCCTTCTTCCTGGTGTACAGAGCTGAAGCAGTCCTTCCTCCGGAAATCACCATGAGGTCACTCCGGGTCGGGACCTTTGACAAAGCCGCGCAGGACCAGCTCCGGTGTGAAGATCTTGACCTCTTCGATGAGGGAAGGTGCCAAGCAGCTATTCGGAATGCACGTTATCGCCAAACACTCGGACACTATCATCAAAGGCATGTGCGCAATCGACAACTCGAGGAAGGCGATCTGGTACTGCGGAGAATACTAACTCGTGAAGGTATGAACAAGTTTCCCCCAGCTGGGAAGGTCCCTTCCGAGTGATCAAAGTATCCCGTCCCGGATGCGTTTGCTTGGCAACTGAGGATGGGACTCCGCTTCCCAATCCTTGGAACATCGAGCACCTCCGTAAGTTTTATGCTTAGTTTCACGGAGGTGAGTCAATAATTACACTCAATGTAAGTTATAGAGTCTATACACAGAGTCGGGTAGGTCCTCCGAGAGAACATTCGGACCCTTTTGGGAGGGTCCGACAAGTTCAAAGCCCAGCTAACTTGGTCCCTGTACTTAAAGTGTGGCTTACCTATCCTGGGTTAGAACAAGATGAATAGCACACTTGGCCTCGTTCCGAACCCTAAGTGTGTCCTTGTCTCCCTTGTAATCCCGACCTATAATGAAAGACATTGTTGTGCGAATGCAGACTCCACGTGCATTAAATTTGTACAGACTCGTTTTCTCTTATTATCCTTTTCCTTCTTGTCTATAGCGAAGTTGTGTAATTCTTTTTGAGCTTTATTCCGAGTTACTTATATCTTGTACAAGTTATATTGATGATTTTTTCGGATCTTAGCATTGCTAGATGGTCTACTCGCCTGAACAACAAAGCTAGTGTCAAGTCCGGAGTGCGCTATCGAATTAGCCTGGTCAAGCACCCTAAGTACGCCACTCTACCTACATTCTGGGAGGCCTCATGAGGGCGGGTTGATAAGGCATTAAGATCTGGAGAGTTTACATCAATGTACTTGTTATCATATTGAGTTCCTTTCGATCTAAAATTCAAATAAGAGCAGTAAGCCACAAAAGAGTTATAGACGAGAGGACAAATTTTATTGTTTTTCTTGTCTTTGATGCGCAGGAAAAATGAAAACTCATGGCGATGGTGGACGATGCTGGAGCTACTATGCTCCGACATCCCCCAAGGGGGCCCGCCGTTGATGTTTCGTACGTCGAAAGTGGGCGCCGTTGGAGCTGAAAAGCTCCGAAAACTTCCATGGGGGACAGTGTCGACGTGAATAATAAAGATGATCCAAGTGAAGATGGCGAAGGAATCACCCCGAAGGGATTTGCCGTCGACCTGCTTCTCCTCCTCCTGCTTGCTTGTAGATCAAGCTTTTTGGTGTGGTCTTCCAAGTTTTGCTCTCCTAGAGACAATCTCTAGGAGAGCTCCTCCCCTCTTTTCAAAATATTCTCCTGCATCTCCAGGAGCTTCTCTTCCCTTTCATCGAGGCCCTTTCAACGCTTCAGGAGAATGTCGTTCAATGTGTTGAGGCTGTCTTGACATTCATCAGCAGCATCATTGCTCTTTATGGCATGCTCGAGAATTTCCTGAGACTTAGCATCGAGGGCCCTGATGGAGGCCAACCTCTCGACCAACAACTGGCCCCAATATTCCATCCGAGCCTTCTCCTTCTCGACCCACTCCCACTGGTCGGCAAGCCTTATCTGCGCCAGCTTGGTTTCGAAATGATGTATGTTGCACCAACGCCTTAAGGTGTGGCGCTCTTTTTCGGGGACCTTGCTGTCGTGGTCGAAGGTGAGCTGGACTTGACAAAGACTGGAGTAGGTGTTCTCGATGGACAACGCTAAAGGAATATGCTCCAGACCTGTCGGGGTCTTCTCACTGGCTCCAAGGGGTCTTCAAGCACAAAAATTATGTCCCACGCCACAAGCGTGGTCCCTTGCGGCCCTACGGCACTAGGGCCACCCCTAGAAGTTCTTCTGCTTCTACCGACACTGAGAAGGGTCCCACTGAGGGAACTTCAATATCTGGGGCTGACATTGAAGGTCCCCTTGCCGGATCTTCTACCGTCGGCTCTTTAGGCGGAGGGTCCGCCCCTGACTCCTCTGGGTGCTCCGGCTCGGACATGGGTGCCTCTGGAGTAATCGCCTCCGGGGCGGACGTTGGAGCTTCGTCTGGAGCCCCCACCACTACGGGCTCAGGCGCCAGCACTTCCACTGCACTTTGCTCAGGAGCCGGATCTTCAATAATCTCCGACACAAAGGCCAAAACTTTGGGTACTTCCAGCTCAACCTCCGGATATTCAACAACTTCCGGCACAGGCGCCGAAGCTTTGGTTACCTCTGGCTCAAACGCCAGAGCTTCCACCATCTCTGTCTCCTATATCGGAGCTTCAGTCGCTGCCGCTGCAACCGTTGGTGCATGTTCATCAACTTCTTCCCTGTGGTCCAGCACTACCACGGGATCTTCTAGCGCCTCCTCTGGATTCAAATCCACGACAGCTGGCGCCGGAGCTGCCGTGTCTTTGACGACCAATTGGGGAGGCACAGGGGTTAAAGCCAGAGCTTTCGCACACTCAGCCTCAATCGGTGCAGTAGGTGCTGAAGCCTCGGACTTCTTTCATGACACCCTAGAAGCAAAAGATCAGGAAAAATAAAAACACAATAAATACAAAATTAGCACCTCAAGGTGAGATTACAATGCTTACATCAGGATGTTACCGCCCCAGTCACCGCGGAATTTATTCTTCTGAGGTTCAGAGCCAGAGCCCACCAGACCTGGTGAGGCAAAAACCTTGGAGCTCGGCCGGGAGCTAGCCGCTTCAGCTGGAGTCTCCTCAGCTGGGACCTCCCCCGGCTAGGAAGGACCATTGGATCTGGAGCCCGCAGCTGGCACCAAAGCCAGAGTCGACTTGCCAGAGCTTGCGCTTCTTGAGGATGCCAGCACCAAAGGAGGCATGGCCGCCGATGATGTACTTCGCCTAGGAGAAGGGGCTGTTGATGTTGGAGCTGACCTGACGTAGATCCCATCAGAATGCCTCAACTTCCTCTTCCGCCTGGAAGATTCGGTCGGCTCCTTGCCCTTGCCCTTGCCAGCTTCATCAACCTTCTGGCTTTGAGCAGTTGGGGCCACCCTCTCTGAACCTCCGGGGATTGCAACCCTGAAGGTACTACGCCTCTCCACGACGCCGAGGTCGTCCATCACTGGCATTCTCCTCCAAATCTCCCTACTAACCTTTGGAACCATGTTCAGAGGCAGGAAGTTAGCCAACCGAGCTAAGGCATCGCGGGAGATAACTCCATTCTGAAATTTCTTGAGATGGAGCTTCAAAGCTTCCTCATCCAAGTTGGTATTCACACCGATTTTGATACGACTATGATCCATATCACTATTGAAAGCCCATGCAGGCCACTCCCTAGTCTTCAGCGGAGCCCACCTGTTCACCAAGAAATTGTCGAAGACTATCTGAGGGGTCACTCCTCCCTCCGCGCGTTCTTTGATCCTTTCCAGGACAAGCTTGTACGCTTCTGACAGCTCTGGAGCTACGTTCCTGGCGTTGGTGTTGACATTCAGAAGGCCCTTGGGCAGCTCAAACCTCTCGTGCTCCTCCACTGCGATGATCACTCAGTCTTTCTTCCAGTCGTCCCACTTGCCAGAGGGTAAGGCCTTCAAGTACTTGAAGGGGCAATTCTTGCGCTTCACGAAGTAGTAGAAGCCAATCAACTCCATCCCCTTCGCGATGGTGTGGACCGTGAAGAAGGTTCAAAACTGCTTAATGCACGGAGGCACGCCCACCAACATCTCGCAGAAGTGGACGAAGGTCTCCACTAGCAAGAGGGAGTGGGGGCCGAGGTGATGATGCTGGAGGCCGTAGAAATCCAACAGCATTAAGAGAAAGGTTGAAAAAGGTGGGATCAGACCCACCATGATGTACGATGAGAAGTACACCATCTCTTCGATGCGCTCCTTCTTTAAGGGGAGCTTTCTGAAGCGGATGACGCGTTTATAGGAATCCCTGGACCACCCCATGTAGGTCCGGACCCTTGACAGGTCTTCGTTGGTCTTGATCTTGCTGCGTGGAAGACCCAACTCCATCATGGCAAAGTGGAGCGAAAGATGGAAATGCTATGCGAAGGTTGGGAGGTTCTGAGTGCAAGTTCGATTGAAAGCGTAAAGAGTCCTCAAACCGTGCAAGCTTTCCCTCTTAAGTAAGCCTCCATAATGCTTGGATGGAAACCGCAATGGGATCGAGATTACATTTCAAAAAATCTACTCTGTCAATAACGAATGGACCCGTGTCCTCTCCGGCGGAATGGACGAAGTTATTACCCCAGGTGAACCGTTGTCATGATGGGAAGTTTGAAGCCCGAGGGCAGCGTCCTGACAGGACATGTGGAACCGATACGGATTTTGCATTAGGAACCAACGACCTTTAATTGCATAAGATCCGCACACGAGGATCTCACCTGCCGCACTCAAAAGAAGCCACGTGACGATGGTTTAACAGCGGACCATCACCCCAACGGCATCAGAAGACCTTTGAATCCATAGCGCAGGAATCGAAGATGGCCCCACCTCTGGTAGAATAACTCAACCCAAAGGATTTCTCTTAAAGGTGGGCCCGGGGGCCACTGTCAGTACCCTTCGTATGGGTACCCCATGATACAACAAGAATCGCAAAGGAGTTCTACCCATCTGAGTTGAAGACCTCCGAAGGCTGCACGTGTTACACATCACTGGACCCGCATCCCTCATTTGGGTAGCTCCAGCACTACCACGTGTAGCACGAGGCCAGACCTAACTCCCTTCATAGGGAAGCTTCAGTCTTTCCACGTGTCAGTGACCCCAGACCTAACCCCCAGTAGAGGGAAGCTCCAAAGCTGCCACATGTATAGTGGCTCCGGACCTGCTTCCCCACGATGGAAAGCTCCAGAGCCACCACGTGTCAAGCTTCTGGACCTGAGACAGCAACGAAGAGACTGGCAGATCTCCAACGGTGCAGACATTTAAGGGACAATTAAAGCTCCAGTTTTAAGACCTGATTGCATGTCATTAATTCCATATTAATGACACAGGATTAGAGGACCCTTAACACAGGTAATGCCGCCATTAAGGCACGTTATCATGCTATTAATTACGCTTAATATTCACAGATCGTGTATTAGGCAATTAACTACCGCCAGGGCCACATGTAGGGCCAGGCTCACAATGTAACGGCCAACCCTTAGACTACAAAAGGGCTCTGCCGCACGCTACAGAGGACAACTAAGCTCACAGGCTCACAAGCGCCATACATTCATACATACAACACACATCCCGTGGAGTAGGGTATTACACTCAGTCGGCCCGAACCACGTAAACTCCTTGTGTCTCCATCTTGTTCGTAATCTCATGCGCGCCCCAACCAATCAAGAACCTCCGCGGGCTATGATCTAGTAGTACCGGGGGAAGTTTTGATCGCACACTTCGACATTTGGCACGCCAGGAAGGTGTAAAATCCCACATTTTCCTTCATGTGAGGTTCAGTTGTAAGTTGGTTATCAACCCTAATGGAGACCAATTATAGCTAGGCTTATGAACTTGATCTCATCAAATATTTTCTTCCACTCATGCTTAAAATTTATTAACATGAGGAATGGACTTCACCAATAATCTTAGATAAATTCTTTTGACCTCTCTTCAAAGTTTGGAATTATTTGAATGGAGGATCCTAGGTCAAATTAATATGCAGTACCCAATATATATTCAAATTAATTACAAATTGAATATGCTACTGTACATTTGGCCCTGTCAAAATTATTCAATTCCGAGGCCATAAATTTTTCTATGGTTTACTAATATTCCAAATAGACTTCCTGCAAAGTTTCATAAAATTTTGAACTCCATTTTCTATTTTTTTTGAGACGCTTAGCAAATCCAGACCATATTAGGAATTCAAATTTTGAATTCTGTTCAACTTATTTGAACATCAAGATTTGAACACACCATCATGGTCAGCATGACTTGCTTAACTTATCCTCAAATTTTCACAATTTTTGGAACTCAGTTGCTATATAATTCAGTGACACCATTGAATTTCATCCAATTTCAAATTCAAATTTGAAATTCAAATGAAACTTGCTCCAAATCAAAATCCAATTGCAGAATCAAATTCCAGATATTTATTTGAGCCTCCCCACAAAAATCTAGAATTTTTGGATCAAGTTTGGTAGGAGAATTGAAGTTGCAGAGAGGGGAAGTGGATAAGAGGAGGTGGGACCCACTGTCAGCCTAACCCACTCGAGTGCAACCCACGGGGTGCTCTGTATCCAGCTCTCCCCGCCGATTGACACCGGCAGCGTGCGACACCACGACGCGGCATGCATCCACCGAGCTGCCTGCTTGCTTGCGCCGTGGCGCGCTCCCCTCATCCCTCCGTCCCTATAAATACCCCCCCTGGTCGTCGCCGTTGAGCTTCACCTCGGTTCACGCCATTTTTGCCGCCTCTGTTCGATCGAGCTTTCGCCGACGATTGAAGCTGTTTCTCCCCGAGCTGTAAGTAGATAAAAGGCTTGTCACAACCTCCTCTATGTATTCTATTTGCTTATTGATCGTGACATAGCTTCTGCTTGGGATATTTCGAAGTTTTTCGGTCGCCGTCGAGGAAGCTGCCGAGAACCTTCATTGTCTCACCATTGAGCTCTAGTTCTAGGCCATCTCCAGCCTCAATCCTTTAAGCAAAAAGGTTCACAATCCTCTCTAGTTTATGCTCACAGAATCTAAGCCTATGACATGAAGTGTAGCTCGAGTTCTTGTTCGATAACAGAATGATTTCTCAATAGAACAGCAAGGCTTCGCGTTTAAATTCGTTTGATTCTTGCAATCATCCTTTAATCTGGTTAGCAGATAGCTTCTGTATGTCCTAACGAAGCTCCCTGCCCAAAAACCCTGAAAGTTATCAACCGAGCACCTTAGATTTTGAGATTTTGCGGCCGCCGTTAGAAAAACCGTACTTCGCCGTCGAACTCAGCTTTTCCGGCGATGTCACTCCATTCTAACCCCCAAATCGTCATCCTGGTGCTCCAAGGAACATTCTCGACCTTTTCCCGAGCCTATTACGCCATTTCCGAGCGTTTCCGACGAACGCCAAAACCCTAGCTCCATCGTCACCGTCGCACCGCCGTCTCCGGCCGTCGCCAACTTGATTGGACACCACCATCGGCTTGCACGGTCAATTTTATGGTTGAGCGGTCAAGGCGAGGCCAGAAGGAGGTCGACACAACTAGGTCCCGTGAAGCGCCGTCGCGGTTCCGGCGAGAGACGCCGCCGCGTCGGGAGGTAGACGAAGGGTGCGGGTCCCACCTGACAACGACGCCCTCTCGTGGGGGATCAGCTATGAACGCGGATCCGGTGTGGCTGCGCGGGTTAACCCCATGGCTCCCGGTGTGAATCAGTTATGACTGGCCCGATTATGTGAAGTGGGACCGGCCCCTTTATTTGAAATTTCAATTAGGAAAATAAATCCAGATTCAATTCAAACTTGGAAAATCCATAACTTCTAGTAGAATTATCCAAAAATTCCCAAATAATTTTTGTTAGAACCAGCATGAAGAATACTGTCCAGTGGTGCACTTGGATTTGTATGAAAAGCCAAAGAAATTTCACTATAATTCAGATAAGCAAAACGCTTAAAGAATTCATTCCTGCAGTTCCGTTAATTGGAAAATTCCCAATTTTGGTAAGAACACTATTGTTAATACACTTGACATCCTATAAAAATTTCAAGTTCTTTGGACTTAAAATACTGAGTTGATCAATATTCCAAATCTCTATGTAGTTATAAATTGAGAAAAAATGGAAAAATCAAATTCCAGAAATTTCCTCAAACATGAAAAATCAGTTTCTCCCCGTAGGAAGCCTAGAAAATAGTTAAACAAATTTTCCTAGAACTAGTGAGACCCCCTCTACATGATACAACCCCTGGTAGCTTTGATAGGTCTCCAAAATTTCAACGAAAATTTAGAGAAAATTATTGCTTACCATAATTTTTAAGAATAACAAACTTCCTTGATCATCTCCTGTTCTTTGCAAGAATCTTCTCTATAGTCAATAGTATCTACCATAAAAGTCCTATGGGACAATTAAGATAATTATTTTATTTTCATCCAAGGATATTCACACCACCCCAAGCATATTAATTATTTTCAAAGTCATTCATACCTAGTATATGCATATCGTGTAGTAGCGGAAATCGAGGAGCAGTCGGAAGCTTTGGAGGTCCAGCTGCACGAAACTAACATAGGCTCAGATGTGGGGACCGGAATCCCGACATCCGAGGATCTCATTGGGTGGTGTCGTGCGATGCGACACCCAACAGTTATACAAGAATAGAACTTGAATAAGTACAAGATGGAGTCTTTTATTTTTCATACAGCGGAAGTTTTTACAATACTAACGGAAGTAAAGAAATATATACATATCATATCTACGCTCTCCGCACTAGCTATGCAAAAGCAAAGTTATCCATGCCTGGGATACTTTGCACTAACAACACTCAATTAGGGCGGCGTGCAGGGTTCCCACTCGGCTGTACACCATGGAGGGGGTGCAGGCTCATCATCAAACCCTTCGTCAATAGTATAACCTGCAAAAACTCGTTAACTGCAAACGTGAGCATAAGGTCCAGCAAGACTAACCCGTCTCACTAGACATATGCAAAGGGGACTCTAAACATAGGTAAGGTGAAGCATAAATGACTCGCCTACAAGTGGATCATTATAATCAAGTTTTAAGTAGCAAATGACATTCTCCAAGCACGGCACATCATGGGCTCCACAATCAAACAAGAAACGCTTTACCGATGATATGACATGCTCAAAGCACATAATGCTATTACAGCTAAAGTATGGGGAAATTGTAAACTTTTAATTGTACTATCTCTAAATCATACAAGGTTGCAAAGTAATTATAATTCAATACAATATGATTTTCTGGCTTCTTTAGTATTTACTACGTCACTGCACAGTGAACCAGTGGTACTCTATTACCGCGAGGGACGATGATTGCAATCAGGACACACCTGGACAACACGACACATACGCACTTTCGGAAATGCCAGCGAGTACTTCGCGCAGTACCTACGTAACACTTCAGTACTAGTCGTATATGGCAACCTTTCGCAAGACACTCAAATGCCGAACCGGTCGATCTATCACGAGCAGGAGGTCCCTGCGTGGGGCGCGCTCTGACATGCCCACCAGCGGATTTACACCTTGCTGCCCTCAACCCACACCTATAAAACAGAACGGTATGCCTCGACACCCAAGTGACCAAGCTACGTTAGTTTATTGGATTCCATATGTCCATTATGTTGCCGATACAAGTCAAGCTTGTCCGAAGGGGCCGCATACAGACGGGCCTTAATCGACACAGGCAGGGCTATGCGACCGAGACTCAATTCTCGCCACTTCCTATCCATTCCCTGCTCGGTCTCCATTTTATTATAGTATGCCCTTTTCTATCTAAGCAATCTTGTGAGATATGTCCTACATCTCCCGCGAGTAGATTCCAACTACTCTACTTCTACCGGATTTCCTATGCATTAGCAAAGCAGTTACTACAGGTCAAACTGTAACTCGTTCCAACCAATCCCTGGGATTTTTGGTCATGCAAGTGGAGTATCAATCACCCTATATGTAATGCACACATCAAACTTATGACGTAAGGTGATAAAGACTGTAACTGTAAAGCTTTTAAATGCAAACCGGGGCTTGCCTTGTTGCAAGTCAGAGTCTGAGTTAATATTTGGAAGGTGCTCTTCCAAGACTTCTGGCTCTTCCTCGACTTCGGTCACTATACGATATGCATATAATATGTATATAAATGACTTTGAAAAATAATCATTATCGAGACCAAAATTTAATCCATGGTGATCATTAGATGATAGGGACTTTAATTGGATTTGGAACTTCTACGGTAGATACTAGTGAATATGATCAAGGCTCTTGCAAAGAACAGGAGATGATCAAAGTATAGTGTTGTCTCTAAAATTATGACAAGTATTAAACTTCCAAGAATTTTAAAGAAGAAACTGTAGCTTGAACATAGCTGCCAGTTGATAATCATGATAGAGGAAGTTGTTCCGGTTCTAGCAAAACTTGTTTCATAATTTTCTAAGCTTAGGTGAAGGAGTTATTGAAATTCTAAGTTAGCAATAATTTCTAGAATTATTTCTACTTGAATTTTCAGCTTTTAAATAAATAGTCAGTTTGCAACTGATTTAGGACTATGATATTAGGTCAATTAAATCCAAGATTCTTACAGGAACTAGTGTATGACTAAGGGAAGACTCAGCCCAAATATGGGGCATAACAAAGCAACTGAACATCTGTAAAAATTCAATAACTGAAAAAATAAATTGAACTATACAGAGGGTTAAACAGGTGCAATGGCTCCAAAACTTTTCCTGATAGTCAAGAATAGGACTCTAAATTTTATGTAAAGTTTGGGGATTTTTCCAGTGGCTATCTTTTCTGGAAAAATTGTATTTGCATTTGGAAAGATTAATTTCTACAGAGTTTAAATGTGAGTTTCACAGAACCTAATTGGTTCTGACAGAAACTAGAGCTCAAGGGCTTTCAAACAAAATTTGTTTGACGATTTTTGGAGCAACCTACAGAAAGTTATGTATTTTCTAAGTTGGAGCCAAATCTGGAATAAATTCCTAATTTGAATTAACTCGTGGGCCCCACTATTTTAAAATGGACCAATGGCATTTAAACCACACGGGAGCCACAGATATCCACCGCGTAGCCACAACAGATCCCGTGGCCACACCTGATCCGACGGGGTTTACAGCCGCTGACACGCAGGACCCACCGCGTTGTCTTCCACCTCCCGACGCGGGCGGCGCGCGGGGCTCCCGCGGCGGCGCTCTCCGGCGAGCCTCGCCGATTTTTAGTTCCCGGCCACCGCAGCTCCTTCCTTTGGGCACCCAACCGTAAAATCACGCGCTGAGCACGATGGTGGGGTCGGGGAGGTCTGCCGACGGTCGGAAACCATGGTGCATCGGCGGCGGCGGCCGCTAGGGCTCCGGCTATGTCGGAACTGCCGCTCTGTGGCTAAAACCCGTCTAAAAAGGCCGGGGAAGTCTTCTTGAACCACGAGGAACGTGATGGGCAGGCGATATCGTCGTGTAACAGTCGGCAAAGCAGTCGTCGATGGCGACAGAGGCAACTTCTCACCGGCGGAGGGGGGAACTCGCGATTCTTGAGCTACGGTCGATCATTTCCGGTGATTCCAGATCGAGAGGGTGCGCAAGAAAGCGTAGAAACTATTTGCTAGCAATTGGGAAGAGTGATTAAGCGTGGAACTCTAATTGCATGAAATACCGAGCGCGTTCATAAGCTTCGGCCAAGAGTAAAACCTAGCTAACTTGCTCGATACTTGCGTAAACAAGGAACGACTTTCACCGTTGCGTAGAGCGTGTCTCGGCGCACCAATTTGCTATGGGAGTCGAAGCACGAATCGGCATGCAGCGGCCTGGCAACGTGGAGCAGGGACGGCGCGCGGTGAACATGACGGCGACCCTCGGTATAGCCTCAAAATCATCGGCCAAACCGTCAACTATGCAACGAAAAGATCGATCCGGAGGACAGGGGAGGAAGAGAGGAATCACCTAGCTGTTGGAGGCTTGGCGCGAGAGTTCTCCGGTTGGCCAGCAACGGGCGCGCGGCGCCGGCGGTCGGAAGCTCGCCCGCGGGATGGAAATGGTGAAATCCGTCGACTCAGCGAGGTGGGAGGTGATAAGGGCGACTGGGAGTTGATAAGGGAGAGTCCAGGGCGCTATTTATAGGGCTCAACGGCGGTGGCGGGCTTGTGTCGCGCTGTGCATGCACGCCGGTGCGGTGGCGGGCGCAGCGCGCGCTGAAATGCGGCTGCACATGGGCTGCTGACTGGTGGGTCCCGCCAGTCAGCCCCACAGCCACTGCACCTTTAGTAATTCACTTAAAAATAGTAAATGAACTCCAAAAATCAAGAAACTTCAGGGCTAAGTCAAGAAAATTGTGATGAACACAATGGTGGGTTTAGATATTCATGTTCAAATCTATTTTTACCAGACTTTGAATTTGAATTTAAACTTGATTCAAATTCGTTGAGCGTCTTAAATAAAATAACAAATGAGTTCCTAAAATCTTGAAATTTTGTAGGTAAGCTATTGAGAATATTAGAATGCAAAGGAAAAATTTAGAGCCTCGAATTTGAATGTTTTTTGCAGGGCCCATTTAGTACTGTACTTGAATTGCCCTAATAAACTCCACCCAAATAATTCTAATGTTTGAAGAGGGGGTGAATTTAATCATTCTAGAATTAATGGTGAAGTACAATACTCATGTTTATAAAATTTAGCCATGAGTGCAAGAAAGGTTTGGATGACATTAAGTTCATGTGTACCATATTGGATTTTTAATATAGTTGAACACCAAACTTATAACTGAATTCACATGCCACAAAAGTGGGGTTTTACATTCCCCCCCCCCCCCCCCCCCCTTAAAAGAATCTCGTCCCGAGATTACAAAAGAAGGCAAAAGGAAAAGATCTAACGAACATATGCCACTAACAAGTCCGGATAGTTCATTCTAAGATACTCCTCGCTTTCCCACGTGGCCTCTTCAGCACTGTGGTTACTCCACAAGACCTTGTAGAAACGCAAGGTGTGGCTTCTTGTGGTGCGAGTCTTCTCATCGACGATCTGAGTTGGATGCTCGGAATAAGTGAGATCTGGTTGGAGAGCTTCCAAATCTTCTATACGGACATCAGCGGGAGTTTTAAGACATTTCCGTAACTGGGAAATGTGGAATACATTGCGAACCCCTGAAAGTGACGGCGGTAACTCCAATTGATATGCCACAGGTCTGCATCTTTTGATTATTGCGAATGGCCCAATAAAACATGGAGCTAGCTTCCCTTTCACCCCGAATCGATGGATACCTTTCATAGGGGATACCCGGAGATAAACTTGCTCCCCAACTTCAAAGTGAAGAGGTCGACGTCGTTTGTCCGCGTAGCTCTTCTGACGAGACTGAGCGTCTTTGAGATTTGTTTGAATAATGCGCACTTGCTCTTCGGCTTATTTTATTAAGTCGATGCCATATACCACTCGTTCACCAGTTTCGCACCAGTTCAAGGGTGTGCAACACTTCCGGCCATAAAGAGCTTCATATGGCGCCATCTGGATGCTAGCCTGGTAATCGTTGTTGTACGAAAATTCTGCTAATGGTAGATGATCATCCCAATTCCTACCATGGTGGATGGCACAGGCACGAAGCATATCTTCTAGCACTTGATTTACCCGTTCGGTTTGTCCATCAGTCTGAGGATGATAAGCCGAGCTTCGAATCAGTTTGGTACCCAATGCATCGTGGAGATGCTCCCAAAAGCGAGCAACAAAAATAGATCCACGATCTGAAATGTTAGTGCGGGGTACACCATGTAGACACACTATTCTGGAAATATAAAGTTCCGCATACCGCTTTACATCATACTTGACACTGACAGGTATGAAATGAGCCGATTTGGTCAACAAGTCAACGATCACCCAAATTGAGTCGTGCTTATGGAGAGTGGGAGGCAACCCAACAATGAAATCCTGCTGATATCCTCCCATTTCCAAGTCGGTATGCTTAAAGGTTGAAGCTGTCCTACTGCTTTCATATGGTCGTCCTTCACTCGCCGGCACGTATCACACTCGGATATGTATTTGGCTACTTCTTTCTTCATCCCAGTCCACCAGAACTTCTTTCTCAAATCTTGGTACATTTTTTTACTTCCCGGATGAATGGAATACTTGGATAAATGAGCTTCATCCAGTATCTTCCTCCGAAGTTCCATGTTTCGGGGTACCACTATACGGTTGTTAAACCAGAGGGTACCTTCATCGTCACTTCGGAAACATTTCATCTCCCCCTTCTTCATTCTTTGCCGAATATGCGACATCCCCTTGTCCTCCTTCTGAGCTGCCATAATATCCTCCCTGATGGTAGGAATGAGAGCGAGATTGTAGAGTGCCCCATATGGAACCAAGTAGAGACTCAGTTCTTCTTCTCCTTCCATCGAGGTAGTGGAAAGATTGTTGATATGGGACTTGCGGCTCAGAGCATTTGCGACTATGTTTGCCTTGCCTGGATGGTAGTGGATCTCAATTTCATAGTCCTTGATCAACTCTAACCATCTCCGTTGTTGCATGTTCAAATCCTTCTGGGTGAAAATGTATTTCAAGCTCTTGTGATCAATATATAGGTGTACTAGATTACCCAGTAAATAATGCCTCCACATCTTCAATGCCAGTACCACAGTAGCGAGCTCAAGATCATGAGTCAGGTAGTGCTGCTCATGGTTCCGGAGCTACCGTGATCCATACGCGATCACTCTTCGCTCTTGCATCAACACACAACCTAAACGAATCCCAGATGCGTCGCAATAGACATCAAATGATTTGGTTGTGTCTGGTTGGGCTAAAACGGGTGCCGTTGTAAGGTGTTTCACCAATGCTTTGAAACCTGCCTCACATGCCTCAGTCCATACATACTTCTGTCCTTTCTTCAGAAGTTCTGTCATTGGTTTAGCTATATTGGAGAAATTGGGTATAAACCTCCGGTAATGTCCTGTTGAGCCCAGGAAACTTCGGACTTCATGTACAGACTTTGGAGACTCCCATTTGAGGACTTGCTTGATCTTGCTTGTATCAACTGCAATCCCTTCTGCTGATATGATGTGCCCTAAAAATGGCACTTGGCTGATCTAGAATTCACACTTGCTGAACTTAGCATATAGCTGATGGTCCCGTAATCGTTGAAGCACGATACGCAAGTGTTGAGCATGTTCTTCTTCGGATTTTGAATACACAAGTATGTCGTCAATGAAGACCACGACAAACTTGTCCAATTCCAGCATGAACACCGAGTTCATGAGATACATGAAATGAGCCGGCACATTGGTCAATCCGGAGGACATAACAAGGTACTCATACAGTCCATACCTCGTTGAGAATGCTGTCTTTGGTATATCTTCTGGTCGGATTCTAATCTGATGATAACCAGAACGAAGATCCATCTTCGAAAATACTTTCGCACCCACCAATTGATCGAAAAGAATATCAATGCGTGGTAGTGGATACTTGTTCTTGATAGTGGCAGCATTAAGTGGACGATAGTCTACACACAGCCTCAAGGTCTTATCTTTCTTTTCTACAAACAGTGCAGAACAACCCCATGGTGATGAACTTGGACGAATGAAACCTTTGTTCTCAAGTTCAGTTAACTGCTCCTTAAGTTCTGCAAGTTCCTTGGGTGCCATCGTATAGGGTGGTCTTGAGACTGGTACTTTTCCTGGTGCAAGTTCAATCTTGAACTCTATATCCCTTTCTGGGGGCATAACAGGAAGATCTTCAGGAAACACGTCCAGGTATTCACATACTACTGGAATATCCTTAAGTTCCATAACCTCGGTGTTGTGAGTAGATGGGTACAATGGAATGATGTTCTCATGATTGAGAACTTGGAGCTGATGGAGTGGAGAGTTTAGATAAACCTTTCGAGGATCGATATCAAGAATAGCACCATGGTATTGCAACCATGCCACTCCTAAGATGACATCTAGCTTTTGAGTCTCTAGGATAATGAAGGAGGTAGGATAGATGTTCCCATCTAGGTCAAGAGGCACCCTATGGGCCATCGCATATGTTACTACTCTTCTTGCTGGAGTGCAAATCATATATGGAGTTTTTGTGGAGATAACAGGCAGCTGATTTTTAATGACAACAGATTTACTAATGACATTGTGGGAAGCTTCGGAGTCAAAGAGTATGACTACAGATTGATCATAGATAGAGAACGTACCCGTGAGCACGGGCGCGCCTTCCAGAACGTCCTCGATGGCGAGGTGGTGGACATTGCCGGGTTTGGTGGCTGGCTTCTTGAGCTGGTTGCGGGGTTGGTTGGCCCCCTGGTAGGATGATTTCCCTCCGCCTTGTCGATTCTGCGGACAGTCCTTGGCGAAGTGCCCCGTGCGTCCACACGTGAAACACGTGTACGGGGTTTGGCCAATACGAATGGGAGGACAGAATCCCGGTGCACGTGGTGGAGGTGGAAGTGCACGTGGGATCATCCCCTGTGGTTGCTGCGGCCGGAATCCGGAGTTGCTAAACTGGCGACCACTGAACATTGGTGGTCGTGATGGCTGTTGCCACCTCTGGCCGGATGGTGATCGATACACCATACGGTACTTCTGAGGAGCACCACCCTTGCTGCCCTGCGGAGCACTCCTCTTCTTCTTATCTGAGGACAGCTCGCGCGTAGCGTCCTCCTGCATGATAGCGGCATTGACGATGTCGTTGAAGCTGCCGCGGTTGAACAGGACAAGCTTGTCCTTCAACTTAGGGTTCAAACCCCAGTAGAAGCATTCGCGCTTCTGATCTTCGGTATTCACTTGGTCCTGAGCATATTGGGCCAAGTGGTTGAATGATTTGGAGTACTCGTATGCACTCCTTCCTCCCTGCCTCAACTCCAAGAACTCTTGAAGCTTCCTCCTCATAATCCCGGGAGGGATGTGGTAGGCGCGGAACGCCTCCCGGAATTCGGCCCAGCTTACGACATGGCCTGCGGGGCGTGCGGCAAGGTAATTGGCCCACCATGCACCGGCAGACCCCTGCAGTTGCTGCACTGCAAACAACGTCTTCTGCTGTTCAGTTACCTCGAGTAAGCCGAACTTTCCTTCATTGGTGCGGAGCCAATTATCCGCATCCAACGGTTCATCGGCCTCTCTGAAGACCGGTGGATGTGTCGATGAGAAATCAGTGTAGGAACTCTGATATTGCTGACGCGGTCCATCATTTTGTCGTCCCCCTTGACGGGACGAGTGCTGCACCAGAGTCCGCAATAGCTCGGTTTCCTCGTCGCGCGAGCTGAGTACTGCAGCGAGAACCTCCGCAAGACTTCTGGGAAGTGCGGGTGGAGGTGGTGGAGGTGGTTGCGTTTGAGGCGTAGTCTGTCCCGGGGGTGGTGTGTCATCCCCCTGACCTCCACTGGATCCTCCCCCATCTTGACTGGTACGAGTACGCACCATACTGCAATACAACGATTCACACCATAAGTCTCACTGCCTTATGTTCATCCCTCCATATAAATAGTAATGTGGTAGGTAACAATAGATGATGCATAACATTCACATATATTGATAAAGCACAAACTTTATACAATCTATATTATCTTGGGCCCAAGTTTACAATAGAACTCCAAAAATAGACAGACTTCATTTAAAGAAGTCATCTCATCTATGCTTGGTCACCACAAGTCGTCATGTCTATATCATTGTACATCCACCTCGCTACTATTTACAATAAGACTCATAAAGTCGCAAAATACGCGTGGTGTTTACTACACATCATTACACTCGGCCTAAAGTGATAAGTACATCATCACTGCCCTTTACTCATAAAACTCGACCTCCTGAGGATCTTCTTCTTCCTCGTCATCCTCAGGATTAGGCACCACTGATATTGGTGCTGGAGCAGAAGATGATGCCTCGTTCAAAATTGACGTCTTTTTGGCAATCATAGTTTGCCAATCCATCTGTACCATAAACATTCCCCAGGCCTCGTTCTCCTGCTGAGCCTGCTCACAGCGGGTCTTCCAGCTCTGAGCCTCCACTCTGGACTGATCCCGATCTACAGTCACCGCGTCCAACTGGGTGTCCCGTTGGTGTCCATAGCGTAGGCTCGCCTCCAAGTCAATTTCCATCTCTAGAGTCTCCTGACGAGATGCGGCTAAATCCATAACAGCGTCATGCCATTGATTCTCCCTGAGGTTCAAACGATGGTTGAGTCTGTCATTTGCCCTCTCAAAGTGCTTTGCTCGAATCATGGCTTGCTTCAAATTATTCGTCAATTCTTTTATGCATGCCCTTTGATTACCCTTCTCGCGATGTGATGCAGCTGCATACACCGCTAAGGCTGTTGCGGATGTTTCACCGTGCTCATCCACCTCCGCAAGCAAGCGGGTTGCCCTGGCTTCAGAAGCCCTGCCATTAACTGGAAAGAACTCATACGGAGTACCCACCAAATTGTGGTAATGGAGTTTTCAAAACCTCCTTATGGCAACACTTGCGGCGTAGCTCCATGTTTCCTCTAATATCAACCCTTTGATCTTGATGGAGTATGGAGCCCATCCGAGGTGCAGTGGACCAGCAGGCACATCGACGTAGATGGTGCAACTCCACATACCGCCCTCCTGGAACTTCTTGACCCAATAGCTAGGCAACACCAGATAGCCAAACTGGCGAAGCAACCTAACAAACACGTTCGGGAAACCGGCTTGCCCTGTGCACGTGGAGAACACCCATCCATTAGGCAACTGAATTCTTGGTGCTGCCATCTGTGGATAAACATACCTGGATGTCAATACACCGTATAAGTATTCAACTCAATCAATGACAATGTTGGACAAAAGAAATTATCCATAATCAATTGATTCAAGCAAATCTGCAAACTGGAAATGATCACAGTTCTGGTTCAACTGACTTTCCTGTATTAACCCAAAAGTTTCATACAGGAAACGTCAGAATTAAAAGTTAAGTTGAATACAAAAGTTGTAGTACACTTCAAAACCTTTCCCGATTGTACTCATACAGCTCTAGGAGAACTAATATGAGGAATCTATACAGGTTTTAAGTTGACTCAAGTTTTCTGGAAATTTTGACAGAATCTCTCCTGTATATGGGCTTACTTCCACATCCTATACAGGTTTATCATGATAATATAATGAGGTAATGACAAAATAAACATTGTATAACATCGCGTTAACAATCCAGAAATAAAAGAGTTCTATCCTAAAAAATTTTTTATACAGGTATCGCGCACAATTTCACAACCCTGTGCAAACTGTTCCAAGTTCTGGACTGCAAGAACCAAGTTTCCAACAATTGGAATTAGGCATAGCTACACCCATATTCAGGTCAGGAGTGACAAATAAAGTTGATAGAGGACTTCCTAAGCTTTCCAGAAATGTATATATGTGACCATGTCACTATTCTGGATTAAGAGCTATAACTATCCAAACTTAACAGTTGAGCTGACTGGTTTGCACCAGCCGTCCTGCAGTTCACTGTATTGACTCAAACATGTATCCAAATAAGGCAGGGGATTTTTCTACAGCAAGTTATGGCAAAAATACAGAGACTGGTGTAATGGTAAGGTCATCTGGAGCAGTTACATTACACCCCAGATTTCAACAGATTATCAAGTTTTCTATCTTTGTGGTCAACAGAAAAGTTGTATATATCTTCACGAGCTTTCCATCCATATATGATACCCCTATACTCTCTAGTAAATAACCAAGATTACAACCCGGCGAAGTCGAACCAACTTCTGCCCAAAAACAAGAATCTTGATTCTATTCATTCTATCGAGTCGGAACCCTTTTTGCGGAGTCCAAACCTACCAGCATCTGATATTTGGACTTTCCAAAGCATTATGCAACCAATCTGTTGGTGGGGATGCTCTAGTATCATGTTTGATACTGACGGTACTACGTATCTCACCAAAGAAAATTCTATCCGGTACTTCCGGTTACGTCTATAGGTGGTTCCTATATCGTTCTCTCGCAAACGACTTCTACACGGTCTTCTACCGTAGTTAATGCTGCAAAAGACAAACAATCCCTTTTCACACCTTCACACCTCAAGGGCAGCACGGGGAAACACGACAAGCATTCACAATAATATATATGAAAATAAATGCATACGACTCTGGTGTGAGTCGTCCTCGAGCGAGGCCATGTCTCGAGGTACATGGCTGTAAATACGTCTGTACAGCAAAGACTCCCGTACGATCTGGCTTATACACGCTCAGGCATACGTGTTTCGCATGCTCCCATAGAACATGAATAGTTCTAGAGAGGCATACTATCGGGTTATACACCACCCGAGAGGGGCTCCCACTAACTTTGAAGCACGCTGGGGTACCGCGTGTCATAGGTTCTCAGAAACATTGAAAGCTTCAGAGACTCCTATTAACTTCCCATGCCAAGCCACGGAAATTTCACATACCACTCCTCGTATGCTGAGCTTACCGAGATTGATCTTCTCTCGGTGGCGTACCTTACCTCTTACCTGACGTCGGGGCGTCGTTACATATTATAATAACACATAGTTAGTTTACCACCTTTATACCTTATACTAATAATACTCCTTATAAAGGCATATAACTAATTCCTCACTCAAGTCCTAATTTTTGAAAATATGTTCTTTTCAGGTACACTGTTCCCAATGATGCTCTGATACCATGACTGTGGGGACCGGAATCTCGACATCCGACGATCTCATTGGGTGGTGTCGTGCGATGCGACACCCAACAGTTATACAAGAATAGAACCTGAATAAGTACAAGACAGAGTCTTTTATTTTTCATACAGCGGAAGTTTTTACAATACTAACGGAAGTAAAGAAATATATACATATCATATCTACGCTCTCCGTACTAGCTATGCAAAAGCAAAGTTATCCATGCCTGGGATACTTTGCACTAGCAACACTCAATTAGGGCGGCGTGCAGGGTTCCCACTCGGCTGTACACCCTGGAGGGGGTGCAGCCTCATCATCAAACCCTTCGTCAATAGTATAACCTGCAAAAACTCGTTAACTGCAAATGTGAGCATAAGGCTCAGCAAGACTAACCCGTCTCACTAGACATATGCAAAGGGGACTCTAAACATAGGTAAGGTGAAGCATAAATGACTCGCCTACAAGTGGATCCTTATAATCAAGTTTTAAGTAGCAAATGACATTCTCCAAGCACGGCACATCATGGGCTCCACAATCAAACAAGAAACGCTTTACCGATGATATGACATGCTCAGAGCACATAATGCTATTACAGCTAAAGTATGGGGAAATTGTAAACTTTTAATTGTACTATCTCTAAATCATACAAGGTTGCAAAGTAATTATAATTCAATACAATATGATTTTCTGGCTTCTTTAGTATTTACTACGTCACGGCGCAGTGAACAAGTGGTACTCTATTACCGCGAGGGACGGTGATTGCAATCAGGACACACCCGGACAACACGACACATACGCACTTTGGGAAATGCCAGCGAGTACTTCGCGCAGTACCTACGTAACACTTCAGTACTAGTCGTATATGGCAACCTTTCGCAAGACACTCAAATGCCGAACCGGTCGATCCGTCACGAGCTGGAGGTCCCTGTATGGGGCGTACTCTGACGTGCCCACCAGCGGATTTACACCTTGCTGCCCTCAACCCACACCTATAAAATGGAACGGTATGCCTCGACACCCATGTGACCAAGCTACGTCAGTTTATTGGATTCCATATGTCCATTATGTTGCCGGTACAAGTCAAGCTTGTCCGAAGAGGCCGCATACAGACGGGCCTTAATCGACAAAGGCAGGGCTATGCGACCGAGAATCAATTCTCGCCGCTTCCTATCCATTCCCTGCCCGGTCTCCATTTTATTATAGTATGCCCTTTTCTATCTAACCAATCCTTTGAGATATGTCCTACATCTCTCGCGAGTAGATTCCAACTACTCGGCTTCTACCGGATTTCCAATGCATTAGCAAAGCAGTTACTACGGGTCAAACTGTAACTCGTTCCAACCAATCCCTGGGATTTTTGGTCATGCAAGTGGAGTATCAATCACCCTATACGTAATGCACACATCAAACTTATGACGTAAGGTGATAAAGACTGTAAAAACTCTATAAAGCTTTTAAATGCAAACCGGGGCTTGCCTTGTTGCAGGTCAAAGTCTGAGTTAATATTTGGAAGGTGCTCTTCCAAAACTTCTGGCTCTTCCTCGACTTCGGTCACTATACGATATGCATATAATATGTATATAAATGACTTTGAAAAATAATCATTATCGAGACCAAAATTTAATCCATAGTGATCATTAGATGATAGGGACTTTAATTGGCTTTGGAACTTCTATGATAGATACTAGGGAATATGATCAAGGCTCTTGCAAAGAACAGGAGATGATCAAAGTATAGTGTTGTCTCTAAAATTATGGCAAGTATTAAACTTCCAAGAATTTTAAAGAAGAAACTGTAGCTTGAACATAGCTGCCAGTTAATAATCATGATAGAGGAAGTTGTTCCGGTTCTAGCAAAACTTGTTTCATAATTTTCTAAGCATAGGTGAAGGAGTTATTGAAATTCTAAGTTAGCAATAATTTCTGGAATTATTTCTATTTGAATTTTCAGCTTTTAAATAAATAGTCAGTTTGTAACTGATTTAGGACTATGATATTAGGTCAATTAAATCCAAGATTTTTAAAGGAACTAGTGTATTACTAAGGGAAGACTCAGCCCAAATTTGGGGCATAACAAAGCTACTGAACATCTGTAAAAATTCAATAACCGAAAAAGGAAATTGAACAATACAGATGGTTAAACAGGTGCAATGGCTCCAAAACTTTTCCTGATAGTCAAGAATAGGACTCTAAATATTATGTGAGTTTTGGGGATTTTTCCAGTGGCTATCTTTTCTGGAAAAATTGTATTTGCATTTGGGAAGATTAATTTCTACAGTGTTTAGCTGTGAGTTTCACAGAACCTAATTGGTTCTGACAGAATCTAGAGCTCAAGGGCTTTCAAACAAAATTTGTTTGACGATTTTTGGAGCATCCTACAGAAAGTTATGGATTTTCTAAGTTGGAGCCAAATCTGGAATAAATTCCTAATTTGAATTAACTCGTGGGCCCCACTGTTTTAAAATGGACCAATGGCATTTAAACCACACGGGGGCCACAGATATCCACCGCGTAGCCACAACAGATCCCGTGGCCACACATGATCCGATGGGGTTTACAGCCGCTGACACGCGGGACCCACCACATCGTCTTCCACCTCACGACGCGGGCGGCGCGCGGGGCTCCCGCGGCGGCGCTCTCCGGCGAGCCTCGCTGATTTTTAGTTCCTGGCCACCGCAGCTCCTACCTTTGGGAACCCAACCGTAAAATCACGCGCTGAGCACGATGGTGGGGTCGGGGAGGTCTGCCGACGTCGGAAATCATGGTGCATCGGCGGCGGCGGCCGCTAGGGCTCCGGCTATGTCGGAACTGCCGCTCTGTGGCTAAAACCCGTCTAAAAAGGCTAGGGAAGTCTTCTGGAACCACGAGGAACGTGATGGGCAGGCGATATCATCATGTAACAGTCGGCAAAGTAGTCGTCGACGGCAACAGAGGCAACTTCTCACCGGCGGAGGGGGGAACTCGCGATTCTTGAGCTACGGTCGATCATTTCCGGTGATTCCAGTTCGAGAGGGTGCGCAAGAAAGCGTAGAAACTATTTGCTAGCAATTGGGAAGAGTGATTAAGCAGAACTCTAATTGCATGAAATACCGAGCGCGTTCACAAGCTTCGGCCAAGAGTAAAACCAAGCTAACTTGCTCGATACTTGCGTAAACAAGGAACGGCTTTCACCGTTGCGTAGAGCGTGTCCCGGCGCACCAATTTGCTATGGGAGTCGAAGCACAAATTGGCATGCAGCGGCCTGGCAACGTGGAGCAGGGACGGCGCGCGCTGAACACGACGGCGACCCTCGGTATAGCCTCAAAATCATCGGCCAAACCGTCAACTATGCAACAAAAAGATCGATCCGGAGGACAGGGGAGGAAGAGAGGAATCACCTAGCTGTTGGAGGCTTGGCGCGAGAGTTCTCCAGTTGGCAAGCAACGGGCGCGCGGCGCCGGCGGTCGGAAGCTCGCGCGCGGGATGGAATGGGTGAAATCCGTCGACACAGCGAGGTGGGAGGTGATAAGGGCGACTGGGAGTTGATAAGGGAGAGTCCAGGGCGCTATTTATAGGGCTCAACGGCGGTGGCGGGCTTGTGTCGCGCTGTGCATGCACGCCGGCGCGGTGGCGGACGCAGCGCGCTGAAATGCGGCTGCACGTGGGCTGCTGACTGGTGGGTCCCGCCAGTCAGCCCCGCAGCCACAGCACCTTTAGTAATTCACTTAAAAATAGTAAATGAACTCCAAAAATCATGAAACTTCAGGGCTAAGTCAAGAAAATTGTGATGAACACAATGGTGGGTTTAGATCTTCATGTTCAAATCTATTTTTACCAGACTTTGAATTTGAATTTAAACTTGATTCAAATTCGTTGAGCGTCTCAAATAAAATAACAAATGAGTTCCTAAAATCTTGAAATTTTGTAGGTAAGCTATTGAGAATATTAGAATGCAAAGGAAAAATTTAGAGCCTCAAATTTGAATGTTTTTGGCAGGGCCCATTTAGTACTGTACTTGAATTGCCCTAATAAACTCCACCCAAATAATTCTAATATTTGAAAAGGGGGTGAATTTAATCATTCTAGAATTGATGGTGAAGTACAATACTCATGTTAATAAAATTTAGCCATGAGTGCAAGAAAGGTTTGGATGACATTAAGTTCATGTGCACCACTATATTGGATTTTTAATATAGTTGAACACCAAACTTATAACTGAATTCACATGCCACAAAAGTGGGGTTTTACATTCCTCCCCCCTTAAAAGAATCTCGTCCCGAGATTACAAAAGAAGGCAAAAGGAAAAGATCTAACGAACATATGCCGCTAACAAGTCCGGATAGTTCATTCTAAGATACTCCTCGCTTTCCCACGTGGCCTCTTCAGCACTGTGGTTACTCCACAAGACCTTGTAGAAATGCAAGGTGCGGCTTCTTGTGGTGCGAGTCTTCTCATCGACGATCTGAGTTGGATGCTCGGAATAAGTGAGATCTGGTTGGAGAGCTTCCAAATCTTCTATACGGACATCAGCGGGAGTTTTAAGACATTTCCGTAACTGGGAAATGTGGAATACATTGTGAACCCCTGAAAGTGACGGCGGTAACTCCAATTGATATGCCACAAGTCCGCATCTTTTGATTATTGCGAATGGCCCAATAAAACGTGGAGCTAGCTTCCCTTTCACCCCGAATCGATGGATACCTTTCATAGGGGATACCCGGAGATAAACTTGATCCCTAGCTTTGAAGTGAAGAGGTCGACGTCGTTTGTCCGCGTAGCTCTTCTGACGAGACTGAGCGGATTTGAGATTTGTTTGAATAATGCGCACTTGCTCTTCGGCTTCTTTTATTAAGTGGATGCCATATACCACTCGTTCACTAGTTTCGCACCAGTTCAAGGGTGTGCGACACTTCCGGCCATAAAAAGCTTCATATGGCGCCATCTGGATGCTAGCCTAGTAACCGTTGTTGTACGAAAATTCCGCTAATGGTAGATGATCATCCCAATTCCTACCATGGTGGATGGCACAGGCACGAAGCATATCTTCTAGCACTTGATTTACCCGTTCGGTTTGTCCATCAGTCTGAGGATGATAAGCCGAGCTTCAAATCAGTTTGGTACCCAATGCATCGTGGAGATGCTCCCAAAAGCGAGCAACAAAAATAGATCCACGATCTGAAATGATAGTGCGGGGTACACCATGTAGACACACTATTCTGGAAATATAAAGTTCCGCATACCGCTTTACATCATACTTGACACTGACAGGTATGAAATGAGCCGATTTGATCAACAAGTCAACGATCACCCAAATTGAGTCGTGCTTATGGAGAGTGGGAGGCAACCCAACAATGAAATCCATGCTGATATCCTCCCATTTCCAAGTCGGTATGCTTAAAGGTTGAAGCTGTCCTGCTGCTTTCATATGGTCGGTCTTCACTCGCCGACACGTATCACACTCGGATACATATTTGGCTACTTCCCTCTTCATCCGTGTCCACCAGAACTTCTTTCTCAAATCTTGGTACATTTTTTTACTTCCCGAATGAATGGAATACTTGGATAAATGAGCTTCATCCAGTATCTTCCTCTGAAGTTCCATGTTTCGGGGTACCACTATACGGTTGTTAAACCAGAGGGTACCTTCATCGTCACTTCGGAAACATTTCATCTCCCCCTTCTTCATTCTTTGCCGAATATGCGACATCCCCTTGTCCTCCTTCTAAGCTGCCATAATATCCTCCCTGATGGTAGGAATGAGAGCGAGATTGTAGAGTGCCCCATATGGAACCAAGTAGAGACTCGGTTCTTCTTCTCCTTCCATCGAGGTAATGGAAAGATTGTTGATATGGGACTTGCGGCTCAGAGCATCTGCGACTACGTTTGCCTTGCCTGGATGGTAGTGGATCTCAATTTCATAGTCCTTGATCAACTCTAACCATCTCCGTTGTTGCATGTTCAAATCCTTCTGGGTGAAAATGTATTTCAAGCTCTTGTGATCAGTATATAGGTGTACTAGATTACCTAGTAAATAATGCCTCCACATCTTCAATGCCAGTACCACAGTGGCGAGCTCAAGATTATGAGTCAGGTAGTGCTGCTCATGGTTCTGGAGCTGCCGTGATCCATACGCGATCACTCTTCGCTCTTGCATCAACACACAACCTAAACCAATCCCAGATGTGTCGCAATAGACATCAAATGATTTGGTTGTGTCTGGTTGGGCTAAAACTGGTGCCGTTGTAAGGTGTTTCACCAATGCTTTGAAACCTGCCTCACATGCCTCAGTCCATACATACTTCTGTCCTTTCTTCAGAAGTTCTGTCATTGGTTTAGCTATATTGGAGAAATTGGGTATAAACCTCCGGTAATATCCTGCTAAACCCAGGAAACTTCGGACTTCATGTACAGACTTTGGAGACTCCCGTTTGAGGACTTGCTTGATCTTGCTTGGATCAACTGCAATCCCTTCTGCTGATATGATGTGCCCTAAAAATGGCACTTGGCTGATCCAGAATTCACACTTACTGAACTTAGCATATAGCTGATGGTCCCGTAATCGTTGAAGCACGATACACAAGTGTTGAGCATGTTCTTCTTCGGATTTTGAATACACAAGTTTGTCGTCAATGAAGACCACGACAAACTTGTCCAATTCTGGCATGAACACCGAGTTCATGAGATACATGAAATGAGCCAGCGCATTGGTCAATCCGAAGGACATAACAAGGTACTCATACAGTCCATACCTCATTGAGAATGCTGTGTTTGGTATATCTTCTGGTCGGATTCTAATCTGATGATAACTAGAACGAAGATCCATCTTCGAAAATACTTTCGCACCCACCAATTGATCGAAAAGAATATCAATGCGTGGTAGTGGATACTTGTTCTTGATAGTGACAGCATTAAGTGGACGATAGTCTACACACAACCTCAAGGTCTTATCTTTCTTTTCTACAAACAGTGTAGAACAACCCCATGGTGATGAACTTGGACAAATGAATCCTTTGTTCTCAAGTTCAGTTAACTGCTCCTTAAGTTCTGCAAGTTCGTTGGGTGCCATCTTATAGGGTGGTCTTGAGACTGGTACTGTTCCTGGTGCAAGTTCAATCTTGAACTCTATATCCCTTTCTGGGGGCATACCAGGAAGATCTTCAGGAAACACGTCCGGGTATTCACATACTACCAGAATATCCTTAAGTTCCATAACCTCGGTGTTGTGAGTAGATGGGTCCAATGGAATGATGTTCTCAAGATTGAGAACTTGGGGCTGATGGAGTGGAGAGTTTAGATAAACCTTTCGAGGAACGATATCAAGAATAGCACCATGGTATTGCAACCATGCCACTCCTAAGATGATATCTAGCTTTTGAGTCTCTAGGATAATGAAGGAGGTAGGATAAATGTTCCCATCTAGGTCAAGAGGCACCCTATCAGCCATCGCATATGTTACTACTCTTCCTGCTGGAGTGCAAATCATATATGGAGTTTTTGTGGAGATAACAGGCAGCTGATTTTTAATGACAACAGATTTACTAATGACATTGTGGGAAGCTACGGAGTCAAAGAGTATGACTACGGATTGATCATAGATAGAGAACGTACCCGTGAGCATGGGCGCGCCTTCCGGAACGTCCTCGATGGTGAGGTGGTGGACATTGCCGGGTCTGGTGGCTGGCTTCTTGAGCTGGTTGCGGGGTTGGTTGGCCCCCTGGTAGGATGATTGCCCTCCGCCTTGTCGATTCTGCAGACAGTCCTTGGCGAAGTGCCCCGTGCGTCCACACGTGAAACACGTGTACGGGGTTTGGCCAATACGAATGGGAGGACGGAATCCCGGTGCACGTGGTGGAGGTGGAAGTGCACGTGGGATCATCCCCTGTGGTTTCTGCGGCCGGAATCCGGAGTTGCTGAACTGGCGACCACTGAACATTGGTGGTCGTGATGGCTATTGCCACCTCTGGCCGAATGGTGATCGATACACCATACGGTACTTCTGAGGAGCACCACCTTCGCTGCCCTGCGGAGCACTCCTCATCTTCTTATCTGAGGACAGCTCGCGCGTAGCGTCCTCCTGCATGATAGCGGCATTGACGATGTCGTTGAAGCTGCCGCGGTTGAACAGGACAAGCTTGTCCTTCAACTTGGGGTTCAAACCCCGGTAGAAGCATTCGCGCTTCCGATCTTCGGTATTCACTTGGTCCTGAGCGTATTGGGCCAAGTGGTTGAATGATTTGGAGTACTCGTATGCACTCCTTCCTCCCTGCCTCAACTCCAAGAACTCTTGAAGCTTCCTCCTCATAATCCCGGGAGGGATGTGGTAGGCGCGGAACGCCTCCTGGAATTCGGCCCAGCTTACGACATGGCCTGTGGGGCGTGCGGCAAGGTAATTGGCCCACCATGCACCGGCAGACCCCTGCACTTGATGCGCTGCAAACAGCGTCTTCTGCTATTCGGTTACCTCGAAAAAGCCGAACTTTCCTTCAATGGTGCGGAGCCAATTATCCGCATCCAACGGTTCATCGGCCTCTCTGAAGACCGGTGGATGTGTCGATGAGAAATCAGAGTAGGAACTCTGATATTGCTGACGCGGTCCATCATTTTGTCGTCCCCCTTGACGGGACGAGTGCTGCACCAGAGTTCGCAATAGCTCGGTTTGCTCGTTGCGCGAGCCGAGTACTGCAGCGAGAACCTCCACGAGACTTCTGGGAAGTGCGGGTGGAGGTGGTGGAGGTGGTTGCGTTTGAGGCGTAGTCTGTCCCGGGGGTGGTGTGTCATCCCCCTGACCTCCACTGGATCCTCCCCCATCTTGACTGGTACGAGTACGCACCATACTACAATACAACGATTCACACCATAAGTCTCACTGCCTTAAGTTCATCCCTCCATATAAATAGTAATGCGGTAGGTAACAATAGATGATGCATAACATTCACATATATTGATAAAGCACAAACTTTATACAATCTATATTATCTTGGGCCCAAGTTTACAATAGAACTCCAAGAATAGACAGACTTCATTTAAAGAAGTCGTCTCATCTATGCTTGGTCACCACAAGTCGTCATGTCTATATCATTGTACATCCACCTCGCTACTATTTACAATAAGACTCATAAAGTCGCAAAATACACGTGGTGTTTACTACACATCATTACACTCGGCCTAAAGTGATAAGTGCATCATCTCTGCCCTTTACTCATAAAACTCGACCTCCTGAGGATCTTCTTCTTCATCGTCATCCTCAGGATTAGGCACCACTGGTATGGGTGCTGGAGCAGAAGATGATGGCTCGTTCAAAAGTGACGTCCTTTTGGCAATCATAGTTTGCCAATCCGCCTGTACAATAAACATTCCCCAGGCCTCGTTCTCCTGCTGAGCCTGCTCACAGCAGGTCTTCCAGCTCTGAGCCTCCACTCTGGACTGATCCCGATCTGCAGTCACCGCGTCCAACTGGGTGTCCCGCTGGTGTCCATAGCGTAGGCTCGCCTCCAAGTCAATTTCCATCTCTAGAGTCTCCTGACGAGATGCGGCTAAATCCATAACAGCGTCATGCCATTGATTCTCCCTGAGGTTCAAACGATGGTTGAGTCCGTCATTTGCCATCTCAAAGTGCTTTGCTCGAATCATGGCTTGCTTCAGATTATTCGTCAATTCTTTTATGCATGCCCTTTGATTACCCTTCTCGCGATGTGATGCGGCTGCATACACCGCTAAGGCTGTTGCGGATGTTTCACCGTGCTCATCCACCTCCGCAAGCAAGCGGGTTGCCCAGGCTTCAGAAGGCCTGCCATTAACTGGAAAGAACTCATACGGAGTACCCACCAGATTGTGGTAATGGAGTTTGCAAAACCTCCCTATGGCAACACTTGCGGCGTAGCTCCATGTTTCCTCTAATATCAACCCTTTGATCTTGATGGAGTATGGAGCCCATCCGAGGTGCGGTGGACCAGCATGCACATCGACGTAGATGGTGCAACTCCACATACCGCCCTCCTGGAACTTCTTGCCCCAATAGCTAGGCAACACCAGATAGCCAAACTGGCGAAGCAACCTAACAAACACGTCCGGGAAACCGGCTTGCCCGGTGCACGTGGAGAACACCCATCCATTAGGCAACTGAATTCTTGGTGCTGCCATCTGTGGACAAACATACCCGGATGTTAATACACCATATAAGTATTCAACTCAATCAATGACAATGTTGGACAAAAGAAATTATCCATAATCAATTGATTCAAGCAAATCTGCAAACTGGAAATGATCACAGTTCTGGTTCAACTGACCTTCCTGTATTAACCCAAACGTTTCATACAGGAATGTCAGAATTAAAAGTTAAGTTGAATACAAAAGTTGTAGTACACTTCAAAACTTTCCAGATTGTACTCATACAGCTCTAGGCGAACTAATATGAGGAATCTATACAGGTTTTAAGTTGACTCAAGTTTTCTGGAAATTTTGACAGAACCTCTCCTGTATATGGGCTTACTTCCACATCCTATACAGGTTTATCATGATAAGATAACAAGGTAATGACAAAATAAACATTGTATAACATCGCGTTAACAATCCAGAAATAAAAGAGTTCTATCCTAAAAATTTTGTTATACAGGTATCGCGCACAATTTCACAACCCTGTGCAAACTGTTCTAAGTTCTGGACTGCAAGAACCAAGTTTGCAACAATTGGAATTAGGCATAGCTACACCCATATTCAGGTCAGGAGTGACAAATAAAGTTGATAGAGGACTTCTTAAGATTTCCAGAAATGTATATATGTGACCATGTCACTATTCTCGATTAAGAGCTATAACTATCCAAACTTAACAGTTGAGCTGACTGGTTTGCACCAGCCGTCCTGCAGTTCACTGTATTGACTCCCCAATTTGGTGTAACTCCAACCCAAATCAGGAAAAACCTCCCATAACAAACTTGTAAAACTCCTCCTACCCTTTCCAAACATGTATCCAAATAAGGCAGGGGATTTTTCTACAGCAAGTTATGGCAAAAATACAGAGACTGGTGTAATGGTAAGGTCATCTGGAGCAGTTACATTACACCCCATATTTCAACAGATTATCAAGTTTTCTGTCTTTGTGGTCAACAGAAAAGTTGTAGAGATCTTCACGAGATTTCCATCCATATATGATACCCCTATACTCTCAAGTAAATAACCAAGATTACAACCCGGCGAAGTCGAGCCAACTTCTGCCCGAAAACAAGAATCTTGATTCTATTCATTCTATCGAGTCGGAACCCTTTTTGCGGAGTCCAAACCTACCAGCATCTGATATTTGGACTTTCCAAAACATTATGCAACAAATTTGTCGGTGGGGATGGTCTAGTATCATGTTTGATACTGACGGTACTACGTATCTCACCAAAGAAAATTCTATCCGGTATTTCCGGTTACGTCTATAGGTGGTTCCTATATCGTTCTCTCGCAAACGGCTTCTACACGGTCTTCTACTGTAGTTAATGCTGCAAAAGACAAACAATCACCTTTCACAGCTTCACACCTCAAGGGCAGCACGGGGAAACACGACAGGCAGTCACAATAATATATATGAAAATAAATGCATACGACTCTGGTGTGAGTCGTCCTCGAGCGAGGCCATGTCTCGAGGTACATGGCTGTAAATATGTCTGTACAGCAAAGACTCCCGTACGATCCGGCTTATACACGCTCGGGCATACGTGTTTCGCATGCTCCCATAGAACATGAATAGTTCTAGAGAGGCATACTATCGGGTTATACACCACCCGACGGGGGCTCCCACTAACTTTGAAGCACGCTGGGGTACCACGTGTCATAGGTTCTCAGAAACATTGAAAGCTTCAGAGACTCCTATTAACATCCCGTGCCAAGCCACGGAAATTTCACACACCACTCCTCGTATGCTGAGCTTACCGAGATTGATCTGCTCTCGGTGGCGTACCTTGCCTCTTACCTGACGTCGGGGCGTCGTTACAGAATGTAATAACACATAGTTAGTTTACCACCTTTATACCTTATACTAATAATACTCCTTATAAAGGCATATAACTAATTCCTCACTCAAGTCCTAATTTTTGAAAATATGTTCTTTTCAGGTACACTGTTCCCAATGATGCTCTGATACCATGACTGTGGGGACTGGAATCCCGACATCTGAGGATCTCATTGGGTGGTGTCGTGCGATGCGACACCCAACAGTTATACAAGAATAGAACCTGAATAAGTACAAGACGAAGTCTTTTATTTTTCATACAGCGGAAGTTTTTACAATACTAACGGAAGTAAAGAAATATATACATATCATATCTACGCTCTCCGCACTAGCTATGCAAAAGAAAAGTTATCCATGCCTGGGATACTTTGCACTAGCAACACTCAATTAGGGCGGCATGCAGGGTTCCCACTCGGCTGTACACCCTGGAGGGGGTGCAGCCTCATCATCAAACCCTTCGTCAACAGTATAACCTGCAAAAACTCGTTAACTGCAAACGTGAGCATAAGGCTCAGCAAGACTAACCCGTCTCACTAGACATATGCAAAGGGGACTCTAAACATAGTTAAGGTGAAGCATAAATGACTCGCCTACAAGTGGATCCTTATAATCAAGTTTTAAGTAGCAAATGACATTCTCCAAGCACGGCACATCATGGGCTCCACAATCAAACAAGAAACGCTTCACCGATGGTATGACATGCTCAGAGCACATAATGCTATTACAGCTAAAGTATGGGAAATTGTAAACTTTTAATTGTACTATCTCTAAATCATACAAGGTTGCAAAGTAATTATAATTCAATACAGTATCATTTTCTGGCTTCTTTAGTATTTACTACGTCATGGCGCAGTGAACAAGTGGTACTCTATTACCGTGAGGGACGGTGATTGCAATCAGGACACACCCGGACAACATGACACATACGCACTTTGGGAAATGCCAGCGAGTACTTCACGCAGTACCTACGTAACACTTCAGTACTAGTCGTATATGGCAACCTTTCGCAAGACACTCAAATGCCGAACTGGTCGATCCGTCACGAGCTGGAGGTCCCTGCATGGGGCGTACTCTGACGTGCCCACCAGCGGATTTACACCTTGCTGCCCTCAACCCACACCTATAAAATGGAACAGTATGCCTCGACACCCATGTGACCAAGCTACATCAGTTTATTGGATTCCATATGTCCATTATGTTGCCGGTACAAGTCAAGCTTGTCCGAAGAGGCCGCATACAGACGGGCCTTAATCGACACAGGCAGGGCTATGCGACCGAGAATCAATTCTCGCCGCTTCCTATCCATTCCCTGCCCAGTCTCCATTTTATTATAGTATGCCCTTTTCTATCTAACCAATCCTTTGAGATATCTCCTACATCTCTCGCGAGTAGATTCCAACTACTCGACTTCTACCGGATTTCCAATGCATTAGCAAAGCAGTTACTACGGGTCAAACTGTAACTCGTTCCAACCAATCCCTGTGATTTTTGGTCATGCAAGTGGAGTATCAATCACCCTATACGTAATGCACACATCAAACTTATGACGTAAGGTGATAAAGACTGTAAAAACTCTATAAAGCTTTTAAATGCAAACCGGGGCTTGCCTTGTCGCAGGTCAAAGTCTGAGTTAATATTTGGAAGGTGCTCTTCCAAGACTTCTGGCTCTTCCTCGACTTCGGTCACTATACGATATGCATATAATATGTATATAAATGACTTTGAAAAATAATCATTATCGAGACCAAAATTTAATCCATGGTGATCATTAGATGATAGGGACTTTAATTGGCTTTGTATCTTCTATGGTAGATACTAGGGAATATGATCAAGGCTCTTGCAAAGAACAGGAGATGATCAAAGTATAGTGTTGTCTCTAAAATTATGGCAAGTATTAAACTTCCAAGAATTTTAAAGAAGAAACTGTAGCTTGAACATAGCTGCCAGTTGATAATCATGATAGAGGAAGTTGTTCCGGTTCTAGCGAAACATGTTTCATAATTTTCTAAGCTTAGGTGAAGGAGTTATTGAAATTCTAAGTTAGCAATAATTTCTGGAATTATTTCTATTTGAATTTTCAGCTTTTAAATAAATAGTCAGTTTGCAACTGATTTAGGACTATGATATTAGGTCAATTAAATCCAAGATTTTTACAGGAACTAGTATATGACTAAGGGAAGACTCAGCCCAAATTTGGGGCATAACAAAGCAACTGAACATCTGTAAAAATTCAATACTGAAACAGGAAATTGAACTATACACAGGGTTAAACAGGGGCAATAGCTCCCAAACTTTTCCTGATAGTCAAGAATAGGACACTAAATTTTATGTGAATTTTGGCGATTTTTCCAGTGGTTATCTTTTCCGGAAAAATTGTATTTGCATTTGGAAAGATTAATTTCTACAGTGTTTAACTTTGAGTTTCACAGATCCTAATTGGTTCTGACAGAAACTAGAGCTGAGGTGCTTTCAAACAAAATTTGATTGACTATTTTTGGAGCATCCTACAGAAAGTTATGGATTTTCTAAGTTGGAGCCAAATCTGGAATAAATTCCTAATTTGAATTAACTCGTGGGCCCCACTATTTTAAAATGGACCAATGGCATTTAAACCACACGGGGGCCAGAGATATCCACCGCGTAGCCACAACAGATCCCGTGGCCACACCTGATCCGACGGGGTCTACAGCCGCTGACACGCGGGACCACCGCGTCGTCTTCCACCTCCCGATGCGGGCGGCGCGCGGGGCTCCCGCGGCGGCGCTCTCCGGCGAGCCTCGCCGATTTTTAGTTCTCGGCCACCGCAGCTCCTACCTTTGGGCACCCAACCGTAAAATCACGCGCTGAGCACGATGGTGGGGTCGGGGAGGTCTGCTGACGGTCGGAAACCATGGTGCATCGACGGCGGCGGCCGCTAGGGCTCCGGCTGTGTCGGAACTGCCGCTCTGTGGCTAAAACCCATCTAAAAAGGCCGGGGAAGTCTTCTGGAACCACGAGGAACGTGATGGGCAGGCGATATCGTCGTGTAACGGTTGGCAAAGCAGTTGTCGATGGTGACAGAGGCAACTTCTCACCGGCGGAGGGGGGAACTCGCGATTCTTGAGCTACGGTCGATCATTTCCGGTGATTCCAGTTCGAGAGGGTGCGCAAGAAAGCATAGAAACTATTTGCTAGCAATTGGGAAGAGTGATTAAGCGTGGAACTCTAATTGCATGAAATATCGAGCGTGTTCATAAGCTTCGGCCAAGAGTAAAACCTAGCTAACTTGCTCGATACTTGCGTAAACAAGGAACGACTTTCACTGTTGTGTAGAGCGTGTCCCGGCGCACCAATTTGCTATGGGAGTCGAAGCACGAATCGGCATGCAGCAGCCTGGCAACATGGAGCAGGGACGGTGCGCGGTGAACACGACGGCGACCCTCGGTATAGCCTCAAAATCATCGGCCAAACCGTCAACTATGCAACGAAAAGATTGATCCGGAGGACAGGGGAGGAAGAGAGGAATCACCTAACTGTTGGAGGCTTGGCGCGAGAGTTCTCCGGTTGGCCAGCAACGGGCGCATGGCGCTGGCGGTTGGAAGCTCGCACGCGGGATGAAAATGGTGAAATCCGTCGACTCAGCGAGGTGGGAGGTGATAAGGGCGACTGGGAGTTGATAAGGGAGAGTCCAGGGCACTATTTATAAGGCTCAATGGCGGTGGCGGGCTTGTGTCGCGATGTGCATGCATGCCGGCGCGGTGGCGGGCGCAGCGCGCGCTGAAATGCGACTGCACGTGGGCTGCTGACTGGTGGGTCCCGCCAGTCAGCCCCACAGCCACTGCACCTTTAGTAATTCACGTAAAAATAGTAAATGAACTCCAAAAATCATGAAACTTTAGGGCTAAGTCAAGAAAATTGTGATGAACACAATGGTGGGTTTAGATCTTCATGTTCAAATCTATTTTTACCAGACTTTGAATTTGAATTTAAACTTAATTTAAATTCGTTGAGCGTCTCAAATAAAATAACAAATGAGTTCCTAAAATGTTGAAATTTTGTAGGTAAGCTATTGAGAATATTAGAATGCAAAGGAAAAATTTAGAGCCTCAAATTTGAATGTTTTTGGCAGGGCCCATTTAGTACTGTACTTGAATTGCCCTAATAAACTCCACCCAAATAATTCTAATGTTTGAAAAGGGGGTGACTTTAATCATTCTAGAATTAATGGTGAAGTCCAATACTCATGTTAATAAAATTTAGCCATGACTGCAAGAAAGGTTTGGATGACATTAAGTTCATGTGTACCACTATATTGGATTTTTAATATTGTTGAACACCAAACTTATAACTGAATTCACATGCCACAAAAGTGGGGTTTTACATCAGACTTGCATTCAGGCAAGCCCCAGTTTGCATTTAAGTTCCTTACAATGTTATGCAGTTTTTATTCACCTTATGTCTTCAGATGATTGTGATTACGTTTAAGGTGTGTGACATCCACTTGCATGGCCCACAAATCCTATGGAGTCTTGGGTAGGTCTACAACCCATTGAGTAGACATTGCTATGCTTATGCTCATAGGAATTCGGTAGAAGTAGTTGGAATCTACTCGCGAGATAGGAATTTTATCACACGGGAGGATCTGGAATCAGAAAATGGTTTATGAATATGAAATTGAGACCGAGTAGTGGGTAGTATGCAGCGAGACGTGGTCTCACGTGCGTAGCCCTTCTTGTGTCAATTGAGGACAGTTTCGTGTGCGGCCCTGCTGGACAAGCTTGAATTGTACCGGTGACATACTGGAGGAATGGGCTCCAGTAAACTGACGTAGCTTGATACTAGTTTGTCGGGGCATTCTGTTCCATTTTATAGGCGTGGGTTGAGGGCAGCAAGGTGTAAATCAGTTGGTGGGCACGTCAGAGTACGCCCCACACAGTGACCTCCTGCTCGTGACGGATCAACCGGTTCGACATTCAAGTGTTTAGTGAAAGGTGGCCATATACGACTAGTACTGAGGTGTTATGTAGGTACTGCTGTAAGTACTCGCTGACACTTCTGAAAGTGCGTATGTGTCGTGTTGTTCCGGGTATGTCCTGATTGCAATCACCGTCCCTCGCGGTAATAGGGTACCACTTGTTTACTGCGCTGTGACGTAGTAAATACTAAAGAAGTCGGGAGAATATGATCTATGGGATTACACATTGCTTGGACAACCTTGTTTGGTTTAGAAATAGTACAATTAAAAGTTTACATTTTCCCCATACTTTACCTGTAAAAGAATTATGTGCTTTGTGCACGTTATATCATCGGCAAAACGTTTCATGTTTGATTGTGGAGTCTATGATGTGTCGTGCCTGAAGAATGTCATGTGCAAGTTAAAACATGACTATAAGGATCCACTTGTAGGCGAGTCCTTTATGCTTTACCTTACCTATGCTTAGTATTCACCCTTGCATATGTTTAGTGAGATGGGTTAGTCTTGCTGAGCCTTATGCTCACGTTTGCAGTTAATGAGTTTTTGCAGATTATACGACTAATGACGGGTTTGATGATGAGGTTGCACCCCCTCCGCGGTTTACAGCCGAGTGGGAACCCTGCACGCCGCCGTGAGTTATGTGTTGCTAGTGCGAAGTATCCAGGGCATGGATGACTTTGCTTTTGCATAGCTAGTGCTGAGAGCGTAGCTATGATGTATAGTTCTCTTTCCTTTCGTTAGTATTTTAAAACTTCTGCTGTGCTTTTCAATAAAGACTTGGTATTGTAAATTGTTCTCGTCCTTTTCTTGTATACTGTTGGGTGTCGCATCGCACGACACCACCCAATGAGATCCTTGGAGGTTGGGATTCTGGTCCCCACAGAAGGGGGCTCGCCTTGAGATTTCAAGATGGTGAATTCCACCATAGGATCGTCCAACGGCAACACTGAGCAACCTGCTGGAGGGAATCCCTCCAACGTGCATCTGCCAGCGGGTGTTGTTGTCCCAGCAAGCGTCGTACCACAACCACCACCACTTGCTCTGGCTAACAATGTCGGACAGCAGGATAGGGTCTTGGCGTCGGTCACTGCATCGATGCACAACAACCCTGAGAACGCGCTAATTGTTTTGCGTACTCTTCTCCAACGTTCACCACTACCAGGAGCACCATAGGGTGCGATGGAGAACTGGCGTGATGATGTGGAACATCTGGTTGTAGTCGCAACCGATGGCCTCCGAAACCAAGGTCCTCCACCTTTAGGGCAGGCACCTTCTCAGCGTCAGATCTTGTCTGGAAGACTTGGTCTACAAGTTTCAGAGCACCGGAGACGTGTCGTGTCTCAGCAGGCGACGCCGCTGCCCTCCGGGGCGAGTCGCACTCACACTACATCGAGACTCTCGACGCATGGTCTTTGGTTGGAGCTTGACTGCCGCTATAGACAGCAGGACGACCGCATCCACATCGAGCATGCCCGCGAAAGGTAGGAGGCTCGGGAAAATCCTCCTCCCTTGGGATTATGGGGTGTCTTCTCAGCCATGTCCATGCATCTACGCATGGTCTGATGGCCGCAGAATTTTCGGCCTCATCTGCCGGAGAAGTAAGATGGGACTGTCAATCCTGTCAAGTTTCTCCAAATCTATTCCACCGCTATTCTAGCGGTGGGAGGCAATGAGGTCGTGATGGCCAATTACTTTCTTGTGGTTCTGACTAGGACAGTTATGTTTTGGTTCATGAGTCTTCCGCCTAACTCCATCGGCAGTTGGGCGGAGCTTTGCAACCAGTTCACCGCCAACTTCGGGAGTTCCTACACCCGAGCTGGCACAGAACTAGATCTTTTTGCTGTACAATAAAAGTCAGGAGAATCGTTGCGATCCTTCATCCAACGATTTTCTTAGGTACGAGACACCATCCCTTCCATGTCCAATGCTTTTGTCATTGTGGCATTCAGACAGGGTGTCACAGACAAGAATATGCTAGAGAATCTGGCCACGAAAGAAGTCACCAGCATCATGGAGCTCTTTAACCTGGCTGACAAATGTGGCAGGGCTGCAGAGGTCAGGGACTTGCATTCCAAGCCAGCTTCGGAGGCTAACAAAGAGTCCTCTAAAGCTGAAGCCACTACCTCCGGTAGTGGAAAAAAGAAGAAAAAGTCCAACGGCAAGAAGAAGTCATCGGCCAGCACACCTACTGCTACGATAGTTGCAGCTCCGGGTGGCCGGGGGCCACGCCCTGAAAAGTGACCTCGGCCTTCGTCAAAAGGTGGCGACGGTCCAAAGATGTGGTGTTCGATCCACAAAACGAGCAAACACAATCTGGAAGATTGCCGGGAGATCCAAAATCTTGTCGAGCGCTTCAACAAGCGCCGAGAAGAAGCTCCCTTCTGCCAACCGGGGGGGGGGGGGGGGGGGGGGAGGGAGGAAGCATAAAGTCGACGAAGCCTCCAGGACCCCAAGAAGGTCCAAAAGGTTTTGTATAACACCGTTGATGACGACTCTGACGTCTCTGACCATGAGTGTCGGAAAACCCTCAACACCATCTATGGAGGATCCTGGTTTATCAACTCCCGCCGCGTCATCAAGACCATGCACCGGGAGATGGCTGCCATAGCTCCTACTGCCAAGGCAGAACCCCATCGGAAGTGGATGGATACTCCCATCACTTTCGTTGTTATAGACTGCCCCAGAAACATGATCAGAGCTTGGCAACTACCGTTGATGGTGTCTCCTAATGTCAACAATGTCCATCTCTACCATGTCTTGGTGGACGGAGGGTCAGCCCTCAACCTCCTCAGCTATGAAGCTTTCGTCAAGATCCAGCTTCAACTCTTGGACCTTTGCACCTCACGTCCCTTCTCTGGGGTAGGTCCATGGGCCATCAGTCCTCTCGGATCGATTACTCTCTCTGTGACCTTCGGGACTCGGGAGAATTATAGAACTCAGAAGCTGGTCTTCGACATGGCTCATACTCAGAAGCTGGTCTTCGACGTGGCTCATATCAGCTTGCCCTTCAATGCCATCCTAGGTAGGCCTGCCCTGTATAGGTTCATGGCCGCTGCCCATTATGGCTACCTGGTGTTGAAGATGCCAACACCTTCAGGTGCTCTTCGGATCCGCGGGGATCGTACTGCACGAGTCACCACGCTAGAAGAACTCCACGTGCTTACAACAGCTCAGGAGGAAGCATTCGGCAAAGAGCTAGCTGCTCAACCTCAGAGCACTCGTCACCGAGGCTCAACCTCTCCACCACGCGTGCATCCAATCGGCGACACTGACATTCCCGTCAAAGTCGTCCAGATTGGTTCCGATGCTGCCCAGACACCTTTATATTGGGAGGTTTGGACAACAAATAGGAACTCGTGGTCACTACTTTCCTTCGCGCGAATGTTGTTGTGTTTGCCTGGCAACCGTCACAAATGCTTGGGATCCCTTGGGAGGTGATTGAGCACAGCCTGAAGATTTACCACGACGCACGACTAGTACACTAGAAGCCTCGAAATCAATCAGTCAAGCGGTAGAACTCCATCCTACAAGAAATAAAGAAGATGCTCGAAGCTGGTTTCATCCGGGAGGTTCATCATCCACGATGGCTAGCAAATCCAGCCGTTGTGCCCAAGGCTGGCGGGAAGCTTCAGATGTGCATCGACTACACCACCTTCAATAAGGCATGTCCAAAAGATCCATTTCCACTACCTAGAATAATCACATAGTGGACTCCACCTCCGGGTGTGAGCTATTGTGTTTCCTAGATGCATATTTTGGTTACCATCAATCCAAATGTCTAGGGAAGATGAAGAGCATACTGCCTTCATAACAGTAGATGGATTGTATTGTTATACAGCCATGCCTTTTGGTCTCTAAAACGCTGTTTCAACTTTTGTGCGAGCTATGCACAAAACATTTGGAGAGCTCATCAAGGACTTGGTGGAGGTTTACGTTGATGACATCGCCGTGAAGGTCAAGAACAAGGAGTCACTCCTTGACAACCTGCAAGCCGTCTTTGACAAGCTGCGCATCACACGCACCAAGCTGAACCCGGACAAATATGTCTTCGGGGTTAGCTCCGGGAAGCTCCTCAGATTCTTAGTGACCCACCGAGGAATTGAGGCAGACCCGGCAAAGATCAAGGCTATTGAAGACATGCGGACCCCAGCCTGCATCAAGGATGTACAGAAGCTAACTGGATGTCTAGCTGTGCTCAGCCGATTTATCTCAAGACTGACGGAGCGGGCGCTACCCTTATTCATGTTATTGAGGAAGAAAGGTCCATTCCATTGGTTTGAAGAAGCAAAAAATACATTCCAATAGCTTAAACATCTCCTAACCACACTACCAATCCTGGTAGCTCCGAACCCTGGTGAGCCTCTACTGCTTTACATTTCTGCAACTATGGAGGTTTTTAGCATGGTCCTGGTCACGGAAAGACAGGAGGCATCTCCAGTTCAGGAGCTCAGACCCCTCCAGGAGGGTTCGGAGCTACCTGAAGGCGAGTCTGGGTCCCAGCCCCCAGGCACGGATCTTCAAGGCAAAATGCTAGAGGATCAACCTCTCTTATCTGAGGGAGTTCACATGGCTGATCAAGAAGATCCAAACCCCTCTGGGAGGATCCGCGTAGAACAAGAAGAAGTTTTGGACACCCGGGAGGGTCCGAGAAGCTCAACAAGAAGGTCCGGACCTCTCCGGGAGGGTCCGGGTTGATGAAGAAGAAGCTTCGAGCCCCTCCGGGAGGGTCCGGACCATCCAGCGACTAGTGTACTTCATCAGTGAATTACATCACGATGCCAAGACTCAATACATTGAGATACATAAGCTGCTTTACGTAGTTCTTATTGCCTCTAGGAAGCTATGTCATTACTTCCAAGCCCACAAGATATTAGTGGTAACCTCCTATCCACTACGTGCAATACTGCACAACCCTAACTCTACTGGGAACATCGCCAAGTGGACAGCGGAGCTTGCAGAATTCAATCTCAAATTCCCGACACGACAGCTATCAAGAGTCAAGCCTTGGCTAATTTCGTGGCGGAGTGGACACCTTCTCCATCATATTCTGGGGGGCCTGATGAGCAGATGCCGGAAACCAAGATCCCGGTCTTCACCGAGCCTCATTGGACACACTACTTCGATGGCTCCATGTAGAAGCAGGGGCCCGGAGCTGGAATCCTTCTCCTTGCTCCGACCGGGGAGAAGGTCAAATACATGGTGCACCTTGACTTCAAGGCAACCAACAACATGGCAGAGTATGAAGCTCTCATCTATGGGCTCAAGGTGGCGCTTTCATATGGCATCAAGCAGATGCTGTTCAAGGGTGATTCAAAGCTCATTTTTAAGCAAGTCATAGGTGAATGCAGCTGCAACAACCCACAACTCGTTGCTTACCACCTTGAAGTCCATTAGCTCCAGCAGGACTTTCACGTCCTGGAGCTCTGCTATCTCCAGCGTCTCAACAACACTGAAGCAAATAAACTCTCTACGAAGGCTTCAACTGGAGCTCCGGCTCACGACATAGTTTTTGTCCGGAGATTGTCAAGACCAACTGCTCAGCCTGCCGAACTGAGCAAAGGGGGCGACATCAGCACCTCAAAGCTGGCAGTCCCAGTGGCCCTATTACCATGGCGTCCACCAAGGGTTGTAGGCACTGAAGGAAGCTCCAAGAAACCCAGCATGCAAGATCCGAAGGCTCAAGTAAGCTCCGATGCATGGATCTCGGAGATCTGGAGCTACTTGAAAGACAACATCTATCCTGAAGATGGTGCATCCGCTGATCGGATCATCAGATTGGCTAAAAGATACACGCTGGTAGAAGGGGATCTCTACCGGCGTGATGCCAACGGCGTGCTAATGCTGTGCATTGCAAGGGAAGAAGGACACGAGCTCCTTGCAGAAATCCATGAAGGCGAGTCTGGGAACCACACATCTTCCCGCACGCTGGTCGGTAAAGCCTTCCAGCATGGATTCTACTAGCCTACAGCACTCCAGGATGCAGTAGAGTTGGTAAAAAAGTTTGAAGCGTGCCAGTTCCACGCAAAACAAATTCACACACTGGCTCAGTCACTGCAAATGATACCTCCTACATGGCCATTCGCTTTGTGGGGGATGGATAACTTGGGACCTTTCCCAAAAGCCGTTGGAGGTTACAGGTTCCTGTACGTCGCCATCGACAAGTTCACCAAGTGGGCGGAAGCTATTCCAGGCGTGACAATCAACAAGAAGTCAGCTATCAAGTTCTTGAAGTCCATAGTCTGCAGATTTGGAGTTCTAAACAGAGTCATCACTGACAACGGAACCCAATTCACAAGTGCAACATTCCAAGAATATCGCAAAGACCTCGACATTCAAGTCAGCTATACATTAGTAGCTCACCCAGCAAGTAATGGCCAAGCCGAAAGAGCAAATGCAGAAATATTGAAAGGACTCAAGGCACGCACTTATGAGCGCCTTAAAAAAACGGAGCCAACTGGATTGAGGAGCTTCCGTCCGCACAGTGGGCGAGCAGGACAACACCTAACCAGTCAACTGGAGAGACTCCCTTATTCCTGGTGTATGGAGCTTAAGCAGTCCTGCCTCTGGAAATCACTATGGGTCACTCCGGGTCCGGACCTTCGACGAAGCCGCGCAGGACCAGCTCCGGCGTGAAGATCTTGACCTCGTCGACGAGGGAAGGTGCCAAGGAGCTGTTCGGAATGCACGTTATCGCCAGGCGCTCTGGCGCTATCATCAAAGGCATGTGCGCAACTGACAGTTTGAGGAAGGTGATCTGGTACTATGGAGATTACTAACTCATAAAGGGATGAACAAACTTTCCCCCAGCTGGGAAGGTCCCTTCCGAGTGATCAAAGTATCCAATCCCGGATGCTTTTGCTTGGAAACTGGGGATGGGACTCCGCTTCCCAATCCTTGAAACATCGAGCACCTCCGTAAGTTTTATGCTTAGTTTCACGAAGGTGAGTCTATAATTACACTCAATGTTAGTTATAGAGTCTACACACAGAGTCGGGTAGGTCCTCCGGGAGAACATCTGGACCCCTACGGGAGGGTCCGACAAGTTCAAAGCCCACCTAACTTGGTCCCTGTACTGAAAGTGTGGCATACCTACCCTGGGTTAGATAAGATGAATAGCACACTTGGCCTGGTTCCGAAGCCTAAGTGTGTCCTTGTCTCTCTTGTAATCCGGACCTATAATGAAAGACATTGTCGTGCGAATGCAGACTCCAAGTTCATTAATTTTGTACATGCTCATTTTCTTTTATTATCCTTTTCCTTCTTGTCTGTAGCAAAGTTGTGCAATTGTTTTTGAGCTTTAGTCCGAGTTACCTATATTTTGTGCAAGTTATATTGATGATTTTTTGCTAGATGGTCTACTCGCCTGAACGCCAAAGCTAGTGTCAGGTCTGGAGTGCGGTATCGACTTAGCTTGGTCAAGCACCCTAAGTACGCCACTCTACCTACATTCCGGCAGGCCTCAGTAGGGCGGGTCCAGAAGGCATTCAAATCTGGAGAGATTACATCAGTGTACTTGTTATCATATTGAGTTTCTTTGGATCTAAAATTCAAATAAGAACAGTAAGCCATAAAACAATTATAGACGAGAGGACAAATTTTATTGTTTTTCTTGTCTTCGATGCGTAGGAAAAATGAAAACTCATGGCAATGGTGGACGATGCCGGAGCTACTAAGCTCCAAAATCCCCCAAGGGGGCCCGCCGTTGATGTTTCGTACGTCGAAAGTGGATACCGTTGGGGCTGAAAAGCTCCAACAACTCCCATGGGGGCCAGTGTCGACGTGAAGAATAAAGATGATCCAAGTGAAGATGGCAAAGAAATCACCCCGAAGGGATTCGTCGTCGACATATTCTACGTTCATGGTGGATATCGTCGAAGCCAGGAAGTTCTGACAACCCCAGGGGGCCCGCCGTCAAAGCTACCAAGCTCTAATAATCCTAGGGGGCCTACCGTCGATGTTCTACGATTTGACAGTGGGTGCCATCGAAGTTACCAAGCTCCGACAACCACCGGGGGTTCGCCATCGACGTTTAACGCGTTGACAGTCGGTGTCGTCAAAGCTACAAGCTTCGACAACCACAGGGGGCCCACCTTTGATGTTTAACACGTTGATAGTGGATGCCGTCAAAACTACCAAGCTCCGACAAACCCAGGGGGCCTGCCGTCAACGTTCTACGCGTTGACAGTGGGTGCCATCGAAGCTACCAAGCACCAACAACCCTAGGGGGCCCACAGTCGATGTTCTACGCATTAATAGTGGGTGCCGTCGAAGCTACCAAGCTCCGACAACCCCAGTGGGCCTGACGTCGACGTTTAACGCGTTGACCATGGGTGCCGTTGAAGCTACAAAGCTCCGACATTCCTAGGGGGGCCGCCGTTGATGTATAACGCGTTGACTGTGGGTGTCGTCGAAGCTACCAAGCTCCGACAACTCTTAGGGGTCCTGCCATCGACGCAACAATCTGGAGGTGTCGGAGGTAAACTATGGACCTAAATGCTAAACGTGTTGGCTACAAATTCGAAGTGTTCAAGTCATCAACACATCGTCAAAACCTTTGTGTACATGTTCGCAAACAAATTGTGTACATCTACCAGGGGGCTAATAAGATAAAGGACAATGCATTGAAGACAAACACAAAATGCAATTCATTCATTCAAGAAGAGTGGATTTCATTCATCGGGAGGATTGGATTACAAAATGAGGATTACAGTAAAAGGAAAAAGAGAAAGGTCCTAGCTACTGGAGGCTTTAAGTCCAGTGAAAAAATGAGGCAACCTTCTCGTCAGCTTCTTGGACGCTGGCCCTGGCAGCATCCTCCTCTTCAACAATGGGTCCTTCAAAGACCGGATCTAGAAAAAGTTGGGGGTCTCGGCTCTTGTAACATGCCAGAACATATTCGACGACGTTCTTGGCCAAAGATTTCCCCTCCATCTTCAGTTGGTCGACGATGACGTCACCCATCGCGTCGAGTCCGCTGCCTGCAGAGCTAAGCGCCACCAGTGTCTGGTCCAGCTCCAGTGTTGGGTTCTCCAGACGTACCGGACTGAAGCCAAGCGGTACCAAAGCTCTGTTGGCATGCCCCAAGAAGTCCCAGACCCACTAGGACTCAGTCGCCCTCACATTCCTCAGCTCCTCTTGTGACCGCCTGACGGCCGCAAGCTCCGAACTCTCCTAGGCGGTGCTCTCAACCTCTTTGGCATGTTGGTGAATGCTTTCAGCCACTTGCCTTTCGCGGTCAGTGAGCTCTCCTGGTGGTGGATGTCGCTCCACCGTTCAGCCAGGTCCTTCCCCCTGCCTCTCACCTTCTCCTCTTTGGTGGCAATATCAGCTTCTCTTTTGTTGAGCTCTTACCCCAACTCCCAATGCTTCTCCTCCTCCTGCTTGCTCTGCAGATCAAGCTTTTTGGTGCGGTCTGCCAAGTTTTGCTCTCCCAGAGACAGTCTGTGGGCGAGCTCCTCCTCTCTTTTCAAAATATCCTCCTGCATCTCCCGGAGCTTCTCTTCCCTCTCATCGAGGTCCTTTTGGCACTTCAGGAGAATCTCGTTCAATGTGTTGAGGTTGTCTTGACGTTCGTCAGCAGCATCATTGCTCTTTATGGCATTGTGACACCCGGCTCCGAAAAAGAACTAAGTGAACGCATATGTGTGCCTAGGACGTTGAACAAACATACACGAGTGCCTTCGCAAAAGGATATACAGAAAATTACCATAGAACAAGATAAATTAACCAAATTTTATTACACAAACCAGATTATCATCGAATACAAGCACTAATGAATATTAATGACAAGTTTCAACCAATGCAGCGGAAATAAACTTAATAAGCAACTAAGCAGCATAAGCAAAGGGTATAGCGCAGCTCCAACACTCCATAGGCAAAGCTGATGGTAGACACGACCTAGAACTCTGCATTATCATCGTTATACTCCCAATCCTGACCTGCAACTGTTGGTGGGGGAATTGCAAGGGTGAGTACATGTCGTACTCAGAAAGTGTGGAAAGTATGACATGTAGCTGGTACAAATGACGAATATAATAATGGCTAAGTGCTGAAAAATACATTAAAACATTTGAAAGCAATATATCATATGTATGTGAAATAAACCCATCATAAACCATAATTGATATCATAGTACAAGTCCATAATCCATATCCATCATCATTATACCAGATTTCACCATTACCATTAATCATATCCATTGCAATAAACCAATCCATAACCAGCCATAACCATGTTACCATTCATAACTAGAACCAAACCATAACCATAACCAAACCATCCCAAATCCCAAGTTTTCCCCTAATCATGTGAGGGTCCAGGTTGCTCATAACCGGGAGCACGACTATCATGATAGTTTTTAGACACACTCTGCAGAGGTTGTACCACTTTACCCACGTGTTTGTGATTTCATCACCTTTCGATGACTATAGAATCTCAATTATGCCATCTCACACTTTCTTAGGTGTGTGGCCAAGAGATCACAAAATAGCCTTTACAAAGGGATTACTAGCCTATTTAGACCCCACTAAGGTTTCACCGGTGACGATATCTCCTACAGAGCACATCTTCAACCAAGGACCCCCTCTTGAGCCATTCGGATGCCAGGGTAGTCCCACCAATCATCAACAAACCCAATCCGACTACCCCTTTCCCGAGCATCCTTAATGGTCCAAATAGCACTAGCAAAGCCATAATTAATCAGCATTGTTGCACCCATACTTGGCCTCGTGGTGGCACTGTAAATCCTAGATGATCGCTCCACGAACCGGTCCTTATATCTAAAGCAAGCAAACCACCATAACATCCAACCCATCCACATACAATGCTTGCCAAGATCACCCATTACCACATCATATTAACCAGTTCATGTCAATCATAATCTCATAAATACATAATTATATTAAGTGGTGTAATTGTGTCCCCATCCCAATTAATTAAGCAAAGCAAAAAGGTAAAAATCCATCCGGACTCTCTACTATGAATTCCAGGTGACAAGGGTGGTTAAACAGTTCTAGTAAACTTCCTATCATAAGATTCCCATCATGACACAAGCATGCAGTTTGCAAACAAAACATTTACTTTAAAACAGGATCAATATGCTTCAAGGACACTTTGCCTTGCTCTAGGGATTGGTTCGGCTCAAAGCCTTCAAACTCTTGGTGCCGGAGATCCTCCGCGGCACTCTCCAGGGCAAATCCGTCTAATCCGCACAATAAACATACAAACAAGAATTACAATCAAAGAGTGCACAAATATTACTCAATATGACATGACATGCATGATTAATGTGAATGCAAGGTGGAACTTGTTAATGAGTTGCTTTTAATGATCAATAACTAGTTCTAATAGATTTTAACAAGTTTATACGGGTTTGGATTTGATTCAATCTAACATTGAATTAATTCAACGGAAATTAACCAGGAAAATTGGACTAGTTCGCTAGGGACCGAACAAGTCCGCACTTCGCAGAACTGGCGAACTGGGGTTTTCTAGATCGACGTGAATTTGGAGAAACAGGGTCGAATTCACATCAGGAAAAGAAAGTAGAAAGTATACCGGGTGTTTAGGACTCTAATGAATCAAGGATCTTGGAGGCAACACTTGGATCTTGACGATCTAGGGTTGATGATGAAATTGGGGGGGGGGGGGTGAATTGGTGATGTAGAACTTGATGGAGATCTTGATCCTCTTTCATTTCCTCCTCTTCTTCTTCTTGTTCTTGATCTCTTTCTCCCTCCTTGGTGGCGGCCACTCACGAGCTAGGGTTTGGGTGAGGTGGAAAAGTAGCAAATAGATGTCAAGCCAAGGGGTGGGGTTGTTTATATAGAGGTGGAGGCTAGGGTAAAATGGATTTCGAGTTTGAGATGAGTAGAGGCCGGTTTAGAGACCCACATGGGCTCTAAAAGAGTTAGGCACAACGTTCCTAAGCCCACTTAACGTAAGACCCAAGATACAAGTAGTGAAACAAAAGATCAACTCGAAGTCGCGATTTATCAGACAAGTCCAAAAAGGACCGGACAAGTCCAAAGTTGGACATAGAGAAATCGGACAATTCCGGACTAGGTATCGAACAAGTCCAAACTTATCCAGAGGGGAAAAACAGACAAGTCTGGCCAAAAATCAGACAAGTCCGACTTTAGTCAGAGGAAAAAACGGACAAGTCCACTGGAACACCGGGCAAGTCCAAGGACTTAGGCAATTTTCAAGGATTCTTGGAACACCGGACAAGTTCGCACCGGGACAGACAAGTCTGACTTTAGTCAGAGGGAAGAACAGACTAGTCTGTAGAAAAACGGCCAAGGCCGTTTGAATTCAGAGAGAAATCAGAATAGTCCGCACAAAAATTGGATTAGTCCGCACTTCCTAGGATTCTTAAGTGCGGTTTTGCTCTAAATTCATTTTAAACTTGTTCCTTTTTATGTGGATTAATGTTAGACATGTATTAAAATGTATGCAATGCATGATGGATGAAAATGAGGGTGTTATAGGCATGCTCGAGAATTTCCTGAGACATAGCGCCGAGGGCCCTGATGGAGGCCTCCCTTTCATCCAGCAACTTGTCCCAATATTCCATCTGAACCTTCTCCTTCTCGACCCACTCCCGTTGGTCGGCAAGCCTTGTCCGTGCTAGCTTGGTTTTGAAATGAAGTCTGTTGCGCCAACGCCTTAAGGTGTGGCACTCTTCTTCGAGGACCTTGCTTTCGTAGTCGAAGGCGAGCTAGACTTGACGGAGACTGGAGCAGGAGCCGTTGATAGACAACACGCAAGGAATAGGCTCCAAAACTGCTGGGGTCTCCTCCGCTGGCTCGAAGGGGTCTTCAAGCACAAAAATTGGGTCTCATGCCACAAGTGTGGTCCCCTGCGTCCTGTGGCACTAGGGCCGCCCCCAGAAGCTATTCTGCTTCTACCGACACCGAGGAGGGTTCCACTGAGGAAGCTTCAACCTCTGGGGCTGACGCCGAATGTCCCCCTACTGGATCTTCTACCATCGGCTCTTTAGGCGGAGGGTCCGCCGCTAACCCCTCTAGGTGCTCCGACTCGGACATGGGCGCCTCCGGAGTAATCGCCTCTAGGGCAGACGTTGGAGCTTTGTCCGAAGCCCCCACCACCGCCGGCTCAGGCGTTGGCACTTCCACTACATCTGGCTCAGGAGCCATAGCTTCAATAATCTCCAGCACAGAGGCCAGAACTTTGGGTACTTCCTGCTCAACCTCCGGATCTTCAGCAACTTCCGGCATAGGCACTAGAGCTTCGGTTACCTCTAGCTCAAATTCTGGAGCTTCCTTCATCTCCGTCTCCTGCATTGGAGCTTCAGTGCCTAGCGCTGCAGCCGCTGGCGCATCTTCATCAACTTCTCCCATGTGGTCTGGTGCTACAACGTGAGTTTCTAGCATCTTCTCTGGATCCAAATCCATGACAGTTGGTGCTAGAGCTACCGTGTCTTCTGCCACCACTTTTGGGGGCACAGGGGTTGAAGCTGGAGCTTCCGCACGCTCAGCCTGAGTCGCTGCAGTAGGTGCCGAAGCCTCAAACTTCTTTCTTGACACCCTGGAAGCAAAAGATCAGGAAAAATGAAGACACAATAAAGACAAAATTAGCATCTCAAGGTGAGATTACAATGCTTACCTGGGGATGCTACCGCCCCAGTCACCGCGTAATTTCTTCTTCTGCGGCCTGGAGTCAGAGCCCACCAGACCCGGTGAGGCAAAAACCTCGGAACTCAATCGAGAGCTAGCTGCCGCAGCTGGAGTCTCCTCAGCTGGGACCTCCCCCAGCTGGGAAGGACCACCGGACCTGGAGCCCACAGCTGGCACCAGAGCCGAAGTCGATTTGCCAGAGCTTGCGCTCCTCGAGGACGCCAGCACTAAAGGAGGCATGGCCGCCGAAGATCTACTTCACCGAGGAGATGGGGCTGTTGAAGTTGGAGCTGACCTGACGTAGCTCCCATCAGCATTCCTCAACTTCCTCTTCCGGCTGGAAGATTCGGCCGGCTCCTTGCCCTTGCCCTTGACCCTGCTAGCATCATCAACCTTCTGGCTTGGAGCAGTTGGGGCCACCCTCTCTGAAGCTCTAGGGATCGCAACCCCGGATGTACTACGCCTCTCCACCACGCTGAGGTCGTCCAACACTAGCGTTCTCCTCCGAAGCTCCCTACTGACCTCTAGAACCATGTTCAATGGCAGGAAGGCAGCCGGCAGAGCTAAGGCGTCGTGGGAGATAACTCCATTCTTAAATTTCTTGAGATGGAGCTTCAAATCTTCCTCATCAATTGGTATTCAAACCAATTTCGATTCGGTTATTATCCATCTCACTATTGAAAGCCCATGCGGGCCACTCCCTAGTCTTCAGTGGAGCCCACCTGTTCACCAAGAAATTGTTGAAGACCATCTGAGGGGTCACTCCTCCCTCTATGCATTCTTAGATCCTTTCCGGGACGGGCTTGTACGCTTCTGATAGCTCCGGAACTATGTTTCAAGCATCGATGTCAACATTGGGAAGGCCCTTAGGCAGCTCCAACCTCTCGTGCTCCTCCACTGCGATGATCACCCAGTCTTTCTTCCAGTCGTCCCACTTGCTGGAGGGGAAGGCCTTCAAGTACTTGAAGGGGAAATTCTTGCGCTTCACGAAGTAGTTGAAGCCAATCAACTCCGTCCCCTTCCCGGTGGTGTGGACCGTGAAGAAGGTCCAGAATAGCTTAATGCACAGAGGCACGCCCACGCATATCTCGCAGAAGTGGACGAAGGTCGCCACTAGCAAGAGGGAGTGGGGGCTGAGGTGATGAAGCTGGAGGTCGTAGAAATCCAGCACCATGGCGTACGCTGAGAAGTAGACCATCTCTTTGGTGTGCTCCTTCTTGAAGGGGAGCTTGCCAAAGCGGATGTCGCGGTTGCAGGAATCGCTGGACCACCCCATGTAGGTTCGAACCCTCGACAGATCTTTGTTGGTCTTGATCTTGCTACGGGGAAGACCCTACTCCATCGCGGCAAAGCGAAGCGAAAGATGGAAAGGCTATGCGAATGTTGGGAAGGCTCTAAGGGCAAGTTCAATTGAAAGCGTAAAGAGTCCTCAAACCGTGTGGACTTTCCTTCTTAAGTAAGCCTCCGCAATGCTTGGACGGAAACCACAATGGGATCGATATCACATTTTAAAAAATATACCCTTTCAATGACGAATAGACCCTGGTGCACTCCGGCGGAAAGGCTGAAGTTATTACCCCAGGTCAACCGTTGTCATGATGGGAAGTTGGAAGCCTGAGGGCAGCGGCCTGACAGGGCACGCGGAATCAATACGGTTTTCGCATTGGGAACTAGCGACCTTCAATTGCGTGAGATCCGCATGCGAGTATCTTACCCGCCACATTCAAAAGAAGCCACGTGTCGATGTTTTAATAGCGGACCATCACCCCAACGGACCACAAAAGACCTTTGAATCCACAGCGTGGGAATCAAAGATGGCCCCACCTCTGGTAGAATAACTTAACCCAAAGAATTTCTCCTAGAGGTGGGCCTAGGGGCCACTGTCGGTACCCTGCGTAACGGGTACCCCATGATACAGCAGGAAACGCTAAGGAGTTCCAGCCGTCCGAGTTGAAGACCTCCGAAGGCTGCACGTGTTACACAGCACAGGACCCGCATACCTCGTTTGGGTAGCTCCAGCACTGCCACATGTAACACGAGGCCAGACCTAACTACCTTCATAGGGAAGTTCCGGTCTTGCCACGTGTCTAGTGACCACAGACCTAATCCCCAGTACAGGGAAGCTCCAATGCTGCCATGTGTATCGTGGCTCCGGACCTGCCTCCCCACGATGGGAAGCTCCAGAGCCGCCATGTGTCAAGCCTCCAGACCTGAGACAGCAACGAGGAGACTGGCGGATCTCCAACGGTGCGAACATTCAAGGGACAATTAAAGCTACAGTTACAAGACCTGATTGTATGTCATTAATGCCATATTAATGACACACAATCAGAGGACCCTTAACAATGGTAACACAGCCATTAAGGCGCGTTATCATGCTGTTAATTGCGCTTAATATTCACAGATCGTGTATTAGGCAATTAACTACCGCTAGGGCCACATGTCGGGCCAGGCTGACAATGTAACGGCCAGCCCTTAGACTATAAAAGGGTTGTGAAGCACGCTACACAGGACAACTAAGCTCAAACGCTCACAAGCGCCATACAGTCATACATACAACACACATCCCGTGGAGTAGGGTGTTACTCTCAGGCGGCCCGAGCCACGTAAACTCCTCGTGTCTCCATCTTGTTCCTAATCTCACGCGCACCCCAACCAATCAAGAACCACTGCGGGCTACGATCTAGTAGTACCGAGGGAAGTGTTGATGGCACACTTCGACAATGATACATCTCGTATGTGGCAATAGTGGAGGACTGGAGGGTGCATCCTGCTAGGAGCACTACTAGCTGGATATGTTTTTTGATGGGATGCTTAGCTGCTACCTGATGTCTTGTGATGTGCTGATCTTCTTGGTTTGGTCGATACAACCAAGCACTGGTAGTGCTGAAGCAAGAAACCCATCAACAACATTTCTTTGTTCCTCATCATGGTTTGGAGCCATTAGTTTGACTCCTATCCGTGACACCCAAACAAATGGACCTATCCACCTCATTGGATTTGCATGTCAAGCTAGGGGAAAAGTGTTAGAAATAGAAATAGAGATATATTCATTGTATACTTCAAGAATAGAAGATAGATGTGACACCCGGTTCCGAAAGTGAACCAAGCGAACACATATGTATGCCCAGGACGTTCAACACACATACACGAGTGAATCCACAAAAGAGTATATAGGAAATTACCACCAAACAAGACTTATTTAACCAAATTTTATTACACAAACCATATTATCCTCGAATACAAGTTCTAATGAATATTAATGACAAGTTCAACTTATGTAGTGGAAATAAACTAAATAAGCAAACTAAACAGTTAGGCAGCATAAGCGATAGGGTATAGCGCAGCTCCATGCAACACCACAGGAAAAGCTGACGGTAGACACGGCCTAGAACTCCGCATTATCATCGTTAAACTCCCAATCCTGACCTGCAACTGTTGGGGGGGGGGGATTGTAAGGGTGAGTACATGTCGTACTCAGCAAGTGTGGAAAGTATGACATGTAGTTGATACAATTGACGATATAATAATGTCTATGTGCTGAAAAGTACATTAAAACATTTTAAAAGCAATATATTATATGTATATGAAATAAAACCATCATAAGCCATGTAGTTATCATAATACTAGTCCATATCCCATATCCATCATCATATACCAGCATCCATATTCAATACCAGAATTTAATTCATAACCATCCATAACCATGAAAGAATCCCAATTTCCCTCTAATCATGGAAGTTGTCCACGTGCTCATAACCGGAGGCACGGCTATCACGATAGTTTTATTAGACTGTGCAGAGTTTGTACCACTTTACCCACGTGTTTGTGATTTCATCACCCTTCAGCGACTAAGAACCTCCCTTATGCCCATGACCCGTCGGTCACATTACACACTTCCGTTGGTATGTGGCCAAGAGATCACAAAATAGCCTTTACAAAGGGATTCCTATCCTATTTAGACCCCACCGAGGTTTCACCGGTGGCGATGTCTCCTATAGAGCACATCTTCAACCAAGGGTCACCTCTTGAGGCATTCGGATCCCAGGGTAGTCCCACCAATCATCAACGAACCCAATCCAACTACCCCTTCCCCAAGCATCCATAATGGTCAAAATAACACTAGCAAAGCCCTAATTAATTAGCTACGCCGCACCCATACGTAGCCTCGTGGTGGCACTGTAGTCCTGTCTTATTCTCGCATGAACCGGTCCTTAGATCTAAAGCAAGCAACCACCATATAATCCAACCCATTCAAATACGAGGCTTGCTTAGATCACCCATTATCATATCATATTAACCTATTCGTGTTAATCATAATCTCATTAATACATAATTAAATAGTATAGTTGTTTTCCCATCCCAATTAATTAAGCAAAGCAAAAAGGTAAAAATCCCATCCCGACTATCTACCATGTATTCCAGGTGACAAGGGTGGTCAAACAAATCTAGTAAAATTGGCACAAGCATGCAGTTTTGCAAACAAAACATTTATTTCAAAAACAGGATCAATATGCTTCAAGGACACTTGCCTTGCCCTTGGGATTGGTTCGGGTCGAAGCCTTCAAACTCTTGGTGCTGTAGATCCTCCGCGGCACTTTCTAGCGTAAATCCGTCTAATCCGCACAACGACATACAAACAAGAAACACAATCAAGAGTGCACAAATATTACTCAATATGACATGACATGCATGATTAATGCAAATGCAAGGTAGAACTTGTTAATAGATTGCTTTTAAATGATCACTATCTGGTTCTAATAGATTTTAACAAGTTTATACAGGTTTGGATTTAATTAGATCAAATTTTGGAATTAATTCAACGTTTTAACCATGAAAATAAGACTAGTCCGCTAGGGACCGGACAAGTCCACACTTTGCAAGATCAGCATATTAGAGTTTTCTAGATCGACGTGAATTTGGAGATTAGGGGTCGAATTCATGTAAGAAAAAGAGAATAGAAGGTACACCAGGTGTTTAGGACTCCAATGAATCAAGGATCTTGGAGACAACACTTGGATCTTGATGATATAGTGTTGATGATGAACTTGGATATGAATTGGTGATGAAGAACGAAACTTGATGGAGATCTTGATCCTTTTTCATTTCCTCCTCTTGTTCTTCTTGCTTGCGATCTCCTTCTCCCTCCTTGATGGCGTCTCTCCACAAACTAGGGTTTGTGTGGGGTGCAAAAGTGGCAAATAGATGTCAAGCCAAGGGGTGGGGTTGTTTATATAGAGGTGGAGGCTAGGGTTAGATGGATTTCGAGTTTGAGATGAGTAGAGGCCGGTTTAGAGTCCCACATGGGCTCTAAAAGAGTTAGGCACGACGTCCCTAGGCCCACTTAACGTGAAAACCAAGAAACAAGCCGTAAAACAAAGGATTAATTCGGAGTCGCAAAATATCGAACAAGTCCGAAAAAGATCGGACTAGTCCGAAGTTGTCCAGAGAGAAATCGGACAACTCTAGCCAAAAATCAGACAAGTCCGACTTAGTCAGAGAGGAAAACAGACAAGTCCTCTAGAACACCAGACTAGTCCGGACAAGTCCAGGGACATAGAAAATTTTCAAGGATTCTTGGAACACTGGACTAGTCCGCATAAGACCGGACAAGTCCTAAAGTGTCCAGAGGCAAAAACGGGATAGTCCGCAGCAAAAACGAACAAGTCCGACGGAGGTCAGAGAGAAATCGGACTAGTCCGCACCAAAATCGGACTAGTCCGCACTTTCCAGAATTTTATGTGCAGTTTTGTTCCAAATCAATTTTAAACTCATTCCTATTTATGTGGATTAATGTTAAACATGTATATGAATGTATGTAGGGCATGATGCATGAAAATGACCGTGTTACAAACCTATCCCCCTTAAAATGAATCTCGCCCTCGAGATTCAACGCGAAAGAGAAGAGCTAGGGAAATTCCTTCTTGAGATCATCCTCCAATTGCCACGTTGCTTCTTTTTCTGTGTGGTGCTTCCATTGAACTTTACACCGTCTAATAACCTTGTTCTTTGTGACCCTCTCCTTGGTTTCCAAGATTTAGACCGGTTGTTCGGCATAAGTCAAATCTGCCCCTAATTCCAATCCTTCCATTGGCACTTGTTCTTCCGGTACTCTCAAGCACTTCTTGAGCTGGGAAACATGAAAGACATCATGTACATCTGAAAGATGAGTTGGCATCTCCAACTTATACTCTACTTCTCCTCTTTTGTTCAAAATCTTGAATGGTTCAATGTAGTGAGGTGCTAGCTTGCCTCTTATGTTAAACCTCTTATGACCTCTCATTGGTGACACCTTAAGGTAAACGTAGTCTCCCATTTCAAAGGCTAATTTCCCTCTCCTATTGTCCGCATAGCCTTTTTTTCTTGATTGGGCAGCCCTCAAGTTTTCATGAATTATTTGGACTTGCTTTTCGGCTTCTTGCAACACATCCGGACCAAATACTTGAGTTTCTCCTGCCTCATTCCAGAATAAAGGTGTCCTACACTTCCTTCCATAAAGCGCTTCATATGGTGACATTTTAAAGCTTGCTTGGTAACTATTGTTGTATGAAAATTCTGCATAGGGCAAGCTCCTGTCCCAACCTTTCCCATGCTTTAAAGCACAAGCTCTTAGCATGTCCTCCAAAATTTGATTGGTCCTCTCAGTTTGTCCATCCATTTGAGGGTGATATGCCGAACTGAAGTTCAACCTTGTTCCCAATGCTTCATGCAATTTCTGCCAAAATTTGGAGGTACATTGAGAACCTCTATCCGAGACTATCTTCTTTGGTAGTCCATGTCGACACACGATATGCTCCATGTATATTTCGGCCAATTGTCCAACAGTATATTTGGTCTTCACAGGGACAAAATGAGCTGACTTGGTTAAGCGATCCACAATTACCCAAATTGAGTCGTAACCGGACTGAGTACATGGTAACCAACTATGAAGTCCATTCCAATTTCTTCCCACTTCCATTCCGGGATCTTCAATGGTTGCAATAATCCAGCTGGCCTTTGATGTTCCGCCTTGACTCGTTGACACATATCACACAATGCTACATATTCAGCTATGTCCTTTTTCACGCTATCCCACCAATAGCAAGTCTTCAAGTCTTTGTACATCTTCGTGCAACCGGGGTGAATCGAGTATGTCGAGTCATGTGCCTCTTTTAATATTGTCCCCCGAATACGCTTCACATTAGGCACAACAATACTCTTCCCAAGCCATAGAGTACCATGTTCATCCTCATCAAATCTGAATTCTCTCCCCTCTCGGGTCCTTTCCTTGATTTCTTGAATTTCCTCATCCTTAGTTTGGCCTTCCTGAATTTCTTGCTCTAAGGTTGGGTTTAACGCCATCATCTTCATCTCATTTACAAATCCAAGGTTAAACCATTCAAACTCTATACATAACTCGAATGGTAACTCTTGAACTGTGAGTTGGTGACTTACTCCCTTTCTACTCAAAGCATCAACCACTACATTGGCTTTTCCTGGATGATAGTTGATACCCAAATCATAATCTTTGATGAGCTCCAACCATCTCCGTTGCCTCAAATTCAGATCTATTTGTGTGAAAATATACTTAAGACTCTTGTCATCCATATAAATTTAACACCTATGTCCAAGGATATAGTGTCTCCAAATCTTCAATGCATGTACCACGGCTGCAAGTTCCAAATCATGCGTTGGGTAATTCTGCTCATGTTTCTTCAATTGTCTTGATGCATAGGCGACCACTTGACCTTCTTGCATCAATACACATCCAAGTCCTTGTATCAATGCTTCACAATATATATCAAAACTCTTGCTCACGTCCGGCAATATAAAAACTGGGGCTGTTGTCAACCTCTTCTTCAACTCCTCAAAACTGTTTTGACAAGCTTGTGTCCATTGGAAAGCCTTTCCCTTCATTAGCAATTCTGTCATTGGCTTGGCTATCTTGGAAAAGTCCTTGATGAATCGACGGTAATATCCAACCATTCCAAGAAAACTCCTTATTTCCTTTACGCTTTGCGGGGGTTCCCATTTCAACACGTCCCTCAACTTTCCTGGGTGAACCGATACTCCTCCTCCTGAGATTATATGACCCAAAAACGACACCTCTTTCAACCAAAACTGACACTTGTTGAACTTGGCATAAAATTCATGCTCCCTTAATTTCTGTAGCGTAAGCCTCAAGTGTTCCTCATGTTCCTTCTCATCCTTCGAGTAGATCATAATGTCGTCTATGAACACCACTACAAACCTATCCAAGTACTCCATGAATACCTTATTCATGAGGTACATAAAGTAGGCAGACACATTTGTCAATCCAAAAGACATCATGGTTTACTCATAAGATCCATACCGTGTTCTAAAAGCTGTCTTGGGTATGTTTGATGGTCTAATCTTCATTTGAATGTATCCCGACCTCAAATCAATCATAGAGAAGACACAAGCACCCTTCATCTGATCATACAAGTCTTCTATGCATGGCAAGGTGTACTTGTTCTTGATTGTCACCTCGTTGAGAGCTTGGTAATCTACGCACATCCTTTGCGACCCATACTTCTTGTCCACAAACAACATGGGCGCTCCCCAAGGTGAAGAGCTTGGGTGAATAAAACCATTCTCTAGTTCCTCTTGAATATGCTTATTGAGCTCCGCTAATTCCAAAGGAGGAATCCTATATGGCCTCTTAGATATAGGTGCAGTTCCAGGTATTAAATCAATAACAAACTTAATGTCTCGATCAGGTGGCATACCTGGCAACTCGTCCGGGAAAACATCCAAAAATTCACACACCACCGGAATCTCCTCAATTGCGGTGTTGTCCATATGATTCAGCTCCAATAGCTTTGGTGCGGTTTGAGATGCTTCAAATCCTACGGTGATCCCTTCTTCATTAGTCAACTTCACCGTCTTCGTGGCACACTCAATAACTCCATTGTGCTTCTTCAACCAGTTCATACCAAATATAATGTCCAATCCTTGAGAATCCAAAACAATGAGGTTGGCGGAGAAGTCTACCCCCTTATTCTAAGGCTTACTTTTGGACATACTATATTTGTCCTCATCTCTCCCCTAGGAGACTTAACCAATAGAGTAAACTTCATATAAGAGATAGGCAAACTATACTTGGCAACATATTTTGATGCAATGAATGAATGTGATGCTCTAGAATCAAATAACATAGTCGCCGGGTTGGAGTTTGCGAGAAACATACCAATGACCACGTCATCCACTTGTTGAGCATCCTCCGTAGAGACATGGTTCATGTTGCCACGAGAAAAATTCTGCTGTCCACGGCTTCCTTGTGGCTGTCCTCTATTGGGTCTTGGGTTTTGCCTCAGTGCATTGCTTCCTTGACCAAGGCCTGACTTAGGACATTGATGCGCAAAGTGTCCAGCTTCTCCACAAGTATAACACTTCTTTACTCCACCAGAATTATTGGGACGGACTTGATTCTGCGCATTGGCACCAGGAAAGTTGGCACGAGGTGCATAAGGCATTGGAGGCCTAGGTGCTTGCATGACGGGGTGCTGCTGCACAAACTGGGTTGGGCGCGGTGCAAATCCAGGGCACTGTATAAGAGTAGAGGAACTGTAATATGGCGCATTAGGAGGCGCAAAGCGAGGGCGCACATTACTTCCTTGATGCTGTCCTTGATATCGTGCCTTCCTCCTGTTGTCTTGTTCCATCTCACGGACCTTGTTCTCAACCACAATTGCTTTGTCCACAAGCTTCTGGAAGTTGGCATAATCACAGTTGAGCAATTGCACTTGCATCTCATTGTTCAAGCCCCTCATGAACAAATATTTCTTCCGGCTGTCCCGACAAACATCCTAAGGTGCATATCTTGAGAGTTGAGTGAATTTGTTGAGATATTCACCCACGCTCGATCTTCCTTGCCTCAAGTTCTCAAATTTTTGCCTCTTCAAGATCATCACTCCCTCTGGCACATAATGAGAATGAAAGCTCTCTTTGAATTCGGCCCAAGTAATTCTCTCTCGGTTCTCATGAGCATTGCATAAGGAATCCCACCAATCTGCAGCTGCTCAAACTAGTTGATGAGAAGCGAAAAGCACTTTCTCCGAGTCACTGCATTGGACAATAGCTAGCTTCTTCTCCATGGACTTGAGCCAATCATCCGCATCCATAAGGTCAGCGGCTTGAGCAAATGTTGGCGGCCTAGTCCACATAAACTTTCCCAACCAGTTATGAGGAGGTGGGGGTGGTGGTGGAGGCATGTGGGGCTGATTGTTGATGTTACCAGCCTGCAGTTGTCCAATAGTTTGTATCATGGTCTGCATGAGCTGGTTTTGCATTGCCAATAGCTGCTCAATATTGATAGCTCCATGAGCAGGTCCTTGTCCATTGTTGTTCTAAGGTACTCCATGGTTCTCCTCCTCATCATTAGCATCCCTCTGGTTGAGAGTCCTCACCATCTGGTGAAAAGCAATAGGTAAGAATTAGAAAACGTCCCCAACTATATGCATCAACACTACAAGAATATCGATCAATTACGTCGGCCAAAGCCGACATAATTAAGGCCTAAACCGACATAAGTAACTTAATTATGTCGGTTTTTCCTCAATTACGTCCGCGATTGGCCGATGTAGCGGTTTGGACGTAATTAAGGTAACTTACGTCGGCCACCGACGTAAGTTACCTTAATTACATCGGTCTGCAGCAGCCGACGTAAGTCACATACCGGGATGGGCCGCGGGCTGGGCCGGAGTACTTACGCCGGCCACAGCATGCCGAGGTATGTTATGTGCTCTAACTTACGTCGGTTGCTCCAAACCGATGTAAGTTAAGTTGTTTAATTTACGTCGGTATGGTCTGACCGACGTAAGTTAAACTGGGCTAACTTACGTCGGCTATGCCATACCCGACGTAAGTTATGTTTTCGTCGGCGATTGGCCGACGTAGCGATTTGGACATAATTAAGGTAACATACGTCGGCCACCGACGTAAGTTACCTTAATTATGTCGGTCTGCAGCAGCCGACGTAAGTCACATACCAAGATGGGCCGCGGGCTGGGCCGGAGTACTTACGTCAGCCACAGCATGCCGATGTAAGTTATGTGCTCTAACTTACGTCGGTTGCTCCAAACTGATATAAGATAAGTGGTTCAATTTACGTCGGTATGGTCTGACCGACGTAAGTTAAACTAGGCTAACTTACGTCGGCCAGGCCATAGCCGACGTAAGTTATGTTTTCGAATTTTTTTTAAAAACAGAAACTGACTACCTCGCTCGATGGCGAGAACACATAACAGATATATACAAGTAGACAGATACACAGAACAGTATACATAACGCAAAACAGTTGCAAACTAAGTTCCAAAACATCATCAACAACAAAACATCCATCGGGCTACACGCTAGCCCTTCCACTGGCTCTGGGATCTTCTCGGCGCGTTCCCGAACCCTGCAAAAGAAACATAATCACTAGTAAGCATCAATGTCAACTCAGTGATAACATCAGAGTCCAAGAACACCAGTGACAAAAGAAGGAAGCATGTTGTAGTTTAAAATGAAGTAATGTTGCATATATAAATAGCAAACTAGCAGGTATCAGAGTTGGAGACTTTAGGTAACAGGTCAAGCTTATGAACCACTAGCCCTTTGTTAACTGGAAGCACTGATCACAACTTATTAACTATATACTAATCATTTCTGCCATGGTCAAAAACTACTAAAGCTGGATTAGATACAATTATCTTCCTCAGCACTATAGGAATCAATATCTGACAAGTCATCAAGATGTACCTCTATGTTCTACCTCCTTATCTCTCTATGTAAAATACTAAAATGGATACAACAATATTAAAGAGAGTTTATCACCTGCTCCAGTGTCTGCTGCGGCGGAAGCATAGGATTCTCGATATCCTGACCGCTGTGTCGAGCAAGGGCCTACCATTGCAAAATATTAGAAGATATATGTTATTGAAGTGCTGTGAAATTTAACTACGGTACTTTAAATTACTCACCGCCACCGCTGCTTGCATCAGGGCCATCATTAAGGCCGTCCTCTGCTGCTCCTCCCTTGCCTCTGCTCTTGTCCTCTCCAGCTCCGCCTGGGTTTAAGTCAACGTCTCCCTCATGGCCTGGAGCTCCAGCTGGGTCTGCGATAGAAGACCACTAGTCCCAATGGATGAAGCCTGCGACGATGAAGCGCCTCTCAAAGGTCACGTCGACCTCGAGTCGACAACTCCATCAAGACTGGCAAACCTGCAAAAGAATGAAAACACTAAGTAGAAGAAGATTAATTGAAAAAGAAATGAAACACACGAAGAACTCACCGTTCGTGGGCCTTCCCGCCTCCGCTTGCGTACGCGGCTTGGGGGTCGATCGGCGCGCTTTCCCAATCGTAATCTGCACCGTGTATCTTCGCGACCTCCTGCGCGTACTTTGCCTACAAAACAAATAAATCTTGTAAGCATGTCAATAATAGTATTAGTTATAATGAAATTGATGAATTTTGAAAACTTACCAGTCGGTCAGCTGCGACCTGACTACACTGCCCTGGCTAAGAAGGGTCACTTCCCTTGTGACCTCTCTTCCAAACCTGGGTCGGGTTTGGCTCATGACCCATCTCTCGCTCCTGTACAATCGTGTTAGTGAGATATATATTAGGAACATATACATAAAATGAAAAGGTACTTACCATGCGTTTAGCCAAACGCAAGTAGCCGTCGCCGCCATAGTTGTGCTTGCCCTCGGACCCCATGCGACACTGTCTAGCCTTTGTGGACTTATTAATGAAAGCATCGCTAGCCAAGTACTGACAGAGAGCTAAGTACACCTCGATATTACCCTATAACCAGGAAATACTAACCTGCACATATTTCATTTTTCATCAACGCAGTTAACTTACGTAGATATTGTAAATATTTAACAATATTAAATACTTACCTCCGTGTATTGCTCCTCTGTCAAGTACGAGTCGGAGTCCTTCCTAAATACACCCTTTTGCTGTTTCTGCTCCTGCTCCCGGGGGTGCCGCTTGTAGTACGTGTTGACAGCCTGAATTCGGGCGTACGACAATGCCGCCGTCGTGAGCTTTCGAGCATTGTAATGGAACACGCGTCTCGCGTGGTCCTCCATGCCCGGTTCCTATACTTGGTACCTCAGCTTTAAGCAAACAAATATTTAAGTGATATGCATTAACAATTCAAACGAGTTGAAAAAATGAAACAGTTAAACTTACCATAAAATCATGCCATACGGCTCCCTGAACCGTGCCGTGGACCGGGTGAGAGACACGAGCGTAATCATCCAACGAAAGGGCAGGAAAATCGTCACTGACACCAGGGTAGTGCAACGTCACGATAGCACCCAGGACACTGTTAACCTGCCTGTGGTGCTTCTCGGCCCCCGTGAACGAAAAGTTGTACCAACATCTACAAAATATATTAAATCATTAAGTAAATGAAAACAACATCTAATATTTAATATACTATATATAGTATTTACCTATCTCCGACAGGACAGATCGTGGTCCGCTGAGTAGTAACTGGAGGAGGAGCTGCAAAGTGGGTCCTCCTCGTCTGTTGCCTCTGCTGCGACGCTGTCGCGTCCTGTGACCCTGAAGGCTCTGCGGAACCACCGGAGTCTCCAGGAAGGCTAGTGATAACCGGCTGCACAGGGAGGCTAGCGCTACCCGGCTCCGATGGGAGGCTAGCGCTAGAGGGCTCCTGTAGTGGCCCCCTAGCCTCTGAGTCGGACACCTGTAGCGGCCCCCTAGCCTCTGACTCTGACTCTGACTCAGAAGTCTCTAAGTCATATTGCACAAAAGGAAAAGATTGACAATAAATAATTAATAACAATTGCAATTTCAAAAATAACTTTATTGTAACTAAAATTTACCTCAGTCCGCTGAAAGCACACGACAGCTGAGAGTGGAGCGTGTGCCAGAAAGAGGGAACGTCGGCTAGAAAGGAACGAGCTCCCTGAGCAAGGGTCTCGTGGCGGCTGAAACCCTCTCACTGGCTTCCCCTTCCCCTTCCCCTTCCCCTTTGACGACATCCTATTGCAAGGAATAAATGATTAATATGCAAAGATAATATACAAAATTAATGTTAATAGTGAATAAAATGTTACTTCAAAATTCATCAACATCACGATCATGCACCCTACTCCTTAAACCATCCCATTGATCTTCTTCTTCCACATATTGTTTTCGTTTGCGCAAATCAGCAGGTTCGACTATGTCATCGATATCTTCAGTTTCTGATTCTGATTCTGTTTCCGATTCCGTGCCAGCCTCGATATCTTGAGCGTGTCCAACTAAGTCATCGAGTCCTACACCGGGCTCGACTGAGAAGGAGTCTGGCATCTCTTCCTCTTGGTAGACACAATCAACCTCAACTTCGTCGTGGTAATCATCATCTCCGGGAGCGTATAACCGCTCACGAGGATTCACCTTATGTACCACCCACCAAGCTTTGAATTTATTGCATGGATAAGGTAGATAGTACACTTGCTCTACTTGGTGTGCAAGAACTAATGAGTCGAATCCTTTCAACCGTTCCTTGTGTTTTACTTCGACCATGCCAAATTCGTTTACTCGAATTCCACGAATGGAATCAAACCATTCGCAATCAAAGAATACTGCTCGAATTGGCTTGTTTGCGACAAAGGTGAATTCAAGGATTTTTTTAATAATCATGTAGTACTGAGTTTCATGATCTTGTGAATCGATTGCCCTCATCACGACTCCGATATTACATGTTGCCGCGAGAGGACGAAGAGATTCAAATTGAGTTGTACGGAATCGAAAGCCGTTGACGTCATATCGACCATAGCTTCTAACATTAACCACTCCACGGGATAGTTTTCGCAAATCTTCATAGACGTTGGCATCTTTTTGGCACTGTCCAAGATATGGAGTTATTAGAAAACGTAAGAATTCTTAAGTTATAAGAAAACGTTGTTAACATTGATTAGTTATCGAGAAAACGTTACATGATCTCGAAACCAGGAGAGAAAATTAGATCCCCCGTTTATTCCTTCCCGTCAAATATGTTCTATTTGCTTGCTCATGGGTTGATGTCTATGTCTCCAATTTTGCTTGTCGTACATACTACACGACAAAGAGAACCTTTTAGAATACATGTGTCAATAAATATGGTGAAAAGCATAAGTGTAGGAGAAACACTTACTTGAAATATTCATTCATTTCTTCCATATTAGCGTACATGTAGAAGAATGCAGCACACCTTTCTTCTTCGCTAACACCGTATGAAGTGTAACTACCAACAGTAGTGCCTCTTGTTGCAAAAATGGAGAGATCGCTACAAGGAGGTTGCTCATCTATTTTGTACCGCATTACCAAAGTATTAACATTGTTTTCCTCTGCAAAGTAAACACTTGAGAAGAATGCTACTTCCTTAAGAGTAAAAGCTTCGGCGATGCAACCTTCAACCCTTGCCCTGTTACCAACCATTGGTTTCAGATATCTAAGTGATCTTTCAATATGATACATCCACCTATATTGCACGGGACCACCCACTTTCGCTTCAAATTGAAGATGAATTAAGAGATGTTGCATTGGATTGAAAATCCTGGAGGAAAATTTTTTTCCATCTTACACAAAAGTATCGGAACCTCCTTTTCCAATTTAGTCATCATCTCTAGTGTGATTTCTTTAGCACAACGTTGCCTATAGAAGTGGCTAAGCTCGGCTAACACCTTCCACACTGCATCGTCAAAATAGCCTCGAAACATAACAGGCAGAAGTCTTTCCATGATTCTGTGATAATCATGACTCTTCAACCCAGTGAGCTTTCCCGTTTTCACATTCACGGCTCGTCTCAGACTTGCTACATAACCATCTAGGAATTTCAACCTTTGCAACGATTCGAGAACTTTTTTTTTTCTTTATGTCGAAGACAGTAAGGAGCGTGTGGTTTACCACCATTTTCAGAGAGCTCAAGAGTTTGACGGTTACAAAGCTCGGCAAGATCCTTTTGAGCCTTTAAATTGTCTTTTGTTTTGCCCGTCATTTCCATGCATGTGCTTATGATACATTCGGCCATGTTACACTCTTAATGCATAACATCAATATTGTGCCTTAGAATCAACGACTTCACATACGGTAACTCTCAAAGTCTACATATGTGAGTCCAATTGTGTTTGTCTCCGTAACCTTCAAAATATCCAGGACGACCTTCATCTGGCACCAAATTTTCCAACATATCAGATATTTCTGACCCGTTAAGACGTTTTGGTGGTCCTTTAGTAACAATGGTGTTCTTTCTGAAGACGTTCCTCTATTGTCTAAATAAGTGATTTGGAGGCAGCCAACGTCTATGACAATCGAAGTAAGATATCTTGCCTCCATGGGTAAGTCGAAAGCAATCGGTATCCGAGACACATATCGGACACGTCAACCGACCATGTGTGCTCCATCCAGAAAACATGCCGTATGCCGGAAAATCATGAACGGACCACAAACAAGCACCTTGGAGGTTGAATTTCTGTTTCCTATAATAGTCGTACGCTTCGACTCCTGTCCACAACATTTTCAACTCTTCAATCAATGGTTTCAACATCACGTTGAGATGTGACCCAGGATGATCTGGCCCAGGTACAATGAGGCTAAGAAACATAAACTCATTCTTCATGCAAAAAGCTGGTGGAATATTGTACGGAATGACAAAGACGGGCCAACAGGAGTATGGTGCAGCGTTTGTGCTAAATGGCGTGAACCCATCTGTCGCCAACCGGATGCGAACATTTCTCGCTTCACGAGCGAATTCTAGGTCGAACCGGTCCAGCGACTTCCATGCCTCACCATCGGACGGGTGCGTCATGACTCCATTGTTCTCACGCTCACCTTCTTTGTGCAATCTCATGTGTCTGGCCGTTTTTTTTTTTGAAAGGAACAGTCGCTTCAACCTCGGTGTCACAGGTAAGTAACGAAGCTGCTTACGTGCGACTTCCGTCGTCACAGTATTACCATCGTTATTAACAACTTCGACAAACCTCAGTTGACCACATTTCAAACATTTGTTCTCATTGGCATGCTCTCTCCAGAAAAGCATGCAGTTGTCCCGACACACATCAAACTTTTTGTGCTTCATACCGAGACCGGAAAGAATTTTCTTCGAGTTGTACATATCCTTAGGCACTTTGTTGGGTTGTGGAAGGGCATCTTTGAACAAATCGATGAGCATGTTGTAACAATTGTTAGAAAAGAAGAACTTATACTTAATTGCCATCTAGTCACAAAATTGAGTATTGACATTTTAGTGTGTCCATGCAGTGCCTCTTCTGAATCTTTGAGACGTTTGAAGAACTCTTTAACATCTGCTGTTTGAGGATCTTCTGTAAGCTCTGGTTGTATAGCTTCCAGCATCTCATCCATCATATCAACCTCTGTGGCATCATCATTGTCCGCTTCCACTTCTTGTACAGCTTGAGAAGCTGTCTCGCCGTGGAAGTTCCACAACTCATAATGTGACACGTAACCGTTTCAACAAAAGTGCAATGTAAGTTCCACTTTGTCCAAAAATGTTCTGTTTCGGCATTTCGTACATGGGAACCGCGCCTTATGGCTATTTGACAATGAAAAAGCTCGTTCCACAAAAGCTTTTGTCTTGGCGTACCACTCATCTGAGTGACCACCAGTTCTGCTCTTCCAACCAGTGTACATCCAACTACGATCTTCGCCCATGTTTGACTCTGCAATTTAACGCGAAAGAAATTATCGTTAATGTATTGTTATGTTATGTCACGGCTCTACAACCTAGGCAGATAGATCCTAGATGCACCCAAGAGTGGCCGAGCGGAGCGTGCTCATGACAAGACGCGTGATCCGGATTCGAACGAAATTTCGGCAGCATAACCCCACTGTTCACCACTGCACGCCCAAAAATGGTGCAGCAGAAAACAACAGGGTTACGCCACCGAAATCTCGTCCAAATCCGGACCCGCGTCTTGTCACAAGCCACGCCCCCTCGGTCAATCTGAGGCTGTCCAAAAAGGGACGTGCCGATCCGAAATGGGTAATACATTGCTATAGGTTACGTTGCTCATTTTCATTTTGAGGTCATTTAAGAGAGAGGAAAGAACTAGAGAAAGAGTGAGAGGAAAGTTGGTCTTAGATGACAATTCCACATCCATGTGGAGTAGGGTATTACGCTCCACATCCAGTTGGTCTTAGAGAGTAAGTTATGCCCGATCGAAACCCACCGTTTACTTAAGACGACTTTATTGTTAGCTCGTCGTACATTATGCCCAGTCTGGACCCGCTGTTATCTTACAATGACTTTAGGCTTAGCTGCTGTAAATAGATCAGAGATGAAACCACTTCATCGGGGTACGCCATCCACGCGCAGGTGCTTGCCATCCTCACCGTCGTCGTTCGCCTTCGTGCCCGTCTACACGCATACTTTACCTTACCACTAAATGGGCCTTGTCGGGCCTTGTCAAGCCGGTCCGAAGCCCATTTATGTATATATAGTAGTTAAACACTCAAGCAATCAAAATTAAATTTGTAACCATAATTCAAAAAACTAAGCAATTCAAATAAACCTAAACATAACAATTATCCATTGTAATTCATCAATTTATCAACTCAATTCTAACATAAGCAATTCAATTCAATTAAATTAAACCTAAACATAAACAATTCAATTCTAACCATAATTCTAAGCATAACAAATAAGCATAAAAATTCATCAATTGTAATTCATCAATTTATTGATTTAATTCTAACATAAGCATAGTAAACATTATTCGCACTGCTTTGGTCTTTACATGAGGCAAATGCTCAGATACACCATGAACCATGGAAGAACAATCTACCATGAACTACAAAATAAATATAACGTGCACCAAAGGTCTTAAATAAACTTCAACAAGACAATTTTCTGTCAGGGAGAAACAAGTGACCATGTGAAGCCATGTAACCATACTATGTATACATTTTAACCCTAAACCCTAAACCCTAAACCATGCATGATTCCCTATTGTGTATCTATATAATTTGTAGGAATAATTCCCTATTGTGCATATAGATTTTAAAATGAAATAAAAAAAAAAGCTGAGCTCACCTCGGTGCCGGAGGCGTCGGGGGCGCAGCAGGGGAGCGGCGGTCCGGGGCCAGCGAGGCCGGGGCGTGGCGGCCTAGGGTGGCAGGGGCGCGGCGGGCCGAGGCCGGGGGCGGCGAGGCTGGGGGCGCAACGGAACAAGGGCGGCGAGGCCGGGGGCACAACGGACCCGGGGCGGCGAGGCCGGTGGCGCGGCGGACCGAGGGCGGCTAGGCCGGGGGCGGCGTGGGCGTGGCTGGCCGGCGGCGGGAGCGGGAGTGGGGGTGGCGGCGACGGGTTGGCAAAGCAGCGCATGCGGGTAAGAAAGGGAAAAGAGAAGGCGTGCGGGGTAGGTTAAAATACTTAACTTACATCGGCCTATGTCACTTACGTCGGCCAGTCTTCCAGCCGACGTAAGTTAATCGTTACTTACGTCGGCATGTTTATTCACATCGGCTAGTTGTCCCAGCCGACGTAAGTTTACATTTATTGCTGTCGTTCTTCTAACTCACGTCGGTTTTTCCTGGCCGATGTAAGTTATTTAATTTACGTCGGCCGGCCGACGTAAATAAAGTTGGCCGATGTAAGTGATAGTGTTTCCTGTAGTGCAAGGGATATGAAACTAGACAACTAACTAGCCTACGTGGACATGGTAATGCTAAAGCATCCCAAAATCCTCTATTAAGCACACAAGAAAACAATATATATAGCAAGCAGCACACCAAGCAAGAACACATCGATTCCTAAGTGTTTCTATGTGCTCTAAAGTGTCCATTCTATCTAGGCTGCGTCCTACGGTCAACCTGTGCCTCTGATACCAATTTGTGACACCCGGTTCCGAATGTGAACCAAGTGAACGCATATGTGTGCACAGGACGTTCAACACACATACACGAGTGCATTCACAAAAGAGTATACAGAAAATTACCACGGAACAAGACTTATTTAACCAAATTTGATTACACAAACCATATTATCCTCGAATACAACTTCTAATGAATATTAATGACATGTTCAACTAATGCAGCGGAAATAAACTAAATAAGCAAACTAAACAGCTAGACAACATAAGCGATAGGGTATAGCGCAGCTCCATGCAACACCATAGGCAAACCTGATGGTAGACACGGCCTAGAACTCCGCATTATCATCGTTAAACTCCCAATCCTAACCTGCAACTGTTGGGGGGGGATTGCAAGGGTGAGTACATGTCGTACTGAGCAAGTGTGGAAAGTATGACATGTAGCTGATACAATTGACGATATAATAATGGCTAAGTGCTGAAATGTACATTAAAACATTTGAAAAGCAATATATTATATGTATATGAAATAAAGTCATCATAAGCCATGTAGTTATCATAATACCAGTCCATATCCCATATCCATCATCATATACCAGCATCCATATTCAATACCAGAATTTAATTCATAACCATCCATAACCATAACCAAATCACAATTTCCCTCTAATCATGGAAGTTGTCCAGGTGCATATAAACCGAAGCACGACTATCATGATAGTTTTATTAAACTTTGCAGAGTTTGTACCACTTTACCCATGTATTTGTGATTTTATCACCCTTCGGCGACTAAGAACCTCCCTTATGCCCATGACCCGTCGGTCACATTACACACTTCCATTGGTGTGTGGCCAAGAGATCACAAAATAGCCTTTACAAATGTATTACTAGCCTATTTAGAACCCACTGAGGTTTCACCGGTGGCGATGTCTCCTACAGAGCACATCTTCAACCAAGGGCCCCTCTTGAGCCATTCAGATCCCAGGGTAGTCTCACCAATCATCAACAAACCCAATACGACTACCCCTTCCCCGAGCATCCTTAATGGTCTGAATAACACTAGCAAAGCCCTAATTAATTAGCTACACCGCACCCATACTTGGCCTCGTGGTGGCACTATAGTCCTAGCTTATTCTCACATGAACCAGTCCTTTGATCTAAAGCAAGCAACAACCATATCATCCAACCCATCCACATACCAGGCTTGCTTAGATCACCCATTACCATATCATATTAACCAGTTCGTGTTAATCATAATCTCATTAATGCATAATTAAATAGTATAGTTGTTTTCCCATCCCAATTAATTAAGCGAAGCAAAAAGGTAAAAATCCCATCCCAACTTTCTACCATGTATTCCAGGTGACAAGGGTTGTCAAACAAATCTAGTAAACATCCTACCATAGGATTCCCATTAGATTGACACAAGCATGAAGTTTTGCAAACAAAATATTTATTTCAAAAACAGGATCAATATGCTTCAAGGACACTTGCCTTGCCCTTGGGATTGGCTCGGGTTGAAGCCTTCAAACTCTTGGTGCTGTAGATCCTCCGCGGCACTTTCTAGCGCAAATCCGTCTAATCCGCACAACAACATACAAATAAGAAACACAATCAAAGAGTGCACAAATATTATTCAACATGACATGCCATGCATGATTAATGCAAATGCAAGGTAGAACTTGTTAATAGATTGCTTTGAAATGATCACTATCTTGTTCTAATAGATTTTAACAAGTTTATACAGGTTTGGATTTCATTAGATCAAATTTTAGAATTAATTCAACACAATTTAACCAGGAAAATCGGACTAGTCCGCTAGGGACCGGACAAGTCCGCACTTTGCGAGATCAGCAGATTAGGGTTTTCTAGATTGACGTGAATTTGGAAATTAGGGGTCGAATTCACGTAAGAAAAAGAGAATAGAAGGTATACCAGGTGTTTAGGACTCCAATGAATCAAGGATCTTGGAGACAACACTTGGATCTTGATGATCTAGGGTTGATGACGAACTTGGAGGTGAATTGGTGATGAAGAACAAAACATGATGGAGATCTTGATCCTCTTTCGTTTCCTCCTCTTCTTCTTCTTGCTTGGGATCTCCTTCTTCCTCCTTGATGGCATCTCTCCATGAACTAGGGTTTGGGTGGGGTGGAAAAGTGGCAAATAGATGTCAAGCCAAGGGGTGGGGTTGTTTATATAGAGGTGGAGGCTAGGGTTAGATGGATTTCGAGTTTGATATGAGTAGAGGCCGGTTTAGAGTCCCACATGGGCTCTAAAAGAGTTAGGCACGACGTCCCTTGGCCCACTTAACGTGAAACCAAAGAAACAATTCTTAAAACAAAGGATTAATTCGGAGTCGCGAAATATCGGACAAGTCCGAAAAGGACCGGACTAGTCCGAAGTTGTCTAGAGAAAAATCGGACAACTCTAACAAAAAATCGGACAAGTCTGACTTTAGTCAGAGAGGAAAACGGACAAGTCCGCTGGAACACCGGACTAGTCCAGACAAGTCCAGGGACTTAGCAAATTTTTAAGGATTCTTGGAGCACCGGACTAGTCCGCAGAAGACCGGACAAGTCCTAATGTGTCCAGAGGCAAAAACGGACTAGTCCGCAGCAAAAACGGACAAGTACGACGGAGGTCAGAGAGAAATCGGACTAGTCCGCACCAAAATCAGACTAGTCCGCACTTTCCAGAATTGTATGTGCGGTTTTGTTCCAAATCAATTTTAAACTCATTCCTCTTTATGTGGATTAACTTTAAACATGTATATGAATGTATGTAGGGCATGATGCATGAAAATGAGGGTGTTACAATAGACTTGATTATGTTAGAAATAGAAAAGGAAATATGATCATTGTACACTTCCAGGGATAGAAGATAGAATTTTTCAGTTTAGATCAAAATAGAAAGATGTAACAACCGAATCAAGGTTGTGCTCTACCTCTAAAAATTGTAAACACCACAATAGCGGTAATTGCTACCCCATATAAACACATAAGCGCCGACTCTAGGAGCTCACAACGATTCGACTAATACATTGCCCTCTGATTTTCTATCATTGTAATCAGAGCCTAGAATAGATCTCATCCACAATGGTCGGTGCCTCTTCTCGAAGCATCACCACCATGCACCACCTTATTCCCATCTTTGACAAGATTGACAAGACCACTCATGCAATCTGACGGACTCAAGTTGTCTCCACCATGTGTGGCACCCGTCTAGAAGGATACCTCACCGGCATATTCAAGAATTCGGAAGAGGATATTGAAGCCAAGAACGACTACAAGATATGCTAAGGTCCCGAACCCAATATACAATGACTGGGTGGTGCAAGACCAACAAGTCTACAGCTTCCTCCTCACCTCCATCTCCAAGTAGCTCCAACAGCACATCGCGACCAAGGAGAGAGCTGCGGAAGCATGGGGTGCCCTTGAAGGTATCTTCGCATAAAAAAAAACACGAGCTCGCGAGGTTAACACACGTCAAGCCCTCGCCACTACACAGAAGAGAAACATGAAGATTGTAGAGTACGTTACCCGCATGCAGGCCCTCAGTGATGAGATGGCTGCAGCAGGACGCCACTTTTTGAAGATGAACTGGTGGAATACATCCTCGCTGGCCTTGATGAGGAATACAAATCCATCGTCAATGCAGTTTGTGCACGCACTAACTCAATTACAGTAAGTGAGCCTGCTTCCCAGATGCTATCATTTGCGACTCACCTTGATCGATGCTACAATGGCTTGGCATCCTCCGCCAACGTCGTAAGCCAACATGGATGAGGATGAGGTCCTGTGCGGGTAGCCTTCGGGAGTGGACGCCGTGGCGGGAGATCATCTATGCTATCACGTGGCCGTGGAGGATGGCAGGGGTTTGGTCATGGCAGCGGTTATATCTCTACCGATCGCGCACATTGTCAAGTCTGCTTCCAAATCAGCCACACCGCAGATCACTGCTGGCGTAGGTTCGATGAGTCATATTAGCGTGAATCCAAGCAAGCGGGTGCAGCTACATCCACATCCTACAACATCGACACAAATTGATACACCGGCTCTGGAGCAACAGATCACATCATGGTAGAACTTGAGAAACTCTCTGTGCGTGATAAGTACCAAGGACGCAAGCAGATCCACACCGCAAGTGGTGCATGTATGGAGATTAATCATTTAAGAAAATCTATTATCAGCACCCCCACATTGAAATCTTTTGTGGAACAATATCCTTCATGTTCCCAAAACTACAAAAAAATCTTTGTATTTGTTCATTGCCTTGTTTTAGGTAACAATGTGTTCATTGAATATCATATGTGGTTTTTCTTGATGAAGGATCGGGACACGAGGAGGATTCTGCTGGAAGGGGAGTGTCAAACTTGCCTCTATCCTCTGTTGCTATCTAGCCTGAAGAGTGCTTTTGGAGTCAGTAGGCCGTTGCTCACCCAGTGACATGATCGCTTAGGCCACCCAACTCTGCCGATAGTGGAAAGAGTCGTTAAGGAGTTCAATTTATTGTGTCAGTCTGAGGCAAATAAAGAGTCTATTTGTGACCCTTCTTAACAAGGAAAAAGTCATCAAATCCCATATCCTAAGTCTATTTAGTGTTCCGAGTCAGCTCTTAGATTTTGTGTACTCAGACGTGTGGGTTCCTGCACCCGATCCAGTTGGAAAATTTAAATATTATGTTAGTTCTGTTGATGACTATAGTAAATTTATTTAGATCTATTTACTACAATTCAAGTCTGAGGCCTTCCTGATATTTCATGAATTTCAAAGTCTTGTTCAGTGCTTGTTTGACAGGAAGATTATCATTGTTAAAAGTGACTGTGGAGGTAAATCTGAGAAGCTATATTCATTCTTCATAAAAGTTGGAATATCCCATTATGTCTTTTGCCCTCACTCTCATCAGCAAAACGGATCTACAAAAATAAAACATTGTCACATTTGTTGAGGTTAGATTATCTCTCCTTGCTCGTGCATTAGTGCCCCTTAAATTTTGGGATGAAGCATTTTTGGCTGCGATTTATCTCATTAATATAATTGCACACCTAGCAAAGTCATTAAGTTCCAGACTTGTGCTTGAGCGCGTCTTCCAAACCAAGCCAAATTATTCATCTATTCGTATCTTTGGTTGTGCATGTTGGCCAAATCTCAGACCTTATAATCAACGAAAACTTGCTTTTCAATCCAAAGAGTGTGTTTCAACAAAAACTTGCTTTTCAATCCAAAGAGTGTGTTTCCATAGGATAGAGTAATTCACACAAGGAATTTGAGTGCCTAGACATTTCTTCTGGCCATGTCTACATCTCACGGGATGTTATTTTTCTTGAGAATGTTTTTCCGTTCTCCAAGTTACATGATAATTCATGAGCTGGATTATGGTAAGATTATTTTGGTTTCATCCTTATATTTATTTCATTCGGAGTTGCTAATTTATATTTACCATTGACTAATTCTTCTCCTGCTAACCAAAATAATCAAGATTTTGTAGAAAACAGTGTTGTACAGGATATACATGAAATAGATAACAGAGATGGCACGCGAGTCCAAGATCCAAGGACTGCAGATACTGCAGACCAACTGATGGGGGACTGCAGACACTGTAGACCAACTAATGGGTGTCCCATAATTTTGGTCTACAGACCATCTTTGCGCCTGCCGCTCCGCGCATTTCTCCGGTGGTTGATTCTTCGTGCTACGACACAGGGGGTGCACCTACAACTCCATTAAGTGTTCCCAGTGCTGCACTAGAACCAGAACGGACAGGTACGGACCTGAGTCAAGGTATTCGTCAGTCTAAAATTTATACAGATGGTACTTTCCGAGTCCAAGATCCAAGGACTGCAGATACTGCAGACCAACTGATGGGGGACTGCAGACACTGTAGACCAACTAATGGGTGTCCCATAATTTTGGTCTACAGACCATCTTCGCGCCTGCCGCTCCGCGCATTTCTCCGGTGGTTGATTCTTCGTGCTACGACACAGGGGGTGCACCTACAACTCCATTAAGTGTTCCCAGTGCTGCACTAGAACCAGAACGGACAGGTACGGACCTGAGTCAAGGTATTCGTCAGTCTAAAATTTATACAGATGGTACTTTCCTTATGGATGCTTTACTACTGCTGGTGAATCTCGCTCATTAGAAGAAGCTCTAGGAGATAAAATTGGAAGCAAGCTATGGATGTTTAGTTTGATGCTCTAGATAAAAATAAAACATGGCACCTTTTTCCTCCAACTAGGGGAAGAAATATTATTGATTGCAAATGCATCTTCAAGATTAAGAGAAATGCATATGGCAGCTTATATCGATATAAGGCTCGACTAGTAGCAAAAGTGTCTAAAGACCATTATGGGTTAGATTGCGACGAAACTTTTAGTCCAGTAGTTAAACCTACTAGGCTGCTACCATCAGAACTATTCTATCTTTAGATCTGTGTCTAAAGGTTGCCTGCGGCAGTTAGATATTCAAAATGCTTTCCTCCATGATAAATTATAGGAAGAGATTTACCTATGTTATCCTCACTACAGGAATCGCGATCAGAGCCAACGTAATTAAGTCTAAAGTCAACATAAGTTACTTAATTACGTTGGTTTTTCTGTAATTACGTCGGTTGTTGGCCGATGTGGCAGTTGGAACATAATTAAGGTTACTTCTGTTGGCTGTCCACGTAAGTTACTTAATTATTTCGGTCCACTCTTAATTACATCGGCCGTCTGTAGCCGACGTAAGTTACATGGTCTAACTTACGTCGTCTATGGAAGGCGGACCAAAGTTTTGGTGTCTAACTTACGTCGGTATGGTCTGGCCGTTGTAAATTAACCTGGACTAACTTACGTCAGCCTTACTATAGCCGATGTAAGGCATATTTTTAATATTTTTTAAAACAGAAACTGACCGCCTCTCACGATAGTGAGATCATAGAACAGGCAGATATATATACAATAGCAAACCACAGTCTCAAATTATTCAAAAAAACACATCAAACACAACACAAACTCCGATCAGGCTACACGCTAGCCCCTCGACTACCTTCGGAGCTGAAAAGGTCGTCTCCGCGCGTCTCTCCGGGTGCCGGTAGCTAAGCTGAAGGAGTTTGCGCCGCCGTCGCTGAACCATACAAAAGAACATTAGAGTTAGACATGTTACACATTCATCTTGCACTCTTCCTCTCCTTTTCTCTCACTCTATTCCTCTCTACGTCCCTCTACCTCTTTCTCTCACACTCGCTTCCTCTCTCCCTCTCTCTTTCTTTCATTCTCTCACTCTCTTCCTCTCTCTCACTTTCTCTCCCTCTCTTTCTGTTACAATTTCTCTCTTCCTCTCCTTTCTCTCATCCTCTCACTCTCTTCCTCTCCATCACTTTCTCTCTCTTCCTCTCCCTCTCTAGCATCCTCTCTCTCTCACTGTACCCACTCTCTTGCACTCCATCTCTCCCAATCTATGTCTCTCTTACTCCACCTCTATCTCACCTCTCTCTCTCTCTCAACCTATGTGTATCTCCCTTATTCCACCACTATCTCACTCTCTCTCACCATATGTTCTACCTCCTCTCCCTATGTCAAATACTAAAATGAATACGACAATATTAAAGAAAAAGTTCATTACCTGCATCAGGGGCATCTGTGTTGGGGCCTCTGTGACAGGGTCACCTGGGGCAGCGAAAAATGAGGAATCTCAATCTGTTAACTGCTCTGTCGAGCAAGAGTTTGCCGTTGGAAAATATTAGAAGATATATGTTACTGAAATGCTATGAAAATAAACTACAGTAGTTAAATTACTTACTGCCACCATTGCTTGCATCTGGGCCATGTATGAGCTCGTGACCTCCTTGAAGGCCCTCGACCTCTCTTGCTACTCCCTCACCCTCTGCTACTCTGTCCTCGCCCTCTCCTGCTCCTCCCTCGACCTCTCCCTCTCCGCTTGGGTCTGCACCAGCGTCTACTTCAAGGCACTAAGCTCCAACTGGGTCTGCGAGAGATGACCACTTGACGATCCAACAGACGAGGCCTACATCGATGAAGCGCTTCTCGGAGGTTGCCCCGACCTCGAGTCGACAACTCCATGAAAAATGGCAAACCTACTAAAGAATGAAAAATACTAAGTAGAAGAAGATAGATTGAAAATAAAATGAAACAAATGACCAACTCAGCGTCCATGGGCTTTCTCGCCTCTGCTCACGTACATGGCTTGGGGTTCGATCGACGCGTTTTCCCAATCATAATCTTCGTCATGTATCTTCGTGACCTTGTGTGCGTACTTTTCCGAAAAATACAAAGAAACCTTCTAAGTGTATCAATAGTAGTATTAGTTATAATGAAATTAAAGAATTTTAAAAACTTACCAGTTGATCGACCGCGACCTGACTGCACTGCCCTGGCTGAGAAGGGTCACTTCCCTTGTGACCTCTCTTCCAAACCTGGGTCGCGGTCGGCTCCTGATCGGTCTCTCGCTCCTGTATAGCTGTATTAGTGAGACAAATATATTTTGAACTTAAACTGTACTTGCCATACATTTAGCCAAACGCAAGTAGTCGTCACCGCCGTATTTGTGCTTGCCCTCGGATCCTAGGCGACACCGTCTTGCCTTTATGGACCTAGTGATGAAAGCATCGCTAGCCCAGTGTCGATAGAGAGCTACGTACGCCTCGGGTCGACCCCGTAACTAGGAAATTCTAACCTGCATATATTTCATAATTCATCAATGCAGTTAACATACGTAGATGTTGTAAATATTTAACAATAAAAACTTACTTCGGCCTATTGCTCCTCTGTCAAGTACGTGTCGGAGTCCTTCCTAAATGGACCCCTTTCCTGTTGTTGCTCCCGGTGGTGCAGCTTGTGCTACGCGTTGACGGCCTAGATCTGGGTGTTCTACAACGCCTCCATCACGAGCTTCCGAGTGTTGTAGTGGAACACGCATCTCGCATGCTCCTCCATGCTCGGTTCCTCTACCTTGTACCTTAGCTATAAGAAAACAAACATTTAAGTGATATGTATTAACACTTTAAACAAGTTGAAAAAAATTAAACACTTAAACTTACCATAAAATTGTTCCACACGGCTCCCTGAAAGGTGTCATGGACCTCGTGAGAGACACGAGTGTAGTCATCCCATGACAAGGCAGGGAAAACGTTGATGACACTGAGGTAGTGTGACTTAACTATAGCCCCCAAACACCGTTAACCTGCCTGTGGTGTTTCTAGGCCCCCATGAACGAAAAGTCGTACCAACATCTGCAAAATATGTTAACTCATTAAGTAACAGAACACAAAATCTAATATTTAATATACTATATGGTTTTTTACCTGTCTCTGATAGGACGGATAGTGATCCGCTGAGCAGGAACCAGAGGAGGAGCCGCAAAGTGGGTCCTCCTTGCCCGTCGCCTACGCGGTGCCACCGCGTCCTGTGACCCGTAAGGCTGGTTACAACCGGAGCCCGAAAGGAGGCTAGCTAGCTTCGAAGGGAGGCTAGCGCTAGCCGGCTCCGAAGGGAGGCTAGTCGGCTCCTGTGGTAGCCTCCTAGCCTCTGACTCCGAATTAGATGACTCTGAGTCAGACTCCAAAAATAAAAAGATTGATAAGAAATAATTATTTATAAGTGCAATTTAAAATAACATGATTGTCAAATGAAATTTACCTCCGTGCGCACGTCACTCGACTGGACCCTAACTGTAAACTCTGGAACATGCGCCAGCAGCTGGGAACGTCTGCTCCCAGCTGATGAGGTACCTGAGAAAGGGTCTCGTGCTGGCGCAAACCCTCTCACTGGCTTCCCCTTCCCTTCCCCTTCAACAACATCCTATTGGAAGAGATAATTGATTAATATGCTAAGATAATATACAATATTCATGGCAACTTAGTGAAGAAAACAATACTTCATAAGTTTCAAAATTCATCAATTTCATAATCATGCACTCTACTCCTTAAATCAGCCCGTCGATCTTCTTCTTCCGTGACCATATCGATTGCATTTTGTTTTCGTTTACGCATAGTAGTAGGCTCGACTAAGTCATCGATATCTTCAGTTTCCATTTTTGTGCCTGTCTCGATATTTTGAGCGTCTCTAACTAAGTCATCGAGTCCTACACCGAGCTGGACTAAGAACGAGTTTGACAACTCTTTCTCTTGGTAGACCTCATCAACCTCAGCTTCCTCATGGTAATCATCATCTCCTGGAGCGTATAACCGCTCATGAGGATTCACTTTATATACCACCCACCAAGCTTTGAATTTATTGCATGGATAAGGTAGATAGTACACTTGCCCCACTTGGTGTGCAAGAACTAATGAATCAAATCCTTTCAACTGTTCCTTGTGTTTTACTTCGACTTATACATATATTTAGGCACTTTGTGGGGATGTGGAATGACATCGATGAACAAATTGATGAGGTCGTTGTAACAATTATTAGGAAAGAAGTACTTAGACTTAATTGTTATAAGTCTAGTCACAAAAGTGAGAATTGTCATTTTAGTGTGTCCATGCAGCAGCTGTTCTGAATCTTTAAGAAGCTCGAAGAACTTTTTAACCTTCACTGTAGGAGGATCCTCTGTAAGCTCTGGACGTATAGCTTGAACCATCCCATCAACCTTCATGTCATCATCATTATCCGGTTCCACTTCTTATACAGCTTGAGAAGTTGTCTCGCTGTAAAAGTTCCACAACTCATAATGTGACAAGTGCATCGAAAGTTCCACTTTGTCCAAAAATGTCCCGTTCCAACATTTCATACATGGGCACCGCGTCTTATCACTACTTGACAACGAAAAAAGCCCGTTCCACAAAAGCTTCTGTCTTGGCATAGCACTCATCTGAGTGACCACTAGTTCTTCTCTTCCAACCAGTATACATCCAATTGTGGTCTTCACCCATATTTGACTCTGCAGTTTAAAGTCGGAGAAATTATCGTTAATTTATGTAGGATTTATCCTGCTTATGACGAGACACAGAACCTGAATCTAAACAAAAATTTTGCAGCATAACCTCGCTTGTTTTACACTGCACCCCCAAAGATATTGTAGTTCTTAGAGCTTTGGGGTCATACTTTATGCTCCATCAGATCTCGCCGCCCACACGCAGGAGCTTGTCGTCATCACCATCGCTTTTCATCTTTGTGCCCGTCTATACGCATAAGTGACTACTAAATGGCCGTGTCAGACCCTAAATGGGCCATGTCGGCCCGATCGGCCCGAAGCCCGTTTATTTACATATACTAATTGAACACTTAATCAATCAAAGTACTAATTAAACAATTAATAAAGAGCTACTAATTTACAGAACACATATACATTAATCATGAAATCAAAACTAACTAAATAACATTAATGAACTAGCTATCTATAGCTACCAGTTGAGTAACTTGCACGCAACAAAAAGAACCAATAAACTAACCAATTCCATGAGCAGTGTACCAAATGCTACCATACATACATTATTAATATACAACTAGCACTATCAACAAAACCAAATTGCAAAAAAACTCACAACTCAAACTACTAATAAAGGGCATTAATAAACAAGAACTAAAACCAGATAAGGCATGGACATATGTAACCCCTTCTCCTTTGCTTCCAATTCAATATTCATTATGTCTAGATGATTTTCATGATTGTATTAAAATTATCCTCCAATTCAATATTCTAATTCAACAAATGAACAAAAATGGAGAATGTATGGGGATGGTGGCGTTGGGGTGGTGGGGTGACGTCGGGGTGGGGTGGGGGGCATCGGTGTGGGGTGGGGGGCATCGGTGTGGGGTGGGGTGGGAGCATCGACGGCGAGGCTGTGCAGCGGCGGCGGGGTGGGGTGGGGTGGGCGTCGGGGTGGAGTGGGGTGCCCGTCGGGGTGTGGTGGGGGCACCGGGTGGGGTGGTGGGCATCAGGGTGGGGTGAGGTGCCCGTCAGGGTGGGGTGGGGAAGTCAACGGCGAGGCTATGATGCAGTAGTGATGTAGAGGCAGAGTGCGAGGAGGGGAGATGAGGCGAGGAAGGAGATGAGACGACAGAGATGTTAACTGGTGGCGGCGGGGTAGGACAAGGAGGGAGGTGCGGTGAGGTTGTGCGGTAGTGGCGCACCGACTCAGGGTGGGTGCGACGCTCCAGATCGGGGCCGACGGCGCGATGCTATGACTCGGTGCTGGGGCGCGGCGCTCCGGCTCAGTGCGGTGCGGCTCCGTGTGTCGCGGCGGGGTGAGGGAGACACTGGCACGGCGGTGCAGCGGTGCGGCGCGGCATGGAGGAAGAGAAAAGGCGTGCGCAACGAAATGGTGAAATGGGCTGAGCGCGGCCACTGTGGGTGGAGTTAAGTCCTCTAGTTACGTCGGTCACTCTAACTTATGTCAGCCTAGGTTATGGCCGACGTAATTAGTTAAGAACTTTTGTCGGCCATATTACTTATGTTAGCCACAGACCTAGGCTGATGTAGGTACGTGTTTTATGCCGTCAACCACTTTACTTACGTCAGTCGCGGGCAATTGGCCGACGTAAGTTATGCTACTTACGTCAGCTTCCAGCGACCGACGTAAGTTACTTACTTACATCGGCCGGCCCACGTAAATGTTCTGGTTTCTTGTAGTGCCTCCTGGATATAAGGATAATTCTAGGCCCAGTTATGTTTATAAATTAGACAAAGCTCTGTATGAACTCAAATAAGCGCCAAGAGCATGGTACTCTAGGTTGAGTGCAAAACTGTCGGAGCTTGTGTTCAAGACATCATAGGAAGATATTTTTTTCTATCTCAACAATAGTAATATTACAATGTTTTTTGGTCTATGTTGATGATATCATTGTTGCTAGTTTAAAGTACGATGCTACAACAACTCTCCTGAAAAAAATAACTGATGAATTTGCTCTCAAGGACTTGTGAAATCTGCACTACTTCCTTGGTATCGAGATGACTAAGGGTCTTTGGTTCAGCTATGGATTCCTGAAAATCTGATTCTAGCTGTGAGCTGTGAGAAAGCTGTTGTGAGCTGTCAGCTAAGAGGAAGTTGAAATCTGTTTTGTTGTAAACAACTGTCAACTATGGATTCTGTAAAAAATGCTTGTTATACCACTATAGATTCATAATTTTGTATATATAAATAATATAAATATAAAATTTCTTTAAAATGACAATACGAAGTCACAAATTATCACATATCTAGTAACTCACATGTATAAAGTTTTTCATTACAAAAATAGTAATTATCTCACACTAGCTAACCAAAATATTAGCTATGTTATCACGAATGTTGTTCATGGATATTTCATTTTCCTCCTGAGAAAGGTCATCTTCATATAGTTATTCCACTGCTTGTACCACTTCAGGCATATAATCTTCGTCTTCATCACTTCTTTCAAACTCCTTATCCGTCAATGTGCTATCTTGAATAAAATTGTGTAATGTCATAGAAGCAATAATAAGTAATGATGTGCTGATAATAAGTTGAAAGGCATAACCTGATATGTAATGATGCTGAATGCAAAGTTGCAAACCACTGCATAACTGGCTACAATAAATTGCATCTAGGACCGTTCGCAGTGGTGATGCAAAAGATTGCTGGATAGTGTAAATTTACAGTAAATTCTGTAAAGTAGAAGGAGAATAGTGTATGGAGTAGTTTATAGAGTAACGAGTGTGGATAGCCTAAGACTCTAAGGTGTTACGAACTTGTTCTTTCTATATAATACAAACTATGGGCACCTTGGATAAGTGTCAGTGTACCTTTTTTTTGAATTTGTATAGCTCAGAAAAACCCAATACATACAGTAACATCAACAATGACTAACATTTATACTAACCTACAAACATATCCCTTGAAATCAAAATAACTCATGTGGTAAGAACTTAACTCTAGCGATTCAAGGATAAAATGTATTAGTGGGATTACCTGGTAATAGTCATCAAGTTGCAGAGCTTTAACATCTACCGGCTTCAAAAATGGCCATGCCAATTTATCAGAGGTGATCTGGACGGAAAGAAGAAAAAATGAGTGCAAACTCCAATGGAATGAATGGGAGCTTTTCATGTGTTTAACTAATCAAGTGTTTGACCAGTTAGCGATCCTGTGAAGCCACATCCCATGCAACACGTGCACAGATACATCGATGTAGAGTTGGCTTGGCATGTTCAGGCATCCATGACAATGTAAAGAATCTGACTCGTCTCAATTTTCTTTCGGATGATTTATCAGGCATATAGGTCTTCTACTGTTCAAGGATTAACCTAAGCTTCATAGAGCATGTAACACCCGCATTTTTTAAAACAATTAAAATAAGAGAAAGAATTAGAGTGCATATGATTGTGTATTTTTGTTTGATTGTTTGAATTCAAATGAATAGAATTCACTAAGGGTTTAAATTTGAAAAAAAATGAAATAGAAGAGAAAAGAAAGAAAAAAATAAAACTTACCTGGACCAAAGAACCCATCCTGCGGCTCATTCCCTCTCCCCCTCTCTTCCCCACCGACCCAGCAAAGCTAGCCCAGCCACCTCCTTTCTCTCCCTCTCCCTGTCATACGGGCCCTGCCTGTCAGATCCCTCTTCCCCAACCGCCGCGCCCACGAAGCCACTCCCGCGCCGTTCCCTGCCCACGTCCGCGCGCCTCGCAACCGCCGGCGCTGCATCCCGGGCAACCACCGCCCTCGGCGCATCCACCTCCCCTACAAATATCACGTCCGCTCCCCCACACTTCATTTCCCCCTCCCAGACTCGCACAAACCCTAGGCCCGATTACCACCATGGCCGCACCCGCCCATGCTCGATGCCTGCGGTTCCTCGGCCTTTTCGACGTCCCCGACGAGCCGTCAAGGTCGGCAGCGCCGCGCCGCCCCCGTAGGACCCCTCCACTTTGAGTATTGACGCCCGTATCATTTCCTCAACGACAGCGTAGCCTGGGTGCCCGTTTCCTGTCGGCGCGCTCATATCCCCGGCAATCCCGCGCCGGCAACACCACGGTGAGTTTCCCCATACCCTCCATTTTCCCGCAATCCCCATCGAGTTTGGGCCACCAGACACCATCCGGCGATGGCCGGCCATGGACGGCCACCTCCCTTGCTACCGGCACCGCCCACCTCACCGGAGGTGACGTGGGCCTCCCTATGTCATCCATCATTGAAGCAATAGCCTAGATTAGATGAAATATACCCCTTCAGTTTATTTAAAATCCGAGCCATCAACATTGAACCCAAAGGCCAAGACTTAATTCATCCATATCCCTTTGTCCTTTCTCAGATAACCCCCTGTGAACTTTTAAATAATTACGAATAGGCCCCTATCTTTACAGAAAGGACCCCAACCTTAAATTAAATTAGATAAAATCATGTATTCATGTGAAATTTGTTAGCAGGCCCCTGGAACATTAGTAAATATTATTTTTAACCTCTGACCAGTAAGAAAAATTACAAAACGACCCATGAGGAATTATTTAATTGCAGAATATAATTTTCAAAAGTATTTAGTAAAAAAAATTTTATAAATGATAGAATAAATATAAAAATGTAGAAAAATTAATTATAAATATTTTTAGGCAGTAATAAAATTGTAGAATGCAAATAAAATATTTTGACTACGGAAAATTCATTAAAAAAATTTATCCTATAAATAAACACTAAAAATGGAAAATAAATGTTAAATGCGTTTCCTTGGCTATAGAAAATAATAAATCACACATAACTCCGATTTAAAATCATAACTGTAACATATCAATGATAGCATTTGTATTGTTTGTATGGTGTACTACTAGTGAGTGCTTTTATTTTCCTTTTGACGGTAGTTTATACGCATTTATATCTCGATCAAGAAGCAACACGAAGAATATGGACGTCGAGAGTTCAGCGAAGAAGAACTGAGCAACTATATAAAATCGGGCAAGTGCCCTTGACCATCTTGTGCCTATTTTAAGAATTATAGTTAGTTGCAAGCTTAATTAATATGAATCCAACTTTATTTACCCGTTCCATATAATTCTTGTAGCCCTGGGTTGTATTGGGTGGTTTTGGGTATTACTATTACGCTTAGCCATGCAAGGTAGATTGAGAGAAAACGTTCATCACATTTCTAATTTATGATGTATGATCATCATTATGGTATTGGAAATGAATAGTAGTGGTTAGGAATCTAGCAGGCTGATTTTGGTTTGGTATGGTGCATGGGTGCATGAGACTCGGGTTTGTGAGTTTGTGCCTGCTGGATTCTAAGGACTGGATTATGGAGAAAGTCACTAAGATTTACAGTACCACCACAAGACTGAGATGGGGTGACTTGGTCAATTAATTAGGTTTCTCCCGATGAAATGGTAGTAGTTGGAAGGCGCGGGAAACGATGTAGGGGTGTCGCTCTGAGATCCGCATGGCTCAAGAGGGGGCTTTATGAGGCGGAGGGTTACTCCAAGAATGCCTCATCGGTGAAACCTTAGAGGGCTAGCACTAGTTGAGAGTACCTTTGTAAAGACCATTTTGTGATCTCCTGGTCACACATCAAAAGAAGTGTGAAATGTGATCGACGGGTCGTGGGCGATAGGGAGGTTTACTTAGTCCTTCTATCAACAGGGATAAAATCACTGCTTGTGTGTAAAGGGTACATACTCTGCAGGGTTTTATCAAACCATCTAGACAGCTGTGTTCTCGGTCAAGAGCGGCTTGGGGCTGAGTTCATAATTAGATAATGGATGGGATGATGGTTGGGAATGATATTGATATTGGTGCTTTACTATTATTCTATTATGGATGGGAATATTCATATAGATGTAGGTTGCTAATGAAAGCTAAGGATAGGTTTAATGTCTAATGCTTAAACCACTATCAACCATTCCTTTTTGATTGGCCTTCGTGTCATATATTTCCTACACTTGCTGAGTACTCTATGTACTCATGCGCTTGCTATTGTTTTTCATAAATGTTATTAATTGGAAAGAAGATTCAGTCAAGACAAGATTTATTGAAGATGATGCGTAGAAGGTTGCATTGCTGCCAGTCGATTTGCTTGTGATTGCTCTAGAGTTTTCCTCTTCTGCTGCTATTCAAAACTCTTTCAAAGGTATAAATGTTTCTTGGATTCGATATAGAACTGTTTATCACTATTTGTCATATATGTTTGGTGAAACTAATTCTGGCATACATGTATCTTGCACCTGGTTTTAATCTTAGTAAAACCGGGTGTGACAATGTGGTATCAGAGCTATATATTGACTCTAGGCACGTGACCTTAGTTAGAATGGACTTCTTAGACTCTCCTTTGACCTCATTTTTGAAGACGAAGATTCGACTCAATCGACAGAGTCTGAAGATGGACTTATTAAGGACAACACAAAGGGTGAAGAAGACTCTTGAAGATTATTACACATCACTTGCTTAGGTCCCCTTAGGTTAGCAAGTTAAGTCCATGACTTTCTCACAGCGAATTAGAACACGTTTCTTGATGTATTGCATAAAATTAATAATAATAAAAACATTAAATTGTAACTTTGTCCTTGTTTAAGGGGGTAGTCGACTGCTAGTAAATCATATCCTCTCTCATTTGTTAATCCATTTGAATCTCAGGTTGATATTCCTTGTAAGGTGGATGGGATTGGAACCACCGTTGTCGAAGTGTTTGATACAACACTCCCCCCAGAACTGCTAAGAAGCAGCTCGCGGAGGTTCTTTTATGGTTGCGGTACGCAGAGATCAAGATCAAGATGATGACACCAGAGATTTACGTGGTTCGGGCCGCCTGAGCGTAACACCCTACTTCAAGGGGTTTGTGTTGTTGTATTTTGTGAGTTTGTTCGCTAGTATGCGGGTCAGCTCAGATGGGATCCGCCTGTATCAGATCCCCGCCTCGGGTACGTGCGGCACAGTCCTTTTATAGTTCTAAGGACTGACCGTTGCAAAGCTTGCCCGGCCTGACATGTGGCCCTGGCGTATTTAATGGCCTAATACACTGTCTAAAGAGTATTCAACACTATTAATAGTGTGATAACGTGCCTTAATGGTTGTGTTACCCCTATTAACAGTGCTCTGATCGTGTGCTGTTAATACAACATTAATGACACGAAATTGAATCTTGTAACTGCCACTTTAAATACCCTTGATTGTTCGTGCTGAAGAAGATCTGCCAGTGTCGTCGATGAAGGTCCGGAGGCTCCACACGTGGAAGCTTCGGAGCTTTCCCTTACGGGAGGTTAGGTCCAGGGCTACTGTAAACATGTCGGCACCGGAGCTCCTCTCGGCTGGGGGATAGGTCCGGGGTCGCTGTACACGTGTCGATACCGGAGCTCCTCTTTGCTGGGAGCTTAGTCCTGGTTTTCCTTTACACGTGTTGACCCAGGAGCTACCCATATAAGGGGAGTGGGTCCGGTGCAATGTGCCATGTGGGGCCCAAGGAGACCTTCAACTCTAACAGGTAGAACTCCCTTGTACTCTTTGCGGTATTAAGGGGTACCTGGTACGCATGGTACCGACAGTGGCCCCCGGGCCCACCTCTAGGAGAAACCCTTTGGGTTAAGTCATTCTACCAGAGGTGGGGCCATTCTCGATTCCTGCGCTTCGACTTCAAGAGCCTTCTGATCTGCTGTTGGAGCGATGGTCCGGGAGTGAACCATTGATGCGTAGCTTGTTATGAATGCGACATGATAAGATCTTTAGAGTGAGGATCTCACGCAATTGAAGGTCGTCGGTTCCCAATATGAAAACCGTATCGGTTCCGCGCGCCCTGTAAGGGTGCCGCCATCGTGTTTCTCGCCGCTCATCATGACAACAGTTTGCCTTGGGTAAGAACCTTGATCTCTTCGTCGCGGTGGCCCCAGGCCCTCTTGTCATTGACGGGGTAGACTTTTGAAAAGTGCCTTCGTTCTTTCTGCGGTTTCCATCGAAGCGCCGCGGAGGCTTACTTAAGAGGGAAGTGTGCACAGTTTGAGGACTCTTTATGCCTTCGATCATATTTGCGCTCAAAGCCTCCCAAACTCTGCCTAACTTACCTTCCTTTGCTCCACTTTGCAGCGATGGAGTTGGATCTCCCCAAGAGCCGCCTCAAGAGTGACGATGATCTGAAGAAGATCTGGACCTATATGGGATGGTCCAGTGACTCCTTCAACCACTTGTTTCGTGCTGGCAAGCTCCCGTTCAAGAAGGAGTGCAATGGCGACATGGTGTACTTCTCAGCGTACGCCATGGTGAGATTCATTCCACCTTTCTCTACTTTTCATTTGATGTTGCTGGACTTCTATGGTATGCAGCTGACCTTGGCCCCCATTCTCTTCTTCTCGTGGCGACGTTCGTCCACTTTTGCGAGATGTGGGTGGGTATTCCCCCTCTGCGTCTAGCTACTCCGCACCTTCTTCACTATCCACACCACCGGCAAGGGGACTGAGCTTCTTGGCTTCTACTATTTTGTGAAGCGCAAGAACTGCCCCTTCAAATACTTGAAGTCATTTCCTTCGGGAAAATGGGACGATTGGAAGAAAGATTGGATCATTATTGCAGCGGAGGAGCACGAGAAGTTAGAGCTGCGCGGAGGACTCCCCAACATTGACACCGACGCCTGGAGTGTAGTTTCGGTGTTGTCAGACGCCTTCAACCCCGTCTTGACCAGGATCTGCGAATGCGTGGAGGGTGGAGTGACTCCTCAGATGGTCTTCTGAAACTTCCTGGTTAATAGATGGGCTCCGCTGAAGAAGAGGGAGAAGCTCGTGTGGGCCTTCAACAGCGTGATGGATGACGACCAGACTGAAACCGGTCTGAAATCCAACTTGAATGACGAAGCCTTGGAGCTTCATCTTAAGAAATTCTAGCATGCGATAAACGTCAACGGCGACGATGTAGTTCCGCCGGTAGCTTTCCTCCCTCTGAACATGGAGGCACAGTTCAGTAGAGAGCTCCGGAGGAGGATGCCGGCGCTCGACGACCTTGGCGGGGTGGAAAGGCGTCCGACCACAAGGTTGGTGATCCCCGGAGCTTCCGAGGGTGGTCCTGCCTCCGCATCGAGCTGGAGGATTGAAGACACCAGCAAAAGTAAGGGTAAATAGCCAGTTGAGCCCTCCAGTCGGAAGAGAAAGTTGAAGCACGCTGACGGGAGGTTCGTCAGACCTGCTCCTTCTACTACGGCTCCTTCTCTTTGGCGGGGGAGGTCTTCTGCAGCTACCCCTACTCTGGTGCAAGCATCTTCAAGAGGCGTTAGCTCCGGGAAATCGACCCCGGCCACAGTGCCGGCTAAAAGCTCCAAGCCCAGGAGTTCTTCCCGGCCAAGATAAGCTCCACCCGAAAGGACTCCGGCTGTTTCGAGTGGTCCTCAACTGAGGTCTGAAGCCGTTGTCTCACCAGATTTGGTGGGCTCTAGCTCCGGGCCTCAGAAGAAGAGGTTCCGAGGCAACTGGGGTGGTAGCATCCCTAGGTAAGCATTGATTGCTCACCCGAAAATGCTAGTCTTGTTTTTTATGTGTCTTTAATCTTCTCTTCCCTTTATTTCTAGGGTGTCAAAGAAGGGGTCAGGAACTTCAGCGCCTGTCGCAGCGGCCAGAGCTGCACCTGCCAAAGCTCCAACTTCAAGCACTGAGCCTACTTCTCAAGTGGAGGCAGAAGTTGCGACAGCTCCGGCGCCAGCTGTCGTGGACTTAGACTCGGAGTCCTCGCCCGAAGCTCCTGTGGTAGCGCCAGACCAGAAGAGTGAAGTCGAAGATATACCTCTGGCGATGGTGGTGGAGGCTGATGCTCTAGCACTGACGATGCTAGAAGTTCAAGCCTTTGAGCCGGAAGTTGTCAAAGCCCTGGCCGTTGAGCCAGAGGTAATTGAAGCCCCAACTATTGAGCCGGAACTCTCTGAAGCTCCGTCCCTTGTGCCAAAAGCGGTTGAATGTCCGGTGGTTGAGCCGGAGGCACCTGAAGTTTCAGTCATTGAACCGGAGGAAGCTGACGTGCAGGCGCCTGGGCCAGCAGCGGTAGAGGCCCCAGATGAAGCCCCTGCCGTTGCTCTGGAGGTAGCCAAAGTAGAACCGGAGATGCCAGAAGAAGTGGCGGCAGGTCCTCCGCCTTCAGAGCCAACAACTGAAAGCCTAGAGGTAGCACCTTCAGCTCCTGCTCCGGCGATGGAAATTCCCTTAGTGGGTTCCTCTACTGCTGCTGCTGCAGGGCTCGCAGGGAGCGGTCCCAGTGCCGCAGAAGCTCAAGGGTCCTCTCTCATAGAGTGGGACCCTATTTTTGTGATGGAAAATCCTCTGGAATCTGCGAAGATGGTCCCAGTAGGTCCGGAGCCTATCCCTCTCGCGTTGTCCATAGACAACGCTTGCTCCAGCCTCTGACAAGTCCAACTCACCTTCGATCATGAGAGCAAAGCCCTAGAGGAGTAGCGCAATACCTTGAGGCGTTGGCGCAATAGATTCCATTTTGAGACCAGGCCTTCCCAGACAAGGTTGGCTGACCAGAAGGAATGGATAAAGGGGGAGAAAGCCTAGTTAGAGTACTGGGATAAGCTGCTTGAGGAGAAGGAGGTTGCCATCTGGACGCTCAACGTTAACTCCAGGGAAATCCTTGAACAAGCCAAGGAGAGGTGTGATGCTGCTGAAGAGCATCACGAAAGCCTCAATGAATTGAGTGAGGTTCTCCTAAAGCGTCGGGCGGACCTAGAGGCGAGGGAGGAGAAGCTCCTTGAGTAGCAAGAGGAATGATGAAGAGGGAGGTGGAGGTCACCCAAAAGTTGACTCTTGGTGAACAGAATTTGGCGGACCGCTCAAAGAAGTTTGAACGATGGAGTGAAGATGAAAAGAAGAAGTACTGGAAGATGGGGCAGGAGCTCTCAAAAAGGGGAGCTGACGTTGCCACCTGGGAATGGAAGGTAAAAGGCAGGGAGAAGGACATGGCGGAGAGGGGAAACCACGTCCACCTCCGGGATATGGAGCTGACCGACCGTGAAAAGAAAGTTGCTGAGAGTATGCAGCAACATGCAAAATTGGTCGAGCGCCTCGCCCAGGAGGGTTTGGAGCTTGCGGCCGCCTGGAAGTCGCTGGAGGAGCCGCAGAACTTGAAGGAGACCGGGTCCGTCCATGTATGGGACTTCTTGGGGCAAGCCAATGATGCGCTGACGCCACTAGGGTTCAGTCCTGTATGTCCGGACAACCCGGAGCTGGACTTGGACCGAGCGCTAGTGGCCCTCAATGTTGCTGGCGGCAAGCTCGACACGATGGGAGATGTCATCGCGGATCAGCTGGAAACAGAGGGGAAGTCTCTCGCTACGAACGTGGCCGAATATGTTTTGTCATGCTACGTAAGCAGAGACCCCCAATTCTCCCTGGACCCGGTGCTTGAAGGTCCCGTTGCCGAAGAGGAAGATGCCACCAAGGCCAGCGTTCAAGAGGTTTCTAAGGAGGTCGCCTCATTCTTCCGCAGGACTTAGATCCTCCAGTAGCTAGGACTTCTTCCCTTTGCTTTTTACTGTAATCCAAATTTTGTAATCCAGTGCTTCAAATTAATGAAATCCATTTTTCCGATTAACTTCACTTTATTTTTGTCTTTAATATAATGTGCTCTATCTTGCTGGCCCCCTGGTATATGTGCATTTGGAATGTGTACATATACCAAAGGTTTTGACAGTATATTGATGTCTTGAACACTTCGTACTTTTACACTTTAGGTCTGAAGTCTTCGTTTCTGAGGCATCGATAGTAGGCCCTCTGGGATTGGTGGAGTTTGGTAGCCCCGACAGTACCCAGTATCAACATATACAACGTTGACGATAGGAGCTTGGTGGCTCCTGGAGTCGCCACACGAATAGTTGAATTTAGGCCTCCCAGTTATTGTCGGAGCTTAGAATTTCTGTTTTTCCTGCACATTAAATACAAGGAAAAAGTAAAATTCGTCCTCTTGTCGATAAATCATTTGTGTCTTATTGTTCTTATTTCAGTTTTACCCCAAAGCAATCCGATATGGCAACGAGTATATTGATGTAACTATTCCGGACCCATATGCTTTTTTAGTACTCACCCTACTGAGGCCTGCCGGAGTGTTGGTAGAGTGGCGTGCTTTGGGTGCAGGACGAGGCTAAGTCGATAGCACACTCCGGACCAATGTTGGCTTGGCGTTCAGGCAAGTAGACTATACAGCATGTTAAGACCCAAAGAGATTAACAATATAGCTTGCAACACATATGAATACTTTGGGTAAAAAGTAAAAAAGAATTGCACAACTTCATTATAGACAAGAAGGTTAAAAATGATAAATTGATAGATCGAGACTTGTACAAAAATAAATGCACGTGGAGTCTGTTCTCACACAATGACGTCTTTCATTATAGGTATGGTTTACAGTGGAGACAAGGAAACACTTAGGGTGTGGGACCAAGCTAAGTGTGATATACATCTTGTAAGAGGGTAGGTAGTTACACTTTTAGTGCAGTGACTGTATAAAGTGTACTTGAACTTTCTAAACCCTCCTGGATGGATCCGAATGTTCTCCCGGTGGACCTACCCCTGTATGTTTGTCGACTCTATAACATACATCATGTGTAATTCTCACCTCCGTGATTCTAAGCATAAAACTTACGGAGGTGCTCGATGTTCCAAGGATTAGGGAGCAGAATCCCATCCTCACTTGCCAAGCGAACGCATCCGGGTCGGGATACTTTGATCACTCGGAATGGACCTTCCCAGCTGAGGGAAAGTTTGTTCATTCCTTCACGAGTTAGTATCTTCCGAAGCACCAGATCCCCTTACTGGAGCTGTCGGTTGTGCACATGCTTTTGATGATAGTGTCGGAGTGCTTGGCGATAACGTGCATTTTGAATAGCTGCTTGGCCCCTTCCCTCATCGACGAGGTCAAGGTCTTCACGCCGGAGCTGGTCCTGTGTGGCTTCGTCAAAGGTTCGGACCCGAAGGGACCCAAGGGTGATCTCCAGAGGAAGGACCGCTTCAGCTCCGTAGACCAGGAATAATGGAGTCTCTCCAGTTGACCAGTTAGGTGTTGTCCTGTTTGCCCATAATGTGGATGGAAGCTCTTCAATCAAGTTGGCTCCATGCTTTTTTAGGCGCTCGTATGTGCGCATCTTGAGTCCCTTTAATATTTCTGCATTTTCTCTCTCGGCTTGGCCATTACATACAGGGTGAGCTACTGAAGCGTAGCTTAGTTGAATGTCGAGGTCTTCGCAATATTCTTAAAATGCAGCACTTGTCGATTGAGTTCCGTTGTCAGTTATGGCTTTGTTCGGAACTCCAAATATGTATATAATGGACTTCAATAACTTAATTGTTGATTACTTGTGTATTGTTACAACTGGAGTTGCTTTCGGTCACTTGGTGAACTTGTCAATGGCGACATACAGGAACTTGTAACCTCCGACGGCTGTTGGGAAAGGTCCCAAGATGTCCATGCCCCACACAGCGGATGGCCATGTAGGAGGTATCATTTGTAGCGATTGAGCCAGTGTGTGAATCTGTTTTGTGTGGAACTGACACGCTTCACATTTTTTCACTAGCTCAACCGCATCCTGAAGTGATGTAGGCCACTAAAAGCCATGTCGGAAGGCTTTACCAACCAGCGTGCGAGAAGAAGCATGGTTCCCGCACTCGCCTCCATGGATCTCCGCGAGGAGCTCGCGGCCTTCTTCCCTTGCAATGCACCGCATTAGGATACCATTGGCACCGCGTTGGTAGAGATCCCCTTCTACTAACGTGTATCTTTTAGCCAATCTGACAATCCGGTCAGCGGATACACTGCCTTCAGGAAGGATATTGTCTTTCAAGTAGCTCTGGATCTCCGAGATCCATGCATTGGAGCTTACTTGAATTTGTTAGTCTTGCGTGTTGGATTGCTCGGAGCTTCCGACAGCACCCACGACCCTTGGTGGACGCCATGGTAGCAGAGTCACTGGGACTGCCAGCTTCGAGGTGCTGGTCTTGCCCCCTTCGCTCAGTTCGGCAGGCTGAGCTGTTGGTTTTGACAACCTCCGGATGAAGATTCCATCTGGAGCCGGAGCTCCGATTGAGGCTTTCGTCGAGAGTTCGTCGGCTTCAGCGTTGTGAAGACACTGAACATGATGGAGATATGGACTTCGAAGTCCTTCTGAAGTCTCTAGACTTCAATGAGATAGCAACTAGATGAGGATTGTTGCAGGAGCATTCACCTTTGACTTATTTTATGATGAGTTGTGAATCTCCCTTTACCAACAGCTGTTTTACGCCATAAGATAGTGCCACCTTGAGTCTGTAGATGAGAGCTTCATACTCAGCCATGTTGTTGGTTGCCTTGAAATCAAGGTGTACCATGTACTTGAGCTTCTCCCCAATCGGAGCCAGGAGAAGGATTCCAGCTCCGGCCCCCTGCTTTTGCACGGAGCCGTCAAAGTAGAGGGTCCAGTGAGGCTCAGTGAATACCGAAACTTTGAGTTTTGGTTTCTGCTCACTGTGGCCCCCAGGGTTTGATGCAGAGGGGGTCCACTCCGCCATGAAGTCAGCCAAGGCTTGACATTTGATTGCTTGTCTTGACACGAATTCTAGATCAAATTCGGCCAGTTCTGCTGCCCAATTTGCAATGTTCCCAGTAGAATTAGGGTTATGCAAAATAGCACGCAGTGGAAAAGAAGTTACCACTGATATTTTGTGGGCTTGGAATTAGTGGCGAAGCTTCCTTGAGGCAATAAGGACTGCATAAAGCAGTTTATGCACCTCAATGTATGTTGTCTTGGCGTCGTGGAATACTTCACTGATGATGTACACGGGGCGTTGGATAGTCTGGACCCTTTCAGAAGGACCCAGAGCTTCTTCTCCATTGACTCGAACCCTGTTGGAGGGTTCCGGACCTTCAGGTTGTGCTTCTTGGACCCTCCCGGGGGGGGGGGGGGTTCCGAAACTTCTTCTTGTTCAACCCGGACCTCACTAGGAGGATCCAGATCACCTTGGTTAGCCGGGTGAACCTCCTCAGTCGAATGAGGTTGATCTCCCAGCACTTCGTTTTGAGGTTCCTTGTTTGGGAGTTGAGACCCAGTCACGTCTCCAGGTGATTGCGGACCCTCCCGGAGGGGTCTGGACTCCTTCATTGGATGTGGCTCCAGTCTTTCCGCAACCAGGACCATATTGACAACTTCGATGGTCGCCGAGATATAAAGTAGCAAAGGCTCACTAGGATTAGGAGCTACCAATATCGGTAGTGTGGTGACACTACAAGGATTCCACCCTGTTGCAATGATTGTACTACAACGAATACTAAATTGTTGCAGTAAGCTTGGTCTTTTGCCACGATTCACTAGTTCGTGGCATTAGCATCTATCGCCACGGAACACGATCGTTGCAATAGGATCTCTTGCCATGATTCACTAGTTCGTGGCATTAGGATCTATTGCCACAAATCTGTTGCCACGATTCACTAGTTCATGGCATTAGCATCTATCGCCACGGAACACGATCGTTGCAATAGGATCTCTTGCCATGATTCACTAGTTCATGGCATTAGGATCTATTGCCACAAATCTGTTGCCACGATTCACTAGTTTGTGGCATTAGCATCTATCGCCAAGGAACACGATCGTTGCATTAGGATCTGTTGCCATGATTCACTAGTTCGTGGCATTAGGATCTATCGCCACAAATCTATTGCCACGATTTACTAGTTCGTGGCATTAGCGTCTATCGCCACGGAACATGACCGTTGCATTAGGATCTGTTGCCACGATTCACTAGCTCGTTGCATTAGGATCTATCGCCACGAATCTGTTGCCACGATTCAGTAGTTCGTGGCATTAGCATCTATCGCCAGGGAACATGATCGTTGCATTAGGATCTATTGCCACGATTCACTAGTTCGTGGCATTAGGATCTATCGCCACGAATCTATTGCCACGATTCACTAGTTCGTGGCATTAGCATATATCGCCACGGGATTGTTGCAATAGGATCTGTTGCCACGATTCACAAGTTCGTGGCATTAGGATCTATCGCCACGAATCTGTTGCAACGATTCACTAGTTCGTGGCATTAGCATCTATCGCCACAAAACCCGATCATTGCATTAGAATCTGTTGCCACGATTCACTAGTTCGTGGCGTTAGTATCTAACGTCACGAATCTGTTGCCACGATTCACTAGTTTGTGGCATTAGCATCTATTGCCACGTTACACAATTGTTGCACTAGGATTTGTTGCCACGATTCACTAGTTCATGGCCTTAGGATCTATCGTCACGAATCTGTTGCCACGATTCACTAGTTCGTGGCATTAGCATCTATCACCATGGAACCCAATCGTGGCATTAGGATCTTTTGCTACGATTCAATAGTTCGTGGCATTAGCATCTATCGCCACGGAACCCGATTGTTGCATTAGGATCTATTGCTACGGTTCAATATTTCATGGCGTTAGCATCTATTGCCATGGAACCCGATCGTTGCATTAGAATCTGTTGCCAAGATTTACTAGTTCGTGCCATTAGCATCTATCACCACGGAACGCGATCATTACATTAGGACATGTTTCCACGATTAGTTCGTGGCGTTAGCATCTATCACCGCAGAACACAATCGTTGCATCAGAATCTGTTGCCACGATTTACTACTTCATGGCATTAGCATCTATCACCAAGGAACGTGATCATTGCATTAGGATCTGTTGGCACGATTCAATAGTTCGTGGCGTTAGCATCTATCGCCGCAGAACACAATCGTTGCATTACGAACTTTTACCACGATTCACCAGTTCATGGTGTTAGGATCTATCGCCATGAAACACAAACGTTGCATTAGGAACTTATGCCACGATTCACAAGTTTGTGGCGATAGTATCTATCGCCACGAAACACAATTGTTGTATTAGGATCCGTTGCCACGAAATACCGGTTGGTGGCATTAAGATATATCGCCACGGAACACAAACGACATTACATATAGTGTTCACGTACAGCTAGCTCACACAGTACCTATATGAAAAAATCATCATCTTCGCTATCCTCCCACAATATTGGAGGTACAATACCATCATTGATATATGTATTGTCATCGTCGTGGTCGTCATCGTCGCCATCTTCATTTGAAAGAGCAGAAGCATCACCGGTTGCTCCGTCAATGTCATTCCTATCCCATGTGGTCATATCCTCATTTATATCAGTAAGTCGTCGATCATTAAATAATGTCTCAGCCTCCATCGTCTCAGTGACATTATTTTTACTGTCTCTAGGGGGCATGGCAAAAAGGTTTCGTGGCATCGTTTTAACAACTGTAGCCCATTTAGGTTGCTTCACACTTCTAACATAAAAAACATGTTCTGCTTGGATGGCTAGAATGTAAGGCTCATACTTAAATTGAAAAATAGTAGTGTCCACATCTATCATTCCGTATCGATCCATTTTGTAGCCTCTGCTTTGGCTCTGACCGAAACGAGGCCGATCAAACCATTCACATTCAAATAATAGAACCTCTTGATTTTTTTTCGAAATCAACAGAAATCATTTTCTTGGTTACTCCATACCACTCATGATCACCATCCTGAACAAGAACACCACTGTTTTGCTTCCGTAAATCTTTTTCCACCTCTACTGTTCGAAAGAAGAAGCCATTTATGAATGATCGACTAAAAAAATGTGCCCGACGATCAGGTCCTCTAGATAATGCATACAAATAATCGGTTACCTTGCCTTCTTTGTGTAATGTCGTAATCTGTACACATTAATTAGTATAAAAGGGGTCATCGATAAACAAACTTCAGAACAGATATTTCTTCAATATTTCATCAAAGTAAAAACTTGCATGTACTTACTCATTTCTGAAACCAATAAACAAACTCATCTCTATGGCATTTTTCAACATCACGAGAATGAATCTTTTTCAGCTCTTCAAAATGCTCACTGAAAAGGGTACAAAATTAAATTATCCATCTACAATAAGCATGATCCATTAATATAGTATAGAACATCTGAGTGTTATATGTACTTGATCCATGGAGCGGCCTCTTTAACATTAGAAATAATATAATGTCTGATGTTATGTAGTTCCACCATAGTAAGTTCGCCCCATTTAAACCCTTTTTTAGATTTATCAACTTCTGTAAATATATTAGACTCGAGAGAAGGTTCATTCCTAGCTGCAGCTTCATGACGTTCTGGCCTATTAAGCTTGGTGCTGATGTTATCCAAAAACTGGCTACAAAAAGTCATACACTCTTCCATAATATATCCCTCAGCTATAGAACCCTCCGGGTGAGCTCTGTTACGTACATACCTCTTCAATGTACCAAGGTACCTGTCAATTGGATACATCCATCTATAAGAAACAGGTCCACCCAAGTGAGCTTCTTCGCCAAGATGGATTGGAAGATGTACCATGATATCAAAGAAAGCGGGAGGACGCAACATCTCAAGCTTACAAATTGTTTCAGGAAATTGCTCAATAATCTTATCCAAATCTGGTTCCGCCAATTGTTTAGAACAAATTCTAGAAAAGAATATGCTAAACTCAATTAAAGGTTCAACAACCTTTTCAGGCAATATGTCACGTATTGCAATAGGAAGGAGCTTCTGAAATATAATATGGCAGTCATGAGTTTTTAGACCTGATACCTTACGTGCTGTTATGTCCACACTTCTCTTGATGTTTGAGGCATAACCATCGGGCATCTTCACGTCCGCCAAAAACTTGCACAAGGTGGTCTTCTGATCTTTTTGCAAAGTATATGATGCTGATGGACAATCATACTTCCCTTTCATACCCACCGGATGTTGCTTTGGCTGTATACCCATTTCCTGCATATCAAAACGAGCTTGTAGACTATCTTTTGTTTTACCATCCATATTAAGCAATGTACCCAATATCTTATCACAAATGTTTTTCTCAATGTGCATGACATCAAATTTATGCCTTATTAGCAATGTCTTCCAATACGGGAGATGAAAAAAAATATACTTTTCTTCTTCCAACTATGCCACCTATCTTCCTCAGTGCGCTTTCTCTTATTATTCATCTTTCCAAAACTCACTTGATCAAAAGTCTCGTATTTTTGGAGTACTTTGTGACCAGAGAGTGATGTTGGAGCCTCTCTATTCTCTATTTTGTTGTTGAAAGAAGCTTTGTCCCGACGCCACCGGTGATCCTGAGGTAGGAAACGACGATGACCCATGTAGCAATACTTTCGTCCATGTTTCAACCACAAGGCGTCAGTGTTTACATTACAGTATGGACATGCTAGCCTACCTTTTATGCTCCATACACATAGCATTGCATATGCTGGAAAATCATTTATTGTCCACAATATAGAAGCTCGCATGAGAAATGTCTCTTTCTTTGAACTGTCGTATGTTTCAACACCATCAGACCATAATTTCAGTAGATCATCAATCAAAGGCTGCAGATACACATCAATGTTGTTTCCAGGTGACTTTGGCCCAGGAATTATCATTGACATCAACCAATAAGGCTGCTTCATACACAACCAAGGTGGTAGATTATAAGGGATTAGAATCATAGGCCCTGTATTGTAAGAAACATTCATTACTCCAAAAGGATTGAAACCATCAGATGCTAGCCCAAGTCTTATGTTGCGAGGATCAGATGAGAAATTTGGGTGAATGCTATCAAAATGCTTCCATGCTTTCGAATCTGCAGGATGGCGTAATATTCCATCATCAATACGTTCTTCTTTGTGCCAGTGCATGTTTGATGCCGTTGATTCTGCCATATAAAACCATTGAAGACGGGGAATAAGAGGGAAGTATCGTAGAATCTTGCGTGCTACAAGCTTCTTGGCTTTTACACAAGGTAAAGCCTCTCTTACATCCCCACCAATACTATTTTTCCATCTTAATTCACCACATTTTGGGCATCGATCCAGCAGACAATAGTCCTTCCGGAATAACACACAGCCATTGACACATGCATTGATCTTTTCGTAGCTCATCCTGAGGTCACGAACAACCTTCTGAACATTATCAAGTGTATTAGAAATGCAATGGCCCTCTAGAAGCACATATGAGAATAGTTCAAGGATGAACTCACACGCTTTTTTGCTCAAACCAGTTAAACACTTTATCTGGTACAACCTGACAATGAAGGATAATTGGGTCACCTTCTCACAACCTGGATACAACTCCTTTTTGGCATCATTTAATAAGTCATAGAATGACTTTGCAGACCCAGTTGGCTCCTGCCAGTTTATAGCATTTTCTGGATCATCAACACCTACTGAAGTACCACCATGATCACCAGTGCCTATAAGAAGGCTGGACAGCATATTTTCCATAGCAGCATCATCAGAAATTATCTCCTCATTATTTGTTGATTGCTCAACAATTTTTTTCTCAACTCGTTTTTCTCCATGGTGTACCCAACAAGTATAATCAAATGACATCCCATTACGAACCAAGTTAATATGAACATCCTTGCGTCTCCCGTGGCAAATATTACAACATTTCGTGCAAGGACAAGGCTTAGTTTCTTCTTCACGAGTGCCCTGGAATGCTAAATTTAAAAATGACTTCATTCCATCATGCCACTCCTTCAGACGCCTGTCTTTTCCCATCCATGTCTTATCTTCTGACATCGCTTCCTACAATTCAATTAGTGTATCCATAAGAGGATTGAACTACAATAACATTATGTGAGCAATTGTACCTAGCGCTGTTGCTCCTCCATGTGCAGTGGCTGGCGGATGCTCCTCCACTCCGGTGGATGGCGGATGCTCTTCCAAGATCGTGGCGGCCGGCGGATGCTCCTCCAAGAGCGTGGCGGCCGGCGGATGCTCCTCCAAGAGCGTGGCGGCTGGCGGATGCTCCTCCAGGCGCATTTTGTGCAATCGGGAGAGGGGGCCATTGTGGATCGAAGGGTCCGTCGGGGAGGCAGCCAGGACAAAGCGTATGTGAAGCTATCAGAGTAGGCCCAACACTGCGCTGGGCTGCTTGTTATTCATGGGCTGAAACTGTGCCGAGTCACTTTGTATTCCTGGGCTAAAACTTCACTAGAACGCTTGGTGTTCGTCCCCATGTATGCGTGAGCCCATGTACCGAAATTTGGCATCGTTAAAGGAGCTGTTTTCCGATAAAAGGAGAAATTTTTAATTTGACACGCGAAGGGCCCATCGTATGCGGGGAAAATTAAGCTTTAAAAGGATACGATTCCTTGGCGTTATCCCTGTCATGTCCGGCCATCATACGACCTCGTTTGTTCATGTGCACACATGTCACAGTCATGCAACTGCTTCATCCGTCCGTTCATGTGGACACATGTCACAAATGTGGAACTGCTTCATCCATCCGAACCTGACATTTATTTTTCAGTTATTTATATTTGCTACCCGAAAAGTACCCGATACGCGATATTTCGGTCTTTTCGGTTCTGTTCTCGGTTTTATCGGTTTCGGTTTCTTGGTCTCGGTTTATTTGCCCACCCCTAATTTACGTAGTAGTAGCATATGGGATATACATATTTCTCCTTCATGTTTTTTGCAAAACTATTTAGTAATATATCCTATGTTCATATTACATATGTAAAACTAATGTAAAGTATAAAACTTTTTCAAAGGGAAGTCTTAGGTTTCGTCAAATCTATCTTTGAGATTTACGCAATTTTGATCTGTTTTAACAATATAAGAATTGTACTTTTAGATTCACCATGAAAATATTTCCATAATATACAATCTAAGTACGACATGTTATTGAAGTTAATAAATTCCATATAAATCATTGGTCAAAGGTAATTAGTTCGACCAAAACAGAAATAGAGTTGAGTTGGTGCGGAGGAAGTATTATACGTTGGTGTTTGCCGCAGAAGGTTTGGTCCTTCGTTCAAGCCGTAGCCATTTGTACAGGCGGCTGATGCAACCGGGCGCACCGAGCTTATGTGTGCGCCAGTCATCGAGGCGCCTTAAACGCGTGCAACGCATGCGCATCTTTGAATTCAATTGGAACTGCTCCACGTTCCATCACCACTACTGCGCGCGTCCGTTCATGTGGACACATGTCACAAATGTGGAACGGTATGCACAGCCTTGGATATACATACCGTATCCATAAATTTTTTTCCTCGTTTGGGTAGGAGTGGTTCCACTTCGATCTATGTGGATTGGAGAGTTTCCGGCCATCGTACGACCTGGCGTAATGAAGATTTTTGAATCTGATATACTCCTCTTTTTAGTTCTTATCGTTATGACCACAAGTTGCATTGTCTCAACCAAACACCACGTACAACAACAATGACTCAGCGGAATCGGGAACTGGCCAATTAAAATGGAAGTTAGCAGTCTCGCGGTTCATAGATCGAAACGTGTGCCATCCTTTTTCTTCTTCCTTTTTTCTATCCATAACCGTGAGACTGTTTAGTTCCATCTTCACCGCCACATATGTACGGTCCGGGTGTGCCGGTGTGTACCCTAACCCCCCTCGTGCATCCCCGGTGGTGGTTGGAAGACCCCTGCGGGTATGTTCTGATTCCTGTCCTCTAACTACATCTAGGTTTCCGATGACGCATGCGGTTCACCACCAGACGAACCAGCAAAGCCTCGGCGATGAGCGGCATGCAAATTTCTTGATGACAAACAGGTTGTGGGGGCCTCCCGTTTGGATGCAACTTTGGTGCTCCCGTTTGTGCTTCCATGCATACTCCCTCTTATGTGTCATCATCTAATTGGTTGAAGTTAAATCAGGCATTATGTTAGGTAAATGAAAGGGCAAATAAAATCATGACACTAGTAGGAGCACGCATGGAAGCACTGAATGGGATTATACAAGTCGTGTCCCCCCGTTCGGATGCAACTTTGGTGCTCCCATTTGTGCTTCCATGCGTACTACCGCTTATGTGTCATCATCTAATTGGTTGAACTTAAATCAGGCATTATGTTATGTAAGTGAAAGGGCCGATAAAATAATGACACTTAAGTAGGAGCACACATGGAAGCACTGAATGGGAGTATACAAGCCGTGTCCTCCCGTTCGGATGCAACTTTGGTGCTCCCGTTTGTGCTTCCATGTGTACTCCCGCTTATGTGTCATCATCTAGTTGGTTGAAGTTAAATCAGGCATTATGTTAGGTAATGAAAGGGCCAATAAAATCATGACACTTAAGTAGGAGCATGCATGGAAGCACTAAATGGGAGTATACAAGTTGTGTCCTCATGTTCGGATGCAACTTCGGTGCTCGCGTTTGTGCTTCCATGCGTACTCCCGCTTATGTGTCATCATCTAACTGGTTCAAGTTAAATCAGGCATTATGTTAGGTAAATGAAAGGGCCAATAAAATCATGACACTTAAGTAGGAGCACGCATGGAAGCACTGAATGGGAGTATACAAGCCGTGTTCCTCCCGTTCTGTCCTCCCATGCATCATCCCGCTGATGTGTCAAAATGTTATTGGTCGCTTTATTAATGCTTAGTTTAACTTCCATACCTTCACAACAAATAATGTTGGCGTAGTCGACCTCGCACATCTTTCGCGAGTCGGTCACCTTCCAACAGAAGCCATGCAGGTGCTTCCACAGCCGGAACGCCGTTCATCTTCACCGGCACATATGTACGGTTCGGGTGTGCCGGTGTGTACCTTAACCCCCGTCGTGCGTCATCGGTGGTGGTTGGAAGACCCCTGCAGGTATGTTCTGATTCTTGTCCTCTAACTACATCTAGGTTTCCGATGACGCATGCGGTTCACCACCAGACAAACCAGCAAAGCCTCGGTGATGAGAGCAGCATGCAAATTTCTTGATGGCAAACTGGCTGCAAGCCGTGTCCCTCCCGTTCTATCCTCCCATGCGTCATCCCGCTGATGTGTCAAAATGTTATTGGTCCCTTTATTAATTCTTAGTTTAACTACCATACCTTCACAACAAATAATATGATGACACGTCAGCGAGAGTGTCATCAAAAAACTAGAGATGGATGCGTCAGCAGGCCGCAATCAGCGCGCCGTAGTCAGTTTTTCATCAAAAAACTTGCATGCCGCTCAACCTTTTTTGGTTTGCCTGGTGGTGAACCGCCCGCGTCATCAGAAATCTAGAGATGGAGTAAGAGGACTGGAATCAGAGCATACCTGTAAGGCTCTTCCCAACAACCACCGGGGACGGACGACGTATGGGGGGTTAAGGTACACCGGCACAACCGTACCGTACGTGTACCCGGCCAGCCGTGTAGTTTCCTTCGAACCTTCGGCAGAAGAAAGCAGCATGCAAGTTTCATTATCTATGGAGAATGTTTGTTTTGTATTCATCAGGGAACACAAATACACTTTATATAGGCTAGCTAGTGTAGTGTGAAACCAAAAAAAAAACCTTTCGCGCTACATAGATTCAAAAGCTAGCGTTAATGACTAAATGTAGGCCTACGCAGTCAAACAATGACGTTAGACCAACGCAGTCAACAATGACTGTTACATGTGTGTGTGCTTATCCTTTCTACAGTCTGGTGGTGAACCGCCTGCGTCATCGGAAGCCGAGATGGAGTTGGAGGACAGGAATCAAAGCATACCTGTCTGGACCAGGATCGCCTGACGTAGCAACATTTTGTTGCATGCGTGCAGTAAAGGCTGCATCCACCATTTGTTTTGATCTGATGGTTGTACTTCCCAGCTATCCAACTAAGGGGTCCATTCAAATCATTTCATAAACTCTTGCCTGCTTGCTTCAACATGAGAAAGAGTTTACATGCATATAATGATGCATACTTTAAACATCTACATAAAAACAAACTTCTATCATAAATTAACAGGATTAAAAACATATTAACTATCTTACGTGGCATGCCAATGTGTGGATGTCCAACTCAGAGTAAGGATGAAAGTGAAACGGCTTTTTGAAGTTGATGGACTAAATAATTGACCCATTTGAAAGTTGAAGTACCAAACTTAGTTTTGATTGAAAGTTTGAGGATGAAGTTAAGTATTGCCAGTTTGATGAGCTCAAGCTCAAAAAGTTCGAGTATGCTCATTTGTAAAGTTGCTTGTATGATACTTTAGCCGCTAGAGGCGCCAGAAGATCGCTCGCAGTGGGGCCTGCAAAGTGGTCTGTAAAGTAGTATACAGTACTAACAGGTAGCGACGACTAGAAAGAAAAGTGGAGACAATCAACAGAGAGAAAAGAAAAGAAAGGACGAGAAAAATGTTAGAAAAATATAGGTAGAACTCCAACGTACCACTAGCTCTATGCCCCTATACGCGGTGTAATCATTACCACTACTCCTATACGCGGCCAGAAGTTATTACCACTGCTTCAAGGGAAGTGCTGGGGACTAGATGTGCCGATTAGTTTATTTTGTGTTTATTGGAGATTATGTAACAGCTAGTTCTGTCGATTAGTGACGACTAAAATGAAAAGTGGAGACAATGAACAGAGAGAAGGGAACACTAATTTCCTTCGTTACAAACTATTGTATGATTGAATGTATTCATTTCCGGAAGAATCCATTTCTTTAAACTGTCTCGTGAGTTTCCTTTTATGCAAACGGGGCTAAACATAAGACGAGCGCGCATAGGGGAAACACAACAAGTGCAACATTCATCAGAGACGAGCGGGCATAGGGGAAACACATGTACTAGTACAAGTCCATTTTATATACTCTCTTTGTTCTCTTTTAATTGGCGTTGGGAGAACTAGCGGTGCATCCAAACGGGAATGGAGGGAATATAACCCATATAGTATAAAGCCAGATGACAGAACAGGTCATGCTCGTGCTTAATCCTATAGTTCTCTGTACATAAGACTGTCCACTTCTCCCACGTAGGCCTGCCACAGCGGGCAGTTCCTGGTTCCCCCCTATTGAGCAGCCCCAAGCATCATCATCAATGTTGGGCACCGCCACCGGCGGCGCTTCTGGAGGCCTGCCCAGGAACCTCCAAGCGACACCATCGATACTATTCATGGCTTCACGCTGACACTGGCAGCACTCCTTGTTGGTCCACTTCCTGGCGAAGGACCCGGCCGTGTTGTAGCCGACGTGGGCCTCACCTTCGACCTGCTGGATATAATCGAAGGCGTCATGGGCCCCGCAGTCGGCATCGTAGCGGAGCATGGAGAGGATGTAGGCCGCCACCATGTGGCCGTTCGCGGCCGCCCGGGCAAGGAATTGGGTGCCCGACTGCGCGCGACCATGCAGGAAGACGAGGTTGAACCCGGTGACTTAGCATGCATGAGGGTTGCCGACGATTGCCAGGCGCTCCACGAGGCGGTCGTAGCTCCAGCTATACTTCTATATGCTCACCCGCTCAAGCGCCACGCGCCTGCCCACAGCGCGATCCCAGCACGCCGAATGCATGGCCTTGCAGGTGGTGCGCAGACTGGAGAGGTCCTCCATGGGCTGCGTGGAGGTTGCAGCGACCCACCCCGCGATCAAGACCGCAATATCGTGCGGCAAGGGGAACTCCATGGGCTTCGAAGGGAACCAATCAGGGCGCGCGCGACGGAGATGAAGAGGAAGAGTACGCGCGGAGAAGAGGATGACCTGTGTGTGTTGCGGAGAAGAGGATGGCGTGTCTTTATTAGTACGCGCAGAGAAGACGATGAGACGCATGCAGTGATGGTTATGGCTTATAAAGTGCACTGTTTGGAATGCTACTTGCGAAACTGGGGTTACGGCTTCTAAAGTGCAACTGTACGCTACTTTAGCCGCTGGAGTTGTCAGCGGGCAGGAGATCGCCCGCAGCGGGGTCTGTAAAAAGTACTCCTCCCTCTGCCCCAACTCAACTCTTTTTTTAGCTTTGGTCAAAATTACCTTTGACCAATGATTTCTTGCCAGGTCCTTATCCTGATCATCAAGGTCCTCCGCCTGCTGCCCCACATGACTTGGGGCAGAATAGGGATGAAAACGGTCGGAATTGAGCTTATTACCTTTGACAACACCTTATTCAAACTGGTGTCTGAATAAAAAAATTTAAAGAATTGAGCTTATTACTCCCTCCGTCTTTAAATACGTGTCGCTTTGTAGTTCAAAAATAAACTACAAAGCGATATTTTCTACGGCCCCATTTGGAATGTAGGAATCCAAATCACAGGAATTGGAAAAAACATAGGAATAGACAAAATGCAGGAACGAAGAAAGTGAGCAACTATAAACAAAATTCTTTAGAATTTTAACTATCATTATTTGTAATACATAAATCAAAGTCATAATTTCTATCCAAAATGAACTACCAGTTTGCTTCATAAACGACTTCATTCCTATATTTCTAACATCAAAACGTCTATTGCATTGCAGTAGCTCAGAAATAATTATTCCCTTGTTTCAAAAAATGAAATAATTATTCCATGCAAGTCATTAGGTTAGTTAATTTGACTTTTAGCACCCTATATATTCCCTCCATAGCCAACCAGCAGACCATAAAGAACTTGGACTGGATTATTTCATTCCTCCATTTTACATAGGAAAGGATGTCTTTCTACAGGAAACAAAATATGATTCCTGTGTTCCAAACACCTGTGACATAAGCACAATGTAGGAATGAATTCCTTTGAAGTTTCCTTTAAAAATCCTCTATTCCAAGGGACGGAGAGAGTACATGTCAGCCCATTAGACCCAACCTACTATTTGGAAAGTATTAGGTTATTGTTCGGAAATTTTCCATTAAAATACGGTATTCCGACAATTCAGTCGGAATTCAGTCTAAATCATTTCCATTCCGTTTACCAAATTTCAATGTTCGATAAAAACGGTAATCGGATTGAAAATTTCGGAAATTGTCAAAAATGGTAATCGCATCGGAATTTTTCGAAAACGGCATCGGATGGTTCGGGAATTTACCGTACTGTTTTCATCCCTAGGGCAGAATGATCCTTGCGACCAGAATGAAGTGTCGGATATATGTTGTCCATGGTGCAGGGTTATTCAACACAAGCAATAGGTAGCATATCCTAATCTTTCTCCTCATATATAGCGTGTTAACTAATTTTTCGGCCCCAAATGATCTAGAAAAAATACTCCATATTTGATGATGCCATAAATTAATCGTTGCTCAAAACAATGACGGTGCTCATCAAGCTCGCAAGCTCAACTTCATTCATCTTCAAACTAGCTAATTATTTCGGATGGATTTACGTTAAGGGGTGTGCATTCGGTCTACCCGATATTTTGGTTCGGGTATTTCGGTCTTTTTCAATATTCAATTTCTTGAAATCACTACCGAATTGTTGTAATAATATTAGGTACCCGAACATTTTGGGTACCAAAATTCCGGTTCGGTCTTCGGTCATACCCGATATATCCGAATTATACATTATATCCATATCATGTTTGCACAAATTTAATACGATTGATAAATTTAATCCCGTGAGGTCATTTATTATAAATTGACAAATGAAAAATGAAAAATAAATGTTTAAATCTAACAATTTCACACATCACAACTTGAAAATAAAATATCTAAATTTGAATTGTTCGTAGTTTAGCACGCATAATTTAACTTATTCTTTGATGGACCGACTATTCGGTTATTTCAGTTACCCGAGAGTGGTACCTGAACCCAACATTTATTTTTCAGTTATTTATATTTGCTTCCCGAAAAGTACCCTATACCCGATATTTCGGTCTTTTCGGTTTCGGTCTCGGTTTTATCGCTGTTGGTTTGTCGGTCTCGGTTTATTTGCCCACCCCTAGTTTACGTAGTAGTAGCATATGGGATATACATATTTCTCCTCCATGTTTTTTTGCAAAACTATTTAGTGATATATCCTATGTGCATATTACATATGTAAAACTAATGTAAAGTATAAAAGTTTTTCAAAGGGAAGTCTTAGGTTTCGTCAAATCTATCTTTGAGATTTATGCAATTTTGATATGTTTTAACAATACAAGAATTGTACTTTTAGATTCACTATGAAAATATTTCTATAATATACAATCTAGTACTACATGTTATTGAAGTTAATAAATTCCATATAAATCATTGGTCAAAGGTAATTGGCTCGACCAAAATAGAAATATAGTTGAGTTGGGGCGGAGGAAGTATTATACGTTGCTATTTGCAGCATAAGGTTTGGTCCTTCATTCAAGCCGTAGCCATTTGTACAGGCGGCTGATGTGACCGGGCGCACCGAGCTTACGTGCACGCCAGTCACCGAGGTGCCTTAAACGCGCGCAGCGCATGCGCATCTTTGAATTCAATTGGAACCGCTCCGCATCCCATCACCACTACTGCGCACGTCGAGAGAGAACAGCCAGGCGGGTTCAAATCCCCTGCAGCACTGCAGGTGCAGTAGAGATGGATGACATGAGGGCCCCACATGGTGTGGGACCCACATGTCAGCCACCTCTACTGCACCTGCAGTACTGCAGAGGCCCCACCAGTCAGTTGTAGTAACTGTAGTGCAATTACTACATGGGATTTCGTCTACGCTATAAGATCACCCGGGCACGCCATCGTCTTTTCTACACAGCCACTCTTCCTCTCTTCCCAAAACCGCACCAAGAACACCATGGCTGACAAGACAACGCCGCCTCCAAGCCCGCCAAAGGACGCCAAGGGGAAGCGTCCCCGACCGGACTCCCCCGCCCCCCCGGACAAGGAGTGGGCTCTCCGGAAGATGGCGTGCGATGTATTTGACAATACATCGCCCTCCATGCGTCGACTTGGGCTTGGTCCCCTTCCAGAGTATGCTGCCATGGAGACCATGAGCCACTACGTCTTCGTCATGACGCACTTGGCCGGTCGCCTCAACGTTCTCTGGGAGATGCTGGCAGACAAGCTCAGCGTCGCCAGCCGCGACAACCTGGTGGCGGCGACGTCCAGGAAACTGGGCTTCCCGTCTCCACCGCGGGAGGCGCCCCCGCCCAGCCAGGAGCCCAAGGAGGAGGAGGGGAAGGAGAAGTAGGTGGAGCGAGGTGGAGAAGTAGTTTTTTTTCTTGTTCTTAGTTGTTTTGTTTATTTTTTCTTGTTTGTAGTTTGTATTTTTCTTTTTTCCTGTTTGTAGTGTATCGTCTTAAGGTAATGAACTTTATATTTCCGTTCATTGGTGCGCAAAAATATTTCTAATGTTACTGTTCTAACGATAAACTAGTGGACTATTTATCTCTTTTATCTTTTAGAATGGAATATATTTCCACTTCCAACTCTACTGAGCTAGAGATCCATAAAGTGACTATCACCTACTTGTTTATCTGACAGGACCAGCAGGGAGAAGCCCACTCTCCTGTTCAAACCCAAGACAGATCCAACATAATGAGCAATCAAACAGCAAAGCACATAGTAAATCACAAAAAACATAACAATAGTTTCTGGAGTACGTACCAACTTTAGCCCAGATTAGATGCCCGTGGGCGTCACTGCAAAAGGGTGAAGACAAAAAAGACTTGATTCCGGATGGCTTGCAAAAACAAACTAGAAGTTAGGGTCATCAAAATTTTTGCGCGATTTGGATTGAGTCTTAGTTATAGACTTCCATAATAATAAAATGTATTGGGTATTTTACTTTCACAAGTGTGTCATAAAATGTATCGGGTGTTTTACTTTCACTAGTGTGTCATAAAGTGTACGCTGACCACGTATCATGATCCAACCGTACAATTTCAAATAAAGGAGGGTTAGAGCATCTCCAACCCCTTTGTTATTTTTGGTTTGCTATTCTTTCAAATGACAAATATGCTATCCACATTTACCGTCTCATTCCATGAGAATCTCCAACCCGTTTGCTATATGACGTGCTATATTAAATTTTCTTCATATTTTATTAGTATATAATAATTATTTTAAAATTCAAATAACATTGTTGCAATGGCTATATCATGTTCAAATAACATTGCTATATGACAAATATGTTATTTGAATTTTAAAATAATTATTACATATTAATAAAATATGAAATTTTTTAATATAGCACATCATATAGCAAACGGGTTGGAGATGTTCATAGAATGAGATGCTAAATGTGGATAGCATATTTGCTATTTGAAAGAATAGCAAACTAAAAATAGCAAACGGGTTGGAGATGCTCTTAGAAGATTGGTGGAAAATAATACGAACTTATAAGAAAAAGGAGAAGAAGAAAAAGGATGGCGCGTGTTTTGATACATGAACCGTGACACTGCTAACATCCATCTTCATTGGCCAGTTCCCGATTCCACTGATCTCTCCAGCATGTATTCACACTAGCTACTCTCTGGTGACTGGACCCAGGGTATCCCATGGCCCACCCGACATATCCAGTGGGTGGGCTCCTGAGAAATGTTGTTGTTGTTGTACGTGGTGTTAGGTTGAGACAATGCAACTTGTGGTCATAATGATAAGAATTAAAAATTAGAAAGAGTATATAGGATTCAAAAATCTTCATTAGTCTCTTTACTCCGGGCTCGGGCCCATCAAATTTGGAAACTCCCCCGCTCATATCATAACTGCATCAGTTATATATCCAGGCCCGTTTCCAATTAAAATCCAAACTAATGGTGTAGACGAAGGTTTTGCACAAGAGAGAGAGAGTTGCGCCGCGCCGCCGCAGACAGCAACCGTAGGGACGACAAGGAGAGAGACCCAATGGCAGGGACTCTGGTGTGCAACGTGACGTTCGAGGAAGATAAGATCACCACCACCGTGACGTCCTTCGGCAAGGCCGTGGAGGACTGGCTCGATGAGGTCCTCTCCGTCCACCGTCGGCGCCTTCACAAGCTCGTCGTCGGGCTCGACATCGAGTGGCGCCCCAGCTACTCCGCCGACCAGAACCCCGTCGCCGTTCTGCAGCTCTGCGTCAGCCGCTGCTGCCTCATCTTCCAGGTCATCCACGTTGACTACTTCCCCGACGAGCTGGAAGATTTCCTCGGCGATTCCGACTAACGCTTCGTCGGTGTCAGCGTGGATGGTGACACTGATAGACTTTGGAAGGACTGGCAGCTGAAGGTGGCCAAAACAGTGGACCTGGCCGAGCTCGCTGCGGAGGATATGGATCGCCCGAGCCTCCATCGCGCGGGGCTGAAGGACATCGCGAGCGCCATGATGGGCGCCGACATGGAGAAGCCTTACAGGGTGAGGACGAGGAACTGGGCGCGTAAAATCTCTCCGGCGAGCAGATCAGCTATGCGTGCATCGACGCCTTCGTCTCCTTCGAGGTCGGCCGCAAGCTACTCTCCGGCGACTACTGATCTTACCACCGAGTATGTGGATCGGCTGCCATCGATCATCCTGGCATATTGAATTCGTAGGTGCATAGCTCAAGTTCTATCTTTTGTGCTTGTGCGCCCAATCTGTCATAAAATTATTTTTTCTTGAGGAAACACTATATCTTGCTTTTGAAAACATGCATGTTATTTTACATGCATCAAGGTCTTTCACATGCATGTTAGTTATCCATGCATGCTACGCCCCAAACATGATCAACGAGCCTCAAACATGACGATCTCTCAACAAAAAAGAGAACACGTAACATCAGCAAACATGATCGAGGTCTTTCACATGTATGTTACACGTACATATGCTACGTCCCAAACATGTATTCCAAGAATAGAATAATATTTCCTACCATGTATATATATTTATATATTTATCATATTCTCTAACGTGCATATGTGTATGCTCTCAACCTACAGTATATGGCAGTTTAACTACCATACTAATGAAGAATATTATCCTATCATCAATAGAGATAACTAATTTGACACAAGGATGTTCCCTCGATGGTACGAGGATAGAATGTGGACTGCCATTGTCTAATAAGCACACAACTCTCACTACGTACGTACATGGTTCATCAAATTAATCAATCGCATGCTGCCATTATGTACCGCTGTACTCGTCTTTTGAAGAAACAACAGGCATAGGCGCTAGCCGCTACGTGTTCTGATTTTGGGAACAAATGAACACACTTGTGAAAACACGTACGCCACATCGGATCCTCAACATCATTCAATTAACATGTTCCTCAACAAGGGGGCACAAAAATCTTCAACACGTGACCAAACATGCTTGATCGCGAGTCTCTTTCACATGCATTACATTCATGTCCACCATCATCCATGATCACGACAATTATCAGTTCGATATGGACTCTCGATCGGCAACGGTCGGATCCTTAAAAAAAGATATGGACTCTCGGTCGACTGCCACGCGCGTTCACGTCAATCTCCGCACATTTGTGTGTCAAATAAAAAACTGGCCGATGGGACGTGTTGAGCCGCTGCGATAACCGAGAGGAGGCAAACCACAGTTTGGTGTAACTCTGACCGACGATTCAAAAGCACAACTTTTGAAGCATCCGATCATCTCCACTCACGCGCTTAAACGATGACCCGCTATAAAGGTACACCTTCCTCTTCTTCTCCGCCACACCTCTCGATCGATTTTAGCCTCCAAACTTCTCCTCTTGCTTCTCCGCCACACCACCGTCGACCACCTCTCTCTCTTTATTTGCACCTCCGTCGCTGCACAAATGGGTAGCCCCGCACCGTAGCGCTCCAGGTCATCGACGTCCTCCGAACCTCCTTCTCTGTTTCCGTCACCGTCAAGGCCGGTGGAATTGGAGGCGGCGCTCGCACCTCCTCCACTCCCGTCTCCGCCCGCGGCGCCCGCACCTCTTCCGTTTGAATATGATGAGACTGCCCGCCTCATGGAGGAAAGCATCGACAAACTCGACGACAATCTTAAGGAGGTCACCGGCAGCCTGTTCGCCGCCGACATGCAAGCAAAAGCGCTCGACAAAATAGTGCAGGATGTATTTCACAATACATCTCACTCCTGTCGCCGACTGGGACTTGGTGTCCTTCCCCACCACGCCAGCATGGACTCCGCCGGCTACTACATCTTCGGGTTAGGATTTGTTGTCGCTCGTCTCGACTGCCTCTACGAGACGATGGATGAGGAGGCTGGGGAGGAGTTTTGTGAGCAACTCGTGAAGGCCGTTAGTCAGAAGAAGTTTGATCTGGTGTTGGAGGATGCTCCGCCGGCGGTTGCGGCGGTGGCAGAGGCACCGGCAGCGGATGCGGAGGCGGAGGCGCCACCGGTGGAGGCGGAGGCGACGGCGGAGGTGGACAAGTCCTCCTCCGAGTAGAGTAGGATGAGTAGTAGTTTTTTTTGTTTTCTATGTGTTTTTTCTTGTCTGTAATATATGTGTTGTTTTTATGTTAATGAAAAATGTCTTTTATTTTATGTTCATGAACAATGTGTCCTACTCCTGTACATGCACTAACGAAAAACTCATCCTTTTATCAAAAAACATCGCATATGGAACATTAACACATTAGTAATATTATACTGTATCTAATAAATACTCCCTCCTTATTCTTTTATTTGACATTTTGGACAAACTATTAAAATAACATTAGTAGGACGTGACCACCCCCACCCACCGGCCTGGCCCTAGGCAGTAGCCCACAAATTTTCTACGACCCTGCCGCATAGCATAGCGCGTGCGCCCCCGCCTCGCACGCCGTCCGATCAAAATCGCATAATCGTGGGAGCGGGACACGCGGGATTTCCATCCTTCGGTGTCCACACAACAAACCCAGTGCGAAGCGAAGGATCTCAGCGGGATTTCCATGGGACTGCGTGCGGGGCGGGGGCGCACGCGCGACGTTGTGCGGCAGGGCCGCGGAAAATTTATTTCCGCCCGCCTAGGCCCAGAGTCAGGCCTCCCTTTAAGACCATTCGCAGTGGTTCACGGTAAAGCTTTAGGCTGTGTTTGGGAGCACAGTTTTTCAATACTAAAGTTTTGGAAACCACGGTTTTTAAAATGACATGGCAATACCAAAGTACGTATTTCAATAACAAAATTTTGTAATACCACGATTTTGCAATACTTAGGACTGTTTGGTTGACAAACACCATTCTGTAAAAAATACCATAGTAATCTCAAATACCACGGTATTGCTAATTGCTCTAAAACTCCAAAAATACCGTGTTCCCAAACAGCAAAATCAAATTCTCTGTGGCCCTTCCGCACAGCTGTCTCTGTGCGACCCTGCCCAGATGGTTGCCACGTACGTTCACGCTCCAAATCTTACAGCCAAGGGAACACTACACAGTTCCCGCGATTGTACCACCCTGCCCTGATGATTGCCACTTACGCGAGCACACCGAATCTGCAGCGTGCACGGGCACACGAACTCCACGTCCGAACTTTGCTCAGTGATCCGAATAACTCGGCGCTCGGCGTACACGATCCATCATCATGCGCACAAATAATATTATGAAATTATCAACTTTGATGATTCAATAATCTAATCAAGTTTCATCCAACCTACCAACAAAAATTGGATCATCCAGTCCATCCAACCAAACGTTAATTTGGATGATCCAAGACATAAATAAATGGATGATCTATCTCCAATTGAACTTCGACGTCAAACCAAACACAATTGATGACTGAGCACTTTGTGACATGTCACTAGAGTGTATGCACAAATGATAAATACACGGCCTCAACACAAGGTTTAGGGTGCATCGTGGACTAACCACATGACCCGACCAAACACTCACATAATTACCATACACCTGCAAGAGCAACCATCTAGCCGCATCCACCAACGCATCCCGACCCTGCGAAAGGATGACGACTAGCGGCAGGTGAACACGTTGCAGCGGCAGCGCAATGGAAAACGGTGGTAGCGGACGGCGACGTACCTGGATGTTGTCGTAGTCGACCTCGCACATCTTCTGCTAGTCGTTCACCTTCCGCGGCGAGCTGAACCACACTGGCAGGAACTCCTCAGTTTCGCAGTCGAAGCATGACTTGGAGAAATGAGCCACCAACGCATCCCGACCATACGAAAGGATGACGAGCAGTGGCAGGTGAACACCATGCAGCAGCGGCGCAATGGAAAACGGTGGCAGCGGACGGCGACGTACCTGGATGTTGGCGTAGTCGACCTCGCACATCTTCCGCGAGTCGTTCACCTTCCAACGGAGGCCATGCAGGTGCTTCGTCCACAGCCGGAATGCTGCATTTGGCGATGTGACGTTGACAAAGCAGTAGCCCTTGTTGGACTCGGACCTTGGCAAATTCAACAAACGAGGTTAAGTATCAATCAGTAAAAGACTGAAGCTTGATTAGTATAATCATATATTTCAAAGCATAGGCGTGGTACTTGAATTCAAATGGAACGTGAATAAAATCGTAAAACCGACTTGACGCGGCCCACTGCAATTTTCGCGTTCTCCTCGGCGCAATGCTGATCAATGATGTTCATTACTTTTTGCCTCCTGTGGAAAATGATGTAAAACATTAGGTATTAACGCATCAACAAATATGAGGGGGAGAATACCAACGCATAGATTTAAAAGTATGTTGCGGATCATCAGCATCCTCAGACCAGAAGTAGGGTCGAAGCGGCGTCGTGGCCGCCGCGAACTCGAGAACGGATGAGGAGAAGGCCCATCGCCAATGGATCGAGGGGATGGAAGCTACACGATCGCTATGGGCGATGATCCTTCCCCTCGATCCGTTCTCAAGTCGGGGGCGGGCCGGCGGAGGGGGCGCAGGGGCGACAGGCCGGGGGCAGAGTCGGGGGCGCGGCAGCGGGGGCGTGGCAGGGCTGCAGAAAATTTATTTCCGCTCGCCTAGGCCCAGAGTCGGGCCTGCCTTTAAGACCATCCGCAGTGGTTCACAGTAAAGCTTTAGGTTGTGTTTGGGAGCACAGTTTTTCAAGACTAAAGTTTTTGAAACCACAGTTTTTAAAATGACATGGCAATACCAAAGTACGTATTTCAATAACACATTTTTGTAAAACCACGATTTTGCAATACATAGGACTGTTTGGTTGACAAACACCATTCTGTAAAAAATACCATAGTAATATCAAATACCACGGTATTGCTAATTGCTCTAAGACCATCCGCAGTGGTTCACTGTAAAGCTTACTGGACTGGAAATATAGAGTAGATTACTGGAAGTATAGAGTTAGTGTCCAGAGTGAAATGTTAGAAGTATAGAGAATATACTTGAGGTATAGAGGGATAGAGTAAGTTTTAGAGGAAACTGCTACGAATGGTCTAAAACTCCAAAAATACCGTGTTCCCAAACAACAAAAACGAATTCTCTATGGCCCTTCCACACACCCGTCTCTGTGCGACCCTGCCCAGATGGTTGCCACGTACGTTCACGCTCCAAATCTTACAGCCAAGGGCGCACTGCACGGTTCCCGCGATTGTACCACCCTGCCCTGATGATTGCCACGTACGCGAGCGCACCGAATCTTGCAGCGCGCACAGGCACACACGAACTCCACGTCCGATGGGGTGACTTGGTCAATTAATTAGGTTTCTCCCGATGAAATGGTAGTAGTTGGAAGGCGCGGGAAACGATGTAGGGGTGTCGCTCTGAGATCCGCATGGCTCAAGAGGGGGCTTTATGAGGCGGAGGGTTACTCCAAGAATGCCTCATCGGTGAAACCTTAGAGGGCTAGCACTAGTTGAGAGTACCTTTGTAAAGACCATTTTGTGATCTCCTGGTCACACATCAAAAGAAGTGTGAAATGTGATCGACGGGTCGTGGGCGATAGGGAGGTTTACTTAGTCCTTCTATCAACAGGGATAAAATCACTGCTTGTGTGTAAAGGGTACATACTCTGCAGGGTTTTATCAAACCATCTAGACAGTTGTGTTCTCGGTCAAGAGCGGCTTGGGGCTGAGTTCATAATTAGATAATGGATGGGATGATGGTTGGGAATGATATTGATATTGGTGCTTTACTATTATTCTATTATGGATGGGAATATTCATATAGATGTAGGTTGCTAATGAAAGCTAAGGATAGGTTTAATGTCTAATGCTTAAACCACTATCAACCATTCCTTTTTGATTGGCCTTCTTGTCATATATTTCCTACACTTGCTGAGTACTCTATGTACTCATGCGCTTGCTATTGTTTTTCATAAATGTTATTAATTGGAAAGAAGATTCAGTCAAGACAAGATTTATTGAAGATGATGCGTAGAAGGTTGCATTGCTGCCAGTCGATTTGCTTGTGATTGCTCTAGAGTTTTCCTCTTCTGCTGCTATTCAAAACTCTTTCAAAGGTATAAATGTTTCTTGGATTCGATATAGAACTGTTTATCACTATTTGTCATATATGTTTGGTGAAACTAATTCTGGCATACATGTATCTTGCACCTGGTTTTAATCTTAGTAAAACCGGGTGTGACAATGTGGTATCAGAGCTATATATTGACTCTAGGCACGTGACCTTAGTTAGAATGGACTTCTTAGACTCTCTTTTGACCTCATTTTTGAAGACGAAGATTCGACTCAATCGACAGAGTCTGAAGATGGACTTATTAAGGACAACACAAAGGGTGAAGAAGACTCTTGAAGATTATTACACATCACTTGCTTAGGTCCCCTTAGGTTAGCAAGTTAAGTCCATGACTTTCTCACAGCGAATTAGAACACGTTTCTTGATGTATTGCATAAAATTAATAATAATAAAAACATTAAATTGTAACTTTGTCCTTGTTTAAGGGGGTAGTCGACTGCTAGTAAATCATATCCTCTCTCATTTGTTAATCCATTTGAATCTCAGGTTGATATTCCTTGTAAGGTGGATGGGATTGGAACCACCGTTGTCGAAGTGTTTGATACAACACTCCCCCCAGAACTGCTAAGAAGCAGCTCGCGGAGGTTCTTTTATGGTTGCGGTACGCAGAGATCAAGATCAAGATGATGACACCAGAGATTTACGTGGTTCGGGCCGCCTGAGCGTAACACCCTACTTCAAGGGGTTTGTGTTGTTGTATTTTGTGAGTTTGTTCGCTAGTATGCGGGTCAGCTCAGATGGGATCCGCCTGTATCAGATCCCCGCCTCGGGTACGTGCGGCACAGTCCTTTTATAGTTCTAAGGACTGACCGTTGCAAAGCTTGCCCGGCCTGACATGTGGCCCTGGCGTATTTAATGGCCTAATACACTGTCTAAAGAGTATTCAACACTATTAATAGTGTGATAACGTGCCTTAATGGTTGTGTTACCCCTATTAACAGTGCTCTGATCGTGTGCTGTTAATACAACATTAATGACACGAAATTGAATCTTGTAACTGCCACTTTAAATACCCTTGATTGTTCGTGCTGAAGAAGATCTGCCAGTGTCGTCGATGAAGGTCCGGAGGCTCCACACGTGGAAGCTTCGGAGCTTTCCCTTACGGGAGGTTAGGTCTAGGGCTACTGTAAACATGTCGGCACCGGAGCTCCTCTCGGCTGGGGGATAGGTCCGGGGTCGCTGTACACGTGTCGATACCGGAGCTCCTCTTTGCTGGGAGCTTAGTCCTGGTTTTCCTTTACACGTGTTGACCCAAGAGCTACCCATATAAGGGGAGTGGGTCCGGTGCAATGTGCCATGTGGGGCCCAAGGAGACCTTCAACTCTAACAGGTAGAACTCCCTTGTACTCTTTGCGGTATTAAGGGGTACCTGGTACGCATGGTACCGACAGTGGCCCCCGGGCCCACCTCTAGGAGAAACCCTTTGGGTTAAGTCATTCTACCAGAGGTGGGGCCATTCTCGATTCCTGCGCTTCGACTTCAAGAGCCTTCTGATCTGCTGTTGGAGCGATGGTCCGGGAGTGAACCATTGATGCGTAGCTTGTTATGAATGCGACATGATAAGATCTTTAGAGTGAGGATCTCACGCAATTGAAGGTCGTCGGTTCCCAATATGAAAACCGTATCGGTTCCGCGCGCCCTGTAAGGGTGCCGCCATCGTGTTTCTCGCCGCTCATCATGACAACAGTTTGCCTTGGGTAAGAACCTTGATCTCTTCGTCGCGGTGGCCCCAGGCCCTCTTGTCATTGACGGGGTAGACTTTTGAAAAGTGCCTTCGTTCTTTCTGCGGTTTCCATCGAAGCGCCGCGGAGGCTTACTTAAGAGGGAAGTGTGCACAGTTTGAGGACTCTTTATGCCTTCGATCATATTTGCGCTCAAAGCCTCCCAAACTCTGCCTAACTTACCTTCCTTTGCTCCACTTTGCAGCGATGGAGTTGGATCTCCCCAAGAGCCGCCTCAAGAGTGACGATGATCTGAAGAAGATCTGGACCTATATGGGATGGTCCAGTGACTCCTTCAACCACTTGTTTCGTGCTGGCAAGCTCCCGTTCAAGAAGGAGTGCAATGGCGACATGGTGTACTTCTCAGCGTACGCCATGGTGAGATTCATTCCACCTTTCTCTACTTTTCATTTGATGTTGCTGGACTTTTATGGTATGCAGCTGACCTTGGCCCCCATTCTCTTCTTCTCGTGGCGATGTTCGTCCACTTTTGCGAGATGTGGGTGGGTATTCCCCCTCTGCGTCTAGCTACTCCGCACCTTCTTCACTATCCACACCACCGGCAAGGGGACTGAGCTTCTTGGCTTCTACTATTTTGTGAAGCGCAAGAACTGCCCCTTCAAATACTTGAAGTCATTTCCTTCGGGAAAATGGGACGATTGGAAGAAAGATTGGATCATTATTGCAGCGGAGGAGCACGAGAAGTTAGAGCTGCGCGGAGGACTCCCCAACATTGACACCGACGCCTGGAGTGTAGTTTCGGTGTTGTCAGACGCCTTCAACCCCGTCTTGACCAGGATCTGCGAATGCGTGGAGGGTGGAGTGACTCCTCAGATGGTCTTCTGAAACTTCCTGGTTAATAGATGGGCTCCGCTGAAGAAGAGGGAGAAGCTCGTGTGGGCCTTCAACAGCGTGATGGATGACGACCAGACTGAAACCGGTCTGAAATCCAACTTGAATGACGAAGCCTTGGAGCTTCATCTTAAGAAATTCTAGCATGCGATAAACGTCAACGGCGACGATGTAGTTCCGCCGGTAGCTTTCCTCCCTCTGAACATGGAGGCACAGTTCAGTAGAGAGCTCCGGAGGAGGATGCCGGCGCTCGACGACCTTGGCGGGGTGGAAAGGCGTCCGACCACAAGGTTGGTGATCCCCGGAGCTTCCGAGGGTGGTCCTGCCTCCGCATCGAGCTGGAGGATTGAAGACACCAGCAAAAGTAAGGGTAAATAGCCAGTTGAGCCCTCCAGTCGGAAGAGAAAGTTGAAGCACGCTGACGGGAGGTTCGTCAGACCTGCTCCTTCTACTACGGCTCCTTCTCTTTGGCGGGGGAGGTCTTCTGCAGCTACCCCTACTCTGGTGCAAGCATCTTCAAGAGGCGTTAGCTCCGGGAAATCGACCCCGGCCATAGTGCCGGCTAAAAGCTCCAAGCCCAGGAGTTCTTCCCGGCCAAGATAAGCTCCACCCAAAAGGACTCCGGCTGCTTCGAGTGGTCCTCAACTGAGGTCTGAAGCCGTTGTCTCACCAGATTTGGTGGGCTCTAGCTCCGGGCCTCAGAAGAAGAGGTTCCGAGGCAACTGGGGTGGTAGCATCCCTAGGTAAGCATTGATTGCTCACCCGAAAATGCTAGTCTTGTTTTTTATGTGTCTTTAATCTTCTCTTCCCTTTATTTCTAGGGTGTCAAAGAAGGGGTCAGGAACTTCAGCGCCTGTCGCAGCGGCCAGAGCTGCACCTGCCAAAGCTCCAACTTCAAGCACTGAGCCTACTTCTCAAGTGGAGGCAGAAGTTGCGACAGCTCCGGCGCCAGCTGTCGTGGACTTAGACTCGGAGTCCTCGCCCGAAGCTCCTGTGGTAGCGCCAGACCAGAAGAGTGAAGTCGAAGATATACCTCTGGCGATGGTGGTGGAGGCTGATGCTCTAGCACTGACGATGCTAGAAGTTCAAGCCTTTGAGCCGGAAGTTGTCAAAGCCCTGGCCGTTGAGCCAGAGGTAATTGAAGCCCCAACTATTGAGCCGGAACTCTCTGAAGCTCCGTCCCTTGTGCCAAAAGCGGTTGAATGTCCGGTGGTTGAGCCGGAGGCACCTGAAGTTTCAGTCATTGAACCGGAGGAAGCTGACGTGCAGGCGCCTGGGCCAGCAGCGGTAGAGGCCCCAGATGAAGCCCCTGCCGTTGCTCTGGAGGTAGCCAAAGTAGAACCGGAGATTCCACAAGAAGTGGCGGCAGGTCCTCCGCCTTCAGAGCCAACAACTGAAAGCCTAGAGGTAGCACCTTCAGCTCCTGCTCCGGCGATGGAAATTCCCTTAGTGGGTTCCTCTACTGCTGCTGCTGCAGGGCTCGCAGGGAGCGGTCCCAGTGCCGCAGAAGCTCAAGGGTCCTCTCTCATAGAGTGGGACCCTATTTTTGTGATGGAAAATCCTCTGGAATCTGCGAAGATGGTCCCAGTAGGTCCGGAGCCTATCCCTCTCGCGTTGTCCATAGACAACGCTTGCTCCAGCCTCCGACAAGTCCAACTCACCTTCGATCATGAGAGCAAAGCCCTAGAGGAGTAGCGCAATACCTTGAGGCGTTGGCGCAATAGATTCCATTTTGAGACCAGGCCTTCCCAGACAAGGTTGGCTGACCAGAAGGAATGGATAAAGGGGGAGAAAGCCTAGTTAGAGTACTGGGATAAGCTGCTTGAGGAGAAGGAGGTTGCCATCTGGACGCTCAACGTTAACTCCAGGGAAATCCTTGAACAAGCCAAGGAGAGGTGTGATGCTGCTGAAGAGCATCACGAAAGCCTCAATGAATTGAGTGAGGTTCTCCTAAAGCGTCGGGCGGACCTAGAGGCGAGGGAGGAGAAGCTCCTTGAGTAGCAAGAGGAATGATGAAGAGGGAGGTGGAGGTCACCCAAAAGTTGACTCTTGGTGAACAGAATTTGGCGGACCGCTCAAAGAAGTTTGAACGATGGAGTGAAGATGAAAAGAAGAAGTACTGGAAGATGGGGCAGGAGCTCTCAAAAAGGGGAGCTGACGTTGCCACCTGGGAATGGAAGGTAAAAGGCAGGGAGAAGGACATGGCGGAGAGGGGAAACCACGTCCACCTCCGGGATATGGAGCTGACCGACCGTGAAAAGAAAGTTGCTGAGAGTATGCAGCAACATGCAAAATTGGTCGAGCGCCTCGCCCAGGAGGGTTTGGAGCTTGCGGCCGCCTGGAAGTCGCTGGAGGAGCCGCGGAACTTGAAGGAGACCGGGTCCGTCCATGTATGGGACTTCTTGGGGCAAGCCAATGATGCGCTGACGCCACTAGGGTTCAGTCCTGTATGTCCGGACAACCCGGAGCTGGACTTGGACCGAGCGCTAGTGGCCCTCAATGTTGCTGGCGGCAAGCTCGACATGATGGGAGATGTCATCGCGGATCAGCTGGAAACAGAGGGGAAGTCTCTCGCTACGAACGTGGCCGAATATGTTTTTTCATGCTACGTAAGCAGAGACCCCCAATTCTCCCTGGACCCGGTGCTTGAAGGTCCCGTTGCCGAAGAGGAAGATGCCACCAAGGCCAGCGTTCAAGAGGTTTCTAAGGAGGTCGCCTCATTCTTCCGCAGGACTTAGATCCTCCAGTAGCTAGGACTTCTTCCCTTTGCTTTTTACTGTAATCCAAATTTTGTAATCCAGTGCTTCAAATTAATGAAATCCATTTTTCCGATTAACTTCACTTTATTTTTGTCTTTAATATAATGTGCTCTATCTTGCTGGCCCCCTGGTATATGTGCATTTGGAATGTGTACATATACCAAAGGTTTTGACAGTATATTGATGTCTTGAACACTTCGTACTTTTACACTTTAGGTCTGAAGTCTTCGTTTCTGAGGCATCGATAGTAGGCCCTCTGGGATTGGTGGAGTTTGGTAGCCCCGACAGTACCCAGTATCAACATATACAACGTTGACGATAGGAGCTTGGTGGCTCCTGGAGTCGCCACACGAATAGTTGAATTTAGGCCTCCCAGTTATTGTCGGAGCTTAGAATTTCTGTTTTTCCTGCACATTAAATACAAGGAAAAAGTAAAATTCGTCCTCTTGTCGATAAATCATTTGTGTCTTATTGTTCTTATTTCAGTTTTACCCCAAAGCAATCCGATATGGCAACGAGTATATTGATGTAACTATTCCGGACCCATATGCTTTTTTAGTACTCACCCTACTGAGGCCTGCCGGAGTGTTGGTAGAGTGGCGTGCTTTGGGTGCAGGACGAGGCTAAGTCGATAGCACACTCCGGACCAATGTTGGCTTGGCGTTCAGGCAAGTAGACTATACAGCATGTTAAGACCCAAAGAGATTAACAATATAGCTTGCAACACATATGAATACTTTGGGTAAAAAGTAAAAAAGAATTGCACAACTTCATTATAGACAAGAAGGTTAAAAATGATAAATTGATAGATCGAGACTTGTACAAAAATAAATGCACGTGGAGTCTGTTCTCACAAAATGACGTCTTTCATTATAGGTATGGTTTACAGTGGAGACAAGGAAACACTTAGGGTGTGGGACCAAGCTAAGTGTGATATACATCTTGTAAGAGGGTAGGTAGTTACACTTTTAGTGCAGTGACTGTATAAAGTGTACTTGAACTTTCTAAACCCTCCTGGATGGATCCGAATGTTCTCCCGGTGGACCTACCCCTGTATGTTTGTCGACTCTATAACATACATCATGTGTAATTCTCACCTCCGTGATTCTAAGCATAAAACTTACGGAGGTGCTCGATGTTCCAAGGATTAGGGAGCAGAATCCCATCCTCACTTGCCAAGCGAACGCATCCGGGTCGGGATACTTTGATCACTCGGAATGGACCTTCCCAGCTGAGGGAAAGTTTGTTCATTCCTTCACGAGTTAGTATCTTCCGAAGCACCAGATCGCCTTACTGGAGCTGTCGGTTGTGCACATGCTTTTGATGATAGTGTCGGAGTGCTTGGCGATAACGTGCATTTTGAATAGCTGCTTGGCCCCTTCCCTCATCGACGAGGTCAAGGTCTTCACGCCGGAGCTGGTCCTGTGTGGCTTCGTCAAAGGTTCGGACCCGAAGGGACCCAAGGGTGATCTCCAGAGGAAGGACCGCTTCAGCTCCGTAGACCAGGAATAATGGAGTCTCTCCAGTTGACCAGTTAGGTGTTGTCCTGTTTGCCCATAATGTGGATGGAAGCTCTTCAATCAAGTTGGCTCCATGCTTTTTTAGGCGCTCGTATGTGCGCATCTTGAGTCCCTTTAATATTTCTGCATTTTCTCTCTCGGCTTGGCCATTACATACAGGGTGAGCTACTGAAGCGTAGCTTAGTTGAATGTCGAGGTCTTCGCAATATTCTTAAAATGCAGCACTTGTCGATTGAGTTCCGTTGTCAGTTATGGCTTTGTTCGGAACTCCAAATATGTATATAATGGACTTCAATAACTTAATTGTTGATTACTTGTGTATTGTTACAACTGGAGTTGCTTTCGGTCACTTGGTGAACTTGTCAATGGCGACATACAGGAACTTGTAACCTCCGACGGCTGTTGGGAAAGGTCCCAAGATGTCCATGCCCCACACAGCGGATGGCCATGTAGGAGGTATCATTTGTAGCGATTGAGCCAGTGTGTGAATCTGTTTTGTGTGGAACTGACACGCTTCACATTTTTTCACTAGCTCAACCGCATCCTGAAGTGATGTAGGCCACTAAAAGCCATGTCGGAAGGCTTTACCAACCAGCGTGCGAGAAGAAGCATGGTTCCCGCACTCGCCTCCATGGATCTCCGCGAGGAGCTCGCGGCCTTCTTCCCTTGCAATGCACCGCATTAGGATACCATTGGCACCGCGTTGGTAGAGATCCCCTTCTACTAACGTGTATCTTTTAGCCAATCTGACAATCCGGTCAGCGGATACACTGCCTTCAGGAAGGATATTGTCTTTCAAGTAGCTCTGGATCTCCGAGATCCATGCATTGGAGCTTACTTGAATTTGTGAATTTGTTAGTCTTGCGTGTTGGATTGCTCGGAGCTTCCGACAGCACCCACGACCCTTGGTGGACGCCATGGTAGCAGAGTCACTGGGACTGCCAGCTTCGAGGTGCTGGTCTTGCCCCCTTCGCTCAGTTCGGCAGGCTGAGCTGTTGGTTTTGACAACCTCCGGATGAAGATTCCATCTGGAGCCGGAGCTCCGATTGAGGCTTTCGTCGAGAGTTCGTCAGCTTCAGCGTTGTGAAGACACTGAACATGATGGAGATATGGACTTCGAAGTCCTTCTGAAGTCTCTAGACTTCAAGGAGATAGCAACTAGATGAGGATTGTTGCAGGAGCATTCACCTTTGACTTATTTTATGATGAGTTGTGAATCTCCCTTTACCAACAGCTGTTTTACGCCATAAGATAGTGCCACCTTGAGTCTGTAGATGAGAGCTTCATACTCAGCCATGTTGTTGGTTGCCTTGAAATCAAGGTGTACCATGTACTTGAGCTTCTCCCCAATCGGAGCCAGGAGAAGGATTCCAGCTCCGGCCCCCTGCTTTTGCACGGAGCCGTCAAAGTAGAGGGTCCAGTGAGGCTCAGTGAATACCGAAACTTTGAGTTTTGGTTTCTGCTCACTGTGGCCCCCAGGGTTTGATGCAGAGGGGGTCCACTCCGCCATGAAGTCAGCCAAGGCTTGACATTTGATTGCTTGTCTTGACACGAATTCTAGATCAAATTCGGCCAGTTCTGCTGCCCAATTTGCAATGTTCCCAGTAGAATTAGGGTTATGCAAAATAGCACGCAGTGGAAAAGAAGTTACCACTGATATTTTGTGGGCTTGGAATTAGTGGCGAAGCTTCCTTGAGGCAATAAGGACTGCATAAAGCAGTTTATGCACCTCAATGTATGTTGTCTTGGCGTCGTGGAATACTTCACTGATGATGTACACAGGGCGTTGGATAGTCTGGACCCTTTCAGAAGGACCCGGAGCTTCTTCTCCATTGACTCGAACCCTGTTGGAGGGTTCCGGACCTTCAGGTTGTGCTTCTTGGACCCTCCCGGGGGGGTTCCGAAACTTCTTCTTGTTCAACCCGGACCTCACTAGGAGGATCCAGATCACCTTGGTTAGCCGGGTGAACCTCCTCAGTCGAATGAGGTTGATCTCCCAGCACTTCGTTTTGAGGTTCCTTGTTTGGGAGTTGAGACCCAGTCACGTCTCCAGGTGATTGCGGACCCTCCCGGAGGGGTCTGGACTCCTTCGTTGGATGTGGCTCCAGTCTTTCCGCAACCAAGACCATATTGACAACTTCGATGGTCGCCGAGATATAAAGTAGCAAAGGCTCACTAGGATTAGGAGCTACCAATATCGGTAGTGTGGTGACACTACAAGGATTCCACCCTGTTGCAATGATTGTACTACAACGAATACTAAATTGTTGCAGTAAGCTTGGTCTTTTGCCACGATTCACTAGTTCGTGGCATTAGCATCTATCGCCACGGAACACGATCGTTGCAATAGGATCTCTTGCCATGATTCACTAGTTCGTGGCATTAGGATCTATTGCCACAAATCTGTTGCCACGATTCACTAGTTCATGGCATTAGCATCTATCGCCACGGAACACGATCGTTGCAATAGGATCTCTTGCCATGATTCACTAGTTCATGGCATTAGGATCTATTGCCACAAATCTGTTGCCACGATTCACTAGTTTGTGGCATTAGCATCTATCGCCAAGGAACACGATCGTTGCATTAGGATCTGTTGCCATGATTCACTAGTTCGTGGCATTAGGATCTATCGCCACAAATCTATTGCCACGATTTACTAGTTCGTGGCATTAGCGTCTATCGCCACGGAACATGACCGTTGCATTAGGATCTGTTGCCACGATTCACTAGCTCGTGGCATTAGGATCTATCGCCACGAATCTGTTGCCACGATTCAGTAGTTCATGGCATTAGCATCTATCGCCAGGGAACATGATCGTTGCATTAGGATCTATTGCCACGATTCACTAGTTCGTGGCATTAGGATCTATCGCCACGAATCTATTGCCACGATTCACTAGTTCGTGGCATTAGCATATATCGCCACGGGATCGTTGCAATAGGATCTGTTGCCACGATTCACAAGTTCGTGGCATTAGGATCTATCGCCACGAATCTGTTGCAACGATTCACTAGTTCGTGGCATTAGCATCTATCGCCACAAAACCCGATCATTGCATTAGAATCTGTTGCCACGATTCACTAGTTCGTGGCGTTAGTATCTAACGTCACGAATCTGTTGCCACGATTCACTAGTTTGTGGCATTAGCATCTATTGCCACGTTACACAATTGTTGCACTAGGATTTGTTGCCACGATTCACTAGTTCATGGCCTTAGGATCTATCGTCACGAATCTGTTGCCACGATTCACTAGTTCGTGGCATTAGCATCTATCACCATGGAACCCAATCGTGGCATTAGGATCTTTTGCTACGATTCAATAGTTCGTGGCATTAGCATCTATCGCCACGGAACCCGATTGTTGCATTAGGATCTATTGCTACGATTCAATATTTCATGGCGTTAGCATCTATTGCCATGGAACCCGATCGTTGCATTAGAATCTGTTGCCAAGATTTACTAGTTCGTGCCATTAGCATCTATCGCCACGGAACGCGATCATTACATTAGGACATGTTTCCACGATTAGTTCGTGGCGTTAGCATCTATCACCGCAGAACACAATCGTTGCATCAGAATCTGTTGCCACGATTTACTACTTCATGGCATTAGCATCTATCACCAAGGAACGTGATCATTGCATTAGGATCTGTTGGCACGATTCAATAGTTCGTGGCGTTAGCATCTATCGCCGCAGAACACAATCGTTGCATTACGAACTTTTACCACGATTCACCAGTTCATGGTGTTAGGATCTATCGCCATGAAACACAAACGTTGCATTAGGAACTTATGCCACGATTCACAAGTTTGTGGCGATAGTATCTATCGCCACGAAACACAATTGTTGTATTAGGATCCGTTGCCACGAAATACCGGTTGGTGGCATTAAGATATATCGCCACGGAACACAAACGACATTACATATAGTGTTCACGTACAGCTAGCTCACACAGTACCTATATGAAAAAATCATCATCTTCGCTATCCTCCCACAATATTGGAGGTACAATACCATCATTGATATATGTATTGTCATCGTCGTGGTCGTCATCGTCGCCATCTTCATTTGAAAGAGCAGAAGCATCACCGGTTGCTCCGTCAATGTCATTCCTATCCCATGTGGTCATATCCTCATTTATATCAGTAAGTCGTCGATCATTAAATAATGTCTCAGCCTCCATCGTCTCAGTGACATTATTTTTACTGTCTCTAGGGGGCATGGCAAAAAGGTTTCGTGGCATCGTTTTAACAACTGTAGCCCATTTAGGTTGCTTCACACTTCTAACATAAAAAACATGTTCTGCTTGGATGGCTAGAATGTAAGGCTCATACTTAAATTGAAAAATAGTAGTGTCCACATCTATCATTCCGTATCGATCCATTTTGTAGCCTCTGCTTTGGCTCTGACCGAAACGAGGCCGATCAAACCATTCACATTCAAATAATAGAACCTCTTGATTTTTTTTCGAAATCAACAGAAATCATTTTCTTGGTTACTCCATACCACTCATGATCACCATCCTGAACAAGAACACCACTGTTTTGCTTCCGTAAATCTTTTTCCACCTCTACTGTTCGAAAGAAGAAGCCATTTATGAATGATCGACTAAAAAAATGTGCCCGACGATCAGGTCCTCTAGATAATGCATACAAATAATCGGTTACCTTGCCTTCTTTGTGTAATGTCGTAATCTGTACACATTAATTAGTATAAAAGGGGTCATCGATAAACAAACTTCAGAACAGATATTTCTTCAATATTTCATCAAAGTAAAAACTTGCATGTACTTACTCATTTCTGAAACCAATAAACAAACTCATCTCTATGGCATTTTTCAACATCACGAGAATGAATCTTTTTCAGCTCTTCAAAATGCTCACTGAAAAGGGTACAAAATTAAATTATCCATCTACAATAAGCATGATCCATTAATATAGTATAGAACATCTGAGTGTTATATGTACTTGATCCATGGAGCGGCCTCTTTAACATTAGAAATAATATAATGTCTGATGTTATGTAGTTCCACCATAGTAAGTTCGCCCCATTTAAACCCTTTTTTAGATTTATCAACTTCTGTAAATATATTAGACTCGAGAGAAGGTTCATTCCTAGCTGCAGCTTCATGACGTTCTGGCCTATTAAGCTTGGTGCTGATGTTATCCAAAAACTGGCTACAAAAAGTCATACACTCTTCCATAATATATCCCTCAGCTATAGAACCCTCCGGGTGAGCTCTGTTACGTACATACCTCTTCAATGTACCAAGGTACCTGTCAATTGGATACATCCATCTATAAGAAACAGGTCCACCCAAGTGAGCTTCTTCGCCAAGATGGATTGGAAGATGTACCATGATATCAAAGAAAGCGGGAGGACGCAACATCTCAAGCTTACAAATTGTTTCAGGAAATTGCTCAATAATCTTATCCAAATCTGGTTCCGCCAATTGTTTAGAACAAATTCTAGAAAAGAATATGCTAAACTCAATTAAAGGTTCAACAACCTTTTCAGGCAATATGTCACGTATTGCAATAGGAAGGAGCTTCTGAAATATAATATGGCAGTCATGAGTTTTTAGACCTGATACCTTACGTGCTGTTATGTCCACACTTCTCTTGATGTTTGAGGCATAACCATCGGGCATCTTCACGTCCGCCAAAAACTTGCACAAGGTGGTCTTCTGATCTTTTTGCAAAGTATATGATGCTGATGGACAATCATACTTCCCTTTCATACCCACCGGATGTTGCTTTGGTTGTATACCCATTTCCTGCATATCAAAACGAGCTTGTAGACTATCTTTTGTTTTACCATCCATATTAAGCAATGTACCCAATATCTTATCACAAATGTTTTTCTCAATGTGCATGACATCAAATTTATGCCTTATTAGCAATGTCTTCCAATACGGGAGCTGAAAAAAAATATACTTTTCTTCTTCCAACTATGCCACCTATCTTCCTCAGTGCGCTTTCTCTTATTATTCATCTTTCCAAAACTCACTTGATCAAAAGTCTCGTATTTTTGGAGTACTTTGTGACCAGAGAGTGATGTTGGAGCCTCTCTATTCTCTATTTTGTTGTTGAAAGAAGCTTTGTCCCGACGCCACCGGTGATCCTGAGGTAGGAAACGACGATGACCCATGTAGCAATACTTTCGTCCATGTTTCAACCACAAGGCGTCAGTGTTTACATTACAGTATGGACATGCTAGCCTACCTTTTATGCTCCATACACATAGCATTGCATATGCTGGAAAATCATTTATTGTCCACAATATAGAAGCTCGCATGAGAAATGTCTCTTTCTTTGAACTGTCGTATGTTTCAACACCATCAGACCATAATTTCAGTAGATCATCAATCAAAGGCTGCAGATACACATCAATGTTGTTTCCAGGTGACTTTGGCCCAGGAATTATCATTGACATCAACCAATAAGGCTGCTTCATACACAACCAAGGTGGTAGATTATAAGGGATTAGAATCATAGGCCCTGTATTGTAAGAAACATTCATTACTCCAAAAGGATTGAAACCATCAGATGCTAGCCCAAGTCTTATGTTGCGAGGATCAGATGAGAAATTTGGGTGAATGCTATCAAAATGCTTCCATGCTTTCGAATCTGCAGGATGGCGTAATATTCCATCATCAATACGTTCTTCTTTGTGCCAGTGCATGTTTGATGCCGTTGATTCTGCCATATAAAACCTTTGAAGACGGGGAATAAGAGGGAAGTATCGTAGAATCTTGCGTGCTACAAGCTTCTTGGCTTTTACACAAGGTAAAGCCTCTCTTACATCCCCACCAATACTATTTTTCCATCTTAATTCACCACATTTTGGGCATCGATCCAGCAGACAATAGTCCTTCCGGAATAACACACAGCCATTGACACATGCATTGATCTTTTCGTAGCTCATCCTGAGGTCACGAACAACCTTCTGAACATTATCAAGTGTATTAGAAATGCAATGGCCCTCTAGAAGCACATATGAGAATAGTTCAAGGATGAACTCACACGCTTTTTTGCTCAAACCAGTTAAACACTTTATCTGGTACAACCTGACAATGAAGGATAATTGGGTCACCTTCTCACAACCTGGATACAACTCCTTTTTGGCATCATTTAATAAGTCATAGAATGACTTTGCACACCCAGTTGGCTCCTGCCAGTTTATAGCATTTTCTGGATCATCAACACCTACTGAAGTACCACCATGATCACCAGTGCCTATAAGAAGGCTGGACAGCATATTTTCCATAGCAGCATCATCAGAAATTATCTCCTCATTATTTGTTGATTGCTCAACAATTTTTTTCTCAACTCGTTTTTCTCCATGGTGTACCCAACAAGTATAATCAAATGACATCCCATTACGAACCAAGTTAATATGAACATCCTTGCGTCTCCCGTGGCAAATATTACAACATTTCGTGCAAGGACAAGGCTTAGTTTCTTCTTCACGAGTGCCCTGGAATGCTAAATTTAAAAATGACTTCATTCCATCATGCCACTCCTTCAGACGCCTGTCTTTTCCCATCCATGTCTTATCTTCTGACATCGCTTCCTACAATTCAATTAGTGTATCCATAAGAGGATTGAACTACAATAACATTATGTGAGCAATTGTACCTAGCGCTGTTGCTCCTCCACGTGCAGTGGCTGGCGGATGCTCCTCCACTCCGGTGGATGGCGGATGCTCTTCCAAGATCGTGGCGGCCAGCGGATGCTCCTCCAAGAGCGTGGCGGCCGGCGGATGCTCCTCCAAGAGCGTGGCGGCTGGCGGATGCTCCTCCAGGCGCATTTTGTGCAATCGGGAGAGGGGGCCATTGTGGATCGAAGGGTCCGTCGGGGAGGCAGCCAGGACAAAGCGTATGTGAAGCTATCAGAGTAGGCCCAACACTGCGCTGGGCTGCTTGTTATTCATGGGCTGAAACTGTGCCGAGTCACTTTGTATTCCTGGGCTAAAACTTCACTAGAACGCTTGGTGTTCGTCCCCATGTATGCGTGAGCCCATGTACCGAAATTTGGCATCGTTAAAGGAGCTGTTTTCCGATAAAAGGAGAAATTTTTAATTTGACACGCGAAGGGCCCATCGTATGCGGGGAAAATTAAGCTTTAAAAGGATACGATTCCTTGGCGTTATCCCTGTCATGTCCGGCCATCATACGACCTCGTTTGTTCATGTGCACACATGTCACAGTCATGCAACTGCTTCATCCGTCCGTTCATGTGGACACATGTCACAAATGTGGAACTGCTTCATCCATCCGAACCTGACATTTATTTTTCAGTTATTTATATTTGCTACCCGAAAAGTACCCGATACGCGATATTTCGGTCTTTTCGGTTCTGTTCTCGGTTTTATCGGTTTCGGTTTCTTGGTCTCGGTTTATTTGCCCACCCCTAATTTACGTAGTAGTAGCATATGGGATATACATATTTCTCCTTCATGTTTTTTGCAAAACTATTTAGTAATATATCCTATGTTCATATTACATATGTAAAACTAATGTAAAGTATAAAACTTTTTCAAAGGGAAGTCTTAGGTTTCGTCAAATCTATCTTTGATATTTACGCAATTTTGATCTGTTTTAACAATATAAGAATTGTACTTTTAGATTCACCATGAAAATATTTCCATAATATACAATCTAAGTACGACATGTTATTGAAGTTAATAAATTCCATATAAATCATTGGTCAAAGGTAATTAGTTCGACCAAAACAGAAATAGAGTTGAGTTGGTGCGGAGGAAGTATTATACGTTGGTGTTTGCCGCAGAAGGTTTGGTCCTTCGTTCAAGCCGTAGCCATTTGTACAGGCGGCTGATGCAACCGGGCGCACCGAGCTTATGTGTGCGCCAGTCATCGAGGCGCCTTAAACGCGTGCAACGCATGCGCATCTTTGAATTCAATTGGAACTGCTCCACGTCCCATCACCACTACTGCGCGCGTCCGTTCATGTGGACACATGTCACAAATGTGGAACGGTATGCACAGCCTTGGATATACATACCGTATCCATAAATTTTTTTCCTCGTTTGGGTAGGAGTGGTTCCACTTCGATCTATGTGGATTGGAGAGTTTCCGGCCATCGTACGACCTGGCGTAATGAAGATTTTTGAATCTGATATACTCCTCTTTTTAGTTCTTATCGTTATGACCACAAGTTGCATTGTCTCAACCAAACACCACGTACAACAACAATGACTCAGCGGAATCGGGAACTGGCCAATTAAAATGGAAGTTAGCAGTCTCGCGGTTCATAGATCGAAACGTGTGCCATCCTTTTTCTTCTTCCTTTTTTCTATCCATAACCGTGAGACTGTTTAGTTCCATCTTCACCGCCACATATGTACGGTCCGGGTGTGCCGGTGTGTACCCTAACCCCCCTCGTGCATCCCCGGTGGTGGTTGGAAGACCCCTGCGGGTATGTTCTGATTCCTGTCCTCTAACTACATCTAGGTTTCCGATGACGCATGCGGTTCACCACCAGACGAACCAGCAAAGCCTCGGCGATGAGCGGCATGCAAATTTCTTGATGACAAACAGGTTGTGGGGGCCTCCCGTTTGGATGCAACTTTGGTGCTCCCGTTTGTGCTTCCATGCATACTCCCTCTTATGTGTCATCATCTAATTGGTTGAAGTTAAATCAGGCATTATGTTAGGTAAATGAAAGGGCAAATAAAATCATGACACTAGTAGGAGCACGCATGGAAGCACTGAATGGGATTATACAAGTCGTGTCCCCCCGTTCGGATGCAACTTTGGTGCTCCCATTTGTGCTTCCATGCGTACTACCGCTTATGTGTCATCATCTAATTGGTTGAACTTAAATCAGGCATTATGTTATGTAAGTGAAAGGGCCGATAAAATAATGACACTTAAGTAGGAGCACACATGGAAGCACTGAATGGGAGTATACAAGCCGTGTCCTCCCGTTCGGATGCAACTTTGGTGCTCCCGTTTGTGCTTCCATGTGTACTCCCGCTTATGTGTCATCATCTAGTTGGTTGAAGTTAAATCAGGCATTATGTTAGGTAATGAAAGGGCCAATAAAATCATGACACTTAAGTAGGAGCATGCATGGAAGCACTAAATGGGAGTATACAAGTCGTGTCCTCATGTTCGGATGCAACTTCGGTGCTCGCGTTTGTGCTTCCATGCGTACTCCCGCTTATGTGTCATCATCTAACTGGTTCAAGTTAAATCAGGCATTATGTTAGGTAAATGAAAGGGCCAATAAAATCATGACACTTAAGTAGGAGCACGCATGGAAGCACTGAATGGGAGTATACAAGCCGTGTTCCTCCCGTTCTGTCCTCCCATGCATCATCCCGCTGATGTGTCAAAATGTTATTGGTCGCTTTATTAATGCTTAGTTTAACTTCCATACCTTCACAACAAATAATGTTGGCGTAGTCGACCTCGCACATCTTTCGCGAGTCGGTCACCTTCCAACAGAAGCCATGCAGGTGCTTCCACAGCCGGAACGCCGTTCATCTTCACCGGCACATATGTACGGTTCGGGTGTGCCAGTGTGTACCTTAACCCCCATCGTGCGTCATCGGTGGTGGTTGGAAGACCCCTGCAGGTATGTTCTGATTCTTGTCCTCTAACTACATCTAGGTTTCCGATGACGCATGCGGTTCACCACCAGACAAACCAGCAAAGCCTCGGTGATGAGAGCAGCATGCAAATTTCTTGATGGCAAACTGGCTGCAAGCCGTGTCCCTCCCGTTCTATCCTCCCATGCGTCATCCCGCTGATGTGTCAAAATGTTATTGGTCCCTTTATTAATTCTTAGTTTAACTACCATACCTTCACAACAAATAATATGATGACACGTCAGCGAGAGTGTCATCAAAAAACTAGAGATGGATGCGTCAGCAGGCCGCAATCAGCGCGCCGTAGTCAGTTTTTCATCAAAAAACTTGCATGCCGCTCAACCTTTTTTGGTTTGCCTGGTGGTGAACCGCCCGCGTCATCAGAAATCTAGAGATGGAGTAAGAGGACTGGAATCAGAGCATACCTGTAAGGCTCTTCCCAACAACCACCGGGGACGGACGACGTATGGGGGGTTAAGGTACACCGGCACAACCGTACCGTACGTGTACCCGGCCAGCCGTGTAGTTTCCTTCGAACCTTCGGCAGAAGAAAGCGGCATGCAAGTTTCATTATCTATGGAGAATGTTTGTTTTGTATTCATCAGGGAACACAAATACACTTTATATAGGCTAGCTAGTGTAGTGTGAAACCAAAAAAAAAACCTTTCGCGCTACACAGATTCAAAAGCTAGCGTTAATGACTAAATGTAGGCCTACGCAGTCAAACAATGACGTTAGACCAACGCAGTCAACAATGACTGTTACATGTGTGTGTGCTTATCCTTTCTACAGTCTGGTGGTGAACCGCCTGCGTCATCGGAAGCCGAGATGGAGTTGGAGGACAGGAATCAAAGCATACCTGTCTGGACCAGGATCGCCTGACGTAGCAACATTTTGTTGCATGCGTGCAGTAAAGGCTGCATCCACCATTTGTTTTGATCTGATGGTTGTACTTCCCAGCTATCCAACTAAGGGGTCCATTCAAATCATTTCATAAACTCTTGCCTGCTTGCTTCAACATGAGAAAGAGTTTACATGCATATAATGATGCATACTTTAAACATCTACATAAAAACAAACTTCTATCATAAATTAACAGGATTAAAAACATATTAACTATCTTACGTGGCATGCCAATGTGTGGATGTCCAACTCAGAGTAAGGATGAAAGTGAAACGGCTTTTTGAAGTTGATGGACTAAATAATTGAACCATTTGAAAGTTGAAGTACCAAACTTAGTTTTGATTGAAAGTTTGAGGATGAAGTTAAGTATTGCCAGTTTGATGAGCTCAAGCTCAAAAAGTTCGAGTATGCTCATTTGTAAAGTTGCTTGTATGATACTTTAGCCGCTAGAGGCGCCAGAAGATCGCTCGCAGTGGGGCCTGCAAAGTGGTCTGTAAAGTAGTATACAGTACTAACAGGTAGCGACGACTAGAAAGAAAAGTGGAGACAATCAACAGAGAGAAAAGAAAAGAAAGGACGAGAAAAATGTTAGAAAAATATAGGTAGAACTCCAACGTACCACTAGCTCTATGCCCCTATACGCGGTGTAATCATTACCACTACTCCTATACGCGGCCAGAAGTTATTACCACTGCTTCAAGGGAAGTGCTGGGGACTAGATGTGCCGATTAGTTTATTTTGTGTTTATTGGAGATTATGTAACAGCTAGTTCTGTCGATTAGTGACGACTAAAATGAAAAGTGGAGACAATGAACAGAGAGAAGGGAACACTAATTTCCTTCGTTACAAACTATTGTATGATTGAATGTATTCATTTCCGGAAGAATCCATTTCTTTAAACTGTCTCGTGAGTTTCCTTTTATGCAAACGGGGCTAAACATAAGACGAGCGCGCATAGGGGAAACACAACAAGTGCAACATTCATCAGAGACGAGCGGGCATAGGGGAAACACATGTACTAGTACAGGTCCATTTTATATACTCTCTTTGTTCTCTTTTAATTGGCGTTGGGAGAACTAGCGGTGCATCCAAACGGGAATGGAGGGAATATAACCCATATAGTATAAAGCCAGATGACAGAACAGGTCATGCTCGTGCTTAATCCTATAGTTCTCTGTACATAAGACTGTCCACTTCTCCCACGTAGGCCTGCCACAGCGGGCAGTTCCTGGTTCCCCCCTATTGAGCAGCCCCAAGCATCATCATCAATGTTGGGCACCGCCACCGGCGGCGCTTCTGGAGGCCTGCCCAGGAACCTCCAAGCGACACCATCGATACTATTCATGGCTTCACGCTGACACTGGCAGCACTCCTTGTTGGTCCACTTCCTGGCGAAGGACCCGGCCGTGTTGTAGCCGACGTGGGCCTCACCTTCGACCTGCTGGATATAATCGAAGGCGTCATGGGCCCCGCAGTCGGCATCGTAGCGGAGCATGGAGAGGATGTAGGCCGCCACCATGTGGCCGTTCGCGGCCGCCCGGGCAAGGAATTGGGTGCCCGACTGCGCGCGACCATGCAGGAAGACGAGGTTGAACCCGGTGACTTAGCATGCATGAGGGTTGCCGACGATTGCCAGGCGCTCCACGAGGCGGTCGTAGCTCCAGCTATACTTCTAGATGCTCACCCGCTCAAGCGCCACGCGCCTGCCCACAGCGCGATCCCAGCACGCCGAATGCATGGCCTTGCAGGTGGTGCGCAGACTGGAGAGGTCCTCCATGGGCTGCGTGGAGGTTGCAGCGACCCACCCCGCGATCAAGACCGCAATATCGTGCGGCAAGGGGAACTCCATGGGCTTCGAAGGGAACCAATCAGGGCGCGCGCGACGGAGATGAAGAGGAAGAGTACGCGCGGAGAAGAGGATGACCTGTGTGTGTTGCGGAGAAGAGGATGGCGTGTCTTTATTAGTACGCGCAGAGAAGACGATGAGACGCATGCAGTGACGGTTATGGCTTATAAAGTGCACTGTTTGGAATGCTACTTGCGAAACTGGGGTTACGGCTTCTAAAGTGCAACTGTACGCTACTTTAGCCGCTGGAGTTGTCAGCGGGCAGGAGATCGCCCGCAGCGGGGTCTGTAAAAAGTACTCCTCCCTCTGCCCCAACTCAACTCTTTTTTTAGCTTTGGTCAAAATTACCTTTGACCAATGATTTCTTGCCAGGTCCTTATCCTGATCATCAAGGTCCTCCGCCTGCTGCCCCACATGACTTGGGGCAGAATAGGGATGAAAACGGTCGGAATTGAGCTTATTACCTTTGACAACACCTTATTCAAACTGGTGTCTGAATAAAAAAATTTAAAGAATTGAGCTTATTACTCCCTCCGTCTTTAAATACGTGTCGCTTTGTAGTTCAAAAATAAACTACAAAGCGATATTTTCTACGGCCCCATTTGGAATGTAGGAATCCAAATCACAGGAATTGGAAAAAACATAGGAATAGACAAAATGCAGGAACGAAGAAAGTGAGCAACTATAAACAAAATTCTTTAGAATTTTAACTATCATTATTTGTAATACATAAATCAAAGTCATAATTTCTATCCAAAATGAACTACCAGTTTGCTTCATAAACGACTTCATTCCTATATTTCTAACATCAAAACGTCTATTGCATTGCAGTAGCTCAGAAATAATTATTCCCTTGTTTCAAAAAATGAAATAATTATTCCATGCAAGTCATTAGGTTAGTTAATTTGACTTTTAGCACCCTATATATTCCCTCCATAGCCAACCAGCAGACCATAAAGAACTTGGACTGGATTATTTCATTCCTCCATTTTACATAGGAAAGGATGTCTTTCTACAGGAAACAAAATATGATTCCTGTGTTCCAAACACCTGTGACATAAGCACAATGTAGGAATGAATTCCTTTGAAGTTTCCTTTAAAAATCCTCTATTCCAAGGGACGGAGAGAGTACATGTCAGCCCATTAGACCCAACCTACTATTTGGAAAGTATTAGGTTATTGTTCGGAAATTTTCCATTAAAATACGGTATTCCGACAATTCAGTCGGAATTCAGTCTAAATCATTTCCATTCCGTTTACCAAATTTCAATGTTCGATAAAAACGGTAATCGGATTGAAAATTTCGGAAATTGTCAAAAATGGTAATCGCATCGGAATTTTTCGAAAACGGCATCGGATGGTTCGGGAATTTACCGTACTGTTTTCATCCCTAGGGCAGAATGATCCTTGCGACCAGAATGAAGTGTCGGATATATGTTGTCCATGGTGCAGGGTTATTCAACACAAGCAATAGGTAGCATATCCTAATCTTTCTCCTCATATATAGCGTGTTAACTAATTTTTCGGCCCCAAATGATCTAGAAAAAATACTCCATATTTGATGATGCCATAAATTAATCGTTGCTCAAAACAATGACGGTGCTCATCAAGCTCGCAAGCTCAACTTCATTCATCTTCAAACTAGCTAATTATTTCGGATGGATTTACGTTAAGGGGTGTGCATTCGGTCTACCCGATATTTTGGTTCGGGTATTTCGGTCTTTTTCAATATTCAATTTCTTGAAATCACTACCGAATTGTTGTAATAATATTAGGTACCCGAACATTTTGGGTACCAAAATTCCGGTTCGGTCTTCGGTCATACCCGATATATCCGAATTATACATTATATCCATATCATGTTTGCACAAATTTAATACGATTGATAAATTTAATCCCGTGAGGTCATTTATTATAAATTGACAAATGAAAAATGAAAAATAAATGTTTAAATCTAACAATTTCACACATCACAACTTGAAAATAAAATATCTAAATTTGAATTGTTCGTAGTTTAGCACGCATAATTTAACTTATTCTTTGATGGACCGACTATTCGGTTATTTCAGTTACCCGAGACTGGTACCTGAACCCAACATTTATTTTTCAGTTATTTATATTTGCTTCCCGAAAAGTACCCTATACCCGATATTTCGGTCTTTTCGGTTTCGGTCTCGGTTTTATCGCTGTTGGTTTGTCGGTCTCGGTTTATTTGCCCACCCCTAGTTTACGTAGTAGTAGCATATGGGATATACATATTTCTCCTCCATGTTTTTTTGCAAAACTATTTAGTGATATATCCTATGTGCATATTACATATGTAAAACTAATGTAAAGTATAAAAGTTTTTCAAAGGGAAGTCTTAGGTTTCGTCAAATCTATCTTTGAGATTTATGCAATTTTGATATGTTTTAACAATACAAGAATTGTACTTTTAGATTCACTATGAAAATATTTCTATAATATACAATCTAGTACTACATGTTATTGAAGTTAATAAATTCCATATAAATCATTGGTCAAAGGTAATTGGCTCGACCAAAATAGAAATATAGTTGAGTTGGGGCGGAGGAAGTATTATACGTTGCTATTTGCAGCATAAGGTTTGGTCCTTCATTCAAGCCGTAGCCATTTGTACAGGCGGCTGATGTGACCGGGCGCACCGAGCTTACGTGCACGCCAGTCACCGAGGTGCCTTAAACGCGCGCAGCGCATGCGCATCTTTGAATTCAATTGGAACCGCTCCGCATCCCATCACCACTACTGCGCACGTCGAGAGAGAACAGCCAGGCGGGTTCAAATCCCCTGCAGCACTGCAGGTGCAGTAGAGATGGATGACATGAGGGCCCCACATGGTGTGGGACCCACATGTCAGCCACCTCTACTGCACCTGCAGTACTACAGAGGCCCCACCAGTCAGTTGTAGTAACTGTAGTGCAATTACTACATGGGATTTCGTCTACGCTATAAGATCACCCGGGCACGCCATCGTCTTCTCTGCACAGCCACTCTTCCTCTCTTCCCAAAACCGCACCAAGAACACCATGGCTGACAAGACAACGCCGCCTCCAAGCCCGCCAAAGGACGCCAAGGGGAAGCGTCCCCGACCGGACTCCCCCGCCCCCCCGGACAAGGAGTGGGCTCTCCGGAAGATGGCGTGCGATGTATTTGACAATACATCGCCCTCCATGCGTCGACTTGGGCTTGGTCCCCTTCCAGAGTATGCTGCCATGGAGACCATGAGCCACTACGTCTTCGTCATGACGCACTTGGCCGGTCGCCTCAACGTTCTCTGGGAGACGCTGGCAGACAAGCTCGGCGTCGCCAGCCGCGACAACCTGGTGGCGGCGACGTCCAGGAAACTGGGCTTCCCGTCTCCACCGCGGGAGGCGCCCCCGCCCAGCCAGGAGCCCAAGGAGGAGGAGGGGAAGGAGAAGTAGGTGGAGCGAGGTGGAGAAGTAGTTTTTTTTCTTGTTCTTAGTTGTTTTGTTTATTTTTTCTTGTTTGTAGTTTGTATTTTTCTTTTTTCCTGTTTGTAGTGTATCGTCTTAAGGTAATGAACTTTATATTTCCGTTCATTGGTGCGCAAAAATATTTCTAATGTTACTGTTCTAACGATAAACTAGTGGACTATTTATCTCTTTTATCTTTTAGAATGGAATATATTTCCACTTCCAACTCTACTGAGCTAGAGATCCATAAAGTGACTATCACCTACTTGTTTATCTGACAGGACCAGCAGGGAGAAGCCCACTCTCCTGTTCAAACCCAAGACGGATCCAACATAATGAGCAATCAAACAGCAAAGCACATAGTAAATCACAAAAAACATAACAATAGTTTCTGGAGTACGTACCAACTTTAGCCCAGATTAGATGCCCGTGGGCGTCACTGCAAAAGGGTGAAGACAAAAAAGACTTGATTCCGGATGGCTTGCAAAAACAAACTAGAAGTTAGGGTCATCAAAATTTTTGCGCGATTTGGATTGAGTCTTAGTTATAGACTTCCATAATAATAAAATGTATTGGGTATTTTACTTTCACAAGTGTGTCATAAAATGTATCGGGTGTTTTACTTTCACTAGTGTGTCATAAAGTGTACGCTGACCACGTATCATGATCCAACCGTACAATTTCAAATAAAGGAGGGTTAGAGCATCTCCAACCCCTTTGTTATTTTTGGTTTGCTATTCTTTCAAATGACAAATATGCTATCCACATTTAGCATCTCATTCCATGAGAATCTCCAACCCGTTTGCTATATGACGTGCTATATTAAATTTTCTTCATATTTTATTAGTATATAATAATTATTTTAAAATTCAAATAACATTGTTGCAATGGCTATATCATGTTCAAATAACATTGCTATATGACAAATATGTTATTTGAATTTTAAAATAATTATTACATATTAATAAAATATGAAAATTTTTAATATAGCACATCATATAGCAAACGGGTTGGAGATGTTCATAGAATGAGATGCTAAATGTGGATAGCATATTTGCTATTTGAAAGAATAGCAAACTAAAAATAGCAAACGGGTTGGAGATGCTCTTAGAAGATTGGTGGAAAATAATACGAACTTATAAGAAAAAGGAGAAGAAGAAAAAGGATGGCGCGTGTTTTGATACATGAACCGTGACACTGCTAACATCCATCTTCATTGGCCAGTTCCCGATTCCACTGATCTCTCCAGCATGTATTCACACTAGCTACTCTCTCGTGACTGGACCCAGGGTATCCCATGGCCCACCCGACATATCCAGTGGGTGGGCTCCTGAGAAATGTTGTTGTTGTTGTACGTGGTGTTAGGTTGAGACAATGCAACTTGTGGTCATAATGATAAGAATTAAAAATTAGAAAGAGTATATAGGATTCAAAAATCTTCATTAGTCTCTTTACTCCGGGCTCGGGCCCATCAAATTTGGAAACTCCCCCGCTCATATCATAACTGCATCAGTTATATATCCAGGCTCGTTTCCAATTAAAATCCAAACTAATGGTGTAGACGAAGGTTTTGCACAAGAGAGAGAGAGTTGCGCCGCGCCGCCGCAGACAGCAACCGTAGGGACGACAAGGAGAGAGACCCAATGGCAGGGACTCTGGTGTGCAACGTGACGTTCGAGGAAGATAAGATCACCACCACCGTGACGTCCTTCGGCAAGGCCGTGGAGGACTGGCTCGATGAGGTCCTCTCCGTCCACCGTCGGCGCCTTCACAAGCTCGTCGTCGGGCTCGACATCGAGTGGCGCCCCAGCTACTCCGCCGACCAGAACCCCGTCGCCGTTCTGCAGCTCTGCGTCAGCCGCTGCTGCCTCATCTTCCAGGTCATCCACGTTGACTACTTCCCCGACGAGCTGGAAGATTTCCTCGGCGATTCCGACTAACGCTTCGTCGGTGTCAGCGTGGATGGTGACACTGATAGACTTTGGAAGGACTGGCAGCTGAAGGTGGCCAAAACAGTGGACCTGGCCGAGCTCGCTGCGGAGGATATGGATCGCCCGAGCCTCCATCGCGCGGGGCTGAAGGACATCGCGAGCGCCATGATGGGCGCCGACATGGAGAAGCCTTACAGGGTGAGGACGAGGAACTGGGCGCGTAAAATCTCTCCGGCGAGCAGATCAGCTATGCGTGCATCGACGCCTTCGTCTCCTTCGAGGTCGGCCGCAAGCTACTCTCCGGCGACTACTGATCTTACCACCGAGTATGTGGATCGGCTGCCATCGATCATCCTGGCATATTGAATTCGTAGGTGCATAGCTCAAGTTCTATCTTTTGTGCTTGTGCGCCCAATCTGTCATAAAATTATTTTTTCTTGAGGAAACACTATATCTTGCTTTTGAAAACATGCATGTTATTTTACATGCATCAAGGTCTTTCACATGCATGTTAGTTATCCATGCATGCTACGCCCCAAACATGATCAACGAGCCTCAAACATGACGATCTCTCAACAAAAAAGAGAACACGTAACATCAGCAAACATGATCGAGGTCTTTCACATGTATGTTACACGTACATATGCTACGTCCCAAACATGTATTCCAAGAATAGAATAATATTTCCTACCATGTATATATATTTATATATTTATCATATTCTCTAACGTGCATATGTGTATGCTCTCAACCTACAGTATATGGCAGTTTAACTACCATACTAATGAAGAATATTATCCTATCATCAATAGAGATAACTAATTTGACACAAGGATGTTCCCTCGATGGTACGAGGATAGAATGTGGACTGCCATTGTCTAATAAGCACACAACTCTCACTACGTACGTACATGGTTCATCAAATTAATCAATCGCATGCTGCCATTATGTACCGCTGTACTCGTCTTTTGAAGAAACAACAGGCATAGGCGCTAGCCGCTACGTGTTCTGATTTTGGGAACAAATGAACACACTTGTGAAAACACGTACGCCACATCGGATCCTCAACATCATTCAATTAACATGTTCCTCAACAAGGGGGCACAAAAATCTTCAACACGTGACCAAACATGCTTGATCGCGAGTCTCTTTCACATGCATTACATTCATGTCCACCATCATCCATGATCACGACAATTATCAGTTCGATATGGACTCTCGATCGGCAACGGTCGGATCCTTAAAAAAAGATATGGACTCTCGGTCGACTGCCACGCGCGTTCACGTCAATCTCCGCACATTTGTGTGTCAAATAAAAAACTGGCCGATGGGACGTGTTGAGCCGCTGCGATAACCGAGAGGAGGCAAACCACAGTTTGGTGTAACTCTGACCGACGATTCAAAAGCACAACTTTTGAAGCATCCGATCATCTCCACTCACGCGCTTAAACGATGACCCGCTATAAAGGTACACCTTCCTCTTCTTCTCCGCCACACCTCTCGATCGATTTTAGCCTCCAAACTTCTCCTCTTGCTTCTCCGCCACACCACCGTCGACCACCTCTCTCTCTTTATTTGCACCTCCGTCGCTGCACAAATGGGTAGCCCCGCACCGTAGCGCTCCAGGTCATCGACGTCCTCCGAACCTCCTTCTCTGTTTCCGTCACCGTCAAGGCCGGTGGAATTGGAGGCGGCGCTCGCACCTCCTCCACTCCCGTCTCCGCCCGCGGCGCCCGCACCTCTTCCGTTTGAATATGATGAGACTGCCCGCCTCATGGAGGAAAGCATCGACAAACTCGACGACAATCTTAAGGAGGTCACCGGCAGCCTGTTCGCCGCCGACATGCAAGCAAAAGCGCTCGACAAAATAGTGCAGGATGTATTTCACAATACATCTCACTCCTGTCGCCGACTGGGACTTGGTGTCCTTCCCCACCACGCCAGCATGGACTCCGCCGGCTACTACATCTTCGGGTTAGGATTTGTTGTCGCTCGTCTCGACTGCCTCTACGAGACGATCGATGAGGAGGCTGGGGAGGAGTTTTGTGAGCAACTCGTGAAGGCCGTTAGTCAGAAGAAGTTTGATCTGGTGTTGGAGGATGCTCCGCCGGCGGTTGCGGCGGTGGCAGAGGCACCGGCGGCGGATGCGGAGGCGGAGGCGCCACCGGTGGAGGCGCCGCTGGCGAAGGCGCCGCTGGTGGAGGCGGAGGCGACGGCGGAGGTGGACAAGTCCTCCTCCGAGTAGAGTAGGATGAGTAGTAGTTTTTTTTGTTTTCTATGTGTTTTTTCTTGTCTGTAATATATGTGTTGTTTTTATGTTAATGAAAAATGTCTTTTATTTTATGTTCATGAACAATGTGTCCTACTCCTGTACATGCACTAACGAAAAACTCATCCTTTTATCAAAAAACATCGCATATGGAACATTAACACATTAGTAATATTATACTGTATCTAATAAATACTCCCTCCTTATTCTTTTATTTGACATTTTGGACAAACTATTAAAATAACATTAGTAGGACGTGACCACCCCCACCCACCGGCCTGGCCCTAGGCAGTAGCCCACAAATTTTCTACGACCCTGCCGCATAGCATAGCGCGTGCGCCCCCGCCTCGCACGCCGTCCGATCAAAATCGCATAATCGTGGGAGCGGGACACGCGGGATTTCCATCCTTCGGTGTCCACACAACAAACCCAGCGCGAAGCGAAGGATCTCAGCGGGATTTCCATGGGACTGCGTGCGGGGCGGGGGCGCACGCGCGACGTTGTGCGGCAGGGCCGCGGAAAATTTATTTCCGCCCGCCTAGGCCCAGAGTCAGGCCTCCCTTTAAGACCATTCGCAGTGGTTCACGGTAAAGCTTTAGGCTGTGTTTGGGAGCACAGTTTTTCAATACTAAAGTTTTGGAAACCACGGTTTTTAAAATGACATGGCAATACCAAAGTACGTATTTCAATAACAAAATTTTGTAATACCACGATTTTGCAATACTTAGGACTGTTTGGTTGACAAACACCATTCTGTAAAAAATACCATAGTAATCTCAAATACCACGGTATTGCTAATTGCTCTAAAACTCCAAAAATACCGTGTTCCCAAACACCAAAATCAAATTCTCTGTGGCCCTTCCGCACAGCTGTCTCTGTGCGACCCTGCCCAGATGGTTGCCACGTACGTTCACGCTCCAAATCTTACAGCCAAGGGAACACTACACAGTTCCCGCGATTGTACCACCCTGCCCTGATGATTGCCACTTACGCGAGCACACCGAATCTGCAGCGTGCACGGGCACACGAACTCCACGTCCGAACTTTGCTCAGTGATCCGAATAACTCGGCGCTCGGCGTACACGATCCATCATCATGCGCACAAATAATATTATGAAATTATCAACTTTGATGATTCAATAATCTAATCAAGTTTCATCCAACCTACCAACAAAAATTGGATCATCCAGTCCATCCAACCAAACGTTAATTTGGATGATCCAAGACATAAATAAATGGATGATCTATCTCCAATTGAACTTCGACGTCAAACCAAACACAATTGATGACTGAGCACTTTGTGACATGTCACTAGAGTGTATGCACAAATGATAAATACACGGCCTCAACACAAGGTTTAGGGTGCATCGTGGACTAACCACATGACCCGACCAAACACTCACATAATTACCATACACCTGCAAGAGCAACCATCTAGCCGCATCCACCAACGCATCCCGACCCTGCGAAAGGATGACGACTAGCGGCAGGTGAACACGTTGCAGCGGCAGCGCAATGGAAAACGGTGGTAGCGGACGGCGACGTACCTGGATGTTGTCGTAGTCGACCTCGCACATCTTCTGCTAGTCGTTCACCTTCCGCGGCGAGCTGAACCACACTGGCAGGAACTCCTCAGTTTCGCAGTCGAAGCATGACTTGGAGAAATGAGCCACCAACGCATCCCGACCATACGAAAGGATGACGAGCAGTGGCAGGTGAACACCATGCAGCAGCGGCGCAATGGAAAACGGTGGCAGCGGACGGCGACGTACCTGGATGTTGGCGTAGTCGACCTCGCACATCTTCCGCGAGTCGTTCACCTTCCAACGGAGGCCATGCAGGTGCTTCGTCCACAGCCGGAATGCTGCATTTGGCGATGTGACGTTGACAAAGCAGTAGCCCTTGTTGGACTCGGACCTTGGCAAATTCAACAAACGAGGTTAAGTATCAATCAGTAAAAGACTGAAGCTTGATTAGTATAATCATATATTTCAAAGCATAGGCGTGGTACTTGAATTCAAATGGAACGTGAATAAAATCGTAAAACCGACTTGACGCGGCCCACTGCAATTTTCGCGTTCTCCTCGGCGCAATGCTGATCAATGATGTTCATTACTTTTTGCCTCCTGTGGAAAATGATGTAAAACATTAGGTATTAACGCATCAACAAATATGAGGGGGAGAATACCAACGCATAGATTTAAAAGTATGTTGCGGATCATCAGCATCCTCAGACCAGAAGTAGGGTCGAAGCGGCGTCGTGGCCGCCGCGAACTCGAGAACGGATGAGGAGAAGGCCCATCGCCAATGGATCGAGGGGATGGAAGCTACACGATCGCTATGGGCGATGATCCTTCCCCTCGATCCGTTCTCAAGTCGGGGGCGGGCCGGCGGAGGGGGCGCAGGGGCGACAGGCCGGGGGCAGAGTCGGGGGCGCGGCAGCGGGGGCGTGGCAGGGCTGCAGAAAATTTATTTCCGCTCGCCTAGGCCCAGAGTCGGGCCTGCCTTTAAGACCATCCGCAGTGGTTCACAGTAAAGCTTTAGGTTGTGTTTGGGAGCACAGTTTTTCAAGACTAAAGTTTTTGAAACCACAGTTTTTAAAATGACATGGCAATACCAAAGTACGTATTTCAATAACACATTTTTGTAAAACCACGATTTTGCAATACATAGGACTGTTTGGTTGACAAACACCATTCTGTAAAAAATACCATAGTAATATCAAATACCACGGTATTGCTAATTGCTCTAAGACCATCCGCAGTGGTTCACTGTAAAGCTTACTGGACTGGAAATATAGAGTAGATTACTGGAAGTATAGAGTTAGTGTCCAGAGTGAAATGTTAGAAGTATAGAGAATATACTTGAGGTATAGAGGGATAGAGTAAGTTTTAGAGGAAACTGCTACGAATGGTCTAAAACTCCAAAAATACCGTGTTCCCAAACAACAAAAACGAATTCTCTATGGCCCTTCCACACACCCGTCTCTGTGCGACCCTGCCCAGATGGTTGCCACGTACGTTCATGCTCCAAATCTTACAGCCAAGGGCGCACTGCACGGTTCCCGCGATTGTACCACCCTGCCCTGATGATTGCCACATACGCGAGCGCACCGAATCTTGCAGCGCGCACGGGCACACACGAACTCCACGTCCGAACTTTGCTCAGCGATCCGAATAACTCGGCGCTCGGCGTGCACGATCCATCATCATGCGCACGAATAATATTATGAAATTATCAACTTTGATGATTCAATAATCCAATCAAATTTCATCCAACCTACCAACAAAAAATTGGATCGTCCAGTCTATCCAACCAAACGTTAATTTGGATGATCCAAGACATAAAGAAATGGATGATCTATCTCCAATCGAACTTCAACGTCAAACTAAACGCAATTGATGACTGAGCACTTTGTCACATGTCACTAGAGTGTACGCACAAATGACAAATACACGGCCTCAACACCGGGTTTAGGATTCATCGTGGACTAACCACATGACCCGACCAAACACTCACGTAATTACCATACACCTGCAAGAGCAACTACCTGGCCGCATCCTTCGCGTACGAACGGCAACGCCGACCAACTTATACTTTTTGTACTAGGTACAAATAATTTTCCTTGTCCATGAGCCAATAAACAAGCTCTTCTGATGTGGCTTTTGTAGTTAAAAAATGAACTACGACAAAGCGACAAGTTCATGGACACGGGGGGAGTACATATGATCATCGACGTCTCTCTCACATGCATGTTATAGTTGTCCATGCATGCTACCCTACGCCCCAAACATAGGATCAACGAGCCAATATATATATATATATATATATATATATATATATATATATATATATATATATATATATATATATATATATATATATAATATGACAATCTTTCAACAAAAAGAGAAAACTATATTATATATATATATATATATATATATATATATATATAACATGTTAGTTGTCACGCCCCAAACATGATCAACGAGCCTCAAACTATATATGACGATGTATCAACAAAAAACAGAGAAAACACGTAATAATGTTGTCATCAAACATGATCGTCGCGAGGTTTTCAAGTGCATATGTTACTTGTCCATGCATGCTTGCTAAACCCCAAACATGATCAACGAGTCTCAAATATGACAATCTTTCAATAAAATTAGAAAACACCTAATGTCATCAAACATGCATGATCGAGGTCTTTTGCATGTAAAACTGAGAAAACATGAACGAGGGTTTGTGATACATACATACATACATACATATATATATATATATATATATATATATATATGTGTGTGTGTGTGTGTGTGTGTGTGTGTGTGTGTGTGTGTGTGTGTGTGTGTGTGTGTTAATGAATGAATTAATGTGTGGTGTGTTCATCGTCTTGTACTTTTTTCTTGTGTTTACTGACGATCTTTCAACTATATATATCACATCCACACCCCACCCTCCATTTCCCCCTCCCACACTCGCGCAAACCCTAGCCCGATTACCACCATGGCCGCACCCGCCCATGCTCGATGCCCGTGGTTCCTCGGTGTTCCGGCTGTTCCCGACGAGTTGTCGAGGTTTGCAGCATCACACCGCCCCCGTAGGACCCCTCCACTTCGAGTATTGATGCACGTATCATTTTCCCGATGGCACCGTGGCCCGGACGTCCGTTTCCCGTCGGCGCCCATATCCCCAACCAATTTCCTGCGCCGGCAACACCAGGGTGAGCTTCCCCATCCCCTCCTCTCCATTCTCCCGCAATCCCTGTCGCGTTTGGGCCACCGGACGCCGTTCTGGCAGTGGTCGGCCATGGACCGTCGTCTCCCTTGCTTCCGACACTGCCCACCTCACCGATGGTGACGTGGCCCTCCCTGAGTCGTCCATCGATTAAGAAACAACCCATATTTGATCAAATATACCCCTTTGGTTTATTTAAAATTTGAGCCATCAACATTGAATCCAACGGCCAGGACTTAATCCATCCATACCCCTTCGTCCTTTTTCAGATAACCCCCTATGGACTTTTAAATAAGTATGAATAGCCTCTATCTTTACAAAAATGACCCCAACGTTCATTTAAATTAGATAAAATCATGTATTCATGTGAAATTTGTTAGAAGGCCCCTAGAGCTTTAGTACATATTATTTTTAACCTCTGACGAGTAAGAAAAATTATAGAACAACCCCTGAGGAATTATTTAATTACAAAATATAATTTAAAAAGATATTTAGTGAATAAAATATGTTTATAAATGATAGAATAAATATATAAAATGTAGAAAAACTAATTATAAATCTTTTTAGGCTGTATTAAAATTGTGGAATGCAAATAAAATATATTTTAACTATGGAAAATTCATTAAAAATGTTTTTACCCTATAAATAAATACTAAAAATGGAAAATAAATGGTAAATGCATTTCCTTAGCTATGAAAAATAATAAATCACTTGTAACTCCGATTTAAAATCATAATTGTAACATATTCACTGATAGAATTTGTGTTGTTTGTATGGTGTACTGCTAGTGATTGCTTTTATTTTTCTTTTGATGGTAGTTTATACGCATTCATATTTTGATCAAGAAGCAAAACGAAGAATATGGAGATCAAGAGTTCAATGAAGAAGAACTGAGCAACTATATAAAATCAAGCAAGTGCCCTTGACCATCTTGTGCTTATTTTAAGAACTATAGTTAGTTGCATGCTTAATTAATATGAATCCTACTTTATTTACCCGTTCCACATAATTCCTTGTCGTCCTGGGTTGATTTGGGTGGTTTTGGGTATTACTATTACACTTAGCCATGCAAAGTAGATTAGGAGAAAACATTCATCACATTTATTATTTATGATTTATGATCATCATTACGGTATTGGAAAATGAATAGTAGTGGTTAAGAATCTAGCAGACTGGTTTTTGTTGGTATGGTGCATGCGTGGACGAGACTCGGGTTTGTGAGTTTGTGACCGCTGGATTCTAAGGACTGGTTTATGGAGGAAGTCACTAAGCTTACAGTACCACCACGAGACTGAGATGGGGCGACTTGGTCAATTAATTATGTTTCTTCCGATGAAATGCTAGTAGTTGGAACGTGCGAGAAATGATGCAGTGGTTCTGCTCTGGGATCCGCATGGCTCAAGAGGGGGCTTCTGAGGTGGAGGGTTACTCCAGGAACGTCTCAGTGGTGAAACCATAGAGGGCTAGCACTAGTTGGAAGTACCTTTGTAAAGACTATGTTGTGATCTCCCGGCCACACATCAAAGGAAGTGTGAAATGTGGTCAACGCGTCACGGGCGACAGAGAGGTTCACTTTTTCCACCTGTCACTAGGGGATGAAATCACTGCTTGTGGGTAAAAGGCACGTAATCTACAGAGTTTAGTCAAACTGTCTAGACAGTCGTGCTCACGGTCAAGAGCGGCTTGAGGCTAAGTTCATAATTAGACGATGGATGAGATGATGGTTGGGAATGATATTGATATTGATGTTTTACTATTATTCTATTATGGTTGGGAATATTCATTTAAATGTAGTTTACTAATGAAAGCAAAATATAGATTTAATGCTTAGTGCTTAAACCACTATTAGTCTTTCCTTTTTGATTGACCTTCATGTCATATATTTCCTACACTTGTTGAGTACTTCATGTACTCATGCACTTGCCATTATTTTTCATAAATGCTGCTCAGTGGAAAGAAAATTTATTGAAGACAAGATTTATTGAACACTATGCGTAGAAGGTCGTGTTGCTGCCAGTCGATTTGTCTATGATTGCTCTAGAGTTTTCCTCTTTTGCTGCTATTCAAAACTCTTTCAAATGTATAAATGTTGCTTGTATTCGATATAAAACTGTTTATCACTATTTGTCATACATGTATGGTGAAACTGATCCTGACATACATGTATCTTGCAGCTGGTTTTATTCTTAATAAAACCGAGTGTGACAAGCATGATTCAGGATGTGTGACGCCCGGTTCCGAAAATGAACCAAGCTAACGCATATGTGTGCCCAGGATGTTCATCACACATACACGAGTGAAATCACAAAAGGATATACAGGAAATTACCACAGAACAAGATTAATTATCAGATTTATTACACAAACCATATTATCCTCGAATACAGGCTCTAATGAATATTAATGACAAGTTCAACTAATGCAGCGGAAATATACTAATTAAGCAAACTAAAGCAACTATGCAGCATAAGCGACAGGGTATATACGCGCAGCTCCAATCAACACCACAGGCAAAGCTGACGGTAGACACGGCCTAGAACTCCGCATTATCGCCATTAAAATCCCAGTCCTGACCTGCAACTGTTGGGGTGGGGGATTGCAAGAGTGAGTACATGTCGTACTCAGCAAGTGTGGAAAGTATGACATGTGGCTGATTCAAATGACGACAATAATAATGGTAAAGTGCTGAAAAGTACATTAAAACATTTGAAAAGCAATATATCTTATGTATGTGAAGTAAACCCATCATAATCATAAGTAATACCATAATACCAAACTGAATTCATTACCATCATCAATAATTCCAGATTTCACTATTGTCAATAACCATATTCATTACCAGAGATTAATCCATAACCATTACCAAACCATAACCATCCCAAATTCCAGTTTTCCTCTAATCATGGAAGTTGTCCAGGTGCTCATAACCGGGAGCACGGCTATCATGATAGTTTTAGTTAACTCTTCAGAGTTTGTACCTCTTTACCCACGTGTTTGTGATTTCATCACCCTTCGGCGACTAAGAACCTCCCTTATGCCCATGACCCGTCAGTCATATTACACACTTCCGTTGGTGTGTGGCCAAGAGATCACAAAATAGCCTTTACAAAGGGATTACTAGCCTATTTAGACCCCACTGAGGTTTCACCGGTGGCGATGTCTCCCGCAAAGCACATCTTCAACCAAGGGCCCCCTCTTGAGCCATTCGGATCCCAGGGTAGTCCCACCAATCACCAACAAACCCAATCCGACTACCCCTTCCCCGAGCATCCACAATGGTCCAAACAGCACTAGCAAAGCCCTAATTAATCAGCTACGCCGCACCCATAACTTGGCCTCGTGGTGGCACTGTAGTCCTGGCTTATTCTCGCATGAACCGGTCCTTAGATCTAAAGCAAGCAAACCACCGTAACATCCAACCCATCCACATACCAGGCTTGCTTAGATCACCCATTACCATACCATATTTAACTAGTTCATGTTAACCATAATCTCATCCATGCATAAATAAATTGAGTGATATAGTTGTTCCCATCCCAGTTGATTAAGCGAAGCAAAAGGGTAAAAACCCTTCCCGACTCTCTACCATAATTTCCAGGTGACAAGGGTGGTTTAACAAGTCTAGTAAACTTCCTACCATAGGATTCCCATCAATTTGACACAAGCATGCAGTTTTGCAAACAAAACATTTATTTTAAAACAGGATCAATATGCTTCAAGGACACTTGCCTTGCTCTTGCTGTTGATTAGGGTCAAAGCCTTCGAACTCTTGAGGTTGTAGATCCTCCGTGGCACTCTCTAGCGCAAATCCGTCTAATCCACACAATAAACATACAAAACAAGAAACACAATCAAAGAGTGCGCAAATATTACTCAACATGACATGACATGCATGATTGATGCAATGCAAGGTAGAACTTGTTACTAGATTGCTTTTAATGATCACTAACTAGTTCTAATAGATTTTAACCAGTTTATACAGGTTTGGAGTTGATTAGATCAAATTTTAGAATTAATTCAACACAATTTAACCAGAAAGATCGGACTAGTCCGCTTGGGATCGGACAAGTCCGCACTCTGCGAGATCAGCGGATTAGGGTTTTCTAGATCGACGTGAATTTGGAGATTAGGGGTTGAATTCTCGTAAGGAAAAGAGAATAGAAGGTATACCAGGTGTTTAGAACTCCAATGAACCAAGAAACTTGGAGGTAACACTTGGATCTTGATGATCTAGGGTTGGTGATGAACTTGGGGATGAATTGGTGGTGAAGGACGAAACTTGGTGGAGATCTTGATCCTCCTTCGTTTCCTCCTCTTCTTCTTCTCGTTTGGGATCTTCTCCTCCCTCCTTAATGGTGGCTCCCCACGAACTAGGGTTTGGGTGGGTGGAAAAGTGGCAAATAGATGTCAAACCAAGGGGTGGGGTTGTTTATATAGAGGTGGAGGCTAGGGTTAGATGGATTTCGAGTTTTGGGATGAGTAGAGGCCGGTTTAGAGTCCCACATGGGCTCTAAAAGAGTTGGGCACGACGTCCCTAGGCCCACTTGACGTGAAACCCAAGAAACAAGTCGTAAAACAAAAGGTCAATCTCGGAGTCACGAAATATCGGACAAGTCCGAACAGGACCGGACTAGTCCGAAGTCGTCCAGAGAGAAAATCGGACAAGTCTGGCCAAAAATCGGACAAGTCCGATCTTAGTCAGAAAGGAAAACGGACAAGTCCGCTGGAACACCGGACTAGTCCGGAAAAGTCCAGGGACTTAGCAAATTTCCAAGGATTCATGGAATATCGGACTAGTCCGCACAAAATCGGACAAGTCCGAAAGTTTCCAGAGCCAAAATCGGACTAGTCCGCAGCAAAAACGGACAAGTCCGTTTTTAGTCAGAGAGAAATCGGACTAGTCCTCAGTAAAATCGGACTAGTCCGCACTTTCCTGCGTTTTAAGTGCGGTTTTGCTCCAAATCAATTTTAAATGCTCCGAATCAATTTTAAACTCGTTCCTCTTGTTGTGGGCTAATGTTAAACATGTATATGAGTGCATGTAGGGCATGATGCATGAAAATGAGGGTGTTACAAACCTACCCCCCTTAAAATGAATCTCGCCCTCGAGATTCGACGCGGAAGAGAAGAGATGGGGAAATTCCTTCTTGAGATCGTCCTCTAGCTCCCAAGTTGCTTCTTTTTCTGTATGGTGCTTCCATTGGACTTTACACCATCGAATCACCTTGTTCCTTGTGACTCTCTCCTTGGTTTCCAAGATCTTGACCGGTTGCTCGGCATACGTCAAATCTTCCTCTAGTTCCAATTCTTCCATTGGCACTTGATCTTCCGGTACCCTCAAGCACTTCTTGAGCTGGGAAACGTGAAACACATCATGTACGTCTGAAAGATGAGCTGGCATCTCCAACTTATATGCTACTTCTCCTCTTTTGTCCAAAATCTTGAATGGTCCAATATAACGAGGTGCGAGCTTACCCCTTATGTTAAACCTCTTATGACCTCTCATTGGTGACACCTTGAGGTAAACAAAATCTCCTATTTCAAAGGCTAATTTCCTTCTCCTATTATCCGCATAGCCTTTTTGCCTTGATTGGGCAGCCCTCAAGTTTCCACGAATTATTTGGACTTGCTTTTCGGCTTCTTGCAACACGTCCGGACCAAATACTTGAGTTTCTCCTGCCTCATTCCAGAATAAAGGTGTCCTACACTTCCTCCCATAAAGCGCTTCATATGGCGACATTTTCAAGCTTGCTTGGTAACTATTGTTGTATGAAAATTCCGCGTATGGCAAGCTTTTGTCCCAACTTTTCCCATGCTTTAAAGCACAAGCTCTTAACATGTCCTCCAAAATCTGATTGGTCCTCTCGGTTTGTCCATCCGTTTGAGGATGATATGCTGAACTAAAATTCAACCTCGTTCCCAAAGCTTCATGCAATTTTTGCCAAAATCTGGAGGTAAATTGAGAACCTCTATCCGAGACTATCTTCTTAGGGACTCCATGTCGACACACAATATGCTCCATGTATATTTCGGCCAATCGTGCAGCTGTATACTTGGTCTTCACAGGGACAAAATGAGCTGACTTGGTTAAACGATCCACAATTACCCAAATTGAGTCATACCCGGACTGAGTACGGGGTAACCCAACTATGAAGTCCATACCAATTTCTTCCCACTTCCATTCCGGAATCTTCAACGGTTGCAATAATCCGGCTGGCCTTTGATGTTCCGCCTTGACTCGTTGGCACACATCACATAATGCTACATATTCAGCTATGTCCTTTTTCATGCTATCCCACCAATAACAAGTCTTCAAATCCTTGTACATCTTCGTACAACCAGGGTGAATTGAGTATGGCGAGTCATGTGCCTCCTTTAATATTGTCTCCCGAATATGCTTTACATTAGGCACAACGATTCTCTTTCCAAGACATAAGGTACCATGTTCATCCTCGTCAAATCTGAATTCTCTCCCTTCTTCGATCCTTTCCTTGATTTCCTTGATATCCTCATCCGTGGTTTGTGCTTCTCGAATTTCTTGCTCTAAGGTTGGATTTAACTCCATCATCTCCATCTCATTTACAAACCCGAGGTTCAACCTTTCAAACTCCTTACATAACTCGAACGGTAACTCTCGAACGGTAAGTTGATGACTTACTCCTTTCCTACTCAAAGCATCGGCCACTACGTTGGCTTTTCCCGGATGATAGTTGATCCCCAAATCATAATCTTTGATGAGCTCTAACCATCTTCGTTGCCTCAAGTTCAGATCCGTTTGTGTGAAAATATACTTCAAACTCTTATGATCCGTATAAATTTCACACCTATGTCCAAGAATATAGTGTCTCCAAACCTTCAATGCATGTACCACGGCTGCAAGTTCTAAATCATGCGTGGGGTAATTCTGCTCATGTTTCTTCAATTGTCTTGACGCATAGGCGACCACTTGACCTTCTTGCATCAATACACATCCAAGCCCTTGTCTTGATGCATCGCAATAAATGTCAAAACTCTTGCTTACATCCGGCAATACCAAAACTGGGGCTGTTGTCAACCGCTTCTTCAACTCCTCAAAACTCTCTTGACAAGCATGAGTCCATTGGAATGCCTTTCCCTTCGTTAGCAACTCCGTCATAGGCTTGGCTATCTTAGAAAAATCCTTGATAAACCGACGGTAATATCCAGCCATCCCAAGAAAACTCCTTATTTCCTTGACGTTTTGCGGTGGTTCCCACTTCAACACGTCTCTCACTTTTCCGGGGTCAACCGATACTCCTCCTCCTGAGATTATATGACCCAAAAATGGCACCTCTTTCAACCAAAACTGGCACTTGTTGAACTTGGCATACAATCGATGCTCCCTCAATTTCTGCAGCGTAAGCCTCAAGTGTTCCTCATGTTCTTTCTCATCCTTCGAGTAGATCATAATATCATCAATAAACACCACAACGAACTTATCTAAGTACTCCATGAAGACCTTATTCATGAGGTACATAAAGTAGGCAGGTGCATTTGTCAATCCAAAAGACATCACGGTGTACTCATAAGATCCATACCGTGTCCTAAAAGCTGTCTTGGGTATGTCCGATGGTCTAATCTTCATTTGAAAGTATCCCGACCTCAAGTCAATCTTAGAGAAGACACAAGCACCCTTCATCTGATCAAACAAGTCTTCTATGCGTGGCAAGGTGTACTTGTTCTTGATTGTTACCTCGTTAAGAGCTCGGTAATCCACGCACATCCTTTGGGATCCATCCTTCTTGTCCACAAATAGAACGGGCGCTCCCCAAGGCGAAGAGCTAGGGCGAATAAAACCCTTCTCTAATTGCTCTTGAATTTGTTTCTTGAGCTCCGCTAATTCCATAGGAGGCATCCTATACGGCCTCTTAGCTATAGGTGCAGTTCCAGGTATTAAATCAATAACAAACTCAATGTCTCGATCGGGTGGCATACCTGGCAACTCATCCGGAAAAACATCCAAAAATTCACACACCACCGGAATCTCCTCAATTGCGACACCGTCTATATGATTCAATTCCAATTGCTTCGGTGCGGTTTGAGATGCTTCAAATTCTACAGTTATCCCTTCCTCATTGGTCAACTTCACTGTCTTTGTGGCACATTCAATAACCCCATTGTGCTTCCTCAACCAGTCCATACCAAGTATAATATCCAACCCTTGAGAATCTAAAACAATGAGGTTGGCGGAGAAGTCTACCCCCCTTATTCTAAGGCTTACTTTTGGACATACTATATTTGTCCTCATCTCTCCTCCAGGAGACTTAACCAACAGAGTAAACTTCATATGAGAGATAGGCAAACTATACTTGGCAACATACTTCGATGCAATGAATGAATGCGATGCTCCAGAATCAAATAACATAGTCGCGGGGTTGGAGTTGGCGAGAAACATACCAATGACCACATCATCCGCTTGTTGAGCATCCTCCGTAGAGACATGGTTCACGTTGCCACGAGCAAAATTCTGCTGTCCACGGCTTCCTTGTGGCTGTCCTCCATTAGGTCTTGGGTTTTGCCTCGATGCATTGCTTCCTTGACCAAGGCCCGACTTAGGACATTGATGTGCAAAGTGTCCAGCTTCTCCACAAGTATAGCACTTCTTAACTCCACCAGAATTATTGGGACGAGCTTGGTTTTGAGCATTGGCTCCAGGAAAATCAGCACGAGGTGCATAAGGCGTCGGAGGCCTAGGTGCTTGCATGACAGGGCGCTGCTGCACAAACTGAGTTGGGCGCGGTGCATATCCAGGGCGCTGAGCAGGAATAGAGGAGCTGTAATTAGGCGCATTGGGTGGCGCAAAGCGAGGGCGCACATTACTTCCTTGTTGTTGTCCTTGATATGGCGCCTTCCTCTTGATTTCTTGCTCCATCTCACGGATCTTGTTCTCAACCACAATTGCCTTGTCCACAAGCTTCTGGAAATTGACATAATCACAGTTGAGCAATTGTACTTGGATCGTATTGTTCAATCCCCTCATGAACAAGTATTGCTTCCGGCTGTCCCGGCTAACATCCTCAGGCGCATATCTTGAGAGTTGAGTGAACTTATTGAGATATTCACTCACGCTTGATCTTCCTTGCCTTAAATTCTCAAATTCTTGCCTCTTCAAAATCATAACACCCTCGGGCACATAATGAGAACGAAAATTCTCCTTGAATTCGGCCCAAGTAATTCTCTCTTGATTTTCATGAGCACTGCAATAAGAATCCCACCAATCTGCAGCTGCTCCAACGAGTTGATGAGAAGCAAATAGCACCTTCTCCCGGTCACTGCATTGGACAATGGCTAGCTTCTTCTCCACGGACTTGAGCCAATCATCCGCATCCATAGGGTCTGCGGCTTGAGCAAAGGTTGGTGGCCTAGTCCTCATAAACTCTCCCAATCGGTTATGAGGAGGTGGGGGTGGCGGTGGAGGCATGTGGGGCTGATTGTTGATATTGCCAGCCTGCAGCTGTCCCATAGTCTGTATCATGGTCTGCATGAGCTGGTTTTGCATGGCCAATAGCTGCTCGATGTTGATAGCTCCCTGAGCCGGTCCTTGTCCATTGTCGTTTTGAGGCACTCCATTGTTCTCCTCTTCATCATTGCCATCCCTCTGGTTGCGAGTCCTCGCCATCTGAAGAAAAGCAGTAGGTAAGAATTAGAAAACGCCCCAACTATATGCATCAAGGGATATGAAACTAAACAACTGGCTACACTAGCCTAGGTGGACATGGCAATGCTAAAGCATCCCAAAATCCTCTATTAAGCACACAAGCAAGCAATATATATAGCAAACAGCACTCCAAGCAAAAACACATCGATTCCTGAGTGCTCCTATGTGCTCTAAAGTGTCCATTCTATCTAGGCTGCATCCTACGGTCAACCTGTGGCTCTGATACCAATCTGTGACGCCCGGTTCCGAAAATGAACCAAGCTAACGCATATGTGTGCCCAGGATGTTCATCACACATACACGAGTGAAATCACAAAAGGATATACAGGAAATTACCACAGAACAAGATTAATTATCAGATTTATTACACAAACCATATTATCCTCGAATACAGGCTCTAATGAATATTAATGACAAGTTCAACTAATGCAGCGGAAATATACTAATTAAGCAAACTAAAGCAACTATGCAGCATAAGCGACAGGGTATATACGCGCAGCTCCAATCAACACCACAGGCAAAGCTGACGGTAGACACGGCCTAGAACTCCGCATTATCGCCATTAAAATCCCAGTCCTGACCTGCAACTGTTGGGGTGGGGGATTGCAAGAGTGAGTACATGTCGTACTCAGCAAGTGTGGAAAGTATGACATGTGGCTGATTCAAATGACGACAATAATAATGGTAAAGTGCTGAAAAGTACATTAAAACATTTGAAAAGCAATATATCTTATGTATGTGAAGTAAACCCATCATAATCATAAGTAATACCATAATACCAAACTGAATTCATTACCATCATCAATAATTCCAGATTTCACTATTGTCAATAACCATATTCATTACCAGAGATTAATCCATAACCATTACCAAACCATAACCATCCCAAATTCCAATTTTCCTCTAATCATGGAAGTTGTCCAGGTGCTCATAACCGGGAGCACGGCTATCATGATAGTTTTAGTTAACTCTTCAGAGTTTGTACCTCTTTACCCACGTGTTTGTGATTTCATCACCCTTCGGCGACTAAGAACCTCCCTTATGCCCATGACCCGTCAGTCATATTACACACTTCCGTTGGTGTGTGGCCAAGAGATCACAAAATAGCCTTTACAAAGGGATTACTAGCCTATTTAGACCCCACTGAGGTTTCACCGGTGGCGATGTCTCCCGCAGAGCACATCTTCAACCAAGGGCCCCCTCTTGAGCCATTCGGATCCCAGGGTAGTCCCACCAATCACCAACAAACCCAATCCGACTACCCCTTCCCCGAGCATCCACAATGGTCCAAACAGCACTAGCAAAGCCCTAATTAATCAGCTACGCCGCACCCATAACTTGGCCTCGTGGTGGCACTGTAGTCCTGGCTTATTCTCGCATGAACCGGTCCTTAGATCTAAAGCAAGCAAACCACCGTAACATCCAACCCATCCACATACCAGGCTTGCTTAGATCACCCATTACCATACCATATTTAACTAGTTCATGTTAACCATAATCTCATCCATGCATAAATAAATTGAGTGATATAGTTGTTCCCATCCCAGTTGATTAAGCGAAGCAAAAGGGTAAAAACCCTTCCCGACTCTCTACCATAATTTCCAGGTGACAAGGGTGGTTTAACAAGTCTAGTAAACTTCCTACCATAGGATTCCCATCAATTTGACACAAGCATGCAGTTTTGCAAACAAAACATTTATTTTAAAACAGGATCAATATGCTTCAAGGACACTTGCCTTGCTCTTGCTGTTGATTAGGGTCAAAGCCTTCGAACTCTTGAGGTTGTAGATCCTCCGTGGCACTCTCTAGCGCAAATCCGTCTAATCCACACAATAAACATACAAAACAAGAAACACAATCAAAGAGTGCGCAAATATTACTCAACATGACATGACATGCATGATTGATGCAATGCAAGGTAGAACTTGTTACTAGATTGCTTTTAATGATCACTAACTAGTTCTAATAGATTTTAACCAGTTTATACAGGTTTGGAGTTGATTAGATCAAATTTTAGAATTAATTCAACACAATTTAACCAGAAAGATCGGACTAGTCCGCTTGGGATCGGACAAGTCCGCACTCTGCGAGATCAGCGGATTAGGGTTTTCTAGATCGACGTGAATTTGGAGATTAGGGGTTGAATTCTCGTAAGGAAAAGAGAATAGAAGGTATACCAGGTGTTTAGAACTCCAATGAACCAAGAAACTTGGAGGTAACACTTGGATCTTGATGATCTAGGGTTGGTGATGAACTTGGGGATGAATTGGTGGTGAAGGACGAAACTTGGTGGAGATCTTGATCCTCCTTCGTTTCCTCCTCTTCTTCTTCTCGTTTGGGATCTTCTCCTCCCTCCTTAATGGTGGCTCCCCACGAACTAGGGTTTGGGTGGGTGGAAAAGTGGCAAATAGATGTCAAACCAAGGGGTGGGGTTGTTTATATAGAGGTGGAGGCTAGGGTTAGATGGATTTCGAGTTTTGGGATGAGTAGAGGCCGGTTTAGAGTCCCACATGGGCTCTAAAAGAGTTGGGCACGACGTCCCTAGGCCCACTTGACGTGAAACCCAAGAAACAAGTCGTAAAACAAAAGGTCAATCTCGGAGTCACGAAATATCGGACAAGTCCGAACAGGACCGGACTAGTCCGAAGTCGTCCAGAGAGAAAATCGGACAAGTCTGGCCAAAAATCGGACAAGTCCGATCTTAGTCAGAAAGGAAAACGGACAAGTCCGCTGGAACACCGGACTAGTCCGGAAAAGTCCAGGGACTTAGCAAATTTCCAAGGATTCATGGAATATCGGACTAGTCCGCACAAAATCGGACAAGTCCGAAAGTTTCCAGAGCCAAAATCGGACTAGTCCGCAGCAAAAACGGACAAGTCCGTTTTTAGTCAGAGAGAAATCGGACTAGTCCTCAGTAAAATCGGACTAGTCCGCACTTTCCTGCGTTTTAAGTGCGGTTTTGCTCCAAATCAATTTTAAATGCTCCGAATCAATTTTAAACTCGTTCCTCTTGTTGTGGGCTAATGTTAAACATGTATATGAGTGCATGTAGGGCATGATGCATGAAAATGAGGGTGTTACAAACCTACCCCCCTTAAAATGAATCTCGCCCTCGAGATTCGACGCGGAAGAGAAGAGATGGGGAAATTCCTTCTTGAGATCGTCCTCTAGCTCCCAAGTTGCTTCTTTTTCTGTATGGTGCTTCCATTGGACTTTACACCATCGAATCACCTTGTTCCTTGTGACTCTCTCCTTGGTTTCCAAGATCTTGACCGGTTGCTCGGCATACGTCAAATCTTCCTCTAGTTCCAATTCTTCCATTGGCACTTGATCTTCCGGTACCCTCAAGCACTTCTTGAGCTGGGAAACGTGAAACACATCATGTACGTCTGAAAGATGAGCTGGCATCTCCAACTTATATGCTACTTCTCCTCTTTTGTCCAAAATCTTGAATGGTCCAATATAACGAGGTGCGAGCTTACCCCTTATGTTAAACCTCTTATGACCTCTCATTGGTGACACCTTGAGGTAAACAAAATCTCCTATTTCAAAGGCTAATTTCCTTCTCCTATTATCCGCATAGCCTTTTTGCCTTGATTGGGCAGCCCTCAAGTTTCCACGAATTATTTGGACTTGCTTTTCGGCTTCTTGCAACACGTCCGGACCAAATACTTGAGTTTCTCCTGCCTCATTCCAGAATAAAGGTGTCCTACACTTCCTCCCATAAAGCGCTTCATATGGCGACATTTTCAAGCTTGCTTGGTAACTATTGTTGTATGAAAATTCCGCGTATGGCAAGCTTTTGTCCCAACTTTTCCCATGCTTTAAAGCACAAGCTCTTAACATGTCCTCCAAAATCTGATTGGTCCTCTCGGTTTGTCCATCCGTTTGAGGATGATATGCTGAACTAAAATTCAACCTCGTTCCCAAAGCTTCATGCAATTTTTGCCAAAATCTGGAGGTAAATTGAGAACCTCTATCCGAGACTATCTTCTTAGGGACTCCATGTCGACACACAATATGCTCCATGTATATTTCGGCCAATCGTGCAGCTGTATACTTGGTCTTCACAGGGACAAAATGAGCTGACTTGGTTAAACGATCCACAATTACCCAAATTGAGTCATACCCGGACTGAGTACGGGGTAACCCAACTATGAAGTCCATACCAATTTCTTCCCACTTCCATTCCGGAATCTTCAACGGTTGCAATAATCCGGCTGGCCTTTGATGTTCCGCCTTGACTCGTTGGCACACATCACATAATGCTACATATTCAGCTATGTCCTTTTTCATGCTATCCCACCAATAACAAGTCTTCAAATCCTTGTACATCTTCGTACAACCAGGGTGAATTGAGTATGGCGAGTCATGTGCCTCCTTTAATATTGTCTCCCGAATATGCTTTACATTAGGCACAACGATTCTCTTTCCAAGACATAAGGTACCATGTTCATCCTCGTCAAATCTGAATTCTCTCCCTTCTTCGATCCTTTCCTTGATTTCCTTGATATCCTCATCCGTGGTTTGTGCTTCTCGAATTTCTTGCTCTAAGGTTGGATTTAACTCCATCATCTCCATCTCATTTACAAACCCGAGGTTCAACCTTTCAAACTCCTTACATAACTCGAACGGTAACTCTCGAACGGTAAGTTGATGACTTACTCCTTTCCTACTCAAAGCATCGGCCACTACGTTGGCTTTTCCCGGATGATAGTTGATCCCCAAATCATAATCTTTGATGAGCTCTAACCATCTTCGTTGCCTCAAGTTCAGATCCGTTTGTGTGAAAATATACTTCAAACTCTTATGATCCGTATAAATTTCACACCTATGTCCAAGAATATAGTGTCTCCAAACCTTCAATGCATGTACCACGGCTGCAAGTTCTAAATCATGCGTGGGGTAATTCTGCTCATGTTTCTTCAATTGTCTTGACGCATAGGCGACCACTTGACCTTCTTGCATCAATACACATCCAAGCCCTTGTCTTGATGCATCGCAATAAATGTCAAAACTCTTGCTTACATCCGGCAATACCAAAACTGGGGCTGTTGTCAACCGCTTCTTCAACTCCTCAAAACTCTCTTGACAAGCATGAGTCCATTGGAATGCCTTTCCCTTCGTTAGCAACTCCGTCATAGGCTTGGCTATCTTAGAAAAATCCTTGATAAACCGACGGTAATATCCAGCCATCCCAAGAAAACTCCTTATTTCCTTGACGTTTTGCGGTGGTTCCCACTTCAACACGTCTCTCACTTTTCCGGGGTCAACCGATACTCCTCCTCCTGAGATTATATGACCCAAAAATGGCACCTCTTTCAACCAAAACTGGCACTTGTTGAACTTGGCATACAATCGATGCTCCCTCAATTTCTGCAGCGTAAGCCTCAAGTGTTCCTCATGTTCTTTCTCATCCTTCGAGTAGATCATAATATCATCAATAAACACCACAACGAACTTATCTAAGTACTCCATGAAGACCTTATTCATGAGGTACATAAAGTAGGCAGGTGCATTTGTCAATCCAAAAGACATCACGGTGTACTCATAAGATCCATACCGTGTCCTAAAAGCTGTCTTGGGTATGTCCGATGGTCTAATCTTCATTTGAAAGTATCCCGACCTCAAGTCAATCTTAGAGAAGACACAAGCACCCTTCATCTGATCAAACAAGTCTTCTATGCGTGGCAAGGTGTACTTGTTCTTGATTGTTACCTCGTTAAGAGCTCGGTAATCCACGCACATCCTTTGGGATCCATCCTTCTTGTCCACAAATAGAACGGGCGCTCCCCAAGGCGAAGAGCTAGGGCGAATAAAACCCTTCTCTAATTGCTCTTGAATTTGTTTCTTGAGCTCCGCTAATTCCATAGGAGGCATCCTATACGGCCTCTTAGCTATAGGTGCAGTTCCAGGTATTAAATCAATAACAAACTCAATGTCTCGATCGGGTGGCATACCTGGCAACTCATCCGGAAAAACATCCAAAAATTCACACACCACCGGAATCTCCTCAATTGCGACACCGTCTATATGATTCAATTCCAATTGCTTCGGTGCGGTTTGAGATGCTTCAAATTCTACAGTTATCCCTTCCTCATTGGTCAACTTCACTGTCTTTGTGGCACATTCAATAACCCCATTGTGCTTCCTCAACCAGTCCATACCAAGTATAATATCCAACCCTTGAGAATCTAAAACAATGAGGTTGGCGGAGAAGTCTACCCCCCTTATTCTAAGGCTTACTTTTGGACATACTATATTTGTCCTCATCTCTCCTCCAGGAGACTTAACCAACAGAGTAAACTTCATATGAGAGATAGGCAAACTATACTTGGCAACATACTTCGATGCAATGAATGAATGCGATGCTCCAGAATCAAATAACATAGTCGCGGGGTTGGAGTTGGCGAGAAACATACCAATGACCACATCATCCGCTTGTTGAGCATCCTCCGTAGAGACATGGTTCACGTTGCCACGAGCAAAATTCTGCTGTCCACGGCTTCCTTGTGGCTGTCCTCCATTAGGTCTTGGGTTTTGCCTCGATGCATTGCTTCCTTGACCAAGGCCCGACTTAGGACATTGATGTGCAAAGTGTCCAGCTTCTCCACAAGTATAGCACTTCTTAACTCCACCAGAATTATTGGGACGAGCTTGGTTTTGAGCATTGGCTCCAGGAAAATCAGCACGAGGTGCATAAGGCGTCGGAGGCCTAGGTGCTTGCATGACAGGGCGCTGCTGCACAAACTGAGTTGGGCGCGGTGCATATCCAGGGCGCTGAGCAGGAATAGAGGAGCTGTAATTAGGCGCATTGGGTGGCGCAAAGCGAGGGCGCACATTACTTCCTTGTTGTTGTCCTTGATATGGCGCCTTCCTCTTGATTTCTTGCTCCATCTCACGGATCTTGTTCTCAACCACAATTGCCTTGTCCACAAGCTTCTGGAAATTGACATAATCACAGTTGAGCAATTGTACTTGGATCGTATTGTTCAATCCCCTCATGAACAAGTATTGCTTCCGGCTGTCCCGGCTAACATCCTCAGGCGCATATCTTGAGAGTTGAGTGAACTTATTGAGATATTCACTCACGCTTGATCTTCCTTGCCTTAAATTCTCAAATTCTTGCCTCTTCAAAATCATAACACCCTCGGGCACATAATGAGAACGAAAATTCTCCTTGAATTCGGCCCAAGTAATTCTCTCTTGATTTTCATGAGCACTGCAATAAGAATCCCACCAATCTGCAGCTGCTCCAACGAGTTGATGAGAAGCAAATAGCACCTTCTCCCGGTCACTGCATTGGACAATGGCTAGCTTCTTCTCCACGGACTTGAGCCAATCATCCGCATCCATAGGGTCTGCGGCTTGAGCAAAGGTTGGTGGCCTAGTCCTCATAAACTCTCCCAATCGGTTATGAGGAGGTGGGGGTGGCGGTGGAGGCATGTGGGGCTGATTGTTGATATTGCCAGCCTGCAGCTGTCCCATAGTCTGTATCATGGTCTGCATGAGCTGGTTTTGCATGGCCAATAGCTGCTCGATGTTGATAGCTCCCTGAGCCGGTCCTTGTCCATTGTCGTTTTGAGGCACTCCATTGTTCTCCTCTTCATCATTGCCATCCCTCTGGTTGCGAGTCCTCGCCATCTGAAGAAAAGCAGTAGGTAAGAATTAGAAAACGCCCCAACTATATGCATCAAGGGATATGAAACTAAACAACTGGCTACACTAGCCTAGGTGGACATGGCAATGCTAAAGCATCCCAAAATCCTCTATTAAGCACACAAGCAAGCAATATATATAGCAAACAGCACTCCAAGCAAAAACACATCGATTCCTGAGTGCTCCTATGTGCTCTAAAGTGTCCATTCTATCTAGGCTGCATCCTACGGTCAACCTGTGGCTCTGATACCAATCTGTGACGCCCGGTTCCGAAAATGAACCAAGCTAACGCATATGTGTGCCCAGGATGTTCATCACACATACACGAGTGAAATCACAAAAGGATATACAGGAAATTACCACAGAACAAGATTAATTATCAGATTTATTACACAAACCATATTATCCTCGAATACAGGCTCTAATGAATATTAATGACAAGTTCAACTAATGCAGCGGAAATATACTAATTAAGCAAACTAAAGCAACTATGCAGCATAAGCGACAGGGTATATACGCGCAGCTCCAATCAACACCACAGGCAAAGCTGACGGTAGACACGGCCTAGAACTCCGCATTATCGCCATTAAAATCCCAGTCCTGACCTGCAACTGTTGGGGTGGGGGATTGCAAGAGTGAGTACATGTCGTACTCAGCAAGTGTGGAAAGTATGACATGTGGCTGATTCAAATGACGACAATAATAATGGTAAAGTGCTGAAAAGTACATTAAAACATTTGAAAAGCAATATATCTTATGTATGTGAAGTAAACCCATCATAATCATAAGTAATACCATAATACCAAACTGAATTCATTACCATCATCAATAATTCCAGATTTCACTATTGTCAATAACCATATTCATTACCAGAGATTAATCCATAACCATTACCAAACCATAACCATCCCAAATTCCAATTTTCCTCTAATCATGGAAGTTGTCCAGGTGCTCATAACCGGGAGCACGGCTATCATGATAGTTTTAGTTAACTCTTCAGAGTTTGTACCTCTTTACCCACGTGTTTGTGATTTCATCACCCTTCGGCGACTAAGAACCTCCCTTATGCCCATGACCCGTCAGTCATATTACACACTTCCGTTGGTGTGTGGCCAAGAGATCACAAAATAGCCTTTACAAAGGGATTACTAGCCTATTTAGACCCCACTGAGGTTTCACCGGTGGCGATGTCTCCCGCAGAGCACATCTTCAACCAAGGGCCCCCTCTTGAGCCATTCGGATCCCAGGGTAGTCCCACCAATCACCAACAAACCCAATCCGACTACCCCTTCCCCGAGCATCCACAATGGTCCAAACAGCACTAGCAAAGCCCTAATTAATCAGCTACGCCGCACCCATAACTTGGCCTCGTGGTGGCACTGTAGTCCTGGCTTATTCTCGCATGAACCGGTCCTTAGATCTAAAGCAAGCAAACCACCGTAACATCCAACCCATCCACATACCAGGCTTGCTTAGATCACCCATTACCATACCATATTTAACTAGTTCATGTTAACCATAATCTCATCCATGCATAAATAAATTGAGTGATATAGTTGTTCCCATCCCAGTTGATTAAGCGAAGCAAAAGGGTAAAAACCCTTCCCGACTCTCTACCATAATTTCCAGGTGACAAGGGTGGTTTAACAAGTCTAGTAAACTTCCTACCATAGGATTCCCATCAATTTGACACAAGCATGCAGTTTTGCAAACAAAACATTTATTTTAAAACAGGATCAATATGCTTCAAGGACACTTGCCTTGCTCTTGCTGTTGATTAGGGTCAAAGCCTTCGAACTCTTGAGGTTGTAGATCCTCCGTGGCACTCTCTAGCGCAAATCCGTCTAATCCACACAATAAACATACAAAACAAGAAACACAATCAAAGAGTGCGCAAATATTACTCAACATGACATGACATGCATGATTGATGCAATGCAAGGTAGAACTTGTTACTAGATTGCTTTTAATGATCACTAACTAGTTCTAATAGATTTTAACCAGTTTATACAGGTTTGGAGTTGATTAGATCAAATTTTAGAATTAATTCAACACAATTTAACCAGAAAGATCGGACTAGTCCGCTTGGGATCGGACAAGTCCGCACTCTGCGAGATCAGCGGATTAGGGTTTTCTAGATCGACGTGAATTTGGAGATTAGGGGTTGAATTCTCGTAAGGAAAAGAGAATAGAAGGTATACCATGTGTTTAGAACTCCAATGAACCAAGAAACTTGGAGGTAACACTTGGATCTTGATGATCTAGGGTTGGTGATGAACTTGGGGATGAATTGGTGGTGAAGGACGAAACTTGGTGGAGATCTTGATCCTCCTTCGTTTCCTCCTCTTCTTCTTCTCGTTTGGGATCTTCTCCTCCCTCCTTAATGGTGGCTCCCCACGAACTAGGGTTTGGGTGGGTGGAAAAGTGGCAAATAGATGTCAAACCAAGGGGTGGGGTTGTTTATATAGAGGTGGAGGCTAGGGTTAGATGGATTTCGAGTTTTGGGATGAGTAGAGGCCGGTTTAGAGTCCCACATGGGCTCTAAAAGAGTTGGGCACGACGTCCCTAGGCCCACTTGACGTGAAACCCAAGAAACAAGTCGTAAAACAAAAGGTCAATCTCGGAGTCACGAAATATCGGACAAGTCCGAACAGGACCGGACTAGTCCGAAGTCGTCCAGAGAGAAAATCGGACAAGTCTGGCCAAAAATCGGACAAGTCCGATCTTAGTCAGAAAGGAAAACGGACAAGTCCGCTGGAACACCGGACTAGTCCGGAAAAGTCCAGGGACTTAGCAAATTTCCAAGGATTCATGGAATATCGGACTAGTCCGCACAAAATCGGACAAGTCCGAAAGTTTCCAGAGCCAAAATCGGACTAGTCCGCAGCAAAAACGGACAAGTCCGTTTTTAGTCAGAGAGAAATCGGACTAGTCCTCAGTAAAATCGGACTAGTCCGCACTTTCCTGCGTTTTAAGTGCGGTTTTGCTCCAAATCAATTTTAAATGCTCCGAATCAATTTTAAACTCGTTCCTCTTGTTGTGGGCTAATGTTAAACATGTATATGAGTGCATGTAGGGCATGATGCATGAAAATGAGGGTGTTACAGGATGCAACAGTACAGAACAAAAAACAAAATAAAACCAACAACCAACGATGATGTATACAAAATCCCAAACGATAATCAGGTGACGAGTAAGAATCAACTCAGGGAGAATCAACTTTTGTGCACCTCTTGCATGTCCGCCTCTGTTGCCACCGCCGGCCTTCTGCTTGGTGCTGCCATGCTTTTTGCTGTCGGAAAAGTCCACTACCTCGTTGACACGCGTCTCCAACTGCAACACAGATAACGAAAAGTCTAAGCACCAATGTGCCCTCATCCTTGAGCAGAAAAACACTAACCCCCTAGTTCCCCAGAAAGCACATTCCGCACGCCGCAGTTTTCTGGGCACCAGAGCCTTACCATTGTCTTGGGCGTAGAGGAGAGGTGAGGCAAGGGTGGATTACCATTGTCAATCCTGAAGATGAGGTGATCGACCTGGCGCCGGAAGCCGTCGACCTCTGATTTCACCTCGGGAGGTAGTACTACCACCTCCGCTCGCTGGTGCGCCGTTCACTGTTCGACGCCATACCCCCTGCGACACGTCGGCCGAGCAGGGCCGCATCACAATCACAACATCGTCCCGCGTGATGGCCGACATCACAGCATCCTCCCGCGCGACAAGCTGGCCGGTCTGGGCGACATCACAACCGACAGGCAACAGTGCCTCCAACGGGCCAACAGCATCCAATCTTTCGTGAATAAGGGTGGGGCCAAAGTGCAGCGTGGGTGGCATCCCAGGTGACGGCAGAATCTCGCGCGCCGACAGCCTCCCGCGCGACGGCGAATTCTCGTGCGCCGACACACTCCTGAACGACGGCGGCCGCAACAAAGAGGAGAGGCAGTGGAATGGATTCGCGGTAGAGGAAAGAAAGAGTAGAGGCGGGAGGTGGAGGAAAGAATGACGCTCACTGGATTGAAGCGTGGAGGCGCCGCTGGTGGAGACCACCGCCCTCTCCCGTCGGTCTTGGGCGACGGGAAAGTACGATGGGATGAGATGCGTCGGGTGGGAAGTAAACATAAAAATAATGTTTCATTTGTAACCGGCGGCATTAGTGTGTAATTTTTTAGAAAAAGTGAGAGAAGGAATATGAGAAATCAGGAGAGATAGCAGATTTTCATTAGCACTATGGGAATCAGCAGATTTTTTAGAATATGATTTTGTAGAGAAGATCTTTGGTTCAAATTAATAATTTTTGGTAGAGAATATCCTTGCAGCTCAACCAAAGGGACCCTAAGGTCAAAGATGAGTGAAAATTATGTCAATAATGTGATAAGGAGATCAGGTATGACAGAATGCAAACCTGCAGTACATCTATGTCAGTCAGTGAAAAATTAACAGCCAGTGGAAGTACACCCCTTGGTCCCAAGGATGCTACACAATATCTCAATATCGTCGGAGCATTTCCGTATTTAACTCTAACGAGACTAGATATTTCATTTTCTATTAATAAAGAGTGCCGGTATATACATGCCCCTACTACGTATCATTGTGTTGCAGTCAAAAGAATCCAAAGGTATTTAATGTCGTGTACCAAGCTTGGCCTAAAGATCAATAAGATTATCTAATGTTTGGTGAGTATAATCTCTGATGCAGATTGAGTTGGATGCTTAGATGACAGAAATTGGATAGGTGGTTTTGCTGTTTTTTTTTAAATTCTAATTTAATTTCGTGGAGTGTGTGAAAGCAAGCAACAATTTCAAGATCATCTAAATAAGCTGAGTACAAAGTCATCGCAAATGCAACAACAAAGATAATGTGGATACAATTTCTGTTACAAGTGTTAGAGATATAACAGTGATGTTATATTAGATGATGTATTAGAGACTTATTTGCATATTTGTTATCTCTTTTACATCTATTTATAGAGGTCTTTGGCATTCTCAATAATACATGATCCAATGTTCATAACATGGAATCAGAGCTAGGTTAAGTTAATTAGATCCAGAAATTTTTCGGCAGCGGCCGACCGCGTCTGCAGCCTCTTTCGCTCCCTGGAGATCGACCTCCTCTACAACGCTGAACTTCTACGGTCTTGCGCCTGACCGATCCGCTCGGGTGCTCGAAGATCCAATCGCCTTGAGGCCTTGCGCCCTGATCGACGACGCCGTGGACGCGGAGTCTGAGGGCATCGGCGGTGGGGAGGCTGAGAGGGACAGGGACGACGAGGACAGGAGCAACCAACACTTCTCCTTCCTCGGCCACGCGCTCTACGTAAAGCGCCCGCGGCGCCGTTTGCGGGAGGTGCATCGTCTGCATCAGGCTGCCCACCGGGTGGAAGGCGTTGTCCTCTGCTTCTGCCGCCTGTAGCTGCCTCTCCGTCATCTGCTGCTGCATGTGCACCACCGTCTGCCGCCTCTGCGTCCTCTACTGCTGCTGCACGCGTGTCCGTGGAGTCCAACTTTGTGTCGTTGCAGGTGTCCACGCCTCCAGCCCCGACTTAGGCTCGACCCGAATCTCGGCCTCCTGATCGCCGCCGTCGGCTTCGTGCTCGTCTTCTTCGGTGCAGAGGCGCTGGAACAGGGGGCGCCGCCTTCAGCTCCACTCCTCCAAGAGCCAGCTTGTCCAGAAGCTTCGCTGCCGCACTGGTGTTGTGCCATGCATGCCCTCGTGGGCCTTCACGTGTGTTCCAGCCCGTGCGGGATGCAGTTTCTGGCTGGTGCTCAACTCAGCATGACATCAGCACGATGTCAGCATTAGCATTGTTAATCCACCTGGGCTTCGGCGTGTGTGGCTCATGGTTATTCTCCTTGGTTGCCTTATCTGCGAGGGTCTCCATCTTGCGCCGCCGCCGTTTGATCAACCGTCAAAGCAAGAGTTTGATTCTTAAAAAAGAAAACTAACGACGTTGGCTCTTCTTCGGATCTGGGATGGAATTGTCGTCTTTTAGATGCCTTTGGCTACCTGCGACGTCTTGATTCATTGTTGATTTGGAAGTTTCGCCTCTCTCTCATAAAAAAAAAAACCTTGTTGCTTGCGCCGCTTTTATTTGCGCTCTCCCCATTGTACGCCACTGCTTATTTTACGCTCTTGTCGTCGCTTGTCATCTTCTTCATGATGATTTGTTTTCTTCGGCCGAAATTCCAATTGTGCGGTGTCTGGTGCCTTTCAATGGCATCTTACCGTGACTGGGTTCCTCGTATGCGTATACATATGTGTGGTCTTCGACTTTGGGAGTTGTTCATGGACAATCTCTGGTTGTTACTGATCGTCGTTGTCGTGATTCACAACGTCTTTGGGAGCTTCACTGGCTTCATCTTCCTTTCGTTGCGCCTGCCAGTTCAGTTGACTCCAGTTTTGCTGCTTCGTCTACTTCGACGTTTTGCTCAGTGATACCACTGTTTAGGTCATTTTTGCGGCTCTTAGCATGATTTTTATCTATCCAAACTCAATGTCCGTGATGCATCTTGAGTTTGAGGGGGGTGTTAGAGATATAATAGTGATATTATATTAAATGATGTATTAAGGATTTATTTGCATATTTGTAATCCTTTGTACATCTATTTACAAAGGCATCCGACCTTCTCAATAATAGATGATCCAATATTTATAAGAACAAGAAAATGGAATTTAGTGTCCACAACAAGAAAAGTTTGGTGCGATAACTTAAAGTCAAATATGTGTCTTATAACCTGGTCTTTCATGGGGGCACAAAATATATTGAGGTACACTACCATTTCGTGAGAGAACGATTTGCAAGAAAATTACTACAGATTGGTTTCGTACCCTCATATGATCAAGTGGCAAATGCATTTGCAAAACTGCTTCTTGATCGACAACTCGAGAATTTCAAGGACAATGTCAATCCTGTACGATTGTGATTGAGGGATGTGTTAGAAATACAAATAGAAATATATTTATTGTATACTTCCAAAAATAGAAGATAGACTTGATTCTGTTAGAAACAGAAATAGAGTTGATCATTGTACGCTTCCAAGTATAGAAGATAGACTTGATTCATTTTTGATAAAAATAGAGAGATGTAACATCCAAATCAAGATTGTGCTCTATCTCCAAAAATTGTAAACATCACGGTAACGATAATTGCTGTTCTATATAAACATGTAAGCACCGGCTCTGGAAGAGCTCACAGCGATTCAACCAATACGCTGTCATATGATTTTCTATCAAAAAGAATACTCCCTCTATTCTCATTTAATCGACATTAAGATAAGCTGTATAGGAATGTTAAATATTTGAGCAGAGTAGGTAGGAGTGGGATTGACTCTATGCCGATAAAGGACAATGAATTGATCGTCCATGTGAGCCACCCGGATGGATCCTCTACCTCCCGCACAAGGCACTGAACCCCAAACATGAACAGGATTAAGTAGTGGCAGCAGAGTATGTGATGCTCATAGTTGCAAAAACACTGATCACATCTTGCAGTCTTTGCCCGTTTTGCAAGCTTGTGTCTCCTCCAGGAAAAAAATACTGGGTAGCTATGAAGGCATCAGGGTAGCCAATACTTTACAGGCTGCGACTAAGGTGCAATCAGGCTTGCCGTGCAAGCGTGCAAGCCCAGCCGCCAGATGAAGATCCTACGGTGACTTGATATTTTGCACATAACTCCCTCCACAGTAACAATCGTATTTTGCCAATAACCCCTTCTGGAGAGGTGAGCCGGTCGTTCCGAGCCGACGTCCGTCTATTCTCTCGTACGTTCGCGCTACGCAACACTCCGCCCCATCGATCGCAGCCAAGGCCGCCGCAACCGCCCTCGCAACGCGTGCCAACGGCGGCCGTCTGGGAGCACGTCGGCTCGTGCGTGAGGCCTAGGCGATCACGTCCTCTCGTGCGTGCCCGGCGATCGCGGTCACGCTGTGAGAGCGTCGGCTTCTCGCGTCCTCTCGTGCGCGTGCATTCAAGCCATCCACTCTGTGCGTGCGGCGATCCCAGTACAATCCCGATCGATCGACCAGGTCCCAACAGCTACACGCAAGTACACGCAGTCAAGTTCTCAGCAACGGAGACCGATCTGCAATCTTCGTTGGTTTTGACCTACGGGCATGGAACAAAGCAACAGGTAAATAGAACTGTTGTGGAATAAATTTTTTTTTTCTACATATAGAACAAATAATCAATTGTATGTTTTGTAGGTCTGAACTTTCAATTTTTTTTCTACATATAGGCCTGTTGCAGTTGTGGAGTCACATGCAGTAGGGGAGCCTGGTGAAGTAGTTCATGTTGATTCTGAGTGCACAACGATTAATAGGTACGCACATACTCATTCATGCTCCTTGTATAGTGTAGTAACAATCTTAATAAATGTGATGCAACGTTTTATAGCCTTGGACTACTCTCTTCGACTAGCTGGAATTATGTTGAACATGACAACGTTTCTGAAGGATTTAGTACACCGACGAAGAAAAACAATATGATTCAAGTGAGTATGCAAAGTAATTTTGATACATGTATAATTTGACTATATGATAAATTATAAACAAAAAGCTTATTTGCAGGTAGGCATGACATTTGATGATGTTGAATCAGCAGGGAAATTTTACAAGGATTATGCACATGACATTGGTTTTTCAGTTCGTATTGGACAACAAAGACTAGATGACAGAGGAGTTGTTCTATGGAAAAGGTACTTATGTGCAAGAGAAGGATATAGAGCAGACAAAGGTAATAAGTCAAATGATTTATCCAATGTTCGACATACTAGAGAGAGTAGATGTGGATGTGAAGCTTATATTTATGTGAAGCAAACTAGTGAAGAAAAGTATGAGATTGCAAAATTCTATGAGGGACATAATCATGATCTGGTTACACCTAGCAAAATTCATTTACTAAGATCCAAACGTCATGTCAGTGAGAAAGCTAAAACAACTATTTTTAATTGTCACAAAGCAAGTATTGGAACATCACAAGCATATAGATTGCTACATGTGGGTGCAGGGGGTTTTGAGTATGTGGATTGCACAAAAAAAGATTTGCAAAACTATTATACTGATTTCATGAAGAAAATAAAAAATGCGGATGCTCAGATGTTTAATGACCAATTTGGTAGGCTTAAGGAATTGGATGAAGATTTTTTCTTTGAATATGAAGTGAATGATGGTCGCTTGGTGCGTGTTTTTTGGGCTGATTCAACTAGCAGGAAGAACTATGCTTATTTTGGTGATGTAGTTACTTTTGATTCTACTTACAGCACCAATCAATATGATATGAAATTTGCACCGTTCACTGGAGTCAACCATCATATGAGTTCTATTTTCTTTGGTGCTGGTTTTCTAGTCGATGAGAAGATTGAAAGCTATGTTTGGTTATTTGAGACATATTTACATGCTATGGGAGGATAGGCTCCAGATCTTATTGTAACTGATGAGGATGCTAGTATGAGGGCCGCTATTGCTATTGTGATGCCCCTTGGGACTTCTAGTTTCTCATCTTTCTAGAAGAATCCCAAGACACCACTCATAGGTTGTGTATGTGGCATATCATGAAAAAGTTCCCTGAGAAAATTGGTCCTAACCTATTACAAGATGATACGTTTTGGAAAAAAGTTAACTCATGTGTATGGGGATCAGAAACGACTGGAGAATTTGAAGACAGGTGGCAATCTATAATAGCAGAATATAAATTGGAGGACAATGAATGGTTACATAAAAGATATGAAATCCGTGAGTCTTGGATACCAGCATATTTTACTCACATTTGGCTTCGAGGTATTCTACGGACAACATCGAGATCAGAAAGTGCAAATTCATTTTTCAGTCGCTTTATAGGTCGTAAGCTTGCACTTGTGGAGTTTTGGCTAGGATTTGATACGGCATTGAAATGTCAACGACATGAAGAACTAATAAATGATAACACGACTATGCATACACATCCTGTTTTATTTACATCATGGGAGCTAGAAGAACATGGTGACATTGTTTTACACATGAGGTGTTTAGAAAGTTTCAAACAGAAGTGTTAGCTGCAAGGGAGCATTGTGATGTCCAGAATACAACTGAAATGGAGGATAGAAAGATTGTAACCATCATTGACAGCCACAACAAAGTTAGAGAGGTGATTTGTTACACTATGGACGAGGTTTATAAATGCTCATGCATGCTTTTTGAGTCAATAGGAATACCATGTCGTCATATTATACGTGTGTTCAGAGGTGCAAGAATAAATAAATTGCCAATGCACTACATAGCAAAAAGATGGATGAAAGACTGTAAAAGGTAATCTCATATACATCTATTGTTGTTCATTTTTTTTCATACTAATGTTTTGTTTTCTAATTTACAGAGATTTAATAGTGGAAACGACAATAAGCTCCTTAGAAATTTCTATCAAAAGGAAAATGTCAAGTGCACATAACAAATTTGAAGACATTTGTCAAATAGCAAAGACATCAGAAGAAGGCATGGACCTCTTGTTACAAAATTTAGAATCATTGTCCTTGTTATTTCAACCTCATACTCGAAGTAGACAAGAAGAACAAGAAGAATTTATTGGTTGTAACATTCCAAATGAAGTGCAAATGAAAGCAATCTCTTCTCGATCTTTTTTTGCGTTTTTTTTGCCTCCCTGACCCTTGCATCACTCCAGTTCGTCTCCCAGATCACAGCATTGCAGCATCAGCTGCCCCTCTTACGATTGCCTTACTTCCAGGGCTTATTGCACCATATTCTTGACTTCCATTTGTATTGTACTTTGCATCTCCTATGGATACAAACCAACCCAATAAATCATCAGTGACATGCACAGAAATTCTGATGTACATCAAGTACCTTTCTCAGCCTAAATTTTTTGCATAACCCCATGTTCACCTGATTTGGTCACACACTGATCCTTGGCGTCACTGATCCTTGTCGTCTCCCTGCACAATGTACTAGTGGCTAACGAGAGATTAAGATCAGCATAAAGTTAACATAACGTCAAGAGCAATTGTGGCTTATTCTTTATCATGTAATATCGAAACAAGGCTCACTGACAAAACGTCAAACACCTTGTGCGCGTCATCGGGACTTAGAACTATGAGGATCTGGAGGCGCGCGCGGCTGCAAGCTCCCTGAGGAGCTTCTCGACACGACCCTGGTAGGCATGCGGGAGCTCGACGGCGTCCACCTCGGTCTCGCCCAGTTGCACGCACAGCCGCTACTCGGTGATCTCGGCGCGCTGCCATGCTGCGTCCAGCTCCGCGCGCAGCGCCGCGACCCCCCGCTCCAGCCCAGCGTTCTGCCGCCGCAGGAGCTACGCCTCATCCGCGACGACGTTCAGATTCTTGTTCGCGCCCGCTGCCGGCGAGGCGGACGAACGCTAACATCTACGGTGGCCTGAGAACTCGATGGATTGGGGAGCCAGCTGGGAACGGGATCGGCTCGAAGCAGCCCGTCTTGGGGGTGTTTTTTGCAAAAATTTCGTGCCAGTTTGCAGGACTGAAGTGCCAAAGTTACATCTACCGCTGAAAGGGAATCCAATGGCTCAACTCCCTTAATTGCAAGATTGCATGGGAGTCTTGATTGCACCTTAGTCGCTCCCTACTTTACAACAGACCGGCATTGCCTTTGTTAGGCAAATTGCTGGATGGAGGCATTGAAAGTCGAGGTGTGAGACAGTCTCCGGTGTTAATACATTCCATTGAACCACAGCACATAATCTCTCACTGCCCAAATGCAATGCACCTTCAGTTTGGCCTAATTTTCCAGCCACGGAATTAATTTTCCATTAATCAGGGCCTCTCATTCTCTGTACAAATTAGCAGGCGACGGCTTAATTGTAACTTAATTTTCTGCCGCGAGAATGTGTATTGTGTGAAATTTAAGAGGTGCAACTCCTCCTACTAGTACTAGCCTTTTGCGCGTGAATTGAAGATTTGCCTTGTACAATGCCCAAATCCTATTGATCTCGCATTCAATCTGACCAGTTATACAAATGCCTTGCCATTCTGTCCCAGTGACATTTGGAGGTGGGCCATTTCCTTAGAGCTGTTATCGTTTGTTTATTTGGTCAATCTTCAGTTTTACAAGTGTCTTAACGCCCTTAATTTTCTAACTCTGGCGCTGTGTGTACTTAAGTGCTCTGCTTAAGCAGCTTTCTCCTACTTGCTCCTTCCTCTCTTGATCCTCCTTGGTGGAGGGATGCTTGTCACCTACTCCTTTTGAAGTTTCCCTCGCCCCTCTCTCACACTTCTTGTACCTTTTTTCCATGATATTATTATCCTTGAACCCGAAAGCCAGCACAGAGCAAGGGAACTAGCGAAGGGGCAAAGGAAAAGAGGGTGAGAGTGAGAGCAAACGGAAGCAAGTAGAGCAGAGCAGACAGCTGCTCTTCCTCAAGCTTTGAAGCATTCCATAGCATCTGCTCCGTTGGGTCCGTGATCCATCGCGTAGGAAGGAATTCTTGCTCGCTTGGTCATGGACAGGCACACCTGCAAGCTCTGCTTCCGGCGGTTCCACAATGGCCGCGCCCTGGGCGGTCATATGCGATCCCACGTTATTGCCGCCGCAACGGCAGAGTACTCGCCGGCGTCACCACCGATCTCCCTGGCATCTACCTCATCCACTGAGGTGGACGATGGCAAACCGACGCATCAGGAGCCAGTGTCGCGCGTTATACGCGACAGCTCCAAGAAATGCTTCACCAAGGTAGGCGCTCCTGAATTCCCCGGCGGTGGCGCGGCCAGCGGCGTGTCCTCAATCGTGCAGGACGGCCAGAGCGACACGGAGTCGTCTCTGCGGTTCGCAGTGAGCCGCTGCCGATCGAAGCGGGCGCGGCGTCGCGCACCACCCCTGGCGCCAGATCGCGATCCGGCGAGGAGCGTGTCGGACAAAACGCTGGAAGAGGACGTGGCCATGTCCCTCGTGATGCTGTCACGGGACACTTGGACGCGGTCCAGATCAGAGCATGTGCAGCACTGGGCCCCGGCGAGCTCAGAACCCGAGCAGAACAACGACAATGCCAGCTTGTTCGACGCGGGCGGCTGCAAGGACGCCGACGACGACGTGGCCGCCCCGCCCCGGCGCCCGCGCGGCCGGTTCCAGTGCGCCGCGTGCAAAAAGGTGTTCCGGTCGTACCAGGCGCTCGGCGGCCACCGCGCGAGCATGAAGAAAGGCAATGGCAGGTGCGCCCCACCACCGCCGCCAACGCCGTCCAAGGCTCGCCGCGCCGACGCGACGGCCATCTACAAGTGCCCCTACTGCTTCCGCGTGTTCGGCTCCGGGCAGGCACTGGGCGGCCACAAGCGCGTGCACATGATGGTGTCCGGTGGCGCGTCCCCGTCGCCAACCAAGTGCGGTGACAGCTCGGGGTCCATTGATCTCAACATGCCGGCCGCGATGGACGACGACTTCGAGCTCTCCGCCGTGTACGACGCCAAGTTTGGCAGCACCAGAGTGAGATAGCCAGCTGATCCACGATGCCAGCCGAAGATCCCCAGTGGCACCTAGACAAGCGTTGCAGACCATCAGCTGTTGCATGCAAAACGCAAGAACGGATTCATCCGTGGTAAGGGCTCCGCGATCGACCCATGCAAGATCCTAGTGGAGAACAACCGCTCCATATGTTCTTTTTCCTGTTATTAGTTATTACACTCCTATTGCAAGTATTCGTAGTGCGGAATTAGTCGTACAGCATAGCAGGATTCGTTTCTACAGTTGTCCCCTGTACCTAAATCAAGTCGATCCATCAGTCCGATCTTGTCATCCAAACCTCTGCGTATTTGCCATGTTCATAAACGCCTCAATCAAACTCTTGTTTCCCAAACCTTAAATCAGTCATAACAGTAGCACAACAAAATAAACGGCAAACGTGCCTGATGGATTAACCGCAGTAACTCGTTGTCTGGTAGTTACATCTAACTTATTTTTTCCTCCCCACGCTTCGTGAGCTTTCCAGCTGTTGGCCACACACTGTCCTCTCCCTTGTTCAGCACCGTAACGCTTGTACACGCATCACACTACTCGTACCCTACCGTCTTGGTCGGAGCTTTCAGTTCTGTGTGCCGGACTGCCGGTACGCCCCTGTGCCGGCACGGAGTCGAGACTCGAGAGACGAGGAAACTGCTGGGCTGTGAGCTCCTCTCCCTAGCCAGTTCAGCGCTGCTTTGCTTGGCATGGACTCTTGATGCAGCAGCGACGGTTCCTGTTACTGCTCCTGCTCCTGGTGCACGTGGGCTGTATGCGGGCAGCACCTGTGTTGCAAATCTGGACTCAATTACACAGGAAATTTCTTGTAAATTGGTTCTCTTTTATTAATAATATGGTTTTAGTATTGACAGCTATACATAGCCCTAAGAAAGGGAGGGTTACAAGTGTAATATATTATGAATCATATTATAATTTAATTGTATCTATAAGGGGCAGAACATGACTCTGCCTTTAATATACTAATTTCAGTAGGACTGTACTCCTAACAATGTTAATTCTATACTATTTTAGAAACCAAATTAAATTCAACAAACACTCCTTTAATCTTATTTTCTAGGACACACTCTCACACAACTTTGAATACACTTGAGGTGAGCACATCTACACTACACCTCCAGGGTCATCACATCTTCACCATGCATAACTTAGAAATGTTCACATCTTCATCTTCTAGATGGGCACATCTTCACCCGCACACAAATTCGGGTTGGACGTATCTTCAATCTCACAATGGGCTCATCTCTTCATCCTGCACTCGACCTTGGAATGAATGCATCTTCATTCTGATCACACACTCTTTTGGGGTGAACACAATATACCTGCTGGGATGGACACAACTTGATCCCGAGCACACAGTTTAGTTTTTAATCCTGGGGTGAACACAACTACACCATCTAAGATGAACACATACATCCAGTGCACTGTTTAAGACACTCACAACCACCTCCGTTCCTGCAAACAACGTCAGCCACATCCATGGGCACACCTTCCTTGCACGTGACCAACACCAACACACAGTCTAGGTCCACATGCCTAGGTGTGCTCTTCTTTCCATGTGGCAGACTCGCACAACCCAACTCGCACCTGACCTTTGCTGCACATAATTACTCACCCATCGGCCCAGCCTAGCACGAAACTCCACTTGTTCGGTCCAAACAACAACAGAATTGGCCCGACCCAGCTACTAAGCACGTGACTTCCTAAGCGATGTCAATCCACCAAATTGATGGAAAACCCGCCTCGACCAAGCCAGATCCGCCTCCTCCAGCGCGCACGCAACACCTACGCCGCCACCATGGGAAGCCACACTGCCTCTGCCGAGTTCGAATTCCTCAATGTTGCCACTTTCTTTCTCTCTCTATTCCCTCCTAGTTCCAGCACGCTCATCGGTTTCCCACAATCGGATTGGTTTCCTGGGCAACAGTGTTTTCTCGCTTAGCGTGGATGAACTCCTGCCATCCCGCTTCCTCTGATTTCCACCGCACACGTGCCGAATCCCACGCATGGCCTCCCATGTTGTGCCAGAATCTCGAGCCCACACCGAGCATGGACATGTGCCGCTCCTGCTGCCGCACGTGATGGCCCATTTGTCGGCCCAATGCGATCGAGCACATGCCTCACCGACGGCCCGATCTTGAAATTTGGCACGCCTGCGAATCTCGATTCTCGCACAAGCTTGCCTCATCGAGATCCACCTGATGCGCCTCGTTGGTGCCAAGATGACCTCTTCCCTTGTTGACCGCCCGTCCTCCGAGGAGCATGCGTCCTTTCGAGGGAATTGGATCTAAAAACTTGAACTGCCTCTGATGTTAATTGTTAGAAATTCAGACTCAATTAGACACTAAATTCTCTTCTAAATTGCTTCTTTTTCATTGATAATATGGTCCTGGTATTGGCAGCTATATATAGTCTCAAAACAGGAAGAGTTACAAGTGCAATCTATTATGGATCCTACTCTAAGTCAACTTTATCTATAAGAGGCACACCAAGACTCTCCCTTTAATATCTTAATCCTAGTAGGACTATACTCCTAACACTTACTTCTATAATATTGTAGAGATTAAACTCAACAAACTGGTCCTCACAACCCGCTAGCCAGTGTCGGCGAGCGTCCGTCAACTGACTCTACGTCGCTTCTCTCCTAACCCTGTGTTGGCCGTTGGCTCCATGCCACTTATGAGTCAGGGCTCTTTTTGCCTCGGTCGGCTCTCCTCCACCATAACCGTACCCCCTCCTCTGTCTCGGTCTCGGATGGCCAAACTGGGTAGTGCCTAGGTACTATCCAACGCTTCAATTCACCATGTCTAGTGTGGTGCCGATACTGTAGTATACTACACTGCCAGGCATGACATCCCTGGCACAATACGCAACATTGCCATATGCGGTTGAGATACGCGGTCCAAATTGATGTGCTTCTTGTTCGTTAGAGCTAGTAAAAATCTTCCAAAGTCAGCGGTGGAATTAGTGGGAACATGGTCCTCCTACTCACTCCGTATTACTACTTTGTTGAAGATTTTTAGTGGAGCGATCGCCTGTGTCTGTGTGTGTTTTTGATATAGATGACTTGTGTTGGGTGCATCGGCCATCTATGAGGGTTAGTACAGATGGTTAAATGGGCCGGACAAGATGGGTCAGCCTGAAGCCCGGAACGGATTAGATCGGGCCCGAGGCTCGGCTTGGGCCGTGTCTGGGCTCAAAAGTGGACCTGTCGTGCTGGCGCGACACGACCCCTATAACGGGTGACCCGACCGACTTGACAATTGGCCTGTTTAGTCTGTTTGGACTGGCCCGACACAAGCACGACCCCTTTAGTCCGACCTCCATATATAAGTCATGTGCCATAGGATCAAACCATAATCATCATTTCACTTGCCGTCTCTCTCTCTCTTCCTCGTTGATCTCTCTCTTCCGCGCGACTCTCTCAGTCTCTCTTCCATGCCGCTCTCTGTCTTCCCCGCCACTCGCCGGCTTGCCCAGCCTCCCTGATGGCCTGAGCCATCCTCTTACTCCGCCTTCGCCCTCTTCACAGTCATGAAGCCGCCATCACATCCTCGAAGTGTTGTGCCCGAGGTGCATGACGCCCTCTCCTCTCCCTCTCCGCCTCAGCGCTTCCACCACCCGCGTGATGCCCTCTCCACATTGGGGCTTCAATTGTCACCCGCGACCCCGCCACCCGATACCTCGTGCTGATCTCCGGTCCACGACCCCACCTCCGCCCACCGCAGTACGCATTCGCTGTTCACTCGGCCGCTTGGTTTCGTCCCCTCGTCTACAGCTTTGGGCTCCAAGCGAGCCCAACATGCTCAGCCCATGACGGGCCTTGCACGATACGACCCAGTTCTTTCGTGGGCCATGCTAGGGCTAGGGTTTCCAAAGATTGAGTCCAGTCGAGCTTAGTTTGTGCCGGCCTAGCATTGGCCAATCGGCCATCTATATGGGGTAGTCAAGCTTCACATAATCCAAGTTCGAGTTTCTTCACCAGCCTAACATCAGAAGAGCTTGACATGGGCCGTGTCGGACCGACAGGCGTGGCCCACTCGTGCTTCGTGCTGTTTTGGCCCAAGGCCCGATAGCCCGTCATGCCCTATCGTGTCGAGTCGACCGACACGAGTTGACGAAACTGTGGCCCAAGCACAACCGCGACATGACAGGCTATTGACCTGAAATGGGGTGCTCGAGGAGGTGGCTCTGCGAATTTCAGCTTAATGGAACTGCTCCGTGTGGATGAAGCAAATAGGAAGGAGGGAGTCGAATCGATCGAACACCACCCATGGAGTGGGAGCGCGCCGCGGGGGTGCCTCGCTTGTGGAGCTTGTGCATGCAGTGAGGGCCCTCGCCCGTGAAGCTGGAGCGTGCGATGAGGGCACCTCGCCTGTGGAGCGCGCGTCGGGTGCACCTGGGTTGTGAGCTTGTGCCACAGTCGGGGCAAGCGAACTCCGTCAGGCCGCGCTCGACCTCAGGTGTTTCTTCACAGCCCGTGTAATGCACCTCGACGATCCACGCTAGGTGTGTCATGGAATGGTGGGGAGTGAAGGCTAGAGTTTCGTGTTGGTTTATCGCCATAGGTGAAAAGTGGGGAGTGAACGACCGACGATCAACGCTGAGTTTTTGGGCTGATGGGCTTTTAGAGATTTTTATTCGTTTTTCGGACCGTCGAGCTAAAATCATGCCGGGCTATGCTGCCCGACAATCCCAAAATCCAAGCACGACCTGAAAATTGATGAGTCAGGTCGGACCGGCACGACCCGGAATATCCTACGTGCCTGACCGGGTATTGAGCCATGCCAAAATCTCGTGTTGCGGTCCGCCCGAAATTGATCTGGTTCAAGTCCCAACACTACTGATGACAAACTCGTCCTCCTGCTACAGCTGTAGTTGCTAGTATTGCCTAGTGGAGTAGTGGCACCGATTACTCACGCCGCGTGTACGCATCTTTACCGATGGTGCACAGATGTTGGTAGGATGGTGGCTTTGGGTCTGAAGTTATCCGCACTCGTTTCCTCTAAATCATACTCTATATACTATTCATTTTCTATTTTTACAATATCTACTTTAAATATACATATATCCAACATGCTTTATAGTACGCTACACTTAGGACAGCCTAACCGTGTGGCCTGCTGAGTTGGATAGTGCTCAAGTATATGCAGCGAGAATTAATGATGGCATGGATCGTTGAGTCGATGTCAGATGGTGAGTGTGATTGGCGAGCGGGCGCCAAACCCGCGAATGCTTGCGTGCACAACATGCTACTGGTCCTGGCAGGCAATAATTTAAAACACGAAATCGCATACAAAGTATAAAAACAAGTGCTCTAATGTTGTGGTGGTTGATGATGAGATATAGGCGTGTCCACGGGGTAGTAATCATTGTTGTTGAATGTTGATATTCCGCCTGATTGACATCGAAGTCGTTTGACATCTTGATGTGTGTGAGTAGCCTAGTTTGTTGTCTACGTCATGCATAGTCGTCGCTTAATTAGTACTGTGATACTGAATCTGAAAGTCCAATGGCAGCATGGGCGGAGCACGAAGATCGAGGTACCGGCCGGCATATGCAGTATGCGTAATCCAGCTCCTTCGTCCTATTGTGCGTCAACTGCTTCTTTGCTAGCAGGGCTCATGTCTAGAGAAGTAGCAAAAGCTACGGCTCACTGCTCAACTGCTTTAATTTATTCGAGTCACGGCTCACGAGCAGCCAGCGTCGTGCGGCTCGTGCCAATGTACAGCACGAACATAACGCAGCTCGATCAGGTGCAGTCATACCACCAGCTACGGAGCTAGTTTGTTAGACCATCCGCACCAGCGTACTCTAAATCATATTCTATACACTATTCTTCTTCAGCTTTTACAGTACGTACTCTAAATTACACTACGGAACAGTGTATCCAGTATGCTTTACAGCGTGCCACTGCGGATGGTCTTAAACTGGTTTACGGTATTTCTATCGGCCAGAAACTGTGACACTAGGAGCAAAAGAGGAATATACCTTTGTTGCACCTGCAGCTTGTCAAATTCAGTTTTATAAACATAAAATAGATGAGAACTAAGTGAAAATATATTTTATCATATATGTATGTGCTACTTTATCAATGGTAAACAGTTACGTAAGAAATATAAACAATTTTAAAATAAATACTAAAGTTTGAACAGCAGTGGAAAGAGGAAAACTCCAGAGCACAAATGAATCGATTCGTGCCAACACAACCTTTGTGCTTTTTCAACTTAACTTTTGGATTCATCAATCTCCTCCTTTTCCACTAGCAGCATTTAATGTAGGGGTGACAATCAGACCCTTGGGTTGAGTTTCCGTCGGGATTGGCACCCGGCATGTACGGGTTCGGGTGAAATTTTGCACACGCGGGTGAGATCCGCACCCAATTCGTCGTTTTGCGTGTTCGGGATTATTATTTCACCCTCAAGTGCCCGTCGGACGCCCGAGAAAGTGTAAAAAATATTTTTGGCCTACTACAGCCCAATAGACACAACTTTTACACCGAACCCTCCTGTCACCCTGTCCGGAATATGGCCCAAGACCCTGAGTCGCAATACTCCAAAACCTATAGGCGATTCGACGCTCCCGTCATTAGCATCCCGTCGCCGCTGCCTGCCTCCCACAACACTGTGTCGCCTCCTGGCCCCCGCCCCCGTCCGCCGTCCTGTCTTGCAGGCCGAAAACTCCATCGCCCGGTGCCTTTGATGCTTCGATTGTTCGCCGCCCCTCAGCCCCCGTGCCCATCTAACGCCACTGACATTCACTTCCGCCTCTAGTCCCTCTCGGCATCTAGCTCGTGCCCTCTGAGGTCCGGTTCGGAACCCGAAATGCCGGCACCCCGACCAACTCAATGACACATGTCCGCTTCCACTATGTAAGAAACCCAAATAGGAGACAAAGATGGGTGACGCGCTCAAGGGCGTCCGTCTCTGATAAGTTTAAGCGAGACGAGCTCGCTTTAGTAGGGATCTAACATGGCTCGGTTGAAGGTACAAGGAGATGCGTTACTATATAGCCCGTCTCAGTTAAGTAGATATCTGTGACGTGCCCTCCTCCATGACAAACGGGAGACGCGCCTCTAACAAAGCGTGTCTCCTATTTGCGAAAGAAATGAGACGAACTTTACAAAAAGCATGTCTCCTCTGTCTTAGATTACAGATAGACATTAACACATCGCTGAACGATTAACATTCATTCATTCACAGTTATCGGTACTCTGGATACCAGGTACCCATTCTTACCATGATTGAAACTACGAAGTTCTACCTATCCGAGTTGAAGACTTCCGAAGGCTCCACGTGTCCCGCCACACTAGATCTGCCTCCCTCGGTTGGGTAGCTCCAGCGCTTCCACGTGTATTGCAGGGCCGGACCTAACTCCCTCCATTGGAAAGCTCCGATCATGCCACGTGTCCAGTGATCTCGGACCTAACCCCAGGTAGAGGGAAGCTCTGTTGCTGCCACGTGTTTAGAAGCTCCGGACCCGCCTCCCCATAGAGGGAAGCTCCAGAGCTGCCACGTGTCGAGCCTCCAGACCTAAGCCTGGGAAGACTGTTAGATCTCAAACGGCACGAATATTCAAGGGGCTATTAAAACAGCCGTTACAAGACCTGGTTAACACGTCATTAATGATATATTAATGATGCATGATCAGAGGACCGTCAATGCTATTAACACTATCATTAAGATGTGTTATTACACTGATAATCACCCGTAGTCAGTAGATCGTGTATAGGGTGTTCAATATAGCCGGGGTCACCTGTCGGGCCAGGCAAATCATGTAACGGCCAGTCCTTAGCATATAAAAGGGTTGTGCCGCACGGTAGAGACAAGGCTAAGCAAGCTCACACGCATACTACGCACACAAACTCATAAACAACATCCCGTGGAGTAGGGTATTACGCTCAGGCGACCCGAACCACCTAAAAATCCTCTGTGTCACTGTCTCGCTCTTAATCTTACGCACGCCCCAACCGAATACGAACGTCTGCGGACTACGTTTTAGTAGTACCGGGGGAAGTGTCTTAGTCTACACTTCGACAACGTTCTACATGTTGACAGTGGGCGCTATCGAAGCTAAGAAGCACCGAGCCCCAGGGGCCCGTCGTCAACGTTCTACACGTTGACAGTGGGCACCGTCGAAGCTAAGATGTTACGACAACTCTTAGGAGGCCCGCCGTCGACATTCTATACATAGAAAGTTGCGCCATTGAAGCTAAGAAGCTTCGACACCTCCCAGGAGGCCCACCGTCGACGTTCTATATGTTGACAGTGGGCACCGTCGGACCTACCAAGCTCCGACGTCCCTAGGAGGCCTGTCGTTGACGTTTCTAAGCCTTGACAGTGGGCGCCATCGGACCTGCCAAGCTCTGATGTCCCTAGGGGGCCCGCCGTCAACGTACCTGAGCATTGACAGCGGGCGCCATTGAACATATCAAGCTCCAACAATGCCCAGGGGGCCCGCCGTCGACGTTCTAAGCATTGATAGTGGGCGCCGTCGGACCTACCTAGCTCCGACTACTCCTAGAGGGCCCGCCGTTAACGTAACAAACGGTCCCTGGAGATATCAAAGGTAAACTTTGGACCTCGGAGCTATCGTTTTAGCTATGAGTGAGAAGTAAAGTCATCAAGACATTGTCAAATCCTTTTGGTACATGTTCGCAATCAAATTGTGTACATCTACTAGGGGGCCAACAATATAAAGTACAATGCATTGAAGACATATACAAAATGGAATTCATTCATTCAAAAGATTGGATTTCATTGATTCAAAATTGGAGGATTACAAGTGAAGGCAGAGAATAAAAAACCCTAGCTACTGGAGGTCCTATGGAAGAACGAAGCAACTTTTTTGGCAGCTTCTTGAACGCTGGCCCTAGCGGCATCTTCCTCTTCAACAATGGGTCCTTTGACTACTGGATCTAGAGACATTTGGGTGTCCTGACTTTTGAAACACGTCAACACATATTCAACGACAGTCTTGGCCAGTGACTTCCCATCCATCTCTAGTTGGTCGACGATGACGTCACCCATTGCATCCAGCTTGCTGCCGGCAGAGCTCAACACCACCATCGCCTTGTCTAGCTCCGGCTTAGGGTCAGCCGGATGTACCGAACTGAAGCCAAGTGGCACTAGAACTTCATTAGAATGCCCTCGAAAGTCCCAGACTAGCTGGGACTCAGTTGCTCTCAAACTCCTTAGTTCCTTCAGCGACCTTCTTGCAGCCACAAGCTCTGAACCTTCTCGAGCAAAGCGCTCGACCTCCTTAGCATGCTGCTGAATACTTTAAGCCAGTCGCTTTTCACGGTGAGCAAACACTGACTCTCGGAGGTGGATGCAGTTCCAGCGGTCCGCCATGTCCTTCACCCTGCCCTTCACCCTGTCCTCTCTGGTGGAAATATATGTCTCTCTCTTAGAGACTTCTTTTCCCACCTGCCAAATCCTCTGTTTCTCTTGAACGTAATATTTTTCAAACTGTTTAGTGCAGTCAGCCAAACTTTGCTCGCCCAGTGTCAGCCTTTGGGCGAGTTCCTCCTCCCTCTTTAAGAGGTCCTCCTCTTTCTCTAGGAGCTTGTCCTCCCTTTCATCAAGGGCTTCCCAGTGCCTGAGGAGTACCTCATTTAACTCTTTGAGGATATCTGAGCGGGTATCAGCTGCCTCATTGGTCTCCATAGCATGCTCAAAAATCACTCGAGTCTACTTGTCAAGAGCCTTGATGGTAGCCTCCCGCTCTGTGACGCCCGGTTCCGAAAAATGAACCAAGCTAATGTATATGTGTGCCCAGGATGTTCATCACACATACACGAGTGAAATTACAAAATAGTATACAGAAAATTTCCACGGAACAAGATTAATTATCAAATTTTATTACACAAACCAGATTATCCTCGAATACAAGCTCTAATGAATATTAATGACAAGTTCAACTAACGCAGCGGAAATAAACTAATTAAGCAAACTAAGCAACTATGCAGCATAAGTGACAGGGTATGTATGCGCAGCTCCAATCAACACCACAGACAAAGCTGACGGTAGACACGGCCTAGAACTCCGCATTATCACCATTAAACTCCCAATCCTGACCTGCAACTGTTGGGGGGGGGGATTGCAAGAGTGAGTACATGTCGTACTCAGCAAGTGTGGAAAGTATGACATGTGGCTGATTCAAATGACGACAATAATAATGGCAAAGTGCTGAAAAGTACAGTAAAACATTTGAAAAGCAATATATTATATGTATGTGAAGTAATCCCATCATAATCACGAGTAATACCATAATACCAAACTGAATTCATTACCATCATCAATAAGTCCATATTTCACCATTGCCAATAACCATATTCAATACCAGGAATAAATCCATAACCAACCATAACCATTACCAAACCATAACCATAACCATTACAATAACCATTACCAATACCAAATTCCAATTTTCCTCTAATCATGGAAGTTGTCCAGGTGCTCATAACCGGGAGCACGGCTATCATGATAGTTTTAATTAACTCTGCAGAGTATGTATCTCTTTACCCACGTGTTTGTGATTTCATCACCCGTCGGCGACTAAAGAACCTCCCTTATGCCAATTACACTTCCTTTGGTGTATGGCCAAGAGATCACAAAATAGCCTTTACAAAGGGATTACTAGCCTATTTAGACCTCACTGAGGTTTCATCGGTGGCGATGTCTCCCGCAGAGCACATCTTCAACCAAGGGCCCCCTCTTGAGCCATTCGGATCCCAGGGTAGTCCCACCAATCATCAACAAACCCAATACGACTACCCCTTCCCCGAGCATCCACAATGGTCCAAACAGCACTAGCAAAGCCCTAATTAATCAGCTACGTCGCACCCATACTTGGCCTCGTGGTGGCACAGTAGTCCTGGCTTATTCTCACATGAACCGGTCCTTAGATCTAAAGCAAGCAAACCACCATAACATCCAACCCATCCACATACCAGGCTTGCTTAGATCACCCATTACCATACCATATTTAACCAGTTCATGTTAACCATAATCTCATCCATGCATAATTAAATTGAGTGGTATAGTTATTCCCATCCCAGTTGATTAAGCGAAGCAAAAGGTAAAAAGTCCATCCCAACGCTCTACCATAAATTCCAGGTGACAAGGGTGGTTTAGCAAGTCTAGTAAACTTCCTACCATAGGATTCCCATCAAATTGACACAGCATGCAGTTTTGCAAACAACATATTTATTTTAAAACAGGATCAATATGCTTCAAGGACACTTGCCTTGCTCTTGCTGTTGATTAGGATCAAAGCCTTCAAACTCTTGATGCTGAAGATCCTCCGCGGCACTTTCTAGCGCAACTCCGTCTAATCCACATAATACACATACAAGCCAAGAAACACAATCAAAGAGTGCACAAATATTACTCAATATGACATGACATGCATGATTGATGCAAATGCAAGGTAGAACTTGTTACTAGATTGCTTTTAATGATCACTAACTAGCTCTAATGGATTTTAACAAGTTTATACAGGTTTGGGGTCGATTAGATCAAATTTTAGAATTAATTCAACACAATTTAACCAGAAATATCGGACTAGTCCGCTAGGGACCGGACAAGTCCGCACTTGACGAGATCAGCAGATTAGGGTTTTCTAGATCGACGTGAATTTGGAGATTAGGGGTTGAATTCACGTAAGGAAAAGAGAATAGGAGGTATACCAGGTGTTTAGAACTCCATTGAATCAATAAACTTGGAGGTAGCACTTGGATCTTGATGATCTAGGGTTGGTGATGAACTTGGAGATGAATTGGTGGTGAAGGACGAAACTTGGTGGAGATCTTGATCCTCCTTCGTTCCCTCCTCTTCTTCCTCTTGCTTGGGATCTTCTCCTCCCTCCTTGATGGTGGCTCCCCACGAACTAGGGTTTGGGTGGGTGGAAAAGTGGCAAATAGATGTCAAACCAAGGGGTGGGGCTGTTTATATAGAGGTGGAGGCTAGGGTTAGATGGATTTCGAGTTTTGGGATCGGACTAGTCCTCAGTAAAATCGGACTAGTCCGCACTTTCCTGCGTTTTAAGTGCGGTTTTGTTCCAAATCAATTTTAATGCTCCGAATCAATTTTAAACTCGTTCCTCTTTATGTGGGTTAATGTTAAACATGTATATGAGTGTATGTAGGGCATGATGCATGAAAATGAGGGTGTTACAAACCTACCCCCCTTAAAATGAATCTTTCCCTCGAGATTCGACGCGAAAGAGAAAAGATAGGGAAATTCCTTCCTGAGATCATCTTCTAGCTCCCAAGTTGCTTCTTTTTCGGTATGGTGCTTCCATTGAACTTTACACCATCGAATCACCTTGTTCCTTGTGACCCTCTCCTTAGTTTCCAAGATTTTGACCGGTTGCTCGGCATACGTCAAATCTTCCTCTAGTTCCAATTCTTCCATTGGCACTTGTTCTTCCGGTACTCTCAAACACTTCTTGAGCTGGGAAACATGAAAGACATCATGTACATCTGAAAGATGAGCTGGCATCTCCATCTTATATGCTACTTCTCCTCTTTTGTCCAAAATCTTGAATGGTCCAATATAACGAGGTGCGAGCTTGCCCCTTATGTTAAACCTCTTATGACCTCTCATTGGTGACACCTTGAGGTAAACAAAATATCCTATTTCAAAGGCTAATTTCCTTCTCCTATTATCCGCATAGCCTTTTTGCCTTGATTGGGCAGCCCTTAAGTTTTCACGAATTATTTGGACTTGCTTTTCGGCTTCTTGCAACACATCCGGACCAAATACTTGAGTTTCTCCTGCCTCATTCCAGAATAAAGGTGTCCTACACTTCCTCCCATAAAGTGCTTCATATGGTGACATCTTCAAACTTGCTTGGTAACTATTGTTGTATGAAAACTCCGCGTACGACAAGCTTTTGTCCCAACTTTTCCCATGCTTTAAAGCACACGCTCTTAACATGTCCTCCAAAATCTTATTGGTCCTCTCGGTTTGTCCATCCGTTTGAGGATGATATGCTGAACTAAAATTCAACCTCGTTCCCAAAGCTTCATGCAATTTTTGCCAAAATCTGGAGGTAAATTGAGAACCTCTATCCGAGACTATCTTCTTCGGGACTCCATGTCGACACACAATGTGCTCCATGTATATTTCGGCCAATCGTGCAGCTGTATACTTGGTCTTCACAGGGACAAAATGAGCTGATTTGGTTAAGCGATCCACAATGACCCATATTGAATCATAGCCAGACTGAGTACGTGGTAACCCAACTATGAAGTCCATTCCAATTTCTTCCCACTTCCATTCCAGAATCTTCAGCGGTTGCAATAATCCGGCTGGCCTTTGATGTTCTGCCTTCACTCGTTGGCACACATCACACAATGCCACATATTCGGCTATGTCCTTCTTCATGCTATCCCACCAATAGCAAGTCTTCAAGTCTTTGTACATCTTCGTACAACCGGGGTGAATTGAGTATGGCGAGTCATGTGCCTCCTTTAATATCGTCTCCCGAATATGCTTTACATTAGGCACAATGATTCTCTTTCCAAGCCATAAGGTACCATGTTCATCCTCTTCAAATCTGAATTCTCTCCCTTCTTCGGTCCTTTCCTTGATTTCATTGATCTCCTCATCTGTGGTTTGTGCCTCTCGAATTTCTTGCTCCAAGGTTGGGTTTAACTCCACCATCTCCATCTCATTTACAAACCCGAGGTTCAACCGTTCAAACTCCTTGCATAACTCGGACGGTAACTCTCGAACTGTGAGTTGATTACTTACTCCTTTCCGACTCAAGGCATCGGCCACTACGTTGGCTTTTCCTGGATGATAGTTGATCCCCAAATCATAATCTTTGATGAGCTCCAACCATCTTTGTTGCCTCAAGTTCAGATCCGTTTGTGTGAAAATATACTTCAAACTCTTATGATCCGTGTAAATTTCACACCTATGTCCAAGAATATAGTGTCTCCAAATCTTCAATGCATGTACCACGGCTGCAAGTTCTAAATCATGTGTTGGGTAATTCTGCTCATTTTTTCAGTTGTCTTGATGCATAGGCGACCACTTGACCTTCTTGCATCAATACACACCCAAGTCCTTGTCTTGATGCATCACAATAGATGTCGAAACTCTTGCTCACATCCGGCAGTACCAAAACTGGGGCTATTGTCAACCTCTTCTTCAACTCCTCAAAACTATTCTGACAAGCTTTAGTCCATTGGAACGCCTTTCCCTTCATTAGCAACTCCGTCATAGGCTTGGCTATCTTGGAAAAGTCCTTGATAAACCGACGGTAATATCCAGCCATCCCAAGAAAACTCCTTATTTCCTTGAAATTTTGCGGCAGTTCCCACTTCAACACATCTCTCACCTTTCCGGGGTCAACCGATACTCTTCTTCCTGAGATTATATGACCCAAGAATGGCACCTCTTTCAACCAAAACTGACACTTGTTGAACTTGGCATACAATCGATGCTCCCTCAATTTCTGCAATGTAAGCCTCAAGTGTTCCTCATGTTCCTTCTCATCCTTCGAGTAGATCATAATGTCATCAATAAACACCACAACGAACTTGTCCAAGTACTCCATGAAGACTTTATTCATGAGGTACATAAAGTAGGCAGGCGCATTTGTCAATCCAAAATACATCACAGTGTACTCATAAGATCCATACCGTGTCCTAAAAGCTGTTTTGGGTATGTTCGATGGTCTAATCTTCATTTGAAAGTATCCTGACCTCAAATCAATCTTGGAAAACACACAAGCACCTTTCATCTGATCAAACAAATCCTCTATACGGGGCAAGGTGTACTTGTTCTTGATGGTCACCTCGTTGAGAGCTCGGTAATCCACACACATCCTTTGCATTCCATCCTTCTTGTCCACTATTAGAACGGGCGCTCCCCAAGGTGAAGAGCTTGGGCGAATAAAACCTTTCTCTAGTTGCTCTTGAATTTGTTTCTTGAGCTCCGCTAATTCCATAGGAGGCATCCTATACGGCCTCTTAGCTATAGGTGCAGTTCCAGGTATTAAATCAATAACAAACTCAATGTCTCGATCGGGTGGCATACTTGGCAACTCGTCCGGAAAAACATCCAAAAATTCACACACCACTGGAATATCCTCAATTGCGGCACCGTCCATATGATTCAATTCCAATTGCTTCGGTGCGGTTTGAGATGCTTCAAATTCTATGGTGATCCCTTCTTCATTGGTCAACTTCACCGTCTTCGTGGCACACTCAATAACTCCATTGTGCTTCCTCAACCAGTCCATACCAAGTATAATATCCAACCCTTGAGAATCTAAAACAATGAGGTTGGCGGAGAAGTCTACCCCCTTATTCTAAGGCTTACTTTTGGACATACTATATTTGTCCTCATCTCTCCTCCAGGAGACTTAACCAATAGAGTAAACTTCATATGAGAGATAGGCAAACTATACTTGGCAACATACTTCGATGCAATGAATGAATGTGATGCTCCAGAATCAAATAACATAGTCGCGGGGTTGGAGTTGGCGAGAAACATACCAATGACCACGTCATCCGCTTGTTGAGCATCCTCCGTAGAGACATGGTTCACGTTGCCACAAGCAAAATTTTGCTGTCCACGGCTTCCTTGTGGCGCTCCTCCATTGGGTCTTGGGTTTTGCCTCAGTGCATTGCTCCCTTGACCAAGGCCTGACTTAGGACATTGATGCGCAAAGTGTCCAGCTTCTCCACAGGTATAACACCTCTTAACTCCACCAGAATTATTGGGACGAGCTTGGTTTTGAGCATTTGCATTTGGGAAATTAGCACGAGGTGCATAAGGCATCGGAGGCCTAGGTGCTTGCATGACAGGGCGTTGCTGCACGAACTGAGTTGGGCATGGTGCATAACCAGGGCGCTGAGCAGGAATAGAGGAGCTTTGAGGCGCATTGGGCGGCGCAAAGCGAGGGCGCACATTACTTCCTTGTTGTTGTCCTTGGTATGGCGCCTTCCTCTTGGTTTCTTGCTCCATCTCACGGATCTTGTTTTCAACCACAATTGCTTTGTCAACAAGCTTCTGAAAATTGGCATAATCGCAGTTGAGTAGTTGCACTTGGATTTCATTGTTCAAGCCTCTTATGAACATATATTGCTTCCGGCTGTCCCGACTCACATCTTCGGGCGCGTATCTTGAGAATTGAGTGAACTTATTGAGATATTCACTCACGCTTGATCTTCCTTGCCTTAAATTCTCAAATTCTTGCCTCTTCAAGAGCATAATACCTTCCAGCACATAATGAGAACGAAAATTCTCCTTGAATTCAGCCCAAGTAATTCTCTCTTGGTTCTCATGAGCATTGCAATAAGAATCCCACCAATCCGCAGCTGCTCCAACTAGTTGATGAGAAGCAAATAGCACCTTCTCTCGGTCACTACATTGGACAATAGCAAGTTTCTTCTCCACGGACTTCAGCCAATCATCAGCATCCATAGGGTCGGCAGCTTGAGCAAAGGTTGGTGGCCTAGTCCTCATGAACTCTTCCAATCGGTTATGAGGAGGCAGGGGTGGCGGTGGAGGCATGTGGGGCTGATTGTTGATATTGCCAGCCTGCAGCTGTCCCATAGTCTGTATCATGTCTGCATGAGCTGGTTTTGCATAGCCAATAGCTGCTCAATGTTGATAGCTTCCTGAGTAGATCCTTGTCCAATGTTGTTCTGAGGTACTCCATTGTCCTCCTCCTCATTATTGCCATCCCTCTGGTTGCGAGTCCTCACCATATGAAGAAAAGCAATAGGTAAGAATTAGAGAACGTCCCCAACTATATGCATCAAGGGATATGAAACTAAACAACTAGCTACACTATCCTAGGTGGACATGGCAATGCTAAAGCATCCCAAAATCCTCTATTAAGCACACAAGCAAACAATATATATAGCAAACAGCACTCCAAGCAAAAACACATCGATTCCTGAGTGCTCCTATGTGCTCTAAAGTGTCCATTCTATCTAGGCTGCATCCTACGGTCAACCTGTGGCCCTGATACCAATCTGTGACGCCCGATTCCGAAAAATGAACCAAGCTAACGTATATGTGTGCCCAGGATGTTCATCACACATACACGAGTGAAATCACAAAAGAGTATACAAAAAATTTCCACAGAACAAGATTAATTATCAAATTTTATTACACAAACCAGATTATCCTTGAATACAAGCTCTAATGAATATTAATGACAAGTTCTACTAATGCAGCGGAAATAAACTAATTAAGCAAACTAAGCAACTATGCAGCATAAGCGACAGAGTATGTATGCGCAGCTCCAATCAACACCACAGGCAAAGCTGACGGTAGACACGTCCTAGAACTCCACATTATCACCATTAAACTCCCAATCCTGACCTGCAACTGTTGGGGGGGGATTGCAAGAGTGAGTACATGTCGTACTCAGCAAGTGTGGAAAGTATGACATGTGGCTGATTCAAATGACGACAATAATAATGGCAAAGTGCTGAAAAGTACAGTAAAACATTTGAAAAGCAATATATTATATGTATGTGAAGTAATCCCATCATAATCACGAGTAATACCATAATACCAAACTGAATTCATTACCATCATCAATAAGTCCAGATTTTACCATTGCCAATAACCATATTCAATACCAGAAATAAATCCATAACCAACCATAACCATTACCAAACCATAACCATAACCATTACAATAACCATTACCAATACCAAATTCCAATTTCCCTCTAATCATGGAAGTTGTCCAGGTGCTCATAACCGGGAGCACGGCTATCATGATAGTTTTAATTAACTCTGCAGAGTTTGTACCTCTTTACCCACGTGTTTGTGATTTCATCACCCGTCGGCGACTAAAGAACCTCCCTTATGCCAATTACACTTCCTTTGGTGTATGACCAAGAGATCACAAAATAGCCTTTACAAAGGGATTACTAGCCTATTTAGACCCCACTGGGGTTTCACCGGTGGCGATGTCTCCCGCAGAGCACATCTTCAACCAAGGGCCCCCTCTTGAGCCATTCGGATCCCAGGTAGTCCCACCAATCATCAACAAACCCAATCCGACTACCCCTTCCCCGAGCATCCACAATGGTCCAAACAGCACTAGCAAAGCCCTAATTAATCAGCTACGCCGCACCCATACTTGGCCTCGTGGTGGCACTGTAGTCCTGGCTTATTCTCGCATGAACCGGTCCTTAGATCTAAAGCAAGCAAACCACCATAACATCCAACCCATCCACATACCAGGCTTGCTTAGATCACCCATTACCATACCATATTTAACCAGTTCATATTAACCATAATCTCATCCATGCATAATTAAATTGAGTGGTATAGTCATTCCCATCCCAGTTGATTAAGCGAAGCAAAAGGTAAAAAGTCCATCCCGACGCTCTACCATAAATTCCAGGTGACAAGGGTGGTTTAGCAAGTCTAGTAAACTTCCTACCATAGGATTCCCATCAAATTGACACAGCATGCAGTTTTGCAAACAACACATTTATTTTAAAACAGGATCAATATGCTTCAAGGACACTTGCCTTACTCTTGCTGTTGATTAGGATCAAAGCCTTCAAACTCTTGATGCTGAAGATCCTCCGCGGCACTTTCTAGCGCAACTCCATCTAATCCACATAATAAACATACAAGCCAAGAAACACAATCAAAGAGTGCACAAATATTACTCAATATGACATGACATGCATGATTGATGCAAATGCAAGGTAGAACTTGTTACTAGATTGCTTTTAATGATCACTAACTAGCTCTAATGGATTTTAACAAGTTTATACAGGTTTGGGGTCGATTAGATCAAATTTTAGAATTAATTCAACTCACAATTTAACCAGAAAGATCGGACTAGTCCGCTAGGGACCGGACAAGTCCGCACTTGACGAGATCAGCAGATTAGGGTTTTCTAGAACGACGTGAATTTGGAGATTAGGGGTTGAATTCACGTAAATAAAAGAGAATATGAGGTATACCAGGTGTTTAGAACTCCAATGAATCAAGAAACTTGGAGGTAGCACTTGGATCTTGATGATCTAGGGTTGGTGATGAACTTGGAGATGAATTGGTGGTGAAGGACGAAACTTGGTGGAGATGTTGATCCTCCTTCGTTTCCTCCTCTTCTTCCTCTTGCTTGGGATCTTCTCCTCCCTCCTTGATGGTGGCTCCCCACGAACTAGGGTTTGGGTGGGTGGAAGAGTGGCAAATAGATGTCAAACCAAGGGGTGGGGCTGTTTATATAGAGGTGGAGGCTAGGGTTAGATGGATTTCGAGTTTTGGGATGAGTAGAGGCCGGTTTAGAGTCCCACATGGGCTCTAAAAGAGTTAGGCACGACGTACCTAGGCCCACTTAACGTGAAACCCAAGAAACAAGTCGTAAAATAAAGGATCAACTCAGAGTCGCGAAATATCGGACAAGTCCGGAAAGGACCGAACTAGTCCGAAGTCGTCCAGAGAGAAAATCGGACAAGTCTGGCCAAAAATCGGACAAGTCCGAATTTGAACAGAGAGGAAAAACGGACAAGTCCGCTGGAACACCGGACTAGTCCGGAAAAGTCCAGGGACTTAGCAAATTTTCAAGGATTCATGGAATATCGGACTAGTCCGCACAAAATCGGACAAGTCCAAAAGTTTCCAGAGCCAAAATCGGACTAGTCCGCAGCAAAAACGGACAAGTCCGTTTTTAGTCAGAGAGAAATTGGACTAGTCCTTAGTAAAATCGGACTTGTCCGCACTTTCCTGCGTTTTAAGTGCGGTTTTGTTCCAAATCAATTTTAGTGCTCCGAATCAATTTTAAACTCGTTCCTCTTTATGTGGGTTAATGTTAAACATGTATATGAGTGTATGTAGGGCATGATGCATGAAAATGAGGGTGTTACACGCTTATTCAACAAGTGGTCCCACCACATCAGTTGAGCCTTCTCCTTATCAATCCATTTTCGCCGGTCCGCAAGCCTTGATTGTGTCAAATTGGTCTCGAAGTAAAGCTTGTTGCGCCAACGCCTCTGGGTGTAGCACTCTTCTTCAAGGACCTTGCTGTCATGGTCGAAGGCAAGATGGACTTGACGGAGATTGGAACAGGCATTGTCTATAGACAACGCCAAAGGGATTGACTCCAGACCAGCCTGGATCTCTTCCTCCGGCTCCAGTGGGTCTTCCAAGACAACTGAGGGGCCCCAAGGCACAAGCTCCCTCTCCAGCAACTCCACGTCGGTTGGACCGATCGACGGAAGCTCCTCCATGTCCATAGCACCCGACGCTGATGAGGAAGGTCCCCCTGCCGGACCTTCAATCGTTGGCTCGGTGGGAGGAGTACCCACAGCCGCCTCCTCTAGATGCTCCGGCTCGGACATGGACACCTCCGTAGTAATCATCTCTGGGGCTGGCATTGTAGCTCCGTCCGGGGCCCCCACCACCTTTGGCTCAGATGCTGGAACTTCAATTACTTCTGGTTCTAACAGCGGAACATCAACTACTATTGGCTCAGGAGCTGGAGCTTCAGTTACCTCCAGCTCAGATGCCGGAGCTTTTGCCACCTCTGGCTCCGAACCGGAGCCTCAGTCGTCGGTTCTGAGACCATTGGCGCTCCTTCACGATTCTCTTCCGCGTGGTCCGGCGCTACCACGGGAAGTTTTGGCATTATAGCTGGACTCGGATCCACGACAGCTGGCACCGGAGCTGCCGTGTCTTCAGCCACCATGGGGGGAGGCGCAGGGGTCAAAGCAAGCGCCTGTGCCTGCACATCCTCAGTTGTTGCAGCAGGGGCCGGAGCTTCAGTCTTCTTTTTCGACACCCTGGAAACAAAGGATCAAAAAATTCAAAACAGGGTAAAGAAAAAAAAATAGCAACTCAAGGTGAGAAGACAATGCTTACCTTGGGAGGCTTTCGCTCCAGTCGACATGAAACTTCTTCTTCGGGCGATCAGAGCCAAAACCCATATAGTTGGTGTGGTGGAGGCTCTAGGTTGCTACCCGGAACTTGCCGCATCCATCAACGTCACCTCAGTCGGATCTTCCCTCGGCTGGGAAAGACCCTCGAACCTAGAGTCCATAGCAGGCACTCAGGTCAGGGTCGATTTGCCATAGCTAGCATCCCTCGTGGACGCTGGCCCCAAAGAAGGTTTGGCCGCCGAAGCTCGACTTGGTCGGGAGGAAAATGCGACCGGAGATGGAGACGACCTAATGGAGCTCCCATCAGCGTGTCTCAGCTTCCTCTTCTGGTCGGAAAATTCAGCGGGCTCCTTGCCTTTGCTCTTGTTGGCGTTGTTGACCCTCTGGCTTGGAGTAGTGGGAGCTCCTCTTTCTGAAGCTTCGGGAATTAAAATTTTGGAGGTCCTGCGCTTCTCCACAAAGTCGAGGTCGTCCAGCTCCAGCATCCCGTTTTGATGTTCCCTCCTGAACTCAGGAACCACTTTCAGAGGGAGGAAATCCGCTGGTGGAGTCAGGGTGTCCTGGGTGATGGCTCTGTGTTGAAGCTTCTGGAGATGGAGCTTCAAAGCCTCATCATCTAAATTAGTCCAAAAACCAGCTTTGATCTGGTTGTGATCCATCTCACTTTTGAAAGCCCATGCGAGCAACTCCCTCATCTTCAGTGGAGCCCATCTATTGACCAGGAAGTTATCAAAGACCATCTGAGAGGTCTCTCCACCCTCCACGCACTGCTGAATTCTTGTCGGATGGGCTTGTATGCTTCAGATAACTTTGGAGCTGCATTCCATGCGTCGGTGTCGACATTGGGGAGGCTTGTAGGTAACTTCAGCCTGTCGTGATGATCCACCGTGATGACCACCCAGTCCTTCTTCCAGTTATCCCACTTCGCGGAGGGGAAGGTCTTCAAGTACTTGAAGGGAAAATTCTTGCACTTCACAAAGTAGTAGAAGCCGATCAACTCACTCCCCTTCCCAGTAGTGTGGACCATGAAGAAGGTCCGGAAGAGCTCGATGCTTGGTGGCACAGTCACCCACATCTCGCAGAAGTGAACGAAAGTTGCCACTAGCAAGAATGATTGAGGGCCGAGATGATAAAGCTGGAGCATGTAGAAGTCCAGCAACATCAGAAGGAAGCTAGAAAAAGGTGGAATATGCTGAGAAGAAGACGATGTCTCCGGCGCTTTGCTTCTTGAAGGGAAGCTTGTTGAAGCGGATCGAGTTGTTGAAGGAGGCGCTGGACCACCTCATGTAGGTCCAAACCCTAGCCAAATCTTCATTGCTATTGATCTTGCTGCAGGGAAGACCCAACTCCATTGTGGCAAAGCGGAGCGAAAGTTGGAAAAGCTATGCAAGGGCGGAGAGATTCTGAGCGCAAGTTCGAATGAAGGAGTAAAGAGTCCTCTAACTGTGCAGGCTTTCCTTCTTAAGTAAGCCTCCGCAACGCTTGGATGGAAACCTTGACGGGATCAAAATCTCATTCCAAAACTTTACCTTGTTAATGACAAGAGGGCCTAGGACCACTCTGGCAAATAATTCACAGCAGGTGAACCATTGTCATGATGGGAAGTTGGAAACCCGAGGGCGGCAGCCTGACAGGGCTGCAGAGGTTGCGCTCTGAAGTAATACATTTTTCGTATTGGAAACTGGCGACCTTCAATTGCGTGAGATCTACACGCCAAGATCTCACTCGCCATACCAAGAGTGGACATGTGGTGGTGGTTTAACTGCAGACCGTCGCCCCAACAACCCATGAAAAGCCCTTTGAAGTTGCAGTGCGGGAATCGATGATGGCCCCACCTCAGGTATCAAAATCTCTCCCAGAGGTGTGCCAGGGGGCCACTGTCGATACTCTGGATACCAGGTACCCATTCTTAACGTGATTGAAACTATGGAGTTCCAACTATCCGAGTTGAAGACTTTCGAAGGCTCCACGTGTCCCGCTGCACATGATTTGCCTCCCTCAGTTGGTTAGCTCTGGCGCTGCCACGTGTATCACAGGGCCAGACCTAACTCCATCCATTGGGAAGCTCCGGTCATGCCACGTGTCCAGTGACCCCGGACCTAACCCCCAGTAGAAGGAAGCTCTAGTGCTGCCACGTGTTTAGCAGCTCCGGACCTGCCTCCCCACCGGGTGAAGCTTCAGAGCTGCCACGTGTCGAGCCTTCGAACCTAAGCCTGCAACGGGAATACTGTTGGATCTCCAATGGCACGAACATTCAAGGGGCTATTAAAACATCCTTTACGAGACCTGGTTAACACATCATTAATGATATATTAATGACGCACGATCAGAGGACTGTCAATGCCATTAAGACTATCATTAAGATGTGTTATTACACTGATAATCACCCGTAACGTCAGTAGATCCTGTATACGGTGTTCATTACAGTCGGGGCCACCTATCGGTCCAGGCAATCATGTAATGGCGAGTCCTTATAATATAAAAGGGCTGCGCTGCACAGTAGAGATAAGGCTAAGCAAGCTCACACGCCTACTACGCACACAAACTCATCAACAACCACCCCGTGATGTAGGGTATTATGCTCAGGCGACCCGAATCACGTAAAAATCCTTTGTGTCATTGTCTCGCTCTTAATATTACGCATGCCCCAACTGAATACGAACCTCCGCGGACTATGTTTCAGTAGAACCGGGGGAAGTGTCTTAGTCTACACTTCGACAACAGTTGAACACATAAGATAACATTTATCACACAAATGAACACAGATAACACATTCATTCATTAACAATATATTACAAAACACAAGACAAAAGTACAAGACACAAGAAAAGAAAAAACAACATCAACTAAAAACAACAAAAGAAAACTTAAATCCTACTCCTCCTCCCCCTCCTTCTCCCCGGCGCCCATCCAGCGCTGGTGCAACAGGAGCCCTGGTCGGCTGCTCCGGCTGCTCCGCCAGTTGCTCCGGCTGGTCCAGATCCGGCAGTGCAACCTCGCGATTGAGGTTCCTCGCCATCGCCGCCACCCGGATGCTGCGCCCCTCGGCGCCGAGCACCTCGGCCATCGTCTCGAGCAGCCTTTGGAACCGGTCGAACAACGCATCAAACAGCATCTCGAGGAACTCATTGTTGAGCCTCTCGGGGGAGCGGAAATACTGTTTCTTGCGGGGTGGCTCCCTCGGCGGGCTTTGCAGTAGAACGTTGGCCATGGTAGGTTGTCTGTGCGGAGATGACGAACGAAGAGAAGAGGAGAGACCAATGGCTCCTTATATAAGGTCTGTGCGGAGACGCAAAATGGAGATGCACATAGCAGCAAAGTGTGTATCTGATGCTTGACGTCTCCCTCTTCCCTGCTGAAAGGGAGACACACTTTTATGAAAAGCGCATCTTCTATTCCCCACGTCTACTTTAGATTTGTGACTTTCTCCATTTTGCTTCGGTTCACTGTTGATATCACACATCACTGAACTTAGAGCATATTCACTTGATAACTAAATCACTCACTTGTTTATAAAATAATCAAATCCTTCCTTAAGGTTCCTGAAGAACACGATGAACACACAAAACATTCATTCACTCACACAGTTGAACACACAAGAAAATATTCATTCACAATAGTGGAACACACAGTTGAACATAGATAAATCTTACAAAACACAAGAGAAAAGTAGAAGAAGACACAACAAAAGAAAAACATCAACTAAAAACAACAAATAAAAACTAAATCCTCCTCTTCCTCCTCCTCCTCTGGTGGCGACTTCGGCACCAGTGCAAAAGGGGCCTGGACCTGCTGCGCCGATTGCTCCGACTGCACCGATGATGCAACCCTGCGGCTGAGGTTCCTCTCCATCACTGCCACCAAGTTTTTGTGGCCCTCGGGACCAAGCACCTGAGCCATCATCTCGAACAGAATGCTGAGATGATCGGCCACTCCCGTGAGGGCGTAGAGGTACTGGCAGATGGTACCCATTCTAGTAAACTCCTGAAGAGTACCAAGAGCTAAGGAACTCATGGCGTGAGACATATTGTTGTATGCCTCTTGCGGCATAAGGAGGTGTTGCTCGGTGCTGAGCCTCTCGGGGGAGCTGCAGCACAATTTCTTGTAGGGTGGCTCCCTCGTCGGGCTTGGAGGCGAAACGTTGACCATGGTTGTGGTGGGTCGTTGGTGCGAAGAAGATTAAGAAGAAGAAATATATGCTAAATGAGCTACGTACTTGTGGAGAACTAACGGTTGATGGCCCGTCTTATATAAGGTCTGTGCGGAGTCAGTGCTGGAGTGGTTGGTTTTCCACTCATTGATGGAACGATGGGACGCATCGATATTTCCTCAGGGAACAAAATGTCGCGCACACTGGTCGCATGCGTCTCTGCACCACCGCTGCCAAAATTAAGCTCTTCGCAGACCTTGTGACGTGCGTCTCTCTTTCAATAGTAGAAGATGCGCTTTCATGTCTCGCACGTCTCACTTTAGTTTTTCGTGCCTCGCTTTAGTTTCACGCTTCTCGCGTTTATCTCGCTCATCTCTTCAACTCCGGTGCTCCTTTACTAATCGACCAACACTCTTTTACTAATCGATTAACTCTAGTGCGACCGTCGCCTCTATTCGAACAACTCCAGTGCAACCGCCGCCTCTGTTCACCATCGCTATCATCGTCGTTGTCATCACCATCCTCGTCATCATCATCACTGTTCATGGCTGGGTAAGATATCGTCTTGGCACGTTGCCAACTAAAGGATGAGTGCTTGGCGTGGTGCAAGAACCATCCTCGTGGATGTACATATGGCACACTGGTCGCATGATTGTATATATGTAGCTCTACAATGGACTGATGCACTTAACTGTAGTTTTATTTTTGTGTCTTGTTTGTTTTTGGTATTTCCAATTTCCTTGCATAGGGTTTCTCTGAGAGCTTGAGTCGGGAGATTTATTTAAGTGGCAGTGCATCGTCTCTGGTAAAGAAGGAGTAAGTCATGAAGAACAAGCACAATCATATGAGTATAACCATCATCCTCTTATTAATGAATTTACTTTGTAGACTGACTGGGAAGGTGGTTACTACCCCCGAACAATCTCCTTCTCGGATGACTATCCATTGGTGCCTCCAAGATGCGCCTTTCAACATGGTTTCTTCCATCCAAATGTCCATCGCTCAAGAGCACCCTGCCTTGGGGTTCTTGATCAAGAGACTATAATATAGACTTATTTTTACCAAGTAATTAGTAATTGTTGCCGAACTTATTTGAACTAGTTTCTTATGTTTCTTAAATTAATATTTCATAGGGGTGGTGGTCCGGTTTTACAATCAAAACTATACTACTTGAAGTTCAGCATTTGCTTCATCAGCCAAATGCATCCGATGTTGAAAATGATTGCTATTATCTACTTATCAAGGTTAGTAACTTTGTGTTAGTGACCAACGTAGTTATTCATTCCTCATTCGACATTTGTTAATTTAAAGAATGTCAATATTTTCAGGATCTAGGGGAATATAACAGACATGTTTGGGAGCAAGCTGGACGGTACAATTTAGGTTGATCAATGGGAGCTTCATAGGAATAAGTTTAGAATCGAAATGTATAGTTTAGAGGGCACGCAATGTGTATGAAATATGAAATTAATGAAGTTGCAAATTATCTTTGAATTGCAATATCATTGCGTTTGTTTATCCCTGAATTCCAATTATATCCCTTAATTCCAATGGCATTGCGTTTGTTTATCCCTGCAACAGACGCTCACGATGTTAACTCTGCGCGTGAGTCGCAACAGGCGCTCACGATGTTGTGCGAGTGGCAAAAGGGAGACGAGCACATGAGAGACGAACATTAAACAGGAGCGTCTCCGATTTTTGACCTCTGGCAAAAGGGAGACGGGCGAATGAGAGATATGCTGTATCAAGGACCGTTGGAGAAGAGCTAATCCGAGAAGTGTCTTACCTGGGCCCGTCTCTGATTCACACCGAAGATCTATTGTCCCACCTTGGAGATCTGAGTGGAATGCAACGATCATGTAAGACATTGCACACAATTGCCTGTTGGACATGCCCGCATACAAAAGATGGCGTCGCACCCTGCGAACAACATCTTTCGCTTGCGGCGTGCCCGTTCAATCACAAAATAATGCGAGACGAGCATTATATATCCGTGAATTGCAATGTCTTGCTTTTATTTATGAGTTTATCCCTGAAAGAGCACATGAGAGACGCACTTTAAAAAGGTGCGTCTCCGATTTTTGACCTCTGGCAAATGGGAGACGCGCCTTACTCGGGCTCATCTCCGATCCGTGCCGAAGATCTTTTGTCCTATCACAGAAAGCTGAGCGCGTTGCAACGATCATATAAGGCATTGCACACAGTTGCCAATTGGATATGCCTGGATGCCAAATATTTTTTTTGGGCTTCAGCACACCATGGCACATCTTTGGCATACGAGGTGCCCGTTCTGCTACAAAATAATGCGAGATGCGCATTATCTGAGCTCATCTCCGATTCATGCCAAAGATCTTTTGTCCCACCACGGAAAGCTGAGTGCGTTGCAACAATCATATAAGGCATTGCGCATAGTTGCCAGTTGAACATGCCCGTATGCAAAGATGTTGTTCCTGGCTTCAACACGCCATGGCGCATCTTTGCATACAGCGTGCCTGTTCGACCACAAAATAATGTGAGATGTGCATTATATATGTCTGTCTCCGATTTTTGACCTATTTTTAGCTCTCGCACGCTCTCTGGCAAAAATTTTCACGCAAAACTTACTCGTGCTCTCCCGACCAAAGGGAGATGCTCAAATGAGAGACGAGTGTTATAGAGGTTCACCTCCAGGTAGTGGTATTTTATCTCTCACACGATCTCTCCCAACACTTGGAAAATTTTTTTAGCTCTCACGCGCTATCTCGACCTAGAAACCACAGCTCTTGAGCATGCCACCGCCGTCCCTCTTCCTGACATTGCTCGTCATTGTGGACCCCACCTCAGCTCCTCCACGTCCCCCACTGAATTCCACTTGGAATTCACCCAAAACCCTACTGCTCCAACCCTTATATAAGCAACCCAATACCCTCACCTCTGCACCAAGTTGGAAAACCCTCGCTGTCGCCCTTGATCGTGTGCTGCCGTCAAGAAGGAGTCTAGAAGCAAGGAGGAGGAAAGAAACTCGAAGGAGGACCAATAAAGATCAATCTTCATCAACTCTTCGACAATTGACGTTCTTCATCACCATTCTTCATAAACTCATCTCCATAAAGCCCTAATTGCCAAGATCCAAAACCTCACGTCAAAACTTTGATGTTGGATCTCTAAACACGTGGTATACCTCTACTTCCAAGTTTCTACGTCAACTCAACCCCAACTCTTGCTGATCAGAAACACCCTAATTTGCAGTCTTATATATGGCGCACTAGTCTGGCCCCTATGTCGGGTTTGTCCGGCCTCTGAATCTGAATTGTGCTGAATTAATTCTAAATCAACTCAATTCAATTCCAAACTTGTTCAAACTTATTAGAAACTATTGTAAGTAGTTAGTAAACATTATTAGCAAATCATTAACTAGTGTTACCTCACAATTGCATTAATCATGCATATCATGGCATATTGAGTACTATATGAGCATTATCTGATTGAATTGTGTGTTTTGCATGTTTGTCACTCAAAATAGGAGTTGCTGTATAGAGTGATTTCGAGGACCCGCAGAACCAGAGTTTCGAAGCCTTCGACCCAAACAAAGCTTAGGAGCAAGGAAAGTGCCCTTGACCATATTGATCCTGTTTTAAAGGTTTTGATGCAAAACTGCATGATTGTGTCAATATGATGGGAAAACCCAATTGTAGGAGTGTACTAGTTTTGTATGACCATCCTTGTCGCTTGAACACTATGTAGAAAGTCGGGAAGGGTATTTTGCACTTTTTGCTTCGCAATGCTAAATTGGGTTTGGGAAACAAGCACATGGCTTAATTGTGAACTATTGAACATGTGAATGATGAGAATTGGTAATAATGACCCTTTAGCAACATGGTGCCTAGGGATCTAAGCAAGTTGGTAATGTGGATGGGTTGGACTATTTTTGGTGGTTTTGCTTGCTTTAGATCTAAGGACCGATTCGTGGAGCGACCATCCAGGATTTACAGTGCCACCACAACACAATGCATGAGTGCGGCTTAGCTGACTAATTAGTGAATTGCCAGTACTGTTTGGACCATTAAGAATGCTCGTTTGAAGGGGTAGTCACATTGGGCTTGTAGAGATTGGTGGGACTACCCTGGGATCCGAATGGCTCAAGAGGGGGCCCTTGGTTGGATGTGCTCAGTTGGAGACATCATTACCGGTGAAACCTCAGTGGCGTCTAAATAGGCTAGTAATCACTTTGTAAAGGCTATTTTTTGATCTCTTGGCCATACACCTAAGGAAGTGTGAGATGACATAATTGAGATTCCTTAGTCATCGAAAGGTGATGAAAGCACGAAGTTGTGGATAAAGTGGTACAACCTCTGCAGAGTGTGTCTAAAACTATCATGATAGCCGTGCTCTCGGTCATGAACAACCTGGACCCTCACATGATTAGATCATGGACTTTAATATGGTTTAATGGCTAGTATTGAATTGGGAGTTGGTATTGGATAATTAATTGGCATTGGTATATGAAATTGATGAAAATGTGACAAATTAGTAGTTATGAGTTGAATATGGTTTAATATTGCTGGAATTGGTTATTTAAGTTGAAATTGAGGATACTTGGGTTATTTTGGGAAGGACCTCACCTAATAATGATGTAATTGCATTTTCAACTACTTTGAATGTACCTTTATGCAATATTGTCGTCCTTTGTTTAAGCTACATGTCATACTTTCCCACACTTGCTGAGTATGACATGTACTCACCCTTGCTATTCCCCCACCAAATTCAGACGCAGGCGACAATATGGAGTACCAGGAGGTATTTGAGGTGTACTAGGCGCGCATGTTAGCGTCAAACTTGCCTGTGGAGATTAGAGTCATTAGTGTTTAGTTTTTCCGCTGTAGTTTCAATAGAGCTTGTATTCAAGACTATTTGGTTTGTATTAAGGTACTATTATTAGTATTAGTATCTGAGACATTGTTATAATCTGTTTATCAATTGTGAATCACTTGTGTATGTGTGTTAAACATCCTGGACACACATATGCACTACACTTGGTTCATTTTCAGAACTGTGTGTCACACTTGTTTATGTCCAATGCAGAAGTAATGTATTTGTTTTGACTATCAATGTATATAATGAATTCTAATTTGCAAACCCTAGAAACTGCAGGAACTGTGGTTGACAGTAGCATTTGCCATTGGAGTGAGTTTGATTTCTACCTCTACAGCCATGTTAGAATCAATGTACCTATGCGAATCGGTGTTTCTCTCACGAGTTTTTGATATAAGGCTATTAATGAATCAGTGGAATGTAAATTGTTGTTCTTTTCGGGGGACAAGCACACCAGCTCACTACCATGTCCTTTATGATGAGAATAATTTCTCTACTGATGCTTTGCAGATGCTCACCCACTGTCTGTGCTATAATTAAGCTCAGTTCTCCATTCACTAACAGTTCATGTGTTTATGACAATTGTATACCAATTTGTTCCTAAGCTTCAGATATTGGCTCTCCTATGTGACTGTTTAAGCGAATGTGACTGCAATTTGATAATGTTTTATAGGATTTCAGTGATAATTGAATTTGAGGATGTCTCAATTGGAGCATTAGAGGCTATTAAGGCTCATCGTTAATGAAGTCATTGATCGGGAGAATTTTCATTACGGTATACAGGATTAGATGATGACAGTTATGATGTGTGTAATTAGTTACTTTGTAATCAGGCTGGACAGAGGGGCATTCTTTGTGTAATTGGTATACTTGATAACCATGATTGACACTTTATTAATATTTGATTGGTCATTATAATTTAATGTGTGATCTTTTTGGCTATACATATGTTCATGTATGTTGCTGATACTGGTAATGCAGCTACCAAATTCGGGCTAGCTCCAGGATGCATGCGGCAACCGGGATAATCAAGGGTTGGGGCACCTAATAGGAGACCCTACTTGTAAACAATCTGCGATGAGCTGTAACATAGATCTTCTCGGATTAACTAAATAATGGAGACAAGCTTCCTTAAAGCGCGTTTCAGGTCAGTCAACAAATCTGCAATGCGCTACCATAATGCTTGCCTCGGAACAGTCAACAAATCTGTGACGCGCGTGACTCACGTCTCCAATGACCCTGTAAAGCCCGTCTGTTATGACTCAAAGAAAGGAGACACACTATCTTTGAGCTTGTCTCGCACTTAGGCTGATCGGCGACGCGCAGGACGCTCATCTCTAATGACAACTGTCAAAGTGTTAAAGTGACACTTCCCCCAGATCTGCTAAGGAGCAACCCGCGGAGGTTCTTGATCGGCAGGGCTTAGTTCTCAATCAAGTGGTCGCGCGTATGAGAGTATGAGACGGTGATTTTTACATGGTTCGTGCCTCAATAGCGTAACACCCTACTCCACGGTGAGGTTGTATTGCTGGTGTGTGTGTGTGTGTTGAGGATTGGCTGTTCGATTGTGGATCCGTTGTAACGCTGGCGGTCTGATCCTTCGATAAACAAGGCCAGATGCCTTACAAGTGGAGTCTGGGGCCCAACAGGTGGTCCTGGGGCAATCTTATCCTAAAGATCTATGGCTTCTCGCATAAGCTTCCTCTGGCTGAGGCTTTGATGACTTGTCGTCTTGCCGCCTCGGTGGCCAGTGGCCCATGTGTAGTCGTTGATGATGGTAGGGAATGTTTCATCAATCTGTCCCTGGTGCCGTGAGCTACCCACTTAGCGGAGCAGGGTAGGCCTGTTGCGGCTTCACTGTGATGCAGTTGGGCGCACCGGTACCTGACAGCAGGTGTGTGCCGTGTCACACGTCTGGGGAAGACACGAACCTTCAATGCTTGATCTGGACAAGGCGCACCTCCCTTTTAACTCCAGCAACCCACCACCCAGTGCAAGTTGCAGGGCACATGGCAGCTCGGGAGCTGGCTTCTTCTAGGGAGGACGGGTGTCGGCCTGCTGACCACGTGGCAGCTCCAGAGCCTGTTGCTGAGTAGAGCGGAGGCTCAAGGGCTGCTAGACACGTGGCAGAGCCGGAGCCTGCCTCTTCGAGGAGGTGGCCTGTCTATTGTCTCGAGCCACATGGCAGCTCCGGAGGCCACCACAATGGGAGGAGCGGGATCCAGTCCTGCTGGACACGTGGCCACTTGGGAGCTCGTCCCTGAGGGGGAGCTAGACTCCTCCTTGGGGTTCATGTGGTTACTCTGGACCCCATCTATGAGGTAGAGGGGTCCGGGCCTTCTGTACACGTGGCACCCTGGGACCCCACCTTGGCTGGGGACAGAGCACCTAGGCGGCTTTAGCCTATGCGCGGAGGTACCCGATATGCTTGGTAACGACAGTGGCCCCTCGGTCCACCCTAGGGGGAGGCGATGAGCTCGAGGGTGGAGCACCATCCTTGCTTTCCCGTGTTGTCCTTCAATTTTGTCTTGATTAGCCGAAACGGTGTGTGCCTCTGCCATCATGGCCATGCGTCCATCTCTGGTTGAGGGCATGTGGTGATGAGATCTTTGCTTGATGCAGCTTCTTTGCTATGACAGTTCCCAATGCGGTTGATGCGCTTCTGCTCCTTCCACTCCCACCTTTATGGGAACCGCCGGGTTGCCTTCTTGGGTCGATGCCCCTTTAGGCCGACCTCTTTGACAGGGGACCTGGCGCCCCCCCCCCCCCCCCCGTCAGGGACGCTATGGGTTGAGCACCGGGTTTCAGCCCCAAGCAATTTGCTCGGTGCGCCCAAATGCCTAAGAGGGTGTTAAAGGAAACCTTTATGGGCAATGGTGGTTCTTCCTTACGCACAACCCAACGTTCGAGCCTTCATCTTCCTCCTAGAGAACCCACTCTCTCCCCACCTTTGAGGTTCTCGACTCCTTCCCCAATGGTCTCAACCTTGCCTCCTTCTCACATAGTTGACGTAGCTCCTGTGAGGCGGCTATTCTGCTGGGAGGATGAGGCGCAGCGGGATCTGATCCGCCCATGCACCCTGCCTCTCAAGTTGGGGGAGAAGGAGATCGTCTTCTTCCAGGCATACGCGTACTCCAGATTCGTTCCTCCCGTTTCCTCCTTCCTGGTGATGCTCCTGGAGGTCCTCAGGCTCTAGCTTCACCACTTGTCGCCGAACTCGTTGGTGGCGGCGGTGGTGTTCTCGCACTTCTGCGAGATGTTTGTCGGGGTGCACCCATCCTTGCCGGTGTTCTGATAGTTCTTTGTGCTGAGGCGGACCGGGAAGAAGAGCAACACAAGCTTCCTCGGCGGCTACTACTTCTAGCATCGGGCCAACAACCCCTTCAAGTACATCACTCCGCTCTCCACAGCGAAGTGGGCTGACTGGAGGAGCGACTGGGTGATCATACAGGTCGATTCCCATGATCGCATGGTCATGCCCACAGGTTGGCCGATATTCCAGAAGAAGACCTTTGAGGAGCAACCGAAGTTGGAGTAGGAATACACATCAGTGGTTGAGAGGATCCAATTCTTTGCGGATTGTGGCTTGTTGGAGCTGATGGTGATGGCAAACTTTGTTCGTTGATGCCTGGCTCCCCTCCAGCACTGCAACTGCCCTGCATGGCTTTACTTTGGGCCACAGGACGACACCCAGCTGGTGCGGGGTCGCGACACAGAGACGACCCCGCAAGAGGTGCTCAACATAATGTCCAAGGTGTGCGAAGGCCCGATGACTCCCGACGTCTTCAACCTTACGGGGTCATGTTTGTCACTTTGCTTGGATCGGAACCTTTGGACGAGGATCCTGAGGGAGATGTCGAACCTGTACACGCTCGGTCTTGCACCACGGCAGGTTGGTGATGCGGACCGCGGGTTGGCCATCTTTGACTCACCACAGGAGTCTACGCCTGCCCCAGGCTTTGAGGCGTCATGGGTGGATGATGCGTGCTCTAATGGTGGGACAAGCAAGGCGCCGGTCACTGACGCCGGGAAGGGGAAAGCGCTGGTCCCCGACATTGGAAAGTGGAAGTCCCCGATGGTCGAGGTTGTGAAGGAGAAACGCCCTCGGTCGCCGCAGAGGGCGCCGCCACAGGTGGCCTTTGCTCCAAGTCAACATCCCCTGGTGCGCCCCTCCTCAGCATCGGGTGTCGGCGATTCTTCGGGGGGAGGTCTAGCCCGTCAACCTGTGGTTCCGCCAATGTCTTCGGCCGGCACACCGTCCAGCATCCTCGTTTCTAGCGCAGTCCAAGGTGCCAAAGGGGGCTCCGAGAGCATCACGCCTACAGAGCCTCAGGCCAAGAGGCCTCGAGCCGACGTCGGCGGCAGCTCGGGAGGAGGCTCCAGGAGTGGAACCATCAAAGTCGGTGGAGATACGCCGATGCATGGTGGCGTCATCATTGGCAGTTTTGGTGGAGGCCCGGCTGGGACAACCTCGCCTACCACACTATTGTCAGGGCCTGCAGCTTCTGGGCCACCAAAGGTGGAGGCCTGCTAGAGCTTCCAGGGACATCGGTAAGGCACTCTTTCCAATGCTTGCTTCGTTATCTCGCTTGTCCTTCTAGCTTGGGCAGACTCTAATTTTGACCTGCAGGTCTACGTTAGCTGTTGTGACGCCTTTACCGGCGGGGGTAGTGTCGCGGAGCACCGCGCAGTCGGGCCAGGAGGCCACAGCTATACCGGCTCAGGAGAGCACTGCTCCAGTGTCCATACCCCCCGTGAGAAGTAAAGCATCTCCGGCTATCATGCCAGAGGCACCTACGGTCGTCGTGCTAGAGGCAATGTCGGAGTCGTCTTAGGGGGGTGAAGGCCTGGCCTCCACTTTTGCTGATCCAGTGGGCGACTCCTTGGGCGGTAGTGACGCTGTCACTTCAGGTAGCACCGCAACCTCTACTCAGTCTTCGGGGACAAGGTCCCCAGTATTAGTGTCCTCACCTTCATCGCTACGGGAGGAAGAGGTCCCCGAGATGATCGCCAGGCGACCTTCCATAACTTTGGCGTAGCCAAAGTACCTCTCCAACATCATGGACTCGACACAAACCAGCATCCTCCTGGTGCAATCCAACCTCCGCCATGCACAGGGGGCTCTCGCCGTGGAGTGGGATAAGCTGCGTGCTGAGGGCGAGCGCTTCCAAGGTTGGGAGGACCTTCTGAGGTCCAAGATCATTGAGGCGAAGGCGAAGTACTAGAAGGAGAGTAAGGAGCTGGAGCTGAGGCACCGCTTGGTGAGGCCATGGACGCAATGTCCCAGAAGGTTCTAGCCGATGCAAAGGTAGCCAAAGACACAGCTGACGCTCGCCGTCGTACCCTTGAAGAGGGTTGAGAGGCCCTGGGTCACTGTGAAGCCGCTGTTGTCGAGCGGGATGCTGCTGTGACCGAACATGATGTGTCGGTTCAGGCGATGATGGCTCGGGCTGAGGCAGATCGGGACAGGATGTATTCCTACCTTGAGCTCTGGGAGAGTGACTTGGCGCAGGATTAGGCGCAGCACTCAATTGAGCGTCAAGAACTCCTCCTGTGTGATCTCGATGTCCAAGCTAGGGAGCACATGGCGGAGCGCCGCACCCGGGAACTTGATCTGTAGGAGCGTCAGCTGGCTCAGCGTCTGGAAGCTGAGGGTAGGGCGATGGCGGAGACGGTGGCGTCCCATGTCTTGGTGTGCTACCGGTGTTGGTACCCTGATCTGCCACTGGAGCCACTTTTCGAAGGTCCTGTTGAAGAGCGCGAGGAAGCGGCAGCGGTAGGGGTCAAGAATGCTGCCAAACATTTTGTGGCGCAATTTGCCAGGGATTGAGGATGGTGTCCCGTCTCTGTATCTGGAGTTCGCCCCTTTGTAAATATTCTTCAATGAATTTGACTTTGTCTTGTTTGGCTTGTCTTGTGCTTCTCAACTTGTTACCCCAAGTCCTTAGATGCGTAAGGTCTTGAAGAGCTTTTCTTGATGTCATTAGCTTTTGAGGAACCAATGCTTGCACAGTTGACATGGCCGATTTGTCGTTAGTTGACGTCCTGCCTATGGATCCCCCTTGGAGGCTCCTTGATAGGTGTGGCCAGGTTGCTAGGCACACCTAGCACTTGATCGCGGGGTCTCTTCGACTGGCCCCCAGCGGAGCGGGGGAGCATGAGTGGTTGGCCTCGGTGTGGCCCTTCTAGGGGAGCTGTTTTTTCTCCTAGTGTTGACGTCGACGGCAGGCCCCTTGGATGGTGCCGGAGCTGGATGCTTTGGCGTCACCCACCATCGTTATAGATTCATCGACATTAGGCCCCTTGGGAGATGACGGAGCTAGGTGCTCTGGTGTCGCCCACCATCGTCGCAGATTCGTCGACGGCAGGCCCCCTGAGAGGTGATAGAGCTGGATACTACGACATTGCCCACCATCATCGTAGATTCGTCGACGGTAGGCCCCTTGGGAGGTGCCAGAGCTGGATGCTCCAGCGTCTTCCACCACCAATGTGTAGTACATCGACGGTAGGCCCCTGGTGTACGGGATACCACAAAAGAACCCTGTTAGCAACAAGTGTGAGGCAGGAGATTTTACTCACTTATCAGCGCTTGTTGCTGTCATCAACATGCTGGGACATCGATGGAAGGCCCCTTGGGTGATGCTAGAGTTGGATGCTCTGGCATCGCCCACCATCATTGTAGGTTCGTCGACTGTTGGCCCCCTGGGTGGTGCGAAGCTGGGTGCTCCGGCGTTGCCCACCATCATCGCAGATTCATCGACGGCAGGCCCCCTAGAAGGTGTCGGAGCTGGATGATCCGGTGTCATCCACCATCGTAGAAGATTCGTTGACGGCAGGCCCCTGGTGTACAGGCTATCACAAGAGAAACCTGTTAGCAACAAGAGTGAGGCAGGTGAGTGTACTCACCTATCCGCGTGTGTTGCTATCATCAACATGTTGGGACGTCAACGGCAGGCCCCTTTGAAGGTGCCGAAGCTGGATGCTCCAGCGTCGTCCACCATCATCAAAGATTCATCGACAGCAGGCCCTTATCAGAGCATGTTGCTGTCATCAATATGCTGGGACGTCGACAACAGGCCCCTTGGGTGATGTCGGAGCTGGATGCTCCGTCGTCATCCACCAGTGATGTGTAGTATGTCGATGGCAGGCCCATGTTGGGACATCGACGGCAGGCCCCTTGGGTGATGCTGGGCTAGATGCTCCAGCGTCGCCCACCATCGTCGTAGGTTCATCGACGACAGGCCCCCTGGGAGGTGCCAGAGCTGGGTGCTCCGGTGTTGCCCACCATCATCATAGATTCGTCGATGGTAGGCCCGTTGGGAGGTGGCGGAGCTGGATGCTCTAGCGTCATCTACCACCGTGTGTAGTATGTCGACAACAGGCCCCTGGTATACCGGATATCACAAGAGAACCCTGTTAGCAACAAGAGCGGGGCAGGAGAGTTTACTCACTTATCAGCGCTTGTTGCTTTCATCAACATGCTGGGACATTGAAGAAAGGCCTCTTGGGTGATGCCGGAACTGGATGCTCCAGCGTCGCCCACCATCGTTGTAGGTTCATCGACGATAGGCCCCCTGGAAGGTGACGAAGCTGGGTGTTCCAGTGTCGCCCACCGTCATTGCAAATTCGTCGATGGCAGGTCCCCTTGAAGGTGCCAGAGGTGGATGTTCGATGTCGTCCACCATCGTAGAAGATTTGTCGACGGTAGAGCCCTGGTGTATAGGCTATCACAAGAGAAATCTGTTAGCAACAAGAGAGAGGCAGGAGAGTTTACTCACTTATCAACGCTTGTTGCTGTCATCAACATGCTGGGACGTCAACGGCAGGCCCCTTGGGTGGTGTCGGAGCTGGCTGTCCTGCACATGTTAAAGTATGCACTAGTTTGCTTGTCGGTTTGACCTGTCTCTCTTCCTTAGGTTTGTCATGTCTTACTGTCCTAAGTTGACAAACGGGGCTTGGGTAATTCAATGCTTTAGTGCTTCAGGTCTCCGCTCCCGCCGCCCTTAGGGTGCGATCCTTCCAGCTTCCAGTACTCGGCCATGGCGCTGAGAGGTAGGGTGTGCGTGCTTAGGGTACAGGACCAGGCTAAGTAGTTCACACGCCGTGGACTTCCGGCTTGGCCTATGCCTTTTCTGGGAGGCCTTTCGGCTTCACAGAACTCCAAGGATGAGGGTAGCTGTCAGAGCCCTTCACTCATCGCAGGTACCTCAAGCAAGCCCGCCAGCAGTAGGATTGCACAACTCTAGCAAGGGTGAGAGATACAAAGTGTTCAATCATGTATATGAAAGAAATATATAGTAACGAGTCTAGCATGGTTGATCATAAAATTAGCGTGTATTTTAAATGAACAATTCTTAGGGAAACATGAAATAAGATTGTGATTCTTTTTTATCGGTATTAATAGGAGAAGACAAACTTTTACAAAAGAGGGCAAATGCTTGCTTCCGGATGTTGAGGGAGGTAGGGCACACAAGCTTAGGGTTCGGGACCAAGCTAAGCTGACTGTGCACTCTGGACCTGTCCCTCCCGGAGCTTGGTTGTACTAAATGCTGCTCCTAGACACTATGAACACCTTCACACTGTCTTATTAAGCTAATTTATACAAGGTGCCCAAAGCTCCGATGGTAGCTGTCGAAGTGTTAATGGGACACTTCCCCTAGATCTGCTAAGGAGCAGCACGCGAAGGTTCTTGTTCGGCAGGGCTTAGGCCTCAATCAAGTGTGCGAGCGCGTGAGAGAGTATGAGATGGTATTTTTTGTGGTTCAGGCCGCAAGGAGCATAACACCGTACTCCACGGTGGATTGTATTGCTAGTGTGTGTATGCGTGTGTGAGTGTGTATCGGGGATTCGATGCTGGTCCTTTGTAACGGTGGCGGTCCTAGCCTTTTATAGCTAAGGCCGGACACCTTACAAGTGGGGTTCGGGGCCCGATAGGTGGTCCCAGAGCGATCTTATCCTAAAGATTGAAGGCTTCTCGCATAAGCTTCCTCTGACCGTGCTAGTAAAGACTCACCGCTGTGACACCCGGTTCCAGAAATGAACCAAGCGTAAAGCATGTGTGCCCAGGATGTTTAACACACATAAACAAGTGATTCACAATTGGTAAAAAGATTACAATCCATGTCTCGAATAATAACACTAATAATAGTACCTTATTACAAACCAAATAGTCTCGATTACAAGCTCTAATGAAACTGCAGCGGAATACTCTAAGCACTAAGACTTCAACTCCACAAGCAGGTTTGAGGGCAAAGCACACGCCTAGAACTTCTCAAAGACCTCCTGGTACTCCACCTGGTCTCCTACGTCTAGATTTGGTGGGGGAATAGCAAGGGTGAGCACATGTCATACTCAACAAGTGTGGAGCTTTAATAGAGGACGACAATAAAGTAGGCTAATTGCGTAAAAGTACATTCAAAACAGTTGAAAATGCTATTATATCATTATTAAGTGAGGTCCTTCCCAAAATAACCCATATAACATCAATTCCAACTGAAATAACCAATGTCAGTAATAATAATCCATAATCAACTCATAACTGCTCACTTATCTCAATTTCATCAATTTCATGTACCAAAGTCAATTAATTAACCAATGTCGATTCCCAATTCAATTCCAGCATTTAAACCAAGTTAAAGTCCATAACCTAATCAAGTGAGAGTCCAGGTTGCTCATGACCGGGAGCATGGCTATCATGATAGTTTTAGACACACTCTGCAGAGGTTGTACCACTTTACCCACAAGTTCTTGATTTCATCACCTTTCGTGACTATGGAATCTCAATTATGCCGTCTCACACTTCCTTCGGTGTGTGGCCAAGAGATCACAAAATAGCCTTTACAAAGTGATTACTAGCCTATTTAGACCCCACTAAGGTTTCACCGGTGGTGATGTCTCCATATGAGCACAACCAAGGGCCCCCTCTTGAGCAATTCAGATCCCAAGGTCGTCCCACCATCAACTACAAACCCATTCTGACTACCCCTTCCCCGAGAATTCTTAAAGGTCCAAACAGCACTGGGAATTCACTAATTAGTCAGGTAAGCAACACCCATACTTGGCCTTGTGGTGGCACTATAAATCCTAGATGGTCGCTCCACGAACCGGTTCTTAGATCTAAAGATAGCAAAACAACCGATACAGTCTAACCCATTCAACATAACCGACTTGCTTAGATCCCTAGGCACCATGTTGCTAAAAAGTCATTATTACTAATTCTCATCGATCACATGTTCAATGGTTCACAATTAAGCCATTTGATTGTTTCCCAAACCAAATTTAGTATTGTGAAGCAAAAAGTGCAAAATACCCTTCTCGACTCTACATAGTGTTCAAGCGACAAGGGTGGTCATACAAAACTAGTAAACTCCTACAATTGGGTTTCCAATCAATTTCAACACAAGCATGCAATTTTGCAAACAAAACCTTTAAAACAGGATCAATATGGTCAAGGACACTTGCCTTGCTCCTGAGCTTGATTTGGATCAAAGGCTTCATAGCTCTGGTTCTGCAGGTCCTCAAAAGCACTCTCTACGGCAATTCCTTCTATTCCGAGCGACAAACATGCAAAACACACAATTCAATCATTTAATGCTCATATAGTACGCAATATGCCATGATATGAATGATTAATGAAATTGTGAGGTAAAACTTGTTAATGAGTTGCTATTAATGTTTACTAACTAGTTACAATAGTTTCTAACAAGTCTGGACATGTTTGGAGTTGATTCGAGTCAATTGGGAATTATTTCAGCACATTCCAAATTGAGAGGCCGGACAAGTCCGGTTTCAGGGGCCGGACTAGTCCGCTCCTGACAGAATTGGATTTTCGAAGTTTTCTTGATATGCGAGAATTGGGATTGAATTTATGTAGAAACTTGGATGTAGAGGGTGTACCACGTGTTTAGAGATCCAAAGATAAAATCTTTGATGTGAGACTTTGGATTTTGGCAATTAGGGCTTGATGGAGAGGAGTTGATGAAGAACTTGAGTTGAAGAATGTCAATTGTCGAAGAATCAATGGAGATTGATCTTGACCAACCCTTCTACAAGTTCCTCTCTTCCTCCTTACTTATGTACTTGATCTTGACGATGACACAATGCGAAAGTGGCAGCAAGGGTTTCCAACTTGATGGAGAGGTGAGGGGTATTGGGTTGTTTATATAGAGGTGGAGGATTAAGGCTTTGGGGTGGATTCCAAGTGGAATTCGGTGGGGGACGTGTAAGGGCCGAGGTGGGTCCCAATTGGGCTCCTCTGAGGTTGGACACGAAATCCTTAGGCCCAAATTAGGCAATTACCCGAAAACAAATCATGGAGAAGTAAAAGAATCCGAGTTGGTTTCCGAAGGCCGAACTAGTCCGCATGGGAACCAGACAAGTCCGTTCTGGAATAGAGGTGAAATCGGACAAATCCGGTTTAAATTTCTGGACAAGTCTGGGGTGACTAGAACGGATTGAAATTTAGACATACTCGGACTAGTCCACTCGAAATCAGACAAGTCCGGAAGAACATCAGAACTAAAAACGGACTAGTCCGTGCATCGTGCTGGACAAGTCCAGGTTCTAAAGAATCTGAATTTTCTGAAAGGGAATAGGGACACCAGACTAATCCGGATACAAGGCTAGAAAAGTCCATACCCTGACAGACTAAAACTTCCATATTAAGCCTAAATTCATTTTAATCTTGTTCCTTTTTACATGGCTTAAGTTAAACATGTATGAGGATGTATGCAATGCATTATGCATGAAAATGAGGGTGTTACAAAGCTACCCCCCTTAAAATGAATCCCGCCCTCGAGATTCGACGCAAAAGGAAAGTGTGACCCCCGGTTCCGAATATGAACCAAGCGTAACACATATGTGTGCCCAGGAAGTTCATCACACATACACGGTTGCATCACAAACGATATACAGAATTTAACCACGTCTTAACTATTAAATAAGTTCTTTATTACAATAATCCAATAGTTCATGAATGATAAAACTCTAAAGAATTGCAGCGGAAAATAAACTAAGCAGTACGACTCCAATCCACAGGCTATTGACGGCGGTACGCAACCTAGTACTCCACGTGATCCTCAGGGTACTCCCAATTGTCTCCAGTAGCTGTTGGGGGGGGGGGGGATTGCAAGGGTGAGTACATGTCGTACTCAGCAAGTGTGGAAAGTATGACATGTGGCTAATTCAAATGACGAATGTAATAATGGCTAAGTGCGGAAAAGAACAGTAAAACATTTGAAAAGCGTTATACTATGTCTATGTGAAACAATCCCGTCATAACCATCATATTAACAAAATATAAACCATATCCAATTATTGCCAACATCACCATTATCCATGTCCAATTACCATAACTCAAATTCATATCCATGACCATAATCCATAAACCATAACCATTACCAACCCATAACCATAAACCAACCATAACCATTACCAGACCATAACAATCCATAACCATCCCAAATCCCAACTTCAACTCTAATCATGTAGGTCATCCAGGCGCTCATAACCGGGAGCACGGCTATCATGATAGTTTTTAACACTCTGCAGAGATTGTACCACTTTACCCACATGTTTGTGATTTCATCACCTTTCGATGACTAAGAAACCTCCATTATGCCATCTCACACTTCCGTAGGTGTGTGGCCAAGAGATCACAAAATAGCCTTTCAAAAGGGACTACTAGCATGTACGGGCCCACTAAGGTTTCACCGGCAGGCTTGAATCTCCATTCTCCCACCCACGGACCCCCTCGTGTGCCATGCGGATCCCAGGGCAGTCCTCCTCGACTCCCATTCCCCGCGCCATCCAATGGTCCATACAATACTAGCAGCGCTCCTAATTATTCAGCTACGCCGCACCCATACTTGGCCTTGTGGTGGCACTGTTGACCTGGCATATTCTCGCATGAACCGGTCCTTAGATCTAAGGCAAGCAAACCACCATAACATCCAACCCATCCACATACCAGGCTTGCTTAGATCACCCATCGTATTGACCAGTTCACATTAACCAGAATATCATTGATGCATAATTAAATGTGTAGTGTTGTTTGCCATCCCAATTAATTTAGCAAAGCAAAAGGTAAAAACCCTTCCCGACTCTCTACCTTAAATTCCAGGTGACAAGGGTGGTCAAACAAAACTAGTAAACTTCCTACCATAGGATTCCCATCAATTTGACACAAGCATGCATGTTCGCAAACAAAACATTTAATTTAAATTAGGATCAATATGCTTCAAGGCCACTTGCATTGCTCCGGCGGATGGGGTTGCTCAAGCACTTCGAAGTCTTGCTTTTGGAAATCCTCGTATGCGGCTCTTGAGCACGTTCCTCTACGCGTGATCATACATACAAGAAAGCATATACAATCAACATAATGCACACAAAATAATCAACATGCAATGACATGTATGCATGCACAATTCAATAATTAATTTACTACGGTCGTTTATTAATTAGATGCAACTAGTTCATACGTGTTCGTATGAGTTTACGGGGGTTTTAGGGTGCATTAATGCTGCTGAAAATAAAAATACGACGCAACTACGATCAAACTACGACTATTAGGTTCAATATGATCGCTAAATTTGCATCGGGAACATGGCCTACCGTAGATGCGATGGCTTCGACGATCACGGGATGGGGACAATGCGTAGACGAAGTAGATGCGTCCTCCGGCGGCACGACGACAGCGGCGCGATGGCGACGTCGATCTCCGGCGGACGGTGGCACCCTCCTCTTTTTCTTCCTCTTCTTCCCCTTCTTTTTCTCCTTTTTCTTCCCTGGGCGTAGCCCTCTGGTCCCTGGTGTTTTTCCAGGCGGCTAGGGTTTTTCCCTGGGGACTCTGGCGTCGGGATCGTGAAAATTTACGAAGCCGTATGTTTATATATGCGGGGCTAGGGCTCGCGATCGGCCAGAGACCGCGTCAGCCACGGGACGTCGCGCGCGGGAGGCGTTGCGGAGTCGGACGCGTCGCGGGCGGGAAAATTGGGATCGGGCGTCGGGCGCGGGGGGGGGGGGGGGCACGTGGGACGCGTCGCGGGCGGGAAGCGGGCAGGAGGCCGAGCGGCGGGGCTGGGGCGCTGGCTGGGCCGTTCGGCGGCCTGGCCGGCGGTTCCCTTTTTTTTGTATTATTATTATTTTATTATTTATGTTTATTTATTTTACGTTTTTTATACTTTCTTTTATTATATAATTTATTATTTATATTTTTTTATATATATTATTATTCATATTATATATATATTATTTATTATTTATGATTATTATAGTATATATTATTAATATTAACATTTTATTTATTATTTTTTTATATATTGTTATATATATTATTTATATATATATTTATATATATTTTTATTATTATTATTTTTATACTTATTCCCTATTACAAGTTTTAGGCTATAACTATTATTTTCTTTTCCTTCTTTTGCTACACATATTAGTATATGTATGTTTTATTATTTTTCTCTTATTCTACTAGTGTTTAATGCATGCTCATGAATGCAATGCATTATGCGAAAATTTAGGGTGTTACAAACCTACCCCCCTTAAAGTGAATCTCGCCCTCGAGATTCGATAGCGTGGAGAAAAGATGAGGGAATTCTGCCTTCAGGTCCTCTTCATGTTCCCATGTAGCTTCGGCTTCCGTATGGTGTTTCCATTGCACTTTGCACCAACGGATCCTCTTATTTCTCGTGACCCTTTCCTTTATGTCCAAAATCTTGATAGGTTGCTCGACATAGGACAAATCCTCTTGAAGTTCTAACTCGTCCATCGGCACTTGTTCTTCCGGTACCCTGAGACACTTCTTGAGTTGAGAGACGTGAAACACGTCGTGTACATCGGAGAGATACGTCGGCAGTTAAAGTCGATAAGCCACTTCTCCTCGTTTGTCCAAAATCTTGAATGGTCCGATGTAATGTGGTGCCAGTTTTCCTTTGACGTTAAACCATCGCTGACCTCTGATAGGTGACACTTTGAGGTATACAAAATCTCCAACTTCAAAAGTCAGACTCCTTCGCCTATTATCAGCATAACCTTTCTGTCGAGACTGGGCAACCCTTAAGTTTTCCCATATTATTTGGACTTACCTTTCAGCATCTTGTAACACGTCGGGACCAAACACTTGATTCTCTCCGGTTTCATTCCAAAACAAGGGAGTCCTACACTTCCTTCCGTACAATGCTTCGTAGAGTGACATTTTCAAACTTGCTTGGTAGCTATTGTTGTACGAGAATTCAGCGTACGACAAACTTTTATCCCAACTTTTCCCATGCTTAAATGCACAAGCTCTTAACATGTCTTCCAAAATTTGGTTGGTCCTCTCGGTTTGTCCATCTGTTTGAGGGTGATACGCCGAACTGAAGTTCAACCTTGTTCCCATTGCATCATGCAATTTCTGCCAAAATCTGGAGGTAAATTGAGAACCTCTATCCGAGACTATCTTCTTCGGTACTCCGTGTCGGCACACAATATGTTCCATATACAATTCTGCTAGCTTCGCGGTGGTATATGTGGTCTTGACAGGGATGAAGTGAGCTGATTTTGTCAATCGATCCACAATAACCCATATTGAATCATAGCCAAACTGAGTTCGCGGTAATCCAACTATAAAGTCCATACCAATCTATTCCCATTTCCACTCCGGGATCTTTAATGGTTGTAACAATCTGGCTGGCTTTTGATGTTCAGCTTTAACTCGTTGGCACACATCACAAAGTGCAACATATTCGGCTATGTCCTTTTTCATGCTGGCCCACCAATAACATGTCTTTAAGTCCTTGTACATCTTTGTACAGCCAGGATGAATTGAGTAAGGCGAGTCATGTGCCTCCTTCAATATTGTTTCTCGAATATGCCTGACATTAGGTATCACAATCCTCTTTCCAAGCCATAAGGTACCCTGTTCGTCCTCATCAAATCTGAATTCTTTCCCTTCTTGGGTCCTTTCCTTGATTTCCTGTATTTCCTTGTCCTTTGTCTGTCCTTCCCGTATTTCCTGCTCTAATGTTGGGTTGACTTCCATCGTTCCCATCTCATTTATGAATCCAAGGTTCAACCGTTCAAACTCCTTGCATAACTCGGATGGCAGCTCTCGTACTGTGAGTTGATGACTTACTCCCTTTCGGCTCAAAGCATCGGCCACTACATTGGCCTTCCCTGGGTGATAGTTGATTCCCACGTCATAATCCTTGATGAGCTCCAACCATCGGCGTTGCCTTAGATTCAAATCCGTTTGCGTAAATATGTACTTGAGACTCTTGTGATCCGTATAAATCTCACATCGGTGACCAAAAATGTAGTGTCTCCATATCTTCAAGGCGTGTACCACGGCTGCGAGTTCAAGGTCGTGTGTAGGATAATTCAACTCATGTTTCTTTAGTTGCCCCGATGCATAAGCTACCACTTGGCCTTCTTGCATGAGCACACATCCTAATCCTTGTCTTGATGCATCACAATATATATCAAAACTCTTGCTCACGTCCGGTAATACTAACACTGGCGCGGTTGTCAACCTTTTCTTTAACTCATCAAAGCTATCCTGACAAGCTTGAGTCCATTGGAATGCCTTCCCTTTCATGAGTAATTCGGTCATAGGCTTGGCTATTTTGGAGAAATCCTTAATGAATCGGTGGTAATATCCAGCCATTCCAAGGAAACTCCGAATTTCCTTAACATTCTGTGGCGGTTCCCACTTAAGCACATCTCTCACCTTCCCTGGGTCAACTGATACTCCTCCTCCGGAAATAATATGGCCTAAGAAAGAAACTTCCCGTAACCAAAATTGACATTTACTGAACTTGGCATACAATTGATGCTCCCTCAATTTCTGCAGCGTAAGCCTCAAGTGTTCCTCATGTTCCTTCTCGTCCTTCGAGTAGATCATAATATCATCGATGAACACTACAACGAACTTATCCAGATATTCCATGAAGACTTTGTTCATGAGGTACATAAAGTACGAAGGCGCGTTCGTCAATCCAAATGACATGACAGTGTACTCATAAGATCCATATCGTGTCCGAAATGCTGTCTTGGGTATATCCGATGGTCTAATCTTCATTTGGAAGTATCCTGACCGCAGGTCAATTTTGGAGAAGATACAGGCACCCTTCATTTGGTCGAACAAATCCTCTATACGGGGCAGTGAGTACTTGTTCTTAATTGTTACTTCGTTGAGAGACCTATAGTCCACACACATCCTCTGGGTTCCATCCTTCTTATCTACGAAGAGCACTGGGGCTCCCCACGGGGATGAGCTTGGGCGTATAAAACCCTTCTCTAGTTGCTCTTGAATTTACTTCTTGAGCTCTGCTAATTCCTTAGGAGGCATCCTATACGGCCTCTTAGCTATAGGTGCAGTTCCGGGTATCAACTCAATGGCGAATTCTATGTCACGATCAGGTGGCATACCTGGCAACTCATCTGGAAACACATCCGGGTACTCGCGAACGATCGGAATGCTTTACAATGTCACTTCTTCCACGTGATTCAGCATCGCTTTCTCTCTTGCAGGTTGGGCTGCCTCAACTTCGATGCGTGTACCATGTTCACTTGTCAACTGCACAATCCTCTCGGCACATTGAATGACTCCATTATACTTGCTCAGCCAGTCCATTCCAAGTATTATGTCTATTCCTTGGGAGTCCAATACTATGAGGTTTGCGAGAAAGTCTACCCCCCTTATTTTAATGCTTACTTTTGGACATACTATATTTGTCCTCATCTCTCCGCCAGGAGAACTTACTAGCATAGTTTGCTTCATATGAGATATAGGCAAATTGTACTTGGCAACATACTTTGACGAGATGAATGAATGAGATGCTCTCGAATCAAATAAAACAGTCGTGGGGTTGGAGTTGGCAAGAAAAATACCAATCACGACGTCATCAGCTTGCTGGGCTTCCTCAGTAGAGACATGATTCACATTGCCACGAGCAAAATTCTGCTGTCCATGGTTGCCTTGCGGTGCTCCTCCATTTGGTCGTGGGTTATTTGGCCTTGGTGCATTGTTCATAGGTCCATAGTTTCTCTTGGGGCATTGACTTGCAAAGTGTCCGGGTTCTCCACACACATAGCATGTCTTACCACCCGTAGCATTAGGGAAGTTTGGGCGCAACTGGTTTTGAGCATTTGCCGCCATGTTAGGACGCGGCGCAGGTGGCACAGGATAGCGAGGCGCTTGCATGGTGGGGCGTTGCTGCGGTGGCTGATTTGGGCGGGGTGGATAAGCAGCACGGTATGCAGGAGCAGATGGGTTGTAGTGTGGTGCAGTAGGTGGTGCATAGCGGGGGCGAACACTGCTTCCTTGTTGCGGTCCATGATGTGGCATCTTCCTCTTGTTGTCCTGCTCCATCTCACGAATCTTGTTCTCAACCACAATAGCCTTGTCAACCAGATTTTGGAAGTTTGGATAATCAGTATTGAGCAACTGGACTTGAATTTCATTGTTGAGACCCCTCATAAATAGATACTGCTTCCTACTATCAGTTTTGATGTCTTCTGGAGCATATCCTGATAATTGAGTGAATTTGTGGAGATACTCACTCACGCTCATCCTTCATTGCCTGAGATTTTCGAAATCTTGTCTTCTCAGTATCATAACTCCTTCAGGTACATAGTGGGAACGGAAACTCTGCTTAAACTCAGCCCAAGTGATTGCCTCCTGATTATCATGAGCGTTGCAAAGAGCTTCCCACCAGTCAGCGGCTGCTCCAACTAGTTGATGTGATGCAAAGAGAACCTTCTCCCTATCAGTGCACTGGACAATAGCAAGTTTCTTTTCAACGGACTTCAGCCAATCATCAGCTTCCATTGGGTCTGTGGCTTGTGCAAAGGTAGGCGGTCTGGTCCTCATGAACTCTCCCAAACGGTTGTGGTGTGGCGGGGGCGGTATATGAGGCTGATTGTTGTTGCCAGCTTGCAGCTGTCCCATGGTCTGTATCATGGTCTGCATGAGCTGGTTCTGCATAGCTAACAGTTGTTCAATATTGATAGCTCCATGAGCATGTCCCTGGTTGTTCTGAGGTACTTCATTGCGCTCCTCCTCATAGTTGGCATCCCTCTGGTTACTAGTTCTCACCATCTGAAGAAAAGCAATATGTAAGAATTAGAGAACGTCCCCAACTATATGCATCAAGGGATATGAAATTAACCAGCTAGCTACACTAGCCTAGGTGGACATGGCAATGCTAAAGCATCCCAAAATCCTCTATTAAGCACACAAGCAAACAATATATATATATAGCAAACAGCACACCAAGCAAAAACACATCGATTCCTGAGTGCTCCTATGTGCTCTAAAGTGTCCATTCTATCTAGGTTGCGTCCTACGGTCAACGCGGCTCTGATACCAATTTGTGACACCTGGTTCCGAATATGAACCAAGCGTAACGCATATGTGTGCCCAGGAAGTTCATCACACATACACGGTTGCATCACAAACGATATACAGAATTTAACCACGTCTTAACTATTAAATAAGTACTTTATTACAATAATCCAATAGTTCACGAATGATAAAACTCTAAATAATTGCAGCGGAAAATAAACTAAGCAGTACGACTCCAATCCACAGGCAATTGACGGCGGTACGCAACCTAGTACTCCACGTGATCCTCAGGGTACTCCCAATTGTCTCCAGTAGCTATTGGGGGGGGATTGCAAGGGTGAGTACATGTCGTACTCAGCAAGTGTGGAAAGTATGACATGTGGCTAATTCAAATGACGAATGTAATAATGGCTAAGTGCGGAAAAGTACAGTAAAACATTTGAAAAGCGTTATACTATGTCTATGTGAAACAATCCCGTCATAACCATCATATTAACAAAATATAAACCATATCCAATTATTGCCAACATCACCATTATCCATGTCCAATTACCATAACTCAAATTCATATCCATGACCATAATCCATAAACCATAACCATTACCAACCCATAACCATAAACCAACCATAACCATTACCAGACCATAACCATCCATAACCATCCCAAATCCCAACATCAACTCTAATCATGTAGGTCATCCAGGCGCTCATAACCGGGAGCACGGCTATCATGATAGTTTTTAACACTCTGCAGAGGTTGTACCACTTTACCCACATGTTTGTGATTTCATCACCTTTCGATGACTAAGAAACCTCCATTATGCCATCTCACACTTCCGTAGGTGTGTGGCCAAGAGATCACAAAATAGCCTTTCAAAAGGGACTACTAGCATGTACGGGCCGACTAAGGTTTCACCGGCAGGCTTGAATCTCCATTCTCCCACCCACGGGCCCCCTCGTGTGCCATGCGGATCCCAGGGCAGTCCTCCTCGACTCCCATTCCACGCGCCATCCAATGGTCCATACAATACTAGCAGCGCTCCTAATTATTCAGCTACGCTGCACCCATACTTGGCCTTGTGGTGGCACTGTTGACCTGGCATATTCTCGCATGAACCGGTCCTTAGATCTAAGGCAAGCAAACCACCATAACATCCAACCCATCCACATACCAGGCTTGCTTAGATCACCCATCGTATTGACCAGTTCACATTAACCAGAATATCATTGATGCATAATTAAATGTGTAGTGTTGTTTGCCATCCCAATTAATTAAGCGAAGCAAAAGGTAAAAACCCTTCCCGACTCTCTACCTTAAATTCCAGGTGACAAGGGTGGTCAAACAAAACTAGTAAACTTCCTACCATAGGATTCCCATCAATTTGACACAAGCATGCAAGTTCACAAACAAAACATTTAATTTAAAATAGGATCAATATGCTTCAAGGACACTTGCCTTGCTCCGGCGGATGGGGTTGCTCAAGCGCTTTGAAGTCTTGCTTTTGGAAATCCTCGTATGCGGCCTCTTGAGCACGTTCCTCTACGCGTGATCATACATACAGGAAAGCATATACAATCAACATAATGCACACAAAATAATCAACATGCAATGACATGTATGCATGCACAATTCAATAATTAATTTACTACGGTCGTTTATTAATTAGATGAAACTAGTTCATACGTGTTCGTATGAGTTTGATTAATGCTGCTGAAAATAGAAATACGACGCAACTACGATCAAACTACGACTATTAGGTTCAATATGATCGCTAAATTCACATCGAGAACATGGCCTACCATAGATGCGATGGCTTCGACGATCGCGGGATGGGGACAATGCGTAGACGAAGTAGATGCGTCCTCCGGGGGCACGACGACAGCGGCGCGATGGCGACGTCGATCTCCGGTGGACGGTGGCACCCTCCTCTTTTTCTTCCTCTTCTTCCCCTTCTTTTTCTCTTTTTTCTTCCCTGGGCGCAACCCTCTGGTCCCTGGTGTTTTTTCCGGCGGCTAGGGTTTTTCCCTGGGGACTCTGGCGTCGGGATCATGAAAATTTACGAAGCCGTACGTTTATATAGGCGGGGCTATGGCTCGCGATCGGCCAGAGACCGCGTTAGCCACGGGACGTCGCGCGCGGGAGGCGTTGCGGAGTCGGACGCGTCGCGGGCGGGAAAATCGGGATCGGGCGTCGGGCGCGGGGGGGGGGGGGGCACGCGGGAGCGGCGGCCGAGCCGGGGCGGGGTCGCGGGCGCGATCGGGCGCGGGGTGGCATCCGCGCGGGCAGGAGGCCGAGCGGCGGGGCTGGGGCGCTGGCTGGGCCGTTCGGCGGCCTGGCCGGCGGTTCCTTTTTTTTGTATTATTATTATTTTATTATTTATGTTTATTTATTTTACTTTTTTTATACTTTCTTTTATTATATAATTTATAATTTATATTTTATATATATATTATTATTCATATTATATATATATTATTTATTATTTATTATTATTATAGTATATATTATTAATATTGAAATTTTATTTTTTTTATATATTGTTATATATATTATTTATATATATATTTATATATATTTTTATTATTATTATTTTTATACTTATTCCCTATTACAAGTTTTAGGCTATAACTATTATTTTCTTTTCCTTCTTTTGCTACACATATTAGTATATGTATGTTTTATTATTTTTCTCTTATTCTACTAGTGTTTAATGCATGCTCATGTATGCAATGCATGATGCGAAAATTTAGGGTGTTACAGAAAGAGATAGAGAAATTTTTTCTTGAGATCATCCTCTCGCTCCCAAGTTGCTTCCAATTCTGTATGATGCCTCCATTGCACTTTGCACCATCGAATCACATTGTTCCTCGTGACACTCTCCTTGGTGTCCAAAATTTTTATAGGTTGCTCAGCATAGGTCAAATCCTCCTCATGCTCCAATTCTTCTATCGGTACTTGCTCTTCTGTTACCCTCAAGCACTTTTTGAGCTGAGAAACATGAAACACATCATGAACATCCGATAGATGTGCAGGCATCTCCAGTTTATATGCTACTTCTCCCCGTTTATCCAAAATTTTGAATGGTCCAATATAGCGAGGTGCCATTTTGCCTTTGACATTAAACCGCTTGTGACCTCGCATAGGTGACACTTTGAGGAATACGAAGTCTCCTAACTCAAAAGCTAAGTTTCTTCACCTATTATCCGCATAGACCTTCTGTCTTGATTGAGCAGCTCTTAAGTTCTTGCGGATGGTCTGCACTTGCTTTTCGGCATCTTGGATCACATTAGGTCCAAATACTTGAGTTTTCCCTGTCTCATTCCAAAATAAGGGTGTTATACACCTTCTTCCATACAATGCTTCATATGGTGACATCTTCAAGCTTGCTTCATAACTGTTATTGTAGGAAAATTTAGCATATGGCAGACTGTTGTCCCAACTTCCTCCATACTTTAGTGCACAAGCTCTCAACTTATTCTCCAGTACTTGATTTGTCCTCTCGGTCTGTACATCTGTCAGAGGGTGATATGCGGAACTAAAATTCAACTGAGTTCCCATCGATTCGTGCAGCTTTTGCCAGAACCTCGAGGTAAACTGAGAACCACTACTAGACACTATTTTCTTGGGCACTCCATGTAAACACACTATTCTTCCCAAATACAGTTCAACCAACTTTGCTCCACTATAAGTAGTCCTGACAGGAATAAAATGAGTTGATTTGGTCAATCAATCCACAATAACCCATATTGAGTCATAACCTGCTGAAGTGCGACGCAACCCAACTATGAAATCCATACCAACCTCTTCCCACTTCCATTCTGGAATCTTCAATGGTTGTAATAATCCAGCTATTCTTTGATGTTCAGCTTTGACTCGTTGACATACATCACACAATGCCACATATTCAGCAATGTCCCTTTTCATACCATCCCATCAGTAGCACGTCATCAGGTCCTTGTACATCTTTGTACAACCAGGATGGATAGAGTAAAGTGAGTCATGTTCCTCCTTTAATATCAATTCTCGGAGATGCTTCTCATAAGGCACAACAATTCGTTTTCCAAGCCATAGAGTACCTTGGTCATCCTCATCAAATCTGAATTCTCTCCCCTCTTAGGTCCTTTCCTTGATTTTCTAGATCTGCTTGTCCTTTGTTTGATGTTCTTGAATCTCTTGTTCCAGGGTTGGATTAACTTCCATTGCTCCCATATAATTCACAAATCCAAGATTTAACCGTTTGAACTTCATGCATAGCTCGGGTGGCAATTCCCTAACTGTGAGCTGGTGGCTTGTGCCTTTTTGACTCAAGGCATCAGCCACTACGTTGGATTTTCCTGGATGATAGTTGATTCCCACATCATAGTCCTTAATGAGTTCCAACCATCTTCGTTGCCTCGAATTTAGATCCGTCTGAGTGAATATGTACTCAGAACTCTTATGATCCGTATAAATCTCAAACCTGTGACCAAGAATGTAATGTCTCCAAATCTTTAATGCATGCACTACGACTGCAAGTTCGAGATCATGCGTAGGATAGTTATGCTCATGTTTCTTCAACTGTGTGGATGCATAAGCTATTACTCGACCTTCTTGCATCAATACACATCCAAGTCCTTGCCTTGAAGCATCACAATAGATGTCGAAGCTCTTGCTCACATCTGGCAATACCAGCACATGTGCTGTGGTTAACCTCTTCTTTAGCTCCTCAAAACTGTCTTGACAAGCTTGAGTCCACTTGAAAGGCTTCTCCTTAATTAACAACTCAGTCATGGGTTTTGCTATCTTGGAAAAGTGCTTGATGAACCGACGGTAATATCCAGCCATTCCAAGAAAACTCCTTATTTCCGTAACATTCTACGCCTGTTCCCATTTCAACACATCTCTAACCTTTCCTGGGTCGACTGGCACTCCTCCCGATATGATATGACCTAGGAATGATATCCCCCTCAACCAGAATTGGCACTTTTTGAACTTGGCATACAACTGATACTCTTGAAATTTCTTCAATGTCAGCCTTAAATGCTTTTCATGCTCTTCTTCAATTTTTGAGTAGATCATGATGTCGTCGATGAGCACTACCACAAAGTTATCCAAGTACTCCATGAAAACCTTTTTCATAAGATACATGAAGTATGCAGGTGCATTAGTTAATCCAAATGACATGACCGTGTACTCATAGGATCCATACCGTGTCCTGAATGCTGTTTTAGGTATTTCTGTTGGTCTAATCTTCATTTGGAAATATCCCGACCGAAGATCAATCTTAGAGAATACTCTGGCTCCCTTCATCTAATCGAATAGATCTTCAATACAAGGCAACATGTACTTATTCTTGAGCGTCACCTCGTTGAGAGACCGATAATCCACACACATTCTCTAGGGCCCATCCTTCTTATCTATGAAGAGCACTGGGGCTCCCCAAGGTGAAGAGCTTGGGCGTATAAATCCCTTCTCTAACTGCTCCTGAATTTGCTTCTTGAGAACTGCTAATTCCTTAGGAGGTATCCTATATGGCCTCTTTGCTATAGGTGCGGTTCCACATACTAAATCAATGACAAACTCGATGTCACGATCAGGTGGCATACTTGGTAATTACTCAGGAAACACGTCTGAGTACTCTTGAAGGACTGGAATCTCCTCCAAGGTCACTCCTTCTGCATGATTTACCATGGCCCTCTCAGTTGTCGGCTGAACTACCTTGAACTCTACACCGACTCCTTACTCATTTGTCAATTGAACTGTCCGAGTAGCACACTGAATTACTCCGTTATGTTTCCTTAGCCAATCCATTCGAAGTATGATGTCCAAGCCTTGCGAGTTCAGTACTATAAGATTGGCAACAAATTCTACCTCCCTTATGGAAATACTTACTTTTGGACATACTATATTTGTCCTCATCTCTTCTCCAGGAGATTTTACCAATAAAGTAAACTTCAGGTATGATATGGGCATGCTATGCTTTGCAACATACTTTGATGAGATGAACGAATGGGATGCTTCAGAATCAAATAATATAGTTGTGGGGTTGGAGTTGGCGAGAAACATACCAATCACAACATCTTCAGCTTGTTGAGCCTCTTTTGTAAACACATGGTTCACCATGCCACAAGCAAAACTCTGTGGTCCTCGGTTGCCCTGAGTTGCTCCTCCATTGGGCCTTGGATTCTGCCTTGGAACATTGTTCATCTGACATTGACCTGACCTTGGGCATTTGTCGGTACCCTAAAAACAGCACACCCCTTGAGGTTACAAAGATTTCAAAGGAAAGCCATCTACTTGGGTTGAAGACCCTCGGAGGCCCACTTGTCAGACATGACCGGACCTGCTTCTCCAACATGGTTAATCCCTGGGTCGCCACGTGTACTGCCAAACCGGAGCTACCGCCCACAAGGGGGAAGCTCCGGGCCAGGTACCGAAACGGCACCTCCGGACTTAACCCCGGACCGAGAGAAGCTCCGGAGTTGACACGTGACTGGTAGCCCTGGAGCTACCTGCTTCCCACAGCAAGCTCCGGAGCTGCCACATGTCCAATCGTCGGACCTGCCAGCCTCTAACCTCCGGAAGACCTTGTAACGGCTCCGGATCTTCAAAGAAGAGCCAAGGACTTCAAGACCCGATTAAGTGTCATTAATGCCATATTAATGACACTTAAACGGACGATCTTAACACCAGTAACGGCACTGTCAGAGCCCGTTACAGGATCATTAACAGCAATTAATCGTGTATCAATACTAGTAACCGCCGGGGCCACATGTCGGGCCAGGCTATCTTGTAACGGCCTATCTTTGTACTATAAAAGGACAGGCCGACAATACACTCAGGGACGTTCACAGACGAACTCACACACCCGATACACTCGTGACAAGCTAATACAACACCAACACACCCGTGGAGTAGGGTATTACGCTCAGGCGGCCCGAACCACGTAAACTCTTGTGTCTCCTGTGTCAAACTCCTATTCACCTTCTTGAATCTCCGCGCGCCCACACCGAACTTCAAACTCTCCAATCACTTTAGCAGTGTAGGGAGATCTGCCGGCTCCAAGAGTCGACAGTTGGCGCGCCAGGTAGGGGGCGCCTGAGATTTTCGAGAATGGTGAACTCCGCGGCTGGATCATCCAAGGGCCAACCTGCTGCTTAGGCTGTTGGGGGTAATCCCTCCAAGAGGCAGCCACCAGCAGGAGCCTCAGCACCAACAGGAGTCACACAGCCACCACTGCCGCCTCCTCCAGCAAACCAAGCTGGACAACGCGATGGTGCACCGGCGTCCATCACGGCGTCGGCGAGTCATGACAACCCGGAACACGCGCTCCATGCAGCGCGTGCTCTTCTTCAACGTCCACCACCTCCGGATGCATCTTGAGATGCAATGGAGCAGTGGAGGGCCGATGTGGAGCATTTGGTCGCAGCAGCGGCCGAACGCCTCAACAACCAGGGTCCTCCTCCTTCGGGACGAGCCCCGTCGCAGCGGCGGACTTTGTCTGGTAGACTTGGTCCGCACGTCTCCAACAATAGGAGACGAGCTGCATCACAACAGGTGACGTCACTGCCCTTCGGGGCTCGACGCACTCACACGGTATCCAGGCTTTCGACTCATGACCTCCGGGCGGAGCTTGATCGTCGATACCGCCAGCAGGATGGCCGTGTCCATATTGAGCGTGCTCGTGAAAGACGGGAAGCTCAGGACCTTTCTACTCTGGAAGGGGTAGGAGGAGGCTGTTCAGCCCTATCCATGCACCTGCGCATGGTTAGATGGCCACAGAAGTTCCAGCCACACCTGCCGGAAAAATTCGACGGGACTGTCAACCCCGCCGAATTCCTTCAGATATACTCCACTGCAATCTTGGCAGCTGGAGGAAACGAGGCCGTGATGGACAATTACTTTCCAGTGGCCTTAACTGGGACCGCCAGGTCCTGGTTTATGAGCCTTCCACCCAACTCTATCAACAGTTGGGAGGAGCTGTGCCGTCAGTTCACTGCCAACTTCGGGAGTTCATACACCCGACCAGGCACTGAACTGGACCTTTTTGCGGTCGTGCAAAAAGGGGGAGAATCTTTGCGGTCCTTCATCCAGAGGTTCTCTCAGGTACGCAACACTATCCCTTCTATCTCAAGCGCTTCTGTCATTGTGGCATTCAGACAGGGCATACGGGACAAGAAGATGTTGGAGAAGCTGGCGATCAAAGAGATCACCAGCGTCCCGGAACTCTTCAGCCTGGCAGACAAATGTGCCAGAACTGCGGAGGGCCGTGAGATGCACTCCAAACCAGCCTCGGAGTATCACAAGAAATCCTCCAAAGAAGAAGCCGCTACCTCCGGGAGTGGCAAGAAGAAAAAGAAGACCAACGACAAGAAGAAGCCGTCGGCCGACACATCCAACGTTGCAGCTGCTGCAACTCCGGGTGGCCGGGGGCCACGCCCCGGGAAGCGACCTCGACCGTCTTCTGAAGACGGTGGCAAACCCAAAGTGTGGTGTCCCATTCACAAAACGGGTAGCCACGGTTTGGAAGACTGCCGGGAGGTCCAGAACCTTGCCGAGCGCTACAGCAAGCGCCGGGAAGGATCTCCTTTCCGATAGAGGGAAGGAAAACAGAAGGTTGACGAAGCTCCGGCTGAGGAGGAGTTAGGGTTTCAGGATCCCAAAAAGGTCCTGAAGGCCATCTACACCTCCGTCGACGATGACTCTAACATCTCTGACAACGAGCGTCAGAAGACCATGAACACCATTTTTGGTGGATCATGGGATATCACCTCTCGTCGTGTCATCAAGACTATGCGGCAGGATATGGCCGCTGTAGCCCCTACAGTCAGGCCGGAACCACATCGAAAGTGGATGGACACAGCCATCACTTTTGATGCTTCGGACTGTCCTCGAAGCATGGTCGGAGCTGGACAGTTACCTTTGATGGTATCTCCCACCATCAATAACATCCAGCTCCATCATGTTATGGTGGATGGAGGTTCGGGGCTGAACCTCATAAGCTTTGAAGCTTTTACCAAGCTTCAACTACGACCTTCGGATCTCCATCCCTCCCGACCTTTCTCCGGAGTAGGTCCAGGGGCCATTACCCCACTCGGAGCTATTACTCTTCATGTTACCTTCGGGACACGGGAGAAGTATCGCACCGAGAAGTTGGTCTTTGACGTTGCTCAGATCAACTTACCATTCAACGCCATCTTGGGTAGACCTGCCCTATACAAATTCATGGCAGCTGCTCATTATGGATACCTGGTGTTGAAGATGCCAACACCAGTAGGCGTTCTCCGGATCCGCGGAGATCGCACTGCCGGAGTAACTGCTCTGGAGGAACTCCATGCACTCACCACGGCGCAAGAGGAGGACTCCAGATAGGAGCAAGCTCCGAAACCCCCGAGCATTCGTCAACGAGGCTCGACCTCTGCACCCCGTGTGCAGCCAAGCGGCGACACCGACATTCCCGTCAAAGTCGTCCAAATTGGTTCCGATGCCGCTCAAACCACCCGTATATCGGGAGGGTTGAATGACAAATAGGAACTCGCGCTCATCACTTTCCTCCGGGCTAATGTTGATGTGTTTGCTTGGCAACCGTCACAAATGGCTGGGATCCCCAGGGAAGTGATTGAGCACAATCTGAAGATTTACCCTGATGCTCGGCCTGTGCATCAGAAGCCTCGGAAGCAATCCGTAGAGCGGCAAAACTTCATCCGACAAGAAGTGAAGAAGCTACTCGAAGCCGGATTCATCCGAGAAGTCTTCCATCCAAAATGGCTGGCGAACCCAGTCGTTGTGCCCAAGGCCGGCGGGAAGCTTCGGATGTGCATCGACTACACCACACTGAATAAGGCATGTCCAAAATATCCATTCCCACTACCTAGAATAGATCAGATAGTGGATTCCACCTCCGGGTGTGAATTACTGTGTTTCCTAGACGCATATTCTGGGTATCATCAAATCAGGATGTCTAGGGAGGATGAAGAGCATACTTCATTCATCACAGTAGATGGATTGTACTGTTACACAACCATGCCATTTGGTCTCAAGAATGCAGCTTCAACTTTTGTACGAGCTATGTACAAAACTTTTGAAGAACTCATCAGAGACATAGTGGAAGTGTACGTCGATGACATCGTGGTCAAGGTCAAGAACAAGGAGTCCCTCTTAGACACCTTGCAGGCTGTCTTCGACAAGCTGCGGGCCACCTGCACAAAGCTAAACCCGGACAAGTGCGTGTTTGGGGTTAGCTCCGGAAAACTTCTTGGTTTCCTGGTAAGTCACCGGGGCATAGAGGCTAATCCGGCGAAGATAAAAGCCATTGAAGACATGCGGCCACCAACCCGCATCAAAGACGTCCAAAAATTTACTGGGTGTCTAGCAGCCCTCAGCCAGTTCATATCAAGACTGGCGGAACGGGCACTTCCCTTCTTCAAGTTATTGAGGAAGTCCGGACCATTCCAATGGTCCGAAGAAGCAGAGAAGGCATTCCAGGAGCTGAAACAGTTCCTCACCACCCTACCAATTCTGGTAGCTCCGAACCCTGGTGAGCCTTTGTTGCTTTACATTTCAGCTACTGACGAAGTCGTCAGTATGGTTCTGGTTGCGGAGAGACCGGAACTACCCCATACTCAGGAATCCAGACCCCTTCGGGAGGGTCCGGAGGTTCCTGAAAGTGAGTCTAGGTCCCAGCTCCCAGACTCAAATCCACAAGAAGTCACTTCAGAAGACCCAGACCCCTCTGGGAGGGTCCAGGTCATTTCTGAAGAAGCTCCGGGTTCCTCCAGCCAGAACCCGGAGGTCCCCGAAGAGAATCAGGACCCCTCCGAGAGGGTCCGGATCAATGAAGAGGAAGCTCTGGACCCCTCCGGGAGGGTCTGGACCATTCAACGCCTGATATACTTCATCAGTGAAGTATTACATGATGCCAAGACTCGATACCTAGAGGTGCATAAGCTGCTTTATGCAGTTCTTATTGCCTCCAGGAAGCTTCAACACTACTTCCAAGCTCACAAAGTCTCGGTGGTGACCTCCTAATCACTTCAAGCAATCTTGCATAATCCCAATTCAACTGGGAATATTGCAAAGTGGGCAACGGAATTGGCTGAATTCGATCTTGAATTTATTTCAAGACAAGCTGTCAAGAGTCAAGCGTTGGCAGATTTTGTAGCGGAATGGACTCCCTCTCCATCAAATCCTGGGGGCCCCAGCGAGCAGAAGACGGAGCATCAAGCTCCAACCTTCACCGAGCCTCACTGGACCCTCTACTTCGATGGCTCCATGCAGAAGCAGGGGGCCGTAGCTGGAATCCTTCTCCTTGCACCGACTGGGGAGAAGGTAAAATACATGGTACACCTTGACTTCAAGGCAACCAACAACATGGCAGAGTATGAAGCACTCATCTACGGACTAAAGATGGCACTGTCATATGGTGTCAAGCAACTGCTGGTCAAAGGAGATTCACAACTCATCATCGAGCAGGTGAAGGGTGAATGCTCCTGCAATAATCTCCAGCTAGTTGCTTACCTCCTTGAAGTCCAGAGGCTTCAGAAGGACTTTGAAGTCCTAGACCTCCACCATGTTCAGCGTGCCCACAACGTTGAAGCCGACGAACTCTCGACGAAAGCGTCAATCGGAGCTCCAGCTCCTGACGGAACTTTTGTCCGGAGATTGTCGAAACCCACAGCTCAGCCTGCCGAACTGAGCGAAGGGGGCGAGATCAGCATCCCGAAGCTGACGGTCCCGATGGCCCTGTTACCATGGCAGCCATCAAGGGTCGTAGGTGCTGTCGGGAGCTCCGAGCAACACATCATGCAAGACTCAAAAGCTCAAGCTAGCTCCGATGCATGGATCTCGGAGATCCGGAGCTACTTGAAAGACAACATCCTTCCTGATGATGATGTATCCGCTGACCGGGTAGTCAGATTGGCTAAAAGATACACGCTGGTAGAAGGGGATCTCTACTGGCACGGTGCCAACGACATCCTAATGCGGTGCATCACAAGGGAAGAAGGCTGCGAACTTCTCGCAAAAATCCATGGAGGCGAGTGTGGGAACCACGCATCTTCCCGCACGCTGGTCGGAAAAGCCTTTCGGCATGGCTTCTACTGGCCTACAGCGCTCCAGGATGCCACTGAGCTGGTGAAGAAATGCGAAGCATGCCAATTTCATGCAATGCGAATTCATACACCGGCTCAGCCCTTACAAATGATACCTCCTACATGGCCCTTCGCTGTGTGGGGGATGGACATCTTGGGACCCTTCCCAAGAGCCGTCGGAGGTTACAAGTTCCTGTATGTCGCCATTGACAAGTTCACCAAGTGGACGGAAGCAACTCCAGTTGTGACGATCAACAAGCAATCTGCTATCAACTTTCTGCAATCCATTGTAAGCAGATTCGGAGTCCCAAACAAGATCATTACTGATAATGGGACTCAATTCACAAGCTCTGCATTCCAAGGATATTGCGAAGACCTCGGCATACAAGTTTGCTACGCCTCCGTAGCTCACCCAGCCAGCAATGGCCAAGTCGAGAGAGCAAATGCAGAAATCCTTAAAGGACTAAAAATGCGCACCTATAAGCGCTTGAAGAAACATGGAGCCAACTGGATCGAAGAGCTTTCGCCTACTTTGTGGGCCAACAGGACATCTCAAAACCGGTCAACTGGAGAAACACCCTTCTTCCTGGTGTACGGAGCTGAAGCAATCCTTCCTCCAGAAATCACCTTGGGTTCACTCCGGGTCCGATCCTTCGACGAAGCCGCGCAGGACCAGCTCCGACGTGAAGACCTAGACCTCCTTGAGGAGGGAAGGTGCCAAGCAGCTGTTCGGAATGCCCGATATTGTCAAGCTCTACGACGTTATCACCAGCGGCATGTACACAACCGACAGCTCGAGGAAGGCGATCTGGTGCTACGGAGAATACTATCCAGAGAAGGGTTAAACAAACTCTCCCCCGGCTGGGAGGGGCCCTTCCGAGTGATCAAAGTATCCCGTCCCGGAAGCGTTCGCTTGGCTACCGAGGATGGGACACCTCTCCCGAATCCTTGGAACATCGAGCACCTCCGTAAGTTCTACACTTAATACCACGGAGGTGAGTCATGAGTAACTTGGGGTGTATGTTATAGAGTCATTGTACAGAGTCGGGTAGTTCCTCCGGGAGAGCAGCCGGACCTTTCCCGAAAGGTCCACAAAGCTCATGCAACACTTGTCACAGTCTCAGGACTAAAAGTGTGGCTAACTACCCTGGGTCAAACGAGAAACCAAACACACTTAGCCTGGTTCCGTACCCTAAGAGTGTACTTGTTTCCCCTGTACCCCGGACCTATAATGAAAGACATCTTCATGTGAAATAGACTCCACGTTCATTTATTTTGTACAGGGTCAACATTTTTATTTTTCTCTTTCTTGTCTATAACAAAGACGTGCAATTCTTAAGGAATTTTAGTTTGACCGGTTTATATACGATTCGAGTTGTATTGTCAGTTCTTTTGGATTCAAATATCGCTCATGGCCAACTCGCCCGAAAGCCGCCAAGCCAATCTAGGGCCGGAGTGTGCTATCGACTTAGCCTGGTCAAGCACCCTAAGTACGCCACTCTACCTACACCCCGGCAGGCCGAAGTAAGGCGAGTCCATGAACAGTTGAATCTAAGAGAAAAGGCAACACATCCGGTTGTATTTAAAATCGCGTTCAGCTTAAAGTTTTCTTAAGAATCGTAAGCCGCGACGAAATTATAGACAAGGAACGAATTTTACTATTTTTCTTGGCTTAAGTGTGCAGGAAAAATAAAGTCTACGTTGATGGAGAAAAGCCGGAGCTAACTAAGCTCCGACTCCCCAAAGGGGGCCAACCGTCGATGCTGAATATAAGATGGTGAAAAGACCCCGTAAATGGAGTCCGCTGCCAACAAACCAAGTGTTGGCAAAGGTCACTGCCGGAGCTACTCAGCTCCGACACCCCGGAGGACTAACTATCGACGCTCCATGTGTTGATAGAGGCTATTGCCGGAGCTACCAAGCTCCAGCGATGGACAATGCCGGAGCTTCTAAGCTCCGACAACCTCAGGGGACCTTCACTATCAAAGACTTCGGACCTAAATGCTACAAGTTTGGAGCAAATGAGTCTTCAACAAAACACAGTATCCTTTTGGTACATATTCACAATCAAATTGTGTACATCTACCAGGGGGCCAAGTGAAGATAAAGATGTTGAAGACAAAAAGTGAAATTCGCAAAAATTTGGGGATTTCATTCATCTGGAGACAGGAGATTACATCTGGAGACAAGGGATTACAAAATTGAGGAAGAAGAAGAGAAAATACAAGTGAGAGCTAAAGAGATGGTCCTAGACCCTATGGAAGAACTCGGCGACTTTCTGGGCAACCTCCAATACGCTGGCTCGGGTAGCTTCGCCTTCTCCTTCGACGGGGCCTTCAAGCACCGGGTACAGGGGAAATTGGGGGTTCCGGCTGGTGTAGCACGTCAGCACATACTCTGCGACGTTCTTCGCCAGGGATTGCCCCTCAACCTCTAGTTGGTCCGCGATGACATCGCCCACCTTGGAGAGCTTGCTACCTGCTGCGCTCAACGCCTGCAGCGCAAGGTCCGGCTCCGGCTCCGGATCATCCGGGCGCACGGGGCTGAAACCCATCGGCGTCAGCGCATCATTGGCCTTGCCCAGGAACTCCCAAATCTGTAGGGAGTCCGCCGTCCTCAAGCTCTTCACCTCTTCCAGGGATCTCTTGGCCGCCGTCAGTTCAGAATTCTCACGGGCGAGACGCTCAACTTCTTTGGCGTTTTGCTGAATCTTTGCAGCAACCCGCCTCTCAAGTCTTCCGAGCTCCTCCTCCCGGAGGTGGATCTTGTTCCGATGATCGACCAGGTCCTTCTCCCTAGCCTCCACTTTTTTTCTCCCGGGCAACAAGGGCACACTCGTATTCGTAGAGTTCTTGCCCCCGCACCCAGGTCTTCTCCTCTTCCTCTTGGCAGCGCTCTCCCAACTTCTTGGTGCGCTCCTCGAGGCCCTTGTCAGCTAGAGCTACTTTCTCGGCGAGCTCCTCTTCCCTCCTCAGGACGTCATCCCGCAGCTCCAGGAGTTTCTGCTCTTCGTCCTCGAGCCGTCTCTCCCTCTCTTCAAGTGCCTCTCGGCGCTTGATGAGTGCGGTGTTGATGGCCTCAAGCTGTTCGTGCCGAGCATTGGCCGCGTCGTTGGCAGCTTTGGCCTGATTGTGGATCTCCCGGGATTGAGCGTCGAGGGCATGAGTCATGCTCTCCCTGTCATCCAGCAGCTTGCCCCAGTAGTCCAAGCGGATCTTCTCCCGCTTGATCCACTCCTTGTCACCCGCTAGCCTCGACTGCGCCAGCTTGGTCTCAAAGTGGAGTCGATTACGCCACCGCCTAAGGGTTTGGCGCTCCTCTTCAAGAGCCTTGCTGTCGTGGAAGAAGGCCAGTTGGACTTGACGCAGACTGGAGCAGGCATTGTCGATAGACATCGACAGTGGGATGGGCTCCGGACCTGCTGGGGTCTCCTCCGCTGGTTCCAGCGGGTCTTCACATACAAAAATTGGGTCCCACTCTACGAGAGCAGAACCCTGAGCTTCCAAAGCACTAGGGCCGTCCTCCAGGATGGCCTCAGTCGCCATCGAAGAAGGCCCCGCCGCCAAGTCTTCATTCAACCCCTCAAGCAGGGGGCCAGCGACGTCTTCAGGGCGCTCCGGCTCGACCGTGGGTACCTCTAACGTCACTGCTTCCGGAGCAGAAGCCGCCTCTGGTTCTGGCCTGGGCACCTCCTCCGATGGGGGCTCAAGCACCGAAGCCTCAGCAACGGCCGACCCGGGCGCCGGAAGGTCTTCATCTCCAACCGGCTCTATAGCCGGAGCTCCAAAAATAACCGGCTCTGCGGCCGGTGCTTCGGAGATAGCCGGATCAACTGCCGGAACTACCTCGACTTCCGGCTCACATGCCGGGGCTTCAGTTACCTCCGGCTCAACCGCCGGGGCTTCGACAAGTTCCGGCTCCGAGGCCGGGACTACTACTTCCTCCGGCCCAACAGCCGGAGCTTCCACCACTGCAGCACCAGGACCCGGAGCTTCAACCTCCGAGACAAGTGCCGCTGGCGTGTCTTCACTCCCGTGGTCCGGCGCTACCACGGGAACTTCTGGGGACGAGTCAAGGTCCATGACCACGACAGCCGGCGCTGGAGCTGTCGTAGCCTCAGCCACCACCTGGGGCGGCACCGGGACCGGAGCAGAAGCTCCCACGGCCTCAGACACTGTGGCCGAGGGTGGAGCCTCACTCCCCTCCTTGGGGACACTGCAGATGATGAAAGAAGAAAATAAACAAACAGTTGCTACAATTAAAAAGTTAACCAAGGTAAATACTAAAAATTACCTCGGAAGGCTTCCGCACCAGCTTGCGCGGAACCTTTTTCCCGGGCGTTCCGGGCTGGCCATGGTCGGCGTAGGAGCTCCGGAAGGCCCCCCAGAACTTGTCGCAGCCACGCGCGTTTCCCGGGTCGAGGCTCTCCTCGATCGAGAGGAACCCCTGGACCTGGAGGCTCCCACCGTCCCAGGTGCCGGAGTCGTGCGCCCGGAGTTAGCACCCCAGGAGGGTTCCACCACGGGGACAGACGCGCTCTGGGAGGATCCCACTGCAGGAACAGTATCGTTCCGGAAGGACCCCACTACAGGGACAGTCGCCACGGCGGTAGAAGATCTCCCCCCTGGGGAGAAGGAACCGAGGCGGGAATAGCGGGCCTGACGGACCTTCCGTCGGCATGTCGCAACTTCCTCTTCCGGCTCTCCGGCTCATCCGCCAGCTCCTTGCCCTTGCCGACGACCTCGACCCTCGGCTGTGGGGCAGGGGCAGAGCCGTCCTCGGGCATCCCGGGGATCGCCACCCGGGTGGTTGATCTCCTCTCAATGACACCAAGGTCGTCAAGTGCGGGCATCGTCCGCCGGAGCTCCCTGCTGAACTCCACTTCCACGTTCAGAGGGAGAAAGGCTGACGGCGGAGTCAAGTCATCACCGTCGACGTCGATGCTGTGCTGAAATTTCTTGAGGTGGAACTCCAAAGTCTTCCCCACCATGTTGGACTTCAACCCGGTCTCAACCCGGTCCTCGTCCATCACGCTGTTGAGGGCCCAGGCGAGCTTCTCCCTCCTCTTCAGCGGCGCCCACCTGTTGGCCAGGAAATTGCATAATACCGCCTGGGGAGTCAATCCTCCCTCCACGCATTGGCGGATCCTGGTCAAGGCGGGGTCGAAAGCTTCCGCCAGCACTGGAACCTCACTCCAGATCGTCGTGTCTATGCCGGGCAGACCGTCGGGCAGCTCCAACCGCTCATGCTCCTCCACCCTGACGACTATCCAATCTTTCTTCCAGACATCCCACTTCCCGGAAGGGAACGACCGGAGGTACTTGAATGGGCACTTCTTGCGCTTCACGAAGTAGTAGAAGCCAAGGTACTCATTGCTCCGGCCGGTGGTGTGGACGGTGAAGAAGGTTCAGAAGAGTTCGATGCAGGGGGGATGCCCACCCACATCTCACAGAAGTGGACGAAGATAGACACGAGGAGAATGGAGTGAGGGTCAAGGTGGTATAGCTGCAGACCATAGAAGTCTAGCAGCATCAAGAAGAAAGAAGAAAAAGGTGGGATCAACCCCACCATGGCGTACGAAGAAAAGTACACCATCTCGCCAGCGCGCTCCTTCTCGAAGGGGAGCTCTCCGCCGGCACGGACCAAGCGGTTGAAGAAGTCCGAGGACCACCCCATGAGGGCCTGGACCTTCTTCAAATCATTGTCGGTCTTCAAGCGACTCTCGCGCAGACCCAACTCCATCGCGGCACAGCTAGGCAAGAGAAGAGGAGCGAAGTACGAGTCGGGAGTTTGAGCGCAAGATCAGATGAGAGGCGTAAAGAACTCCCGACGGTGCGCGCTTTCCTTCTTAAGTAAGCCCTCACAACGCTTGGATGGAAACCGCAGGGAAGTTGAAGATATCACTCAAGAATTCAACCCAGCCGATGACAAGAGGGCTCGGGACCACCCCGACGATCAAGTCGAGGCTCTTACCCAGGCGAACGGTTGTCATCACGAGGCGGGAAACCCAAAGGCGGCGGCCTGACAGGGCGCGCGGAACCGATACGGTTTTCGTATCGGGAACCGGCGACCTTCAATTGCGTGAGATCCGCACATCAAAGATCTCATCTGCCGCCTGAGGTGTGCCACGCGGCGGGATCTAACTGTAAATCCCTGCCAACAGCACCTCCGAAGACCCTTGAAGACCCAGTTCAAGAGTCGCAAGGATGGACCCACCTCCGACGGAATAACTTCACCCCAGTGATCTTCCTCGGAGGTAGGTCCAGGGGGCCACTGTCGGTACCCTAAAAACCGCACACCCCTTGAGGTTACAAAGATTTCAAAGGAAATCCATCTACTTGGGTTGAAGACCCTCGTAGGCCCACTTGTCAGACATGACCGGACCTGCTTCTCCAACATGGTTAATCCCTGGGTCGCCACGTGTACTGCCAAACCGGGGCTACCGCCCACAAGGGAGAAGCTCCGGGCCAGGTACCGAAATGGCACCTCCGGACTTAACCCCGGACCGAGAGAAGCTCCGGAGTTGACACGTGACTGGTAGCCCCGGAGCTACCTGCTTCCCACAGCAAGCTCCGGAGCCGCCACGTGTCCAATCGTCGGACCTGCCAGCCTCTAACCTCCGGAAGACCTTGTAACGGCTCCGGATCTTCAAAGAAGAGCCAAGGACTTCAAGACCCGATTAAGTGTCATTAATGCAATATTAATGACACTTAAACGGACGATCTTAACACCAGTAACGGCACTGTCGGAGCCCGTTACAGGATCATTAACAGCAATTAATCGTGTATCAATACTAGTAACCGCCGGGGCCACATGTCGGGCCAGGCTAACTTGTAACGGCTTGTCTTTGTACTATAAAAGGACAGGCCGACGATACACTCAGGGACGTTCACAGACGAACTCACACACCCGATACACTCGTGACAAGCTAATACAACACCAACACACCCGTGGAGTAGGGTATTACGCTCAGGCGGCCCGAACCACGTAAACTCTTGTGTCTCCCGTGTCAAACTCCTATTCACCTTCTTGAATCTCCACGCGCCCACACCGAACTTCAAACTCTCCAATCACTTTAGCAGTGTAGGGAGATCTGCCGGCTCCAATAGTCGACAGCATTGATTAGCAAAATTTCCTATCTGACCACAAGCATAGCAAGTCTTTCCACTTGTGGCGCCAACAAAGTTAGGATGAGGCTGATTTTGAGCATAAGCAGATATATTTGGGCGTGGCAGAGGCTGCATAGGTAAGCGAGGTGCTTGCATGGTTGGGTGTGGCTACATTGGCTGTTGCGGTCGCGGTTGATAAGCAGGGCGATATGCAGCATTAGATGGGTTGTAATTGGGTGCAACAGGTGGCGCATAGCGAGGGCAGACATTGCTTCCTTGCGGCTGTCCTTGATAAGGCATCTTCCTTTTGTGGTCTAGCTCCATCTCCTGAATCTTGTTCTCAACCACAATAACCTTGTCAACAAGCTTCTGGAAGTTTGCATAGTCAGCATTGAGCAACTGAACTTGAATTTCATTGTTAAGGACCCTTATGAACAGATATTGCTTCCTGCTATCATGCTAATGTCTTCTGTAGCATATCGAGACAGTTGAGTGAACTTATTGAGGTATTCACTCACACTCATCCTTCCTTGCCTAAGGTTTTCAAATTCTTGCCTTCTCAGGATCATGATTCCCTCTATTGCATAGTGAGATCGGGAACTTCTCCTTGAATTCAGCCCATGTGATTCTCTCTTGATTTTCATGGGCATTGCATAAAGATTCCCACCAATCTGCAACAACTCCCATCAACTGGGGTGAGGCAAAACGAACCTTCTCCTTGTCGCTGCACTGGACAATATCGAGTTTCTTCTCAACAGACTTCAACCATTCATCAGTTTCCATTGGATATATGGCTTGAGCAAAGGTAGGCGGCCTGGTCCTCATAAACTCTCCCAACCGGTTGTAGTGTGGCGGGGGTGGTGGCACCGGCGGCACATGGGGCTGATTGGTATTGCCAGCTTGCAGGTGTCCCATAGTTTGTATCATGGTCTACATGAGCTGGTTCTGCATAGCCAATAGCTGCTCAAGGTTGATAGCTCCCTGGGCAGGTCCCTAGTTGTTCTGAGGTGACTCATTGCTCTCCTTCTCACCATTGGCATTCCTCTGGTTACAAGTCCTCAACATCTGTTGGTGAAAGAATAGTAGATACGGAATAATTTAGAATTTGGAAAGAAACACCACAACTATATGCATCAAGGTATATGTAACTAACAACTCCTTTATTGATACTAAAACCCTATTAGAGGATGTGGCCAATTATCCCACAACCCTCTACTACATGCGGATGTGGACAAAACGCTAGACGTCCCACAACTCGCACAAAGCACACAAGCACAAGGACACCAAGAAAATGCAGAACATGACTAAGACGATCTAAATGCTTCTCTAACTTCTAGATAGGAGACCTAGACTTAATTGTGTGACTCGTGGCTGTCCTGGCCGTGAGACGGCGAAGGCGATGACTGCGGCGAAGCATACATGGGTGCGCGCCAGGGTGAGTTGGCCGTCCATGTAGGCGCTGGAGAAGTTGCTACACCATTGATCTCCACGGTGGATCGAACTTCCTCTTGCTTCTCCATGATAAACAGCTTCTTACGGAGGTAACATATCTCTTCCATAGCATCAGCATAGCTATTTCCCAAATTCACCAATACTTCTTGAGATCTGTCGATGGCACGAGAACTGACTTGGGCTCCATCCTGAGGTCTCAAGATCTCCCTTGTCCTCTTCTTGCATTGCGGGTGCAGCGCAAAGCTAGTACCTCCAATCTGCTCCCGATAGATGTGGCACAATCTAGTAAGTGCATCCCAAGCGACATCATCAATAGCTTGCTCCCTGGTGCTTCTCCATGTGGATGCAAAGCGTCGGGTGAACACCTCATACCTAGCGAGAACAGTAACTTGATCCATCCATTTGTCACGTCCTTGGTGAGGAATCCTCTTGACATAGTACTCTGGGTGCATCTTGCTTAGATCAAGGAACTCCTTCAATTGCTTAGCTACAAATCCTCCATCAGCGCTATCGGAACAAAATTCTTGATCTTCATGGTAAACTATGCATTTGTCCTCCTTTTTGGCTTCACTAGGCTACAATGCATTCCTTTGGGCTTCTGGTACTTCTTCTTTTGCAGCAGGTTCGTCCTCTTGTGGTTCCTCCCCGTCTTGGGCTTTATCTTCACTCTCCTCATGTGTATCATCCTCCTCTGCCTTGCTATCATAGCATTCCACCATTTCAGGGTCTTCCTCTTCCTCACTTTCATAAGATTCCACCATCTCGGGGTCTTCCTGCATCGTGTTGGGATTTCCAGTCTCGACATCCTTTGTGGGAGAATTCACTTCTTCTTCATCTTGGGCTGGTTCCATCCTTTGCTCGTTGCGAGGCCTAAGCTTGCTTCCAAGGGGCGGTAAACGAGCTCTCTTGCGGGCTGTCATTTTGGTGTAAGCCATCTACAAGAAACCATGAGAAAAATAGAGGAAAATACAAATATCAGTTCTGAAATTGCAGCAGCTATAAATTTAGATGAGGGGATGTGCATTTGCTCAAAAAGATGCAAAAACAGCAGAAATTGCAGCAGAAACAAAAGTGCAGTTTTTCCCACATTATATAGGTAGTGGGATGCAAAATATTTCAAAACAGGCTAATTTTGAATAGGAAAGAAGTCCTATGTAATTTGTGGTGTCCATTCTAACTAGGCATGCTTCCTAAGGTCAAACACGGCTCTGATACCAATTTGTGACACCCGGTTTCAAAAATGAACCAAGCGTAATGCATATGTGTGCCCAGGATGTTTCACACACATACACAAGTGATTCACAATTGGTAAACAATTTACAATCCATGTCTCGAATAATAACACTAATAATAGTACCTTATTACAAACCAAATAGTCTCGATTACAAGCTCTAATGAAACTGCAGCAGAATACTCTAAACACCAAGACTTCAACTCCACAGGCAGGTTTGAGGGCAAAACACACGCCTAGAACTCCTCAAAGACCTTCTGGTACTCCACCTGGTCACCCGCGTCTAGATTTGGTTGGGGAATAGCAAGGGTGAGCACATGCCATACTCAACAAGTGTGGAGCTTTAATAGAGGACGACAATAAAATAGGCTAATTGCATAAAAATACATTCAAAACAGTTGAAAATGCAATTATTTCATTATTAAGTGAAGTCCTTCCCAAAATAACCCATATAACATCAATTTCAACTTAAATAACCAATTTCAGCAAAAATAATCCATAATCAACTCATAACTGCTCACTTATCTCAATTCATCAATTCCATGTACCAAAGTCAATTAATTAACCAATGCCAATTTCCAACTCAATTCCAACATTTAAACCAAGTTAAAGTCCATATTCTAATCATGTGAGGGTCCAGGTTGCTCATGACCGGGAGCACGACTATCATGATAGTTTTAGACACACTCCGCAGAGGTTGTACCACTTGACCCACAAGTTTGTGATTTCATCACCTTTCGATGAATATGGAATCTCAATTATGTCGTCTAACACTTCCTTAGGTGTCTGGCCAAGAGATCACAAAATAGTCTTTTCAAAGTGATTACTAGCCTATTTAGACCCCACTGAGGTTTCACCGGTGGTGATGTCTCCATCTAAGCACAACCAACCAAGGGCCCCCTCTTGATCTATTCGGATCCCAGGGTAGTCTAACCATCAACTACAAACCCATTCCGAATACCCCTTCCTCGAGCATTCTTAATGGTCCAAACAACACTGTCAATTCACTAATTAGTCAGCTAAGCCACACCCATACTTGGCCTTGTGGTGGCACTGTAAATCCTAGATAGTCGCTCCACGAACCGGTCCTTAGATCTAAAGAACTCAAAACTACCAAAACAATCCAAACCATTCCACATAACTGACTTGCTTAGATCCCTAGGCACCATGTTGCTAAAGGGTCATTATTACCAATTCTCATCATTCACAAGTTCAATAGTTCACAATTAAGCCATTTGATTGTTTCCCAAACCTAATTTAGTATTGCGAAGCAAAAAGTGCAAAATACCCTTCCCGACTCTCTACATAGTGTTCAAGCGACAAGGGTGGTCATACAAAACTAGTAAACTCCTACAATTGGGTTTCCCATCAATTTCGACACAAGCATGCAATTTTGCAAACAAAACCTTTAAAACAGGATCAATATGGTCAAGGACACTTGCCTTGCTCCTGAACTTGATTTGGATCAAAGGCTTCGTAGCTCTGGTTCTGCAGGTCCTTGATAGCACTCTCTACGGCAATTCCTTCTATTCCGAGCGACAAACATGCAAAACACACAATTCAATCATTTAGTGCTCATATAGTACGCAATATGCCATGATATGCATGATTAATGAAATTGTGAGGTAAAACTTGTTAATGAGTTGCTATTAATGTTCACTAACTAGTTACAATAGTTTCTAACAAGTCTGAACAAGTTTGGAGTTGATTCCAGTCAATTTGTAATTAACTCCACACATTCCAGATTCAGAGGCCGAACAAGTCTGGTTTCAGGGGCCAGACTAGTCCGCCCTAGACATAATTGGATTTTTAAAGTTTTCTTGTTCTGCGAGAATTGGGGTTGAATTTACATAGAAACTTGGATGTAGAGGGTGTACCACGTGTTTAGAGATCCAAATATCAAAGCTTTGACGTGAGACTTTGGATTTGGCAATTAGGGCTTGATGGAGAGGAATTGATGAAGAACTTGAGTTGAAGAACGTCAGTTGTCGAAGAATTGATGGAGATTGATCTTGACCAACCCTTCTTCGAGTTCCTCTCTTCCTCCTTGCTTCTGGACTTGATCATGACGATGACACAATGCGAAAGTGGCAACAAGGGTTTTCATCTTGATGGAGAGGCGAGGGGTATTGAGTTGTTTATATAGAGGTGGAGGATTAGGGTTTTGGGGTGGACTCCAAGTGGAATTCGGTGGGGGACGTGTAAGGGACGAGGTGGGTCCCAATTGGGCTCCTCTGAGGTTGGGCACAAAGTCCTTGGGCCCAAATTAGGCAATTACCCGAAAATAAACCGTGGAGAAGTAAAAAATCTGAGTTGGTTTCCGAGGCCAGACTAGTCCGCATGGGAAACCAGACAAGTCCGTTCTGGAACAGAGGTGAAATCGGACAAATCCGGTTTAAATGGCCAGACACGTCCGGGGTGACTAGAACATATTGAAATTTAGACATACTCGGACTAGTCCGGAAGAACATCAGAACCACAAATAGACTAGTCCGTGCATTGTGCCGGACAAGTCCGGGTTCTGAAGAATCTGAATTTTCTAAAAGGGAATAGGGACACCGGACTAATCCGGATACAAGGACAAACAAGTCTGTACCCTGACAGACTGAAACATCCAGATTATGCCTAAATTCATTTTAATCTTGTTCCTTTTTACATGGATTAATGTTAAACATGTATGAGGATATATGCAATGCACTATGCATCAAAATGAGGGTGTTACAACCGTCTTGCTGCCTCTCTTGTCAGTAGCGTCGTGTCTGACGATGGCAGAAGGTGTCCCATCAGCCTGTCTTGTTGTCGCAAGCTACACTTGGCCGAGTGGGATAGGCCTGCAGCGCCTTCACTGTGATACGATTGGTCATAGCGGTCTCTGACCGTTGGCGTGCTCCGCATTGTTCGCCGGAGGTGGGTCCACGTCTTCAATGCTTGACTTGGACATGGTGCACCATCCCTTAACTTCCGCATGTTACCGTCTAGGGCAGGTTGCAGGACATGTGGCAGCATCGGGGCTGACCCCTGCTGTGGAGGCCAGCCCCGGTCCATCATGACGCGTGGCAGCTCTGGGGCTCTCCAGGGGACATGGCAGCTCCGGGCCCTTTCCCGTGTGGGGTACTAAACCTGGTGCTTTGAGCCACGTGGCTGCACCAGAGCTCTCCCCAAGGTTGGGGGAGGTCCCGCCCCTACACATGGCGTCTCGGGAGCCCATCTCCCTAGAGGAGCCGAGTCCGATCTTCAAGGCTCTTGTGGCCGTGCCGAAGCTTGATCTTTGAGGGAGATTGAGGTCTTCGTACCTTCAGGACATGTGGCACCATCGGATGTGCCTCAGTGTCTTCATCCTGTGTGCGAGGGCACCCCGTCTGCAGGGTATCGATAGTGGCCCCTGGGTCCATCTTGGTGCGAGGTGAAGAGCCCAAAGTTGGAGCCCTTTCCATGTTTTCCCGCACTGTGCTTTGAATTCTGTCTTGGACAGCCGAGGTGGTGGGCGCTGCTGCCAACGTCGTCACGGATCCCCATCCTATGGTGGGGCTATGGCAGCGAAATCATTGCTTGCTGTAGTATCTCTGTCTTCTGGGGCACCTTTAACCACGACGACTCCCGATGCAGCTATAGCACTTTCGTTCCCTTTGCCTTTATGGGAGCCGCTTCAACTATTTCTTCAGGTGGCTGACCGCCTGGGCCAGTGTTTTTGACAGGGGGCGTAGGGCCCAATGTCATGGGTGCTATGCGTTGAGTGGTGCGGGGCCGATCCTTTGCACGAAGTACTCAGGAGTCGTGGGGGTGATAAAAAAGGAAACCTTTGTTAGAGGGAAAAGTTCTTTCCATACTCACACCACGAAGCCTATGTTTTTGCCTTCTTCCTCGAGCGCCTGAGCATTCACTCCTCAGCCAATGCTCTCACCTTCGCTTGCTCCAATGGCTTCCCCACTGCCTCCTTCTCTCTTCCAGTCGACCGATGACCCGTTGTCGATGAGGTGACTTCTTGGAGGGTTTGCTGAAGGTGGTGACCTGCGACACAGTCGATGACGAGCACGTCTCCATCTCGGACGACTGCCAGCCGCTCTTCATGACCCCCTGACGTGAGGGACGAACTGCTGAGCTCGATGCCGACGGTCAACGTGTTCGGCGTTACCCGCCTGCACTCCGAGGGGACGTCTGGGGCTTCAGCAGTCCTGGTGCAGTGTTGCGCCATGATGCAACCATGGTCGGAGTCCTCCTCCCACTCTTCAGAAAGGGTGGTGGCAGGGCCCCCAACATCCTCCGTCAGGCTTGAGGGTAGCCAGCCAGCGCCTGTTCCATCGCCGTGAAAGCGCTCCCACCATCTAGTCGCGGGTTCGACCACCACTGCGCCAAAGAAGCTGAAGCTGACGCGGGGGGATGGTACCCCAATTTCTCATCATGATGGGCACGGAGCGACCGAAGCTCTCGTCGTTGACTTATTTTCCGATTCCAACACCGGCTCTAATTCCAGAGGGGGCGCAAAGGGGTCTGTGTAGGTGTCCGCATTGATGTGGGTCGACCAAGAGCTGGTGCCAAAGACGGCGGCACTGGCCTTGTCATCAGGTCTCGGTGAACTCGATCTACTGCTTGAGGTGGGTGGCCAGGGTCACTGGAGTGGTCCGACCCTTCGGTAAGCCGCAACTTCTTCGTTTGCTATTTCTCTTCTTTTTTCGGTCCGACAGAATTTTATCTCGGCTTTTCAGGGCGTCATCAGCTGACTTGATGCCCTTGGTGCTTTAGGAGGAGGGCTTGATAGCCCCTGCCTCTTCCGGAGCTGCAATGGTGTCTGTCGCGCCGCATGTTGTGCTCGAAAATGCGTTGGTCCCTGGTGATGTTGATGTCTCTGCACCTTTCTCCGTTGAGGCAGGCGTGACAGAGGTGGCATCAGGCGAGGAAGTGCCAGGCAAGGAGGTGCTGTTGAAGCGGCACTGCCGCCTGATGTCATTGGCGCACAAGATGGCGACTCGCCACCGACGGTCGGTGATACCCTTATAGCAGAGGAGGGGACTTCAACGTTGGGCATCGATGCGGCGGTTCCTGGAGCTCCAGTTGGGGAGCCATTTGTTCCCCAGGCACTGGTGCTTGCCACGACATCGGCGGAAAGGGCGGAGAGGGTGCCGTCTGTGGCGACGGTCACGCCGATCCCTCTCGCCGATGTTGTTTCCGCGGCCCATTCCGTCTTGTGCCAGACGCAAGCTGCTTTCGCCTGAGAGTGGGATCAGCTCGCAGAGGAGCGGTGCTTGGTGAAGCTGTTCGATGCCAAAAATAAGGAGCTCGAGGTGAAGGCCTTGATGGCTCATGCCTTTGCCAATGCCCGCCTGAAGCTATGTGAGAATCAGCGGCTGGAGCTAGTCCGCCGCAAAGTTGCCGTTGCTGATGCGGAACGGGACTTGGCGGTGCAGGAGGAGGAGGTCTTTTGGGGCCTGGAGGAGAAGCACCGGGATCTTCAAGATTTGTAGCTCGCCATCAAGCGCCGGAAGGACGATTTAGAGTGTTGTGCTCGGGAGCTCGCTGACCGGGAGGAAGCTGCACGGAGAGAGGCGGGGAGCCTCCATGCCTCTCGCGCGACCGAGGCCCAAGGGGTCCTGGACTTCCTGGCCCGTACTGTGGCGGTGGTTGAGCCCCTCGGCCTTGGTCCCGTGCCGCATGGGGAGCCATCTCATGGGGTGTCCAAGCTGCTCCTAGCTTAGGACTCCCTATGCTCGATGTTGGGGAAGGTGAACATCGTCCTTGCGAGGCAGCTGGAGGTCGGGGGAAGGGAGCTGGCTGAGCTGGTGGCCTATCATGTCTTGGTGTGCTTCCTTAGCTGGTACCCGACAATCCCACTGGAGCCAGTGGAGAAAGGCCCCCTTGATGAGCGAGAGGAAGAGGTGAGAGTGGAAGTCCAGGACCTTGCCAAGCAGGTGGCTTCTTCGATCTATTGGGATTGAGACCGACGGCACCTAGGCAGAATGTTTTTTGTATATGGGGATGACCCCTTTGTATAAATAACTATTTAGTGAATTTGAATCTATGTTGTTTTCCTTGTTGGCTTTTCTTGTGCTTCACAAATTGTTGCTTAAATTCCCTCTCTGTGTAAGGTCTTGAAGAGCTTTTTGTTGATGTCGTTAGCTTTTGAGGAACCAATGCTTGCATAGTTGACACGACCGTTTTGTCGCTAGTTGACGTCCTGCCTATGGAACTCCCATAGAGGCCACCTTAATAAGGAGTTTAGGCCCGATCTTCCGATAGGTAAGGATAAGTCGATTGAGGTGGAGATCTCGACGTTGATGATCCGAGGCTCTCGAGTAGAACACGAAAAGCCCCTGCAATCACTACACCACCACTCCATTGGTTATCAACCGTGCTGCACATGTTTGACCTCGCCAAGAAGGCTAATCCCTACAAGTGCAACCGAGAACACAAGCAAGAACAAGGTAGAACCAATCTGAATTGCTAAGTTGGGGTCTCACAAACCGATGAATAGCGAAACTATGTACAACAGATTAATCTAAGCAAAACCCAATTGTTTAAGGCGGCTACTATGGAGTATATATAGGTGGGAGGACATACAGGGGGGTGTTGGGGTCGTGACCTAACCCTAAGACACGAAAATAAGAGATGTAGACTTGATACAAGGCCCAATGGCCCAATATGGTGGCACAACACCCTGTCAGATTCTGAAGTCGATTTTGTTTCATGATTTCCGTCGACTCCAGACAAATTTTGACATGAGACAAGCGCCATTGGAAATTTTATCCTCTCCCCTTTCTGTGCATATGTAGAACGTCCAAAATGGAGTTCCTATGCATCCTGGGCGTCCTTTTAGTGCGAACTGATCCTAGACTCCGAGTTGGACACGAATTTGAGTTGGGGTCGGTTTCCATCTTCTTTGAACGTAATATCTGGTCCTCCACACCCCTAAATCTTCCTCCAATTACTCCTTGAACTTCTATATGGATCCTAATCACAATGAAATCATTAGATAACAATCTATTCTCAAAAATATATAAGGAAACATATAAGAACAAACTCACCTCTGAAATTAATTGGTGTGTGTGAATTCTATTGATTGCATCTTGTATGTTGAATGGAGTGTTGTGTATATCCATAGGAGTGATGTCCTCATCATCCTCCCCTTCTTGAATTGGAGTCGTCCTCAACTCAAGTTCATCTTCTCTCATGTGTTGATCCAAATGTGCAACGCCATCAAATCTTCTTGTATGTATGAAAGGAGGAGGCCAAGGTAGTGGACGACTAGTGCACCATCTTGATCTTGACCATCAAATAAGAGCGCACATTCAATTGAGCCAGGATCCCAAACAAATAAACTTTGTACCATGTTTGTAGGTGCAATGATTACGTGCATGATCTCGTCATTCTCCCCTTCTTTATGACAAGCCGTCTTCGGCTTGCTCGTATGTCTAGGAAAGAGGTTTTTGGGGATAGTATGAGCGTTGTCCATATTGCACAACCGCAGTGAACAATGCTTCTCAAATATTTGTTGTCCCTGCTGCAAGGAAAAATACTAGAAAAACTTGACAAGGAATTATTTGCATTAGTGCATTCATTTACATTACCATGGTGTTGTAGCACAAAAGGAGCTTGCACATTTGAACATATGTAAACTTTATGCACCATAAACAAGCCACTATGTTCATATTTCCCTATAGCATGAAAACTATTTTTTGCCAACAAAGGTAATTCAGTTTTAGAAAATATTCTTCTCTCTACAATAGCTAGATCACAAAGAGTGCCAAATTCAATATAACCCAAACTATTTAGAGAAGACAACAATTTCAGTTCATCACTTTCACAAGTAATTGGAATCAAATACTTCATTTCAGCACAAGTGGGTAGTAAAGTCTCAAATTCATTGACTTGTTCTAGGATCGGTACTATATAATTCTCAGCATACAACTCATTTTTACCGTAAGAATCAGTAGGAAAATCAACTAGGTATAATGGTATTTTTAGAAAAGGCTCCTCAAGTTGTTGTTGTCCAATAGAGTGGTTGAGAGAAAAATTTGAGACATTCAAAAACTTCTCAACATCGATAAGTGTAGTATCAGATGCATTACCTTCATTCCCATTTTCAGCAGTAATTGTTGGTGAAATATGAATGGATGAATCTGAAAGTTGACAAAAATTGTGTATCACCTCATTTTCTTTTGCACCAGCTGCATTCGTTTCTACATTGTCCTGCAAAAGATTAGCCACAGGAGGACGTACAACAAGGAATTTCTCCTCAAATTGATGCACTTCATCTTTACAATTAGATACATTAGCAAAAGTTTCTCGCATAAGAATTTTTTCATATCCTTCCATGTTCGAGGTTTTTTCTGAATAACTTAAGTTGTCCCACCAAGTTAATGCACTAGCAATATTCCCAATCTTTCTCCTCTCACCCATATTCCATTGCCCAAAAATTTTATCCAACTCTATTTCCCAAGCAATATATTCATCATAACCAAAACCATCATAAGAAGAAGAGATGGGAGAATGTAATTACTTCTTGTGGAAGGTGTGGTAAATATGGTCTGAATGTCATGTGAAACCTTGATTGATGTTTGATTTTTAGTGAGCAACTCCGTCGTCGTCTTCATCATGTCAATCATCTCAGCATATAATGCATGATTCTTGCTTTTACCTGACATTGTTAGTAGCAATCAAAAGACAACAAAAAAAATGTTATCCCTATAAACTACAAAGGATAATGGCAAAGTGGAAGTGGAATCACACACTCTTAAGCGTCTTACCGCGCTCTTACAAGTGTTCTTACCGACACTGCAGGTGGCAAATGGTGAACTTTATGAAGAAACAAATAAAGCGTGGGATGACTGCAAAGATGTATCGATTCTGCTCAAGAGTAAGGTGTAGCTTGGATGGCACTTTATATGTAGAAAGGATTAGCAATAATGAAATTAGATAGTAAAGTTGAATAAGTATCCAAAGTACTTGTCAAATTTGCTGGCCTAAATGTGTTCCTAGTAGTTCAATCTAGCAAGACATGACACAAAACTAGATGACACAAAGAATGCAAGCACTTCTATTTTTTGTTGTTGTTTTTTTCTCCTTTTTTTGTGCGGCTTTTTTTATCTTGTTTTGCACTTGCCTTTTTCTTTTTTCTTCCTTTTTTTTCAGAATGTGCTGCAAAAGAAGAACACAATGAAAAGCAATCAAAGATATTTTGTGGGTCTATCACAAATTTTCTGCTCAATCGTCCAAGGACAAATAGGCATAGATAGAAGCTCAAAATAAAAAAATTACAACAGCAAGATTGTAGATATATCTCTCCCCTTTAATTTAAATATATGTAAGAACTATTTTGGACAAGAACAATAAGAGATATTTGCACCAAAACATAGACTGTTCAGAAATTATAGGTCGAGAAAAAATTCAGATCTAATGCACTTTTGACCATGATAACTCCGTTTTCTGGAAAACCTATGAATACGGAAGTTGTAGAGAACTTATTAAGCTTTTCAGAGAGCATAAGAACTCCAAATTCCAAGTTTGTATGTGGAGATATGATCAAAATACTGAACTGGACAGAGATGAATCTAATCTAGACGTGATGATGCGATTCAAAGAGATGAATCAACACAATGCAAATCTCAAACTAATACCAAAACCACTTTTTAAACCAGCAATATGACTCAACAACAGATACAAACTCAACAAAACAAAACTGAAAACGAAAGTTGCAAAGGCTTAATGGTGGTTTGGACAAAGTAATGAATAGGTCTACTAAACTACCAAGTTTTTCGTGGCTTTTTTGTGGACTCTAGGTATGAAAAATAAATCTAATGTAATGGATAGATGAATTATCTAATGGCCTACCTAAAAATATGATACCAGTTAATAAGGAGTTTAGGCCCGATCTTCCGATAGGTAAGGATAAGTGGATTGAGGTGGAGATCTCGACGTTGATGATCTGAGGCTCTCGAGTAGAACACGAAAAACCCCTGCAATCACTACACCACCGCTCCGTTGGTTATCAACCATGCTGCACACAATTGACCTCACCAAGATGGCTAATCCCTGCAAGTGCAACCAAGAACACAAGTAAGAACAAGGTAGAAGCAATCTGAATTGCTAAGTTGGGGTCTCACAAACCAATGAACGGCAAAACTGTGTATAACAGATTAATCTAAGAAAAACCCAATTGTTTATGGCGGCTACTATGGAGTATATATAGGTGGGAGGACGTCCAGGGGGATGTTGGGGTCGTGACCTAACCCTAAGACACGAAAATAAGAGATGTAGACTTGATACAAGGCCCAATGGCCCAATATGGTGTCACAGCACCCTGACAGATTCTGAAGTCGATTTTGTTTCATGATTTCTGTCGACTCCGGACAAATTTTGACATGAGACCAGCGCCATTGGAAAGTTTATCCTCTCCCCTTTCGGTGCATATGTAGAACGTCCAAAACGGAGTTCGTATGCGTCTTGGGCATCCATTTTAGTGCGGACTGATCCTGGACTCCGAGTTGGACACGAATTTGAGTTGGGGTCAGTTTCCATCTTCTTTGAACGTAATATCTGGTCCTCCACGCCCCTAAATCTTCCTCCAATTACTCCTGGAACTTCTATATGGATCCTAATCACAATGAAGTCATTAGGTAGCAATCTATTCTCAAAAATATATAAGGAAACATATAAGAACAAACTCACCTCTGAAATTAGTTGGTGTGTGTGAATTCTATTGATTGCATCTTGTATGTTCAATGGAGTGTTGGTCATATCCATAGGAGTGATGTCCTCATCACCCCTGGTAGGCGTGGCCAGGTTGTCGGGTACGCCTACCACTTGAGCGCAAGTTGTCTTTGACTGGTCCCCCAACGAAGTGGGGGAGCATGAGTGGTTGGCCTCGGTGTGGCCCTTCCAGGAGTGCTGAGCTTTGTCTGAGTGTTGACATTGACGACAGGCCCACTGGGTGATTACGGAGCTGGATGCTCCGACGTCGCCCATCATCAATGTAGATGCGTCGACGACAGGCTCCCTGGGAAGTGCCGGAGCTGGTTGCTCCGGTGTCACCCTTCATCGTCGTAAAGTCGTTGACGGCAGGTCCCCTGGGAGGTGCAAGGATGGATGCCCCGATGTCGTACTCCATCTTCATAGAGACGTCGACAGCAGGCCCCTTGGGAGGTGCTGGGGCTGGATGCCCCGGCATCGTCCACCATCTTCGTAGAGACAGCGACGGCTACCCCCCTGGGAGGTGTCGGGGCTGGATGCCCCGGTGTCGTCCACCATATTTGTAGAGACGCCAACGGTAGGCCCCTGGTGTGCAGGCTATCACAAGAGAATCATGTTAGCAACAAGAGCAGGGCAGAAGAGTTTAGTCACTTATTCAAACTTGTTGCTATCGCTGATTTTCTGGGACATCAAAGGTAGGTCCCTTAGGAGGTGCCGGAGCTGGCTGCTCCGACGTCATCCATCATCGTCATAGAGACGTCGACGACATGCAACTTAGGAGGTGCCGGGAGCTGGCTGCTCCATCGTCGCCCACCATCATTGTAGAGACGTCGACGACAGGCCCCCTGGGAGGTGTCAAAGCTGGCCGCTCCGACGTCGCCCACCATCGTTGTAGAGACGCCAACGGCAGGCCCCCTCGGGGGTTACTGTATGAATGTGGCCTAGAGGGGGTGAATAGGCCTTTTTGAATTTTGTCGGAACCTGCAACACTTAACAACCAGATCAAATTTTGAGATATCAGACTAGTCCAGTCGAGTGCAGACTAGTCTGGTGTGTACCGTCTAGGTTTATGAAATTTGATCGATTATCTTGATCCTATGATGTATGCAGTGGAAATATACTTGTAATTGAAGTGTTACACGATTATGAACTAGGATGTACCACAAGTAAATCTTATATTAAATGTTTCAATGTAAAGTAAGCAAGATTGATTGAAACCCCAGATTGATATGAAGTATAAAAACGATGAGAGCAAAGTAAGAACACAAGCAGTTTATCCTGTGGTTCGGTTCCCACAGAGGCAACCTACATCTACGTTGAGGAGTCCACAAAAGGACTGGGTCTTCTCCAACCCTACCCTCGTCGGATCGCCATGGAGGCCAATCCTCTTCACTTATCACAAAGGGCAAATAACCGAATTCAGGGAGCCTTCTCACACGTTGAGGGCTCCCCAAGATTACAACAAGAACACCACCAAGAACACACTCGAAAGATCACAATGAAAACCACATGAGTGTGTTAGGGAAACAAACCAAGAGCTCAATGAGTGACGAATCGTGTCTCTCCAATGGTCCAAAGTTTATCCTCAAGGGATTGATCTTTGTTGCGTTTGATTTCGTGGAGAGATGTGTTTTTGAGGCTCTTGGGAGGTGTGACGGCGCAGGGGGTCGAGAGATATTGGAAGATGGTCCATGTACACCTATTTATATGGGGTTCCCAAAAGTAACCCTTAGGGTTTAGAAAGATCGGACTAGTCCGTGGTGGACACCGGACTAGTCCGGTGTGCTGTGTGTAGCAAACCCTAGGTGTCCCGAAATATCGGACTAGTCCGGCAGAGAGCAGACTTGTCCCATTTTGGTTCTGGAAATCTTCGTACTAGTCCGATGGATATAGGACTTGCCCAGAAAAGTGAAACCCTATGTGAATTGGGGAGAAGTACGCACTTGGTGGACTTGTCCGATTTAGGTCAGAGGGTTTTTCGGACTAGTCCGTGCTAATATCGGACTTGTCTGATTTTGTGCAACTTGTGAAGTGTTTGGAGGACTAGTCCGCACTGGGGAGGACTAGTCCAATTGTAGTCAGAGAGATATTAGAATAGTCCATGGTGATATCGGACTTGTCCGATCTTGTGCAGAAAGAAATCGGACTAGTCCGGGGTTAGTCGGACTAGTCCGGTCCTGTATGAATATGTGCAATGTGTGTGATTATTTGTGCTTGAGATCTTGGGGTGTGCTTCCTTAACACACTTCATACACAATGATCTACTCCACTTGTTCCTTGAGCTCTTTTCCACATTGCTCCTCATTCTCCTGTCTTTTTGGCACTTTGTCCATTTTCTTATTAGAACTTGTGCTTATCTCAACAAAGTGGTTAGGATCTCATTTGCTTGTCATAAATCATCCAAAACCCACAAGGGATTCCTAGATGCACTTTCAATCTCCCCCTTTTTGGTGATTGATGACAACCAATTGAGATTTCACAAAATATGATAAAAAGTTGAGATTTTCATAAAGTGTGCACATATGAGTTTAAAACACATTAAGCAATGAAAACATGATCTATATGTGCACTCTTTATGGTGGGATGCATAACTAAGTGTATAGAAGCAATAATCATGATGAGAATGACATAATTGACATCAACACATCAACAACAAGCATATATGTCATTCTTATAGCAAAAACACAGATTTCATTAATTTCTTCATAAGCAGTTCAAAACATTTCATCACAGGACCAAAAATACCATAAGAGCATATTAAGAGTTTTACAACCCACAAAATAGACAGAAGACATAGAAAGAAGCTCTCCTCACATCCTACAGCTAAAACCTAAGACTCCCCCGCAATCTCTCCCCCTTTGGCATCAAGACACCAAAAAGAAGGAGAGGAGGGACCTAAAGTCTTCAAGCCTCGCTGTCGGTCCTCTCGTCGTCTTCATCTTCATCCTCAGGCTGATGAGGAGGAGGAGGAGGAGACTCATTTTGAGCATGCTTGAAAAATTTCTTCAAGATTACTTATGTTTTTTCCTTATCATGTAAAAAGAAAACCCAAGTGAAGCGAGAAAAGTCATCAACAACTACTAAGCCATATCTGTTACCGCCAATGCTTATGTAAGCAATTGGACTGAATAGGTCCATGTGGAGTAGCTCGAGTGGTTTTGTTGTAGTCATGACGTTCTTAGCGGGATGGGGTGCTCCAACTTGCTTCCCAGCATGGCACGCGCTACAAGGCCTGTCTTTCTCAAAGACAACATCCTTCAAACCTCGGATGTGATCGCCCTTGAGGAGTTATTGAAGGTTCCTCATACCAACATGCTCTAGCTGTCTATGCCACAGCCAACCCATGTTGGTCTTTGCAATCAAGCATGTGTCAAGTTCGGCTTTATCTTTGTTGAAGTCAACAAGGTAATGCTTTCCCTTTAACATACCCTTGAATGCAATGGAACCATCACTCCTTCTAGAGATGGTCACATCCTCATTAGTGAACAAACAATTATAACCTTTGTCGCATAATTGAGATATGGACAGCAGGTTATAATCTAAGGAATCAACATGTAACACATGAGAAAGAGTATGTTGTGATGATATGGCAATTTTACCAGTACCGAGCACCTTTCCTTGACTATTGTCTCCAAAATAGATGCCCTAGCTTGGATCCTCATTTGCTTCATACTCCACGGACATCCTTCTTTCTCCGGTCATATGGTTTGTGCAACCACTCTATAGCACCCATTTAGATCCACCGGAGGAATAGGCCTACAAAAACAAATAAAGCCTTGGTTTTAGGTACCCAAGCTTGCTTGGGTCCTTTTAGGTTAGTCACAAGGGATTTAGGCACCAACACATGAGATTTGGTGTTCTCATGGCGTGGCCCAACATAATGAGCATAAATCTTACCAATATTACTTCTCATTAACACATAAGTTGCATCAAAAGTTCTAAATAGCAACTGTTGTTGTTTATAAATAGGACTAGTCTGGAAGATCGGACTTGTCAGGAGGACCGGACTTGTCCGGACCCCGACCGGACTAGTCCGGTGTACATGTGTGTTTGATGTGTTAACATTGGACTTTCTAGTTTGATAGGGTCTTCTCTTTACAAAGGCAATGCTCTCCTTGTTATTCTTATGGCTTCTAGCATGTTGCTTTTCACCATAAGAGTAACCAATGCCATATTTGACATTTGGAGGTCTTGTGGCCAAGTATGCACTACGTGCATATTTGATCTTCTCCTTGTCGAATATGCCATTTTGTGAAGGATGCTTGTCCTTGGTAGAGGTTGACTTGTCTTTCAAGCTGGGGTCAACTTTACCACATGTACAAGTAGAAGCAGTTTCAGTTTTAAGGGGTTGAGAAGGTGAGCTTGAAGAGGATGAAGGGTCACTTTGCTTGAGTGACTCAACTTGCACTTCAAGGATCTTGTTAACCTTGATTAGGTTAGCAAATTCGTCCTTGATTGTAGCATTTGAGTCGCTTAACTCCAAGCAAGCTTTCTTGCTTGAAGCTAACTCAAGCTCTAGTGACTTGCTTTGACCCTTTTCAAGTTCTAGAATCTTGTCAAGTTCAACATATTCCTCCTTTTGGGAGATAATCATGTCTTATTTACGATGTATCAACTTCTCCTTCTCAACAAGTTGATCAAGTAAAAATTTCATTTTTGTGGCTGTTTTCTTATTTAATCGAATGAACATATCTTCATTATCACTATTAATTTCACTATCACTAGAATAGGAATGCACGGAAGAGGATTTGGTAGATACCTTGCGTTTACCTTCCTTTGCTATGAGACAAGTGTCGTTCCCCTTTCGTGCGCCAAGAGTGGGGAATAGAGTGGACTTCATGAATGTCTTTTCAATGGCTATGCTAGCCATCTCCTCTTCTTCTTCGGATGAAGACTCATCATTTGAGTCCCATTCTTTCCCAAGATGCGCTTGTTCAGCTTGCTTCTTCTTCTTGAAGAACTTCTTGGGTTGAGGCTTCACTTCTTTGGTCTTCTTCTTATTCTCTTCATATGGGCAGTCAATTATAAAGTGGCTATACTCACCACAATTATAGCATGCCCACCTCAACTTCGGTCTTGATTTTTCCATGTACTTCCCTTCACTCGATTTATCCCCTTGTCTCTTCTTCATCATTCTCTTGAATTTCTTCATGTCATCTTCATCCAAGTCACTGCTCTCATCATCATCGTCTTCTTCTAGTTGAGCTTCTCGAGCTTCTTTAGACAAGGGCTTAAGGGTGGACTTTAGAGCGACCCCTTTCATCTTTGCCGAGGTGAGATCGGCAATTTCCTTAACATGTTTGGCTTGTTATTCCATCATCTCAAAGTTGATGATTTTCCCAAGTAGCTCATCCGGGGTCATCTTCTTGTACCCAGGGCTTTCTCGTATCATCAAACACAAGGTAACATTGCGAGGCATGAAGGCTCTAAGAATGAGCTTCACCACCTCGTGGTCATTCCACTTATTGCTTCCGTATGCTCACACCTTGTTGATGAGCGTCCTTAGTTGGTTGTACATATCTTGTGGCGACTCATCTTCTTCGATGGCGAATCTTCTCAGCTCGCCTTCAATCATCTCGATTTTCACTTCTCGCACATGACGATCACCTTCATGTGCGGTATGCAATGTATCCCATATCTCTTTTGCGATCTCGAGTCCATCCACCTTTGTGAACTCATCCCGACTGAGTGATGAGGTGATGACTGCTGCAGCTTGGGCATTTCGATGGATTGCTTGCTCTTGGCTAGGTGTGAGCTCCTCATCATCATCCAGGATATCTATTCCTGTACATACTATTTGTCACAAACTTCGATTGAGAGAAATCAAATGCATTTTCATGTTTTGCCTCCACATTGAGTAGTCATTGCCATCAAAATGTGGGGCTTTTCCAAGTGGAATAGATAAGTAGTGATTATTGCTAGAGTTAAGACGATCGTAGTTGAAAGGATATCGGGAGTAGTCGGTGTGACTACTCCCCTTCTTCCTCTTCTCATATTCGATCTTTACTTTCCCTTTGGAAAGAGTTTTCTTCCTTAGGAGCGCCTTTAGATCTAGTGTCTCCTCATCGTCATCCTCGATGTCTTGGATGGCCTCGAGGAGCCTCTCCATGGTTCTTGTCTTCATCAACCTTCTCTTGGTTGTAGCTCTTGTGTACATCCTTCATGTCCGACATGATCTCTTCAAGAGACTAGTCTCCTTTTGAAGAACCTTGCTCCGATACCAACTGAATGTGGCCTAGAGCGGGGGGGGGGGGGGGGGGGGGGTGAATAGGCCTTCTTGATGTTAGAACCTGCAACACTTAACAACCAGATCAAATCTCGAGATATCGGACTAGTTCAGTCAAGTGCGGACTAGTCCGGTGTGTACCGTCTATGTTTATCAAATTTGATCGATTTTCTTGATCCTATGATGTATGCAGCGGAAATATACTTGTAATTGAAGTGTTACACGATTATGAACTAGGATGTACCACAAGTAAATATTATATTCAATGTTTCAACGTAAAGTAAGCAAGATTGACTGAAACCCTAGATTGATATGAAGTATAAGAACGATGAGCGCAAAGTAAGAATACAAGCACTTTATCCCGTGGTTCGGTTCCCACAGATGCAACCTACATCCACATTGAGGAGTCCACAAAAGGACCGGGTCTTCTCCAACCCTACCCTCGTCGGATCGCCATGGAGGCCAATCCTCTTCACTTATCACAAAGGGCAAATAATCGAATTCAAGGGGCCTTCTCACACGTTGAGGGCTCCCCAAGATTACAACAAGAACACCACCAAGAATACACTCGAAAGATCACAATGAAAACCACAGGAGTGTGTTAGGGAAACAAACAAAGAGCTCAATGAGTGATGAATCGTGTCTCTCCAATGATCCAAAGTGTATCCTCAAGGGATTGATCTTTGTTGTGTTTCATTTCGCGGAGAGATGTGTTTTTGAGGCTCTTGGGATGTGTGACGGCGCAGAGGGTCGAGAGATATTGGAAGATGGGCCGTGTACACCTATTTTTATGGGGTTCCTAAAAGTAACCATTAGGGTTTAGAAAGATCGTACTAGTCCGATGTGCTGTGTGTAGCAAACCCTAGGTGTCCCGAAATATCCGACTAGCCCGGCAGAGAGCGGACTTGTCCGATTTTGGTTCTCGAAATCTTTGGACTAGTTCGGTGGATATCGGACTTGTCCGGAAAAGTGAAACCCTAAGTAAATTGGGGACAAGTCCGCACTTGGAGGACTTCTCCGATTTAGGTCAGGGGTTTTTTTGGACTAGTCCGTGCTAATATCGGACTTGTCCGATTTTGTGCAACTTGTGAAGTGTTTGGAGGACTAGTTTGCACTGGGGAGGACTAGTTCGATTCTAGTCAGAGAGATATCGGAATAGTCCGTGGTGATATCGGACTTGTCTGATCTTGTGCAGAAAGAAATCAGACTAGTCCGGGGTCAGTCGGACTAGTTCGGTCCTGTATGAATATGTGCAATGTGTGTGATTATTTGTGCTTGAGCTCTTGGGGTGTGTTTCCTTAACACACTCCATACACAATGATCTACTACACTTGTTCCTTGAGCTCTTTTCCACATTGCTCCTCATTCTCCTTTCTTTTTGGCACTTTGCTCATTTTCTCATTAGAACCTGTGCTTATCTCAACAATGTGGTTAGGATCTTATTTGGTTGTCATAAATCATCCAAAACCCACAAGGGATTCCTAGATGCACTTTCACTATAACACCCTCATTTTCATGCATCATGAATTGCATAAGTTCATTTACATGTTTAACATTACTCCACATAAAAAGTAATGATTTTAAAATGAATTAAAAGCTAAACTGCACACAAAAGTTCTGAGGAGTGCGGACTAGTCCGATTTCTCTCTGACCTTCTTTGGACTTGTCCTTTCTTGCTACGGAGTAGTCCGGTTTCGTCTCCGTACAATTTTTGGACTTGTCCGGAACATTACAGACTAGTCCGATCATCCCAGCCTTGGAAATTTCGCTAATTCTTCGGACTTGTCCGTTTTCTGGCGGACTTCTCTATTTTCCTCTCTAACTAAGTTCGGACTTGTCTGATGTCTAGTTCGGACTTGTCCGATATATTTTTGACTAACTTCAGACTAGTCCGGCCTCTTGCGGACTTGTCCGATGATTGCGATTCTGAGTTGATCTTTTGTTTCACGACGTGTTTTTGGGTTTTAGCTTAATTGGGCCTAAGGACGTCGTGTCTAACTCTTTTGGGAGCTCACGTGGGACCACACACCAGCCTTCACCCACCCCAAACTCGAAACCCATCAAACTCTAGCCCTCCACCTCTATATAAGCAACCCCACCCCTTGAATTTACATCCTTTTGCCTTAATTGAAAGACCACAAACCCTAGTTCGTGTATAGCCGCCACCAAGAAGGGAGAAGGAGGTCCCGAGCAAGAAGAATAAGAGAAGGAAATGAAAGAGGATCAAGTGATCAAGATCTCCATAACATTTTTGTTCTTCATCAACAACTCACCATCAAGTTCTCTTCATCAACCCTAGATCATCAAGATCCAAGTGTTGCCTCCAAAACTCTTGATTCATTGGAGTTCTAAACACCTGGTATACCTTCTACTTCCTATTTCTCACATGAATTCAACCCCGTTTCTTCAAATTCATGTCTATCTAAAAAACCCTAGTTCGCTATTCCTGCGAAGGGCGGACTAGTCCCGTCCCAAGCCGACTAGTCCAGTCTGGCTGACTGTTTTCTACTGAATTAATTCTAAATTGATTCGAATCAACTCCAAACCTGTGTAGACTTGTTAATAACCATTATAAATGATTAGTGAACATTAATAGTAACTCATTAACTAGTTTTGCTTCGCACTTGCATTAATGATGCATGTGATGACATATTGAGTAATATATGTGCACTTATTGATTGTGATTCTTGTCTTGTATGTTCGTTGCGCGGTTTAGATGGATTTGCGCTAGAGGGTGCTGTGGAACCTCCATGTATCACCCTCATTTTCATCCATCATGCATTGCATCCATTCTAATGCATGTCTAACATCAATCCACATAAAAAGGAATAAGTTCAAAATGAATTTAATTAGAGCAAAACTGCACTCAAAAGTTCTGAGGAGTGCGGACTAGTCCGTTTTTGGTGCGGACAAGTCTGATTTCTCTCTGACCTCCATCAGACATGTCCATTTTCGTGCGGACTATTTCGGTTTTGCCTCTAGACAATTTCGGACTTGACCGGTCCATTGCGGACTAGTCCAGTGTACTAAATCCTTGTAAATTTTGCTAAGTCCCTGGACTTGTCCGGACCTGTCCGTTTTTCCTCTGACTAAAATCGAACTTGTCCGGTTTTGGCCAGACTTGTATGATTTCCTCTAACCAAGTTCGGACTTGTCCGATATCTCTCTAACAAACTTTGGACTAGTCCAGCCCTTTTCGAACATGTCCGGTAAATCGCGATTCCGAGTTGATCTTTTGTTTCACGATGTGTTTTTGGGTTTTACTCTAAGTGGGCCTAAGGACGTTGTGTCTAACTCTTTTTGGAGCCAATGTGGGACCCCACACCGGCCTCCACCCACCCCAAACTCGAAATCCATCAAACCCTAGCCTCCACCTTTATATAAACAACCCCACCCCTTGACTTAACATCCTTTTGCCTCAATTGAAGTCCACAAAACCTAGTTCATGGAGAGCCACCATCAAGGAGGAACAAGGAGATCACGAGCAAGAAGAAGAAGAGGAGGAAATGAAAGAGGATCAAGATCTCCACCAAGTTTTCGTTCTTCATCACCAATTCACCTTCAAGTTCTTCATCAACCCTAGATCGTCAAGATCCAAGTGTTGACTCCTAAACTCTTGATTCATTGGAGTTTTAAACACCTTGTACACCTTCTACTTCATTTTCTCACGTGAATTCAACCCCGTTTCTCCAAATTCATGTCGATCTAAAAAACCCTAGTTCACTGTTTCTAAGAAGGGCGGACTAGTCCGCCCCTATAGCGGACTTCTCTGATTTTGCGATCTATTTCCTGTTCAATTAAATCTGTATTGGTTCGAATCAATTATAAACCTGTATAAACTTGTTAAAAGCTATTAGAACTAGTTAGTAATCATCATTAACAGCTCATTAACTAGTTTTGCTTCGCATTTGCATTAATCGTGCATGTCATGTCATATTGAGTAATATATGTACACTTATTGATTGTGGTTCTTGTCTTGTATGTTCATTGCGCAGTTTAGACGGATTTGTGCTAGAGAGTGCTGCGGAGGATCTCCAGCACCAAGAGTTTGAAGTCTTTGATGCTAATCAAGCCCAAGAGTAAGTCAAGTGTCCTTGAACATATTGATCCTTTTTTTAAAATAAATGTTTTGAGTTCAAAACTCCATGCTTGTGTCAGTTTTGATGGGAAATCCTATGGTAGGAAGTTTACTAGATTTGTTTTACCACCCTTGTCACCTAGAATTCATTGTCGAGATTCGAGAAGGGCTTTTACCTTTTTGCTTCGCTTAATTAAATGGGATGGGAAAACAACTGTACCATTTAGTTATGCATTAATGAGATTATGGTTAATATGAACTGGTCAATATGATATGGTAATGGGTGATCTAAGCAAGCCTGGTATGTGGATGGGTTGGATGTTGTGGTTGTTTCGCTTGCATTAGATCTAAGGACCGGTTCATGCAAGAATAAGCCAGGACAACATCGCCTTCACGAGGCCAAGTATGGGTGCGGCGTAGCTGATTAATTAGGTATTGCTAGTATTGCATGGATCATTTGGTGTACCGGAGAAGGCGAGTCAGATTGGGTTCGAATATGGTTGGCAGGACTCCTTGGGATCCGAATGGCACAAGAGGGGGCCCTTTGTTGAAGATGTGCTCAGTTAGAGACATCACCACCGGTGAAACCTCAGTGGATCCGTACATACTAGTAGTCCCTATGTAAAGGCAATTTTGTGATCTCTTCGCAATGCACCTATGGTATTGTTTTGGCATAATGGAGGTTTTATCTTGGCCATGCACCGACGGGTGATGAAATCACAAACACGTGGGTAAAGTTGTACAAACTCTGCAGAGTATTAAAACTATCATGATAGCCGTGCTCCCGGATATGAGCACCTGGACAACTTCCATGATTAGAAAGAAACTTGGGATTTGGGATGGTTATGGTTTGGTTAAGGTTGATAATATGGTTATGGATGGTTATGGATTGAATTGTGGCATTGAATATGGTTAATGGTAATGGTAATTGTCGGTACCGTGCGTACCGGATACCCCTTGGGACTGCAAAAAGGGCAAAGGAACTCCGCCCATCAGTGTTGAAGACCTCCGAAGTCCCCACGTGTCACTCAGAACCGGACCTGCCTCCCTTCTATGGTTAGTCCCAGTGCCGCCACGTGTATCATTAAACCGGAGCTACATTCCACACATGGGAAAGCTCCGGACTAGATACCCGTGTGGCACCCCGGACCTAACCCCTGACAGAGGGAAGCTCCAGTACCGACACGTGTACAATAGCACCGGACCTACTCGTCCAAGACTGTAGGCCCCAGAGCAGCCACGCGTCCAACCGCCGGACCTTCAACCTCAACAGGTAGAGTGGTGGACTTCCAACGGCTCGGACTTTCAAAGAACATTAAAGACCTCAAGACCTGATTAAGTGTCATTAAAGATATCTTAATGACACAAGATCGGAGGGCCCTTAATACCAGTAACGCCACGGTCAAGTCGCATTATCACACTATTAAGGGTAATTAAGTGCATTAATTGTGTATTAAGCATCAGTAACTGGCAGGGCCACATGTCGGGTCAGGCTAACGATGTAACGACCGGTCCTTGTACTATAAAAGGACTGGTCGAACGATACACAGGGGGGGCTTCCACACACGCGCTCAAGACACTCTAGTGCTCAGACGCTCAATACAACAGCAACACACCTGTGGAGTAGGGTATTATGCTTAGGCTGCCCGAACCACGTAAATACTCGTGTCAACTCATCATCCTGTTCTAAATCTCTGCGCGCCCACAACCGAACTATAAACTTCGCGGGCTGCCAACGGTAGTACCTAGAGAATTGCCAGAGTCACACTCCGACAGTGATGGATATGAAATATGGACTAGTATGATGATAACTACATGGATTATGATGGGTTTACTTCACATACATATAATATATTGCTTCTCAAATGTTTTAATATACTTTTAAGCACTTAGCCTTTATTATTGTTGTCATTTGTATTAGTTACATGTCATACTTTCGACACTTGCTAAGTACAACATTTACTCACCCTTGCAATTCCCCCAACAACAGTTGTAGGTCAGAGTATAATGATTATAATGCGGAGTTCTAGGTCGTGTCTACGTCAGCTTTGCCTGTGGTGTTGATTGGGGCTGCGCGATACCCTATTTGCTTATGCTACATAGCTGCTTAGTTTGTTTAATTCGTTCATTTCTGCTGTATTAGTTCAACTTGTCATTAATATTCATTAGAGCTTGTACTTCAGGATTATTCTGAATTCTGTAATAAAAGTGCTTAATTAATCTTGTTCTGTGGTAATTTTCTGTATATCCTATTGTGAGTGCACTTGTGTATGTGTGTTGAACGTCCAGGGCACATATATGCGTTCACTTTGTTCATTTTCGGAACCGGGTGTCACACTCCAGCACCAGAAGTTTGAAGTCTTTGATCCCAATCAAGCCCAAGAGCAAGGCAAGTGTACTTGAAGATATTGATCCTATTTTTACAATAAATGTTTTATTTTACAAACTGTATGCTTGTGTTAATTTGATGGGAATCCCTATGATAGGAATTTTACTAGCTTTGTTCAACCACCCTTGTCACCTGGAATACATGGTAGAGTCGGGAAGTGCTTTTTACCTTTGCTTCGCTTAATTAATTTGGATGGGAAAACAACTATTCCATTTAAGTATGCATTAATGAGATTATGGTTAATATGAACAGGTTAATATGACATGGTAATGGGTGATGTAAGCAAGCATGGTATGTGGATGGATTGGATGTTATGGTGGTTTTTCTTGCTTTAATGTAAGGACCGATTTGTGGAGCGACCCTTCATGATTTACAGTGCCACCACGAGGCCAAGTATAGGTGCAACATGGCTGATTAATTAGGGTATTGCTAGTATTGAGAGGATCATTTGGCGCACCGGGGAAGGGGAGTCATATTGGGTTTGGATTTGAGGCAGGACTCCCTGGGATCCGAATGGCACAAGAGAGGGTCCTTGGTTGAAGATGTGCTCAGTTGGAGACATCGCCACTGGTGAAACCTCAATGGGTCCGTACATACTAGTAATCCCTTTGTAAAGGCTATTTTGTGATCCCTTGGCCACACACTTAAGTAAGTGTGAGACAACATAATTGAGATTCCATAGTCATTGAAAGGTGATGAAATCACGAACACATGGGTGTTGACGGCTGTTATATACCAATTTCATCCATCAATTTAACTCGATTATGTGAAGGATTTTTCATTTCTTGCACACATCACATTTCTATCTAACCCAATTCCACTTGGACTTGGAGAAATATGTGTATGCAGCATTTTATGCAGGAAATGAGGAAATGTAGAGGGACCAATCCTATAAAATATCATCCCAACCAATCAGGCGATGACATGTGGCATCCCATGGATCAAATGGCCAACAAACAGAAGTATCCGAGGAGATCCAATGGTGTATCACCCATATACATCAATGGGACCTACCTATCAGCCACCTGGAGAAAGCACACGAGAAACGATGCAATGACCAGGTCGGCCGGCCTGGTCTCTGCAGCAAACTCAGTTAACCTCCACGTGTTGGCTCCTCCCGACTTCCTGGAGTCAATGGTGACTGATTCGCGCTCTTTTGATGGCGGGAACCGACCTCAACACTAGTATAAATAGGACCCCGTACCCCTCACTTCAAGACACACCACTTGAGCTTCATCTCTATTGTATACACCATCATCCATAGTCTTAGAGGAGTTAGTTTGTAGAGGGGAGAGTCTCTAGTCCCAAGTCCAAATTGGGAAAGGAGTAAGGAGTCTCTCTCTTCCCAATCCTACATTGGGAAAGGTATGGCTCATGTATCCTTTCTTGTATTTGTGACTTTATACATAATAAAGATAGTATCTTTAGTCTCTACTTATACATATACTTGGGCAACGCATTTCTTGTTTGATTGTGGAGTCCATGTATGTGGAAGGTATAGCTTCTATGACTGTTTCATCATGAACATATCTCATTATCATAGAACCTATAGACCCCCACTGTAGTCTAGTTAATTATAACATAACTAGGTTAGTATGGATAATTATGTTGTGTATCAACATTGGTTCAATGATGATTCAATCCATTGCCTTAGGATGGATAGTGCCTATGCTCTTAAGGTAATTACTTAATATGCTAGCATGGTGTTAGGATAGCTAAGTAGCATTGGATGTCTCGTAGACCCACGGATTGAAGAGGTAGGCAGTAGGTGGTGACAGCCCTATCTGTCCTTTGTAATCCTCCACGTTCGGTATGCCACAGGCTCTTGGTGGGAGTCGCCCTACTATTGCTAGGGATAAGCCCGTGCCTGATGTGTTGAACCACATAGCATAAGTATTCACTATTGATCTAGCTTATGGATAATTAGTTTAGACTATGTATATGTACAATAGAGCATAGTAGGAGTACCTCCATAACTCTCAACCTTAACTAACCTCTAAGATCCTCTTGTCCCCCTTGCTTAGACATGAAAGTTTTTGTGTGTGTCACACTACCTCCACTATTATTTTATCCATCCTTACTAGATTCTTACCTAGACCTTTCTACCCTTTTCACTTGATGATTGTTATATCTCTACCCCGCCTTCCTTTGGGATCAAATAAATGACACCCTTGGGAATACTCTTATGGGGAAATGCTACAATGATACCTCCGTGCGCTTGTGGAACTCACTCTATGATCAAATAGAACCATTAACAAGCATTTCTGACACATCAGTTGGAGATGTTTAGTTAATGGTGCATAAGAAATACCAACAAGCATTTCTGGCGCCGTCGCTGGGGATGATTTGTTAGTATATCTTAGGAGCCGTCAACAAGCATTTCTGGCACTGTTGCCAGGGAAGGCTAATAGATATATAACATGACTAAGTGAATAGGATAGAACCCTGGGTAGGATTTTAGTAGGATAACCATTCTTTGTTTTTGCATTCAATTTAAATACGAAAATAGGGTAGTGTATGTCTGGTTTCTGCGTGCTAGAAAACTTTGTTGAAGATCTCGAATCTCTTCTGAGAGACCGACCTCATGTCTTTACTCCTCAAAAGATTCGAGCGGCAAAGCAAGCCAGCATTTTTGCACCAACAATACAAACGCCAATGGCTCAGAAGACCCTTTGTGAGTTCTCAGCTCCCTCTGCTAACAATGTGCCTATTGGGCCCACTGTTAACATGGGAGATGTGAACTTCGAGATCAAAACTGGCCTTATCACTATGGTGTAAGCCAACCCATTCTATGGGAAGGCTAACGTGGATGCAAGTGCTCACCTGCAACAATTCCTCGAGATCTGTAGCACTTTTAAGATCAAGGACGTGTCTCCGGATGCAGTCCGTCTGAGACTGTTCCCATTCTCTCTCCTTGGGAGAGCGAAATAGTGGTTCTACGCGAAGTGTTCTACGACATTCCTTGCCAAATTCTTCCCATTGGGCAAAACCAATGCCCTACGTGGAAGGATTTCTAGCCTGCCCCCACCATGGGATGGAGGACTGGCTCCTTATTCAAAATTTCTATAACGGGTTGATCCCATCAGCTTGTGACCATTTGGATGCTGTTGCTGGAGGAGCCTTCCTCTCATTGACGATGCCAAAAGCCAAAGATCTTATTGAGAAGATGGGGTCCAACATGGGATGGAACGATGAGCATCCCCATATCCGACAGCGAGGCATGCACACCTTGAAGGAGGTGGCCATGATCGCTGCAAAATTGAACCTCCTAATGAAGAAAATAGATGGACAAGCCGGTGGTGAAGTTTCTGGCAATGCTTATGCCTCAGACTCTCACATCACGTGTGAAGTCTGTGGCAACATGGGTCATATGGGCAATGATTGCCCAGAAACTCGTGAGGATGCCCTATACCTTGCCAACAATGGAAATTTCAACAACAACAATGGCTATCGTCCAGGAGGTCAAGGGTGGGGTCAACAGCGCCCATTCTTTCAAGGAGGGTAGAACAAGAATGGCAACCCTGGAAATCAGCGCAACTTGAGAGAACTTGCCATTAGCTAGCTCATAGTCAACGATGCCCTATCCAAGAAGCTATCAGCTAGTGACAAAACCCTAGAGAATATCAATGCAAAGATTGAAGAACTATCCTCAGCATTCAAGAATCAACTGAGCTTCAACAAGATGTTGGAGACTCAGCTGGCACAACTTGCTACAGTTGTCCCTCCATTGGAAAACAAAAAAATTCCGGGGCAGCCAGAAGCCCTAGTAGAGAATGTCAATGCAGTGGTTACGAGGGGAGGAAAGACCACTCGTGACCCACCATATCCCACCCAAGAAAAGAGGACAACTGAGCCTGAGAAAGAGGATGTCCCAAGTGAATTACTTGGAGAGAGAATGGCCACACACTTTGAAGACACCAACTTATTGCCATTCCCTCACAGACAAAGAAAGCCAAGAATGGATGAGCAATTCAACTGTTTTGTTGAGATCATCCAAAAGATACACATCAATGTGCCCATGATTGATGCGATGCAAGTACCCACTTATGCTCGCTATATCAAGGACATATTGAACAACAAACGGCCATTTCCCACCACTGAGGTCATCAAGCTTACGGAAGACTGCAGTGCAGCCATCCTCAATAGGCTTCCTGAAAAGAAGGACCCTGGATGTCCTACCATTTCATGCTCAATTGGGGCTCACCACATTGAAAAGGCACTTTGTGATCTGGGAGCAAGTGTTAGTGTGATGCCCAAGGTTGTGTTCGACCAGCTGAACTTCACAGAACAGACTCCAACACCAATGCAGCTACAACTGGCTGACTCTTCAGTCCGTTATCCAGTGGGTATTGCTAAAGACGTCCTGGTGAAGATCCGGAACTGCTTCATACCTGTGGATTTTGTTGTGCTAGAAATGGACACTGAGAAAGATACACCACTCATTCTTTGGCGTCCATTCCTAAGCACTGCAAAAGCTCGCATAGATGTGGGAGCTGGAGAAATCCACTTCCACATAAATGGCAAGGAGGAAAAATTTAACTTTCGGCCAAAATCAGAACAATGCTCCATGATTCGAATCAAGTATGGGCCGAATGATAAACATATCAGAGAGGTCGAAGTCACACCTCCAAAGGTGGACTCACTCATTGCATTCATGAGAAGATTAATCTATGAGGAGAATCCGTCGTTTCGACTACGCCGATACCCAAAGGCGACAGAATCATCTAGACCTTCCCGAAGGCTCAAGTCCACCAAGCCGCCAAAGAAGGAATGGCGGTAGAAGCAAGACAAGCCATCCGAGCCCATCCCTCCGGGCCCGGATGTGAAACGAAGATGGAGGAATGTCCATCTCATCAGACGGTGGTGAGACCTACGCCAATAGGTTAAATTGGTAGTTATCCCACTTTATTTTTCTTTCTTTCTTTTTCCACCCCATTTGTATTTTTCCCATTGCATATTTGATTTTTCGTAGCAAGTTGAGAATCTTATTCTCAGCTATCATTTTTCTTTCTTTCTATTCAAAAGAAATTTTTTTATTGGATTTGAGAAAAGGTTTTTATTTGAAAAACAATTTTTCTGAGCTGCACATGTGGAATTTCACCAACGTGCTAACTTTATAGCCGTTGGGGAGCCATTTGCCAAAAGGGGAACCAGGAGGGGCACCTGTTAGGTCGGCCGAACCCCCTGGACGACTGAACAGGGAGTGGGGCCAAATTGTCTCCCCCTCCTCCAACGGCTACATTTTGAACCCCAAGTGACTGTTGGAGGGTGCACCCTATAAATTGCAACTGTGAGGAGCACTTCTCTTCACACACCACATCATTTTACACCTCCCCAAGCCACACTCTAGCTCACCTTGTTTTTCTTGCTGTTCATTGCAACACTCTTGCTCAAATCCATCCACAGAAATATTTTCTTTTGTTTGCATTTGCATTTTACACTCAAGCTTTCAAGAGGAGAAAAAATCGTTGAGAGTTTTGTTTTCCAAACATCGCTTCTTTTCAAATTTTTCTCGCCCTGTTTTGTTCTTGCTTGTTGAACTCAAAAATACATGAAGAGGTTGTTCGGAAAGAGGAAGGAGGCTGCAAGCTGAAGCCATGGTGAAGGTTCTAGTGCATGCCTGTCTTCCATGGGTACAAGCCCAAGGAGGAGAAGTGTGTGTGAGGACACTCCCATGGAAGAGAGAAGCAACCCACACCAACTTCTTCATGACAATGACCTCGACATACGAAGCAAAGTTGAAGATCAAGCACGCAGGCTTCTCCAAGATCGTGAGTTCCGCCACACCAAGGCTTAAGATCCACATTTGATCTCCAAAATAGGTATGGACTCCGAATTTCTTTCCATTTGGCATGCAATTGGATTTGATGACTTTGCTCACATAGAGGAGAAAGGTTCACGCCTTCTCACTATCCAATTCCTTTGCACACTAAGAATAGGATTTGATGATATTTCTTTTAGATTATTTCAAAAAGAATACAACATCCTATGGAAAGAATTAGGTAGCATCCTAGGCTTCTATAAATGGTGTTTGCTAAATTTAGACAATTTGCCTAAGTTTAACAAACAATGTTTTTTGGCATGAGCTAACTAGTGAGGTCACATGTAGGGCTCCTAGGAATAGCGACATCCAAAACCCTACCTTACGCTTCATGCATAGATGGGTGGCTATGACTATGTTCCCTAGGGGAGATGGTAGGGTTGTGCGAGATGATGAATTGAAAATTTTGTTTGCCATGACTAAAAAGATAAAAGTTGCTCCAGTCAAAGCCATGATGACAATGGTCAGATTACATTTCAAAATCAGGACCAATTGAATGCACTACATTTATTACTCATATTGCTGATAGGGTAGGAGCACTTAATACTCTTCATTTGAATACATTGAAACTGAAAGAGAATTGATTGATGAAGACTATTTAGTGCAAGGGCATACCCTTAAGCATGATCAAGATGGTCCTTGATATTTTTCTATCCTGGCGTTGTCAGTGAAATTCGGTTACCTAACCCGGATTTTCATTTGTACAAATGACGGGGGCTAACCATTAATCTTCTTAACCTTGAGAAAGCTAGAAGAAGTAATGTCTATGGCAGGGTAGCAAGGAATCATGCGAGGGCTGCAGCCACAGGCATGCCACCGATAATCTCTCCAGTCCATGAATACCAAGAGGAAGAGAACCCAACGGGTTGTGCGCCCGGATGGACTCAACCTCCAACGTATGAGACTGGGGGATCATCTTGGCAAGAATAGCAAAGGGATCCACCCTTATCCACTTCAAGCTCTAGCAGCTTGCCCCCAACGTCCATGACAGGACGTCGTTCCTTTTCGGCTAGAAGTCATCATGACTATATCCAAGGAATGACAGACCTCACTGGACGTATGGGAGAACTTGAAGTGAGAACGGGTGACATCTACAACACACTCCAGGAGCATGTTCAAGGAACCCAGGATTGGCAACAACACATGGATGCTCAATTCACCAACTTCAACACGGCGCTACAACAACAACAAGCCGATCTTGCAGCGTACTTCCATCATCAAGGGTTCAGCCCTTATCACGGAGGTAGTTGAAGAACAAGCTTGGGGGAGGACCCCCACTTGAGGTAACATGTATCACATTCCTTGCATATTTGTTTTCCATCCATCCATCATCCACCTCACATTAAAAAAAATAAAAGAAAATAATAGGTTAGATTTGCTTTCATCAAATAAAGATGTGCGGTAAGAATGATTTAGAATTCACATAGATGAAAGGATGAATAGTTGCTCTGTTTTATTTTCCTAAGTCTCTAGTTTACAACTTGCTACTCTCTGAATATTGTTTTCATTGGTTTGAATTACTTTTACCTTAAATTGGAAGTTGTGGGTAGTAAAAACTTAATCTAATTCTAGGTTGTTGCAAGATTAGAATTAGTAATAGGGTTGCTAGTCCTAGTTTGAAAGTAAAACTTATATTTCCGCAGAAATTCTAAAAAGATTTAAGTTTCCCTCAATTGGTTGGAAATACCTACCAAAGCCATATGATGTTCATACATAGACAAAACCTTATGCATATGCTATTTGCTTTCACATTGAGCCTAGTCAAACTAGTATAGACCTATGTGAGAAATCATTCAACTCTTTCTGAATTCAAGATTTCACTTGCACATGCTATACTTCTACACTAGAAGTAAGCAAAACGTCCATCATATCCACCATACCACAACAAAAAAGGAAACTCCATGTTATTCTGTTTAGCACTCTCTTCAAAATTCATTGCAAAGAAAGGGAGTAGAAGACATGGCTACAAAAATGAAAAAAAAGCATGCTTACATCATAAGCATGAGAAAAAAAAAAGAGAAAAGAAAAGTAGCCATGTTTCATCCCTCCAAAAGAAAGAGAGATTATACCAAAAAGGAGTTATCTCAAGTATCCACATCCACTTCCACTCCATCACACATGCACTAGTCTTGAATCAAAAAGTTTTGATTTGAATTCTCCTAGGGCTTACTCTTTTGACTTAGCAATATATGTGATGCAAATATGCCTACTCACTTTCCTTACCAAGCTCCACATACAAGCCATATTCAATGAGTAGAAATAGTAGAGGCACAATGCTTTGGTGAGGAAATATTTTCACTATCCACAAAGGAGTGATTGAGAGAATCTAATTGAGGTACTTATTATCTAAATTGAATTCTATGAGATTTAAGTGGAACTTGATTTCTAGGCTGTGTTTGCTCCATTTGCTATTCTACCTTTCAACTACTCATGAATATGAAAAAGCATAAGTCTCATGATAACTTAAGAAAGGTAGAGTATCATAGCCAATTTCTGCAATACTAGGTAGAGTATCTCGTTGTGCATTAGATACTTTTGAAAATAAGATATTGTAGCAACTCCTGATCATCAACCTAAAGTCTTGACTTTGCTCGGGACGAGCAAAGGATAAGCTTGGAGGAGTTTGTTGACGACTGTTATATACCAATTTCATCCGTCAATTTAACTCGATTATGTAAAGGATTTGTCATTTCTTGCACACATCACCTTTCTATCTAACCCAATTCCACATGGACTTGGAGAAACATGTGTATGCAGCATTTTATGCAGGAAATGAGGAAATGTAGAGGGACCAATTCTATAAAATATCATCCCAGCCAATCAGGCGATGACACGTGGCATCCCATGGATCAAATGGCCCACAAACAAAAGTATCCGAGGAGATCCAATGGTGTATCACCCATATACATCAATGGGACCCACCTATCAGCCACCTGGAGAAAGCACACGAGAAACGGTGCAATGACAAGGTCGGCCGAACCAGGGGGTCGTCCGGCCTGGTCTGTGCACCAAACTCAGTCAACCTCCACGTGTTGGCTCCTCCCGGCTTCCTGGAGTCAATGGTGACTGATTCGCACGCTTTTGATGGCGGGAACCGACCTCAAAACTAGTATAAATAGGACCCCCTACACCTCACTTCAACACACACCACTTGAGCTTCATCTCTATTGTATACACTATCATCCATAGTCTTAGAGGAGTTAGTTTGTAGAGGGGAGAGTCTCTAGTCCCAAGTCCAAATTGGGAAAGGAGTAAGGAGTCTCTCTCTTCCCAATCCTACATCGGGAAAGGTATGGCTCATGTATTCTTTCTTGTATTTGTGACTTTATACATAATAAAGATAGTATCTTTAGTCTCTACTTATACATATACTTGGGCAAAGCGTTTCTTGTTTGATTGTGGAGTCCATGTATGTGGAAGGTATAGCTTTTATGACTGTTTCATCATGAACATATGTCATTATCATAGAACCTATAGACCCCCACTGTAGTCTAGTTAATTATAACATAACTAGGTTAGTATGGATAATTATGTTGTGTATCAACATTGGTTCAATGATGATTCAATTCATTGCCTTAGGATGGATAGTGCCTATGCTCTTAAGGTAATTACTTAATATGCTAGCATGGTGCTAGGAAAGCTAAGTAGCATTGGATGTCTCGTAGACCCACAGATTGAAGAGGTAGGCAGTAGGTGGTGACAGCCCTATCTGTCCTTTGTAATCCTCCACGTTCGGTTATGCCATAGGCTCTTGGCGGGAGTCGCCCTACTATTGCTAGGGATAAGCCCGTGCCTGATGTGTTGAACCACATAGCATAAGTATTCACTATTGATCTAGCTTATGGATAATTAGTTTAGACTATGTATATGTACAATAGAGCATAGTAGGGGTACCTCCATAACTCTCGACCTTAACTAACCTCTAGGATTCTCTTGTCCCCCTTGCTTAGACTTGAAAGCTTTTGTGTGTTTCACACTACCTCCACTATTATTTTATCCATCCTTACTAGATTCTTACCTAGACCTTTCTACCCTTTTCACTTGATGATTGTTATATCTCTACCCCGCCTTCCTTTGGGATCAAATAAATGACACCCTTGGGAATACTCTTAAGGGGAAATGCTACAATGATACCTACGTGCGCTTGTGGAACTCACTCTATGATCCAATAGAACCATTAACAAGCATTTCTGACACATCAGTTGGAGATGTTTAGTTAATGGTGCATAAGAAATACCAACAAGCATTTCTGGCGCCGTTGCCGGGGATGATTTGTTAGTATATCTTAGGAGCCGTCAACAATGAGTAAAGTAGTACAACATCTGCAAAGTGTCTTAAAAACTATCATGATTGTCGTGCTCCCGGTCATGAGCAACCTGAACCCTCACATGATTAGAGGGAAACTTGGGATTTGGGATGGTTTTATTATGGTTTGGTACTGATTATGGTTGATAACATGGTAATGGGTGGTTATGGATTGAATTGTTGTATTGTATATGGTTATTGGTAATGAGAAATCTGGTATATGGATGATGAATATGGAATAAGGATTTATACTATGTTAATCATTATGGTATATGATGGGATTACTTAACATACATACAATACGTTGCTTTTCAAATGTTTTAATGTACTTTTCAGCATTTAGCCTTTATTATATTCGTCATTTGTATAAGCTACATGTCATACTTTCCACACTTGCTGAGTACGACATGTACTCACCCTTGCAATTCCCCCACCAACTTGCAGGTCAGATTTTAGAGTATCACGATGCTAATGAGGAGTCCTAGGCCATGTCTGCCATCAGCTTGCCTGTGGATTGATTGGATCTGCCATATACCCTTTGCTTAGCTGCATAGTTGCTTTATTTAGATGATTTTTGCTGCATTAGTTCAACTTGTCATTAATATTCATTAGAGCTTGTATTCGTGGATATTCTGAATTCTATAAAAAAAGTGCTTAAGTAATCTTGTTCTGTAGTAATTTTTTGTATATCGTTTTGTGAATCCACTCGTGTATGTGTGTTGAACGTCCTGGGCTCACATATGTGTTCACTTGGTTCATTTTTGGAACCGGGTGTCACAAATTGGTATGAGAGTCACAGGTTGATTGTAGGATGCAACTTAGACAGAATGGACACTATACAACACATAGGAGCACTTAGGAATCGATGTGTTTTTGCTTGTTGTGCTGATTGCTATGTATTGCTGCTTGTGTGCTTAGTAGAGGATTTTGGGATGCTTTAGCATTGCCATGTCCACATAGGCTAGTATAGGTAGTTGCTTAGTTTCATATGCCTTGATACATATAGTTGGTGACGTTTTCTAAATTCTTATCTCTTGCTTTTCTTCAGATGGTGAGGACTCGCAACCAGAGGGATGGCAATGATGAGGAGGAGAACAATGGAGCACCTCAGAAGAACAATGGACAAGGACCTGCCCCGGGAGCTATCAATCTTGAGCATCTAATGGCTATGCAAAACCAGCTAGTGCAGACCATGGTACAGACTATGGGACAATTGCAGGCTGGCAACAATAACAATCAGCCCCACATGCCTCCACCGCCACTACCACCTCCTCATAACCAATTGGGAGAGTTCATGAGGACTAGGCCACCAACCTTTGCTCAAGCAGCCGAACCTATGGATGCCGATGATTGGCTCAAGTCTGTGGAGAAGAAACTTGCTATAGTCCAATGTCATGACTGGTAGAAGGTGCTATTCGCATCTCATCAACTTGTTGGAGCAGCTGCCGATTGGTGGGACTCTTTGTGCAATGCCCATGAGAACCAGGAGTGGATTACATGGGCCGAATTCAAGGAGAGCTTTCGTTCTCATTATGTGCCCGAGGGTGTTATGATATTGAAGAGGCAAGAGTTTGAAAACTTGAGGCAAGGAAGATCGAGTGTGGGTCAATATCTCAATAAATTCACTCAACTCTCAAGATATGCGCCTGAGGATGTGAGCCGGGACGGCCGAAAACAATACTTGTTCATGAGAGGCTTGAAAAATGAAATCCAGGTACAATTGCTCAACTATGATTATGCAAACTTTCAGAAGCTTGTGGACAAAACAATTGTTGTGGAGAACAAAGTTTGTGAGATGGAGCTAGATAACAAGAGGAAGGCGCCATATCAAGGACAGCAACAAGGAAGTAATGTGCACCCTCGCTTTGCACCACCCAATGCACCTTATTACAGCTCTTCTGCTCCATTACAGCGCCCTGAATATGCATCGCGCCCAACTAAGTTCGTGCAGCAATGCCCTGTCATGCAAGCACCTAGGCCTCCAATGCCTTTTGCACCTCGTGCCAACCTTCCTGGTGCAAATGTTCAGAATCAAGTTCGTCCCAATAATTCTGGTGCAGTTAGGAAGTGCTATACATGTGGAGAAGCAGGACACTTTGCAATTCAATGTCCTAAGTCAGGCCTTGGTCAAGGAAGCAATGCTCCAAGACAAAACCCAAGACCAAATGGAGGAGTGCCACAAGGCAACCGTGGACAACAAAATTTTGCACGTGGCAATGTTAACCATGTCTCTATGGAGGAAGCGCAAGAAACGAATGATGTGGTTATTGGTATGTTTCTCGCAAACTCCAACCTGGCGACTATGTTATTTGATTCTGGAGCATCACGTTCATTCATTGCATTGAAATATGTTGCCAAGTATAGTTTTCCTATCTCACATATGAAGTATACTCTTTTGGGTAAACTCCTAGAGGAGAGATGAGGACAAATATAGTATGTCCAAAAGTAAGCCTTAGAATAAGGGGGTAGACTTCCTTGCCAGCCTCATTGTCTTGGATTCTCAAGAATTGGACGATATACTTGGTATGGACTAGTTGAGGAAGCACAATGGAGTCATTGAATGTGCCACAAAGACGGTGAAGTTGACCAATTAGGAAGTAATCACCATACAGTATAAAGCATCTCAACACGCACCAAAGCAATTGGAGCTGAACCACATGGATGGTGCCGCGATTGAGGAGATTCCAGAGGTTTCTGAATTCTTGGATGTGTTTCCGGGCGAGTTGCTAGGTATGCGACCTGATCCCGACATTGAATTTGTTATTGAATTAATATCTGGAACTGCACCTATAGCTAAGAGGCCATATAGGATGCCTCTTAACGAGTTAGCGGAGCTTAAGAAGCAGATTCAAGAGCAACTACAGAAGGGTTTTATTCGCCCAAGATCTTCACCTTGGGGAGTGCCAGTTCTTTTCGTAGACAAGAATGATGGATCCCAAAGGATGTGTGTGGATTACCGAGCTCTCAACGAGGTGACTATCAAGAACAAGTATACCTTGCCCTGCATATATGATTTTTTCAATTAGATGAAGGGTGCTTGTGTTTTCTCCAAGATCGATTTGAGATCAGGCTACTTCCAAATGAAGATCAGACCGTTAGATATACCCAAGACAGCTTTTTGGACACGATATCGATCTTATGAGGACACCATGATGTCTTTTGGATTGACAAATGCACCTGCATACTTTATGTACCTCATGAATAAGGTCTTCATGGAGTACATGGATAAACTTGTTGTGGTGTTCATCGAGGACATTATGATCTACTCGAGAAGCAAGGAGGAGCATGAGGAACACTTGAGGCTTATGATGCAGAAATTGAGGGAGTATCAATTATATGTCAAGTTCAGCAAGTGCCAGTTTTGGTTGAAAGAGGTGTCATTTTTGGGTCATATCATCTTAGGAGGAGGAGTATCAGTTGACTTAGGAAAAGTGAGGGACGTGTTAAAATGGGAACCCCCACAAAATGCAAAGGAGATCCGGAGTATTATTGGGATGGCTGGATATTATCCTCAATTTATCAAGGACTTTTCCAAGATAGCCAGGCCCATGACAAAATTGCTAATGAAGGAAAAAGCTTTCCGATGGACTCAAGCTTGCCAAGACAGCTTTGAGGAGTTGAAGAAGAGGTTAACCACCGCACCTGTGTTAGTTTTGCCGGATGTGAGCAAAAGCTTCAATATTTATTGTGATGCATCAAGACAAGGACTTGGATGTGTATTGATGCAAGAAGGTCAAGTGGTTGCATATGCATCGAGACCATTGAAGTAACATGAGCAGAATTATCCAACACATGATTTGGAACTTGCAGCCGTGGTACATGCATTGAAGATTTGGAGACATTATATCCTTGGACATAGGTGTGAAATTTATACGGATCATAAGAGTCACAAATATGTTTTCACACAAGCGGACCTGAATTTGAGGCAACAAAGATGGTTGGAGCTCATCAAGGACTATGATGTGGGGATCAACTATCATCCAGGAAAGGCTAATGGCGTGGCCAATGCTTTAAGCCAGAAAGGAGTAAGTCACCAACTCACGGTTCGAGAGCTGCCATTTGAGTTATGCAAGGAGTTTGAATGGTTGAACCTTGGATTTGTTAATGAGATGGGGATAATGGAGTTAAATCCGACCTTGGAGCAAGAAATTTGAGAGGGTCAAACAAAGGATGAGGAAATTCAGGAGATCAAAGAAAGGACCCAGGAAGGAAAGAAATCCAGGTTTGATGAGGATGACCATGGTACTTTATGTCTTGGAAATAGGATTGTCGTGCCTAATGTGAAGCATATTCGGGAGACAATATTAAAATAGGCACATGACTCGCCATACTCAATTCATCCTGGTTGTACGAATATGTACAAGGACTTGAAGACGTGTTATTGGTAGGCCAACATGAAAAAGGACATACCTGAATGTGTAGCGTTGTGTGCTGTGTGACAGCGAGTTAAAGGTGAACATCAAAGACCAGCTGGATTATTGCAGCCATTGAAGATCCCCGAATGGAAGTGGGAAGAAATTTGAATGGACTTTATAGTTGGTATACCGTGTACCCAGTCTGGTTATGACTCCATATGGGTAATTGTAAATTGATTAACTAAGTCAACTCACTTTATTCCGGTCAAGACCACCTTCAATGGGGAGAAGTTGGCTGAACTGTATATGGGAACAATAGTATGTTTGCATGGAGTTCCAAAGAAAATAGTGTTAGATAGAGGTTCTCAATTTACCTCTAGGTTTTGGCAGAAATTGCATGAAGCATTGGGAACAAGGTTAAATTTTAGGTCAGCATATCACCCTCAAACGGATGGACAAACTGAGAGGACCAATCATATTTTAGAGGATATGTTAAGAGCTTGTGCATTGAAGCATGGTAAAAGTTGGGACAAGAGCTTGCCATATGCGGAATTCTCATATAACAATAGTTACCAAGCAAGATTGAAAATGTCACCCTATGAAGCACTATATGGGAGGAAGTGTAGGACACCTTTGTTCTAGAATGAGATAGGAGAAAATCAAGTGTTTGGACCTGACATGTTGCAAGAAGCTAGAAAACAAGTCCAGATTATTTGTGAAAACTTGAGGGCTGCTCAATCAAGGCAAAAAAGGTTATGCAAACAATAGGCGGAGAAGCTTAGCCTTTGAAGTGGGAGACTTCGTATATCTCAAAGTATCATCAATGAGAGGTCATAAGAGGTTTAATATCAGAGGCAAGCTAGCACCTCGATACATTGGACCATTCAAGATTTTGGACAAAAGAGGAGAAGTAGCATATAAGTTGGAGATGCCATCTCACTTATCAGATGTCCATAATTTGTTTCATGTTTAACAGCTCAAGAAGTGCTTGAGGGTACCAGAAGAACAAGTGCCAATGGAAGCATTGGAATTAGGGGCAGACTTGAGTAATGTCAAGCAACCGATAGAAGTCTTGGAAACCAAGGAGATAGTCACAAGGAACAAGATTATTAGATGGTGTAAAGTTCAATGGAAGCATCATACAGAATCAGAGGCAACTTGGGAGCTGGAAGATGATCTCAAAAAGGAATTTCCCTATCTCTTCTCTTTCGCATTGAATCTCGAGGGCGAGATTCATTTTAAGGGGGGTAGGTTTGTAACACCCTCATTTTAATGCATCATGCATTGCATAAGTTTGTATACATGTTTAACATTAATCCACATAAAAAGGAATGAGTTTAAAATGAATTAAAAGCTAAACCGCACTCAAACATTCTGAGGAGTGCGGACTTGTCTGTTTTTGGTGCGGACAAGTCCGATTTTTCTCTGACCTTCTTCGGTGTCCTTTCTTGCTACAGACTAGTCCAATTTCGTCTCTGTACAATTTTTGGACTTTTCTGGTCCATTGCGGGCTAGTCCGGTCATCCCAACCTTGGAAATTTTTCTAAGTCTTCAGACTTGTTTGTTTCTTGGCCGACTTGTCCGTTTTCCTCTCTGACTAAGTTCGGACTTGTCCGATGTCTCTCTGACTAACTTCGGACTAATCCGGCCTCTTTCGGACTTGTCCGGTGATGGCGATTTCGAGTTGATCTTTTGTTTCACGATGTGTTTTTGAGTTTTACTTTAAGTAGGCCTAAGGATGTCGTGTCTAACTCTTTTTGGAGCCCATGTGGGACCCCACACTAGCCTCCACCCACCCCAAACTCGAAACCCATCAAACTCTATCCCTCCACCTCTATATAAGCAACCCCACCCCTTGGCTTTACATCCTTTTGCCTCAATTGAAAGACCGCAAACCCTAATTCATGGATAGCCGCCACCAAGAAGGGAGAAGGAGATCTCGAGCAAGAAGAAGAATAGAAGGAAATGAAAGAGGATCCAGTGATCAAAATCTCCATCAAGTTTTCGTTCTTCATCAACAACTCACCATCAAGTTCTCTTCATCAACCCTAGATCATCAAGATCTAAGTGTTGCCTCCAAAACCCTTGATTCATTGGAGTTCTAAACTCTTGGTATACCTTCTACTTCCTCTTTATCACATGAATTCAACCCCATTTCTTCAAATTCACGTCGATCTAAAAAACCCTAGTTCGCTGTTCCTACGAAGGGCGGACTAGTCCGGTCCCAAGCGGACTAGTCCGATCCGGCTGACTGTTTTCGGCTGAATTAATTTTAAATTGATTCAAATAAACTCCAAACCTATGTAGACTTGTTAATAACCATTGTAAATGATTAGTGAACATTAATAGTCACTCATTAAATAGTTTTGCTTTGCTTTTGCATTAATCATGCATGTCATGACATATTGAGTAATATATGTGCACTTATTGATTGTGATTCTTCTCTTATATGTTCGTTGCGCGGTTTAGATGGATTTACGCTAGAGGGTGCTGCAGAGGACCTCCAGCACCAGGAGTTGAAGTCTTTGATCCCAATCAAGCCCAAGAGCAAGGCAAGTGTCCTTGAACATACTGATTCTGTTTTTACAATAAATGTTTTATTTTCAAAACTGCATGCTTATGTCAATTTGATGGGAATCCCTATGATAGGAAGTTTACTAGCTTTGTTCAACCACCCTTGTCACCTGGAGTACATGGTAGAGAGTCAGGAAAGGCTTTTACCTTTGCTTCACTTAATTAATTGGGATGGGAAAACAACTATACCATTTAAGTATGCATTAATGAGATTATGGTTAATATGAACTGGTAATGGGTGATCTAAGCAAGCATGGTATGTGGATGGGTTGGATGTTATGGTGGTTTTGCTTGATTTAGATCTAAGGACCGGTTCATGGAGGGACCATCCAGGATTTACAGTGCCACCACGAGGCCAGGTATGGGTGAGGCATGGCTGATTAATTAGGGTATTGCTAGTATTGAGTGGATCATTTGGCGCACCGAGAAGGGGAGTCGGATTGGATTTGGATTTAAGGCGGGACTCCCTGGGTTCCGAATGGCACAAGAGGGGGCCCTTGGTTGAAGATGCGCTCAGTTGTAGACATCGCAACCGGTGAAACCTCAGTGGGTTTGTACATACTAGTAATCCCTTTGTAAAAGCTATTTTGTGATCTCTTGGCCACACACCTAAGGAAGTGTGAGACGGCATAATTGAGATCCCATAGGTGATGAAATCACGAACACGTGGGTAAAGTGGTACAATCTCTGCAGAGTGTCTTAGATACTATCATGATAGCCGTGCTCCTGATCATGAGCAACCTGGACCCTCACATGATTAGAGGGAATTTTGGGGTTTGGGATGGTTTGGTTATGGTTTGGTACTGGTTATAGTTGATAATATGGTTATGGCTGGTTATGAATTGAATTGTGGTATTGGATATGGTTATTGGTAATGAGAAATCTGGTATATGGATGATGGATATGGAATATGTATTTATACTATGTTAATCATTGTGGTATGTGATGGGTTTACTTCACATACATACAATATATTGCTTTTCAAATGTTTTAATGTACTTTCCAACACTTAGCCTTTATTATATTCGTCATTTGTATAAGCTACATGTCATACTTTCCACACTTGCTGAGTACGATATGTACTCACCCTTGCAATTCCCCTACCAATAGTTGCAGGTCAGATTTGGGAGTATCACAATGCTAATGAGGAGTCCTAGGCTGTGTCTGCCGCCAGCTTGCCCGTAAATTGATTGGAGCTGCCATATACCCTTTGCTTAGCTGCATAGTTGCTTTATTTAGATGATTCCTGCTGCATTAGTTCAACTTGTCATTGATATTCATTAGAGCTTGTATTCGAGGATATTCTGAATTCTGTAATAAAAGTGCTTAATTAATCTTGTTATGTGGTATTTTTTTGAATATCCTTTTGTGAATGCACTCGGGTATGTGTGTTGAACGTCCTGGGCACACATATGCGTTAACCTGATTCATTTTGAGAACCAAGTGTCATTGTGCCCAAGCTGAATGCTCCGGTGTCGCCCGCCATCGTCGTAGATGCGTCGACGGTAGGCCCCTGGTTTATAGGATACCACAAGAGAACCTTGTTAGCAACAAGAGCGGGCAGGAGAGTTTACTCACTTATCCATGCTTGTTGCTGTCGTCAACATGCTGGGACGTCGACGGCAGGCCCCCTGAGTAATGTCAGAGCTGGATGCTCCAGCATCGCCCATCATTATCATAGATGCGTCGACGACAGGCCCCTTGAGAGGTGCCGGAGATGGATGCTCTGTATGTCGTACACACATAACAGGGTTGCATATTTTTCGGTCGTTGGTGATCTTTTCCTATTCTTTTAGCTTTGCCATGTCTTACAGTCCTGGGCTGGTACACGGGGTTTGGGTAATTCAGTGCGTTAGCGTCCGGGATCCGGCTCCCACCTTATTCAGGGTGTGAGCATTCTGGCACTCAATACTTAGCCGTAGCACTGGGAGGCATAGCGCGCACGCTTAGGGTACAGGACCAGGCTAAGCAGGCTACGCGCTCTGGACCTCCAGCTTGGCATAGGCCTTTCGTGGGGGACCATTTGGCACCCACATGACCCATGTAAGAGGGCAGCCACGATGTCTTAGAACACCTTGCAGGTACCTGAAACAAGTCCGCCTTCAACAGGGTTGCATAACTCTACTAGGGGTAATATAGAAAAAATTTCACCAGGTATATGAAGATAATATACGAAAGAATGAGACTAAACTGATCGACACAAAATTAACTGGTAATTAAGTTAACATAAGAGACAAACACATGGTAAGACAGTGATTTTTTCAAATTGGTATTCATAGGAGGAGACTGGCTTTACAATAAGGCAAAACCCACTCCAGTTGGCAAGGGAGGTAGAGTGTTCATGCTTAGGGTACGCGACCAAGCTAAACGGCTGAGCACTCTAGACCTGTCCCCCCCCAGAGCTTTGTTGTCCTAAGTGCTGTTCCTTGGCACCATGACACCCTACACTGTCCTACTATATGCTTAGTGATAGAACTTACGGAGGTGCTCTATGTTCTAAGGGTTGGGGAGGGGCTCTCCTTCTTCTGTGGTCAGGCGGACACACTCGGGGCGGGATACTTTTGTCACTCGGAAGGGGCCCTCCTAGCTGGGGGAGAGTTTGTGCGACCCTTCTCGAGAAAGTATACACCGTAACACCAGGTCACTTGTCTGGAGCTCTCTATTCTGCACGAACTGCTCCCGGTAGCGCTTGAGCGCATGTTAATAGCGTGCATTTTGGATGGTTGCGTGTTACCTTGCTTCGTCGATGAGGTTGACATCTTCCTGTCGGAGCTGGTCCTGTGAGGCTTTATCGAACGCTCGGACTCGTAGTGAGCCCACTGCGATCTCTGGGGGGAGGACGACCTCGACCCCATACACCAGGAAGAAAGGTGTTTCTCCAGTGGATCGGTTGGGTGATGTTCGGCTTGCCCATAGTGGGCATGGTAGTTCATCGACCCACTTGGCACCATGCTTATCCAAGTTGTTATGCGTGCGTGTCTTGAGGCCCTTGAGGATCTCAGCATTGGCCCTTTCGACTTGACTGTTGCTCTTCGGATGAGCCACGAATGCATAACAAACTTGGACGCCAAGGTCTTCGCAGTAGTCCTGGAAGGTTGCACTGGTTAACTGGGTCCTGTTGTAGGTGATGATCCTGTTCGGGACACCAAGCCTGCAGACAATCGACTTGATAAACTTGACTGCGGACTCCTTGTTGATGTTGATCACTGGGGCTGCGTTCGGCCACTTGGTGCACATGTCTACATCGACATGGAGGAACCGTTACCCTCTGACTGCCCTGGGGAAGGGTCCCAAGATATCCAACCCCCAGATCGCGAAAGGCCAAAAGGGTGGGATCATCTGCAACGTCTGCACCAGAGTGTGAATTTGCTTGGTGTGGAAATGGTACACCTTGCATCTCTTGACCAACTTGACGATGTCTTGTAGTGCTGTTGGCCAGTAGAAGCCATGCCGGAAGGCTTTTCCAACCAGTGTACGGGAAGCTGCGTGATTCCCGCACTCCCCTTCGTGGATCTCTGCGAGCAAGTCGCAGCCTTCTTCCCGAGTTATGCACCGTAGCAGCACGCCGTTGGTGCCACGCCGACAGAGGTCACGTTCTACCAACATGTAGCGTTTCGCTATCCTTACAATCCTTTAAGTGGATACTAGATCCTCTGGGAGGATGTTGTCCTTCAGATAGTCCCGGATCTCTATGATCCATGCATCAGGACTCTCCCAAGCTTCTGGATCTTGAACGCTGGGTAATCTGGGATCCCTGACAATGCACAAGAACCTCGGTAGGCCCCGTGGTTGCAGGGCTGCCATAATCGCTAGCTCTGTGGTGCTGGGATCGCCTTCTTCGTTAGGCCCCGCAGGCCTAGCAGTTGGCCGCACCAACGTCTCACTAAAGACCACTTTAGGGATCATGGCTCCTGTGGACGCCATGGTTGAAAAGGTGTCGGCATGGAGTTGTCGGCGTGTGGCACATGGCAGAGGTCCAAGGCCTAGAAACTAGCTTCCAGCTTCATGACATTTAGTAGGTACGCCACAAGCTGGGGGTCGTTGCAGCAGCACTCTCCCCAGACCTGCTTGATGATCGTGTGGGAGTCTCCCTTGACCAGCATCTACTGGACACCAAGCCCCTGCACTGCTATGAGTCTAAAGGTGAGGGCTTCGTACTTCGCCATGTTGTTGGTTGCCTTGAAGTCGAGGTGCACCGCATACTTGGACTGCTCCCCTATTGGAACAGTGAGTAGTACACCGGCTCCAGCCCTTGCTTCTCCGAGGATCCGTTGAAGAAGAGTGTCCAGTGAGGTCCGGCATGCACTGATGCTCTGGGCTCCGGCTCGCTGATTTCCTGGCCCCCTAGGTTGCTTGGTGAAGGAGTCGACTCATCAACGAAGTCTACCAGAGCTTGTCTCTAATTGCATGGCATGGTATGAAGTCTAGCTCGAACTCCACCAGTTCGGCCGCACATTTGGCGATATTGCCTGTTGCGTTGGGGATGCGCAGCACCGCCCCCAGTGGGAACAAAGTCACCACTAAAACTTTGTGTGCCTGAAAGTAATGGCGGAGCTTCCTCGACACAATTAGTACTGATAGAGCACCTTATGCACTTCAAGGTACCTTGTTTTTGCTTTATGTAAAACTTTGCTGATGAAGTAGACCGGCATTGGATGGTCCGGGGTCTCCTTGGGCAAAGCGGCGCATCCTCTTCCATCTGCTCCTGTCAAAGAGACTCCATGTCCCCAAGGCATGGTGCATCCTTTGCCGGCTGGGAACCAAAGGCTCTTGATCTCCGGGGCCCCCTAAGGGGACCCGGACATCCTCTGGAGGCTGGGACCCAAAGGCTTCTTTCTCTCCGGCGCCCCCTAGGGGGACCCGGACATCCTCTTGGTGCTGGGACCCATAGGCTCCTTGCTCTCCGGGGCCCTCTAGGGGGACCCAAACATCCTCTAGGGGTTGGGACCCAGAGGCTCCTTGCTCTTCGGGGCCCACTAGGGAGACCCCGCATCCTCTATGGGCTAGGACCCAGAGGCTTCTTGCTCTCCGGGGCCCTCTAGGGGGACCTAGATATCCTCTGGGGGCTGGGACCCAGAGGCTACCCTGTTGTCGGGCCCCCTACGAGCTCCAAGCCCTGGGGCTCAGAATCAGCAGTAGGGGCTCCTCTCGACTGTCGGGGTTGTTGGCGATTGGCCTGTTCTCCAACCAAAACCATGCTTACCACCTCTGTTTTGGTGGCGATGTAGAGGTACGGGGGCTCCCTAGGTTCCGGTGCCACCATTATGGTCATCGACGTCAGCTGCTACTTCAGCTCGTGAAATGCCCTCTGGGCCTCATCAGTCCAGATGAATGGTCCAGACTGATGCAAGAGTTTGAAGAATGGGAGGGCCCGCTGAGCCAGCCTAGAGATAAACTGGCTCAGCACTGCCAAGCAACCTGCAAGCTTCTGCACGTCCTTGATGCGGGCTGGAGGCCGCATCAGCTCCACCACCTTGATCTTCTCTGCGTTGGCCTCAATCCATCGACGTGAGACCAAGAAACCGAGGAGCTTTCCAGCTATGACTCCGAACACGCACTTGTCAGGATTGAGCTTTGTGCTTGTGGTCTGCAATCCGTCAAAGACTAGGGTGAGGTTCTCTAGCAATGATGTATGTGACTGGATTTTTACTACAATATCATCTACATACGCCTCTATTAGGTCCCGAATGAAGTCCCCAAATGACTTATGCATGGCACGTACAAAGGTGGATAGGGCATTCTTAAGACCGTAAGGCATGGAGACATAGAAGTAAAGGCCATCTATAGTTATAAATGTTGTATATTCTTTGTCCTCTCTAGACATTGGGATTTGGTGAAACCCTAAGTAAGCGTCTAGAAAGCAAAGCATATTGCATCCCAAGGTTGAATCTATGATTTAATCTATTCTAGGGAGATGGAAAGGATATTTAGGACATGCCTTGTTGAGGTTGGTGTAGTCGATGCACATCCGGAGCTTATCGCCGGCCTCGGGGACAACAACAGAATTGTCCTGCCATCTGGGATGGTGGACCTCCCGTATGAAGCCAGCATCGAGTAGCTTCTTGATCTCTTCGTGGATGAAGTTCTGCCACTCGATGGACTGCTTACAAGGCCTTTGTTGTTGTGGCCGAGCGTAAGGGTAGATCTTCAGACGGTGCTCGATCACTTTCCTGGGGATGCCTGATATCTGCGATGGTTTCCAGGTGAATATGTCAAGTTAGCTCGCACGAACGTAGTGAGCACCGATTCCTGCTCATTGTCCAGACTTCTCGCGATACGAGTGGTCTGAGCAGCATCAGGGCCAATCTGGATTGTCTTGATGGGCACGTCATCGTCGTCGGTGGGCTGCACTCATGGTGCAGTGGCGTGACTGCGCGCGTGTGGGTCTGGCGAAGGCTGACTCGATACAGCATCGCTCAGGGCATGTGCTGGGGTTGTTACCAGCGCTCGAAGCTTCTCCAAAGCCGCCACCGCAGCGGCGCAATATCTGCATATCTTGAGGACGCCAGAGGGAGTCGACACCTTGAGGACAAGGTAGCTATAGTGGGCTACAGCCATGAACTGGTACAGGGTTGGCCTGATGATGATGGCGTGGTAGGGGAGGCTAACCTCCATGATGTCGAACAGGATATTTTTCGTCCTGAAGTTCTCGGGTGTCTCGAGTGTCACCCGGAGGTGTATGCAACCGTACGGGGTAATACTCCCCGATCCTACCCTCGAGAATGGTCTCGATGGGACAAGCTTGGACACGGGGATCTTCAGCTTGTCAAAGACTGCACGGCTGATGAGGTTGAGGCCGGCTGCACAATCTACTAGGATATGGTAGAACTTCACATTTGTGATGGTGGGGGCGACGAGGAGGGGCATACGCCTGGCTCCCGCCATGTTATCGGAGTAGTCGGAGGCATCGAAGCAGATCGGTGTCTCTGTCCATCTGTGATGCAGCGCTGGGGCATGAGTAGCGGCTGTTGAAGCCATTGCTTGGAGCAAGGTCTTGACCGCACTCCTAGATGCTGGTTCCCAAGATCCTCCACAGATGATGTGGAGTGCTTAGCGACACTCGTGGTCGCTGTTGAGGTCGAAGTTTGTGGGGACCGGAATCCCGACCTCCAAGGATCTCACTGGGTGGTGTCGTGCGATGCGACACCCAACAGTATACAAGAAAAGAACAAGAACAAATTACAATACCAAGTCTTTATTTATAAACACAGCGGAAGTTTTACAATACTAAACAAAAGGAAAGAGAACTATACATCATAGCTACGCTCTCGGCAGTAGCTATGCAAAAGCAAAGTCATCCATGTCCTGGATACTTCATACTAGCAACACCCAACTTACGGCGGCGTGCAGGGTTCCCACTTGGCTGTAAACCCTAGAGGGGGTGTAACCTTGTCATGGAACCTGTCATCAGTCACATAATATGCAAAAACATGTTAACTGCAAACGTAAGAATTAGGCTCAACAAGACTAACCCATCTCACTAGACATATGCAGGGATGAACACTAAACGTAGGTAAGGAATAGCATAGAGGACAAGCCTACAAGTGGATCCTTATGGTCATGTTTTAAGTAGCACATGACATTCATCAGGCACGACACTTCATAGACTCCACAATCAAACAAGAAACGCTTTGCCGATGATATGACATGCCCAACGCACATAATGCTATTACAGGTAAAGTATGGGGAAACTGTAATATTTTAATTGTGCTATCTCTAAGCCATACAAGGTTGCAAAACAATTATAATTCAATACAATGTATTCTCCTGACTTATTCAGTATTTACTACATCACGACACAGTGAAAAAGTGGTACTCTATTACCGCAAGGGACGGTGATTGCAATCAGGACACACCCTGTCAACACGAGACATATGCACTTTCAGAAGCGCCAGCGAGTACTTACAGTAGTACCTACATAGTACTTCAGTACTATTCGTATATGGCCACTTTTCACCCAACACTCGAAAGTCAAACCGGTCCATCCAACACGAGCAGGAGGTCACTACGTGGGGCGTACTCTGACGTGCCCACCAGCTGATTTACACCTCGCTACCCTCAACCAAGGCCTATAAAACGGAATGGTATGCCTCGACAAACCAGTATCAAGCTACGTCAGTTTGCTGGAGCCCATTTCTCTAGTATGTCACCAGTACAAGTCAATCTTGTCCATCGGGGCTGCACACGAAACAGTCCTCAATCGACACAAGCAGGGCTACGCACGTGAGACCACGTCTCGCTGCATCCTACCCGCTGCCCGGTCTCAATTTCATATTTATAAACCATTCCTTGATCCAATTCATCTCATGTGATAAAATCCTATCTCGCGAGTAGATTCCAACTACTCGACTTCTATCAGATTCCTATGAATATAAGCATGGCAATTACTACACGAGTCTGTGAGCTATTCTAACCACTTCTTGGGTTCTTTGGTCATGCAAGTGGATGTCAAACACCTTAAACGTAATGCACAAACATCTGAAGACGTAAGGTGAATGAAAACTGCAAAGACACTGTAGGGAACTTAAATGAAAACCGGGGCTTGCCTGAATGCGAGTCTGAGTCTGCGTTAGTTTCTGGCAGCTAGACTTCCAAAGCTTTCGGCCGCTCCTCAACTTCAGTCACTACACGTTATGCATATACTATAAATGAATGACTTTGAAAATAATCAGTATGCTTAAGGTCATAAGCTAATATCTTATGATCAAAATAACATAATGATATAATTGTCTTTGGTACATTTATGGTAGATACTAGTGACCATAGTGAAGACTCTTGCAATGAACAAGAGATGATCAAGGAAGTTTGTTGTTCCTAAAAATTATGGTAAGCAATAACCTTCTCTAAATTTTGGTTGAAATGTTAGAGACCTATCATGGCTACCAGTGGTTGTACCATGTAGAGGTGGTCTTACTGGTTCTAGGGAAATTTGTTTCACCATTTTCTAAGATTCCTACAGGGATGGACTGATTTTACAAGTTTGGGGCAATTTCTGAAATTGATTTTCTATTTTTCTCAATTTATAACTACATAGAGATTTGGAACACTGATCAACAGAGTAATTGAAGTCCAATTAACTTGAAATTTTTACTGGAGATGAAGTGTATTAATGAGAGTGTTCTGACCAAAATAGGAAATTTACCAATTAATAGAATAGGCGTAATTAATTTCCCAAGCATTTATTTCAAAGGAATTAATTATAAACAATTTGGGAGTTCTATGTCCAATAACTTGCATTACTGCAAAGTAGAGATTGAGATGAATCTACCAGAATTTATTTGGAAATTTTTGAGCAATTCTACTAGGAGTTATGAATTTTCCAAGTTGGGGCAAAAATCTGGAATAAAATTTCAATTGGAAATTATTTGAATAAAGGGTTGGGCCTACCGATTTTAAATGGGCCAATCGGGCTGAAGCCGAACGGGGGCCACAGAATCAACCCACATAGCCGCACTGCATACGTGTCTACAGCTGATCCGCGCACTCGCACGCGTCACCGACACGTGGTGCCTGCGGTCTTCGTCTTCCTCGTGATGCGCCTCTCGACCGCGGTGGCGCTGCGCCGGCGAGCTCGCCGCGACGGCTGCATCGACCTCCACTCGCCTTGGTACTGACCGCCAAACCATAAAATCGACCGCACAAAATGATGGTGAGGTTCAATCATGGCGGCGACGGCCGGAGATGGCGGTGCGACGACAGCGGCGGAGCTAGGGTTTCGGCTGTCGTCGGAATTGCATGGGGATGGCGCAAAAGGCTCAAGAAAAAGTTAGAAACATTTCTGGGAGCATGAGGATGAGGATTTTAATGTTAGGAAGGGGTGACATCGCCGGCAAGGTCGACTTCGTCGATGGACCGACGGGGTTCTATTGGCGGTGGGGAAAACTTGAATATCTCAAACTTCATTCGATGGCTTCTACTGATTTTTGGCAGGTGGGTGTGCTAGGAGGTACGAAATATAATCCTTAAGTGGATTGAAGAATTATTACATGTATAAACGGAATTGAACCGAGGAGTGAGCTAGTTCAATGGCAAAGGCCGAAAGAAAAACTGGAAGATACTGCTCGATACTGAATGAAAAGAGGCACAACTTTTACCCTGAGAAAGAATCTCGGGATGGCGATCCATTTTTTTGTTGAGGTTGAGCTGTGGTGCCACTTGTTGTGGACTGGCGACGGAGGAGCAGTGGCGGCGTTCGTCCTCAACATCGGTGGTGTCCACAGAACTCCAAACTACGGCCAACACAATGAGCAAAATGCTAAGCAAGTTGGCGTAAAAGATAGATCACAGACTTGGCACCAACTTTGCTGTTTGCATCAAAGGAAATAGAGGTAAGAGCGAGGTGCTTACCAGAGGAAATGGAAATGGCGGTGTTGGGCGACGGCGGCGCGAAGCTGAGATGGAGCTCGACGCCAACGGCCAGAGGATGGGTATTTGTAGGATGGGGGGGGTGTTTAGGCCACGCAGCTGCCTGCTTGCATGCCGTGTCGTGGTGGCGAGCGCTCCCGGCGTTGATCGGCGGGGACAGCCGTATACAGAGCACGTCCGTCGGTTCAACCGAGTGTGTGAGGCTGACAGTGGGTCCCACCTCCCCTTATCCTCTTCCCTTCTCTGCAACCTCAATTCTCGTACCAAACTTGATCCAAAAATTCTAAATTTTGTGCGGAGTCTCAAATAAATATCTGGAACTTGACTCTGAAATTGGATTTTGAGTTTGGTCAAGTTTCATTTGAATTTAAAATTTGAATTTGAAATTGAATGAAAATCAATGGGGTCACTGAATTAAATAGCAAATGAGTTTTGAAAATTGTGAAACTTTGGGAATAAGTAAATCAAGTTATTCTGACCATGATGGTGTGTTCAAATTTTGATTTTTAAATGAGTTAAACAGAATTCAAAATTTGAACTCTAAACATGGCTTGAATTTGCTAAGCGTCTCAAATAAAATAGCAAATGGAATTCAAAAATCATGAAACTTGGTAGAAAGTCTATTTGGAATATTATGAGGTCATGGAAAAATTTATAGCCTCATATTTGAATATTTTAACAGGGCCTAAATGTACAGTGCTATATTCAAATTAATTTGAATATATTAGTACTGCATAGTAATTTTCCCTTGAAATTTTTATTCAATAGCTTCCTAAATTTGTAGAAAGGTCACTTAAATTATTCTAAGGTCATTTGTGAAGTTCATTCCTTCTGTTACTAAAATATAAGTATGAGTGAAAGAAAGATTATTGATGATATCAAGTTTATGTGTAAAACCATAATTGATCTTCACTATGGTTGACAACCAACTGGTACTGAACTTGATAATAAGGAAAACTGGGATTTTACAAAGTTCACCGCCTGGTGTACCATTTCCACATCGTGTTCCGGCCTCTGAAACTTCATCTCCATGTTATTGTCGACATGCTGGTCGACCTTTTGCAATTTGATCTTGCCGCTACTCAAAGGCTTGATGAACACCATGGTGGTGAAAGCGCTACCACTTTTTTGAGGGAAAAAACCCCTATCTGGCGCGCCAAATGTTGAAGTGTTAATGCGACACTTCCCTCGGATCTGCTAAGGAGTAGCCCGCAGAGGTTCATGTTCGGCAGGGCTTAGGCCTCAATCAAGTGTGCGAGCGCGTGAGAGAGTATGAGACAGTGGTTTTTATATGGTTTGGGTGGCAAGGAGCGTAGCACCTTAGTCCATAGTAGATTGTATTGCTAGTGTGTGTATGCGTGTGTGTGTATCGGGGATTCGATGTTGGGTCATTTGTAACGGTGGCGGCTGAGCCATTTATAGCTAAGGCCGGACACCTTACAAGTGGGGCCCGGGGCCCGACAGGTGGTCCCTGGGTGATATTATCTTAAAGATCTAAGGCTTTTCGCATAAGCTTCCTCTGACCGTTGTAGTAATGACTCGCCGTCTTGCCGCCTCTCTTGTCAGTAGCCCATGCGTCGTTGCTAACGATGGCAGAAGGTGTCCCGTCATCCTGCCTTGTTGCTGCAAGCTACCCACTTGGCCGAATGGGATAGGCATGGAGTGCCTTAACTATGATGCGATTGGTCATAGCGGTCTTTGACCATTGGCGTGCTCTGCGTTGTGCGCCGGAGGTGGGTGCACATCTTCAATGCTTGACTTGCGCAGGGCGCACCATCCCTTAACTCCTGCTTCTTACCGTCCAGGACAAGTTGCGGGACACGTGGCAGCGTTGGGGCTAACCCCTGCTGGGGAGGCCAGCCTCTGTCCATCGTGACGCGTGGCAGCTCTGGGGCTCTCCAGGGGACATGGTAGCTCCGGGCCCTTTCCCGTGGGGGGTGCTGAACTTGGCGCTCTAAGCCACGTGGCTGCACCGTTGCTCTCCTCCAAGGTTGGGGGAGGTCCCACCCCTAAACGTGGCGTCTCGGGAGCCCGTCTCGCCGGAGGGGCCGAGTCCCATCTTCAAGGCTCTTGTGGCTGTGTCAGAGCTTGATCTTTGAGGTATATTGAGGTCTTAGTACCTTCGGGATACGTGGCGCCACCGGACATGCCTCAGTGTCTTCATCCTTTGTGCAAGGGTACCCCGTTTGTAGGGTACCGACAGTAGCTGTGACGGTTGTCGGGCAACTTGTCGTGGATGGCTACTAGTGGGGCATTGAGCAGGCGTTCCTACTTTTTGCCTTGGCCCCCCGCCTTGTGAAGGGTCTGAGCAGAGCCAGAACAGATCTTGACAGCTTTGACGGGAGTGTCGTTGCTGTTGGAAGACTGCAGACGGAGTGCTGTAGGTGGGCCATGCTTACGTGAGCTCGACGGAGGCTGACTTGGTCCAGCACCACCCTTGGCTGGTGCTGGGTCTGCTGTGAGGGCTTGGAGCTTCTCCAAGGCTAACACCGCAGCAGTGGGGTCTCGGCGCATCCTGAGGATGCCGGATGGAATTGACATCTTCAGGATAATGTAGCCATAGAGGGCTATGGCCATAAATTTGTACAGGGCTGACCTGCCGATGATGGCATTGAAGGGGAGGCTTACGTCTGCGATGTCAAACAGGATGCTCATGGTCCTGTAGTTATCCGGTGTCCAAAGGTCACCCAGAGGATGATGTTGCCCTACGGGATGATTTTCCTTGGCCCCACCCCCGAGAATGGCCTCAAGGGAGTGAGCTTCAACACCGGGATCTGCAGCTGGTCGAAAGCAGCACGACAGATGAGGTTGACGCTAGCCCCGCCATCTATCAAGAAGAAATGGATCTTGACGTTGGCAATGGTGGGGGTGACCAGGAGAGGCAGGATCCCGGCTCCCGCCATGTTCTTGGGGTAGTGAGAGGCATCCAAGCTGATCAGCGTCTCCTTCCACTTGTGGTCCAGCGCCAGAGCGGGAGCTGGGGCTATTGAAGCCATTGCTCGACGAAGGGACTTGGTCGCGTTTCGGGACGCGGGATCCCAAGACCCTCTGAAGATGACGTGGAGAGTCCTGCGATGCTTGTGGTCGCTGCTGGCGTCAGAGTCCTCGTCTTGGTGGACCACCTTGACGGTCCTTTCCCGCTTCTGGTACTCCATCTCCTCATCATCATCGACTTTGAGGTTGACCTTCTGCTTGCCCTCCTACTGGCGGAAGGGTGCGCCGTCGAGATGCTACTGTTGCTGCACCCTCTCTTGGTATCTTTTGGCGCATATCTTGATCTCCCGGCACTCGCTCGCCGTGTGGTCGCGAGTCTTGTGTACTGGACAGGGCTTGACATCGTCGTCATCTGCAGGTGGCTGACTTAGGTGCTTGTCGGAGCGTGGGGGTCTTCCCCCTCGGTGACTATTGCTGCAGTGACGGGTGACCCATGTAGTAGCTTGTTCTGGTCACTGCCCCTGTTCTTGTTCATCTTTTTGTCGCTACTCGGGGTAGCGGCACCTTCGTCAGTCTAGCCAACTCCGCCCACTTCGGGGGTGGCCTGGGTGTGCTAGTCATGGCCCCCTGCCACCCGGGCGCACCAGTTGGCAATGGAGAAGAGCTCGGAGACATCTTGCACATTGTGCATGGATAGCTTCTCAAGCATCTTCCGGTCATGCACTCCCTGCCGGAATGCTACTATGATAGAAGCATTCAGAATGTTGGGGATGGAGTTGCGTACCTCGGAGAAGCGATGGATGAATGACCGCAGTGTTTCCTTAGGTTGCTGGTGCACAACGTGGAGGTCGAGCTCGGTGCCGGGGCGTGTGTAGGAGCTGACAAAGTTTGCTATGAACTGTCAGCAGAGTCCATCCCAAGAGGTTATGGATCCCTCGGGCCGGTACATCATCCATGACGGTGCTGAGTGGACCAGTGCGACGGGAAAGTAGTTCGCCAGAACAGGCTCATCTGCTCCTGCAGCAAGGAGTCTCATCAATCCTCTTTGGCAGGTGTGGCTGGAACTTGCACGACCACGTCATCAGTCGGAGGTATGGCGCCAAGGCCATGCACCCTCTGACGGGCTTCATCGAAGAAGCGTGCGGGACAACATACGCCAGGGGGGTTTGCTGCATCACGTGTGGCTGAGGTGGAGCCTGCTGTTGTGGCAAGTACTACTGCGGCACCTGGTGTGCAGTGCAGTGCAGGGGTGCAGTTGACCCAACGTAGTCCTGGTTTGATGGCTGCAGTGGAGGGTTTACCTGGAGTGCTCCTCGGACGGTGGACTCCTCCTTCATAGGCCCTCGAGGCCCATACTCGGTGTTGAGGTTGCACCGTCTCTCCCGCTGCCGCTCGATGATGATGTGGCCATCTATCTAAGCTTGACGACGATCAAGCTCATCCTCAAGTCCTTCGTGGGGATCTTTCCAGTGCTAGTAGACCTGGTAGATCTGCAGTCAGCGGTGCGATGATTGATGGACAGCGTGCACGATAGCAACCCGTGATGCCTTCCTTTGTTGGGAGAGTTGAGGGCCACCACAACCAAGTGGTCGATGTCGTGGACCCACTGCTGAGCCGCTCCCTGAGAAGCGTTAATTGACTGTGGGTGGTGAAGCTGGGCCCTGGCTGCTGCCAGAGGGCTCTCCGAACTCGCAACCGGCGGCTGTGGGGCGCTGACTGGGCCGAGACGTGCCCGGAGGCGCCACCTTGGCCAAATGCATCTGTGCGGGGCGTGACGGACCAGAGTGTGCCGCTCAGGTGACGGATCTGGTCACCAGACGACGGCCTCGAAAACCGCCGTCTACGGGTTTGATGAACACCATGTTGGTGAAGAACACAACCACTTTTTGAGGGAAAAAGCCCCTACCTGGCAGGCCAAATGTCAAAGTGTTAAAGCGACACTCCCCCCCCCCCCCCAGATCTGCTAAGGAGCAGCCGCAGAGGTAGAGGGGTCCGGGCCTTCTGGACATGTGGCGCCACCGGACTTCGCCTTGGCCGGGGAAAGGGCACCTAGGCGGCTTTAGCCTGTGCGTGGGGGTACCTGGTATGCCGGGTACCTACAACAACGTAATGCGAGACGTGACGATAGAGATGCACGGTTTGTTCATCTCCCTTCTTCGTTTGAGCACGTCTCGGTTCTAAAACCCGACGGGTACCTGGAGCCCGCTTGAAAGCCATCGGGTGTAGGTGCCATTTTTCACCTGCAGGTACGGGTTCGGGTGTGAAACTTCACCCGTTCATATTTTTGATTCGGGCGGGTTTTTGCTCTACCCAAACCGAACCCAAACCGTTGCATCCCTAAATGTAGGTAATAGCATATATGAGTACACATGATACTCAACAATGCAAAAAATATAGGATAATGTTAAGAAAGACTTAACTCATGATTTATTGCACTATACCAAGCTAATGTAGACTCATTTATCAAAAGTAACATATTTGCAATATCTGAACATGACAACTCATTGAATTTCATCAAACTACCAAGCTCACTAAAGTCCTCCAACACTTGGCTACAAAATAATTGGGTTCTAACTATGTTACTACGAAGCAAACTAACCAACAAAACCTGCTTAGTCACAGAGAGTTCCAAGTCCGCTCTTAATCATGATTACAATTATCATGATGATTATAAACTCTGTAGAGGTTACACGACTTTACCAACAACTCGTGGTTTCAACACCTGCCATTGACAAAAAATGCACTGTACCACAAGCACACTACTTTCAATGTAGTCAGAAGATCACTATGAGAACTTTACAAAGCTCCACTAAACCTACACGCTTCTACTAATGTTTCTCAGCTGGTAGCATATTGGATCCTATTTAATATCCGCTGCTGAAGCCCCCTCATGTGTCACTCAATAAGCATATAGTACACACAGAATGATGAAGAATAACTAGTAAACCATATACGCAAACCCTTAACAACAAACCTAATCATGCACTACTACTGAGAATGTCATGTTGTGTTGGGTCATAACTACCTATCTATTCCAGTTTTAGAACCTACATACTCTTTGCTGATAATAAGGGTTATAAATACCTGCAGACTGGGCAAGAAGCAGATACTTGTATTGAGATTTATGGAGTGCGATAAAATAGATCCTGGTTACATGCTTTGATCCTAGAATCTAGCAAGGCTGGTACATGGCGTGCGCTAAACGTGCGGCATGGACGAGGTCGTGGAGCATGAAAGCCGGGACGTGTGACGCGAGTAGCCAGGGTGTTCTGTTGTTCATGGAAGCGGTCAGTTGGAGAGCGACATGCTATTTACTCCGAACCTTCCTGTCACCCTAGCCGCAATACCGCCCAAGACCCCGAGTCGCAATACTCCAAAACCGATAGGCCATTTGATGATCCCATCTTTAGCGTCCCGCAGCCGCTGCTTGCCTCCCACAACACCGCGTCGCCTCCTGGCCCCCGCCCCCGCCCCCACCCCCGCCCGCTGTCCCGTCTTGCAGGCCGACAACTACACCACCCTATGCCTTTGATGCTTCGATTGTCCGCCGCCCCTGTGCCCATCTGATGCCACCGACATTCACTTCCACCTCCAGTCCCTCTCGGCATCCAGCTCGCGCCCTCAGAGCTCCGGTTCGGAACCCAAAATGGTGACACACCGACCATCTCAATGACGCATGGTGGCTTTTAAATCCCAACGGGTACCTGGAACCCGCTCGAAACCCATCGGGCGTGGGTGCAGGTGCCATTTTTCACCTGCAGGTACGGGTTCTGTTGTGAAACTTCACCCGTGCATATTTTTTATTCGGGCGGATTTTTGCTCTACCCGACCCAAACTCAACCCGTTGCCATCCCTAAATGTAGGTAATAGCATATTTAAGTACACATGATACTCAGCAATGCGAAAAATATAGGATAATGTTAAGAAAGACTTAACTCATGATTTATTGCACTATACCAAGCTAATGTAGACTCATTTATCAAAAGTAACATATTTGCAATACGACCAGCTTAAAATCTGAACATGACAACTCATTGAATTTCATCAAACTACCAAGCTCACTAAAGTCCTCCAACACTTGGCTACAAAATAATTGGGTTATAACTATCTTACTACGAAACAATCTAACCAACCAAACCCGATTAGTCACAGAGAGGTCCAAGTCTGCTCTTAATCATGAACACAATTATAATTATGATTATAAACTCTGTAGAGGTTACACCACTATACCAACAACTCGTGATTTCAACACCTGCCTATGACAAAAAATGCACTGTACCACATGCACACCACTTTCAATGTGCAGTCAGAAGGTCACTATGAGAACTTTACAAAGCTCCACTAAACCTAAATGCTCCTACTAATGTTTTACCGCTAGTAGCATATTGGAGCCTATTTAATCTCCGCTACTGAAGCCCCCTCCTGTGTCACTCAATAAGCATATAGTACACACAGAATGATGAAGAAAAACTAGTAAACCATATTTGCAAACCGTTAACAACAAACCAAAGCATGAACTACTACTAAAAATGTCATGTTGTGTTGGGTCATAACTGCCTATCTATTCTAGTTTTAGAACCTACATAATCTTTGCTGATAATAAGGGTTATCAGTACCTGTAGACTGGGCAAGAAGCAGAGACTTGTATTGATTTATGGAGTGCAATAAAATAGACCCTGGTTACATGCATTGATCCTAGAATCTATTGAGGTTGGTACACAACATGCACTATACGTGCGGCGTGGATGAGGTCATGGAGTATGGAAGCTGGGACGTATGATGCGAGTAGGCCAGGGCGTTCTGTTGTGCATGCAAGCGGTTGGTTGGAGAGCGACGTGCTTGCTAACCCCCCCCCCCCCCCACCTAGTCTTGTGGTGTTTTGGAGCGACGCAGAGACTAGATTTGAACTCTTTGAACGTTTGAATGTCGAGGTAGGCAAGCCCTTTGTCATTACATCGGCACATTCCTGAGAGCTGGGTACGTGTAGAACACAAAAATCTCCCTAGGCCACCTAGTCACAGACAAAACGAATGTCGATCTCGATGTGTTTTGTTCTTCCGTGGTGGACCGGGTTATGTGTCATGTAAACCACCGACACATTATCGCAATATACCACGGTCGCTTTCATGCTGGGACGTGTAGTTCTTGCAAAAGTTGCTTGAGCCCTAGACATTCACTCGTTGTAGTGACTACGACTCGGTATTCTGCTTCTCACTACAAGAAATGCTGATACTTACGTCGGCCCGATTAATTTACGTCGGCTGGGTGACCTAAATAAACTAACTTACGTCGGCTGAAGAAAACCGACGTAAGTAAGTTAACTTACGTCGGCGGCCGACGTAAGTAAGTAGACCGACAGCTGTAAATGTACACTTACATCGGCCTGGACAACAAGCCGACGTGAATAAGATGGCCGACGTAAACAAGCCTTAACTTACGTCGGCTGGGAGGATGGCCGTCGTAAGTTATATAGGCCGATGTAAGTTTGTTATTTAGCCGATGTAAGTGAAGTATTTTAACCTATCCTGCGCACGCCTTCTCTTTTCTTCCTTACCCGCCACGCGCCGCTTTCTCTCATCTCCCCGCCGCCGGCGCCCGATGCCGCCGTGCCCGACGCCGCCGCTGCAGGTATCCTCCCCTCCCCTCCCCTAGCGCCGCCCTGCCCTCCCTCCCCGACCGCTGCCGTTCGACCCTCCCTCCTCCTCCCCCTCCACCTCCACCTCCCCTCCCCCTCCCCTCCAGGGCCGAGCACCGCCCCCTCCCCCTCCCCTCCCCCTCCCCTCCACCTCCCCTCTCTAGCCCCCCTCCCCCTACCCTCCGTGGCCGACGGCCACCCCACCTCCCCCTCCCCTCCCCTCCCCGGCCCCCCTCCCCTCCACAGACCCCCACCCCCTCCCCTTCACAGACCCCCACCCCCACCCCCTCCCCTCCACAGACCCCCAACCCCCCTCTCCCTCCACAGACCCCCCACCCCCCACCCTAGACCCCCTCCAAAGACCCCCCTTCCCTCTATTAAATTTGAATTTAATTGAATTGCAATGTTTAAATTTGATTTGAATTGAATTGAATTGTTCAATTTTGAAATTGAATTGAATTGAATTGTTTAAATTATGCTTAAATTTCTAAATTGTTTATTTAATTATGCTTAATTAGTTAATTTGCTTACTTTAGATTATGTTTATTTAATTATGCTTAAGTGGTTAAGTTGCTTAATTGTGCTTAATTTGCTTAGTGTAGATTATGCTTAATTAGTGTAGTGTAGATTATGCTTAATTGGTTTATGTCGAGGGCGGCGTCGGGGGCGGCCGGCTGTCGGGGCACATAGGTTCTGTCGTGGCTATAGATGGCCAAGGGGCTGTGTCGGGCCGGCCCGTCCCGAGCCCGACTGGTCTCGTGCATGAAAACATTATGGCCGGCGCGGCCCACAAATTTGCCGTGCCGGGCCGGGCTGGCACGACGGGCCATAAGCCAATGCCAAGCACGATGGATCCCATTTTCCCCTGTCTGGTCGTGCCGGGCCCGTTTGCGGGCCGAGTATGTCGTGCCAGCCCGAAGCCTGGCCGAGCTGTGGTATATATGTAGTGTATATACGGCCCATCGCGCCCAACCCTAGCGTATATAGGCACTATGGGTCACGATCGTGACCCGTGACTAGTGACATGAGGTGAATCGTTAGGGTTAAGTGTATATGGGCCGGGCGGCCCATTACTAACCCTAAAAGTCTGTAGCTAGGTATCTCATCGCCGCAAGGACCCCCGTACGTTCACATCGGCATGTTTGTGAGTACATATAAGTCCATAAAAACTCCAAAAACGTATGTTGCGAGTATTTGTCCTTGACTCGCAAGATCTGTAAGGCAACAGGTTTCCGAGCTAACCAGTTGCCCCCCTTTGTACTTTAAGAACTGCACCGGATAGGGGGTGTAGTGTTAAATATGCGGCATTATGCTGCCGAAATTTTGTGATTTATGAGACGGATGATAATCAAACATTGATGAATCGTTAGGGTTAAGTGACCAAACCAGATGGGCACAACATGCAATAAGTGTGATCGTGTTGTGTAGATCATTGTAGTCGTGGCCTCCTCCACAGCTTCTTTGCCAACAGTTTCGTCGTCTCGTCGGGATCCTCGCCTCGCCTCCTCTGGACGATAGTCTAGGAGTCGTCGCTCGTTGGGCTCGCCTCGCATCCTCATAGATTCAATACGAGGCGAGGGAGCTGAGGGCGGCCGAGCGGGGTCTAAGGTCAAGCCCGAGCATGGCCCATGTCGGTCTTCGAACTGGCACGGACCCAATTCTCTGTCTCTCTCATTATTTCCTTTATCATGCATAAATTAATGAGAAACTAACGGTAAGTTGTTTGGCTATTAATTGCAGAGTCAAACATAGGCGAAGATCGTAGTTGGATGTACACTGGTTGGTAGAGCAGAACTGGTGGTCACTCAGATGAGTGGTACGTCGAGACAGAAGCATTTGTGGAACGAGCTTTTTTGTTATCAAATAGCAATAAGGCGCGGTGCCCATGTACGAAATGCTGAAACGGAACGTTTTTGGACAAAGTGGAACTTACGATGCACTTGTGTCGAAACGGTTATGTGTCACATTATGAGTTGTGGAACTTCCACATCGAGACAACTTCTCAAGCTATACAAGAAGTGGAAGCGTACAATGATGATGCCACAGAGGTTGATATGATGGATGAGATGCTGGAAGCTATACGACCAGAGCTTACAAAAGATCCTCAAACAACAGAGGTTAAAGAGTTCTTCAAACGTCTCAAAGATTCAGAAGAGGCACTGCATGGACAAACTAAAATGTCAATCCTCAATTTTGTGACTAGACTTATGGCAATTAAGTCTAAGTTCTTCTTTTCTAACAATTGTTACAACATGCTCATCGATTTGTTCAAAGATGCCCTTCCACAACCCAACAAAGTGCCTAAGGATATGTAAAACTCGAAGAAAATTCTTTCTGGTCTCGGTATGAAGCACAAGAAGATTGATGTGTGTCCGGACAACTGCATGCTTTTCCGGAGAGAGCATGCCAATGAGAACAAATGTTTGAAATGTGGTCAACTGAGGTTTGTCGAAGTTGTTAATAACGATGGTAATATTGTGACGACAAAAGTCGCACGTAAGCAGCTTCGTTACTTACCTGTGACACCGAGGTTGAAGCGGCTGTTCCTTTAAAAAAAAACGGCTAGACAGATGAGATGGCACAAAGAAGGTGATCGTCAGAATAATGGAGTCATGACGCACCCATCCGATGGTGAGGCATGGAAGGTGTTGGACCAGTTCAACACAGAATTCGCTCATGAAGCGAGAAATGTTCGCATCGGGTTGGCGACAGATGGGTTCACGCCATTCAACACAAACACCGCACCATACTCCTGTTGGCCCGTCTTTGTCATTCCGTATAATCTTCCACCGGCTTTTTGCATGACGAATGAGTTTATGTTTCTTAGCCTCATTGTACCTGGGCCATATCATCCTGGGTCACGTCTCAACGTGATGTTGAAACCGTTGATCGAAGAGTTAAAAATGTTGTGGACAGAAGTCGAAGCGTACGACTGTTACAAGAAGCAGAAATTCAACCTCCGAGCTGCTTATTTGTGGTCCGTTCATGATTTTCCAGCATACATCATGTTTTCTGGATGGAGCACTCATGGTCGGTTGACGTGTCCGATATGTGCCTCAGATACCGATTGCTTTCGACTTACCCATGGAGGCAAGATATCTTACTTCGATTGTCATAGACGTTGGCTGCCTCCGAATCACTTGTTCAGACAACAAAGGAATGTCTCCAGAAAGAACATTGTTGTCACCAAAGGACCACCGAAACGTCTTAACGGATTAGAAATATCTGATATGTTGGACAAATTGGTGCCAGATGAAGGTCGTCCTGGATATTTCGAAGGTTACGCAGACAAACACAATTGGACTCACATATGTGGACTTTAAAAGTTACCGTATGTGAAGTCGTTGATTCTAAGGCACAACATTGATGCTATGCATCAAGAGCGTAACATGGCCGAATGTATCATAAGCACATGCATGGACATGACGGGCAAAACAAAAGACAATTTAAAGGCTCGAAAGGATCTTGCCAAGCTTTGTAACCGTCAAACTCTTGAGCTCTCCGAAAATGGTGGTAAACCACGCTCTCCTTTCTGTCTTCGACCTAAAGAAAAAAAAAAAGAAGTTCTCAAATGGTTGCAAAGGTTGAAATTCCCAGATGGTTATGCAGCCAGTCTAAGACGAGCCATGAATGTGAAAACGGGAAAGCTCATTAGGTTGAAGAGTCATGATTATCACATAATCATGGAAAGACTTCTACCTGTTATGTTTTGAGGCTATTTTGACGATGCAGTGTGGAAGGTGTTAGCCGAGCTTGGCCACTTCTATAGGCAACTCTGTGCTAAAGAAATCACGCCGGAGATGATGACTAAATTGGAAAAGGAGATTTCGGTAATTTTGTGTAAGATGCAAAAAAATTTTCCTCTAGGATTTTTCAATCCAATGCAACATCTCTTAACTCATCTTCCATTTGAAGCGAAAGTGGGCGGTCCCGTGCAATATAGGTGGATGTATCATATTGAAAGATCACTTAGATATCTGAAACCAATGGTTGGTAACAGGGGAAGGGTTGAAGGTTGCATCGCCGAAGCTTTTACTCTTAAGGAAGTAGGATACTTCTCAAGTGTTTACTTTGCAGAGGAACACAATGTTACTACTTCGGTAATGCGGTACAATATGGGTGAGCAACCTCCTTGTAGCAATATCCCCATTTTTGCAACAAGAGGCACTACTGTTGGTAGTTACACTTCCTACGATGTTAGTGAAAAAGAAAGGCGTGCTGCATTCTTCTACATGTACGCTAATATGGAAGAAATGAATGAATATTTCAAGTAAGTGTTTCTCCAACACTTATGCTTTTCACCATCTTTTCTGACACATGTATTCTAAAAGGTTCTCTTTTTCGTGTAGTATGTTCGACAAGCAAAATTGGAGACATAGACATCAACCCACGAGCAAGCAAATAGAACAGATTCGACGGGAAGGAATAAACGGGGGATCTAATTTTCTCTCCTGGTTTCGAGATCATGTAACGTTTTCTCGATAACTAATCAGTGTTAACAACGTTTTCTTATAACTTAAGAATGCTTACGTTTTCTAATAACTTCATATCTTGGACAGTGCCAAAAAGATGCCAACGTCCATGAAGATTTGCGACAACTATCCCATGGAGTGGTTAATGTTAGAAGCTATGGTCGATATGACGTCAACGGCTTTCGATTCCGTACAACTCAATTTGAATCTCTTCGTCCTCTCGCGGCAACATGTAATACCGGAGTCGTGATGAGGGCAATCAATTCACAAGATCATGAAACGCAGTACTACGGGATTATTAAAAAATCCTTGAATTCACTTTTGTCACAAACATGCAAATTTGAGCGGAATTCTTTGACTGCGAATGGTTCGATTCCATTCGTGGAATTTGAGTAAACGAATTTGGCATGGTCGAAGTAAAACACAAGGAACGGTTGAAAGGATTCGATTCATTAGTTCTTGCACACCAAGTAGAGCAAGTGTACTATCTACCTTATCCATGCAATAAATTCAAAGCTTGGTGGGTGGTACATAAGGTGAATCCTCGTGAGCGGTTATACGCTCTAGGAGATAATGATTACCACGACGAAGCTGAGGTTGATTGTGTCTACCAAGAGGAAGAGTTGCCAGACTCCTTCTCAGTCGAGCCCGGTGTAGGACTCGATGACTTAGTTGGAGACGCTCAAGATATCGAGGCTGGAACGGAAGCGAAAGCAGAATTAGAATCGGAAATTGAAGATATCAATGACATAGTCGAACCTGCTGATTTGCGCAAACAAAAACGTTATGCCGAAGAAGAAGATCGATGAAATGGTTTAAGGAGTAGGGTGCATGATCGTGATGTTGATGAATTTTGAAGTAACATTTTATTCACTAATTTAACATTAATTTTGTATATTATCTTTGCATATTAATCATTTATTCCTTGCAATAGGATGTCGTCAAAGGGGAAGGGGCAGCTAGTGAGAGGGTTTGAGCCGCCACAAGACCCTTGCTCTGGGACCTCGTTACCTTCGAGCCGATGTTCCCTCTTTCTAGCGCACGCTCCACCCTCAGCTGTCATGTGCTTTCAGCGGACGGAGGTAAATTTTAGTTTACAATAAAGTTATTTTAGATATTGCAATTGTTAATAATTATTTATTGTCAATCTTGTCCTTTTGTGCAGTCTGAATCAGAGACTTCTGAGTCAGAGTCAGAGTCAGAGGCTAGGGGGCCGCTACAGGAGCCCGACTAAGAGGCTAGGGGGCCACTACAGGAGCCCTCTAGCGCTAGCCTCCCTGTGCAGCCGGCTACCACTAGCCTTCCTTTGGACTCCGGTGGTCCGCAGAGCCTTCAGGGTCACAGGACGCGGCAGCGTCGCAGCAGAGGCGACGGACGAGGAGGACCCACATTGCGGCTCCTCCTCCGGTTACTACTCAGCGGACCAAGATCCGTCCGGTTGGAGACAGGTAAATACTATATATAGTATATTAAATATTAGATGTTGTTTTCCTTTACTTAATGATTCAATATATTTTGTAGATGTTGGTACGACTTTTCGTTCACGGGGACCGAGAAGCACCACATGCAGGTTAACAGTGTCCTGGGTGCTATCGTGAAGTTGCACTACCCCGGTGTCATTGACGGTTTCCCTGCCCTGTCATAGGATGAATACACTCGTGTCTCTCACCCGGTCCACGGCACGGTTCAAGGAGCTGTGTGGCACGATTTTATGATAAGTTTAACTGTTTCATTTTTTCAACTCGTTTGAATTGTTAATGCATATCACTTAAATATTTGTTTTCTTAAAGCTGAGGTACCAAGTAGAGGAACCGGGCATGGAGGACCACGCGAGATGCGTGTTCCATTACAACGCTCGGAAGCTCATAATGGCAGCGTTGTCGTACACCCGGATTCAGGCCGTCAACGCGTACTACAAGCGGCACCCCCGAGAGCAGGAGACGGAGCAGCAAAGGGGTGTATTTAGGAAGGACTCCGACTCGTACTTGACAAAGGAGCAGTACGCAGAGGTAAGTTTTTAATATTGTTAAATATTTACAATATCTACGTATGTTAACTGCGTTGATGAAAAATGAAATATGTGCAGGTTAGTATTTCCTGGTTACAGGGTAACATCGAGGTGTACTTAGCTTGCTGTCGGTACTGGGCTAGCAACACTTTCATCAATAAGTCCACAAAGGCTAGACAGTGTTGCATGGGGTTCGAGGTCAAGCACAACTATGGCAGCGACGGCTACTTGCATTTGGCTAAACGCATGGTAAGTACCTTTTCAATTTATTTATATGTTCCTAATATATTATTTATCTCACTAACACGATTGTATAGGAGCGAGAGATGGGTCATGAGCCGACCCCGACCCAAGTTTGGAAGAGAGGTCACAAGGGCAGTGACCCTTCTCAGCCAGGGCAATGTAGTCAGGTCGCAGCCGACCGACTGGTAAGTTTTCGAAATTCGTCAATTTCATTATAACTAATACTACTATTGACATGCTTACAAGATTTATTTGTTTTGTAGGCAAAGTACGCGTAGGAGGTCGCGAAGATACATGGTGCGGATTACGATTGGGAAAGCGCGCCGATCGACCCCCAAGCCGCGTACGCAAGCGGGGGCGGGAAGGCCCACGGATGGTGAGTTCTTCATGTGTTTCATTTATTTTTCAATTAATCTTCTTCTACTTAGTGTTTTCGTTCTTTTGCAGGTTTGCCATTTTTGATGGAGTTGTCGACTCGAGGTCGACGCGACCTTTGAGAGACGCTTCATTATCGCAGGCTTCGTCCGTTGGGACCAGTGGTCGTCTCTCGCAGACCCAGCTGGAGCTCCAGGCCATGAGGGAGATGCTGACGCAAACCCAGGCAGAGCTGGAGAGGACGAGAGCGGAGGCAAGGGAGGAGCAGCAGAGGACGGCCTTAATGATGGCCCAGATGCAAGCAGCGGTGGCGGTAAGTAATTTAAAGTACCGTAGTTAAATTTCAAAGCACTTCCATAACATATATCTTCTAATATTTTGCAATGGCGGGCTCTTGCTCGACACAGCAGTCAGGATATCGAGATTCCTACGCTTCCGCTGCAGCAGACACCGGAGCAGGTGATAAACTCTCTCTTTAATATTGTTGTATCCATTTTTGTATTTTACATAGAGAGATAAGGAGGTAGAACATAGAGGTAGATCTTGATGACTTGTTAGATATTGATTCCTATAGTGGTGAGGAAGTTAAGTGTATCTAATCAAGCTTTAGAAGTTTTTGACCATGGCAGAAATGATTAGTATATAGAGAATAAGTTGCCAGTGCTTCCAGTTAACAAAGGGCTAGTGGTTCATAAGCTTGACCTGTTACCTAAATTCTCCAACTCTGATACCTGCTAGTTTGCTATTTATATATGCAACATTACTTCATTTGAAACTACAACATGCTTCCTTCTTTTGTCACAGATGTTCTCGGCGTCTGATGTTATCACTGAGTTGACATTGATGCTTACTAGTGATTATATTTCTTTTGCAGGGTTCGGGAACGCGCCAAGAAGATCCCGAAGGCAGTGGAGTGGCTAGCGTGTAGCCCGGTGGATGTTTTGCTGTTATTCATGTTTTGAAACTTCTTTTGTTACATTTTGTACACTGTTCTGTATATCTGTGTACAGTTATATCTGTTCTGTGTTCTCGCCATCGAGCTAGGGTAGTCAGTTTTTGTTTAAAAAAAAATTAGAAAACTTTACTTACGTCGGCTATGGCCTTGCCGACGTAAGTTAGCCCAGTTTAACTTGCGTCGGTCAGACCATACCGACGTAAGTTAGACCACTTTGCTTACGTCGGTTTGGAGCAACCAACGTAAGTTAGACCACTTAACTTACATCGGCCCACTGTGGTCGACGTAAGTACTCCGGCCCAGCCCGCATCCCATCCCGGTGAGTGACTTACGTTGGCTGCTGCACACTGACGTAACTAAAATAACTTACATCGGCGACCGATGTAAGTTACCTTAATTACGTCCAAACTGCTACGTCGGCCGACCGCCAACGTAATTAAGGAAAAACCGATGTAATTAAGTAACTTACATTGGTTTAGGCCTTAATTACGTTGGCCTCGGCCGATGTAATTGATCGATATTCCTGTAGTGTCTGCGCTGGAACGCGACACCGTTGGTTGCCTTTTGCTTGACCATGAGACCAAAGACTCACCGAGAAATATGCAGTAACCAGATGTCGATCTTCGGGTGTCTGGGAAACTGACCTAGTCAGCATCTGTATAAGAGGTAATGTCGAGTGAAGAAGAAGCAGAGCTGTAAAGTCCCATGTCTGTCGTACCTCTTATGTATCGCATATTTCGCTTAAGAAGAGTCAAGTGACTGTCCTTTGGTTCGTGCATGTGGAGACAGAATTTTGCACTGCGCAGGACAAGTCCGATCTTGTTATAGTCAGGTACTGAAGAGCTCCAGCCAGCTGACGGAACTCAGATATATTGCTGATGGAGGTCCGCGCTGATGATGATAGTTTGGCCGAGGTATTGTCCGGGGTAGATAATGGTTTGCAGGAACTCTTACCAGCGCGGTTAACAAATCTTCACTGTAGTTCTCTTGAGTCAGGATGAAACCTGATAGTGTGCGACGAATGTTGGTGCCAAGGAAATATTGTAGCCGACCCACATCCTTTATTCTGAATTCTGGCTGAAGCTTTGAGATGAGGTCCTGAAGAATTAAATCAGCAGATGCAGTCAGGATTATGTTGTTGACATAGATCAATAAGTATGCGACGTGCTCTCTTTGTCGATACACAAATAATTAAGTGTACGGATGAGTTGGATGAAGTCTGATGTTGATCACGAACTGCTTGAACCGTGTGAACCATGTGTGCGGAGCCTGCTGTAGCCCATAAAGAGATTTCGATAGGAGGCAGACCGCGTCGGGCATGGATGGGTCCTGTAATCCCGTAGGCTGATGACTATGTAGGAATGCGCATCGAGTTGATGGACGGACCATGGACGAGTAGCTGCAATGGTGAGGATAGTGTGAATGGATGCAGGTTTAATTACTGGTGCGAAGGTTTTTCTAAAGTCTATTCCTTCACGTTGATGAAATCCGCGAACCATCCACCTTGCCTTGTACTTGTCGAATGACCCATCTGGCCGAAACTTGTGAAGGAACACCCACTTACCAGTCACGATATGTGCATTTGGGGGACGAGGCACCAAGGTCCAGGTTTTGTTTGCTAGGAGGGCATCAAACTCAAACTTCATTGCTTGAAACCGGTGTGGATCCTTGAGTGCTGAATGTGCACTTTTCGGAACGAGAGAGAGATTGGCAGAGGATGTGGCGACCAGAGCATATTTAGGGTTTGGTTTGATGATTCCTGACTTTGCGCGAGTGATCATTTTATGTGTTGGGGTTGCTTCTTTCAGTGGATGAGTTATGTTGTTGTATGCTAGGAAGGGAAAGACAGAAGCGCTGTCAAAGTGTAGCAACAACACTTCCCGGGTACTACTAAAGCGTAGTCCGTGAAGGTTCTATTTAGGCGAGGAGCGTGTAAGATCAAGAACAAAAGGTGAACACTGAGGGTTTTTACGTTGTTCAGGCCGCCTGAGCATAATACCCTACTCCATGCAGTGGTTGGTGATTGTATGAGCGTGTATGTGTAGCGAGTGTCTGAGATTGCTTGCCCTCTACAGTATGGTACAACACTTTTATATGCTAACACTACAAGGATTCCGCACTGTTTCAACGATTATACTGCAACGAATACTAAATCGTTGCAGTAAGTTTGGTCTTTTGCCACGATTCACTAGTTCGTGGCATTAGCATCTGTCGCCACGGAACACGATCGTTGAATTAGGATTTGTTGCCACTATCCACTAGTTCGTGGCATTAGGATCTATCGCCACGAATCTATTGCCACGATTCACTAGTTCGCAACATTAGCATCTATCGCCACGGAACAAGATCGTTGCACTAGGATCTGTTGCCACGATTCAGTAGTTCATGGCATTAGGATCTAATCGCCACGAATCTATTGCCACGATTCACTAGTTTGTGGCATTAGCATCTATAGCCACGGAACATGATTGTTGCATTAGGATCTGTTGCCACGATACACTAAGTCGTGGTATTAGGATCTATCACCACGAATCTGTTGGCACGATTCACTAGTTCGTGGCATTAGCATCTATCGCCACGGAACACGATCGTTGCACTAGGATCTGTTACCACGATTCACTAGTTCGTGGCATTAGGATCTATCACCACGAATCTGTTTCCATGATTCACTAGTTCGTGGCATTAGCATCTATCGCAACGGAACACGACCGTTGCACTAGGATCTGTTACCACGATTCACTAGTTCATGGCATTAGGATCTATCGCCACGAATCTGTTGCCACGATTCACTAGTTCGTGGCATTATCATCTATCGCCATGGAACCCGATCGTTGCATTAGAATCTGGTGCCACGATTCACTAGTTCGTGGCGTTAGCATCTATCTCCAAGGAACCCGATTGTTGCATTAGGATTTGTTGCTACGATTCAATAGTTGATGGCGTTAGAATCTATCGCCATGGAACCCGATCGTTGCATTAGAATCTGTTGCCACAATTCACTAGTTCGTGGCATTAGCATCTATCACCACGAAACCCGATCGTTGCATTCGAATCTGTTGCCACGATTCACTAGTTCGTGGCATTAGTATCTATCGCCATAGAACCTGATCATTGCATTAGGATCTGTTGCCACGATTCAATAGTTTGTGGCGTTAGCATCTATCGCCATGAAACACAATCGTTGCATTAGAATCTGTTGCCATGATTCACTACTTCGTGACATTAGCATCTATCGCCACGGAATGCGATCATTGCATTAGGATCTATTGCCATGATTCAATAGTTCGTGGCGTTAGCATCTATCGCTGCGGAACACAATCGTTGCATTAGGAACTTTTGCCACGATTCACCAGTTCATGGCGTTAGGATCTATCGCCACGAAACACGACGTTGCATTAGGAACTTATGCCATGATTCACAAGTTCATGGCGATAGGATCTATCGCCACGAAACACAATCGTTGTAATAGGATACGTTGCCACGAAATACCTGTTGGTGGCGTTAAGATCTATGCCATGCCTGACAATCGTTATAAGGACTGACTGTTACAGTGTATGCCATGCCCAAAATGTGGCCTCGACTGTCACAAACATTTGATACACAGTCTACTGGTGTTATGGGTGATTATCAGTGTGATAACGTGCCTTAATTCCGACGTTATGAGTCTTGATAGCCCTTTGATCGTGCGTTATTAATACAACATTAATTACACATTAACTAGGTCTTGTAACGGCTGTTTAATAGTCTCTTGAGTGTCCATGCCATTGGAGATCCAACTATCTTCTTGTTGCAGGCTTAGTTCCGGAGGTCTAACACGTGATAGCTCTGGAGCTTCCCTCTACCGGGGGTTAGATCTGGAGCTACTGGACACATGGCAGCACCAGATCTTCCCTGTGAAGGGAGGTAGGTCCGGTCCTACAGCACATGTGGTAGCTCCAGAGCTACCCAAACGATGGAGGCAGGTCTAGTGCCGTAGGACACGTGTTGCCTTTGGAAGTCTTCAACATTGGAGGGCAGAACTCCATGACTTTATCCACAGTATATGGTGGTACCTGGTATCCAGGGTACCGACAATGGCAGCCGCCCACACCTCGGGGAGAGGTCTCGCTAACATAGGTGGGGCCATCATCGATTCTCGCGTTGCTACTTCAAAAGTCTTTTCTAGGGCAGTTGGGATGGTGGCACACAGTTATGCCATCGTAGCGTGGCCCTTCTTGCTGTGGTGAGTGGGATCCTGACGTACAAATCTCACACAATTGAAGGTCGCCTGTTACTAATAAGAAATTCGTATCGGTTCCCAGCGTAATCTTTGTAGCCCTATCGGGCTACCGCCCTCGGGCTTCCAACTTCCCATCATGACAATGGTTCGCCTGGTGTGACTTTTTCAACAAAGTGGACCTGATCCCTCTTGTCATTGATGAGGTCATTTGAGATTCGCGTCCGGAGATAGTTTCCATCAAAGCATTGCAGAGGCTTACTAAAGGGAGAAAGTCTGCACAGGGATAGAACTCTTTATGCCTTCATCTAATCTTGTGCTTAGAGCTCTCTGCCCTTGCAATATTTCTTCCACTTCTGCTCCACTTTGCGGTGGTGGAGCTGGGTCTTCCTGACAGCCGGATCATGAAAGATGAAGATTTATCAAGGACCCGCACCTAGATGGGGTGGTAAAGTGACACCTTCAACAACTTGATCGCCTCAGCAAGATCCCCTTCAAGAAGGAGAACCCCGGTGAGATCGTGTACTTCATGGCATTTGCGATGGTGGGGCTCATCCTACCGTTCTCCATCTTCCTGCTGATGCTGCTGGACTTCTACGGCCTGCAACTCCACCAACTTAGCCCCACTCCTTCTTGCTAGGGGTGACATTCATCCACTTTTGCGATATGTGGGTTGGTGCGCCGCCCTGCATCGAGCTTTTCCGGACCTTCTATACGGTCCACACAACTCGGAAGAGCAATGAGTTCCTTGGCTTATACTACTTCGTGAAGCGCAAGAACTCGCCCTTAAAGTATCTCAAGACATTTCCTTCCGGTAAGTGGGACGGCTGGAAGAAGGTCTGGGTGGTCATCATGGTGGATCGCCATGACATGCTAGAGCTGCCTGACCGCCTTCTGACCGTTGACTCGACGCCTAGGAGGTGATTTTGATGCTTTTGAAGGAGTACAACTTGATCTTGACAAGGATCCAGGAGTGTGTTGATGGAGGGGTGACTCATTTGTTGGTTATCGCCAACTTCCTAACCAACCAGTGGGCTCCACTGAAGAAGAGGGAATGGCATGCGTGGGCATTCAATGGAGAGATGGATCCGTACCAGATTGATACTGGTGTCGGGTCCAATTTGGATGAAAAGGCTTTGAAGCTTCATCTCCAAAATGTGCAACATGGAGCCATTTACCCCAAAGATCTGACACCTCTGGTGGAGTTTCTATCGTTGAATATGGTGCCAGAGTTCAGGATGGAGCTGCGAAAGAAGATGCCAGCTCTTGATGATCTGGGCCTTGTGGACAAGCATCGGAGCACTCCTCCAGCGGGGATTGTGATCCCTGGAGCTCCTTGCTCCCATGAGAGCTCCAGACCTACGCCGGCCAACGTCAAAGGCAAAGGTCCCGCGGCTTCACCTCCCAATAAATCAACTTCCAGCCGTGGCAAAGAGAAAGCTCCCGTCAAAGTTCCAAGTCACAAGCGGAAGCTGATAAGGAGCGATGGGAGCAGTGTGAGGGAAGCTCCGAAAGAAGTGGCCCCTCAGCCTTGGCTTAGGTCTGTGGTGGTCGTGTGTTGACGGCTGTTATATACCAATTTCATCCGTCAATTTTACTCAATTATGTGAAGGATTTGACATTTCTTGCACACATCACCTTTCTATCTAACCCAATTCCACTTGGACTTGGTGAAATATGTGTATGCAGCATTTTATGCAGGAAATGAGGACATGTAGAGAGACCAATCCTATAAAATATCATCCCAGCCAATCAGGCGATGACACGTGGCATCCCATGGATCAAATGGCCCACAAATAGAAGTATCTCAGGAGATCCAACGGTGTATCACCCATATACATCAATGGGACCCACCTGGAAGCCACCTGGAGAAAGCACACAAGAAACGGAGCAATGACCAGGTTGGCCGAACCAGGGGGTCGGCTGACCTGGTCTCTACACCAAACTCGGTCAGCCTCCACGTGTTGGCCCCTCCCGGCTTCCTAGAGTCAATGGTGACCGATTCGCGTGCTTTTGGTGGCGGGAACCGACCTCAACACTAGTATAAATAGGACCCCCTACCCCTCACTTCAACACACACCACTTTAGCTTCATCTCTATTGTATACACTATCATCCATAGTCTTAGAGGAGTTAGGTTGCAGAGAGGAGAGTCTCTAGTCCCAAGTCCAAATTGGGAAACGAGTAAGGAGTCTCTCTCTTACCAATTCTACATTGGGAAAGGTATGACTCATGTATTCTTTCTTGTATTTGCAACTTTATGCATAATAAAGATAGTATCTTTAGTCTCTACTTATACATATACTTGGGCAAAGCGTTTCTTGTTTGATTGTGGAGTCCATGTATGTGCAAGGTATAGCTTCTAGGACTATGTCATCATGAACATATCTCATTATCATAGAACCTATAGACCCCCACTATAGTCTAGTTAATTATAACATAACTAGGTTAGTATGGATGATTATGTTGTGTATTAACATTGGTTCAATGATGATTCAATTCATTGCCTTAGGATGGATTGTGCCTAGGCTCTTAAGGTAATTACTTAATATGCTAGCATGGTGCTAGGATAGCTAAGTAGCATTGGATGTCTCGTAGACCCACGGATTGAAGAGGTAGGCAGTAGGTGGTGACAACCCTATTTGTCTTTGTAATTCTCCATGTTCGGCTATGCCACAGGCTCTTGGCGGGAGTCGCCCTAGTATTGCTAGGGGTAAGCCCGTGCCCGATGTGTTGAACCACATATCTTAAGTATTCACTATTGATCTAACTTATGAATAATTAGTTTAGACTATGTATATGTAGAGTAGAGCATAGCAGGAGTACCTCCATAACTCTCAACCTTAACTAACCTCTAGGACCCTCTTATCCCCCTTAGACTTGAAAGCTTTTGTGTGTGTCACACTACCTCCATTATTATATTATCCATCCTTACTAGATTCTTACCTAGACCTTTCTACCCCTTCCACTTGATGATTGTTATATCTCTTCCCTGCCTTCCTTTGGGATCAAATAAATGACACCCTTGGGAATACTCTTAAGGGGAAATGCTATAATGATATCTCCGTGCGCTTGCGGAGTTCACTCTGTGATCCAATAGAACCGTTAACAAGCATTTCTGACACATTAGTTGGAGATGTTTAGTTAATGGTGCATAAGAAATACCAACAAGAACTTCTAGCGCCGTTGCCGGGTATGATTTGTTAGTATATCTTAGGAGCCATCAACAAGTATTTCTGGCACCGTTGCCGAGTAAGGAAAATATATATATAACATGACTAAGTGAATAGGATAGAACCCTGGGTAGGATTTTAGTAGTATAACCATTCTTTGTTTTCACATTTTTAATGTGAAAACAGGGTAGTGTATGTCTGGTTTCCGCCTGCCGAACTTTGTTGAAGATCCCGAATCTCTTCTGAGAGACCGACCCCGTGTCGTTACTCCTCAGAAGATTCGAGCGGCAAAGCAAGCCAACAGTTTTGCACCAACAATCCAAACTCCAGTGGCCCAGAAGACCCTTCGTGAGTTCTCAGCTCCCTCTGCTAACAATGTGCCTATTTGGCCCACTGTTAACACGAGTGATGTGAACTTCGAGATCAAAACTAGCCTTATCACTATGGTGCAAGCCAACCCATTCTATGGGAAGGCTAACGAGGATGCAAGTGCTCACCTGCAACAATTCCTCGAGATCTGTAGCACTTTTAAGATCAAGGACGTGTCTCCGGATGCGGTCCATCTGAGACTGTTCCCGTTCTCTCTCCTTGGGAGAGCAAAACAGTGGTTCTACACGAACCGAAGTGCTGTAGAAGCTTGGGAGAAGTGTTCTACGGCATTCCTCGCCAAATTCTTCCCGTTGGGAAAAACCAATGCCCTACGTGGAAGGATTTCCAGATTTCAGCAAGAGCCTAGGGAATCTATTCCCGAGGCATGGGAAAGGCTTTAGAAGTACATCCTAGCATGTCCCCACCATGGGATGGATGGCTGGATCCTTATTCAAAATTTCTATAACAGGTTGATCCCATCAGCTCGTGACCATTTGGATGCTGCTGTTGCAGGAGCCTTCTTCTCATTGACAGTGCCAAAAGCTAAAGATCTTATTGAGAAGATGGTGTCTAACATGGGATGGAACGATGAGCGTCTCCATACCCGACAGCGAGGCATGCACACCTTGAAGGAGGTGGACATGATCACTGCAAAATTGGACCTCCTAATGAAGAAAATTGATGGACAAGCCAGTGGTGAAGTGTCTGGCAATGCCTATGCCCTAGACTCTCACATCACGTGCGATGTCTGTGGCAACACGGGTCATATGGGCAATGATTACCCAGAAACTCGTGAGGATGCCTTATACCTCGCCAACAATGGAAATTTCAACAATGGCTATCGTCCAGGAGGTCAAGGGTGGGGTCAACAACGCCCATTCTTTCAAGGAGGGTACAACAACAATGGCAACCCTGGAAATCAGCCCAACCTGAGAGAACTTGCCATTAGCCATCTCAAGATCAACGATGCCCTATCCAAGAAGCTGTCAGCTAATGACAAGACCCTAGAGAATATGAATGCAAAGATTGAAGGACTATCCCCTGCATTTAAGAATCAACTGAGCTTCAACAAGATGTTGGAGACTCAGTTGGCACAACTTGCTGCAGTTGTCACTCATTAGAAAACAACAAGATTTCGGGGCAGCCAAAAGTCCCAGTGGAGAACGTCAATGCAGTGGTTACGAGAGGAGAAAAGACCACTCGTGACCCAACATATCCCACACAAGAAAAGAGGACAACTGAGCCTGAGAAGGAGGATGTCCCAAGTGAATTACTTGGTGAGAGAATGGCCAAACACATTGAAGACACCAACTTATTGTCATTCCCTCACAGACAAAGGAAGCCAACAGTGGATGAGCAATTCAACCGTTTTGTTGAGATCATCCAAAAGATCCACATCAATGTGCCCTTGATTGATGCGATGCAAGTCCCCACTTATGCTGGCTATCTCAAGGACATATTGAACAACAAACGGCCATTGCCCACCACTAAGGTCATCAAGCTTACGGAAGACTGCATTGCAGCCATCCTCAATAGGCTTTCTGAAAAGAAAAAGGACCCTGGATGTCCTACCATTTCATGCTCAATCGGGGCTCACCGCTTTGACAAGGCACTTTGTGATTTGGGAGCAAGTGTTAGTGTGATGCCCAAGGTTGTGTTCGACCAGCTGAAGTTCACAGAGATGACTCCAACACCAATGCAGCTACAACTGGCTGACTCTTCAGTCCGTTATCCAGCGGGTATTGCTGAAGACGTCCCGGTGAAGATCCAGAACTGCTTCATACCCGTGGATTTTGTGGTACTAGACATGGACGCTGAGAAAGATACACCACTCATTCTTGTGCGTCCATTCCTAAGCACTGCAAAAGCTCGCATAGACGTGGGAGCTGGAGAAATCCACTTCCATATCAATGGCAAGGAGGAAACATTTAACTTTCGGCCAAAATTAGAGCAATGCTCCATGATTCGAATCAAGTATGGTCTGAATGATAAACACATCAGAGAGGTCAAAGTTACACCTCCAAAGGTGGACTCACTCATTGCATTCATGAGAAGATTAATCTACGAGGAGAATCTGTCGTTTCGACCACACCGATATCCAAAGGCGACGGAATCATTTGGACCTTCTCGAAGGCCCAAGTCCACCAAGCCGCCAAAGAAGGAATGGCGAAAGAAGCAAGACAAGCCGTCCGAGCCCATCCCTCCGGGCCCAGATGTGAAATGAAGACGGAGGAATGTCCATCTCATCGGACGGTGGTGAGACCTACGCCAATAGGTTAAACTGGTAGTTATCCCACTTTATTTTTCTTTCTTTCTTTTTCCACCCCATTTGGATTTTTCCCATTGCATATTATATTTTTCCTAGCAAGTTGAGAATCTTATATTCTCAGCTATCATTTTTCTTTCTTTCTTTTCAAGAGAAAATTTTTTGTTGGATTTGAGAAAAGGTTTTTATTTGAAAAACAATTTTTTCTGAGCTGCACATGTGGCATTTCACCAACATGCTAACTTTATAGCCGTTGGGGAGCCATTTGCCAAAAGGGGAACCAGGGGGGCCACCTGTCAGGTCGGCCGAACAGGGAGTGGAGCCAAATTGGCTCCCCTTCCTCCAACGGCTACATTTTGAACCCCAAGTGACTGTTGGAGGGTGCACCCTATAAATTGTGGCCGTGAGGAGCACTTCTCTTCACACACCACATCATTTTACACCTCCCCAAGTCATACTCTAGCTCACCTTGTTTTTCTTTCTCTTCATTGCAACACTCTTGCTAAAATCTATCCCCAAAAAGATTTTCTTTTTTTTTTGCATTTGCATTTTACACTCAAGCTTTCAAAAGGAGAAAATCGTTGAGAGTTTTGTTTTCCAAACATCGCCTCTTTTCGGATTTTTCTCGCCTTGTTTTCTTCTTGCTTGTTGAACTCACAAAGACATGAAGAGGTTGTTCAGAAAGAGGAAGGAGGATGCAAGCTCAAGCCATGGTGAAGGTTCTAGTGCACGCCTCTCTTCCATGGGTACAAGCCCAAGGAGGAGAAGTGTGTGTGAGGACACTCCCATGGAAGAGAGAAGCAACCCACATCAACTTCTTCATGACAACGACCTCGACATATGAAGCGAAGTTGAAGATCAAGCACACAGGCTTCTCCAAGATCATGAGTTCCGCCATACCAAGGCATACGATCAACATTTGATCTCCAAAATAGGTATGGACTCCGAATTTATTTCCATTTGGCATTCAATTGGATTTGATGACATTGCTCACATAGAGGAGAAAGGTTCACGCCTTCTCACTATCCAATTCCTTTGCACGCTAAGAATAGGATTTGATGGTATTTCTTTTAGATTATTTCAAAAAGAATACAACATCCTATGGAAAGAATTAGGTAGCATCCTAGGCTTCCATAAACGGTGTTTGCTAGATTTAGACAATTTGCCTAAGTTTAACAAACAAAGTTTTTGGCATGAGCTAACTAATGAGGTCACATGTAGGGCTCCTAGGAATAGCCACATCCAAAACCATACCTTACGCTTCATGCATATATGGGTGGCTATGACTATGTTCCCTAGGGGAGATGTTAGGGTTGTGCGAGATGATGAATTGAAAATTTTGTTTGCCATGACTAAAAAGAAAAAAGTTGCTCCAGTCAAAGCCATGATGACACAATGGTTAGATTACATTGCAAAATCAGGACCAATTGAATGCACTTCATTGATTAATCATATTTCTAATAGGGTAGGAGCACTTAAATACTCTTCATTTGAATATATTGAAACTGAAAGAGAATTAATTGATGAAGACTATTTAGTGCAAGGACATACCCTTAAGCATGATCAAGATGGGTCCTTGATATTTTTCTATCCCGGCTTTGTCAATGAAATTTGGTTACCTAACCAGGATTTTCATTTGTACAAATGCCGGAGGCTAACCATTAATCTTTTTCCCCTTGAGGAAGCAAGAAGAAGTAATGTCTCTAGCAGGGTAACAAGGAATCGTGCGAGGGCTACAGCCACAGGCATGCCACCGATAATCTCTCCGGTCTATGAATACCAAGACGAAGAGAACCCAACGGGTTATGCGCCCGAATGGACTTAACCTCCGACATATGAGGCAGGGGATCATCTTGGCAAGAATGGCAAAGGGATCCACCCTTATCCACTTCAAGCTCTAGCAGCTTGCCCCCAACGTCCATGAGAGGATGTCATTCCTTTTCGGCTAGAAGTCATCATGACTATGGCTAAGGAATGACGGACCTCACTAGACGTATGGGAAAACTTGATGTGAGAACGGGTGACATCTACAGCACACTCCAAGAGTATGTTCAAGGTACCCCGGATTGGCAACAACAGATGGATGCTCAATTCACCAACTTCAACACGGCGCTACAACAACAACAAGCCGGTCTTGCAGCGTACTTTCGTCATCGAGGATTCAACCCTTATCACGGAGGTAGTTGAAGAACAAGCTTGGGGGAGGACCCCCACTTGAGGTAACATGTATCACATTCCTTGCATATTTATTTTCCTTCCATCCATCATTTACCTTGCATTTAAAAAAATAAAAAAATAAAAATAATAGGTTAGATTTGCTTTCATCAAATAAATATGTGCGGTAAGAATGACTTAGAATTCACATAGATGAAATGATGAATAGTTGCTCTGTTTTATTTTCCTAAGTCTCTAGTTTAGAACTTGCTACTCTCCGAATATTGCTTTCATTGGTTTGAAATACTTTTACCTTAATTTGCAAGTTGTGGGTAGCAAAAGCTTGACCTAATTCTAGGTTGTTGCAAAACTAGTATTGGTAATAGGGCTGCTAGTCCTAGTTCGAAAGTAAAACTTAGATTTTCGGAGAAATTCTAAAAAGATTTAAGTTTCCCTTAGATGATTGGAAATACCTACCAAAGCCATATGATGTTCATACATAGACAAAACCTTATGCATATGTTATTTGCTTTCACATTAAGCCTAGTAAAACTAGTATAGACCTATGTGAGAAATCATTCAACTCTTTTTGAATTCATGACTTCACTTGCACATGCTACACTTGTACACTAGAAGTAAGCAAAACGTCCATCATATCCACCATACCACAACAAAATGATAAACTCCATGTTATTCATGTTTAGCACTCTCTTCAAAATTCATTGCAAAGAAAGGGAGTAGAAGACATGGCTACAAAATGAAAAAAAAATGCTTACATCATAGGCATGAAAAAAAAGAGAGAAAAGTAGCCATGTTTCATCCCTGCAAAAGAAAGAGAGATTATACCAAAAAGGAGTTATCTCAAGAATCCACATCCACTTCCACTCCATCACACATGCACTAGTCTTGAATCAAAAAGTTTTGATTTGAATTCTCCTAAGGCTTACTCTTTTGACACAGCAATATATGTGATGCAAATATGCCTACTTACTTTCCTTACCAAGCTCCACATACAAGCCAGATTCAATGAGTAGGAATAGTAAAGGCACAATGCTTTGGTGAGGAAATATTTCCATTATCCACAAAGGAGTGATTGAGAGAATCAAATTGAGGTACTTAATATCTAAATTGAATTCTCCGGGATTTAAGTGGAACTTGATTTCTAGGCTATGTTTGCTCCATTTGCTATTCTACCTTTCAACTACTCATGAATATGAAAAAGCATAAGCCCCATGATATCTTAAGAAAGGTAGAGTATCATAGCCAATTTCTGCAGTACTAGGTAGAGTATCTTGTTGTGCATTAGATACTTTTGAAAATAAGACATTGTAGCAACTCCAGATCAACAACCTAAAGTCTTGACTTTGCTCGGGACGAGCAAGGGATAAGCATGGGGGAGTTTCTTGACGGCTGTTATATACCAATTTCATCTGTCAATTTAACTCCATTATGTGAAGGATTTGTCATTTCTTGCACACATCACCTTTCTATCTAACCCAATTCCACTTGGACTTGGAGATATGTGTATGCAGCATTTTATGCAGGAAATGAGGAAATGTAGAGGGACCAATCGTACAAAATATCATCCTAGCCAATCAGGCGATGACATGTGGCATCCCATGGATCAAATGGCCCACAAACAGAAGTATCCGAAGAGATCCAATGGTGTATCACCCATATACATCAATGGGACCCACCTGGCAGCCACCTGGAGAAAGCACACGAGAAACGGTGCAATGACCAGGTCGGCCAAACTAGAGGGTCAGCCGACCTGGTCTCTGCACCAAACTCGGTCAGCCTCCACGCGTTGGCTCCTCCCGGCTTCCTGAAGTCAATGGTGACTGATTCGCGCACTTTTGGTGTTGGGAACCGACCTCAACACTAGTATAAATAGGACCCCCTACCCGTCACTTCAACACACACCACTTGAGCTTCATCTCTATTGTATACACTATCATCCATAGTCTTAGAGGAGTTAGGTTGTAGAGAGGAGAGTCTCTAGTCCCATGACCGAATTGGGAAAGGATTAAGGAGTCTCTCTCTTCCCAATCCTACATTGGGAAAGGTATGACTCAGGTATTCTTTCTTGTATTTGTGACTTTATGCATAATAAAGATAGTATCTTTAGTCCCTACTTATACATATACTTTGGCAAAGAGTTTCTTGTTTGGTCGTGGAGTCCATGTATGTGGAAGGTATAGCTTCTATGATTATGTCATCATGAACATATCTCATTATCATAGAACCTATAGACCCCCACTATAATCTAGTTAATTATGTTGTGTATCAACATTGGTTCAATGATGATTCAATTCATTGCATTAGGATGGATTGTGCCTAGGATCTTAAGGTAATCACTTAATATGCTAGCATGGTGCTAGGATAGCTAAGTTGCATTGGATGTCTCGTAGACCCACGGATTGAAGAGGTAGGCAGTAGGTGGTGACAGCCCTATCTATCCTTTGTAATCCTCCACGTTCAGCTATGCCACAAGCTCTTGGCGGGAGTCGCCCTAGTATTGCTAGGGTTAAGCTCGTGCCCGATGTGTTGAAGCACATAGCATAAGTATTCACTATTGATCTAGCTTATGAATAATTAGTTTAGACTATGTATATGTACAATAGATCATAGTAGGAGTACCTCCATAACTCTCAACCTTAACTAACCTCTAGGACCCTCTTATCCCCTTAGACTTGTAAGATTTTGTGTGTGTCACACTACCTCCATTATTATATTATCCATCCTTACTAGATTCTTACCTAGACCTTTCTACCCTTTCCACTTGATGATTGTTATATCTCTTCATTGACTTCCTTTGGGATCAAATAAATGACACCCTTGGCAATACTCTTAAAGGGAAATGCTACAATGATATCTTCGTGCGCTTGCGGAATTCACTCCGTGATCCAATATAACTGTTAACAAGCATTTCTGACACATCAGTTGGAGATGTTTAGTTAATGGTGCATAAGAAATACCAACAAGCACTTCTGGCGCCGTTGCTGAGGATGATTTGTTAGTATATCTTAGGAGCTGTCAACATCGTGCTCCCAGCTTTGGCTGGTCCTTTGGCTCCAGTAACCACAAAGGGCGCTGGGTCTGGCAAATCGACTCCTGCCCCGGTGCCAGCTGATGGCTCTAGGTCCAGAGTGGATCATCCAACAATGAAGGTACTAGAGGTGGTAGCGTCGGCGGCCGCCTCAACGCCAACGTCAGGCTCTAGCTCCAAGCGCCCAAGAAAGAAGATCCATGCCGACTGGAGTGGCAACATCCCTAGGTAAGGGCCGAACCTTCAACTTTTGTCTGTATTTTATTTCTTGCTTTATCTTGAAATCTCTATGCTATGTTTCAAGAGTATCATGGAAGGAGGTTGCAGCTCTAGTGCCTGCAGCAGTTGCGGAGGCTATGCAAGCAAAAGCTCCGGCCTCAGCTCCAACTCCTCCACCAGTGATTGTGGTGGACGATACGACAGCTCTGACGACGGCTGTCGTGGATACAAGTCCTATGCTGAGGACCGATGAGCGCGTGGTAGCACCGGACCACGAGGAATAGGGGTCGAGCAAACTCCGGTTGTCTCGGAACCAGTTGTGGAGGCTCCGGTATCAATGCTGGGAATTGATGAAGCTCCGGTGGAAGTCCCAACGCCAACTCTGAAGGTGGCAATATCGGAGGTTTCCTTGCCCGATCTTGCACAAGGGGATCCAGCTGCGAGACCTTCAACTTCTGTGCCGATGGATGAAGTTCCAGCTGCAGGACCCTCCTCATCCACTCTGGAGGCAGAAGATCCGACTGCAAGACCTTCTTCACCAGCACCGAAGATGGATGAATTGTCGGAGGTTGGCCCCAACAACGTCGATCTTCTAGAGTCCATGCTCGTGTCGTGGGCTCCAACAGGCATCCCGTAAGACTTGGAGGAACCGGAGGACGACCCTCTAGTAGGACCATAGCCAATCCTCCTAGAGCTGTCAATTGGCAATGCTTGCTCCAGCCTCTAGCAGGTCCAACTTGCCTTCGAATACTAGCAAAGGTCTCTTGAATAAGAGCGCACCATGGTAGGGCACTGGCGCCAAAAGCTCTTCTTTGATACGAAGCTAAGGCAGTCCAGGCTCGCCAACCAGAAGGAATTGGTGGCTTTGGAGAAGGCCCGACAGTCAGGCCTGAACAAGGCATTGGATGAACGAGAGGTCACTATTAAGGCCCTCGACAAGAAGACTCAGGAGATCTACAAGCATGCGCAGAGGGCCCGTGAAATGCGCTATTAAGGCCCTTGAAAGAAGACTCATGAGATCTACAATCATGCATTGAGGGCCTGTGAAATGGCTGACAGCATCTCGGAAAGTCTTGAAGGGTTGAAGGAAACTCTCCTCAAGCGCCAAGACGACCTCAACAATAAGGAGGTCAACCTCCAAGAGAGAAAAAATAAGATCCAACAGAAAGAGGATGAGCTCTCCCAGAAGCTGGCACACAGAAAGCAAGACTTGGCTAACCGTGTGAAAGAATTTGAGGCTTGGTGCGAACAAGAGAAGCACCAGTTGTGGCAAGCGGGTCAAGATGTCGTTGGAAGAGAAATCGATGTCTCTGCCTGGGAGGACAAGATGAAAGCAAAGGAAAAGGACATTGTAGATAGGCAAGACCACATTCACCTTCGAGAGAAGAATGTTGCTGACCAAGAAAAGTTGCTGGCTGAGCGAATTCAGCGTCATGCCAAGGAGGTCGAGCGCTTCTCAAAGGAGGGGTCTGCGAAGCTATCTTCTACTAGGAGGTCACTGGAGGAGCTCCAGAGTGTTAGAGAGATCGAGTCCCAACAGATCTAGGACTTCCTCGGATGGGAAAATGAAGCTCTGGTACCTTTCAGATTCAGCCTGGTTTGACCGGCTAATCTGGAGCCAGAGAGGGACAAGGCCTTGGTGGTGCTCAACTTCGTCGACGCGAAGCTGGAAGCTATCGGAGAGGTGGTCATCGACGAGATCAGGACTGAAGGGTAGTCGTTGGCTCGAAATGTCACAGAGTACGTGCTGACATGCTTCCAGAGCCTAAACTCTCCGATGTATTTAACTCCCGTGTTCAAGGGACCCATCGCCAAAGAGGAGGGAGCTGCCAAGGCCAGCGTCCAAGAAGCCGCCGAGAATGTTGCTTCGTTCATCGTGAGGAACTCCAGTAGATAGGACCTTTCGCTTTGTACCTTCAACTTGTAATTCTCCACTTTTGAATGAATGAAATCCTTTTGAATTCCATTTTTGTGACTTCAGTGCATTGCCCTTTATCTTGTTGGCCCCTGGTAGATATGTTCAATATATTGAGGACATCTACCATGAGGATTTAGACAATGCCTTGAAATCTCGATAGCTCCGAACTCGTAGGCAGTATGACAGCTCCGAGGTCCGATTCTTGCCTATGGTATCTCCAGGGTGTAAAATCCCACATTTGCCTTCATATGAGGTTCAGTTGTAAGTTGGTTATCAACCCTAATAGAGACCAATTATAGCTATGCTTATGAACTTGATCTCATCAAGTAATTTCTTCCACTCATGCTTAAATTTTATTAACATGAGGAATGGACTTCACCAATAATCTTAGATAAATTCTTTTGACCTCTCTTCAAAGTTTGGAATTATTTGAGTGGAGGATCCTAGGTCAAATTAATATGCAGTACCCAATATATATTCAAATTAATTACAAATTGAATATACTACTGTATATTTGGCCCTATAAAAATTATTCAATTCAGAGGCCATAAATTTTTCTATGGTTTAATAATATTCCAAATAGACATCCTGCAAAGTTTCATAAATTATGAACTCCATTTGCTATTTTATTTGAGACGCTTAGCAAATTCAGACCCTATCAGGAATTCAAATTTTGAATGTTGTTCAACTTAATTGAACATCAAGATTTGAACACACCATCATGGTCAGCATGACTTGCTTGACGTATCCTCGTAGTTTCAAAATTTATGGAACTCATTTGCTATTTAAATCAGTGACACCATTGAATTTCATCCAAATTGAAATTAAGATTTGAAATTCAATTTAAACTTGCTCCAATTCAAAATCCAATTGCAGAATCAAATTCCAGATATTTATTTGAGCCTCCCCATAAAAATCTAGAATTTTTGGGTCAAGTTTGGTAAGGAAATTGATGTTGCAGAGAAGGGGCAGGGATAAGAGTAGTGGGACCCACCAGTCATTGAGACAACCTCGGTGCTGCTCTGCATGCCGTTTTTTCGGCGCTTCCCTGCTACAGCGCTGCATGCAAACCACCACCGAGCTGCTCGTCTGCCTGCTTCATGGCGTGCCTTCTACTCCTCCCCGAGCTATATATACACTCCCCCGGTCGAAGTGGACACACACCCACGCGCTCGCCTCTATTTTTCCTTTTCCGCCACGCACCGCATCGCCACCGCAGTTCTTGATGTGCCGGTCAAACGACGCAAGGAATCACAGTGCTTCCAACAGCAAAAGGTGGCTTAACTAGTTGCTCTTCCTTCCCATCAGGTCCTTTGTTTGATTCCCTGCTTATATGTGCGGTATTTTGATGTTTCCTCGGAGCTCGCGGGTGAAGCCGCTAGGGAACCTTCTGTTCCACGAGGACAGGCCACTTCAAGCACGTTTCCATCTCCTTCCTTAAATCAATAAGGCGCGCAAAAGGTACCTAGATGCTTCTTGTGAGATTTCAGCCACTATCGTGCTTCCTAGCTCCCTTATCTCAAGTTTCCCCTAAAACAGTTCATACCGAGATCACTAGATTACCGGTTAAATTCCGTTTCTATATACAATGATTTGTCAGTCCAATAAGGTATTATCTCCTAGATCTCCTGGTACCACCTCACCAAAATTGAAAGGAAGACATCGAGAGACGGGGTCGGATTTGGAGCTTTCATGGCTGCCGATTTAAAAATCGTACTTCACCGTCAAACTCAACTTTGCCAGCGATGTCACTGCGTTTTAACCCCCAAATCACCCTCCTGATGCTCCCAGGAACATTCCCGACCTTTTACCGAGCCTATTACGCCATTGCTGGGCATTACTACGAATGCCGAAACCCTAGCTCTGCTGTTACCGTTGCATCACCGTCTCCGGCCATCGCCGACGTGATTGGACACCACCATCGGCTTGCACGGTCGATTTTATGGTTGAGCGGTCAAGGCGAGGCCGAAAGGAGGTTGACGCACCTAAGTCCGGCGAAGCGCCGCCACGGTTCCGGCGAGAGACGCCGCCGTGTTGGGAGGTTGACGAAGGTGCAGGTCCCACCTGTCAACGACACCGCTCGCGTGGGATCAGCCGTGCACACGGATCTGAAGTGGCAGCACAGGTTAACCCTGTGGCTCCCGGTGTGGCTCCGTTCTGATTGGCCCGATTGAAATGAAGTGGGACCGGCCCCTTTATTTGAAATTTCCAATAGGAAAATAAATCCAGATTCAATTCAAACTTGGAAAATCCATAACTTCCAGTAGAATTATCCAAAAATTCCCAAATAAATTTTGTTAGAACCAGCATGAAGAATACTGTCCAGTGGTGCACTTGGATTTGTATGAAAAGCCATAGAAATTCCTCTATAATTTAGTGTAAGACCTATATGTGCTGAATACATTGCCTTTGATGACAAAAGTTTTGAATATCACCAAAACACCTTTTTATCAAGGTCCAACTCTAGCTCCGAGCTATAGCAAGGTCCGACGGTAGGTCCGGCTTGGTTTGGGTAGCTCCGGTTACGTTCGATGCTACGTCCGACTAGCTTTAGTTAGCTTCGGTGAGCTTTATCTTTAGCTTCAGCATGTCTTTGTTAGCTCCGACACGTCTTTGATAGCTCTGACATGTTTTTGATAGCTCCGACATGTTTTTTGCTAAGCTTCGAGTTGATTTTTCTAGCTCCGGTGTTTGGGTTTACTAGTTCCGACTAGTTCTGGTTAGCTCTGGCGCTAGGACCTGCTAGTTTTGTAAGCTCCGGTGGGAGCTTGGTTATACTAGTTCTGGTAAGTTCCGGCGCTAGGTTCTACTAGCTTTTGTTAGCTCCAGCTCAAGGTCCGGGTTGCTCTGGCAAGGTCCGGAACTTGACCGCAGTGCTTCTGCTTTTCATTTGCAATGTTTCGTACTTTCTTTACATTGTTGGAAAGATTGCTTAGTATTTATTTGCTAAGTTTTTAATGCGTTTTGGTTGATATGGATCATATCATTTTACTGTGGTTTTGCAACATGCTTATTTGAGGTGCTCACGTAAGGTGTTGTGTTCGGAACTAACTTGAGTCAAGTCGACGACTTGGGCTCGTATGGATTGGTTGTTTATTCAGGTGCAGGTGATGCTTGAGTTCAAGACATGGCTGGCGACGGGATCCATTGGACTAGTCTCAGGGAGGATATGAGGTTCCAACAACCGAGTTCGGGAGGAACTGTGGTTGAGCTGATCAGGAGGTCGCACAGGATGATTGAATCAAGGGCAGTGCATATGAAGGTTACTGAACGTCGAAGGAAGGTGTTTGCACGTATGCATGCGATGCATGACGTGGCAACATGGTTACGAAGGTGGGATAAGGAAGGAAAGATCTGGTTGGAAGGATCGGATCGTACTGGTTGATGACTTTGGCTGCGGCGGAGTCGGTTATGGCTCGGTATGGAAAGTATCGAGTTGGTTATGATAGGATTTCGTGTGGGTCACGAATTTGAGTTGTTTAGGAATGTGGGATACGTTCCTAAGGTGTTTGGAAGTCTTAAGATTGCTTCTATCTACGTATAAAAGAATCTTGAGCAGTTATGGAAAGTTACGATTCGTGATCTGAGTAGGATTGGAGTCCTAGTTAATGTTGGGTTGGCCTAAGGGCTGGTTATATAAGCAAGTGAGCCCAGAGCTCGTGGTGCACGACTTTGGGGCTGTTCCTCCTGTGTTATATTGAATAAAATTCGTAGTTTGAAGGAACTTTTTTGCCTTGTTCGTCCGACTTGTTCCAGACAAGTTTTACTCGTCGAGTTTCTGGACAGCACTACCTCTCGTCGGTGGTTTTATCATACCTCGAGTTTTACAGATCCAATTGACGTAATTCTTTTTTGGTTGTCTTCAAAACTTGATTTTCTATCATATGTCAAAATTTCACGGTCATTTGATTTGTGGTCTATGATCTACACGAGTTTCTTTGCAGCGTTCCAGAACTGTTTTTTCTCGGGTAGGGCAGATTGATCTTTGTTTGATCTTTCGATCATAACTTGAGTTTTTCTCGACGAATTTGAGTGATTCTTTTTGTGTTGTCTTCGTGACTTGATTCTCTCTGATATATATCACTTTTGTCACGGTGAAACACGTTTAGATTAGTCTCACACACGATTTCTTTAACAGATCATTTTTCTGCTGAAGGGGTTGGGGTTTAACTGTTTTCGCTGCGTAAGATTTTTAAATCTACCATTCACCCCCCTCTGGTAGCTTTTCACGTGATCTTCGATCCTACAATTGGTATCAGATCTACGGTGCTCTAATATTTGATATTTGCACGTGTTTTTGACTAATCATCATGGAGAAGTACTCCGCCAAACCTTGTGTGTTTGCTGGTACTGATTTCCAGGTTTGGAAGGCACGCATGGAGGCCTTCATCCAGGCACAAGGCTTTGCAATATTGGAGAAGGTATACAAGCCTTACGAAGTACCATCAAACGATCAAGTTACAGCTACAAATCTGAGAGATGTCGACAACAACAACAAGGCTCGGAACTTGATCATACAAGGATTAACACAAAGCGACTTCGACCGTGTTGCACACCTCCGATCTGCATACGATGTGTGGAAAGCACTTTGTGACTACCACGACGGATCCAACACAATCAAAGATGTAAGGCAAGACATGTTCAAGAAAGAATACATGCGCTTCAAGATGCAACCCGTTGAGTCTATTGATGACCTTTTTGCTCGCTTTAATAAGACTCTCAGCAACTTGCGTAGTGTCAATGTTAATTTTTCAGATGCTGCAAATGCTAGGCAACTGCTAAGTGCATTAGATATGTCAATTTGGGAGATGAAAGTCACATCTATTCGTGAATCTAATGTCATGAGTTCACTTACTTTAGATGTGCTATATTCCAAGTTAAAAACTCATGAAATTGACATAATCTCACGTAAGCACCCCAATAAGTCTATTGCATTTGTTTCTCAACGTGATATGCCTAGCTCCGTCCAATCTTCATCTTCTAGTACACTTGCTTTGTTGTCCTCTCTAACCCTTGAACAGATTGAGGAGTTTCTAGAGGAGGAGCTAGCACTTCTCTCTATGAGGTTCTCAAAAGCATTGCAAAATGTGAGAACTAGAAGGAGAGGAAGCTACGAACCTCAACGGTGCTTCGAATGTGGTAAGACAGGATATTTTCGTTCAGATTGCCCTAACCTTTCAGGTCCTACTTCCCGGGATGAAAAGAAAACAAGAACGAAGCACTCCTCTGCAAAAGATACGAAGAAAAAGAAGGGTACCATAGGACGCAAGATGATTAACAGCTTCATCACCGCACTTCATAAACTTAGTTCAAGTGATGTAGACATTGGAAGTGATGAAGATGAAGATGATTTGGCAAACTTGTGCTTTATGGCGGGCAAGTCAAGATCAAGTATGGAGGAAGCAGAACACAATGGCGACAATGAAGAGGTATGTCCTACTTGCGAAGAAATGTGTGATGCTATTTCTCGTGCCACTGTTATTGTTAAGAAAAAGGACAAAAAGCTTAGGGATAGTGCTGCTAAAATTGAATCACTAGAATCTGAAATCAACCGTTTAAGAACTTTGATTCCTAGTGATGATGCATGTTCCTCATGTGATTTAATATATGAACAATTGTCCTCATTAAGAAGTGCGCACACCTCCACACTTGATAAACTTGAGTTAGAAATTGAAAAGAACAAAGAGCTTGCTGCACTTAATGATAAAAACTTGAAAGATGCTAGCTGTTCTACTATTGATTTGCATTGTTCTACTTGTGATGACCTTGATAAGAAACTACAGGATGCTATGAATGAAATTTCTATATTGAACAATGCTTTACGTTCTCATGAAGTTAAATTTTGTTCCAATTGCAAACTAAAAGGAAAAACTTCATGTGAAAATTGCCTTGATCTGTCCAATAAACTTGATGACATGCATAGGACATTAGATCGGTTTTGTAATGGGAATAAGAACCTAAACTTACTGCTGAGTTCTTCCAAGTCTTGCAATGATAATACTGGTTTAGGTTTTGATTCTCATGCTCATGCTAAGGAACATCCACCTAAAATTGTAAAGTCATTAGGAAGTGGTTTGATTCAAACAGTTCCTAAACAAAAAGGAGTGGTTTTCAAATCTGCAGGAGTGTTGCCTCATTCGGTTTCAAATAAAAATATTGCTTGCTCATCTAGACATGAACACAAAGTTAAATTTCATTGTACCTTCTATGGTAGAGATGGTCATGTCATAGATTTTTGTTATAGACTAGCTAAACAACAGAAAAGGGAAAGAATGGTTGCTAGATCTCATAACTTTCATGCAAAATTTGCTGCACACATTGAACTGAATGTACAACCTGCTGTTTTGAGTCAAAAACATTCAAAGTTTACCTCTGGACCTTCTGTTTTTGCCTCCGGAGCTACTGATTTTTGTGCTACACAAGTAACACATTATAGGTCAGTAGTCAAGAATAAAAAATCTCAAAATTTGACTCATAAACATGCTGTTTTGTCCCAGCTTTCGCGTGTTTTTCTTGCTGCACGTCGCGTGACTCAGTACTGGATTCCTAAATGCCTTTTGACTAACCCCAGTATTGAGTCATCGACGTATTGTTCTTCTATGTAGGTTACACGTTTGAGGAAGGAGAACATTTGGATTGTGGATTCAGGTTACTCACGCCATATGACCGGTAACAAAGATTGGTTCTCCTCCCTCTCTTTTTGTGTCACGTGTAGAGAATGTTACTTTTGCCGATAATTCTTTAACTCCTATAATGGCTAAGGGTTCGGTTAGAGTAAATGATCACTACACTTTGAAGGATGTGGCACTTGTCAAAAATTTGAAATACAACTTGCTTTCTATTGCACAATTGCTAGATGAAAATCTAGAAATTATTTTCAATAAAAACTACTACAAAGTTGTAAGTTCAAATAGTGAGCTTATTTAACATGTCTCGGTTTGGAAGAGTTTTTAAAGCTGATTTTGATATGTCTTTTTCTAAGCATAGGTGTCTAGTTGCTAATGATTCAAAGGACTTATATTTTTGGCATCGTAGACTTGGTCACGTAGGCTTTGATCACCTAACGCGTGTTAGTGCTCTTGATCGCATACGTGGGCGGCCTAAGCTTAAAGGGGACAAAGAAATTGTGTGGTCTTCTTGTAGACATGCTAAGATGGTTGCAGGTTCACATACTCCTCTCACAATGATCATGACAACTGAACCATGTCAACTTTTGCATCTTGACACCGTAGGACCTTCACGTGTTCAATCCTTCGGAGGTAAATGGTATGTTCTTGTTATTGTTGATGATTATTCTAGATACTCTTGGGTTTACTTTATGGCATCTAAGAATGAAGCTTTTAGTCACTTTAGGACTTTATTTCTTAGATTATCAATTGATCACCCAGGATCTTTAAAGGCAATTAGAAGTGATAACGGAACTGAATTTAAAAATCAATCTTTTGATCACTTTTGTGCTGAAAATTGATAGGAAGGTTTAGGCCCGATCTTCCGAAAGGTAATGGATAAGTCGATTGATGTGGAGATCTCGACGTTGATGATCCGAGGCTCTCGAGTAGAACACGAACAACCCCTGCAATCACTACACCACTGCTCCGTTGGTTATCAACCGTGCTGCACATGATTGACCTCGCCAAGAAGGCTAATCCCTGCAAGTGCAACAGAGAACACAAGCAAGAACAAGGTATACACGATCTGAAATCGCGAAGTTGGGGTCTCACAAACCGAAGAACGACAATATTATTGATCTAAGCAAAACCCCATTGTCTATGGCGGCTACCATGGAGTATATATAGGTGGGAAGACGTCCAAGGGGGTGTTAGGGCCGTGACCTAACCCTAAGACACAAAAATAATGGACTTAGACTTGATACAAGGCCCAATGGCCCAATACGGTGGCGCAGCACCCTGACAGATTCTGTACTTGATTTTGTTTCGACGACTCCCGTCGACTCGGAATGAATTTTGACATGGAACCGGCGCCATTGGAAAGGTTATCCTCTCCCCTTTCGTGCATATGTAGAACGTCCAAAACGGAGATCGTATGCGTCCTGCACGTCCGTTTTTGTTCGTACTGCTCCTGGACTCCGAGTTGGATACGATTTGGAGTTTGGTTCGGTTTCCATCTTCTTTGAACGAATTCTCTGGTCTTTCACGTCCCTAATACTCCCTCCAAGTACTCCTTCAACCTCTACATGGATCCTAATCACAAATAAATCATTAAGTAGCAATCTATGCTCAAAAACATATAAGGAAATATATAAGAACGAGTTCACCTCTAAAATTAATTGTTGTGTATGAACTCTATTGATTGCATCTTGTATGTTCAATGGAGTGTTGTTTGTATCCATAGATGTGATGTCCTCATCATCCTCCCCTTCTTTAATTGGAGTCGTCCTCGACTCAAGTTCATCTTCTCTTATGTGTTGGTCCAAATGTGCAACGCCATCAAATCTTCTTGTATGCATGAATGGAGGAGGCCAAGGTGGTGGACGACATAGTGCGCTATCTTGATCTTGTCCATCAAATAAGAGTGCACATTCACTCGAGCCAGGATCCCAAACAAATAAATAATGTGTCATGTTTGTAGGTGCAATAATAATGTGCATGATCTCATCATTCTCCCCTTCTTTATGACAAGCCGTCCTCGGCTTGCTCCTATGTCCAGGAAAAAGGATTGCTTTGGGGGTAGAATGAACACTGTCCATATTGCACAACCACAACGAACAATGCTTGTTTTTTATTTTTTGTCCTTGCTGTAATAAAAAAATGCTAGAAAAATTTAACAATACATTTTTAGTGTTAGTGCATCCATCCATTTCACCATATTGTTGCAGCACAAAAGGAGCTTTCTCATTTGAACATATGTAAACTTTATGCACCATAAACATACCACTATGTTCATATTTGCCTATAGCATGAAAAATATTTCTACTTAACAAAGGCGATTCAGATTGAGAAAATATTATCTTCTCTACGATATCTAGATCACAAAGAGTGTCAAATTCAATATAGCCCAAAGTATTTAAAGAAGATAACAATTTCAGCTCATCCCTTTCACATGTAGTTGGGATCAAATGCTTAATTTCAGCACAAGTGAGTGATAAAGTATCAAATTCATTTGGTTATTCTAGCATAGGTACAATATAATTATCAGCACAAAACTCATTTTTGTTATAAGAATCAGTAAGAAAATCAACTAATGGTAAAAGTGTATTATGAAAAGGTTCATCTTGTTGCCGCTCATCGATAGTATGATTGGTAGCAAAATTCAGCACATCTGAAAATGTCATACCTTGGTGAACTATATAGCATTGTCTATTAACACTACTCTCATTTTCAGCAAGAAATTCAAATGCATTATGAGTTGATTCATCAAAAAATTCAGAAGAGTTGTTCAACATCTCACTCTCATTTGCATCTACATTTATTTGTTCATGTTCCTGCAAAAGGTTAGGCAAAGGAGGAGGTACAACAAGAGAATTCTTCTCAAGTTCATGTATATCATCTTTGCAATTAGATACATTAGCAAAAGTTTCTCGCATAAGAATTTCATATCTTTCCATGTTCGAGGTTTTTCTATATCGCTTAAGTTGTCCCACCAAGTTAATGCACAATCAACTAACGCACTAGAAATATTTCTAATCTTTCTCCTCTCACACATATGCAATTTTCCAAAAATTTTATCCAACTCTATTTCCCAAGCAATATATTCATCATAACCAAAACCATCATAAGAAGGAAGAGATGGGCGAATGTAATTACTTCTTGTGGAAGGTGTTGTAAAGGTGGTTTGAATGTCATGTGAATCCTTGGTTGATGTTTGATTTTTACTGAGCAACTCCATCGTCGTCTTCATCATGTCCATCATCTCAGCATATAATGCATGATTCTTGTTTTTACCTGACATTGTTAGTAGCAAACAAAAGACAACACAAAAAATATGTTATCCCTATCAACTACAAAGGATAATGGCAAAGTGGAAGTGGAATCACACACTCTCAAGCGTCTTACCACGCTCTTACAAGTGTTCTTACCGACACTGCAGGTGGCAAACGGTGGACGGTATGAAGAAACCAATGAAGCGTGGGATGATTGCAAAGGTGTATCGATTCTGCTCAATAGTAAGGTGTAGCTTGGATGACACTTTCTATGTAGCAAGAATTAGCAACAATGAAATCAGATAGTAAAGTTGAATAAGTGTCCAAAGTATTTGTCAAAGTTGCTGGCCTAAATGTGTTCCTAGTAGTTCAAGCTAGCAAGACATGAGACAAAACTAGATGACACAAAGAATGCAAGCACTTCTGTTTTTTTTGTTGTTTTTTTCCCTCCTTTTTTGTGCGGCTTTTGTTTCTTGTTTTGCACTTGCCTTTTTCTTTTTTCTTCCTTTTTTTTCAGAATGTGCTGCAGGGGAAGAACACAATGAAAATCAATCCAAGATATCTCGTGTGTCTATCGCAGATTTTCTGCTCAATCTTCCAAGGACAAATAGGCACACTTATAGGCTCTAAATAGGAAAAATTAGAACAGAAAGATTGTAGATATATCTCTCCTCTTTAATTTCAATATATGGAAGACCTATTTTGGAAAAGAACAATAGGAGATACTGTCCCCGAAATACAGACTGTTCAGAATTTTTAGGTCAATAACAGATTCGGATCTAATGAAATTTCGACATCGATAACTATATATTATGGGAAAATGATGAATAAGAAAGTTATAGAGAACTTCTTAAGATTTCCATAAAGTATAGGAACACGAAAATCCGAGTTCGTATGAGCTAGATATGATGAAAATACTGAACTGGACAGAGATAAATCTAATCTGGACGTGATGATGTGATTCAAAAGGATGAATCAACACAATGCAAAACTCAAACTAAGACTAAAAACACTTCTAAACCAGCAATATGACTCAACCACGGACACAAACTCAACAAAACCAAACTGAATAACAAAGTTGCAAAGGCTCAATGTGATTTGGACAAAGTAATGAACAGATCTACTAAACTACAAGTTTTTTGTGGCTTTTTTTGTGGACTCTAGGTATGAATAACAAAACTAATGTAATGAATAGATGAATTACCTAGCGGGCAACCTGGAAATCTGATACCAATTGATAGGAAGGTTTATGCCCGATCTTCCGAAAGGTAATGGATAAGTCGATTGATGTGGAGATCTCGACGTTGATGATCCGAGGCTCTCGAGTAGAACACGAACAACCCCTGCAATCACTACACCACTGCTCTGTTGGTTATCAACCGTGCTGCACACGATTGACCTCGCCAAGAAGGCTAATCCCTGCAAGTGCAACCGAGAACACAAGCAAGAACAAGGTAGACACGATCTAAAATTGCGAAGTTGGGGTCTCACAAACCGAAGAACGACGATATTATTGATCTGAGCAAAACCCCATTGTCTATGGCGGCTACCATGGAGTATATATAGGTGGGAAGACGTCCAAGGGGTTGTTAGGGTCGTGACCTAATCCTAAGACATGAAAATAATGGACTTAGACTTGATACAAGGCCCAATGGCCCAATACGGTGGCGCAGCACCCTGACAGATTCTGTACTTGATTTTGTTTTGACGACTCCCGTCCACTTGGAAGGAATTTTGACATGGGACCGGCGCCATTGGAAAGGTTATCCTCTCCCCTTTCCGTGCATATGTAGAACGTCCAAAACGGAGTTCATATGCGTCCTGCACGTCCGTTCTAGTGCGTACTGCTCCTGGATTCCGGGTTGGATACGATTTGGAGTTTGGTTCGGTTTCCATCTTCTTTGAACGAATTCTCTGGTCTTTCACGTCCCTAATACTCCCTCCAAGTACTTCTTCAACCTCTACATGGATCCTAATCACAAATAAATCATTAAGTAGCAATCTATGCTCAAAAACATATAAGGAAATATATAAGAACGAGTTCACCTCTGAAATTAATTGTTGTGTATGAACTCTATTGATTGCATCTTTTATGTTCAATGGAGTGTTGTTTGTATCCATAGATGTGATGTCCTCATCAAAAATGAAATAGATCATCAACTTTCTTCCCCATATGTACCTCAACAAAACAGTGTTGTAGAAAGAAAGAACAGAACCATAGTTGAGATGGCTAGGACTATGCTTGATGAATATCAAATTCCTAGGAAATTTTGGGCTGATGCGTTAGCAACCGCTTGTTATGTCTCAAATCGTGTTTTCTTGCGTGCTAAGCTAGGTAAAATACCATATGAGCTTCGGTTTGGACATAGGCCTAGTGTTACACACTTTCGGGTCTTTGGTTGCAAATGCTTTGTTAAGAAACATGGTAATCTTGATAAATTTGAACCTAGATCCATTGATGGCATGTTTCTTGGTTATCCATCTCATACTAGAGGCTACCGTGTGCTTTTACTTGACACTAACAAAATTGTGGAGACTTGTGAAGTGTCTTTTGATGAAGCTAGCCCAGGTACTAGCTCCGGTGTTGCGGGACCAGATCCGTATCCTCAGGAGGAGGGTATTTTCGAAGATGAAGAAGAACCGGTGATACTGCCTGATAGTTCCCAAGTTGACACGTGTCCAGCTCCGGACATTGAACAAGCTCCGGCTATCACCTATGCTGGTCCTGATCGTCCACAAGTGACAAGCTCATCAATCTACGATGAACCTAATGAAGAAGAAGCTTGTGAGACATCTGTTCCCCTACATTTTTACAAAGATCATCCCCCACAATAGATGATTGGAAGCTTGCACGAACGAGTCACACGGTCCAGGTTTTGCGATCCAAACTCTTATGCTCATTCTGCTTTTGTTGCTTCTTTTGAACCCAAAGATATATCACACGCACTCACTAATGAATCTTGGATTATTGCCATGCAAGAAGAGTTAGAAAATTTTGAAAGAAATAATGTTAGGAAACTTGTACCTCCACCTCAAGGTCACACTTTAATTGGAACTAAATGGGTATATAAAAATAAACAAAGTGAGGATGGGGTTGTGGTTAGGAATAAGGCTAGGTTGGTTGCTCAAGGTTTCACTCAAGTTGAAGGTCTATATTTTGATGAAACTTTTGCTCCTGTCGCTAGATTAGAAGCCATAAGAATTTTGTTAGCTTTTGCAGCATCTAAAGGTTTTAAGCTATATCAAATGGATGTTAAATGTGCTTTTCTTAATGGCTACATAGATGAGGAGGTTTATGTCAAACAACCACCGGGTTTTGAAAATCCAGATTTTCCTAATCATGTTTACAAACTGTCCAAAGCCTTATACGGTCTCAAACAAGCCCCTAGAGCATGGTATGATAGGTTAAAAACATTCTTACTTGAAAAGGGGTTTACCATGGGCAAGGTTGATAAAACTCTTTTTGTGCTTAAACATGGCAATGACTCATTATTCGTTCAAGTGTATGTGGATGATATTATCTTTTTTGTGTTTCTCATGATCTTGTGTCCAATTTTTCAGCAATGATGATTTCCGAATTTGAAATGAGTATGATGGGTGAACTCACTTACTTTTTGGGGCTACAAATCAAGCAAACCAAGGAGGGTACCTTTGTGCATCAACGAAGTATACCAAAGACCTCCTAAAGCGCTTCAACATGGACAAAAGCAAGCCTCTTCGGACACCAATGGGAACAGCAACAACACTTGAACTTGATGAAGATGGTGAATCCGTGGATCAAAAAGAATATAGAAGCATGATCGGATCACTTTTGTACCTCACGGCATCAAGACCGGACATACAATTCAGCGTATGTCTTTGTGCACGGTTTCAAGCTTCCCCACGTGTTTCACATCGTCAAGCCGTCAAAAGGATTCTCAGGTACTTACATGGAACTCAAGAATTTGACATTTTTCTTCCTTCTTCCTGAACCGTTACTTTGAAAGCTTTTTCGGATGCTGATTTTGGGGGTTGTAGGATTGATAGGAAAAGTACTTCCGGTGCTTGTCATTTTCTTGGTAATTCTCTTGTTGCTTGGTCCTCTAGAAAACAAAATTCAGTTGCACAATCCACAACCGAATCTGAGTATGTAGCTGCTGCTAGTGCTTGCTCACAAACTCTATGGATTGTTCAAACACTTAAGGACTATGGGGTTGATCTAGATATTGTTCCACTGTTTTGTGATAACACTAGTACTATTTGCATTGCCAAAAACCCCGTGCAACATTCTAGAACTAAGCACATTGATATTAGGTATCACTTTCTCCGAGATAACGTTGAAAAAGGAAACATTGTGCTTCACCATGTAGATACCGAACATCAATTGGCTGACATTTTTACAATACCTTTGGATTTCACTCGTTTTTGTTTCATTCGTAGTGAAATAGGGGTTATGCATCCTCATGGCTTAAATTGAGGGGGAGTTTTTTGAAACTTGGGAAGTCTATGTGTGAATTCGAAATTAAAATAATATGAGCATAGTATTTCATACATATATGACTTTGTGATTCCTTTTACATGTTGAAAGTTCTTACTACATTACTCGTGTTATACATTTTGTAGTTTTTGCCATGTCTAGTAATTGGAATAATTAATTACACTAAAACTGGTCATGGTCAAACTTTCTTGCTGTTTTGAACTTGTTACATGTTCACAAGTGCTTTTAATCATAAAGAATTAATCAAGTAATCAACTCACATGTTGAGTTTTTATGAACAAATATAAATTGAGAAAAGATCAAGAGAATATGCATGCATCGCACTTCTTCTTTTGAGATGGCTTGTCATTGCACTTAGATTTGAACTTGGAAGAAGTTGTGTATGACTAAAACCATGTCCTTAAGCTTCTGATTGTCAAATGACATAGGCTTGGCTTGGTTGGTTAGAATAAGGCAGATGCGCATATAATCTCTTGCAAATATCATATGATCTAAATTTATGCTTTGAAAAATAATAAAATGCAGCAACTAGTGTCATGCTTTCAGGTTTTGAAATAGTTAAGTTTGTGAGATCATGACTTGCTTAAATCGAAAATTACATATGATCTCTAGCATGGCTTACACTACTTTATGTATTTCATTGATGTGATAATGTAAAGTATTTGATAGTATGACTTGGATGAGCTTTGTTTATATGTATATGTTATAATATGCTCATAACAACTAAAGAGGGAGAGATAATTTGTTCATATGCTAATGACATGCTGAATACATTGTCAAAGGGGGAGAGATAAGAGATAAGCATGAAGAGAAAGAGAATATGTGCATAAGGAGAGATAATAAAATAAAGGGGGCATAAGGAGAGATAATAAAGGGGGGAGATTTTCAGATTTTCTTCTCATTTTACTTTTGATTTACAAAAGGGGAGAAATTGCCTTCAAAACATTTATGTGAATAAGCCAATGTTCGGATTTTAGATGGTGTTGCCAATGCATTCATCAAGGGGGAGATTGTAAGACCTATATGTGTTGAATACATTGGCTTTGATGATAAAAGTTTTGAATATCACCAAAACACCTTTTTATCAAGGTCCGACTCTAGCTCCGAGCTATAGCAAGGTTCGACGGTAGGTCCGGCTTGGTTTGGGTAGCTCCGGTTACGTTCGATGCTACGTCCGACTAGCATTGGTTAGCTCCGGTGAGCTTTATCTTTAGCTTTGGCATGTCTTTGTTAGCTCCGACACGTCTTTGATAGCTCCGACATGTTTTTGATAGCTCCGATATGTTTTTTGCTAAGCTCCGAGTTGATTTTTCTAGCTCCGGTTTTTGGGTTTACTAGTTCCGACTAGTTCTGGTTAGCTCCGGCGCTAGGACCTGCTAGTTTTGTAAGCTCCGGCGGGAGCTTGGTTACTAGTTCTGGTAAGTTCCGGCGCTAGGTTCTACTAGCTTTTGTTAGCTCTGGCTCAAGGTCCGGGTTGCTCTGGCAAGGTCCGGAACTTGACCGCAGTGCTTCTGCTTTTTATTTGCAATATTTCGTACTTGCTTTACATTGTTGGAAAGATTGCTTAGTATTCATTTGCTAAGTTTTTGGTGCGTTTTGGTTGATATGGATGATATCGTTTTACTGTGGTTTTGCAACATGCTTATGTGGGGTGCTCACGTAAGGTGTTGTGTTCGGAACTAACTTGAGTCAAGTCGAGGACTTGGGCTCGTATGGATTGGTTGTTTATTCATGTGCAGGAGTTGCTTCAGTTCAAGACATGGCTGGCAACGGGATCCATTGGACTAGTCTCAGGGAGGAGATGAGGTTCCAACAACCAAGTTCGGGAGGAACTGTGGTTGAGCTGATTAGGAGGTCGCGCAGGATGATTGAATCAAGGGCAGTGCATATGAAGGTTACCAAACATCGAAGGAAGGTGTTCGCACGTATGCATGCAGTGCATGACATGGCAACATGGTTCCGAAGATGGGATAAGGAAGGAAAGATCTGGTTGGAAGGATCGGATCGTACCGGTTGATGACTTTGGCTGCGGCGGAGTCGGTTATGGCTCGGTATGGAAAGTATCGAGTTGGTTATGATAGGATTTCGTGTGGGTCACGAATTTGAGATGTTTAGGAATGTGAGATACGTTCCTAAGGTGTTTGGAAGTCTTAAGATTGCTTCTATCTGCGTATAGAAGAATCTTGAGCAGTTATGGAAAGTTACGATTCGTGGTCTGAGTAGGATTGGAGTCCTAGTTAATGTTGGGTTGGCCTAAGGGCTGGTTATATAAGCAAGGGAGCCCAGAGCTCGTGGTGCACGACTTTGGTGCTGTTCCTCTTGTGTTCTATTGAATAAAATTCATAGTTTGAAGGAACTTTTGTGCCTTGTTCGTCCGACTTGTTCCAGACAAGTTTTACTCGTCGAGTTTCTGGACAGCACTACCTCTTGTCGGTGGTTTTATCATAACTCGAGTTTTACAGATCCAATTGATGTAATTCTTTTTGGGTTGTTTTCACAACTTGATTTTCTATCATATGTCGAAATTTCACGGTTATTGGATTTGTGGTCTATGATCTACACGAGTTTCTTTGCAGCGTTCCAGAACTGTTTTTTCTCGGGTAGGGCAGATTGACCTTTGTTTGATCTTTTGATTATAACATGAGTTTTTCTCGACGGATTTGAGTGATTCTTTTTGTGCTGTCTTCGTGACTTGATTCTCTCTGATATATATCACTTTTGTCACGGTGAAACACGTTTAGATTAGTCTCACACACGATTTCTTTAACAGATCGTTTTTCTGCCGAAGGGGTTGGGGTTTAATTGTTTCCGCTGCGTAAGAATTTTAAATCTACCATTCACCCCCCCTCTGGTAGCTTTTCACGTGCTCTTCGATCCTACATTCAGATAAAAATATGTTTAAAGAATTAATTCTTATAGTTCTGTTAATTGGAAAATTCCCAATTTTGGTCAGAACACTATTGTTAATACACTTGACCTCCAGTAAAAATTTCAAGTTCTTTGGACTTAAAATACTGGATTGATTAATATTTCGAATCACTATGTAGTTATAAATTGAGAAAAATGGAAAATAAATTTCTAGAAATTTACCCAAACATGAAAAATCAGTTTCTCCCTGTAGGAAGCTTAGAAAATAGTGAAACAAATTTTCCTAAAACTAGTGAGACCCCCTCTACATGATACAACCCCCGGTAGCCATGATAGGTCTCCAAAAATTCCAACCAAAATTTAGAGACGGTTATTGCTTACCATAATTTTTAAGAACAACAAACTTCCTTGATCATCTCCTGTTCTTTGCAAGAGTCTTCTCTTTGTATCTACCATAAAAGTCCCAAAGCCAATTAAAGTAATTATCATATGTTATCCTAGAATATTCACACCACCTCAAGCATGTTAATTATTTTCAAAATCATTCATACCTAGTCTATGCATATCGTGTAGTAGCTGAACTCGAGGAGCAGCCAAAAGCTTTGGAGGTCTAGCTGCCAGAAACTAACATAGGCTCAGACTCGCATTCAGGCAAGCCCCGGTTTGCATTTAAGTTCCTTACAGTGTTTTTCAGTTTTATTTCACTTTACGTCTTCAAATGATTGTGCATTACGTTTAAGGTGTTTGACATCCACTTGCATGGCCCACAATTCCTATGGAGTCGTGGGTAGGTCTACAGCCTGTTGAGTAGACATTGCTATGCTTAAGCTCATAGGAATTCGGTAGAAGTCGAGTAGTTGGAATCTACTCGCGAGATAGGAATTTTATCACACGGGGGGATCTGGAATAAGAAAATGGTTTATGAATATGAAATTGAGACCGAGCAGTGGGTAGGATGCAGCGAGACGTGTCTCACATGAGTAGCCTTGCTTGTGTCAATTGAGGACCGTTTCGTGTGCAGTCCTGCTGGACAAGCTTGAATTGTACCGGCGACATACTGGAGGAATGGGCTCCAATAAACTGACGTAGATTGATACTGGTTTGTCGAGGCATTTCGTTCTGTTTTATAGGCGTGGGTTGAGGGCAGGAAGGTGTAAGTCAGTTGGTGGGCACGTCAGAGTACTCCCCATGCGGTGACCTCCTGCTTGTGACGGATCGACCAGTTCGACATTCCAGTGTTTAGTGAAAGGTGGCCATATACGAATAGTACTGAATTGTTACGTAGGTACTGCTGTAAGTACTCACTGACACTTCCGCAAGTGCGTATGTGTCGTGTTGTTCCGGGTGTATCCTGATTGCAATCACCGTCCCTCGCGGTAATAGAGTACCACTTGTTCACTGCGCCGTGATGTAGTAAATACTGAAGAAGTCAGGAGAATATGATATATTGGATTACAAACTGCTTGAACAACCTTGTTTGGCTTAGACATAGTACAACTAAAAGTTTACAGTTTCCCCATACTTTACCTGTAAAGCTTTATGTGCTTTGTGCACATCATATCATCGGCAAAACGTTTCTTGTTTGATTGTGAAGTCTATGATGTGCCGTGCCTGAAGAATGTCATGTGCTACTTAAAATATGAATATAAGGATCTACTTGTAGGCGAGTCCTTTATGCTTTACCTTACCTATGCTTAGTATTCACCCTTGCATATGTCTAGTGAGATGGGTTAGTCTTGCTGAGCCTTATGCTCACGTTTGCAGTTAATGAGTTTTTGCAGATTATACGACTGATGACGGGTTTGATGACGAGGCTGCACCCCCTCCAGGGTTTACAGCCGAGTGGGAACCCTGCATGCCTCCGTGAAGTGTGTGTTGCTAGTGCGAAGTATCCAGGGCATGGATGACTTTGCTTTTGCATAGCTAGTGCTGAGAGCGTAGCTATGATGTATAGTTCTCTTCCCTCCGTTAGTATTTTAAAACTTCCGCTGTACTTTTCAATAAAGACTTGGTATTGTTAATTGTTCTCATCCTTTTCTTGTATACTGTTGGGTGCCGCATCGCACAACACGACCCAATGAGATCCTTGGAGGTCGGGATTCTGGTCCCCACACAGGGACCCTTTTTTACGTCGACGGCGGGCCCCCTGGGAGTTGTCGGAGCTACGTAGCTTTGACAGCAGCCACTGTCAACACTTAAAACGTCGACGGCAGGCTCCCTGGGAGTTGTCGGAGCGTCATAGCTTCAACAACGCCCACTGTAAACACTTAGAACGTCGATGGCGGGCCCCCTGGGAGTTGTCAGAGCTTCATAGCTTCGACAGCGCCCATTGTCAACACTTAGAACATTGACAGCAGGCCCCCTTGGAGTTTTGGAGCTTCGTAGCTTTGACAGCACCTACTATCAATGCTTAGAATGTCGACGGCGGGCCCCTAGGGGTTGTCGGAGCTATGTGCTCAGGCAGCATCCACTATCATCGAGCAAATTACCATCGAATATTCTTTTTTCCTACGCATAAAAAGCAAGAAAAACAATAAAATTCATCCTCTTGTCTATAACTTATTTGCAGCTTATTATCCTTCTTTGAATTTTAGGTCCTAAGGAACTCAATGGAATAACATAAGTAACTGGTTAAATCCCTTTAGGTCCGAATCCTTCTGGACCCGCCTACTGAGTCCTGCTAGGGTATAGGTAGAGCGGCGTACTTAGGGTACGTGACCAGACTAAGTCGTTAGCGCACTCCAAACCTGTCATTGGCTTTTGGTTTTTAGGTGAGTATACCATCTAGCAGTACTAGGACCCAAAAGGAGATTACCAATACAACTTATATATCACAAAAATATCCAGGACTAAACTTCAAAGGGACTGTGCAACATTGCTATAGACAAGAAGGAAAAGGTGATAAAAGTAACGAGCTTGCACAAAAGTAATGCATGTGGAGTCTGCTTTCACACAAAAATGTATTTCATTATAGGTCTAAATAACAGGGGATACAAGGACACACTTAAAGTTTGGAACCAAGTTAAGTGTCCTATTCATCTTGTTCTAACCCAAGTTAAAGACACACTTAAAGAAAAATAACCAAGTTAAGTGTGCTTTTTAACTAGGACCTACCCGACTCTGTTCATAGACTCTATAAGGTACATTATGTGTAAATACAGACTCAGCTCCATGAAACTAAGCGTAAAACATACGAAGGTGATGGAAGCGGGGTCCTAACCTCTGTTGCCAAACGGACGCATCTGGTACGGGAAACTTTAATCACTCGGAAGGGACCTTCTTAGCTGGGGTGAGTTTGTTCATCCCTTCACGAGTTAATATTCTCCACAGCACCAGATCGCCTTCTTCTAGTTGCCAGTATTGTGCATTCCGAACAGTTGTTTGGCACCTTCCCTCATCGGCGAGGTCCAGGTCTTCACGCTGGAGCTTGTCCTGTGCGGCTTCAACAAGGGTACAGACTCGGTGGGACCCCATGGTGATCTCCGGGGGAAGGACAGCTTTAGCTTCGTACACCAAAAAGAAAGGTGTCTCTTCCAGTAGCCCACCTAGGTGTTGTCCTGTTTGCCCACAGAGCGGACGAAAGTTCTTCAATCCAGTTGGTGCCATGTTTCTTCAAGTGCTCATATGTGTGCATCTTGAGTCCCTTAAGTATCTCTACATTTGCTCTCTCAGCTTGGCCATTGCTTTTCGAGTGAGCCACTGATGTGTAGCTTACTTGTATGCTGAGATCTTCATTGTACTCTTGAAAGGCTGCACTTGTGAATTGGGTTCCATTGTCAGTGATGACCCTTTTCGTAACTCCAAATCTGCATACGATGGACATCAAAAACTTGATTGCAGATTGCTTGTTGATTGTCACAGCTGGAGTAGCTTCTGTCCACTTTGTGAACTTGTCGATGGCAACATACAAGAACCTGTAACCTTCGAAGTCTTTTGGGAAAGGTCCCAAAATATCCATCCCCCACACAGCGAATGGCCACGTGGGAGGTATCATTTGCAGTGACTGAGCTGGTGTGTGAAATTGCTTTGCATGAAACTGGCACGCTTCACACTTCTTTACCAACTTGACTGCATCCTGGAGTGTTGTAGGCCAATAAAACCCAAGCCAAAAAGCCTTTCTGACCAACGCGCAGGATGATGTGTGATTCCCACACTCGCCTCCATGGATCTCCGCGAGTAGTTCGTGGCCTTGTTCCCGGGAAATGCACCGCATTAGAATGTCGTTGGCACCATGTGGCTAGAGATCCCCTTCTACAAACGTGTATCTTTTAGCCAATCTGACGACTTGCTCAGCAGAAGCACCGTCTTCAGGAAGGATGTTATCCTTCAAGTAGCTTTGGATATTCGAGATCCATGCATCTGAGCTAACTTGAGCTTCTGGATCTTGCGCACTGGATTGCTCGGAGCTTCCTGCAGCACCTACGATCCTTGGTGGGCGCCATTGTAACAGGGACACCGGGACCTCCAGCTTCTAGGTATTGGTCTTGCCCCCATCACTCAGTTTGACAGCCCGAGCAGCAGATCCTGACAATCTCCTGACAAAAACTCTATCGGGTGCTCGAGCTCCGGTTGAAGCTTTCGTTGAGAGATCATCAGCTTCAGAGTTGTTGAGACATTGGACATGACAGAGAACTAGGACGTGGAAGTACTTCTTCAGCCTCCGGACTTCATGTAAATAAGCAGCAAGTTGAGGGTTGTTGCAACTACATTCACCTTTGACTTGGTTGATGATGTTTTGCGAGTCACACTTGACAGCAGCTATCGTACACAATATGAAAGCACCACCTTGAGTCTGAAGATGAGAGCTTCGTACTCTTCCATGTTGTTGGTTGCCTTAAAGTCAAGACGCACCATGTACTTGACCTTGACCCCGGCCGGAGCGAGGAGAAGTATTCCAGCTCTGGCCACCTGCTTCTGCACAGAGCCGTCGAAGTAGAGAGTCCAGTGAGGATCAGTGAAGACCGGTACCTTGGGTTCCGGCTTCTGCTCACTGGTACCCTCCAGACTTGATGAAGATGGAGTCTATTCCGCCACAAAGTTTGCCAGTGCTTGACTCTTGACCGCATGTAGCGCAGGAACTCGAGATCGCATTCTGCCAACTCCGTTTCCCAGTTGGCGACATTTCCCGTAGAATTAGGATTGTGTGAAATAGAGTACAGTGGATAAGAGGTTACCACTAATATCTTGTGGGCTTGGAAGTAGTGACGAAGCTTCCTTGAGGCAATAAGAACTGCGTTGAAACTTAAATAGCCCAGCTTGCATGTTTGTTTGATAATCAAACGAAGCACAAGTGTCAGTCCACATTCTCTTCATCTCGCCTTCAATTCCCAACAATTAATATCAGGGCCTGGCATCTATTCGGTGCACAATGACGGTTACTGGGTTACGCTCTCCGCCTGCTGAGGAACGTTGGGGACATTCTCCCCCATGCAGGTCGCGAGGACTGCATACCGAGTTTGAATGCATCATCAAAAGGGTGGTGGAGCAGGTGTCATCGGTAGGGCTAGCCAACTACCACATTCTCACGAATATGAACTACAATGAGTGGTCATTTCTCATGAAGATCAAGCTTGAATCTCGACCACCATGGGATGCCATCAACAAGGGTGATGCCGAATTTTAGGTGGATTAGATGGCACTTCATGCTATCTACAATGCTGTGCCAGCTGACATTAACACCACGCATGCCATCAAGCCTAGGGGGTAGGATGCGTGGGATTGCATCAGGGCAATGTGGATAGGAGACGACCGCGTGGGCATGGCAACCCTGTAGAAGGTTCAACGGGAGTATGAGCTACTCCCTTTCCGCGAAGGGGGATCCATTGAGGATTTCCCAGTGAGGATCAACAACCTCACCATCAAGATGGCAACTTTGGGTGACCTTGAGCCTTCCGACAAGGTTTTCGACAAGTATCTGCGGATTACCCATCCAAGATACAAACAACTAGTGATTTCCGTCGAAACACAGGGCGATTTAGAGTGGTTGAGGATGATGGGGAAGCAGGCGAAGGATGTGAAGGTGACAAGCTCTGCCTCACTGAGGAGCAACGGGTGGAGAATTACAAGCAGAAGGAAGGCAACAACCCCAACCTTGCTGGCGGATCCATTACCCGCGGTAAATGTGGCTGAGGCAATAGATGAGGCGGATTCAGGAAGAAGCCCTTATAAAATTACCAGAACGAAGCTGAGCCCAAGTTTAACCACAACAAAGATAAGTGACACAATGACTGTAAGATTGGCCACTGGGCACGTGATTACCAGAGCAAGTTGAAGAGGGAACACGTGAATATGGCACTTGACAAAGAGTCAACCCATCTTCTCGTTGAAGGGGTGGTGACCACCCAACATCCGTTGGTGCTGGCGGCACAACGATCAGCTACTGAGGTTGACGTTGTCCCCTCAATCCATACCGGAACGTTGAACTCCAAGCCATGTGTGAATCTGGTGGAGTAGAGCACATTTGCAGTGCTCAGAGACACCGTAGACCATGATGCACGTAGGTGGATGTTTGATGTCGGTGCGTCAGACCACATGACAGGTGTATGTGATATGTTCAGTGATTTGGACCACTCTCTTGGTTGCACCGTGAGATTTGGTGATGGGTCCATCGTACAAATCAAGGGTTGTGGCACAGTTATCTTCGCATGCAAGAAGGGAGAGCACCGTAACCTAGGTAATGTGTACTTCATCCCTCATCTCACCGCGAAAATTGTCAGTTGTTGCTAAGATCCACCACAACATAGGAAGACTGTAGGTGCTCGACATCAACATAGCACATTCAGTCTGGCTGAGTGTTGTGGCTGGAGAAGATGCATGGCACTGGCATGCCCACTTCGGCGATGCAAACTTCAGCACTTCGGAAGATGGTGAAAGAAGGGCTCTTGCACGAGCTGCCACCTCTCACCTAGGTGAATCATGTGTGTGAGGCTTTCCTGGCCAATAAGCACCACGAGGCACCATGCTTGCACCAACCCCAGAGGTGTGCCACCGAGGTGCTCGAGCTGGTGCACGGGGACCTCTGTGGTCCTATCAGTCCGATGACACCAAGTGGCAAGCGATACTTTATACTCCTCGTCGACGACTACAACCGCTACATGTGGGTGACTCTGCTCACTACCAAGGATGAGGATCCAATGTTGATTCGCAATGTTCATGCTGCAGCTGAACGTAAGAGCGGGAAGAGGTTGGGTGCTCTATGCACCAACCGTGGAGGAGAGTTCATCACGAATCACCTCAATGACTACTTCGTTGAGTTGGGGATTCGGCAGGAACAATCAGTACCCTACAGTCCACAACAGAATGGCATCATCGATGGGCAAAAATGGACCGTTGTTGGGACAGCTCGAAGCATGCTCAAGGGAAAGGGTCTTCCTGGGTTTTTCTAGGGAGAGGCAGTGACCACTACGGTCTACACCCTGAACAGCACAATGACAAAGGGCAATGGAGGCAAAACACTGTACGAGTTATAGGTGGGCACCCAGCTTACAGTGCACCATTTCTACACCTTCGGGTGTGTCGCCCACGTCAAGACAACCGAGACTTTGAAGAAACTAGATCATCGAAGTCGGCGATCTGAATCGAGTACGAGCCGGGCTCAAATGCGTATTGTACGTATGATCCAGCTACCAGAACAGTTTGAATCTCCAGAGATGTGGTGTTCAACGAAGAGGCAAAGTGGAACTTGGATAGAGAGAGGCTGGAAAGTGACTTCATTATCAACTATGTCTCAATATCGTACAGTGAGGTGGTCGCCATGAACAGGGAGCCGCCGAACATGCCTTTGAATTAAAGCTACACCATCATGCTCACCAGACACGATAGCCGATCAAGGTGCCATGTCGACTACACCTGGGCACGTTGCACCATCTTCAGCAGCACTGGTGTCCCCTCCATAAACCACGTTGGATGCTAATCAAGATGATGCTCCCTTACACTAGCAACCGGTGAGGGACATCATGGAAGCAACTGCACATGAAGAAGCAGCGGCAAGGAACTCAGGTGAGGACTAGTTGGTGGTTGCAACTAATGAACCTGCATCCTTTCAAGAAGCACAGGCATTTGAATGCTGGCATAAGACAATGCTCGATGAAACTACGGCCATTGAAGCAAACCGAACTTGGGAGCTCCTTGATGCACCAGCCAACCATCGTCTGATCGGCCTCAAGTTTGTATTCAAGACCAAGAAAGATTCATGAGGGGTCATCATCAAGCACAAAGCTTGTTTGGTGGCCAAAGTATATGTGTAGCAACCTGGGATCGACAACGATGAGGTGTTCGCACTAGTGACACGGCTGGAGACTGTGCACTTTCTATTGGCATACGCGGCCAGCGAGGGATGGCCAGTTCACTAGACGAACATGAAGTCGGCCTTTCTGAATGGGGAGCTGCCAGAGGAAGTGTTTGTGTCACAACCACCATGGTTCATCGCCAATGGGGCAAAACATAAGGTGTTGCACTTTAACAAAGCACTCTATGGACGGCGAGAAGCTCCACACGCATGGGTATGCCAAACTGGATGCCTCTTTGGGTCAACTTGTCTTTTAGCGTGGAGAGTCATAACATGCTGTGTAGACCCGAGGAGATGATGATCAGTGCCTGATTGTGGGCATCTATGTGGATGATCATATTATCACTGGTGGAAACAATATTGAGCTCAACCAGTTCAAGAGGGAAATGTTGGACAAGTTCCATTTGGCAGACTTAGGCAACTTGAGCTTCTACCTTACACTGGAGGTAAGCCAGACAAGTGATGGCATTATTGTGAGTCAAGGTGCTTATGCCGACTTAGTAGCTGCAGGTCTGACCAGGTGCAATCCATAGCACACCCCCATGGAGCCACGACTAATGCTAAGCAAGTCGAGCAATGCCCCTGCTGTTGATCCCACTAACAACTGAAAGCTTGTCAGGGCAATTCAGTGCTTGGTAAACACAAGGACATACACGGCGTGTGAAAGGGAGATTAGCCTAGTGGTTATGTGTTCTGAGTAGCACTTATTAGGTCCTGAGTTCGATTCTCAGTGGGAGTGAATTTCAGGTTGAATTTTGCAATACTAAATGCAGATACTCTACGGAGGAATACATGGATGCCGATTCTGGGGTGCACCTACGAAAAAGTGTGCGAGGACAAACATGTCGCATATTGGTCTATGAAGTCTGGTTCACTATCGTGTGTTTAACTATCCGATTATCCTTGTTTTGTTCTAGATAATAAGTTGTGAGTGTCTGCATTTGTACTCACTTGTAATAAGATGGCCATAACCTCTTTAGGAGGAGAAGGTCATAACTTTACCCATTATCCAAAGAAAGGAAAGACTTGGCATATGTTGTGGGATATATGAGTTGGTTTATGGAGAATCCAACAACAGAACATCTTCTAGCAGTCAAGAGAGTGCCACAATATGTTGCCAGAACCGTTCATCAGGCCTGTCTTTACAAGAGGAAGAAGGGGGAGCTTACGCTGACTGGATACTACAATAATGATTTGGCTGGGGACATTGATACTTGCAAGAGCACAACCGGAGTTTTGTATGTTCTCGGTGGTAACCTGATTGCTTGGAAGTCTCAGAAGAACCGCATTGTGGCAATGTCAAGTCACTACTACAAAAAGCATTTTTACAGGTGCCTCAATTTTTCAAACACAGACGGTCCTAAAAAATATGCGACTGTGATGACGAATGATATAATAACCGCCTGTGATGAAAGAACAACACAGGCGGATTTTAAAAAGCAACCGCCTGGGTAAATACTCAATCTTCTCAGGCGGTTATTACTTAAGAACCGCCTGCAACAAAATAACATCACAGACATATTTTAAGGAACAACCGTCTGGGTAATTACATGATCTTCACAGGCGGTTCTTAATTAATAACCGCCTGTAATGTAATGAACTTCACAGGCAGTTCTTCATTAACAACGGCCTGAGAAGATCATTATTTTCACCGTCGGTCATTGTTTAAGAACCGTATGTAGTTGTTCAATTATCACAAGCGGTTTTCATTGAAATTACAGGGATGTAGTCGTTGCAATTATCACGACCGTATGTAGTCGTTGCAGGCAAAATTGTATCAAGAAAAAAACACAGGTGAGCGGATACTAGTACAGTAATGCATTATAGGAAATGCTCGATCACCAGTGAGGCTTGCTTAATTGTGATAATACACCATTAGAGGCTTTACAATTGTTCAAAGATAACATCATTATACACTGAGCACAAGTTTAAGTGAGCCTCTCTCTGTAACAGCTGCAAACAACAACGATGATGAGCCCTGTCAAGTAGAAAACAAAAATCATGCTACATTCATTGTAGATTGACGATGAAGCTCCCATCGATCAACCTAAATTGTACCGTCCTGCTTGCTCCCGTACACGTCTCTTATATTCCGTTGGATCCTGAAAATATTAATATTATTTAAATTAACAAATGTTGGAGGTATGAATAACCTACATTGGTCACTAAGTCGAAGTGTCATCTAACCTTGATAAGTAGATTATAGCAATCATTTTCAACATCGGGCACATTTAGCTGATGCAGCAAACGCTGAACTTCAAGTAGTATAGTTTTGATTGTAAAAGCACTGCACCACCCCTATGAAATATAATTTAAGCAATATAAGAAACCAGTTCAAATAAGTTCGACAACAATTAAGTATTAATTAATGAGCAAAATAGGTCCATCTTACAGTCTCTTGATCAAGAATCCCGATGCAGAGTGCTCCCGAACGATGGACATTTGGGTGGAAGAACCCACTTGGAAAGGCGCATCTTGGAGGCACCAAGGGATAGTCCTCAGAGAAGGAGATTGTCAGGGGGTAGTAACCATCTTCCCATTCAGTCTGCAAAAGAAATTTATTAATAGGAGGACGATGGTTAAACTCATATTGTGCTTGTTCTTCATGACTTACCCCTTCTTTACCGGGGACGATGCACTGCCACTTCAATAAATCTCCCGATTCAGGCTTCGCAGAGAAACCCTACGCAGAGAAATTGAAAATACCAAAAACAAACAAGACGGAAAAACAAACTATAGTTAAGTTCATCAGTCCATTACAAATACATATGTATATACAACCATGCAACCGGTGTGCCATATGTACATACATGGGGATGGTTCTTTCGCCACGCCAAGCGCTCCTCCTTTAATCGGCTACACGCCCGAGACATCATTATCTGAAAGACCAAACTTCCAAACTTCCAAATTATTGAGTCCAAACGCATATGTACACAAATGCAAAAGGACACAATCCATATACCAACAAACAAAAATGGCAGCTTATGAAAATATACAAAGAAAAAGGTAGCATGCAATGCATAGTAAGGAAACTATGCGAATTTACTTAGGTACCTCGTGGCGCGATGTGAGATTGGGCAGAGGCGTGCCTCCACGGGGTGTTTATATAGGCGTCAGTTTTTCATAAGCGGTTTTTAAATTTTTCACATGCGGTTGGTACTTAATAACCGCCTCTAATGCTGCTAAGCTCCTGTCAAGCTAATCAATGCACATCAAGCTATTGTAGATGCAAGTAACACCTGTGGCTCATCATTTGAATTGTTGAAAGCATCAATTTGAAGCCTGGCGATCTTTGGAAGGATTTTCCCATCCATTTGAACGATTTCTTTCCCTCCTGTCCATTTGAAAACTTAGGAAGATGCTCCTTTCTCAGTTTTAATGGCTAAATATATTGACTAAAAATCAGTACCCACTTTCTTAGTACTTCACACAAGCGAGTAAGCGAACAACTTCAATCACAAATCTTGTTTTTACACTTTCATAGGGATTTAATCTTAATCTTTCAAGCATAGATTTATCAAATAAGTGAAGCTTCCTTATCACACATGTTAATGGCAGTTATAAGTGAAGAATGTGTTGAAGCTAACGAAATTTGAATCGGACAGAAGATAAAGAGATCCTGCATATGAGTGGCAATATCCAGGTTAAACAGCGTGAAGCTATGATGACAACCTTCAACAACATGAAAAGTGATGCCAAAGTTATGTTTACATCAACCAAGGGATGTTGTGAGGGTATAACAATTGTTGGAGCAAGCATAACCTTGGCCAAATCAGAAATCATGCCACCGTGGATTACTCTAAAGTCGGCATGGATTACTCTGAAGTTTTCTCCGTGCGTACTCGGTAAACTTCAGAGTAATCCATGGCGCCTTCAGAGTAATCAATGGTGGCGTGATTTGTGATTTTGGCCAAGGTTATGCTTGCCCCAACAAGTGGTATACCCTCACAACATGTCTTGGTTGATGCAAGCATAACCTTGGCATCACTTTACATGTTGTTGAAGGCTGTCATCATAGCTTCATGTTGTCTAACCTGGACATTGTCAATCATATGCAGCATCTCTTTGTCTTCAGTCCCGTTGAGATTTTGTTAGCTTCGACACAACCTTCCCTTGTAACTGTCATTACCATGTCTGATGAGGAAGCTTCAATTATTGATAAATCTATGCTTGAAAGATTAAGGTCAAATTCCTATGAAAATGGTACAAACAAGATTTGTGATTGAAGTTGTACATTTTGTCGCTTGTGTAAAGCACTAAGAGAGATGGTACTGATTTGTAATCAATATATTTAGCCATTAGAACTGATAAAGTAGCATCTTCGTAAGTTATCAAAATGGAGAGAAGAGAAAGAAATCTTGCAGGGCTTGTTTGGGTGTACTCCTATCCAAACAAGTTCTCAAATGGACGGGAAGTATCGTCAGACTTCAATTGAAGCTTTTAACAATCCAAATGATGAGTCTCGGGTGTTACTTGCATCTACAAGAGCTTGCTGTGAATGGATTAGCTTGACAGAAGCTCGAAACAGAAGCTGAATTTAATAATGTTCGAAACATGCTATCTAGAGCTGAAATAGAACATTGTTCTAAGTTGATTTCAGAAGATACAAATATATACAGTATATATCATCTCACATTGCTATATACATTTTTTCCAGCATTGACATCTTCTCGCATATAGGGTTTCAAATTCATTTTAATGCTTCTCTCTACGCGCTTGATGTTTTCTAATTTGGTGAAAAGGTACATCTCTTCATACTGATTATATTCCTCTTCATTATCTCCCACATTCTCAACCCCAACAATATTTTGCTTTCAAGAAACAACTACGTGCATCTTCTCAGTTTTTGGATCTTGAACATAAAAAACTTGTGCAACATTATCGGCGAGAACCCACAGGTCATCTTTATGACCCACTTTATTCAAGTCTACCGGTGTCAGTCCGTAATTGTCCACTTTCACACCATCAGGATGTTTGAACCATTGGCACTTAAATACGGGCATTACCATTCTTTCGCCATAATCGAGTTCCCATATTTCCTCTATGAACCCGAAGTATGTGGTCTTCTGCCCTTGTGAATCATAAGCCTCAATACGAACACCACTGTTTTTTGCAACACTCTTACCTTCTTTTTCTTTAGTGTAAAATGTGTAACATTGATGTCATATGCTTGCCATGATGTCACCAAAGCAGATGGGCCCGAAGCTAACTTCTTCATTGTTGCCTCTTCTATAGTGTTTCCGTATGGTATATTTTTGTCCATTAACCATTCAGTGAAACATCTTCTGTGCTCTTTCATGATCCAATCCTCTGTGCGGTCTTGGTTTTTATCACGAAGCTCAATTTGGGAGTTGTTGCAACTCAGCTATTGCAAGTTGTTGTAGTACACAAAAATGTGCACGGTGTACATTTTTGTAATCTTGAACGATAAAAGTTTTCTTACCCACTTTGCCTCTCCCACGTAGTCTACCCTCATGTACCGATATAGGAACACCTATGGATTTTCCATCTTTGATGTAATCAGGGCAACCCACAATCACTTCTTCAGTGGTGTATCCTTCCATAATTGAACCCTCTGGGTGAGCACGGTTCTGCAGATAACCTTTTAATACTCCTAAATATCTCTCCAACAAAAACATATGGTGTAAATATAGTGGCCCCAATGCTTTTATCTGATCAACAAGATGTATGATTAGGTGTACTTGCATATCGAAAAAGGATGGTGGGAAACACATCTCAAGCTTGCACATTGTCTCGACGATGTATGTTTTCAGATAGTCTAAATCTTCACGTGCTGTCACCTTTTGCAATACTGCATTGAAGAAGTAACACAAACGTGTGATGAAAACTTTTATATGCTCAGGTTTGATGATTCTTATTGCAATGGCAAGGAAAACTGTCATCATCATGTGACAGTCGTGAGAATTATAACCGAATAAAGACAAGTCTTTTATCGAGACTAGTTTGCGGATATTGGATAAGAAACTCGTGGGCACTTTGATACCACGCAAGCATTCACAAATTGCTTTTTTCTCTTCTAGCATCAAGTTGTAGCTGGCTGGGGGGAAGGTAATGCTTCCCGTTCGCCTTTTCTACTAGATGAAGCTCTGGTCTCAAATCAAGATTTACTAGGTCCGTACGTGAATTTAATCCGTCCTTTGTTTTCCTCGGCATGTCCAACAAGGTCCCAATGATGCTGTTAAATACATTCTTTATAACGTGCATCAAATCAATACTATGGCAAAATTCCTGATTCTTCCAATACGGAAGATACTTGAAAAAAATTGATTGTTTCTTGAAAGCCATGTCAGTTGTAATTTTCCGAAGATGTACTTTTCTTTCTCTTAATTCCTTTACTATTTTTGCCCTTACCGAAAGCAATATGAATGTTCTTGACCATTTCAAACACAAGTTTTCCACTGTAAGGTTTTGGTGCAGTATGTTTTTTGATTTTGTTATCAAATTGTTCTTTCATCTTCCTATACTTGTGTGTATCTGTCAAGAACCATCGGTGTCTCATGTACATGTAACACCCTCATTTTCATGCATCATGCCCTACATGCACTCATATACATGTTTAACATTAACCCATAACAAGAGGAACAAGTTTAAAATTGATTTGGAGCAAAACCGCACATAAAAATGTAGGAAAGTGCGGACTAGTCCGGTTTTGCTGAGGACTAGTCTGATTTCTATCTGTCTAAAAACGGACTTGTCCGTTTTTGCTGCGGATTAGTCCGATATTTGCCTCTGGACAACTTCGGACTTGTCCGATCTTGTGCGGACTAGTCCGATATTCCATGAATCCTTGAAAATTTGTTAAGTCCATGGATTTGTCCGGACTAGTCCGGTGTTCCAGCGGACTTGTCCGTTTTCCTCTCTGTTCAAATTTGGACTTGTCCGATTTTTGGCCAGACTTGTCCGATTTTCTCTCTGGACGACTTCGGACTAGTCCGGTCCTGTCCGGACTTGTCCGATATTTTGTGACTCCGAGATTGATCTTTTGTTTTACGACTTGTTTCTTGGGTTTCACGTTAAGTGGGCCTAGGGATGTCGTGCCCAACTCTTTTGGAGCCCATGTGGGACTCTAAACCGGCCTCTACTCCTCCCAAACTCGAAATCCATCTAACCCTAGCCTCCACCTCTATATAAACAGCCCCACCCCTTTGTTTGACATCTATTTGCCACTTTTCCACCCACCCAAACCCTAGTTCGTGGGGAGCCACCATCAAGGAGGGAGGAGAAGATCCCAAGCAAGAAGATGAAGAGGAGGAAACGAAAGAGGATCAAGATCTCCACCAAGTTTCGTCCTTCACCACCAATTCATCTCCAAGTTCATCACCAACCCTATATCATCAAGATCCAAGTGCTACCTCCAAGTTTCTTGATTCATTGGAGTTCTAAACACCTGGTATACCTTCTATTCTCTTTTCCTTAGGTGAATTCAACCCCTAATCTCCAAATTCACGTTGATCTAGAAAACCCTTATCTGTTGATCTCGTCAAGGGCGGACTTGTCCGATCCCTAGCGGACTAGTCCGATCTTCCTGGTTAAATTGTGTTGAATTAATTCTAAAATTTGATCTAATCAACTCCAAACCTGTATAAACTTGTTAAAAGCTATTAGAAATAATTAGTGATCATTAAAAGCAATCTAGTAACAAGTTCTACCTTGCATTTGCATTGATCATGCATGTCATGACATATTGAGTAATATTTGTGCCCTCTTTGATTGTGTTTCTTGTCTTGTATGTTATTGTGTGGATTAGACGGATTTGCGCTAGAAAGTGCCGTGGAGGATCTACAACACCAAGAGTTTGAAGGCTTTGACCCTAATCAACAGCAAGAGCAAGGCAAGTGTCCTTGAAGCATATTGATCCTGTTTTTAAAATAAATGTTTTGTTTGCAAAATTGCATGCTTGTGTCAATTTGATGGGAATCCCATGGTAGGAAGTTTACTAGATTTGTTTAACCACCCTTGTCACCTGGAATTTATGGTAGAGAGTCGGGAAGGGTTTTTACCTTTTTGCTTCGCTTAATTAATTGGGATGGAAAAACAACACTACACATTTAAATTTGCATGGATGAGATTATGGTTAACATGAACTGGTTAAATATGAGATGGTAATGGGTGATCTAAGCAACCCTGGTATGTGGATGGGTTGGATGTTATGGTGGTTTGCTTGCTTTAGATCTAAGGACCGGTTCATGTGAGAATAAGCCAGGACTACAGTGCCACCACGAGGCCAAGTATGGGTGCGGCGTAGCTGATTAATTAGGGTTTTGCTAGTGTTGTTTGGACCATTGTGGATGCTCGGGGAAGGGGTAGTCAGATTGGGTTTGTTGATGATTGGTGGGACTACCCTGGGATCCCAATGGCTCAAGAGGGGGCCCTTGGTTGAAGATGTGCTCAGTTGGAGGCATCGCCACCGGTGAAACCTCAGTGGGGTCTAAATAGGATAGTAATCCCTTTGTAAAGGCTATTTTGTGATCTCTTGGCCATACACCAAAGGAAGTGTAATTGGCATGAGGGAGGTTCTTTAGTCGCCGACGGGTGATGAAATCACAAACACGTGGGTAAAGAGGTACAAACTCTGCAGAGTTAATTAAAACTATCATGATCCATGCTCCCGGTTATGAGCGCCTGGATGACCTACATGATTAGAGGGAAATTGGTAATTGGGATGGTTATGGTTTGGTAATGGTTATGGATGGTTATGGATTTATTTTTGGTATTGAATATGGTTATTGGCAATGGTGAAATCTAGAATTATGGATGAGGATGGTGAATTATGGACTGGTGTTATGATATTATTTATGATTATGATGGGATTACTTCACATACATATAATATATTGCTTTTCAAATGTTTTACTGTACTTTTCAGCACTTTGCCATTATTATTGTCGTCATTTGAATCAGCCACATGTCATACTTTCCACACTTGCTGAGTACGACATGTACTCACTCTTGCAATCCCCCCCAACAGTTGCAGGTCAGGATTGGGAGTTTAATGGCGATAATGCGGAGTTCTAGTCCGTGTCTACCGTCAGCTTTGCCTGTGGTGTTATTGGAGCTGCGCTATCCCTTTTGCTTAGTTTGCTTAGTTTGCTTAATTAGTTTATTTCCGCTGCATTAGTTGAACTTGCCATTAATATTCATTAGAGCTTGTATTCGAGGATATAATGAATTATGTAATAAGAGAACTTATTTAATAATTTGAGCTGTGGTAATTATCTGTTTATCATTTGTGAATCACTTGTGTATGTGTGATGAACATCCTGGGCATACATATGCGTTAGCTTGGTTCATTTTCGGAACCGGGCGTCACAGATTGGTATCAGAGCCACAGGTTGACCGTAGGATGCAGCCTAGATAGAATGGACACTTTAGAGCACATAGGAGCACTCAGGAATCGTTGCGTTTTTGCTTAGGTGTGCTGTTTACTATATATATGGCTTGCTAGTGTGCTTAATAGAGGATTTTGGGATGCTTTAGCATTGCCATGTCCACCTAGGCTAGTATAGCTAGTTGGTTAGCTTCATATCCCTTGATGCATATAGTTGGGGACGTTTTCTAATTCTTACCTACTGATTTTCTTCAGATGGTGAGGACTCGCAACTAGAGGGATGGCAATGATGAGGAGGAGAACAATGGAGTGCCTCAGAACAACAATGGACAAGGATCTACTCAGGGAGCTATCAACATCGAGCAGCTATTGGCCATGCAAAACCAGCTCATGCAGACCATGGACAGCTGCAGGCTGGCAACATCAACAATCAGCCCCACATGCCTCCACCACCACGCCTGCCTCCTCATAACCGGTTGGGAGAGTTTATGAGGACTAGGCCGCCAACCTTTGCTCAAGCTGCTGACCCTATGGATGCTGATGATTGGCTCAAGTCCGTGGAGAAGAAACTTGCTATTGTCCAGTGCAATGACCGGGAGAAGGTTCTTTTTGCTTCTCATCAACTAGTTGGAGCAACTGCGGATTGGTGGGATTCTTATTGCAATGCTCATGAGAATCAAGAGAGAATTACTTGGGCCGAATTCAAGGAAAATTTTCGTTCTCATTATGTGCCCGAGGGTGTTATGATATTGAAGAGGCAAGAATTTGAGAATTTAAGGCAAGGAAGATCAAGTGTGAGTGAATATCTCAATAAATTCACTCAACTCTCAAGGTACGCGCCTGAGGATGTTAGTCGGGACAGCCGGAAGCAATACTTGTTCATGAGGGGCTTGAACAATGAGATCCAAGTACAATTGCTCAACTGCGATTATGCCAATTTTCAGAAACTTGTGGACAAAGCAATTGTGGTTGAGAACAAGATCCGTGAAATGGAGCAAGAAATCAAGAGGAAGGCGCCATATCAAGGACAGCAACAAGGAAGTAATGTGCGCCTCGCTTTGCGCCGTCCAATGCGCCTCATTACAACTCCTCCATTCCTGCTCAGCACCCTGGTTATGCACCACACCCAACTCAGTTTGTGCAGCAGCGCCCTGTCACGCAAGCACCTAGGCCTCAAATGCCTTATGCGCCTCGTGCTAATTTTCCTGGTGCTAGTGTTCAAAACCAAGCTCGTCCCAATAATTCTGGTGGGGTCAAGAAGTGCTACACTTGTGGAGAAGCTGGACACTTTGCGCATCAATGTCCTAAGTCAGGCCTTGGTCAAGGAAGCAATGCACCGAGGCAAAACCCAAGACCTAATGGAGGACAACCACAAGGAAGCCGTGGACAGCAGAATTTTGCTCGTGGCAACGTGAACCATGTCTCTACGGAGGATGCTCAACAAGCGGATGACGTGGTCATTGGTATGTTCCTCGCCAACTCCAACCCCGCGACTATGTTATTTGATTCCGGAGCATCGCATTCATTTGTTGCATCAAAGTATGTTGCCAAGTATAGTTTGCCTATCTCACATATGAAGTTTACTCTATTGGTTAAGTCTCCTGGAGGAGAGATGAGGACAAATATAGTATGTCCAAAAGTAAGCCTTAGAATAAGGGGGGTAGACTTCTTCGCCAACCTTATAGTTTTGGATTCTCAAGGATTGGACATTATACTTGGTATGGACTGGTTGAGGAAACACAATGGAGTTATTGAGTGTGCCACGAAGACGGTGAAGTTGACTAATGAGGAAGGGATCACCGTAGAATTTGAAGCATCTCAAACCGCACTGAAGCAGTTGGAGTAGAATCATATGGACGGTGCCACAATTGAGGAGATTCCGGTGGTGTGTGAATTTTTGGATGTTTTTCCAGACGAGTTGCCAGGTATGCCACCCGATCGAGACATTGAGTTTGTGATTGATTTAATACCTGGAACTGGACCTATAGCTAAGAGGTCGTATAGGATGCCTCCTATGGAATTAGCGGAGCTCAAGAAGCAGATTCAAGAGCAATTAGAGAAGGGTTTTATTCGCCCTAGTTCATCACCTTGGGGAGCGCCCGTTCTATATGTGGACAAGAAGGACGGATCCCAAAGGATGTGCGTGGATTACCGAGCTCTCAACGAGGTGACCATCAAGAACAAGTACACCTTGCCACGCATAGAAGACTTGTTTGATCAGATGAAGGGTGCTCGTGTCTTCTCTAAGATTGACTTGAGGTCGGGATACTTTCAAATGAAGATTAGACCGTCGGACATACCCAAGACAACTTTTAGGACACGGTATGGATCTTATGAGTACACCGTGATGTCTTTTGGATTGACAAATGCGCCTGCCTACTTTATGTACCTCATGAATAAAGTCTTCATGGAGTACATGGACAAGTTCGTTGTGGTGTTTATTGATGACATTATGATCTACTCGAAGGATGAGAAGGAACATGAGGAACACTTGGGGCTTACATTGCAGAAATTGAGGGAGCATCAATTGTATGCCAAGTTCAACAAGTGCCAGTTTTGGTTGAAAGAGGTGCCATTTTTGGGTCATATAATCTCAGGAGGAGGAGTATCGGTTGACCGCGGAAAAGTAAGAGACGTGTTGAAATGGGAACCACCGCAAAATGTCAATGAAATAAGGAGTTTTCTTGGGATGGCTGGATATTACCGTCGGTTTATCAAGGATTTTTCCAAGATAGCCAAGCCTATGACGGAGTTGCTAATGAAGGGAAAGGCATTCCAATGGACTGAAGCTTGTCAAAACAGTTTTGAGGAGTTGAAGAAGAGGTTAACAACAACCCCAGTTTTGGTATTGCCGGATGTAAGCAAGAGTTTTGATATTTATTGTGATGCATCAAGACAAGGACTCGTATGTGTGATTATGCAAGAAGGTCAAGTGGTCGCCTATGCGTCAAGACAATTGAATAAACATGAGCAGAATTACCCAACACATGATTTAGAACTTGCAGCCGTGGTACATGCATTGAAGATTTGGAGACACTATATTCTTGGACATAGGTGTGAAATTTACACAGATCATAAGAGTCTTAAGTATATTTTCACACAAACGGATCTAAACTTGAGGCAACAAAGATGGTTGGAGCTCATCAAAGATTATGATTTGGGGATCAACTATCATCCAGGAAAAGCCAACGTAGTGGCCGATGCTTTGAGTAGAAAAGGAGTAAGTCATCAACTCACGGTTCAAGAGTTACCATTCGAGTTATGTAAGGAGTTTGAACGGTTGAACCTCGGGTTTGTAAATGAGATGGAGATGATGGAATTAAACCCAACCTTGGAACAAGAAATTCGAGAGGCACAAACCACAGATGAGGAGATCAAGGAAATCAAGGGAAGGACTGAGGAAGGGAGAGAATTCAGATTTGATAAAGACGAACATGGTACCTTATGGCATGGAAAGAGAATCGTTGTGCCTAATGTAAAGCATATTCAAGAGACAATATTAAAGGAGGCACATGACTCGCCTTACTCGATTCACCCAGGATGTACGAAGATGTACAAAGACTTGAAGACTTGCTATTGGTGGGATAGCATGAAGAAGGACATAGCCGAATATGTTGCATTGTGTGACGTATGCCAACGAGTCAAGGCGGAACATCAAAGGCCAGCAGGGTTATTGCAGCCATTGAAGATTCCAGAGTGGAAGTGGGAAGAGATTGGTATGGACTTTATAGTTGGATTACCGCGAACTCAGTATGGCTATGATTCAATATGGGTCATTGTAGATCGATTGACAAAATCAGCTCACTTTATTCCTGTCAAGACCACATATACCACCGCGAAGCTAGCAGAATTGTATATGGAGCATATTGTGTGCCGACATGGAGTACCAAAGAAGATAGTCTCGGATAGAGGTTCTCAATTTACTTCCAGGTTTTGGCAAAAGTTGCATGAAGCTTTGGGAACGAGGATGAATTTTAGTTCAGCATATCATCCTCAAACGGATGGACAAACCGAGAGGACCAATCAGATTTTGGAGGACATGTTAAGAGCTTGTGCTTTAAAGCATGGGAAAAGTTGGGACAAAAGCTTGCCATACGCGGAATTTTCATACAAAAATAGTTACCAAGCAAGCTTGAAGATGTCACCATATGAAGCACTTTACGGGAGGAAGTGTACGACACCTTTATTCTGGAATGAAGCAGGAGAAACTCAAGTATTTGGTCTGGGTATGTTGCAAGAAGCCGAAAAGCAAGTCCAAATAATTCGTGAAACCTTGAGGGCTGCCCAATGAAGACAAAAGGGCTATGCGGACAATAGGATAAGGAAATTAGCCTTTGAAATAGGAGATTTTGTTTACCTCAAGGTGTCACCAATGAGGGGTCATAAGAGGTTTAACATAAGGGGTAAGCTCGCACCTCGTTACATTGGACCATTCAAGATTTTGGACAAAAGGGGAGAAGTAGCGTATAAGTTGGAGATGCCAGCTCACCTATCGGATGTCCATGACGTGCTTCATGTTTCCCAGCTCAAAAAGTGCTTGAGAGTACCGGAAGAACATGTGCCAATGGAAGAGTTGGAGCTAGAGGAAGATTTGACTTATGCCGAGCAACCGGTTAAGATATTGGAAACCAAGGAGAGAGTCACAAGGAACAAGGTTATTAGATGGTGTAAAGTTCAATGGAAGCACCACACCGAAAAAGAAGTGACATGGGAATTGGAGGATGATCTCAAGAAGGAATTTCGCTATCTCTTCTCTTCCGCGTCGAATCTCGAGGGCGAGATTCATTTTAAGGGGGGTAGGTTTGTAACACCCTCATTTTCATGCATCATGCCCTACATGCACTCATATACATGTTTAACATTAACCCATAACAAGAGGAACAATTTTAAAATTGATTTGGAGCAAAACTGCACTTAAAATGTAGGAAAGTGCGGACTAGTCCGGTTTTGCTGAGGACTAGTCCGATTTCTCTCTGTCTAAAAATGGACTTGTCCGTTTTTGCTGCGGATTAGTCCGATATTTGCCTCTGGACAACTTCGGACTTGTCTGATCTTGTGCGGACTAGTCCGATATTCCATGAATCCTTGAAAATTTGTTAAGTCCCTGGACTTGTTCGGACTAGTCCGGTGTTCCAGCGGACTTGTCCATTTTCCTCTTTGTTCAAATTCGGACTTGTCCGATTTTTGGCCAGACTTGTCCGATTTTCTCTCTGGACGACTTCGGACTAGTCCGGTCCTGTCTGGACTTGTCCGATATTTCGTGACTCCGAGATTGACCTTTTGTTTTACGACTTGTTTCTTTGGTTTCACGTTAAGTGGGCCTAGGGACGTCATGCCCAACTCTTTTGGAGCCCATGTGGGACTCTAAACCGGCCTCTACTCCTCCCAAAGTCGAAATCCATCTAACCCTAGCCTCCACCTCTATATAAACAGCCCCACCCCTTGGTTTGACATCTATTTGCCACTTTTCCACCCACCCAAACCCTAGTTTGTGGGGAGCCACCATCAAGGAGGGAGGAGAAGATCCCAAGCAAGAAGAAGAAGAGGAGGAAACGGAAGAGGATCAAGATCTCCACCAAGTTTCGTCCTTCACCACCAATTCATCTCCAAGTTCATCACCAACCCTATATCATCAAGATCCAAGTGCTACCTCCAAGTTTTTTTGATTCATTGGAGTTCTAAACACCTGGTATACCTTCTATTCTCTTTTCCTTACGTGAATTCAACCCCTAATCTCCAAATTCACGTCGATATAGAAAACCCTAATCTGCTGATCTCGTCAAGGGCGGACTTGTCCGATCCCTAGCGGACTAGTCCGATCTTCCTGGTTAAATTGTGTTGAATTAATTCTAAAATTTGATCTAATCAACTCCAAACCTGTATAAACTTGTTAAAAGCTATTAGAAATAATTAGTGATCATTAAAAGCAATCTAGTAACAAGTTCTACCTTGCATTTGCATTGATCATGCATGTCATGACATATTGAGTAATATTTGTGCACTCTTTGATTGTGTTTCTTGTCTTGTATGTTATTGTGTGGATTAGACAGATTTGCGCTAGAAAGTGCCGCGGAGGATCTACAGCACCAAGAGTTTGAAGGCTTTGACCCTAATCAACAGCAAGAGCAAGGCAAGTGTCCTTGAAGCATAATGATCCTGTTTTTAAAATAAATGTTTTGTTTGCAAAATTGCATGCTTGTGTCAATTTGATGGGAATCCCATGGTAGGAAGTTTACTAGATTTGTTTAACCACCCTTGTCACCCGGAATTTATGGTAGAGAGTCGGGAAGGGTTTTTACCTTTTTGCTTCGCTTAATTAATTGGGATGGAAAAACAACACTACACATTTAAATTTGCATGGATGAGATTACGGTTAATATGAACTAGTTAAATATGATATGGTAATGGGTGATCTAAGCAAGCCTGGTATGTGGATGGGTTGGATGTTATGGTGGTTTGCTTGCTTTAGATCTAAGGACCGGTTCATGCGAGAATAAGCCAGGACTACAGTGCCACCACGAGGCCAAGTATGGGTGCGGCATAGCTAATTAATTAGGGTTTTGCTAGTGTTGTTTGGACCATTGTGGATGCTCGGGGAAGGGGTAGTCGGATTGGATTTGTTGATGATTGGTGGGACTACCCTGGGATCCGAATGGCTCAAGAGGGGGCCCTTGGTTGAAGATGTGCTCAGTTGGAGGCATCGCCACCTGTGAAACCTCAGTGGGGTCTAAATAGGCTAGTAATCCCTTTGTAAAGGCTATTTTGTGATCTCTTGGCCATACACCAAAGGAAGTGTAATTGGCATGAGGGAGGTTCTTTAGTCGCCGACGGGTGATGAAATCACAAACACGTGGGTAAAGAGGTACAAACTTTGCAGAGTTAATTAAAACTATCATGATAGCCGTGCTCCCGGTTATGAGCGCCTAGATGACCTACATGATTAGAGGGAAATTGGTAATTGGGATGGTTATGGTTTGGTAATGGTTATGGATGGTTATGGATTTATTTTTGGTATTGAATATGGTTATTGGCAATGGTGAAATCTGGAATTATGGATGAGGATGGTGAATTATGGACTGGTGTTATGATATTATTTATGATTATGATGGGATTACTTCACATACATATAATATATTGCTTTTCAAATGTTTTACTGTACTTTTTAGCACTTTGCCATTATTATTGTCGTCATTTGAATCAGCCACATGTCATACCTTCCACACTTGCTGAGTACGACATGTACTCACTCTTGCAATCCCCCCCAACAGTTGCAGGTCAGGATTGGGAGTTTAATGGCGATAATGCGGAGTTCTAGGCCATGTCTACCGTCAGCTTTGCCTATGGTGTTATTGGAGCTGCGCTATCCCTTTTGCTTAGTTTGCTTAGTTTGCTTAATTAGTTTATTTCCGCTGCATTAGTTGAACTTGCCATTAATATTCATTAGAGCTTGTATTCGAGGATATAATGAATTATGTAATAAGAGCACTTATTTAATAATTTGAGCTGTGGTAATTATTTGTTTATCATTTGTGAATCACTCATGTATGTGTGATGAACATCCTGGGCACACATATGCGTTAGCTTGGTTCATTTTCGGAACCGAGCGTCACAGTACACCATCTTTCTGGATGAAGTGAGGTATAGAAATCCAGTTCTATCCACGCACCTAACACAACCTTTCTTCCCTTTCATTTGTCCCGATAATGTAAACAGTCCGGGATAATCATGCACGGTAACGAATATCATTGCTCTTAGCGTGAAATACTCCCGCTTGTATTCATCCCATGTACGTACCCCTTCATTCCACAATTTTGCCATATCTTCAATTAAAGGTTCCAAGAACACATCAATTTCGATGCCGGGTTGTTTCACACCTTGGATAAGAATAGACAACAAGATATATTTCCTTTTGTGACACAACCACGTCGGTAGGTTGTACATCGTTAAGACCACGGGCCATGTGCTGTGTATGCTCCCTTTTTCACCAAACGGATTCATTCCGTCTGTACCCAAGGCAAACCTCATATTTCTGATTTCCTTTGCAAATTATGGATACTGAATATCAAAATTTTTCCACTGTGTTGCATCACCAGGGTGTCGTATATGTTTTTCATTCTTCTTGCATTGCTCGGAATGCCAACGCATAAGTTCAGCCTCCCTAGGGTTTGAGAATAAACGCTTCAAGCGATCAATTACCAGAAGGTACCACATCACCAAGGCAAGAATTTTTCTCTTATTCTTCCCGTCTGCATTAGCAGAAGTATCATCATCGTCACCTTCGGGACCAATAATAAACTTCTTATTCTTCTGAGTCTTTTTCATGTTGGTAACATACTGGTGATTGTAGTCCTTCTTATATCTACTGACACCACAAATGGGGCATCTAGCTGCGAGCTCATGCTCTTTGTGATACAGAATACAATGGTTCACACAAGCATGTATTTTTGTCACACCTAGTGCCATCGGGCAAAGAAGTTTCTTCGCTTTATATGTGCTTCTGGGCAGTTTATTTGGATTTGGAAGAATTTCTACCAAAAGATTCAAAAGATCAGAGAAACTACAATCGGACCATCCGTGCGTAGCTTTCAACTTTAGTTTTTCTAAGACTGCACGCAATGTAGTAAACTCTTTATCACAACCGTTTGATTCATCATATAAAAGCTCCGTCGCTGCATTCTCCAATGTCTCCATTTTACTTAAACCTTTGCTTGCTCCCATAGAAGTCAATACATATGGTTCAATGTGACGCAACATCTCCTCACAATCGAACTCATCATCATCATCGTAGCCAGCTTGATTGTCACTACCATCATCGATATGAACATTATCATCATCTGAACCTCTCTCATCATCTTTATCCACATCATGTGTATCTAACTCACCATGCTCTGTCCATATTGTGTAGTTTTTTTTTGAAACCTCTTTTAACCAAATGAGATTGGATTAGTATAATATCCGTCCAAGCAATCTTATTTTCGCAGTCGATACATGGACATAATATGTCATCTATCTTTTTCAACTTCGCATGTCTCTTGAATGCTTCAATAAAATTTGCAACATTATGAATGTACATAGGATCGGGTCTTGGCATGTTATACATCCACGCTCGACGGTCCATGCTTCAACAATAGAATTTTTGTCAGATTTACAAAAATTGGTCACAAATATTCTCTAAAGGTCTTCTATAAAATGAATTTATAGAGACATAACAAGTATGATTAGGGTGACTAATGTAGGAGATGGGCGACGTCTTGAGGCGGGGGTGAAGGATTGAATTCGTGGGGCAAACAGGCCCAGTGGCATGAGCTAGGTCTGGGTGGGATCTAGGGATGGCAATTATACCCGCGGGTACGGGTACCCGACGGGTATTGCACCCGACGGGTGCGGGTATGGGTGGATTTTTGCCACCTCCCCTGACCTGACGCGATGGAGAGGCACGCTGCTAGAGCGTGGCACGGCTCCACTTTGCCACTTCGGTGACTGCCGTCGACTTTCCACCGACCATCGTGCGCCATCGCCCGCGGCTCCTGCCATCACCTCCGTATTTCGGTCTCGCCGCCGCCGGCAGCTGGTGCCGGTGCCTCCGACACTGTCTCAGTCCTTGTCGCCACCTGCAGCTGGCCCCGGTGCCGCCTTCCACCCCCGGTGCCATTTCCCGACCTCGCTGCCGCTTGCAGATGGCCCTGTCGCTGGCCTTTGCACCCTGCCACCATTGATGTCACCTAGCAACGAGAAGGTATGGTCGCCAATGCCCAACCCTACTACATCTTGAGGCGGACGGAGTCAAAGGCGTCGGGAGCAGCAATCGGGGGTGAAGGATTGAAGTCGTGGGGCAAACAGGCCCAGCAGCATAGTCTAGGTTTGGGCGGGATCGGTCCGTTATATCTTGACATTGGATCCCATCCAACGATGGTAACTAAATGGGTGAGTTATAAAACCATCTCCCTAGAAAGATAACCCTAATCACTCCTTCGAAATATATGCAAGCAGGAGGTACGCACACACAAGTAGCATATTGAAAAGGAAAACACATAAAACTACAATTACAAGTTCGGGTAAACATCATGCATCTTATATATATTAAAATAGCATCTGTTAATTAAACATCATATTCATGTCACATAATAGGTACAAACTACAATAAGCTTATTACAACATAGTCCATACATCAATGTATAAAAGACCAAACTAGCAGAACACACAAAAAGGAAACAATCCATATAGTCCATACATCAATATATAAAAGACCAAACTAGCAGAACACACAAAAAGAAAACAATCCATATAGTCCATACATCAATATACCAGAACACAATCCATACAGTCCTTACACATGCAAAAGGACAAAATCCATATACAGAACAAACAAAACTAACAGCTTATCAGCTAATTAAAATATACAAAGAAAAAGTAACTGTGACCTATGTGTGCTGAATACATTGGCTTGTAGAGAATACACTTGCTTTGACGATAAAAGTTTTGATTATCACCAAAACACCTTTTTATTAAGATCCGACTAGTTTTGGTTAGCTCTGGTGAGTTTTGTCTCTAGCTCCGGCTTTTAGGTTTACTTGGCTATACTAGTTTTGGTAAGTTCTGGCGCTAGGTTCTACTAGCTTTTGTTAGCTCCGGCTCAAGGTCCGGGTTGCTCTGGTAAGGTCCGGAACTTGACCGCAGTGCTTCTGTTTTTCATTTGAAATGTTTCGTACTTCTTTACATCTCTGGAAAGATTGCTTAGTATTCATTTGCTATGTTTTTGGTGGGTTTTTGGTTGACATGAATGATATCATCTTACTGTGGTTTTGCAACATGCTTATGTGAGGTTCTCACGTAAGGTGTTGTGTTCGAAACTAACTTGAGTCAAGTCGAGGACTTGGGCTCGTATGGATTGGTTGTTTATTCATGTGCAGGTGTTGCTTGAGTTCAAGACATGGATGGTGATTGGATCCATTGTACTAGTCTCAGGGAGGAGATGAGGTTCCAACAACCAAATTCAGGAGGAATTGTGGTTGAGCTGATCAGGAGGTTGCGCAACATAATTGAATCGAGAAAAATGCATGTGAAGGTGTCCTGGACGTCATTGGAAGATGTTTGCACATGTGCAAGGAGTGCATGGACGTGGCTACATGGTTCCGAGACGTGATGAAGATATGTGTACGTAAAGAGTTGGTCGGAAAGGTCCAACGAACTAGGTTATGGACTCAGGCTGCGGCTGAGTCGGGTCGCAGCCTGAGTCGGGTTTGACTCAAATATGGAAAGATTTGAGATGGTTATGATAGGATTTCATATGGGTCACGAATTTGAGTTGTTTAGTAATGTGGTATACGTTCCTAAGGTGTTTGAAAGTCTTAAGATTGCTTCTATCTGCGTATAGAAGAATCCCAAGCAGTTATGGAAAGTTACGATTCGTGAACAGAGTAGGATTAGGTTCCTGATCTAAGTTGAGTTGGTTGTCGAGCTGGTTATATAAGCAAGGGAGCCCAGAGCTCGTGGTGCACGACTTTGGGGATGTTCCTCTTATGTTCTATTGAATAAAATTCGTAGTTTGAAGGAACTTTTGTGCCTTTTTCGTCTGACTTGTTCCAGACAAGTTTTACTCGTCGAGTTTCAGGACAGCACTACCTTTCGTCGGTGGTTTTATCATAACTCGAGTTTTACAGATCCAATTGACATGATTTTTTTTGGGTTGTATTCACAACTTGATTATCTATTATCTGTCAAAATTTCATGGTCATTGGATTTGTGATTTCTGATCTACACGAGTTTCTTTGCAGCGTTTCAGAACTGTTTTTCTCGAGTAGGACAGATTGACCTTTGTTTGATCTTTCGATCATAACTTGAATTTATCTCGACGGATTTGAGTGATTCTTGTTGTGTTGTCTTCGTGACTTGATTCTCTCTGATATTTATCACATTTGTCACGGTGAAACACATTTAGATAAGTCTCACACATGATTTCTTTAACAGATCGTTTTTCTGCCGAAGGGGTTGGGGTTTAATTGTTTCCGCTGCGTAAGATTTTTAAATCTACCATTCACCCCCTCTGGTAGCTTTTCACGTGCTCTTCGATCCTACAATTGGTATCAGAGCCACGGTGCTCTAATCTCTGTGATTTGCGCGTGTTTTTGACTAATCATCATGGAGAAGTACTCTGTCAAACCTTGTGTGTTCGCTGGTATTGATTTTCAGGTTTGAAAGGCACGCATGGAGGCTTTCATCCAGGAACAAGGCTTTGCAATATGGGAGAAGGTATACAATCCTTACGAAGTGCCATCAAACGATCAAGTTACAGCTACAAATCTGAGAGATGTCAACAACAACAACAAGGCTCGGAACTTGATCATACAAGGATTAACACAAAGCGACTTCGACCGTGTTGCACACCTCCGATCTGCATACAATGTGTGGAAAGCACTTTGTGACTACCATGAAGGATCCAACACGATCAAAGAGTTAAGGAAAGACATGTTCAAGAAAGAATACATGCGCTTCGAGATGCAACCCGGTGAGTCTATTGATGACCTTTTTGCTGGCTTTAATAGGATTCTCAGCAACTTGCGTAGTGTCAATGTTATTTTTTCAGATGCTGAAAATGCTAGGCAATTGCTAAGTGCATTAGATATGTCAATTTGGGAGATGAAAGTCACATCTATTCATGAATCTACTGTCATGAGTTCACTTACTTTAGATGTGCTATATTCCAAGCTAAAAACTCATAAAATTGACTTAATCTCACGTAAGAACCCCAACAAGTCTATTGCTTTGTTTCTCAACGTGACATGCCTAGTCCAGGTCAAACATCATCTTGTGGTACACTTGCTTTGCTGTCCTCTCTAACCCTTGAACAGATTGAGGAGTTTCCAGAGGAGGAGCTAGCGCTCATCTCTACCCGGTTCTCGAAAGCATTACAAAATGTGAAAACTAGAAGGAGAGGAAGCTCCGGACCTCAACGATGCTTTGAATGTGGTAAGAAAGGACATTTTCGTTTAGATTGCCCTAACCTTTCAGGTCCTACTTTGCGGGATGAAAAGAAAAGAAGAATGAAGCACTCCTCTGCAAAAGATACAAAGAAAAAGAAGGGTTTTACAGGACATCAATTAGTGAGCAGTTTTATCTCAGCACTCCAAGAACTTGGCTAAAGCGACATGGACATTGGAAGTGATGAAGATGAAGATGATTTGGCAAACTTGTGCTTCATGGCGGGCAAGTCAAGATCAAGTATGGAGGAGGCAGAATACAAAACCGACAATGAAGAGGTATGTCCTACTTGCGAAGAAATGTGTGATGCTATTTCTCGTGCCACTGTTATTGTTGAGAAAAAGGACAAAAAGCTGAGGGACAATGCTGTTAAAATTGACTCACTAGAATCTGAAATTAATCATTTGAAATCCTTGATTCCTAGTGATGATTCTTGTTCCTCATGTGACTTAATATATGAACAATTGTCCTCCCTAAAAAGTGCAAATACCTCCACACTTGATAAATTTGAACATGAAATTGAAAAGAACAAAAAGCTTGTTGCACTTAATATTGGAAACTTAAAAGATGCTTCTTGTTCTACAATTGATTTGCATTGTTCTAGTTGTGATGATCTTGATAAGAAACTGCAAGATGCTATGAATGAAATCTCTGTATTGAACAATGCTTTACGTTGTCATGAAGTTAAATATTGTTCCAATTTCAAATTACAAGGAAGAACTTCATGTGAAAATTGCCTTGATCTATCCAATAAACTTGATAACATGCATAAGACATTTGATCGGTTTTGTAATGGGAATATGAACCTAAACTTGCTGCTGAATTCATCCAAGTCTTGCAATGATAAAACTGGTTTAGGTTTTGATTCTCATGCTCATGCTAAGGCACATCCACCTAAAATTGTAAAGTCATTAGGAAGTGGTTTGATTCAAACAGTTCCTAAACAAAATGAAGTGGTTTTCAAATCTGCACGAGTGTTGTCTCATTCGATTTCAAATAAAAATGTTGTTTGCTCATCTAGACATGAACACAAAGTTAAATTTCATTGTACCTACTGTGGTAGAGATGGTCATGTCATAGATTTTTGTTATAGACTAGCTAAACAACAGAAAAGGGAAAGAATGGTTGCTAGATCTCATAACTTTCATGCAAAATTTGCTGCACATATTGAACCGAATGTACAACCTGCTGTTTTGAGTCAAAAATATTCAAAGTTTACCTCCGGGCCTTCTGTTTTTGCCTCCGTAGCTACTGTTTTTTGTGCTACACAAGTAACACCTTATAGGTCAGTAGTTAAGAATAAAAAATCTCAAACTTTGACTCATAAACCTGCTGTTTTGTCTCAGCTTTCGCGTGTTTTTCCTGCTGCACGTCGTGTGACTCAGTACTGGATTCCTAAATGCCTTTTGACTAACCCCAATATTGAGTCATCGACGTATTGTGCTTCTATATAGGTTACACATTTAAGGAAGGAGAACATTTGGATTGTGGATTCAGGTTGCTCACGCCACATGACCGGTAACAAAGATTGGTTCTCCTCCCTCTCTTTTGTGTCATGTGTAGAGAATGTTACTTTTGCCGATAATTCTTCAACTCCTATTATTGCTAAGGGTTCGGTTAGAGTAAATGATCACTACACTTTGAAGGATGTGGCACTTGTCAAAAATTTGAAATACAACTTGCTTTTTGTTGCACAATTGCTAGATGAAAATATATAAATTATTTTCAATAAAAACTGCTACAAAGTTGTAGGTTCAAATAGTGAGCTTATTTTTAACATGTCTCGGTTTGGAAGAGTTTTTAAAGCTGATTTTGATATGTCTTTCTCTAAGCATAGGTGTCTAGTTGCTAATGATTCAATGGACTTATATTTTTGGCATCGTAGACTTGGTCACGTAGGCTTTGATCATCTAACACGCGTTAGTACTCTTGATCGCATACGTGGGCTGCCTAAGCTTAAAGGGGACAAAGAAATTGTGTGCTCTTCTTGTAGACATGCTAAGATGGTTGCAGGTTCACATACTCCTCTCACAATGATCATGACAACTGAACCATGTCAACTTTTGCATCTTGACATCGTAGGACCTTCACATGTTCAATCTTTCAGAGGTAAATGGTATGTACTTGTGATTGTTGATGATTATTCTAGATACTCTTCGGTTTACTTTATGGCGTCTAAGAATGAAGTGTTTAGTCACTTTAGAACTTTATTTCTTAGATTATCAATTGATTACCCAGGATCTTTAAAAGCAATTAGAAGTGATAATGGAATTGAATTTAAAAATCAACCTTTTGATCACTTTTGTGCTGAAAATAGAATAGATCATCAATTTTCTTCACCATATGTACCTCAAAAAAACGGTGTTGTAGAAAGAAAGAATAGAACCTTAGTTGAGATGGCTAGGACTATGCTTGATGAATATCAAACTCCTAGGAAATTTTGGGTTGATGCATTAGCAACCGCTTGTTATGTCTCAAATCGTGTTTTCTTGCGTGCTAAGCTAGGTAAAACACCATATGAGCTCCGTTTTGGACATAGGCCTAGTGTTACACACTTTCGGGTCTTTGGTTGCAAATGCTTTGTTAAGAAACATGGTAACCTTGATAAATTTGAACCTAGATCCATTGATGGCATGTTTCTTGGTTATCCATCTCATACTAGAGGCTACCGTGTTCTTTTACTTGACACTAACAAAATTGTAGAGACTTGTGAAGTGTCTTTTGATGAAGCTAGCCCAGGTACTAGCTCAAACATTGCAGGTCCAGATCCATATCCGCAGGGGGGAGCATTTTCGTTGAAGATGAGGAAGAATTGGAGCTGCTGCCCGAAAATTCAGCAGCTAAAGACTTTGGTTCAGCTCCGGATTTAATTCTCAACCAGCACCGACAACTATCAATGCTGATTCAAATCATCCTCAAGTCACAAGCTCGTCGATTTGTGATGAACATGAAGAAGAAGAAGCTTGTGAGACATCTGTTCCCCTACGGTTTTACAAAGATAAACCCCCACAACAGATGATTGGAAGCTTGCACGAACGAGTCACACGGTCCAGGTTTTGCGATCCAAACTCTTATGCTCATTCTGTTTTTGTTGCTTCTTTTGAACCCAAAGATATATCACACGCACTCACTAATGAATCTTAGATAATTGCCATGCAAGAAGAGTTAGAAAATTCTGAAAGAAATAATGTTTGGAAACTTGTACCTCCACCTCAAGGTCACACTTTAATTGGAACTAAATGGGTATTTAAAAATAAACAAAGTGAGGATGGGGTTGTGGTTAGGAATAAGGATAGGTTGGTTGCTCAAGATTTCAGTCAAGTTGAAGGACTAGATTTTGATGAAACTTTTGCTCCTGTTGCTAGATTAGAAGCCATAAGAATTTTGTTAGCTTTTGTTGCATCTATTGGTTTTAAGCTATGTCAAATGGATGTTAAAAGTGCTTTTCTTAATGTCTACATAGATGAGGAGGTTTATGTGAAACAACCACCGGGTTTTGAAAATCCAAATTTTCCTAATCATGTTTACAAACTGTCCAAAGCCTTGTATAGTCTCAAACAAGCCCCTAGAGCATGGTATGATAGGTTAAAAACATTCTTACCTAAAAAAGGGTTTACCATGGGCAAGGTTGATAAAACTCTTTTTGTGCTTAAGCATGGCAATGCCTCATTATTCGTTCAAGTGTATGTGGATGATATTATCTTTGGTTGTGCTTCTCATGATCTTGTGTCCAAGTTTTCAGCAATGATGAGTTCAGAATTTGAGATGAGTATGATGGGAGAACTCACGTACTTTTTGGGGCTGCAAATCAAGCAAACAAAGGAGGGTACCTTTGTGCATCAAACGAAGTATACAAAAGATCTCCTAAGGCGCTTCAACATGGACAAAAGCAAGCTTCTTCGGACACCAATGGGAACAGCAACAACACTTGGACCTGATGAAGATGGTGAACCTATGGATCAAAAAGAATATAGAAGCATGATCGTATCACTTTTGTACCTTACGGCATCAAGACCAGACATACAATTCAGCGTATGTCTTTGTGCACGGTTTCAAGCCTCGCCACGTGCTTCACATCGTCAAGCCGTCAAAAGGATTCTCAGGTACTTACATGGAACTCAAGAATTTAGAATTTTTCTTCCTTCTTCCTCAACCGTTACTTTGAAAGCTTTTTCGGATGCTGATTTTGGGGGTTGTAGGATTGATAGGAAAAGTACTTCTGGTGCTTGTCATTTTCTTGGTAATTCTCTTGTTGCTTGGTCCTCTAGAAAACAAAATTCGGTTGCACAATCCACAGCCGAATCTGAATATGTAGCTGCTGCTAGTGCTTGCTCACAAATTCTATGGATTGTTCAAACACTTAAGGACTATGGGGTTGATCTAGATAGTGTTCCACTGTTCTGTGATAACACTAGTGCCATTTGCATTGCTAAAAACCCCGTGCAACATTCTAGAACTAAGCACATTGACATTAGGTATCACTTTCTCTGAGATAATGTTGAAAAAGGAAACATTGTGCTTCACCATGTAGATACCGAACAACAACCGGCTGACATTTTTACAAAACCTTTGCATTTCACTCATTTTTGTTACATTCGTAGTGAAATAGGGGTTATGCATCCTCATGGCTTAAATTGAGAGGGAGTTTTCAAACTTGGGAAGTCTATGTGTGAATCTGAAATTAAAATAATATGAGCATAATATTTCATACATATATGACTTTGTGATTCCTTTTACATGCTGAAAGTTCTTACTACATTACTCGTGTTATACATTTTGTAGTTTTTGCCATGTCTAGTAATTGGAATAATTACTTACACTAAAACTGGTCATGGTCAAACTTTCCTGCTGTTTTGAACTTGTTACATGTTCACAGGTGCTTTTAATCATTAAGAATTAATCAAGTAATCAACTCACATGTTGAGTTTTTATGAACAAATATAAATTGAGAAAAGATCAAGAGAATATGCATGCATCGCACTTCTTCGTTTGAGATGGCTTATCATTGCACATAGTTATGAACTTGGAAGAAGTTGTGTATGACTAAAACCATGCCCTTAAGCTTCTGATTGTCAAATGGCATAGGCTTGGCTTGGTTGGTTAAAATAAGGCAGATGCGCATATAATCTCTTGCAAATATCATATGATCTAAATTTATGCTTTGAAAAATAATAAAATGCAGCAACTAGTGTCATGCTTTCAGGTTTTAAAATAGTTAAGTTTGTGAGATCATGACTTGATTAAATTGAAAATTACATTTGATCTCTAGCGTGGCTTACACTACTTTATGTATTTCATTGATGTGATAATGTAAGGTACTTGATAGTATGACTTGGATGAGCTTTGTTTATATGTATATGTTATAATATGCTCATAACAACTAAAGTTGGAGAGATAATTTGTTTATATGCTCATGACTTGCTGAATACATTGTCAAAGGGGGAGATATAACATGAGAAGAAAGAGAATATGTGCATAAGGAGAGATAATAAAGGGGGAGAGATAATATGTGATAATTTTTGGATTTTCTTCTAATTTTACTTTTTATTTACAAAGGGGGAGAAATTGCCTTCAAAACTTTTATGTGAATAAGCCAATATTCGGATTTTAAATGGTGTTGCCAATGAATTCATCAAGGGGGAGATTGTAAGACCTATGTGTGCTGAATACATTGGCTTGTAGTGAATACACTTGCTTTGACGATAAAAGTTTTGATTATCACCAAAACACCTTTTTATTAAGATCCGAATAGTTTTGGTTAGCTCCGGTGAGTTTTTTCTCTAGATCTAGCTTTTGGGTTTACTTGGTTATACTAGTTTTGGTATGTTCCGGCGCTAGGTTCTACTAGCTTTTGTTAGCTCCATCTCAAGGTCCGGGTTGCTCCGGCAAGGTCCGGAACTTGACTGCAGTGCTTCTGTTTTTCATTTACAATGTTTCGTACTTGCTTTACATCTCTGGAAAGATTGCTTAGTATTCATTTGCTATGTTTTTGGTGCGTTTTTGGTTGACATGAATGATATCGTGTTACTGTGGTTTTGCAACATGCTTATGTGAGGTTCTCACGTAAGGTGTTGTGTTCGAAACTAACTTCAGTCAAGTCGAGGACTTGGGCTAGTATGGATTGGTTGTTTATTCATGTGCAGGTGTTGCTTGAGTTCAAGACATGGCTGGTGATGGGATCCATTGGACTAGTCTCAGGGAGGAGATGAGGTTCCAACAACCAAATTCTGGAGGAATTGTGGTTGAGCTGATCAGGAGGTTGCGCAACATGATTGAATCAAGAACAATGCATGTGATGGTATCCTGGACATCATTGGAAGATTTTTGCACGTGTGCAAGGAGTGCATGGACGTGGCCACATGGTTCCGAGACATGATGAAGAGATGTGGACGTAATGAGTTGGTCAGAAAGGTCCAACCGACTAGGTTATGGACTCAGGCTGCGGCTGAGTCGGGTTTGACTCAAATATGGAAAGATTTGAGTTGGTTATGATAGGATTTCGTGTAGGTCACGAATTTAAGTTGTTTAGGAATGTGGTATACGTTCCTAAGGTGTTTGGAAGTCTTAAGATTGCTTCTATCTGTGTAGGGAAGAATCCTAAGCAGTTATGGAAAGTTACGATTCGTGAACAGAGTAGGATTAGGTTCCTGATCTGAGTTGAGTTGGCTTTCGAGCTGGTTATATAAGCAAGGGAGCCCAGAGCTCGTGGTGCACGACTTTGGGGCTGTTCCTCTTATGTCTATTGAATAAAATTAGTAGTTTGAAGGAACTTTTGTGCCTTGTTCGTCCGACTTGTTCCAGACTAGTTTTACTCGTCGAGTTTCTGGACAGCACCACCTTTCGTCGGTGATTTTATCACAACTCTAGTTTTACAGATCCAATTGACGTGATTCTTTTTGGGTTGTCTTCACAACTTGATTATATATTATCTGTCAAAATTTCATGGTCATTGTATTTGTGGTTTCTGATCTACACGAGTTTCTTTGCAGCGTTTCAGAACTGTTTTTCTCGGGTAGGACAGATTGACCTTTGTTTGATCTTTCGATCATAACTTGAGTTTTTCTTGACGGATTTGAGTGATTCTTGTTGTGTTTTCTTCGTGACTTGATTCTCTCTGATATTTATCACTTTTGTCACAGTGAAACACATTTATATTAATCTCACACACGATTTCTTTTAACAGATCGTTTTTATGCTGAAGGGGTTGGGGTTTAATTGTTTCCGCTGCGTAAGATTTTTAAATCTACCATTCACCCCCCCCCCCCCCCTCTCTGGTAGATTTTCAAGTGCTCTTCGATCCTACAGTAAGGAAACTACATTTACCTTGCAGAGGCGTCAGCACGGTGTTGAGGCGTCAGCACGGTGGGCCGGCTGGGTGGAGAAGCGGCGGTATGGGGTTGAGCGGCGGCGCGGCAGTATGGGCTGGGCGGCGGAGCGACGGCGCGGCGAAGGGGAAATTCAACAGCCTTGCGGCGTCGATATAAATTCTCAAGGGTTGCGTTTTGACTGTGGTGAGGGGTACTTATATAGGCGTCGGTTTTTCACAGGCGGTTTTTAACTTTATCTCAGGCGGTTTTTACTTACCAACCGCGTGAGGAGATATTTAATCAAGAATATTAATTAAGAAGAAGTAAATATCTACCAACCACGATTTGAAAGGTCATGCCTCGGGGAAACGGAAGGTCACGCACAGACGTCGACACAGGCGGTTGGTACTTAATAATCGCCTGAGAAGATGTTTATCTCAGGCAGGTATTACTTACCAACCGCCTGAGATAATGTCCGATACTCTTTTTTATTTAGATTCTAATATAAATACTCAATCATGTTTAGATTCTGCAAATTGTGTCCAAATTCGATGATTCTTTCTCCTACATTTGTATAAAATTAACATCTACCACCTAAACAAAATATTTTAAAACTTGTATAGCTGACATTGTAATGTTTTGGTAAATATCAAATTAATTTCTACTCACATATTATTCACATTTGTGTATCTCATAAAAAAAAGATCCTTCACTCAAATTTGTTTGTATGAACATATTTGTATCATTTATACATGTATGAGTTTTGTTAATTTTTTTAAAAGCATTCCAAAATGTCAAACTTCAAATTATCCATCATTCGAACTAAATGCTCATATACATATGAGACATTCATCAAATTATGAACACACATTGATTCAAATTTTTTTAAAAAAATCTGAAAAAATTCATATAGGTTGGTACGATGAGTAAAAATGTCCACTAAAAAAATAAATGAAAAAGGCATTATATTCATCAAGATAGAAAAATGAAAAATAGCATTTGTTGTATGTTTTTTATGTTCTGACCAATTTCAAAGGATTTATGAAGTGAAATTTAATGGTAACCTTTACTTATCAATAATATTACAAGCAAGTGGAATTTTGCCTTTTTAAAGGACCCACATTTAATCAAGAATATTAATTAAGAAGAAGTAAATATCTTCACAGGCGGTTGGTACTTAATAACCGCCTGAGAAGATGTTTATCTCAGGCGGGTATTGCTTACCAACAGCCTGAGATAATGCCTGATACTATTCTTCAGTTTCCTTATCCCTTGCTTCTTTTTTATTTAGATTCCAATATAAATACTTAAACATGTTTAGAATCTGCAAATTGTGTCCAAATTCGATGATTCTTTCTTCTACATTTGTATAAAATTAACATCTACCGCTTAAACAAAATATTTTAAAACTTGTATAGCTGACATTGTAATGTTTTGGTAAATATCAAATTAATTTCTACTCACATATTATTCACATTTGTGTATCTCATAAAAAAAAGATCCTTCACTCAAATTTGTTTGTATGAACATATTTGTATCATTTATACATGTATGAATTTTGTTAATTTTTTTAAAAGCAGTCCAACATGTCAAACTTCAATTTATCCATCATTCTAACTAAATGCTCATATACATATGAGGCATTCATCAAATTATGAACACACATTGATTCAAAAAAATTTAAAAAAAAAGCTGAAACAATTCATAGAGGTTTGTATTATGAGTAAAAATCTCCACTGAAAAAATAAATGAAAAAAGCATTATCTTCATCAAGATAGAAAAATGAAAAATAGTATCTGTTGTATGTTTTTTATGTTCTGACCAATTTTAAGGATTTATGAAGTGAAATTTAATGGTAACCTTTACTTATCAATAATATTACAAGAAAGTGGAATTTTGCCTTTTTAAAGGACCCACATTTAATCAAGAATATTAATTGAGAAGTAAATATCTTCACAGGCGGTTGGTACTTAATAACCGCCTGAGAAGATGTTTATCACAGGCGGGTATTACTTACCAACCGCCTGACATAATCTTCTACTCAGGCGGGTTTGAATTAACAACCGCTTGAGATAATTACCTTATGATACCCGAGTGTGAGGAACACGATGAACACACTACACATTCATTCATTCATTCACACAGTTGAAGAACACACAAGATACTCATTCATTAACAATATTCAGTTACACATCTCACAAAAGAACACACAAGATACACAAGTAAAATTCAATCACGTAGATGAGCAAAGATAGATTTCATTCATTAACAATATTTACAAAATAGAAGCAACTAAAAACAACAAAGAAAAACTAATTAAATCCTACTCCTACTCCTACTCTTACTCCTCTTTCTCCTCCTCCTCCTCCTCCTCCTCGTCCTCCCGCGACGACTCTAGCGTCGGTGCAATAGGAGACAGGACCGGTTGCACCGGCTGCACCGCCGGTGCAACCCCGAGAACGAGGTTGCTAGCCTTCGCCTCCACCAGCGTTCTGCGGCCCTCGGGACCAAGAACCTGGGCCATTGTCGCGAACAGAATATCGAGACGATCAGCCTCCCCCGTGAGGGCGTAGAGGTAGTGGCCGACGGTAGTACCCATTCAAGGATACTGTGGAAGGGTACCCAGCCCCAAGACACTCATGGCGCGAGACGTATTGTTGTACGCCTCTCGCGCCATGGGGAGGCGCTGCTGGGTGTTGATCCTCTTGGGGGTGCTGCAACATTGTTTCTTGCAAGGTGGCTCCCTCAGAGGGCTTGGCGGCGGAAGGTCGGCCATAGTGGTGTTGGGTCGTCGGAGTGGAGGAAGACGAAGAAAAGGATTCAAAGTGAGCGACGCGCTTGTGGAGAACTAAAGGGTGATGACGCGTCTTTAATAAGGGCCGTGTGGAGTAGTTGGTTTGCCGCGCATTGAAAGGTCGCGCCTCGGGGAAAAGAAAGGTCGTGTACGGATGTCGACACGTCCATAGATGAGGGGTATTTATGTAGGCGTCCGTTTTTCACAGGCGGTGTTTAAATTTTTCTCAGGCGGGTTTTACTTACGAACCGCCTGAGAAGAAGTTTATCTCAGGCGGGTGTTACTTACCAACCGCCTGAGATAATGCCCGATACTGTTCTTCAGTTTCCTTATACCTTGCTTCTTTTTTATTTAGATTCCAATATAAATACTCAAACATGTTTCGATTCTGCAAATTGTGTCCAAATTCGATGATTCTTTCTTCTACATTTGTATAAAATTAACATCTACCACCTGAATAAAATATTTTAAAACTTGTATAGCTGACATTGTAATGTTTTGGTAAATGTCAAATTAATTTCTACTCACATATTATTCACATTTGTGTATCTCATAAAAAAAAGATCATTCACTCAAATTTGTTTGTATGAACACATTTGTATCATTTATACATGTATGAATTTTGCTAATTTTTTTAAAAGCATTCCAACATGTCAAACCTCAAATTATCCATCATCCTGAAAATCTGAAAAAATTCATAAAGGTTGGTATGATGAGTAAAAATGTCCACTGAAAAAATAAATGAAAAAAAAATTATATTCATCAAGATAGAAAAATGAAAAATAGCATTTGTTGTATGTTTTTTATGATCTGACCAATTTCAAAGGATTTATGAAGTGAAATTTAATGGTAACCTTTACTTATCAATAATATTACAATAAAGTGGAATTTTGCCTTTTTAAAGGACCCACATTTAATCAATAATATTAATTAAGAAGAAGTAAATATCTTCATAGGCGGGTGTTACTTACCAACCGCCTGAGATAATCCTATCTTCTCAGGCAGTTGGTAAGTAAAACCCGCCTGAGGTAACCATCTTCTCAGGCGGTCGGTACTTAAAATCCGCCTGAGAAAATGGGAGTCTATATATACCCCTCAACAGTGTTAAGAAAACCTAACCCGAGCGAAACACTTAGACGCCATTAGGCTGCCAAAATTTTGTTTGCCGCCAAGTGTTCGCCGCCGTCGCCGCCGAGCTTCGCCGTCGCCGCCGAGCTTTGCCCTCGTCACTTCCAGGTACGGCGAGAGAAGCCATTGCCATCGCCATCGAGCTTCAAGGTAAAGCCTAAACCCTTTGACCTTCCATCTTCCTTCGCTGTGCCGCCTCCCTCACCGCCCTCGCCGCCGTCTTGCATATCCTTGGTTAGAGTTCGGGAATTGGAAAATGTTAGGCATCCTTGGTTAGGGTTAGGTGGAATTCGAAAAACTTTCAAGTTCGGTGGCATCTTTGGTTAGGGTTCGGTGGGGCAAGATTTATGTGGATGGTTATAACACTATAAATTGGTTGTTGGTTCTGTGTGTCTGAAACTGTGAAATTGGTAGTTAGTAACAACAGTATATTCACTATTTCTGTCATCGGACTTGCATATGCCAAATAATTCTCTATTAGGGGCAAGATTTAGCTATATTTGGTTAAGTTGAGCAAATTTGGCTAATTTTGGCTAAGTTACATTAGATATAGTTATACTTGACTAATTTTGACTAAGTTATGCTATATTTAGCTATATTTGGCTACTTTTGTTTAGAGTTAGCTATGCTAGACTAAGTTTGGCTAAGTTTGCTTTTATTTCTCTAAGTTAGCTTCATTTGAGCAATTGTAGCTAATCTGTGCTACCGAAGATGTCTGCACGTGTGGCACCATCAGCTTCATTTGAGCAATTGTAGCTATTCTGTGCTACCAAGGTTATGCTATATTTAGCTCTGAAGCCAAACAAGTTGCTAGCCAACTCATTTGTGATGCCAGGAGCATCCTCACGCCCATATCTAGGTACCACTAAGTGTGACGATGGAGTCTGAGCATATGCTGCCGATCTCTATGATACAAGAATGCCTTGGGTTGTCGATGTAAAGTGAGCTTGCTAGTTGCTGCTGCTGCTATCAGTCTCTTGCTTGATCATTTATAGGTCTGGAGCTAGGCGCCGCCTAGTAAACCTCAAGAACGTGGTCGCCACTCTGAACAAAGCTAGCCTATTTAGAATAAGAAGATAAAATTGCCATTGCTGGTGAGCAACTTTAACATGCTTGTCACCCTCGCAATGTATAGGAACCTTTTGGTCAGTCGCCTTGAACCCTAGAATGCCTTATCAAATCCTAGAATGCTTCCATCTTTTTATTCATGCAACACTTCATGTAGAGTTAATATGCCATTTCTTAGATTTTTTGTCTTATTAGATCTAGCATGGAAAGCCCTAAGAAGACTGGTCCTAGTAGTAACAATAAATAAGAAAATATGGAGTTTACTAACTCCAGCAGTTCAGGCTCCTATCACAGTCCATCGGATCCTTTTCCGAGTATAAAAACTAAAAAGACTTCAGTGGATCTTGACCCCGAATATGATCCTGCCGACGAGGTATGGATCACGAATCTTAACTTCAGCAGTTCAAGTTAATGTTTGTTGTCAAGTATACGGAGTCTTATAATTTTTTTCTACCTAGATTAAGCGCGAAGACAATGAGGTTACATCGGCTCCTAAAACCGCACAAGGTTCTCCAATGGATGAATCCTCAGCTTCACTCAAGCGGAAACGAGGGCGACGAGGTGCCAATAAGGGTTCGTTGGACCCCATCATGTACATAACAAGGGTCGATCCAGGTGGGCTTCCCCAAGAACCACTGGATTCAGTTACCAAGTACTGTAATGCATGCGGTTTTCTTATTAGTGTGCCGATCACAACCGAGAATTGGAGGAAATTACCCGAGCAAACCAAGAATGAGTTGTGGGGAAGGGTAAAGAAACAATTCAAGTTCCCGAAAGGCACAAAAGAAGTAGTAAAGAAAGCAACTGATCTCTTGCGGCAAGAAGTTTCGTGGCTGGAAGAGTGAAATGAATGCTTATGTTAAGGCCAATAAGGTTCCTAGCCCGAGGAAGATGGGAAAAATCACACAAGCTCAGTGGCAAGAGTTTGTTCGTCAAAAGAGCACACCTGATGCTAAAGCTCTAAGTGCAACTAGGTCAGAGCTTGCAAAAAAGAACAAATACCATCATCGCTTGGGGTCTGCCGGATATGCCCCCAAAGTCTAGAAATGGAATAAGATATTAGACGAAATTACCAGTAAGGGCAATCCTCACCCATTAGAAGGGTGCGATGAGCGAACTTAACGGTGGGTCTTTGCTCGGTCAGGTTTGACCGACGAGGGCAAACATGAAAAGCCCGACTCTGTGAATGAAGTAGAGGATAAAATGAAAGAAGAAATTGAAAAGCAACAGAAGGGTCTCTTCAAGCCGAAGAGGGAGAATGACCAACTTACCGCTATCTTAGGAAACCCTGAACACACCGGACGGGTTCGAGCGGTCTCTTCTCAAATGTCTTGGCTAGATGGTTTCCCTAAAGATAAAGACACATATAGAAGACATGAGAAGTTTAAGAAAACACTTGATGAAACGATTGCTCAAAAGGTCAAAGAAAATATGTAAGAAATAGTGGAACAACTTAGACAATCGGGACAGTTAGTGGCACCGAGTACAGTGATGGTTCCGGTGCAAAAGGAGAAATTAGTATCTCCAACTTCCTACCCTAGCAGCGTTGGTTCTGTGCCAGGCTTAGGGTCAACCCATAAGTTCCCTGTCGATGATATTGCTAACGACAAATCTTGTCATCTTCTTGTCCTGATAGGCAGAGCAGGGAACAAAACCAAACAGGTTGCCACTGCTATGGCAAAGCCTGATCGTGACTTCAACGGGAATCCACTTCCGTTGTATTATGTTGTGGTGCAAGTTCTTCAGATCATTGATAATGATTATCAAGATTATGAAATAGACCACGTCACACCTGAGGGGATCGCGACTCTGGGGCAGGCTGTCAACCGATTAATCCTTTGGCACCGACGCGATATCGTGTTGGACGATGAGCCAATTTCTAGCCCTGTCGCACCTCCAAATTCTGCAACCCCATCTTCTAAGGCGAAAGTGCATGAATATCCACTCCCAGTCCAGGAAGATCCACTCCCCCTATGTATCAGCAAGGATGATAGTAACCTTGCTAGTAAAGATATCCAAGAGCGACAAGTTGGACAAATACTTCAAGCAGTACCAGAGCAAGCTATTACTAGTAAAGAGCAACCAGTTGAGCAACAACTTGAAGTAGTACTAGAGCCAGCTACTGGGAGTAAAGAGCAATCAGTTGAACAACAGGTTCAACAAGCCAGTGTCCAACTTCCGACGACTACTCCTCGATCATTATTGCCTATCAAAGTTAGCCCATACGAAAATAAGAAAAATTCATCAGAAGTGTCAAAGTATTTGGAAACTATGAAGGAAAATATTATAAAATCGAGTGCATCTCATTCTTCTCATGAGCCAGAATTAGGAAATATCGAGGAGTGGGAAGAAGACGGTGTCATGTATAATTGGCGGACGGCTTTAATTAAACCAGGAGTTCCAATATACAAGCTTGAGGATGTTCCTCCTAAATTTAAGAATGGGAAGCCGCTCATGACATCCGTACCACTTAGAAAACAACCCGTCTCGCTCAGAAGAATGCATGAGTGGTACATCCTTGCTAGCACTTAATATGATCTTAATTGCGTCACATTTCGTATTCCAAAAGAAGCATTCTGGAGCACTAGAGGAGATAGACGAGTCATTTTATTTGAAGAGTTGCGTCCCCTTTTGTATCGGGGCATGCTCGAAATCAACCTGATGCTTGTCTGGTGCTTGTAAGTGCTCTAATATTTCGTATTTGCTTTTCTTACTACACGCATACGCATTTCATGATATTATAATTATTCTGGACTTCTTCAATAGGATGCAATACATGGATAATGATAAGTTGGTGCACAAGACAGGTATCCTTGACCCTACTAGGATTGCAAAGGCGCAATTCGACGTCAAGGCGGATCGAAACTCAGAACAGTTCAAGCACATGAAAAAAAAAGATTTTGAAAAAGCAATCGCAAAACTTAAGGAGGATAAAAGGACAGAAGTTGCAGCTTACATAGGACATGCAATGTTTAACTTTGTCAGAGACGGCAAGGACCTTGTAAAGGCTCCGTACCACTTCGAGTAAGTTCAACACATGACATTGAAATAACAGTTATTGGTAATTGTTAACACGTGTGTTTGTGTGTTTGCAGTGATCACTACATAATGATCTTCATCAAGCCAACGCAGGGAATGGTAACAGTCTTGGACTGGGCGGATTTCCCACCAGATCGTTATAAAGATTTCCTTTCCATTTTGAAACTGTATGTTTATTCAATAATTTTAATTTACACACATTTAGAATGTGTTGACAAGTTTTATATGACATTTCTTGTATTACAGCGCTTGGCAGTTTTACGCGGAACGGCTTGGCGGTGAGAGACCTTCCAATATGAATGCATTGGACATTAAAACGTATTATGCTTGTCCGGAGCAACCTGCTAGGAGTGTCTTATGCGGGTATTATGTATGCGAGCATCTTCGGACCGCCGGCGTATACAAAGTGAATCGTGAGGATGTAAGTTAACCTTAATGTCGATACCTTATTTTCTTACTTTTGAGTTTCATTTTCATTGTAACTAGCATAGTTTAATACTTATATTCTCTGCTGTTCAATATTACCAGAAACATTATTTTCATATTTTGATTCCAACTTCAAAATTCAATTGCTCATAGTACAACTGCTCCAAAAATACCAACTAAATTCCTGTATACTCTCACTTTGATCTATACTTTGAGATTATTCAAACCAACACATTCTAAACCTTGTTATGTGTTATATTGCAGCACACGAAGAATCTTAATGAAGAATGGCCGGTTTGTAGAAGTATTCCTGATGGAGGAGCCGACAGGATTGCTTCTGAACTCTGTCAGTTCATTCGTCGTGAAATTTGGCACAAAACAAGGAAGTTCTTTCATGAGAATGGTGCAGCAGCTGATGTGCCAGAACTTTGCGACTATGCCAATAGAAACAGTTTTTAGTGAAAATTTGTAAACTATGAGATGAATTGTATGTATAACTTGTACATATGTATATTGTTTTAGTGAAATTGAATTCTGTGACGATAATATTGTTGACTTTTGTCAGTGATGATATTGTTGATGTTTGTTCTGTGATCATATTGATTTGACCTGGAAATTAGAAATAACAGCAGTAGTACTACATAGGTTATACCTTATCACAGGCGGTTATTAACCAATGGCTAGGCATGCCTATGAAAAACAATTATCACAGGTGGCTAGATATAGGTAAAGAACCATCTGCGATAACCTAATTATCATAGGAGGTAACTGTTAAGGTAGAAACCCGTTGTGGTAAAAGGTATTCATAGGCGGCTTGATGTAGGTAAACATCCGCCCGTGATAACACCATTATCACAGTGGTTAGTTATGCTGCAAGACCCGCCTGTGCTAAGACAATTATCACAGGCGGATATATATGCTGCACCACCCGCCTGTGATAACTTATCTTCACAGGCAGCTAGCATAAGTAAAAACTGCCTGTGATGATGTTTCTTCACAGGCGGTATCACTTCTCTGCCTGTGAAATTGCGGATTATCACAGACTCTTCGTTTCATGCGGTTTTAAAAACTGTTTGTGATAATAGGTTTGGAGCCGCCTGCGATGAGGCTTATTGTAGTAGTGAGTTGTGAAGCCGAGTATATTGCGGCGGCCATAGCTTCGTGTAAAGGAGTGTGATTGTCCTGTCTCCTAGCAGAAATCAAGGGCAGGGAAATCGGTACATTCATGCTGAAAACCGACAATATGTCGGTAATCCAATTAAGCAAGAATCCTGTCTTCCATTATAGAAGTAAACACATACACACAAGGTATCACTACAACAGGCAATGTATGAATGAAGACAGAGTGTAGGTTGAAGCCGTCGGCACAAGTGATCAGCTAGCTGAGATACTGACGAAGCCTCTTGGGCGTGATAAGTTCTTTGAGCTGCGAACTAGGATAGACGTCATCAACACTTAGAAGATGAACAAGGCCTAGGGCTGGTAGATGTGTCAGTTAAGCCTTGTCGTAGTCAATAAACATTGCATGTATCTGCATGTCTCCGTTTGATTTCGCATCTTTGTTTGCATCACATGCACAACTGCATGTTGTGGATGTTGTGCATGCGTTGAGCGCTACGAGGCTCGGTCTTGACGCAAGGTCGTGGCCACTGCCGAGTTAGTCACTGCCATGGAACTTAAATAGGCCAGCATGCATGTTCGTTTGATAATCAATCATAATGCAAGTGTGAGTCCACAACCCACATTCTCTTTGTTCCCCTTCAATTCCCATCAGTCAATATGTAAGAACCTCAAATCGGAGACATAGATTGGAGACCGGCGCAAAGGCAACCATGTCTGATCTTGAAAAATGAGAAGCGCTCGGATCAGCGAGGATCAGAGCTGGCTCGGTTGAGGGTAAAAGGAGACAACCTACTTTAAGGCGCGTCTCAGTTAAATTAGTTTTCGATACATGCCCACTTCTCTGACAAAATGGAGACATCCCTGCCTAAAGCGCAACTCCTATTATGAAAGAAAAGGAGACAAGCATTTCTTGGAGACTGTCTCCTTTTATCATTGAAGCGGGCGCGTATCCCATTCCCACCGATCGGGCGTGTCTCCTTTTATCGTGGAAGCAGGCGCATCTCCCATTCCCACTATAGAGTGACGCTTGTTACAAAGGGTCGTCTCGACTTTGTATGCCCTTATATGAGCTCCCAGCTATGGCAGAACAGTGGCTGCCAGATCTACCCTGTTCTTCCCCTCTTTGGAGATGCCATTCTAAAAATATTGCGGTGATTATCAGGGCTTTAAAAAAAAGGGTTAGTCCTTTCCTCCCCTCCTGCTCCTTACTATTTTTTTACCCCTTTAGATCTTGACTATTAGCGGCTTTGAATTTCTTTGACTTAACTCTTCTTTTCTATACGTAGATGTCGTCGGATCAAAGTTGGATGTATGGGCCACACCTTTGCAATGAGTATATCAAAGGGGAGATGCATTTATCGATTTAGTGAAGAAAGACATGTTTTACAACATTAGAGGGAATATTTGTTGTCCTTGCAAACGTTGCAAAAATGAGAAGAGATATTGCACTGATGATGTGTTGAGGTCACATTTGATCACGCATGGATTCATGATGGATTATCGATGTTGGAACAAACATGGGGAGTAGGGACTTAATGAAGCAGAGATGAGGGATTCATATCTAGAGAGGGAGGTCCATACCAGTGTTGAAGAAGTTCACGATGATGATGTGAACGAGCGAGCTATATTAGGATTCACCGATGACGACATTGACTTTCAGGTACACAACATAGAGGAGATGGTACGCAATGTCGAGAGACATGACGATGATAATCAGTACAATAATGGTGAACTTGCTTCAAGAACATGCTTTATGACTTGAAGAAGCCATTGTATCATGGTTGTGCGGCTCAGTACACGAGACTGTTTGCGATGGTGAAAATTTTCCAGTTGAAGGTGAGCAACAAATGGAATGATTGTAGTTTTAAGGAATTGTTGACGCTCCTTAAGGACATGTTACCCCAAGGCAACGTAATCCCTAAGAAATTTTATGAGGCAAAATAGATAATTTTTCCACAGGGTTTGAGGTGGAGAAAATCAAGGCGTGCAAGAATGATTGCATTATATATCATGGACCGGAGTATGAAAACCTCAAGAAATGCCCTAGTTGTGGACTCGACCGATTCAATCATAGGAAAGACGACGGTGATAACGAGAGCTGCAGTAGAAACAGAAGAAAAAGAGGTCCTAAAAAGGTGTTTTGGTATTTTCCTATTATTCCTCGTATGAAGCATTGGTTTGCAAACAAGAAGGCACAAAGAGAAGCATAAGCAGGATGCTGGAATGATAAGACATCCCGTTGATGCCACACAGTGGCGAAACATTGATTCACGAGATCCTGAATTTGCAATTGATCTGAGGAATATTAGGATAACAATGAGCACCGATGGCATGAATCCTTTTTTGAATAGTAGCAACATAGCACATGGCCAATTGTGCTAATGATTTTGAACCTTCCTCCTTTGTTTTGCAACAAACGGAGATATATTATGATGTCAGGACTGATGCGGAGGCCATAATAAACTGGGAATTACATCGACACTTATTGCATCCCTTTGGTTGAAGATCTAGAGCAATTGCGGTACAACGACGGGGTGCAGGTCTGAGATGAGCACAAGCGTGGGCATTATGATCTCAAAGCCCTTTTATTTGTGGTTGTTAGTGATTCTCCAGCAGCACGTAACTTGTCCGAACAAAGTAAGAAAGTAGGTTGCGGATGTCCACATTGTTTCAGAGAATTAGACACACATGTCCAAATAGTGTATATGGGACATCAACGCTACATTCCAATGAAACACATGTTTCTGAGTATGAAGGATAATTTCAATGGTAACACTAAGAAGAGGCATCCTCCATCCCATCCCCTAGGTCATGAAGTCTATGAAATGGTCAAGCATATCCATGTTGTCCTTGGTAGGTGGAAAAGGACTGGCAAAAATACTGGCGAAGATGACATGTGCAAGGAGCAATCTGTTTTTTGAGAGCTACCTATTGGAAAGACTTAGGCGTCCATCATTCGATTGATGTGATGCACGTTGAGAAGAATATGTGCGAGAGCCTACTTGGGACATTGCTTAACATGGATGGGAAAACTAGGGACTATGGATATGAACGAGCTGATCTAAAGAAAATGGGAATTAGGCCTGAGTTGTGGCTCAATGACTCGGTAAAAGGAACTGAACTACCCACATCTTGCATCACCCTTTCAAAACATGAGAACAAAGAGTTTTGTGGGTTCTTAGAAAATGTGAAAGTACCATCCGGCTACTGGACGAACGTCTCAAGGCTTATTTCACTTCCAGATCTAAAAGTAGCTCCTGGTGTGAAGTCTCATGATTACCATTTATTACTTACGTAGATGACTGCTGTTAGATGTCCGAATATCCTACCGATCAATGTTTAGGAGGCTATAATGAAATTTTTCTTTTTCTTCAATGCAATTGGTCAAAAATTACTATGTTAAGTAGATCTCGAGTCATTAGAGGAAAGGCACTATGAAACTTTATGCTTCCTTGAGATGTATTTTCCACCTGCCTTTTTCGACTCAGCGTCCATTTCACAACTCATCTTATTAAGGAGACAAAGCTACACGGCCTTGTGTTCCTTCACCAGATGTATGCGTACGAGAGATCAATGTCATACTGAAGTACTTTGTTAGAAATCGAGCTTACCCTGAGTGTAGCATGGTACAAGTATACTGTAAAGAGGAAGCTGTGGAGTGGGATCTAAACTACGCTGACCCGAGTGAACAAACTGGTGTTCTCAAGTCTCGTCATGAGGGGAGGCTCACAGGAAAAGGGACCATTGGGAAGAAGTCTATAACTTCAAATCCACATTTATTCTTCTGCACTCATTTCCACGTGCTGCAACAGATGTCCATTGTGTCCGAGTACTTCAATGAGCACAAGGAGGTGCTGATTAGAGACAATCTGGCTGCAATGAATCATGGTTAGCAAATGGACACATGAAAAAATTAATTGGCTGGCCCCGAGATCGGATTTCTCACTCATCAGATACTCAAACAAGTGAATACCTAAAAAAGTTGGCTCGTGGTCCTATATTCATCCTTAGGACATATCAAGGGTACAACATAAATGGATACACCTTCTGCATTGTAGAACAAGATATGAAAAGCATATATCAGAATAGTGGTGTACGTGTTGATTCTTATGATGCTACGGGCCAAGACAAAAACATGTACTATGGTCAAATACAAGAGATCTGAGAGCTTGACTTTCACAGATTCAAGATTCCTCTTTTTTTGCAACAGGGTTCATGGGATCAAGGTTGTTGTACATGACAAGTACGAGTTCACTAGCATCGATTTTAACCATCAAGGGTATAAGTCGGAACCTTTCGTGTTAGGAGAACATGTTGCTCAAGTGTTCTATATTCCAGACACAACAAATAAAAGACTTAATGTGGTGATACCTAGAAAAATACAAATCGTCGAAGTCAAGAATGTCGTCGATGAGGAAGAGTTTGATTAATTTGATGATATTCCTCCTTTTGTCACCCCAATGATCAAGCGAAGAATACCATCGGTGAAAAAGCTCCTTACTTGCACAACAACCATCATAAAAAACTCAAGAGTTTCAAAAAACCAAGACCGCATTGGAAAGTAGCAAAATGATTGTGTAAAATATGTTTAATATGTGAAAGCATGGTCAATTGAGTGAAAAATTGACTTTCATTTTGATATTTGTGTGATATATGCTCAATGTATGAAAATATTGCCATTTGAGTGAAAATTTGACTTTCTTTGGTCAAATGTGTTAAATATGCTAAAAACATGAAAATATGGCCACTTGATGCCTTGTATTTTTTCCTGATAGAGCACTACTGAGTCTGGCACATGTTCTGCCTGAACGAAGCCCAAGGGAGATGAGCTCCAATAAAGAGCATCTCGTATGCGGCTGTGAAGGTTGCACCATGGAAGAAAAGGTGAGACGAGCTTTAGTAAGGCCGTCTCGTATGCCTCTGTGAATGTCCCATCACAGAAGCAAAAGGGAGACGAGCTCATATGGAGATCGTCTCACATGCGACTATGAAGATCTTTTGTCCCACCTCAAAAAGTTGAGCACGTTGCAATGAGCATATAATGCAAGATGTTGCATGGTTGACATCAAGTTCGGCGTGGACGGTCTTGATGTCAAGTTAACAAAATTTCATTTGGCAATCAAGACTGTTCAAACCGAATTTGAGATCATAACATTTGCGTGGAGTTAATTAAGAGGTTTTGTTTAGGCTCATGTCCAAAAAGGGAGACGCGCTTTAAGTAAGCCCGTCTTGTTCGCCTCTGTGAAGGTCCCACCACGAAAGCAAAAGGAAGACAAGCTCTTATGAAGCTCATCTTGCTGTTGACTGTGAAGATTTTTTGTCCCACCACAGAAAGTTGAGCGCTTTGCAACGAGCATATAAGGCTAGGCATTGCACTTGACATCAAGTTCAACGTGGATGGTGTTGATGTCAAGTTAATTTTGCAATGAAGACTGTTCACACTGAATTGTGTCCCATACAAGGAAATGAGAGGCGCACATTATGAAGCTCATCTCTGATCTGAATAAAAAGCAAGACGACCCATATGAGGCTCGTCTCCCATACACGGAAATGAGCGACACTCTTTATTGACACGCATCTCGGATTGCTGCGAGCTCGTCTCTGAATCTAGCACTTGTTCTGTTTTATTGTATTGTGAATTGTTTGTTTGTTTGGATTACGTGCTTTATTTACGAACGGGAATGTTTTGTGTAGATTCCTGAGGCATTTGATAACAAACATTTTGTGTACCAGAATGTTTTGTGTGATACCTGAGGCATTGGATAACAAATTTTGTCTAAAAGTTACGTGCACTAGAATGTTTTCCTTGGGAGAGCTCATCGAAGTTGAGCAGTGTCCCGAGCGCATTCGATAATTAATAACAAAAAGACAACAAACCATTCGATAAAAAAGAAAAAACATTCGTCATCAAACAGAGTTTCATAGACTCTCTGAGCTTACTAACCACTGATCTTACAGACTACGCGCACGACCCTGCCTGCGATGCCGGCGATGCCCGTTACCCCTGCCTGCTGCCCAAAGACAAGGAGAGACCCTACATGTGACCCGTGCCCGCAACCGAGTCCCCTTCCAGCGATGCGCGCAACCCCCACCCGTGACCCCTGCCCGGAGACCTGGAGGGCTGTCGAAGGTTGAAAGCATGGGACCATCCTTCGTTCGCCCGATCATCATCGTCAGGGTCGCAACCCCGAAAGATCTAGTGCAGACAGGAGTGAGTGGAGCGCCAGCAACACCGCTGGTCAGGGTTTGTCAATAACCCCGCGGCTTCAGGTGAAGGGATGGTAACGCGGCTGCAGACCGCCATCTAAGCCAAAGGAGACCTGCTCAAGCACAGAGTGTTCATTGAAGGGATCAAAGTGGATGAAAAGGTCGAACTGGTGGCCCTTTGGTGGTATTGTGAACCATTCAACGCTGGGTGTCCCGTCCCTCGACCCGAAGTGCCTAACGCGCTCAGGTAAGAAGGTCACAGTCTTCATGCACAGAAGTAGGTCCGGATTCTGCATCTAGGCGACAAATCTAAACACTTGCATGCTCTGTCAAGACTCCACCACATATAAAACACATAAATGTCCTGAAGACTTGCCGCACACCATCAGCCGACCAGCGTGGAGCGGCAGGGTCCTCGAAATAAATTGTGGCCTGATAGGGCCAACCAAACAGGCGGGTGGGATAGGGGTTCCATGGGCAGACATGGTGGCGATCGCCAGCGATGTGGACAAAGCCCGTACGCACTACCAGCACGCGCTGTTTGGGAAGATCAAAGCTTACCAGGAGAGTTTCATCGTTAAGGCAGGAGGCGAAGAGGCAAGGAATGTAGATCTACTGCATGAGGGTATTTGAAGCCGCCTCTGGAGAAGCACGGAGGGCGCCATCAAACAACATAATTTTCACCGCATGAAGGCAGAATCGTTGGAGATCGTAGGACAAGACACCACGAATAGCAACAACACCCTGGCCATGGTGAGGGCACGATGCAGGGGCACCAGGCACGTAGTGGTTCGCCATGGGGCAGAGGAAGGCGTGGAAGGGCGATGCGACAAGGGCGGGAATTTGAGGCGACTGCGATGTTGGATCTTGGCTGGTAATGTGAGGTGACTGTCGATGCGGGGGGAGGGTCAGTTGAATGAACATGGCAACGTGCATGCCGCCTAGGCACGATCAAAAGGGAGACGAGCTCCAAGTAAGCTCGTCTCGTACATGCACATAAGGGAGCTAGGCTTTATGGCATCGTCTCCGATCTGAATAAAATATGAGACGAACCCGTATGAGGCCTGTCTCCCTTACAAGAAAATGAGAAATGAGCTTTATTTAATCCTGTCTCTGATTGTTGCGAGCTCGTCTCTATATCTGGCACATGTTCTATATCCCCTTCGACATTGATTGTAACTTGTTTGGATTACATGCTTTATTTACGAACTAGAATGTTTCGTGTAGATACATGATGCATTGGGTAACTGGAATTTTTTATTTACGATTTGGAATGATTTATTTATGAATTGGAATGTTTGTCTAACATTCTGTATACTGGAATGTTTTCCTCGAGAGAGCTCATTGGAGTTGAGCAGTGTCGCGAGCGCATTGGATAATGGATAACAAAAAGACAACAAACTATTCGATAAATCGATAACAAACATTCATCATCATGCAAACATTCATTAATATTTCATTAAAATAAAAATTATTACAAACAACAAAAGAGAAAACAGACAATTGCCTAGTCCTCCCTTGGGTACTCCGCCCCACACTTGTCGGTGATCGACTTGACCGAACCCCTACGGCCTTCCACCCCAAGCAACTCACCGACTGTCTCCCACATTGCATGAAGATGACCGACCACTACGCTTAACACGTAGAGGTAGTGGCCGATGTTAGGCTCATGGCCCATTCCAGTACATTCTGGAAGGGGACCAAGACTGAGAAGCCGCATGGCATGAGATGTACTGATTAATACATCCCTCACCATATGCTTGCGGGGAGTTTTAAGGTAGTCATTTTCTAACGGGGAGACCAAGCCCTCCAGGTGAGCGATTTTCCCAAGTAGGTACTATTGCTCTTCCACCCAGGAAGGTGGCAGAGGTGCGGTTGGTGCAAAGAATACTATGAGGTCGGAGCACTTCAAATTCTGCGCGCGATTGGCAATGAATGCATGATTAATTTCGCGGCTTGATGTGGGCCCCACTCCCTGTGTAGAACCCTTGTTGTTTCTGGATGAGCAGAAGGGAGACGGGCTCGAAATAAGCGTGTCTTGTATTTGAAGATAAAGGAGACGCACCCGTAACAAGCGCGTCTCTGATGTGAACAAAATGCGGAGAAGAATATGAGATCGGAGCGCTTCGAATTCTGCACGCGATGGAAGAGGCACTAGAGGTCACTGACATGTAGGCCCACATCTTCTGCAGAGGCATCAGAGGTCACTGACATGTGGGCCCACATCCTCTACAGAGGCATTAGAGGTCACTGACACATGGGCCAACATCCCTGTGGGACCCATGTGTTCTATTTCTGATGGATCAGAAGGGAGACGAGCTCTAAGTAAGCCTGTCTCGTCTCTCAAAAGAAAAGAGACGCGCATTTTGGAGTTTGTCTCCGATCTGAATAAAATTCGAGACGCACCCTTATGAGGCCCGTCTCTCATACAAATATATGAGAGACGAGCATCTTGTACGTCTCCGATTGTTGCCCTAGGTACTTTAGCTCTTGTGCGCTCTCTTCCAAACACTTAGCAAAATTGTCGGCAAATTTTTGACCTCGCGCTCTCTCGCTCTTCTTGTTGCCCTAGAAACCGTCACACCAGCGTCACCGCTACCATGTCCCCGGAGCACACCGTCACCCCGTTCCCTTCCCCGGAGCACGTCGCCGCCTCAACCCTGCCCTCTTGGTTATTGTCGCGTTGCTGGCGTCGACCTCGACTCCGCCTCGACCCCGACCTTATCCTAGTAAGTTTTTATGTATTTTTGTACTGTTAATAAGGTTTGTCATAAGCAGTTTTGTGGGGTTGTCACATGGGTGCACATTGTTGGTTCATTGGGTGCAGGTTGGAGTTGAAATGGTCCGCGCTTTTATGTACCGTGCTTGATGCATTTTATGAAATCTACTCCTGTTTGATGTATACATGCTTTCATTTATGCTCTTTGGTGGTTCAATGTTTAGTATATTGACATGTTAGCCGGTTAAGGATGCCAAATTTCAGCTCTGACATGTTTAGATTATTACGCTTTGGCTAGTACCTATGATTTTAAAGGGCCATTTGCAAAACTGACCTCGTTTTCCACTTTAATTATACAGTTGACCCTTCTTTTTACGGTTTGTGTATTTGACCCTGTTTTTTCAAAATGAGAAATTGAAATGATCTTACTCCATTAAGATCATTTAACGGTGTTAACTCCATGAACGAAAGACATATTTACCCTTGCACAATTGACCCTACTTTTACTTGTAATATTCATTTTGACCCTACTTTATACATAAAAAAATTCAGCATTTTCTATGTCATTAAAATAAAATTTATGCAGTAATTGAATTTTTTTTTCAATAATTTGAATTGAAGTGCAACATTTAGAAGCATTAGGTTTTGATTCTGCATTATCTCAATTATTCACTAATATCAAGCTTACAACAATGAGCTAGTGTAGTAACCTATTAGAGCTGTTTTCTCCACAATTTTCTGTAAATTCACAAACAGCAGCAGCTACTAAATTGAACACTCAATTAACAAACAACAGCTAATAGTAAAGGAAAAAAAATGCTAATTGTAAAGGAAGATTCAATCAACAGCACCTACTAAATTGAACAAGACGGGAGTACGGTGGAGAACAGTGGTCCTGCTCGCGCGTTGCTCCACCGCCGTGGACGCACGGGAGCCCGCATAGGCACCACCTACCGGCCTGTACCGCGCGTTGCTCTGCCCCTCTCGTTGCGCACACGGCCGCCGCTGCGCTGGGTGCTTGCTGCGCCAAAGTCGCGCATGCAGCCGCCGCTGCACCGAGTGCTTGCTGTGCCAAAGTCGCGCGCACAACCGCCGTCTGTCCCCCGTGCAGCCACCGCCAAGTCTGGCGCTCGCAATCATCGCCCAGTCCGGCGCGCAGCCACCGCCCAGCCAACCGCCTCGGGTGAGTTGCGTTGGAACAGAAGGGTAGGGTAGGTTTGTACAGGTAAGGGCATTTTGGTCCCCTTCTATTGTTGATATTTTTTTTTATAATCTAAATTGCCTTCACCTAACAGAACTGTTACAATAGGGCCAAACGGTGCTTTCGTTTTAAAAAATAAGGGTCAAATGTGCAAAATCTAAAAAAACAGGTTAAACATATAATTAGATGTTAAAGTAGGATCAATGACACAGTTGTCCCTCTTTCAGAAATAGAAGGTCTCGAGGTGTCAAGTTGTGTAACTTGTGTGGTGGGTGCATTGATAGGCCAGCACAATTCCGCTAGACATTTTCTGGAGCTATTGTCTTTACCTGTGAAATGTCTCTTTAATATGGGAGTAGAACATTGCTTTGTTGTTCAAATTACTTGTGATAATCTATTATTTAATATTGTTTGGTTATGCCAGATAGCTTTGGATTGTCCTTACAGTTGCCACATATATCTTTTTCTTATTAAGGTACAAATGCCATGAGAGAATTTGCTCCCTTATGTGACCGTTTGTGCAAATGTGGCTGAAATTTGATAATATTTTATAAGATTTTAGAGAATTTTATTGAATTTAAAGATGTCTTAGTCGGAGCATGAGCGGCAGATTGAAGAGGCTCAACAGCAGACTCCTCAACAGCAGCAGACTCAACAGGCTCAGCAGCAAAGTCAGCAGCAGACTCATGAAGAGGAAGAATCGGTTGATAACATTCAAGACCTGCCTCCGGTCACCGAAATAAAAGGTCGCATACATCATGGACGACTGTTATGAGTGTTGGTGAGGTCAATGACAAAGGCTTAACCCTAGACACGAGAGTGAATACGAGACTGTCCAGGGTTTGTGGTCTAGCTGCTCGGCAAAGGGTGTCGCTAACCCTGCAGTGATTCGATGAGTTGACCAAAAATGAAAAGGACGAACTTTTCAAAAACTCTATTCAAGCATATGTTCAATATCCGGAAGAGCTGAAGCAGAAGGGGAAGAAGCTAGCTATGAAAATCATCTCTCATGCTTGGAAGATCTACAAGAGTAAGCTTGTGAATATTTGGAGGAAGCAGGAAACCCCCTTCGATAAGTATAAAGATTTGTTAGGAGATGTCTGGGCGAGATTTGTTGAGGAGTGCAAATCAGAGAACTTTGCCGTGAACAGTGAGTATATGAAGTGGCTCCGTTCGCAGAACGAGCTTGACCACCACCTCGGCAACACCAGTTATGCCGGAAAACAAAGGAGGTGGCAACAAGAAGATGAAAAATTGGCCCAGCTAGGTCTTCAAAATCTATACGACAATTTTTGTGGACAATTGAGACCATTATGTGTGCTCGTTCTAAGTTGACTGAGTCAGGCGATGCTAGCTACAACAGCCGGAGCACCACGGATGTTGCTCAAAGGGTCTTGAGCCAGAGCAGCGAAGACTCAAATGGTGAGAGGGAAAACTGTGCCCTCAGCAAGGCCCTGCAAATCAAGGAGCAACAAAGCAGTGTCTGTGGTATTTCTAGTAAGTTGACCTGGAGGGAGGGTTTTCCAAAACACAAAACTACGTATCGAAAGCAGAAAATAACCTGGACACCATATGTTTACATGGAGGATGATGAGTAGGTTTAGGCCCGATCTTCTAATAGGTAAGTCGATTGGGGTGGAGAACTCGACTTTGATGATCCGCGGCACTCGAGCGGCTCGAGTACCCCTGCAATCACTACACCACGACACCGTTGGTTATCAACCGTGCTGCACACGCTTGACCTCACCAAAAAGGCTAATACCTGCAAGTGCAACCGAGAACACAAGCAAGAACGTCGAAGACACGATCTGAAATCGCGAAGTTGGGTCTCACAAACCGTAGAACGGCTATATCATTGATCTAAGCAAAACCCACCAAATATGACCGGCAGATGCAGTATTTAAAGGCTAGGGTTTGGCCAAAACACAATTAGACGCGTCCCTAATGGATTCTTACTGGATACAAGGCCCAAGGGCCCGATTCGGTGGCGCAACATCGGACAGAAATCTGGACTCGACTTTGTTCGACAATTTCCAATGACTCCGGAGAAATTTTGCTATGGGACCAGAACCATTGGAAATTTTATCTTCTCCTCTTTCTGTACATATGTAGAACGTCAAAAACGGAGTCCGTATGCCTCCTGGGCATCCGTTTTAAGGTGGACTGCTCCTGGACTCCGAGTTGAACTCGAGTCCGAGTTGTAAACTGCTTCCATCAACTTGTGGATGTCCCAGCTGGTTCTCCATGCTCCCAAAGACTCTTTCCTTCACTTGTTGATCTTATCCATTATTCCTAATAACAATTAAATCATCACATAGCAATCTATTCAAAAACTCACATGCAAAAAAAGTTAGAAGCGAGTTCACCTGCTGATTTATTAACTGTGCTCGTGCTCTTGTGATTGGTCCTTGCATTTCAATATGTGTTTCAGCTGTTGTGATGTCCTCATCATCCTCCCCCTCTTGAATTGGAGTCGTCCTCGACTCAAGTTCATCTTCTTCTCCCATGTACGGTTGCAAATCTGAAATGTTAAATGTAGGACTAACCCCAAAATCGGGAGGCAATTCAAGCTTATATGCATTATTATTAATCTTTTCAACAATCTTAAAAGGACCAGCAGCTCGCGGCATAATTTTTTATTTTCTCAAGTCAAGAAATCGCTCTTTTCTCAAATGTAACCACACCAAATCACCCGGTTCAAGTTTTACTTCTTTTCTACCTTTACTACCTGCAATCCTATACTTCTCATTCATCATTTCAATATTTTTCTTTGTAGTTTCATGCATCTTAAGATTGAATTCGGATCGTCGTGTAGCATCCAAATTTATAGTTTCAGAAGAAGGCAAAAGTAGTAAATCAATAGGAGCACGTAGATTGAAATCATACACTACCAGGAATGAACTTACCTTTGTCGTGGAGTGAACGGATCTGTTGTAACAAAATTCTATATGTGGTAAACACTCCTCCCACAACTTCAATTTGTTTTCAAGACAGCGTGCAACATAGTGGATAAAGTACGATTAACTACCTCGGTTTGTCCTTCCATTTGAGGGTGACATGTAGTTGAAAAAAGCAACTTGGTTCCCAATTTATATCACAAAGTTCTCCAAAAATGACTTAAAATTTTTGCATCACGATCAGAAACAATGGTATTTGGCACACCATGTAAACAAACAATTTCCGTCACAAATAAATCAGCAATGTGTGAGGCATTATCATTCTTATGACAAGGTATAAAGTGTGCCATTTTGGAGAAAAGATCAACAACTACAAAAATACTATCCCTCCTCCTTTTAGTCCTAGGCAATCCCAAAACAAAGTCCATAGAAATATCCTCCCAAGGTACACTAGGAACAGGAAGAGGCATATAAAGACCATGTGGGTTAAGGCGAGACTTAGCTTTCTTGCAAGTAGTGCATCGTGACACGTAGCGCTCGACATCACGCCTGATCTTTGGCCAAAAGAAGTGTGTGGACAGCACGTCTTCAGTTTTCTTCACTCCAGAAAGTCCCATCAAACCTATTCCATGTGCTTCCTGCAAAAGTAATAGACGAACGGAGCTAGCTGGAACGCGTAGCCTTTTAGCACCATAGAGGAGACCCTCTCGCAGCACATATTTATTCCAAGTTCTTCCTTCTCTACAATTTTCAAAAGCATCTTTGATGTCCAAATCAGTACGATATAATGCTTTTATTGTTTCCAAACCAAAGATTTTATGATCAAGTTGGGACAACATGGTATAACGCCTAGATATTGCATCGGCAATGACATTTTCCTTTCCTTTCTTATGCTTAATGATGCATGTAAACAACTCTATGAACTCAATTCATTTAGCATGTCGTTTATTCAGATTGGTTTGACACTTAAGATACTTCAATGATTCATGATCGGAATGTATGACAAACTCTTTAGACCAAAGATAATGTTGCCAAGTTTGTAGTACTCACACTAAGGCATACAATTCCTTACCATAAGTGGAATAATTCAGAGAAGGACCATGAAGTTTTTCACTAAAAAAGCAACGGGTTTACCTCCTTGTATGAGAACGCGTCCAATACCAATGCCGCTTGCATCGCATTCTAGCTCAAAGGTTTTGTCAAAATAAGGAAGTTGTAGCAACGGTGCTTGTGTAAGCTTCGATTTGAGAGCATCAAAAGCTTGTTGCTGTTGTTCGCCCCATCGAAACAGTATTCCCTTCTTCGTTAGATCATGTAGAGGTGCTGCAATGGTGCTAAAATCCCATACAAAACGCCGATAAAAACCCGCAAGGCCAAGAAAACTACGAACCCACGTGACGGTTGTTGGGGATGGCCAGCTGGTGACTGCATCAATTTTTGCCTCATCCATCTCAATTCCCTGCGAGGAAACGACATAGCCAAGAAACGAGACTCGATTTGTGCAAAAGACACACTTTTCGAGGTTACCAAACAAACGTGCATATCTCAAAACAGTAAAAACAGCACGTAAATTATCAAGATGTTCATCATATGATTTGCTATAAATGAGGATATCATCGAAGTAAACCACCAAAAATTATCCAATGAAAGCACGTAAAACCTCGTTCATTAATCGCATAAAGGTGTTGGGTGCATTAGTTAAACCAAAAGGCATGACTAACCACTCATAAAGTCCAAACATGGTTTTAAATGCAGTTTTCCATTCATCTCCTAGTGCCATTCTAATTTGGTGGTAACCACTACGCAAGTCAATTTTTGTGAAGATGATAGCACCACTCAATTCATCAAACATGTCATCTAAGCGAGGAATAGGATAATGATATCAAATGGTGATGTTATTAATCGCTCGACAATCAACACACATACACCAACTACCATCTTTCTTAGGAACCAAAAGAACAGGAACCGAACAAAGACTAAGGCTTTCATGAATGTACCCGCGGTCCAAAAGATCTTGGAATTGTCGGTGAATATCCTTAGTTTCCTTTGGGTTCACCCTGTATGCTGCACGATTTGGCAAACTTGCTCCTGGAATCAAATCGACCTTGTGTTCAATGCCTCTCATCGGTGGTAAACCAGGGGGTATCTCGGAGGGAAACACATCCTCAAACTCCTGGAAAAGGTTAGCAACAGCAGGGGGCAATGCAATAGACAATTCATGAAATGAAAACATGGCTCCTTTGCAAACTAAAGCATAGCACATCCCCTTAGCATCGAATAAATCAGCAAGGTCTGATTTAGTTGCGAGCAACGATGGTGATTTTAACTTAATGACTTGCTGCTTTTCAGATTCGAATTTTGTTGCTTTGCCATCACGATTTTTACTCTTCTCAAAATGCACAATTTCAGCAGAAGTCATGGGGAGCAAAGTGATTTTCTTTCCCTTATGCATGAGAGTATATTTCTTAGTTCTACCATGATGAATAGCATCTATATCAAATTCCCAAGGACGACCCAATAAAGGACAACAAGCATCCATAGGAACGACATGAAAATAAGAAAAATCATGGTAAGAACCATTTGAAAAATGTATTCTCTCTGTTTGTGTTACCCGAACCTTAGTGCTGTTGTTGAACCATTGAATGTGGTATAGATGAGGGTGTGCTCTTGTTGTCAAACCAAGTTTCGTGACGATGTCTGTGTTCACCAAGTTATTGCAGCTACCTCCATCAATTATAGTGTGTACACGGCAGTCCTTGACGACGAGAAACATGTGGAAGAGGTTGTGTCGTTGTAGCTTGTCGTCAGTCTCCAATTTGGAGCTCAAGGCACACTGCACAATGATGCTCCTATAGTTCTCCGTTGCCGCTGTACTAGGTACCTCTTGTTTGGTGTGTTCGTCATTTGGATCTGATTAAAGTCAGTAGCAAGAGAATATTCATCTTCAACATTCGAAGTACGATCATAACCGCCATCGTCGCATGCTATGTATGCTCGTTTTCTTGGGCAATCTCTCATCATATGACCAAGTCTCTGGCAGCGGTGACACTTAATGTCGTAAGAACGACCCGTAGATAGAGTGGACAACGAAGGCTTGAATGATGTCGCCTTGCTGCCCTCCGGCAAGCGAGAAGGTGGAGCAGCAGGTATAGTTCATTGGCCGCTATTGGATGGTGTAGTCGCTGCACGGAGGGTCGAAGATGGTGCTGTTTTGGATGGTGTGGGCGTCGAACGCGGCGTGAAGTTGCTCCTTGTACGTTGTTGCTGTTGTTGTCGGCCCTGCAATTCTTTTTCTGCCAACATAGCAAGCTAAAACAATCTATTAACAGTATCATATTCCTTGTAATCAACAATGTCCTGAATTTCACGCCTCAACCCCCCCATAAAAACGAGCTATTTTATCATCCATGTCTTCTACTATCCACAACGCAGCATACCCTTTTGTAACTCTTGATAATATTCCTCTACAGACATATTACCTTGGTCTAAGCGCTGCAATTTTTTGCGAAGGTCCCGCTGAAAAGATGGAGGAACAAATAGAACATGCATAGCTTCCTTTAATCAATCCCATATTGGTGGATCAGTTCTAGTTTTAACAAGTTCATTCCACCATATGATAACAAAGTCCTTAAACTCACTAGTGGCTTGACGAACTCTATGTTGTTCAGGAACAAGGTGGGCATTAAATTTTTGCTCTACTGTCATCTCCCAATCAAGATAAGCTTCAGCACTATTAGCACCAGAAAAAGAGGGTATAGTAAATTTCACTTTAGCAAAAGGATCATCAGGAGGACGATTATAATTGTTATGATTATTACCTCCCATACCTCAATGATAAAGTGGCAGTCTTGGCTGATTGTTGTGATCTTCCATATCATCATAAGCATTGTCTTCATGTCTTCCAGAGAGAGGCAACCGAGCCTCAAAAGTATTCATCCGAAGAGCAAGGTCATCAAGTTGGCGAATCAAGTTTTCTAATGACTCCTCCGTTGCTGCATTGTATTTGGAGAACATATCTGTCATGGTCTTCATCATATCACGTAACTCAGCATGTTGAACACATTCGTCATCATTGTCTTCTCTTGCCATTGTTAGTAGGAAACAAAAGACAACAAAAATATGTTATCCCTATCAACTACAGTTACAATATGAAAGGTGGAAGAAAAACAATCTCTCTCGCTCAAGCGTCTTACCATGCTCTTACAAGTGTTCTTACCGACACAGCAGGTGGTGTGGATAGTGAGATGAACCAATTAAGCTTGGAGTGATTGCAAAGGTACCTGTTATGCTCAAGAGAAAGGTGGAGCTTGCATGGCACAATATGGTGGCTAATAAGCAGAAAATCGCTAACAGGTAAACAAAGTTGAATAAGTATTCAATATAGGAAACTGTTGCTGGTCAACCAAGTTCCCTAAGGCATAGCACAACACAAGAAAGTAGCAAGGAAAAAGAAAGACAGAATGATATAGCCAACAAAACAACACCAAGTGATATAGGCCAATTGCTTTAATATGCGTGCTCTTCACTATTTATTTCTTTTTTGTAATAATTTTTTGATATTTTTTATTTACTCAGGAGCACGGAGATATGAAGCACACAAATTTGCAGCTCAATTGGATGTAATATGAGGCCTATAAAAAATCAAGAAGATTCTTTAAAATTCGTGCTGAAACTTCAGAGGCCGGATAGCCTATCTTTCGAGGGGTATTTGGGCAATCTAATTTTGCGTAGATGAATTTGAAAAAAAATCGCCCGATTTCAATTTCGTATGAGAAAGTTATGGCCGTTTTAAGGTAGGCTGTCCGAGTTACGATTTCTGGATGTTGATTCCAACTCGGTTTGATAACAGAACTCACAATCGGATATGAAAACGATCAGAAATTTGCACAACAACTAATAGGGTGGTGTGTGATGATTCAAGGATGAGTGGCACAAAGGTTTGTCACCTAATATAGGGCTTGTGATGCGGGAGTTCACGCAAGGCAGCTAGCTAGGGCATACCGATGAACGTGGTGGATCGGTTTGTTATTTAGGAATTGTGGAATAGGTGTCGAACAACAAGAAAACAAGGACGAAACACGATAACTAGGACCCAAAACACAAAGCTAAACGAGAAACAAGACTCGACCACACGAATGCAAACTCAACAATGCAAACTGAAAAAAGAAACTACAGGCACTATGGTCTAGGAAGCGGTAAAAACAATCTAATTTTTTGTGGCTTTTCTGTGGACTCTAGGTACGAAACCAAATCGATCTAATGGAAGGAAAACAAAGATACCTCACGGGCAACCTGGAAATCTGATACCAATTGATGAGTAAGGTTTGGGCCCAATCTCTGAAAGGTAGGTCGATTGGGGTGGAGAACTCGACGTTGATAATCCGCGGCACTCGAGCGGTTCGAGTACCCCTGCAATCACTACACCACGTCTCCATTTGTTATCAACCGTGATGCACACGCTTGACCTCCCCATGAAGGCTAATCCATGCAAGTGCAACCGAGAACACGAGCAAGAACGTCGAAGACACGATCTGAAATCGCGAAGTTGGGGTCTCACAAACCGTAGAACGGCGATATTATTGATCTAAGCAAAACCCACCGAATATGACCGGTGGCTGTAGTATTTAAAGGCTAGGGTTCAGCCAAAACACGATTAGACGCGTCCCTAATGGACTCTTACTGGACACGAGGCCCAAAGGCCCGATTCGATGGCGCAACACCAGATAGAAATCTGGACTCGATTTGTCTGGACGGTTCCCAATTACTCCGGGGGAATTTTGAGGTGGGACCATAACCATTAGAAAGTTTATCTTCTCCTCTTTCCGTTCATATGTAGAACGTCAAAAACAGAGTCCGTATGCCTCATGGGCGTCCGTTTTAAGATGGATTGCTCCTGGACTCCGAGTTGAACTCGAGTCCGAGTTGTAAACTGCTTCCATCAACTTGTGGACGTCCCAGCTGGTTCTCCACGCTCCCAAAGCCTCATTACTTCACTTGTTGATCTTCTTTATAATTCCTAATAACAATTAAATCATCACATAGCAATCTTTTCTCAAACTCACATGCAAAAGAAGTTAGGAGCGAGTTCACCTGCTGATTTATTAACCGTGCTCGTGCTCTTGGGATTGGTCCTTGCATTTCAATATGTGTATCCTCTATTGGGATGTCCTCATCAGAGGAGCTAAAAATATAGCTAAGAAGGGAGGTTCTAGGAGACCTGAAGCCTATACTGGAGGCCTCAGATATACAATTCCCTAACTTTGATGCGTTCATAAGTAACAACGATGAACGTAGGAGCAACTTAGCTTCTACAAGAACTGGGGATGGACGACCTTATGTGGATCTTCAGACACTAGCATCTTGACATTTAATTGAGCTGGACACGATATATAACTTGGCTCAGCCAACAACATGCATCCATATTCTATTGGTCCGAGGAAGCTTTCGAATGGCGGTCGGGAGAGGTCTAGTATTCCAGTCAGACCATACTTGACAACATCCAATCCAGGTTGACACAACATCCTATGCTATGGTCAAGGTGGACATGGTGCATGAGAATTTGAAAGACCCGAAGCTCGAAGTGCCACCAGACGATACAACGCTGACTATGCGAGATGCAGTTGCTAGAAGGGTTCAGTGGAGACTAACTTCTATTGTTGTTGACCCAACAGCAACAGCTTCAGTATCGACCTCTACTGCTTCATGTCTCCTAAGACACGTCTACCTCCGTCTCCAAATCTAGAGCACATAGTTCTGTCTCCAATTCAAGAGCATTCGTTGCCTCCAATTATAGAGAAGCAACATAAGTCTCAAATTCGAGAGCAGTTGCCTCCAATTGCAGAGAAGAAGTTGAAGTCTACAATTCGAGACCAGCCGCATCTTTCTCCAACTCTAGAGCTGCCGCACTAGTCTCCACTTGAAAGCAGCAGCATCAATCTTAACCTCGCTCTTGGAGTATGCTCCCTACACCTGATCAGCCGCAGGCAAAGGCGACAAAGAATGTACTTGTCAGGCGTCACCTGCAGCAGCGAAAGATGTCAAAGGAAACTGGGAAGAAACCATTGAAAGAGTCGAAAGCTAACCCGATGACCAACTATAACCCGAAGTTTCAAATGGGGAAGCCGATGTTAACTATCGGCGCACTCAAATAAGTTTGTACGTCTTGTGTTCACCTTCATAACCACTACATGAAAAATTACCAAAAACATCAACACTTAATAGTGGGATACAAGGAAAAGCACTTTCTGGGGGGTGAAGGCCTCTTTATCATTGCATGGTCCGATCTCTACGACCTTTTCACCCTCGACGCATTGGATGTCTCTCTAATACGCTGTTATGCATCGTAAGTCCTAAAAAACTAGGTTTTTCAATATATATACTCAATAAAAGTGTTCTATGTGTCTAACAAATTTGGCATTTTTCGTGTAGGCACATGCAACATGTTACTCGTCATAGAACGAGAAAGGAGTTTTATGCATATCTTAACCCACAAATAACTACGAGAACTAATCTTCAAATGGCATGCTGTCAAAAAGAAGTTGTTTCTTATTTTGTCAAGGCAATGAAACACTACAGTAATAAGAAGCTCCAAGTAATACAGTTCAACACAAGTAACCATTTTGTAACTCTAGCAATATCTACAAAGTACGACCAAGTCTGGTATTGTAACTGCGCAGGCCTGAGAGATTCAATGATTGGCGAGCAACAGACCCGTGATTTTAAAGATAGCATGTTCGTTCTTAACGAGTACGTTCCTTCTTCACTTTAGTTTATAACTGTTTGTCATTGCATGATAATTCTACATTAACTATGAATGTTTCTCTGTTTATGGCTTTTAACACATACATGGTTAAGATGCTAGGAGGACACCAAAAAGGTAAACACTGCCTAATTAATCATCATATTACATTCTGCATTCCCCAACAAGCTCTAGGCAACACATGCGACTTCCATGTCTACTTAAGCATGGTTTTATTTGGAGAGCAGCCGAATTGCAATATATGTGTAAGTGCATTTATTTTACTTTATTATTAATCTTTTGCTAATTCTCATTTTATCGTGTGGCAGTACTACGAAACCGCATTCAGGAAGGCAACAAGTTCCAGCCTCGAGCGCATTAGAGAGAGGCTATGCAAGTTCATCATTTCTGAAATCTTTAATCCAAAGGGAGAATTTTATTACAATATACAGGATTAGATGACAGTTAGGATTTCTGTAATTAGTTACTTGGTAGGCAGGATGAACAGGAGGGCATTCTTCGTGTAAATAGTTACTTGGTAACCACAATTGACACTTTCTTATTATTTAATTGGTCAATATAATTTAATGTGTGCTCTCCATTTGGCTATACATATGTTTATGTATGTGTATGTTGCTGACACTGACAATGCAGTTGCCAAATCCTGGCTAGCTCCAGGATGCAGCCGGGAACCAGGATAAATGGTGGGGGGGGGGGGGGCATCTAATAGGAGGCGAGCGTGTAACAGGGTGTGTCTCCTATTAGAGCCACAGTGACCCATCTGGTAGTTAAATCCGCAATGAGCTAACATAAAGACCCTCTTATATTACTTACATAAAGAGACGGACAAACATAAAGCCCGTCGCAAAATATTTTCCTATTAGTCTCCTATTTCTCACAAAAAGAAGATGAGCTGACATAAAGATCGTCTCGGATATCATACAGAAAGGAGACACGCATACTTAACGCCCGTCTTAGATTATTTACATAAAGGAGACATGCTGACATAAAGGTCGTCTAGGATATCTTACAGGAAGGAGACAGGCGTCCTTAACGCTTGTCTCAGATTGTTTACATAAGAGAGACGAGTTGATATCAAGACCGTCTCGGATACCATACAGAAAGGAGACATACATCCTTAATGCCTGTCTCGGATTATTTACCTAAAGGAGATGGGCAGCCTTAAAGTTTGCCTCAGATTTTTTACAAAAAGGAGACGAGCCGCCTCAACACCCGTCTCGGATTTCTTACAAAAAGGAGACGAGCATTCTTGAAGCTTATCTCCCATGTGTACTGATTGAAGATACGTTGAATGGAGTGTCTCCGATTACATTGTAATACAAGATGCAATGATGGATATGCGCCTTTTGCACCTCTCAGTTCTTCGTGTGGGCTCATCTTGAACGAGCCTTTCTCACATAGTGAGTGTGACCACAGCCCGCGATCACCTACGAGCTAGCATGCGGCCAAGGCTAGCATGCAACCGGCCGTGTGTATAGCCGTCCAAAGGGTTGTGTCGGGCTGGTCCGACCTGAGCACGGCAGGGCTCGAGGCTTAAAAGACTTAGCCCAGCCTAGCTAAAAAATGAGCCAAGCCATGCCTGGCCGGAATGATGAGCCTACACCTCGGCCCGAGCACGACCCAAGCTCATTTTATGCGTAACGTGATGGGCCATAAATGGGCCCTACTGGTCTAAAGCCCATTTATCTAAAAATATATTAAAATAGTGAATAAAATAATATATTCGAGCTTATACGAGCCATGTTGGATCGTGTCCAATGGGCTAATTGAGCCAACCAAGCTGACCTTAAACGGGCCCGACCGGGATAGACCAACGGGCATAAGGCCAAGCCCGAGCACGACCTATGTCAGGCTTTCTGCTGGCCCGAGCCTATTTTTTTTTGGTGTCAGGTTGTTCTCTTGTCGGGCTATTTTTGCAGGGCTTTGGGTTGGCCTGTTCGGCCACCTATAGGCGTGCAATTGCCTCCCCTGCTCAGGATACTGTGTGGCCAGAGATGAGTGGGCATGTGGATTTCCTCCGGTGAGCTCGCAGGCAGACTTGCGGCCAGCGACGAGCGCTGGAGCGAGTGTGCGTGACCTCTTGTGAGATAGTGTAGAAGCGTCATTTGCTTTAATTTGGATAGTGCAGTTCGAAGCTAATGCCCAAAAAGCCTTCTCTGTATGGTCACTTTAATGTAGAGGATGATGGGGCCGCTGTAAATGCGTGAAAATGACCGAAGAAGCCTAGCCACATGTCACCATATTATTGGCATAGGTGGGAGGTGGGAGAAAATGAGCCCATTTTAAACTTTAAATGTATTTTACTATCAAACTATAATTCTTTTTTTAAACTACTTCAACTATCATGTTGTTTAGATCGAATGCTATTGTCGGTGTTTGTACCACCAACAAGTACCTATTTCATCGTGCATACGTCCTTGAGGTAGCCTAGCTCATTGGGCACAAGCGTTTATACTGGTTCGGGCATGTGCCTGATGTCCAATGTCGATCATCTGCTCTTTGTTGATCAAAAGAAGGAGATGGTGTTATAGGGGTCGTGAACGATCGGTGACTGCGTGCTAAGTCATGTGTGCAAATGTATTTTTTGAGGTGGCCTTCAGGTCCCCTTTTATAGCCAGCTTGGCGCTTACCCTGTCTTATCGCCCTATCTACCTCGACCTCCTCATAAATGGGATGGGGGTTACAAGAATTCTGAAAGTTGCCTAGAGGAGGGGGTGAATAAACTAATAAAATCTGAAAACACTTCACTAATTGTGATCAGAAAACAGGAGGCGAACTAGTCCAATTAGAGGCGGACTAGTCCGGCCAGTGTACAGAAAAGTGCAAAGGTTGGATTTTATGAGTTTTTCTTTGAATTTGTTTAAGCAGAAGGTAAGTAGACAATTTGGCAACCTAATCAAGTAAGTTTAAGAACTACGACTAGGTTTGATGACAAGGTTGATAGTAAGAACAAGATGAACAAGTATGAACAGCACAAGGCCTGGCAAGTGATTGTAGCGATGAACTTGAAAGTAAATGAGACATGAGACTTGATTTATCTTGAGGTTTGATTACACACATGAATCTACATCCCCATTGAGGAGTCCGCAAAGGACAGCATCTGTTTCAACCCTAACCCTCTCCAAGTCACCCAAAAGGCTAACTTGGTTTCCGTACTAAATCACAAGGGTGAATACATGATCTTTGGGCTACTCACAACTTGAGGCTCCCAAAACAACCTTGCAAGTCTAGGAATCGAAATACAACAACAACAAACTCAAATCAACAATCCAAGAGCAACAGAATCAAACAAAGAGCTCAAGACCGATAAACACCCATCTCTCATCCCACAATTCTTCCAAACCCCCAAAGATTGCTCTTAGGGGTCAAGAAAGTTTGGAGAGAGGCTTAGAAGAGCTCTAAGTTTGCTATGGTGGCGCTAGGGTGCAGGAAGGTCAAAACAAAGTCGTGGGATCCCTTTTTATGTAGTTCTCGAAACTTGACCGTTGCCACCAACTAAAGTGCGGACTAGTCCGGCCATCACCCCAGATTTGTCCAGCCAGGGGGACCATACACGTCACCAACTAAAGTCCTTACCACCTTTTTAATTCAAAAATTCACTAAATCTTGGACTAGTTCATCCCATAACGGAGCAGTCCAATCTTACACAGGAGCTTTTGCTCTGGGTGAGAACAGGCAAGTCTGGTAAGATGGACTAGTCCAGCCTCTAGGGCGGACTAGTCCGGCCTACTAGGACTTAGTCCCAGAAGCTCCCTTCTCTCTCACAACGAACTAGTCTCTACAATATTGGACAAGTCCGAAGTCACACAGGAGCTTTTGCTCTGGCCAAATTTGGCCTACTTTGGACAAACAAACTAGTCCTACCTCTATGACAAACTAGTCCGGCCTTCTGGGACTTAGTCCCAAAAGCCCACTCACCTCCTCACAACGGACCAGTCTGTCTCCAAACGGACTAGTCCAAAGTCACACAATAGGTTTTCCTCCGTATGAAACTGGACTAGTCTTGCAGGACGGACTAGTCCGACCCTCCAGGACTTAGTCATAGAGAAGCTCAAACACTCACAACTACGGACTAGTCCATCGCCGAACGGACAAGTCTAAACTCAAACAGGAGGTCTTGGTTTGTCTTATCATCGGAGTAGTCCGATGTGGCTGGACTAGTCCAGCCCAAAGCCTAGACAAGACCGGCCTTGTCCTTAAGGCAAGCCTATAACAACTCTCTCACCAATTCTCAAACTAAAATTTGAGCTCCCTATTGATTCTTGATCACATAAATTGATGAACCCTGTACACAACAAGGCGATACACAAATCAAGGAAATCAATACCCTAAATTCTAATATTTAGAGTTGTCAACTTTTTTTCAACTCTTATTCCTTTTAGGGCTTCCATATCCATTTCCAACTCAATCACCTATGCTCATACTCATTCATTAGATCCTTATTTGTTGTCATCAACGATCCAAGATGCACTTTCAATATCCCCCTTTTTGGTGATTGATGGCAATACATTATGGTTTTTGATAAATTGATATGAATGGTAGAGTAAAACTTCTTTAGCGGATGCTGCAAAACCCCTCGGTAGAAACTAGTGTGTGCAACTAATCTAAATGTGTTCAAAAAAAGTAGCAGAATATGTAGAGAATCAAGTCACGAAGATGTTGAAACAATAATCACGTGAAAACATTGAGTAAACTCAAGTTATGACCAAAAGATCGAGCATAAGTAAATATAGTCTACCCGAGTTAAAAACAGAACTGCTATGCTGCAAAGAAATTCATGTAGATCAAAAAACACAAATCCAATGGTCATGAATTTTATATAGGATAGAATATTGAGTTGTGAAGCCAACACAAAAAGAATCACATCAATTGGATATATAAAACTCGATTTATAATCAAAACACTGAAGCAACGTAGTGTTGTGCAGAAACTCGACGAGAAAAAGTTGACGAAAACAAGTGAGGCGAATAAGGCAAAAAAGCTCCTCTAAAACTACAAATTTTATTCAATGTAACACAAGAGGAACAACCACAAGTAATCTCACCACGAGACCTGGCTTCCCTTGCTTATATAACCAGCCCTAAGGCCACCCAATCAACACTAGGACTTCCACTCCTCAAGTTCAACCAAAACATTCCATAACTGCTTAAGACCCTTTCATACGTGGATAGAAGCAATCTTAAGACTTTAAAACACTTTAGGAACATCCCACACATTCCTAAAACAACTCAACTTCGTAACCAGCAAGAAATTTAATAATAACCAACTCAAAACTTTCCAAACTCGAATCATAACCGACTCAGCCGCAACCTGAGGCATAATCCAGCCGGCTGGACCGTTCCGGCCATTCTTTTACGTCCATAACTCTTCATAACTCCTTGGAGCCATGTTGCCACGTCCATGCACCCCTTGCACACGTGCACACACCTTGCAACAACATCCATGATACCTTCATATGCATTGTTCATGACCCAAACATGTTGCATGACCTCCCGATGAGCTCAACCACAATTCCTCCTGAACTTGTTTGTTGAACCTCATCTTATCTCTAAGACTAGTTCAATGGATCACCGTCACCAGCCATGTCTTGACATCAAGCAACACATGCACATGAACAAAGAACCAATTCTTCCAAGCACAAGTCCTTGACTTCACTCACATTAGTTCGAAAATCACAACATCTTATGGGAGAATCTCGCATAAGCATGTTGCAAACATTGCAAAAATAATATCCATCATGATCAGCCAAAACACATGAATAACTTAGTAAATGAATACAAAATAAACTTCCCATAAGGCGAAAAGGATGTTTGAAACATTGCAAGTAAAAAGCATAGCAGTCGTAAGAATATTTTAGCACATAGAAAGTTAAGACAGTCCAAACAGCCGCTCTGCATTATAAAAGTAAAACTTTGGATACTCCAAAGTGAAAACACGCATTGCTCACATGCATGACAAAGTTCGAACAATCCAAACAAAAACACGTGCACCTCATGTGTGTGACTAGTTCCCGCAAGTTCGGATAGTGCAAAGTGATTGTCTCATGTATGCTCAAAACTTTGCATGTAAACCCTCAGTTTTAACATAATTGTAAGTGTATTCAGTACTTAGGTCTCACAATCTCCCCCTTCATGAATGCATTGTCAACACCACTTAAAATCCGAACATTGGCCCATTCACGTTTCATGAAAAGTTTTGGCAAAAAAAATAACATTTCTCCCCCTTTTTGAAAATAAAAAATCAATTGAGAAGAAACCTCAAAATTATTCCCCTATGGATGTAAACTCCCCCTGAGAAGAATCATGCAAAACAATTGTGAATGTGCCATGTGTGACATATTTCTCCCCCTTTGACAGCATTCAACAAGGTATAAAAGAGAAATTTTAATTGTTTATGAGCATAATATGACATATACATATAAAACAAAGCTCATCCAAGCCATACTATCAGGTACCTTACACGATCACATCAATGAGATACATAAAGTTGTGTAAGTCATGCTAGAGATCAAGTGTAATTTCAATTAAGCAAGTCATGATCTTTCTATCTCAACTATTTGAAAACTTGAAAGCATGACACATGTTGCTATTTTTATTAACTTCTAAAGCTCAAATTTAAATCATATGAACATTGCAGGAGATTATATGCATCATCTACCTTATTCTAACAAACCACGCCATGCCTATGTCACTTGACAAGAAGAAGCTTAAAGATATGGTTTTAGTCATACACAACTCTTTCCAAGTTCATATCAAAGTGCAATGATAAGTAATCCCAAAGCATGTATTTGCTTTTGATCATTTCATAGTTTTTATTCGATCATAAAAGCCCAAAATGTGGGCTATTGATTGATTAATTTTTCATGATTAAATGCACTTGAGAGCATGCAACAAGTTCAAAACAGAAAAAAAGTTCAATCATGACCAGATTTAGTCTAAGTAGTTATTTCAATTACTAATCACGGCAAAAAATACAAAATGTATAACATGAGTAATGTAGTAAGAAGTTTCAGCATGTAAAAGGAATCACAAAGTCATATATGTATGAGAAAATTATGCTCATATTCACTTTTAATTTTAGAATCACACATAGACTTCTCGAGTTGCAAAACTCCCCCTCAATTTAATCCATGAGGATGCATAACCCCAATCACTACGAATGAATGAAAAATGAGTGGAATCCAAAGGTTTTGTGAAGATATTAACCAATTGTTGTTTGGTGACTACATGGTGAAGCACAATGTTTCTTTCTTCAACATTATCACAGAGAAAGTGATACCTAATGTCAATGTGCTTTGTTCTAGAGTGTTGCACAGAGTTTTTAGCAATGCAAATGACACTAGTGTTGTCACAAAACAGAGGAACACAATCTAGTTCAACCCCATAGTCTTTGAACAATCCATAAAATTTGTGAGCAAGCGCTAGCAGCAAACTACATATTCATATTCGGTCGTGGATTGTGCAACTGAATTTTGTTTTCTCGAGGACCAAGCAAAGAGTAAATTACCAAGAAATTGACAAGCACCCAAAGTACTTTTCCTATCAATCCTACAACCCCCAAAATTCGCATCCGAAAAAAGCTTTCAAAAAAATAGTTGAGGAAGAAGGAAGAAAAATATCAAATTCTTGAGATCCATGTAAATACCTGAGAATTATTTTAGCGCTCTACTACAAAAAGCATTTTCACTGGCGCCTCAATTTTTTTACTCAGGCAGTTCGTAAAGAAATACGCCTCTGATGTCAAATGATTTAATAAATGCCTGTGAGGATCAAATATCATCGGCGGTTCGTAAAACAAACCCCCATGGGTAAACAAAGAATTTTTCACAGGCGGCGCTTAATGAAGAACCGCCTGTAACTGGTGCATCTTTCACAGGCAATCTTCAATAAATACCGCATGTGATTTTCCTGATGTTTCTACAAACGGAATTTACTTAGGGACTGCCTGTGAAGGATCAGAAATCGAGGCATACGATCACACTCAGGTCTACTAAATAACCCCTGTGAAAATTTTCAATGAAAAAAATCTAATATTCCAGAGAATTTTATATTAATATATTTTATATAGAATATGTATATGATATGCATATTATATATTATATACATTATATTTGTATATATTTTATATATGTACTATATATATACATATATATATTTATGTATATATGTATATGTATATATGTATATGTATATATCATGTATATGTATACATACATACATACATACATACATACATACATACATACATACATACATACATACATACATACATACATACATACATACATACATACATACATACATACATACATACATACATACATACATACATACATACATACATACGTACGTACGTACGTACGTACTGTAGGACCGAAGAACACGTGAAAAGCTACCAGAGGGGGGGTGAATGGTAGATTAAAACTTATATAGCGGAAGCAATGAGAATCCCTCGGCAGAAAAATGATCTATTAAAGAAATCGTGTGTGAGACTAATCTAAACGTGTTTCACCGTGACAAAACTGATATATATCAGATAGAATCAAGTCACGAAGACGACACAACAAGAATCACTCAAATCCGTCGAGAGAAACTCAAGTTACCATCGAAAGATCGAACAAAGGTCAATCTGTTCTACCGAGTAAAAAACAGATCTGCAATACGACAAAGAAACTCGTGTAGATCAAAAACCACAAATCCAATGACCGTGAAATTTTGATAGATGATAGATAATCAAGTTTTTAAGACAAACCAAATTGAATGACGTCAATTGGATGTGTAAAACTCGAGTTATGATAAACCACCAAAGCAAGGTAGTGCTGTGTAGAAACTCGACGAGAAAGACTTGAAGAAAACACGTCGGACGAACAAGGCACAAAAATTCCTTTCAACTACGAATTTTATTCAATATAACACAAGGGTAACAGCCCCAAAGTTGTGCACCAAGAGCTCTGGCCTCCCTTGCTTATATAACCAGCCCTTAGGCCAACCCAAACCTAACTAGGACTCTAATCCTACTCAGTTCACGAATCGAAACTTTCCATAACTACTCAAGACTCTTCTATACGCAGATAGAAGCAATCTTAAAACTTTCAAACACCTTTGGAACGTATCCCACATTCCTAAAACAACTCAAATTCATGACCCAGATGAAATCCTATCGTAACCAACTCAAATCTTTCCGTATTTGAGTCAGACACGACTCAGCCGCAGTCTGAGTCCATAACCTAGTCGGTTGGACCTTTCTGACCAATTCCTTACGTCCACATCTCTTCATCACGCCTCGGAACCATGTAGCCACGTCAATGCATTCCTTGAATACGTGCAAACATCTTCCAACGACGTCCACGATACCTTCATATGCATTGTTTTGATTCAAACATGTTGTGCAACCTCCCGATCAACTCAACCACAATTCCTCCCAGACTTGGTTGTTGAACCTCATCTTCTCCCTATGACTAGTTCAATGGATCCCGTCACCAGCCATGTCTTGAACTCAAACAACACCTGCACATGAATAAACAACCAATATTTCCAAGCACAAGCCCTCGATTTGACTCACGTTAGTTCGGAAACTTTAACATCTTACGTGATCACCTCACATAAGCATGTTATAAACCATAGCAAAATGATATCAGCCTTAACCAACAAAACACACCAAAAACATAGTAATAGAATACTAAGCAAACTTTCCATAAGTCTAAAGTAAGTTTGAAATATTGCAAGATAAAAGCAGAACAATTGCAATCAAGCCCTGAACCTTACCAAAGCTAACCGGACCTTGAGTCAGAGCTTAATAAAAAGATGTTTTGGGAGTATTCAAAACTTTTATCGTCAAAGCCAATGTATTCAGCACACATAGGTCTCATAATCTCCCCCTTGATGAATGCATTGGCAACATAATTTAAAATCCGAACATTGGCTTATTCACATGAAAAGTTTTGAAAACAATTTCTCCCCCTTTTTGAAAATCAAATGAGTAGAAATAAATTTCTCCCCTGTACATGAAAACAATCATGCCAAAAACACTTGTGAATATGTGCAATGTGTGATCAATTTCTCCCCCTTTGACAATGTATTCAGCAAGGTACAAAAGAGAAATTTAATTGTTGTGAGCATATTATAGCATATACATATAAAGCAAAGCTCATCCAAGTCATACTATCAAGTAACTTACACTATGACAACAATGAGATACATAAAGTAGTGTAAGCCATGCTAGAGATCAAATGTAATTTTCAATTTAAGCAAGTCAGGATCTCACAAACTTAACTATTTCAATACATGAAAGCATGACACTTGTTGCTGCAATTTTTTCTTTAAAGCACAAATTTTTAACATATGACATTTGCAAGAGATTATATGCCGCATCTGCCTTATTTTAACCAACCAAGTCAAACCTATGTCATTTGACAATCAGAAGCTTAAGGACATGATTTTAGTCATACACAACTTATTCCAAGTTTATATCTAAGTGCAATGATAAGCCATCTCAGAAGAAGAAGTGTGATGCATGCATATTCTCTTGACCTTTTCTCAATTTATATTTGTTCATAAAAACTTAACATGTGAGTTGATTACTTGATTATTTCTTTATTATTAAAAGCACTTGTGAACATGCAACAAGTTCAAAACAGCACGAAAGTTCGATCATGACCAAATTTAGTGTAAATAATTATTCCAATTACTAGTCATGGAAAAAACTACAAAATGTATAACATGAGTAATGTAGTAAGAACTTTCAGCATGTAAAAGGAATCACAAAGTCATATATGTATGAAATACTATGCTCATATTATTTTAATTTCATATTCACACATAGACTTCTCAAGTTTCAAAACTCCCCCTCAATATAAGCCATGAGGATGCATAAACCCTATTTCACTACGAATGAAACAAAAACGAGTGAAATCCAAATGTTTTGTAAAAATGTCAGCCAATTGTTGTTCGGTATCTACATGGTGAAGCACAATGTTTCCTTTTTCAACATTATCACAGAGAAAGTGATAGATAATGTCAATGTGGTTAGTTCTAGAATGTTGCACGGGGTTTTTAGCAATGCAAATGACCCTACTCCAGGGTGTGTTGTTGTTGTATTGAGAGTATGAGAGCGTGAGCCAAAGAGAGGCCAAAAAAGTCCCTCCCCGTGTATTGCTCAGCCAGTCCTTTTATAGTACAAGGGCTGGCCGTTATATCATTAGCCTGACCCAACATGTGGCCCTAGCGTTACTGATGCTTAATAGGCAGTTAATATGCTTAATTCCCCTTAATAGCGTGATAACGTCCTTTAATGGTGGCGTTACTAGTATTAAGGGTCATCCTTATTATGTGTCATTAAGATAGCATTAATGACACATAATTAGGTATTGAAGTCTTTAATGTCCCTTGAAGGTCCGAGCCATTGAAGGTCCACCAATCTACTTGTTGAGGTTGAAGGTCCGGCGGTTGGACGTGTGGCAACTTCAGAGCTTACTGTCTTGGACGAGTAGATCCGGTGCTGTTGTACACATGTCGGTATCGGAGCTTTCCTCTGTCGGGGGTTAGGTCCGGGGGTGCTACACAGGTATCCAGTCCAGAGCTTTCCCACGATGGGTTGCAGCTCCGGTTTTATGATACATGTGGTGGCACAGGGACTAACCATATGAGGGAGGCAGGTCCGGTTCCGTGTGACATGTGGGGCCTTTGAGGGTCTTCAACTCAGATAGGTGATGTTCGTTTCCACTCTTTGCAGTTCCAAGGGGTACCCGGTACGCTGGATACTGACAGTGGCCCCCTGGGCCCACCTCTGGGAGAGACCCTTTTGATTAAGTCATTTAGCTGGAGGTGGGTCCATCTTTTGATTTCAGCGCCGTGTCTTCAAGGGTTTTTGGATGTACCGTTGAGGTGATAGTTCGCAGTTAAACCATTGTCGCGTGGCATCTTTTGGACGTGGTAGGTGAGATTTGTGCGTGTGGATCTCACGCAATTGAAGGTCGCCGGTTCCCAAAACGAAAGTCGGATCGGTTCCACATGCCCTGTCAGGCCACTGCCCTTGGGTTTCCTGACGCTCATCATGACAACTGTTCGATTGGGGTAAGGACCTCGACTTGATCGTCTGGGTGGCCCCGAGCCCCTTTGTCATTGGTAGGGTGAAATTTTTAAGATGTATCCTTGGCCCTTTTGTGGTTTCCATCCAAGCGTTGCGAGGGCTTACTTAAGAAGGAAAGCACGCACAGTTTTGGGATTCCTTACGCCTTCATTTGACTTGAGCTCGAATCCTCCAAACTTTCGCTTGATTTTCCTCTCTCGCCCCACCGTGCTGCGATGGAGGTTGGTCTCCGCAAGAGCCGTCTCATGAGCGATCACGATCTGAAGAAGGTTCGGACCTACATGGGGTGGTCCAGCGACTCCTTCAACCACCTGGTCCGCACCGGCGAGCTCCCGTTCAAGAAGAAGTGCGGCGGCGATATGGTGTACTTCTCTGCGTACGCCATGGTGGGATTGATCCCACCTTTCTCAACTTTCCTCTTGATGCTGTTAGACTTCTATGGTTTGCAGTTGTACCACCTTGGCCCCCACTCTATTCTTCTCGTGTCAACATTCGTCCACTTCTGCGAGATGTGGGTGGGTATTCCCCCCTGCGTCGAGCTTTTCCATACCTTCTTCACCATCCACACCACCGGCAAGAGTTCCGAGTATCCTGGCTTCTACTATTTTGTAAAGCGAAAGAAATACCTCTACAAGTACTTGAGGTTGTTCCCTTCCGGCAAGTTGGATGACTGGAAGAATGATTGGATTATCGTCATGGCAGAGGAGCACGAGAAGATGTAGCTGCCTGAAGGTCTTCCCAATGTTGACACTGACGCCTGGAGTGTGGTTCCGGTGCTGTCAGAGGCCTTCAACCCTGCCTTGACCAGGATCCGCGAATGTGTGGAAGGAGGGGTGACCCCCAAATGGTCTTCTACAACTTCCTGGTCAACGGGTGGGCTCCGCTGAAGAAGAGGGAGAAGCTCGCCTGGGCCCTCAACAGCGTGATGAATGATGACCGGATTGAAACCAGTCTGAAGTACAATTTGGATGTCTCTGCTTTGGCGCTTCATCTCAAGAAGTTCCAGCATGGCATCGACATCGAGGGCGATGATTTAACTTTGTCGGCGGCTTTCCTCCCTCTGAATATGGAGGCGGAGTTCAGCAGGGAGCTCTGGAGAAGGATGTCGGTGCTTGACGACCTCAGTGAGGTAGAGAGGTGTCCGACCACCAGATTGGTGATCCCCGAAGCTTCCGAGGGTGGCCCTGCTTCCGCCCCGAGACAAAGAGCTGAAGTCATGGGCAAGGGCAAAGAGTTGGCTGAGCCCTCCAGCCGAAACAGGAAGTTGAAGCACTATGACGGGAGGCTCGTCAGACCTACTCCTTCCACAACAGCTCCTTCTCCCTGGCGGGGGAGGTCTTCGACAGCGACACCAACTCCAGCATCGGCGTCCCCCCAGAACGCCAGCTCCGACTAGGTGACTCTGGCACCAGGGCCAGCTAAGGGCTCTAGGTCTGAGGGTCCTTCTCTGTCGGGGGGGGGGGGGGGGGCAACCAAGATGTTGCTGACGGTGGCAGGAAGCTTCGAAGAGCCTTGTGGAGTTGCTACACCAGTTGCGACTGGGTCGGGCTCTGAGCGTTCGGCGAAGTGGTTCCGCGCTAGCTGGAGTGGAAGCCTTCCAAGGTAAATTTGCTTCTTTACCTCAGTTTTTTATTTTTGTTGTAACCATATTTTGAGTTTCTTTGTCCTTCATTCACATAGTATCCAAAAAAGGGGTTGAAGCTCCGATTCCTATGACAACAGCTGATGCTGTGCAGGCGGAGGCTCCGGCTCCAATTCCAGCGCCGCCCTAGGTGGTGGCTGGGGTCACGGCAGCTCCAGCGCCAACTGTCTTGGTTCTCGACTCATCTCCCGAAGCTCCCGTGGTAGCACCGGACCACGGGAATGAAGATGTACAAGCGGCATGAGCTTCGGAGGCTGAAGCTCCGGTTTTGGATGTTGTGATGACAGACGCTCCAGCCTTAGAGCTGGAGGTAGCTTCATTTCTGTCCTTCGAGCCGGAGGTCACTGAAGCCTCGGTGGCAGAGCCGACGGTTGATGAAGTTCCAAGACCTGAGCCGGTTGTCGTGGAAGTGCCGACAACCGAACCGATGGAGGTCGAAGTGTCGGTGCCTGAACCAGCAGGCACCATGGAGGTTGAAGCGCCGGTGCCTGAACCAGCAGTGGAGGAAGCACAAGCGTCGGGGCCGGAGATGGCCTCAGCTTCGACTGGATCTTCACTACCTGCCCCAGAGGTGGTAGTTCCAGAGGTGCCCGTTCTTGGGCCAGGGTGCCAAGACGAAGCGACCGGTCCCTTGCCTGAGGGGCCAGTTGATGATGACCTGGAGGCGGGACCTTTGGAGCTGACTCCGGAGATAGAAACTCCCGTGGCAGGACCTACCTCGGCGATGACCGAGGCACTTCCAAAAGGGCGGCCCTAGTGCCACGGAAGCTCAGGGGACCGCTCTTGTAGAGTGGGACCCAATTTTTGTTCTGGAGGACCTGCTAGAGCCAGCAGAGAAAACCCCAGCAGGTCCGGAGCCAATCGCCCTGTCGTTATCCATCGACAATGCCTTCTCCAGCCTTCGTCATGTCCAGCTTGCATTTGATCACGACAGCAAGGCCCTCGAGGAGCGCCAAGCCCTTAGGAGGTGGCGCAACTGACTCCAATTCGAGACCAAGCTGGCGCAAACAAGGCTGGCTGACGACAAGGAGTGGGTTAAGAGGGAAAAGGCCCAAATGGAGTATTGGGGCCAGTTGTTGGATGAGAGGGAAAGCATGGTGCCATCCCTCGACAACCAGTCCCAGGCTATATATGAACAAACACTGGCTGCTTATGAAGCGGCAAATGATCGCTAGGAGAAGCTCAATACCATCCACAAAAGCCTCGTCAAGCGCTGGGAGGGTCTTAACGAGCGAGAGAAAAAATCTCGAAGAGGAAGAGCAGAAACTCTTGGAGCTAAGGGATGACCTCGTGAAGAGGGAGGAGGAGCTCGCCCAAAGGCTGGCTCTGGGTGACAAGAGCCTTGCAGAGCGCACCAAAAAGCTGGAGGAGCTCTGCAAGAGTGAAGAGGAGAAGGCCTGGCAGCGGGGGCAGGACCTTACCAAAAGGGAGGCTGAAGTCATTGCTAGGGAGAAGAAGGTGCGAGGCCAAGAGAAAGACCTGGTTGACCGTCGGAACCGGATCCACGTCCGGGAGAAGGATCTTGGTGACCTTGAAAAGCAAGTTGCTGAGAGGATTCAGCGGCACACCAAGGAGGTCGAGCGCCTTGCCCGGGAGGGTTCGGAGCTTGCGGCAGCCAAGAGGTCTTTGGAGGAGGTTCGAGGCTCAAGAGCTGCGGAGTATCAACAAGTATGGGACTTCGTGGGCAAAGCCGATGTCGCACTGGCACCGCTGGGCTTTAGCCCTATGCGTCTGAGCAATCCAGAGGCGGAGCTGGACCATGCGTTGGGGGCGCTGAGCTCAGTCGGCAACAAACTCAGCGCGATGGGCGATGTCATCGTGGATTAGTTGGAAACTAAAGGAAAATCCCTTGCGCAGAACGTCGCAGAATACATGCAGACGTGCTACACGAGTCAGGATCCTCATTTCCCACTAAACCCGGTGCTTGAAGGTCCCATCGATAGAGAGGGAGACACCGCCAAGACCAACGTGTCGGAGGTTGCCCAGAAGGTCGCCTTGTTCTTCCATAGAACTTAAGACTTTCTCCATTTAACTCCCGCTTGTATCTTCTCTTCTTTTCCCCAATTTTGTAATCTCTCGTCTTCAGATGAATGAAATCCATAATTTCATTTTTTGTCTTCAACCTTTGTCTTACTTGACCCCCTGGTAGATGTACGCAATTTGATTGTGAACATGTACCAAAAGGATGTAGCATTTTGTTAAAGTCTTGAGTGCTTCGAACTTGTAGAGTATAGGTCCAAAGTTTTGTTGCATCGACAGCAGGATCCCCCTTGGGTTGTCGGGGCTTAGTAGCTCCAGTAGCAACAACCATCAACACGTAGAACGTTGACGGTTGGCCCTATGGGGTTGTCGGAGCTTAGTAGCTCATGCAACAACCACCATCAACACGTAGAGCATTGACGACCCGCCTTCTGGGGTTGTCGGAGCTTGGTAGCTCCGGCATTGACCACTGTCAACACGTAGAGCGTCGACAGCAGACCCCGTTGGGGTGTCCTTCTACCATCTTTTCTTCGATTCCTTTTATTTCTTCACGTTGAGGGTTGCGCCCCTGGATTTTTGGGAACTTGATAGATCCGGCGACACCCACTATCAATGTTTAAAACATCGACGGTGGGCCCCCTTGGGGGACGTCGAAGCTTTGATAGCTCCGACATTGTCCACCATCATCGTGGGATTTTCATTTTTCCTACACACTGAAGTCAAGAAAAACAGTAAAATCCATTTTTTATCTATAACTCATTTGCGACCTACTATTTCCATATGAAATTTTAGATCGACAACAATTCTATATACAATCAAGCGCGTTTGTTTGTTTTCCCTAGGTCCCATCATTTTCTAGACTCACCCTACTCAGGCCTGCCAGGGTGTAGGTAGAGTGACGTACTTAGGGTGCAGGACCAGGCTAAGTCGATAGCACACTCCATACCTAGATTGGCTTGGCGTTCAGGCGAGTAAACCATTCAACGATGTTAAGTTTCGAAAACATAACAATGCAACTTGAGCTATATATGAATTGTTCGAGCTAAAGCTTCTTAAGAATTGCACAACATTGTTATAGACAAGAAAGAGGAAAATAAAAAAGAATGAGCCTTCATAAAATAAATGCACGTGGAGTCTGTTTTCACATATCGATGTCTTTCATTATAGGTCCGGGGTACAGGGGAGACAAGTACACTCTTAGGGTACGTAACCAAGCTAAGTGTGTTACATTTCTTGTTCGACCCAGGGTAGTTAGCTAAACTTTTAGTTCTGAGACTGTGTCAAGTGTTGCTTGAACTTTGGGGACCTTCTTGGAAAGGTCTCGCTGTCCTCCCGGAGGAGCTACCCGACTCTGTACAATGATGCTATAACATACATCATATGTAATTGCAGACTCACCGCCGTGATATTAAGCGTAAAACTTATGGAGGTGCTCAATGTTCCAAGGATTAGGGAGCGGTGTCCCATCCTCGGTTGCCAAGCGAACGCATCCGGGACGGGATACTATGATCACACGAAAGGGTCCTTCCCAGCTGGGGGAAAGTTTGTTTAACCCTTCTCGTGTTTGTATTCTCCATAGCACCAGATCGCCTTCCTCGAGCTGTCGGCTATGCACATGCCTTTGGTGATAACGCCGGAGCGCTTGGCAGTATTGTGCATTTCGAACAGCTGCTCGGCACCTTCCCTCTTTAATGAGGTCAAGGTCTTCACGCCGGAGCTGGTCCTGCGTGGCTGCGTCGAAGGTCCGGACTCGGAGCGACCCCAAGGTGATTTCTGGAGGAAAGACTGCTTCAGCTCTGTACACCAGGAAGTAGGGCATCTCTCCAGTTGACCGGTTTGGAGTTGTCCTGTTTTCCCACAAGGTGGGCGGAAGCTCCTCGATCCAGTTGGCTCCATGTTTTTTCAAGAGCTCGTATGTGCGTGTCTTGAGTCCCTTTAGGATTTCTACATTTGCTCTCTCAGCTTGGCCATTGCTTGCTGGGTGGGCTACAGAAGCGTAGCTGACTTGAATGCCGAGGTATTCGCAATATCCTTGGAATGCAGAACTTGTGAATTGGGTCCCGTTGTCAGTTATGATCTTGTTTGGGACTCCAAATTTGCATACTATGGACTGCAAGAGATTGATAGCTGATTGCTTGTTTATTGTCACAACTGGTGTTGCTTTCGGCCACTTGTTGAACTTGTCGATGGCGACATACAGGTACTTGTAACCTCCGATGACTTTTGGAAAAGGTACCAAAATATCCATACCCCACACGGCGAATGGCCATGTCGGAGGTATCATTTGTAGAGGTTGAGCTGGTGTGTGAATTTGCTTCACATGAAACTGGCATGCTTCACATTTCTTCACTAGCTCGGTTGGATCCTGGAGTGATGTAGGCCAGTAAAAACCACGCCGAAAGGCTTTACCGACAAACTTGCGGGAAGACGCGTGGTTCCCACACTCGCCTCCATGGATTTCCGCGAGGAGCTCGCGGCCTTCTTGCCTTGTAATGCACCGCATTAGGACGTCGTTGGCACCACGCCGATAGAGATCCCCTTCTAACAGTGTGTATCTTTTAGCCAATCTGACTATCCGGTCAGCAGATATATTGTCTTCAGGAAGTATGTTGTCTTTCAAGTAGCTCCGGGTCTTCGAGATCCATGCATCCGATCTAACTTGAGCTTCTGAGTCTTGCGTGTTGGGTTGCTTGGAGCTTCTTGCAGCACCTACGAACCTTGATTGATGCCATGGTAATAGGGCCATCGGGATCGCCAGCTTCGAGGTGCTGGTCTCGCCCCCTTTGCTCAATTCGACAGGTCGAGATGTTGGTCTTGACAATCTCCAGACGAAGGTTTTGTCAGGAGCCGAAGCTCCGGTTGAAGCTTTCATCAAGAGTTCGTCAGCTTCAGCGTTGTTGAGACACCAGACATGGCAAAGATCCAAGTCGAAGTCCTTCTGAAGCTTCTGGACTTCAAGAAGATATGCAGCTAGTTGGGGGTTGTTGCAGCAGCATTCACCTTTAACTTGTTTTATAATGAGCTGCAAATCACCCTTTACCAACAGCTGCTTGACACCATATGATAGTGCCACCTTGAGCCCATAGATTAGTGCTTCATACTCCGCCATGTTGTTGGTCGCCTTGAAGTCAAGGTGAACCATGTATTTGACCTTCTCCCCGGTCAGAGCAAGGAGAAAGATTCCAGCTCCAGCCCCCTGCATCTACACGGAGCCGTCGAATTAGAGAGACCAATGAGGCTCAATGAAGACCGGAACCTTAGGTTTCGGTTTCCGCTCACTGGGGCGCCAGGATTTGATGGAGAGGGGGTCCATTCCGCCACAAAGTCTGCCAATACTTGACTCTTGATCGCTTGTCTTGGGATGAATTCGAGATCGAACTCGACCAATTCTGCTGCCCACTTTGCAATGTTCCTAGTAGAGTTGGGGTTATGCAAGATTGCACATAGTGGATAAGAGGTTACCATTAAAATCTTGTGAGATTGGAAGTAGTGACGAAGCTTCCTAGAGGCAATAAGACTTGCGTAGAGCAGATTATGCACCTCTAGGTACCGAGTCTTTGCATCATGGAGTACTTCACTGATCAAGTATACTGGGCATTGGATTGTCCGGACCATCCCGGAGGGGCCCGGAGCTTCCTCCTCATCAACCCGGACCCTCCCGAAGTGGTCCGGACCTTTTTTGTGGACCTCCCGGTTCTTGCTAGAAGAACCCGGAGCTTCTTCTGAAGTGACCTGGATCCTCCCGAAAGGATCCGGATCTTCTTGTTTAGCAACATTATCTCCTTTATTTGAAGGAGATTGATCCTTTGACTTTTCAATTTGAGGATCCGGGTCTTGGGGCTAGGACCCATACTCGCCTTTAGGTAGCTCCAGACCTTCCCGCGGGGGTCTGGATTTCTGAACTGGGGATGGTTCTGGTCTTTGCGCAACCAAGACCATGCTGATAACTTTGTGAGTTGCTGAAATGTAAAGCAGAAATGGCTCACTAGGATTTGGAGGTACCAAAGTAGGTAGAGTGGTGAGGAGCTGCTTCAGCTCTTGAATGCCGATTCTGCTTCTTCGGACCATTGGAATGGTCCGAACTTCCTCAATAGTTTGAAGAAGGGTAGCGCCCGTTCCGCCAATCTGGAGATGAATCGGCTAAGGGCAGCTAGACACCCAGTCAGCTTCTGGACATCTTTGATGCGAGCTGGTGGTCGCATGTCTTCAATAGCTTTAATCTTTGCCGGATTCGCCTCTATTCCTCGGTGGTTCACCAAGAATCCAAGAAGCTTTCCGGAGCTAACCTCAAAGACACACTTGTCCGGGTTCAGCTTGGTGCGCGTAGTACGCAACTTGTCGAAGACAGCTTGCAAGGTGTCAAGAAATGAATCCTTGTTCTTGATCTTGACGACGATGTCATCGATGTACACTTCCACTACATATCTGATGAGCTCTCTAAAAGTTTTGTACATATCTCGCACAAACAATGAAGTAGCATTTTTGAGACCGAATAGCATGGCAGTGTAACAGTACAATCCATATTCAGTGATGAAGGAGGTATGCTCTTCATCTTTCCTAGATATTCTCATTTGATAATACCCAGAATATGCATCTAGGAAACACAGTAATTCACACCTGGAGGTGGAATCCACTATCTGATCTATAGGTAGTGGAAATGGATCCATTGGGATGCCTTATTCATTGTTGTGTAGTCGATACACATCCGAAGCTTTCCGCCGACCTTAGGTACAACGACGGGTTTGCCAGCCATTTTGGGTGGAAGAATTCCCGGATGAATCAACCTTCGAGCAACTTTTTCACTTCTTGGCGTATGAAGTTCTGTCGCTCTACTGATTGCTTCTGAGGATTTTGATGTACAGGCCGAGCATCGGGATAAATCTTTAGATTGTGCTCGATCACTTCCCTAGGGATCCCAGGCATTTGTGACAGTTGCCAGGCAAACACGTCGACATTAGCCCGGAGGAAAGTGATGAGCACAAGTTCCTATTTGTCGTTCAGACCTCCTGATATACGAGTGGTCTGTGCAGCGTCGAAACCAATTTAGACGACTTTGACAGGAATGTTAGTGTCACCACTTGGTTGCACATGAGGTGCTGAAGTTGAGCATCAATGACAAATGCTCGGGGGCTTCGGAGCTTGCTCCTTTCCGGATTCTTCCTCCTGCGTTGTAGCAAGCGCGTGGAGTTCTTCCAGAGCAGTAACTCCGGCGGTGCGATATCTGTGGATACGGAAAACACCTGAGGGTGTTGTGTAGGATCAAATAGCACATGAAAAGCTACCAGAGGGGGGGGGGGGTAAATGGTATATTTTACAAATCTTACGCAGAGGAAACAATTAAATCCCAACCTCTCCGATAGAAAAACGATATGTTAGAGAAATCGTGAGTGAGACTAATCTAAACGTGTTTCACCGTGACAAAAGTGATAGATATCAGATAGAATAAAGTCAAGAATAAAACACAAGAAGAATCACTCAAATCCGTCGAGAGAAACTCAAGTTATGATCGAAAGATCGAACAAAGGTCAATCTGTCCTACCCGGGAAAAACAGTTTTGGAATGTTGCAAAGAAACTTGTGTAGATCAGAAACAACGAATCCAATGACCATGAAATTTTTACAGATGATAGATAATCAAGTTTTGAAGACAACCCAAAAAGAATCACGTCAATTGGATCTGTAAAACTCGAGTCATGGTAAAATCACCGACGAAAGGTAGTACTGTCCAGAAACTCGACGAGTAAAACTTGTCTGGAACAAGTCGGACGAACAAGGCACGAAAGTTCCTTCAAACTACGAATTTTATTTAATAGAACACAAGAGGAATAGCCCCAAAGTCGTGCCCAACGAGCTTTGGCCTCCCTCGCTTATATAACCAGCCCCTAGGCCAACCTAATCTCAACTAGGACTCTAATCCTACTCAAATCATGAATCAAAACTTTCCAAAACTGCTTAGGACTCTTCTATACGCAGATAGAAGCAATCTTAAGACTTCCAAACACCTTAGGAACGTATCCCACATTCCTAAAACAACTCAAATTCGTGACCCACACGAAATCCTATCATAACCACCTCGATACTTTCCATACCGAGCCATAACCGACTCCGCCGCAGCCAAAGTCATCAACCGATACGATTCGATCCTTCCAACCAGATATTTCCATCCATAAACCATCTTCAGAACCATGTTGCCACGTCATGCATTGCATGCATATGTGCAAACACCTTCCTTTGACGTCCAGAATCCTTCATATACACTACCCTTGATTCAATCATCCTGCGCGACCTCCTAACCCGCTCAACTACAATTCCTCCTAAATTTGGTTGTTGGAACCTCATCTCCTCCCTGAGACTAGTCCAAAGGATCCAGTCACCAGCCATGACTTGAACTCAAGCAACACCTGCACATGAACAAACAAGGAATCCGTACGAGCCCAAGTCCGCGACTTGACTCAAGTCAGTACCGAACACAACACCTTACGTGAGTACCTCACATAAGCATGTTGCAAAGCATATCAAAACGATATCAGCCATATCAACCAAAACGCACCAAAAACATAGTAAAAGAATACTAAGCAAACTTTCCAACAATGTAAAGTAAGTTCGAACATTTCACATTAAAAGCCGGAACATTGCGATCAAGCACCGGACCTTGCCAAAGCTAACCGAAGCTTGAGCCGGAGCTTACCAAAGCTAGTACAACCTAGCACTGGAGCTTACCAAAGCTAGTACATCCTAGCACTGGAGCTTACCAAAGCTAGTCAGACCTAGCACCGGAGCTAACCAAAACTAGTCAGAACTAGTCATCCCAAAAGTCAGAGCTAGAAAAACTTGTCAGAGCTAACCAACATAAGTCGGTCCTAGAAAAACATATCAGAGCTTAACAAACACATGCCGGAGCTATCAAAAACACGCTGAAGCTAAAGACAAAGCTCACCGGAGCTACCCAAAAACATGTCGGATCTAGACAAAGAAAGTCGGACCTATTGTCAGACCTTGCAGAAGCTCGGAGCTAGAGTCGGACCTTGCTAAAAAGTTGTTATGGCAGCATTCAAAACTTTTATTATCAAAACCAATGTATTCAGCACACATAGGTCTCACAATCTCCCCCTTGATGAATGCATTGGCAACACCATTTAAAATCTGAACATTGGCATGAAAAGTTTTGAGAACAATTTCCCCCTTTTTTAAAATCAAGTGAGATAGAAATAAATTTCTCTCTCCCCCTATACATATTTCTCCCCCTTGCATAATTCACCATATTATCTCTCCCCCTTTGACAATGTATTCAACAAGGTTCAAAAGAGAAATTTTAATTGTTATGAGCATATTATAACATATACATATAAAACAAAGCTCATCCAAGTCATACTATCAAGTAACTTACACTATCACAACAATGAGATACATAAAGTAGTGTAAGCCATGCTAGAGATTAAATGTAATTTTCAATTTAAGCAAGTCATGATCTCACAAACTTAACTATTTCAATACTTGAAAGCATGACACTTGTTGCTGCATTTTATTATTTTTCAAGGCACAAATTTAGATCAAATGATATTTGCAAGAGATTATATGCGCATCTGCCTTATTCTAACCAACCAAGCCAAGCCTATGTCATTTGACAATCAGAAGCTTAAGGACATGGTTTTAGTCATACATAACTTTTCCAAGTTCATATCTAAGTGCAATGATAAGCCATATCAAAAGAAGAAGTGCGATGCATGCATATCCTCTTGATCTTTTCTCAACTTATATTTGTTCACAAAACTCAACAAGTGAGTTGATTACTTGATTAATTCTTTACGATTAAAAGTACTTGTGAGCATGCAACAAGTTGAAAACAGCAAGAAAGTTCGACCATGACCAGATTTAGTGTAAGTAATTATTCCAATTACTAGACATGGCAAAAACTACAAAATGTATAACACGAGTAATTAGTAAGAAATTTCAGCATGTAAAAGGAATCACAAAGTCATATATGTATGAAATACTATGCTCATATTATTTTAATTTCAGATTCACACATAGACTTCTGGGGTTTGGAAACACCCCCTCAATGTAAGCCATGAGGATGCATAACCCCTATTTCACTACGAATGAAACAAAAATGAGTGAAATCCAATGGTTTTGTAAAAATGTCAGCCAATTGTTGTTCGGTATCTACATGGTGAAGCACAATTTTTCCTTTTTCAACATTATCACGGAGAAAGTGATACCTAATATCAATGTGCTTAGTTCTAAAATGTTGCACAGGATTTTTAGCAATGCAAATGGCACTAGTGTTATCACAAAACAGTGCAACACTATCTAGACCAACCCCATAGTCCTTAAGTGTTTGAACAGTCCAAATAATTTGTGAGCAAGCACTAGCAGCAGCTACATATTCAGATTCGACTGTGGATTGTGCAACTGAATTTTGTTTTCTAGAGGACCAAGCGACAAGTGAATTACCAAGAAAATGACAAGCACCAGAAGTACTTTTCCTATCAATCCTACAACCTCCAAAATCAGCATCAGAAAAAGCTTTCAAAGTAACAGTTGAGGAAGAAGGAAGACAAATGCCAAATTCTTGAGTTCCATGTAAGTACTTGAGAATCCTTTTGACGACTTGATAATGTGAACACGTGGAGAGGCTTGAAACAGTTCACAAAGACATACGCTGAATTGTATGTCCGGTCTTGATGCCGTGAGGTACAAAAGTGATCCGATCATGCTTCTATATTCTTTTTGATCCATGGGTTCACCATCTTCATCAAGTTCAAGTGTTGTTGCTGTTCCCATTGGTGTCCGAAGAGGCTTGCTTTTGTCCATGTTGAAGCACCTTAGGAGGTCTTATGTCCATTGATCCTGGACTTTGTAACTCGTTCGTGCAAACTTCCAATAATCTGTTGTGGAGGATGAATTTTGAGAACTCGGAGGGGAGTGGACACTTCACAAGCTTCTTCTTCTTCATGCTCATCACAAATCGATGATCTTGTGACTTGAGGAGGATCTGGACCAGCAACGGTGGTCGTCGGTGCTGGCTGTGAATCAAAATCAGGAGCTCGAACAATGTCATTAGCTGCTGAATTTTCGGGCAACAGCTCCACCTCTTCCTCATCTTCAATGAAAATGCTCTCCCCCTGCGGATATGGATCTGTACCTGCAATGTTTGAGCTAGTACCTGGGCTAGATTCATCAAAAGACACTTCACAAGTCTCCACAGTTTTGTTAATGTCAAGTAAAAGCACACGGTAGCCTCTAGTATGAGATGGATAACCAAGAAACATGCCATCAATGGATCTAGGTTCAAATTTATCAAGATTACCATGTTTCTTAACAAAGCATTTGCAACCAAATACCCAAAAGTGCGTAACACTAGGCCTATGTTCAAACCGGAGCTCATATGGTGTTTTACCTAGCTTAGCAAGCAAGAAAACACGATTTGAGACATAACAAGCGGTTGCAACCGCATCAGCCCAAAATTTCCTAGGAGTTTGATTCATCAAGCATAGTCCTAGCCATCTCAACTAAGGTTTTGTTCTTTCTTTCTACAACACCGTTTTGTTGAGGTACATATGGTGATGAAAATTGATGATCTATTTCATTTTCAGCACAAAAGTGATCAAAAGATTGATTTTTAAATTGAGTTCTGTTATCACTTCTAATTGCTTTTAAAGATCCTCGGTGATCAATTCATAATCTAATAAATAAAGTTCTAAAGTGACTAAAGGCTTCATTCTTAGACGCCATAAAGTAAACCCAAGAGTATCTAGAATAATCATCAACAATAACAAGAACATACCATTTACCTTTGAAGGATTGAACACGTGAAGGTCCTACGGTGTCGAGGTGCAAAAGTTGACCCGGTTCAGTTGTCATGATCATTGTGAGAGGAGTATGTGAACCTGCAACCATCTTAGCATGTCTACAAGAAGAGCACACAATTTCTTTGTCCCCTTTAAGCTTAGGCAGCCCACGTATGCGATCAAGAGCACTAACACGCGTGAGATGATCAAAGCCTACGTGACCAAGTCTACGATGCCAAAAATATAAATCTTTGGAATCATTAGTAACTAGACACCTATGCTTAAAGGAAGACATATAAAAATCAGCTTTAAAAACTCTTCCAAATCGTGACATGTTAAAAATAAGCTCACTATTTGAACCTACAACTTTGCAGCAGTTTTTATTGAAAATAATTTCCATATTTTCATCTAGCAATTGTGAAACAAAAAGCAAGTTGTATTTCAAATTTTTGACAAGTGCCACATCCTTCAATGTGTACTGATCGTTTACTCTAACCGAACCCTTAGCAATTATAGGAGTTGAAGAATTATCGGCAAAAGTAACATTCTCTACATGTGACACAAAAGAGGGGGAGGAGAACCATTCTTTATTACCGGTCATGTGGCGCGAGCAACCTGAATCCACAATTCAAATGTTCTCCTTCCTTAAGCATGTAACCTACATAGAAGCACAATACGTCGATGACTCAATACTGGGGTTAGTCAAAAGGCATTTAGATATCCAATACTGAGTCACACGATCTGCAGCAGGAAAAACACGCGAAAGCTGAGATAAAACAGCAGGTTTATGAGTCAAAGTTTGACGTTTTTTATTCTTAACTACTGACCTATAATGTGTTACTTGTGTAGCACAAAAATCAGTAGCTCCGTAGGCAAAAACAGTAGGTCCGGAGGTAAACTTTGAATGTTTTTGACTCATAACAGCAGGTTGCATGTTCCTGACATTCGGTTTAATATGTGCAGCAAAATTTGCATGAAAGTTATGAGATCTAGCAATAATTTTTCCCTTTTCTTTTGTTTAGCTAGTCTACAACAAAAATCTATGACATGACAATCTATACCACAGTAGGTACAATGAAATTTAACTTTGTGTTCATGTCTAGATGAGCAAACAACATTTTTATTTGAAACCGAATGAGACAACACTCCTGTAGATTTGAAAGCCACTTCTTTTTGTTTAGGAATAGTTTGAATCAAACCACTTCCTAATGACTTTACAATTTTAGGTGGATGTGCCTTAGCATGAGCGTGAGAATCAAAACCTAAACCAGTTTTATTATTGCAAGACTTGGAAAAATTCAGCAGCAAGTTTAGGTTCTTCTTCCCATTACAAAACCAATTTAATGTCCTATGCATGTCATCATGTTTATTGGACACATCAAGGCAATTTTCACATGAAGTTTTTCCTTTTAATTTGCAATTAGAACAATTTTTAACTTCATGAGAACGTAAAGCATTATTCAATATTGAAATTTCATTCATAGCATCTTTTAGTTTCTTATCAAGATCATCACAAGTAGAACAACGTAAATCAATTGTAGAACAGCTAGCATCTTTCAAGTTTTTATCATTAAGCGCAGCAAGCTCTCTGTTCTTTTCAATTTCTAACTCAAGTCTATCAAGTGTGGAGGTGTGCGCACTTCTTAATGAGGACAATTGTTCATATATTAAATCACATGAGGAACAAGAATCATCACTAGGAATCAAGGATTTTAAACGATTAATTTCAGATTCCAGTGACTCAATTTTAACAGCATTGTCCCTAAGCTTTTTGTCCTTTTTCTTTACTATCACAGTGGCACGAGAAATAGCATCACAAATTTCTTCTCAAGTGGGACATACCTCTTCATTGTCCCTGTTGTGTTCAGCCTCCTCCATACTCGATCTTGACTTGACCGCCATGAAGCACAAGTTTGCCAAATCATCTTCATCTTCGTCACTTCCAATGTCCACGTCGCTTGAGCCAAGTTCCTGGAGTGTGGAGATAAAACTGTTCACCAGTTGGCGACCTGTAAACCCCTTCTTCTTCTTCTTAGCATTTGTTGAGGAGTGCTTCATCCTTGATTGTTTTTATTCTTAGGAAGTAGAACCTGAAAGGTTAGGACAATCTGTATGAAAGTTTCCTGTCTTACCACATTCGAAGCATCGTTGAGGTCTGAAGCTTCCTCTCCTTCTAGTTCTCACATTTTGCAATGCTTCTAAGAACCTAGTAGAGAGATGTGCTAGCTCCTCCTCTGGAAACTCCTCAATCTGTTCAAAGGTTAGAGAGGACAACAAAGCAAGTGTACCACAGGATGAAGATTGACCGGAGCTAGGCATGTCACATTGTGAAACAAAAGCAATAGACTTGTTGGGTTTTTTACGTGATATTATGTCAATTTCATGAGTTTTTAACTTTGAATATAGCACATCTAAAGTAAATATACTCATGACAGTAGATTCACGAATGAATGTAACTTTCATCTCTCAAATTGACATGTCTAATGTACGAAAAAGTTGCCTAGCATTTTCAGCATCCGGAAAAATAACATTGACGTTATGCAAGTTGCTGAGAATTTTATTAAAGCGGGCAAATAGATCATCAATGGACTTACTGGGTTGCATCTCGAAGCACATTTATTTTTCTTTAACATGTGTTGACTTACCTCCTTGATCGTGTTGGATCCTTCGTGGTAGTCACAAAGTGCTTTCCACACATCGTATGCAGATCGGAGGTGAGAAACATGGTTGAAGTCGCTTTGAGTTAATGCTTGTATGATCAAGTTTCGATCCTTGTTGTTGTTGTCGACATCTCTTAGATTTGTAGCCGTAACTTGATTGTTATGTGGCACTTTGTAAGGCTTGTACACCTTATACCATATTGCAAAGCCTTGCACCTAGATGAAAGCCTCCATGCGTTCCTTCCAAACCTGAAAATCAATACCAGCAAACACACAACATTTGGCGGAGTATTTCTACATGATGATCAGTCAAAAACACGTACAAATAACAATGATTGGAGCACTGTGGCTCTGATACCAATTGTAGGATCGAAGAGCACGTGAAAAGCTACCAGAGGGGGGTGAATGGTAGATTTTACAAATCTTACGCAGGGGAAACAATTAAATCCCAACCCCTTCAGTAGAAAAACGATCTGTTAGAGATATTGTGAGTGAGACTAATCTAAATGTTTTTCATCGTGACAAAAGTGATATATATCAGAGAGAATTAATTCACGAAGAAGACACAAGAAGAATCACTCAAATTCGTCGAGAGAAACTCAAGTTATGATCCAATGATCGAACAAAGGTCAATCTGTCCTACCCAAGAAAAAAAGTTCTGGAACACTGCAAAGAAACTCGTGTAGATCAAAAACCACAAAGCCAATGATAGTGAAATTTTGACAGATGGTAGATGATCAAGATGTGAATACAAACCAAAAAGAATCACATCAATTAGATCTGTAATACTAGAGTCATGATAAAACCACCGACGAAAGGTAGTGCTGTCCACAAACTCGACGAGTAAAACTTGTATGGGAAAAGTCGGACGAACAAGGCACAAAAGTTCCTTCAAACTATGAATTTTATTCAATAGAACACAAGAGGAACAGCCACAAAGTCATGCCGAACGAGCTTTGGCCTCCCTTGCTTATATAACCAGCCCTTAGGCCAACCCAATCTCAACTAGGACTCTAATCCTACTCAAATCATGAATCGAAACTTTCCAAAACTGCTTAGGTCTCTTCTATACGCATATAGAAGCAATCTTAAGACTTGCAAGCACCTTAGGAACGTATCCCACATTCCTAAAACAACTCAAATTCTTGACCCACACGAAATCCTATCATAACCAACTCGATACTTTCCATACCGATCCATAACCGACTCCGCCGCAGCCAATGTCATCAACCGATACGATCCGATCCTTCCAACCAGATCTTTCCATACATAAACCATCTTCAAAACCATGTTGCCACGTCATGCACCGCATGCATATGTGCAAACACCCTCCTTCGTCGTCCAGTATCCTTCATATACACTGCCCTTGATTCAATCATCCTACGCGACCTCGTGACCCGCTCAACCACAATTCCTCCTGAATTTGGTTGTTGGAACCTCATCTCTTCTCTAAGACTAGTCCAAAGGATCCTGTCACCAGCCATGACTTAAAATCAAGAAACACCCGCACATGAACAAACAACCAATCCGCGACTTGACTCAAGTCAGTTCCGAACACAACACCTTACGTGAGCTCCTCACATAAGCATGTTGCAAAGCATATTAAAACAATATCAGCCATATCAACCAAAATGAACCAAAAACTTAGTAAAAGAATACTAAGCAAACTTTCCAACAATGTAAAGTAAGTTCAAAAATTTCACACTAAAAGCCGGAACACTGCGATCAAGCACCGGACCTTGCCAAAGCTAACCGAAGCTTGAGCTGGAGCTTACCAAAGCTAGTACAACCTAGCGCCAGAGCTTACCAAAGCTAGTACAACCTAGCGCCGAAGCTTACCAAAGCTAGTACAACCAAGCGTTGGAGCTTACCAAAGCTAGTCGGACCTAGCACTGGAGCTATCCAAAACTAGTCGGAACTAGTCATCCCAAAATTCGGAGCTAGAAAAACATGTCGGAGCTAACCAACATAAGTCGGTCCTAGCAAAACATATCGGAGCGTAACAAAGACATGCTGGAGCTATCGAAGACATGCCGGAGCTAAAGACAAAGATCACCGAGCTACCCAAAAAACATGTCGGATCTAGACAAAGAAAGTCGGACCTATTGTCAGACCTTGCAGAAGCTCAGAGCTATAGTCGGAACTTGCTAAAAAGATGTTATGGCAGCATTCAAAACTTTTAATGTCAAAACCAATGTATTCAGCACACATAGGTCTCACATGTTGGCATCTTCAACACCAAGTAGCCATAATGAGCAGCAACCATGAATTTTTATAAAGCTGGCCTGCCCAAGATGGCGTTGAATGGCAAGTTGATCTGTGCCATGTCGAAGGCAACTTCTCAGTCCTGTAATTCTTCCGATTTCATAAGGTCACCGGGAGAGTAATGGCATCGAGTGGGGTTACGGCCCCCGGACCTACTCCTGAGAAAGGTCGTGAGGGGCGAAGATCTGAAGGTCAGAGCTGAAGCTTGACGAAGGCCATGAAGCTTATGAGGTTCAGCCCTGAACCTCCGTCCACCAACACGTGGTGGAGGTGGATGTTATTGATGGTCGGAGATACCATTAACGGAAGTTGACCAGCTCCGATCATGTTCCGAGGATAGTCCAAAGCATCGAAGGTGATGGAAGTATCCATCCACTTCCGATGAGGCTCCGCCCTGGCGGTGGGAGCTATAGAGGCCATGTCCCGCCGCATTGTCTTGAGGACACAGTGGGAAGTGATGTCCCACGAACCACCAAAGATGGTGTTCATGGTCTTCCGATGCTCGTTGTCGGAGACGTCAGAGTCGTCGTCAACAGTGGTGTGAATAGCCTTCAAGACCTTCTTGGGGTCCTGAAAGCCTAACTCCTCTTCAGCAGGATCTTCGTCGACTTTTTGTTTTCCTACCCTTTGACGGAAAGGAGCTTCTTCTCGGCAGTTGTTGTAGCGCTCGGCGAGGTTCTTGACCTCTCGGCAGTCTTGCAGGTTGTGCCTGTCCGTCTTGTGTATGGGACACCACATTCTGGATCTGCCACCGTCTTTAGACGACGGCCGAGGTCGTTTCTCGGGGCGTGGCCCCCGACCACCTGGAGTTGCGGCAGCGACGGCAGTAGGTGTGCCAGCTGGCGACTTCTTCTTGTCGTTGGACTTTTTCTTCTTCTTGCCATTCCCGAAGGTAGTGGCTTCACCCTTGGAGGATTTTTTTTCGGCCTTCGGAGGTGGTTGGGAGTGCATTTCACGACCCTCCGTAACCTTGGCACACTTGTCTGCGAAGCTGAAGAGTTCTGTGACGCCGGTGACTTCCTTGGTCGCCAGCTTCTTGTCTCGAACGCCCTGTCTGAATGCTACAATAACATAAGCGCTTGAGATAGAAGGAATTGTATTTCGTACCTGGGAGAACCTCTGGATGAAAGATCGCAAGGACTCTCCCCCTTTTTGCTTGACAACAAAAAGATCCAGTTCTATGTCTGGTCAGGTGTATGAGCTCCCGAAATTGGCGGTGAACTATTGGCACAACTCTTCCCAACTGTTGATGGAGTCAGGCGAAAGGCTCATAATCCAAAACCTAGCGGTCCCAGTCAAAGCCACAGGGAAATAACTGGCCATCATGGCCTCATTTCCCCAACCCGCAAGGATAGCGGTGGAGCAGATTTGAAGAAATTCGTCAGGATTGACAGTCCCGTCAAATTTCTCCGGCTGGTGAGGTCGAAACTTCTGCAGCCATCTGACCATACGTAGGTGCATGGCCAAGGCAGTTGATATGGACGCGATCGTCTTGTTGCCGGTAACGACGATCAAGCTCCGCCCGGAGGTCGTGAGTCAAAAGCATTTTTACCGTGTGAGTACGTCGTGCCCCGGAAGGCAGCGATGTCGCCTGTTGAGATGCAGTACGTCTCCTGTGCTGTGAAGCTTGCGGACTGAGTCTACCCGACAAAGTCCGACACTGTGATGGGGCCCGCTCCGAGGGGGGAGGACCTTGATTGCTGATGCCATCGGCTGCTGCTGCAACCAGATGATCCACATCAGCTCTCCACTGCTCCATTGCACCTTGGGGTGCTCCTGGAGGCGGTGGACGTTGGAGAAGAGCACGCACAGCATTAAGCGTGTGTTTGGGGTTGTTGTTTGCCGATGCAGTGATAGACGTGGATGCCCCATCTCGATGTCCAGGTTGATTCACCGGAGCGGACGGTGGTGGCGGTGGCATGACTCCTGCTGGGGCTACAGCACCTGCTGGCTGCTGCATGTTGGAGGGATTGCCTCCAGCAGGTTGCTCAGCGTGGTTACCATTGGATGATCCATCAGCAGAATTCACCATCTTGGAACCTCAGGCGTCCCCCTACTTGGCGCGCCAACTGTCGGATTCTGGTTCCAGCAATTCTCCCGGTACTACCGTTGGCAACTCGTGGAGTTTCATAGTTTGGTTAGGGCGCGCGGATATTCAGAACAAGATGGTGACTTGACATGAGGATTTACGTGGTTCGGGCCGCCTGAGCATAATACCCTACTCCACGGGTGTGTTGTTGGTGTTGTTGTATTGAGAGTATGAGAGCGTGAGCCAGAGAGAGGCCAAAAAATTCCCTCCCCGTGTATCGCTCGGCCAGTCCTTTTATAGTACAAGGGCTGGCCGTTACATCATTAGCTTGGCCCGACATGTGACCCTGGCAGTTACTGATGCTTAATATGCAGATAATATGCTTAATGCCCCTTAATATCGTGATAATGTCCTTTAATGGTGGTGTTACAGGTATTAAGCGTCATCCTAATCGTGTGTCATTAAGATAGCATTAATGACACATAATCAGGTCTTGAAGTCTTTAATGTCCCTTAAAGGTCCGAGTCGTTGAAGGTCTACCAATCTGCTTGTTGAGGTTGAAGGTCCAGCGGTTGGACGCGTGGTAGCTTCGGATCTTACTGTCTTGGACGAGTAGATCTGGTACTGTTGTACATGTGTCAGTACCGGAGCTTCCCTCTGTTAGGGGTTAGGTCCGGGGGTCCTACACAGGTATCAAGTCCGGAGCTTTCCCATGATGGGTTGTAGCTCTGGTTTTATGATACACGTGGTGGCACAGGGACTGACCATATGAGGGAGGCAGGTCCGGTTCCGAGTGACACGTGGGGCCTTTGAGGGTCTTCAACTCAGATAGGTGGTGTTCCTTTGCACTCTTTGCAGTTCCAAGGGGTACCCGGTATGCGGGATACCGAAAATCACCATCGTTGCTCACAACTAAATCTGACCTTGCTGATTTATTCGATGCTAAGGGGATGTGCTATGCTTTAGTTTGCAAAGAAGCCATGTTTTCACTTCATGAATTTTCTATTGCATTGCCCCCTGCTGTTGCTAACCTTTTGCAGGAGTTTGAGGATGTGTTTCCCTCTGAGATACCCCCTGGTTTACCACCGATGAGAGGCATTGAACACAAGATCGATTTGATTCCAGGAGCAAGTGTGCCAAATCGTGCAGCATACATGACGAATCCACAAGAAACTAAGGAAATTCGGCGATAAGTTCAAGATCTTTTGGACCGCGGGTACATTCGTGAAAGCCTTAGCCCTTGTCCCGTTCCTGTTATTTTGGTTCCTAAGAAAGATGGTAGTTAGCGCATGTGTGTTGATTGTCGAGCGATTAATAACATCACCATTCGATATCGTTATCCTATTCCTTGCTTAGATGACATGCTTGATGACTTGAGTAGTGCTATCATCTTCACAAAAATTGACTTGCGTAGTGCTTACCACCAAATTAGAATGGCAGTAGGAGATGAATGGAAAACTGCATTTAAAACCAAGTTTGGACTTTATGAGTGGTTAGTCATGCCTTTTGGTTTAACTAATGCACCCAAAACCTTTATGCGTTTAATGAACGAGGTTTTATGTGCTTTCATTGGACAATTTGTGGTTTTTTACTTCGATGATATCCTCATTTACAGCAAGTCATATAATGAACATCTTGATCATTTATGTGCTGTTTTTACTATTTTGAGAGATGCACGTTTGTTTGGTAACCTCGAAAAGTGCGTCTTTTGCACCAATCGAGTCTCGTTTCTTGGCTATGTTGTTTCCTCGCAGGGAATTGAGATGGATGAGGCAAAAATTGAAGCAATCACCAGCTGGCCAGCCCCAACAACCGTCACGCAGGTTCGTAGTTTTCTTGGTCTTGCAGGTTTTTATCGGCGCTTTGTGCGGGATTTCAGCATCATTGCAGCACCTCTACATGAGCTAACAAAGAAGGGAGTGCCATTTTGATGGGGCGAACAGCAGCAACATGCTTTTGATGCTCTCAAATCGAAACTTACACAAGCACCATTGCTACAACTTCCTTATTTTGACAAGACCTTTGAGCTAGAATGTGATGCAAGCGGCATTGGTATTGGAGGCGTTCTCATACAAGGAGGTAAACCCGTTGCTTTCTTTAGTGAAAAACTTCTCTGAATTATTCCACTTATGATAAGGAATTGTATGCCTTAGTGTGGGTATTACAAACTTGGCAACATTATCTTTGGTCTAAGGAGTTTGTCATACATTCCGATCATGAATCATTGAAGTATCTTAAGTGTCAAAACAATCTAAATAAACGACATGCTAAATGAATTGAGTTCATAGAGTCGTTTCCATACATCATTAAGCATAAGAAAGGGAAGGAAAATGTCATTGTCGATGCATTATCCAGGTGTTATACCATGCTGTCCCAACTTGATCATAAAATCTTCGGTTTGGAAACAATAAAAGCATTATATCCTACTGATTTGGACTTCAAAAATGCTTTTGAAAATTGTAGAGAAGGAAGAACTTGGAATAAATATGTGTTGCGAGAGGGTCTCCTCTATCGTGCTAACAAGATATGCGTTCCAGCTAGCTCTGTTCGTTTGTTACTTTTGCAGGAAGCACATGGAGGAGGTTTGATGGGACATTTTGGAGTGAAGAAAACTGAAGACATGCTGTCCACACACTTCTTTTGGCCAAAGATGAGGCGTGATGTCGAGCGCTACGTGTCACGATGCACTACTTGCAATAAAGCTAAGTCTCGCCTTAACCCACATGGTCTTTATATGCCTGTTTCTGTTCCTAGTGTACCTTGGGAGGATATTTCTATGGACTTTGTTTTGGGATTGCCTAGGACTAAAAGGGGGAGGGATAGAATTTTTGTAGTTGTTGATCGTTTCTCCAAAATGGCACATTTTATACCTTGTCATAAGAATGATAATGCCTCACACATTGCTGATTTATTTATGACAAAAAAATTTGTTTACATGGTATGCCAAATACCATTGTTTCTGATCATGATGCAAAAAATTTAAGTCATTTTTGGAGAACTTTGTGGTATAAATTGGGAACCAAATTGCTGTTTTCAACTACATGTCACCCACAAACGGATGGACAAACCGAGGTAGTTAATCGTACTTTATCCACTATATTGCGGGCTGTCTTGAAAACAAATTTGAAGTTGTAGGAGGAGTGTTTACCACATATATAATTTTCTTACAACAGATCTGTTCACTTCACGACAAAGGTAAGTCTATTCCAGGTAGTATATGGTTGCAATCCCCGTCGTCCTATTGATTTACTACCTTTGCCTCCTTCTGAAACTATAAATTTGGATGCTACACAACGATCTGAATTCATTCTTAAGATGCATGAAACTACAAAGAAAAATATTGAAAAGATGAATGAGAAGTATAGGATTGAAGGTAGTAAAGGTAGAAAGGAAGTAAAACGTGAACCTGGTGATTTGGTGTGGCTACACTTGAGAAAAGAGCAATTTCCTGACTTGAGAAAATCTAAACTTATGCCACACGCTGCTGGTCCTTTTAAGATTGTTGAAATGATTAATGATAATGCATATAAGCTTGAATTGCCTCCCGATTTCGGGGTTATTCCAACATTTAACATTTCAGATTTGCGATCGTACTTGGGAGAAGAAGATGAACTTGATTCGAGGACGAATCCAATTCAATAGGGGGGATGATGAGGACATCACAACAGCGGAGACGCTCATTGGACAGTAAGGACCAATCACAAGAGCACGAGCACGGTTAATAAATCAGGAGGTGAATTCATTCCTAACTTCTTTTGCATGTGAGTTTGAGAATAGATTGCTATGTGATGATTTAATTGTTATTAGGAATAATGGAGAAGATCAACAAGTGAAGGAAAGAGGCCTTGGGAGCGTGGAGAACCAGCTGGGACGTCCACAAATTGATGGAAACGGTTTACAACTCAGACTCGAGTTCAACTCGGAGTCCAGGAGCAGTCCACCTTAAAACGGATGCCCAGGAGGTATACGGACTCCGTTTTCAACGTTCTACATATGCACGGAAAGAGGAGAATATAAACTTTCAAATGGTTCTGCTCCCACCTCAAAATTCCTCCGAAGTCGTTCGAAATCAACGAAACAAGTCGAGTCCAGATTTCTGTCCGGTGCTACGCCACCGAATCGGGCCTTTGGGCCTTGTATCCCGTAAGAGTCCATTAGGGACGCGTCTAATCGTGTTTTGGCCAAACCATAGCCTTTAAAAAATGCAGCCTCTTGTCATATTCGGTGGGTTTTTCTTAGATCAGTAATATCACCGTCCTACAGTTCGTGAGACTCCAACTTTGCGATTTCAGATCGTGTCTTCGACGTTCTTGCTCGTGCTCTCGGTTGCACTTGCAGAAATTAGCCTTCTTGCCAAGGTCAAGCGTGTGCAGCACAGTTGATAACCAACGGAGCCGTGGTGTAGTGATTGCAAGGGTACTCGAACCGCTCGAATGCCACGGATCATCAACGTTGAGTTCTCCACCCCAATCGATTTACCTTCTGGAAGATCGGGCCTAAACCTACTCATCAAGGTGGGGGTGTCAGTGGCGGCATGTGGGGCTGATTGTTGTTGTTACCAGCCTGCAGCTGTCCCATAGTTTGTATCATGGTCTGCATGAGCTGGTTCTGCATAGCCAAAATATGCTCAATGTTGATAGCTCCATGAGCAGGTCCTTCTCCATTATTGCTCTGAGGCACTCCATAGTTCTCCTCCTCTTCATTGCCATCCCTCTGGTTGCGAGTCCTCACCTTCTAAAGAAAAGCAAGAGATAAGAATTTAGAAACATCCCCAACTATATGCATCAAGGGATATGAAACCAAACAACTACCTACACTAGCCTATGTGGAAATGGCAATGCTAAAGAATCCCAAAACCTCTATTAAGCACACAACCAACCAATATATTGCAAACAGCACACCAAACAAAAACACATCGTTTCCTGAGTGCTCCTATGTGCTCTAAAGTGTCCATTCTATCTAGGTTGCGTCCTACGGTCAACCTGTGGCTCTCATACCAATTTGTGACACCCGGTTCTGAAAACGAACCAAGTGAACGCATATGTGTGCCCAAGATGTTCAACACACATACATGAGTGCATTCACAAAAGAGTATACAGAAAATTACCACAGAACAAGATTAATTGACCACTTTTATAACACAATTCATAATATCCTCGAATACAAGCTCTATTGAATATTAATGACAAGTTCAACTAATGCAGCGGAAATAAACTAAACTGAGCAAACTAAGCAAAAGGGACAGCGTAGCTCCAACACTCCACAGGAAAAGCTGACGGTAGACACAACCTAGAACTTCGCATTATCACCGTTAAACTCCCAATCCTGACCTGCAATTGTTGGTGGGGGAAATTGCAAGAGTAAGTACATGCTGTGATGAGGACATCACAACAGCGGAGACGCGCATTGAACTGCAAGGACCAATCACAAGAGCACGGGCACGGTTATTAAATCAGCAGGTGAATTCGTTCTTAACTTCTTTTGCATGTGAGTTTGAGAATAGATTGCTATGTGATGATTTAATTGTTATCAGGAATAATGGAGAAAATCAACAAGTGAAGGAAGGAGGCCTTGGGAGCATGGACAACCACCTGGGACGTCCACAAGTAGATGAAAATAGTTTACAACTCGGACTCGAGTTCAACTCGGAGTCCAGGAGCAGTCCACCTTAAAACAGACGCCCAGGAGGCATACGGACTCCGTTTTCGACGTTCTACATATGCACGGAAAGAGGGGAAGATAAACTTTCCAATGGTTCTGGTTCCACCTCAAAATTCCTCCGGAGTCATTAAGAATCGTCGAAACAAGTCGAGTCCATATTTCTGTCCGGTGCTGCGCCACCGAATCGGGCCTTTGGGCCTTGTATCCCGTAAGAGTCCATTAGGGACGCGTCTAATCATGTTTTGGTCGAATCCTAGCCTATAAATACTGCAGCCGCCGATCATATTCGGTGGGTTTCGCTTAGATCAATAAAATCGCCGTTCTACGGTTTGTGAGACCCCAATTTCGCGATTTCCGATCGTGTCTTCTACGTTCTTGCTCGTGTTCTCGATTGCACTTGCAGGGATTAGCCTTCTTGGCGAGGTCAAGCGTGTGCAGCACGGTTGATAACCAACGGAGCCGTGGTGTAGTGATTGCAGGGGTACTCGAACCGCTCGAGTGCCGCGGATCATCAACGTCGAGTTCTCCACCCCAATCGACATACCTTTCGGAAGATCGGGCCTAACCCTACTCATCATGCTGTACTCAACAATTGTAACACCCTCATTTTCATACATCATGCCCTACATACATTCATATACATGTTTAACATTAATCCACATAAAGAGGAATAAGTTTAAAATTGATTTGGAACAAACCGCACTTAAAATTCTAGAAAGTGTGGACTAGTCCGATTTTGGTGAGGACTAGTCCGATTTCTCTCGGACCTCCATCGGACTTGTCCGTCTTTGCTGCGGACTAGTCCGTTTTTGCCTCTGGACACTTTTGGACTTGTCCTGTCTTATGCGGACTATTCTAGTGTTCCAAGAATCCTTGAAAATATGCTAAGTCCCTAGACTTGTCCGGACTAGTCCGGTGTTCCAACGAACTTATCCGTTTTCCTCTCTGACCAAAGTCGGACTTGTCCGATTTTTGGCCAAAGTTGTCCGATTTCTCTCTGGACAACTTCGGACTAGTCCGGTCCTTTTTGGACTTGTCCGATATTTCGCGACTCCGAGTTGATCTTTAGTTTCACGACTTGTTTCCTGGGTTTTAAATTAAGTGGGCCTAGGGACATCGTGCCTAACTCTTTTAGAGCCCATGTGGGACTCTAAACCGGCCTCTACTCATCTCAAACTTGAAATACATCTAACCCTAGCCTCCACGTCTATATAAAAAACCCCACCCCTTGGCTTGACATCTATTTGCCACTTTTCCACCCCACCCAAACCATAGTTCGTGGAGAGCCACAATCAAGGAGGGGAAAGGAGATCCCAAGCAAGAAGAAGAGGAGGAGGAAACAAAAGAGGATCAAGATCTCCGTCAACTTCGAGTTCTTCATCAACAATCCATCATCAAGATCATCACCAACCCTAGATTATCAAGATCCAAGTGTTACCTCCATGATCCTTGATTCATTGGAGTCCTAAAAACCTAGTATACCTTCTATTCTCTTTTCCTTACGTGACTTCGACCCCTAATCTCCAAAATCACGTCGATGTAGAAAACCCTAATCTGCTGATCTCATAAAGTGTGGTCTTGACCGGTCCCTAGCGGACTAGTCCGATTTTCCTAGTTAAATGGTGTTGAATTAATTTTAATATTAAATCTAATCAAATCCAAACCTGTATAAACTTGTCAAAATCTATTAGAACTAGATAGTGATCATCTAAAAGCAATCTATTAACAAGTTCTACCTTGCATTTGCATTAATCATGTATGTCATGTCATATTGAGTAATATTTGTGCACTCTTTGATTGTGTTTCTTGTCTTGTATGTTTATTGTGCGGATTAGACAGATTTGCGCTAGAGAGTGCCGCGGAGGATCTCCGGCATCAAGAGTTTGAAGGCTTTGACCCGAATCAATCCCAACAACAAGGCAAGTGTCCTTGAAGCATATTGATCCTGTTTTGAAATAAATGTTTTGTTTGCAAAATTGCATGCTTGTGTCAATTAGATGGGAATCCTATGATAGGAAGTTTACTAGCTTTGTTTAACCACCTATGTCGCCTGGAGTATATAGTCGAGAGTCGGGATGGTTTTTTACCTTTTTATATCGCTTAATTAATTGGGATGGAAGAAAAACTACACTACTTAATTTAATTATGCATTAATGAGATTTTGGTTGACATGAACTGGTTAAATCTGATATGGTAATGGGCGATCTAAGCAAGCCTGGTATGTGGATGGGTTGGATGTATGGTGGTTTACTTGCTTTATATCTAAGTACCGGCTCGTGGAGCGACCATCCAGGATTTACAGTGCCACCACGAGGCCAAGTATGGGTGCAATGTAGCTGATTAATTAGGGATTTGCCAGTGCTATTTGGACCATTAAGGATGCTCAGGGAAGGATTAGTCGGATTGGGTTTGTTGATGATGTGGGACTACCCTGGGATCCGAATGGCTCAAGAGGGGGCCCTTGGTTGAATATGTACTCTGTTGGAGACATCGCCACTGGTGAAACCTCAGTGGGGTATAAATATGCTAGTAATCCCTTTGTAAAGGCTATTTTGTGATCTATTGGCCACACACCTACGAAAGTGTGAGACAACATAATTGAGATTCTATAGTCATCGAAAGGTGATAAAATCACAAACACATGGGTAAAGTGGTACAACCTCTGCAGAGTGTATCTAAAACTATCATGATAGCTGTGCTCCTGGTTATGAGCAACCTGGATCCTCACATGATTAGAGGAAAATTGGGATTTGGGATGGTTATGGTTGGTATTATGGTTATGGATGGTTGTGAATTGAATTCTGGTATTGAATATGGATATTGGTATATGATGATGGATATGGAATATGGACTGGTATTATGATAACTACATGGTTTATAATGGGTTTATTTCATATACATATAATATATTGCTTTTCAAATATTTTAATGTATTTTTCAGCACTTAGCCATTATTATATTCCGCATTTGAATCAGCTACATGTCATACTTTCCACACTTGCTGAGTACGACATGTACTCACTCTTGCAATCCCCCCCCCACAACAATTGCAGGTCAGGATTGGGAGTTTAATGGCGATAATGCGGAGTTCTAGGCCGTGTCTACCGTCAGCTTGGCCTGTGGTGTTGCATGGAGCTGTGATATACCCTTTGCTTAGCTTTCTTAGTTGCTTAATTAGTTTATTTCCGCTGCATTAGTTGAACTTGTCATTAATATTTATTAGAACCTGTATTCGAGGATGATATGGTTTGTGTAATAAAATTTGGTTAATTAATCTGGTTCTTTGGTAATTTTTTGTATACTCTTTTGTGAATGCACTCGTGTATGTGTGTTGAACATCTTGGGCACACATATGCATTCACTTGGTTCATTTTCGGAACCGGGTGTCACAGATTGGTATAAGAGACACAGGTTGACCGTAGGACGCAACCTAGATAGAATAGACACTTTAGAGCACATAGGAGCACTCAGGAACCGATGTGTTTTTGTTTGGTGTGTTGTTTTTATTGTTTGCTTGTGTGCTTAATAGAGGATTTTGGGATGCTTTAGCATTGCCATGTCCACTTAGGCTAGCTAGTTGTTTAGTTTCATATCTCTTGATGCATATAGTTGGGGACATTTTCTAATTCTTACCTATTGCTTTTCTCCTGATGGTGAGGACTCACAACCAGAGGGATGACAATGATGAAGAGGAGAACTATGGAGTACCTTAGAATAACTGTGGACAAGGACCTGCTCAGGGAGCTATCAACATTGAGCAGCTATTGTCAATGCAAAACTAGCTCATGCATACCATGATACAGACTATAGGACAGCTGTAGGCTGGTAACATCAACAATCAGCCCCACATGCCTCCACCGCCACCCCCACCTCCTCATAACCGGTTGGGAGTGTTTATGAGGACTAGGCCACTGACCTTTGCTCAAGCCGTTGTCCCTATGGATGCGGATGATTGGCTCAAGACCGTGGAGAACAAGCTAGCTATTGTCCAATGCAGTGACCGGAAGAAAGTGCTATTTGCTTCTTATCAACTAGTTGGAGCAGCTGCGGATTGGTGGGATTCTTATTGCAATGCTCATGAGAATCAGGAGAGGATCACTTGGGCCAAATTCAAAGAGAGCTTCCATTCTCATTATGTGTCGGAAGGTGTTATGATTCTATAGAGGCAAGAATTTAAGAACTTGAGGCAAGGAAGATTGAGCGTGGGTGATTATCTCAACAAATTCACTCAACTCTCAAGGTATGCACCTGAGGATGTTAGTTGGGGCAGCCGGAAACAATACTTATTTATGAGGGGCTTGAACAATAAAATCCAAGTGCAACAACTCAGCTGTTATTATGCCAAGTTTCAAAAGTTTGTGGACAAAGCAATTGTGGTTGAGAACAAGGTTCGTGAGATGGAACAAGACAACCAGAGGAAGGCGCCATATCAAGGACAGCAACAAGGAAGTAATGTGTGCCCTCGTTTCACACCGCCCAATGCGCCTTACTTCAGCTCTTTTGCGCCTACTCATCGCCCAGGATTTGCACCACGCCCAACTCAGTTTGTGCAGCAGCACCCTGTCATGCAAGCACCTAGGTCTCTGATGCCATATGCACCTCGTGCTAATTTTCTTGGTGCAAATGTTCAGAACCAAGCTCGCCCCAATAATCCCGGCGGGGTAAAGAAGTGCTATACTTGTGGATAAGCTGGACACTTTGCATATCAATGTACTAAGTCAGGCCTTGGTCAAGGAAGCAATGCGTCAAGGCAAAACCCAAGACCTAATGGAGGAGCGCCACAAGGGAACTGTGGACAACAGAATTTTGCTCGTGGCAACGTGAATCATGTCTCTACGGATGATGCTCAACAAGCCAATGATGTGGTCATTGGTATGTTTCTCGCGAACTCCAACACCACGACTATGTTATTTGATTCTGGAGCGTTGCTTTCATTCATTGCATCGAAGTATGTTGCCAAGTATAGTTTGCCTATCTCTCATATGAAGTTTACTCTGTTGGATGTCTCCTGGAAGACAGATGAGGACAAATATAGTATGTCCAAAAGTAAGCCTCAGAATAAGGTGTGTAGACTTCTCCGCCAACCTCATTGTTTTGGATTCTCAAGGATTGGACATTATACTTGGTATGGACTGGTTGAGGAAGGACAATGGAGTTATTGAGTGTGCCACGAAAACAGTGAAGCTGACTAATGAAGAAGGGATCACCGTAGAATTTGAAGCATCTCAAACCGCACCGAAGCGATTGGAGCTGAATCACATGGACAGTGCCGCAATTGAGGAGATTCCGGTGGTGTGTGAATTTTTGGACGTTTTTCCGGACGAGTTGCCAGGTATGCCACCTGATCGAGACATTGAGTTTGTTATTGATTTAATACTTGGAACTGCACCTATAGCTAAATGGCCATATAGGATGCCTCCTATGGAATTTGCAGAGCTCAAGGAGCAAATTCAAGAGCAACTAGAGAAGGTTTTCATTCGGCCCAGCTCTTCACCTTGGGGAGCGCCCGTTCTATTTGTAGACAAGAAGGATGGATTCCAAAGGATGTGCGTGGATTACCCAGCTCTCAACGAGGTAACAATCAAAAACAAGTACACCTTGCCACGCATAGAAGACTTGTTTGATCAGATGAAGGGTGCTTGTGTCTTCTCTAAGATTGATTTGAGGTCGGGATACTTTAAAATGAAGATTAGACCATCGGACATACCCAAGACAGCTTTTAGGACACGGTATGGATCTTATGAGTACACTGTGATGTGATGTCCTTTGGATTGACCATTGCACCTACATACTTTATGTACCTCATGAATAAGGTCTTCATGGAGTACTTGGATAAGTTCATTGTGGTGTTTATTGATGACATTATGATCTACTCGAAGGATGAGAAGGAACATGAGGAACAATTGAGGCTTACGTTGCAGAATTTGAGGGAGCATTAATTGTATGCCAAGTTTAACAAGTGTCAGTTTTGGTTGAGAGAGGTGTCATTTTTGGGTCATATCATCTCAGGAGGAGGAGTATCGGTTGACCCCAGAAAAGTGAGAGATGTGTTGAAGTGGGAACCACCGCAGAACATCAAGGAAATAAGGATTTTTCTTGGGATGGCTGGATATTACCATCGGTTCATCAAGGACTTCTCCAAGATAGCCAAGCCAATGACGGAATTGGTAATGAAGGGAAAAGCTTTCCATTGGACTCAAGCTTGTCAAGAAAGTTTTGAGGAGTTGAAGAAGAGGTTAACTATAACCCCAGTTTTGATATTGTCGGATATAAGCAAGAGTTTCGATATTTATTGTGACACATCGAGACAAGGACTTGGATGCGTGCTTATGCAAGAAGGTTAAGTGGTTGCATATGCATCGAGGCAATTGAAGAAACATGAACAGAATTATCCAACGCATGATTTGGATCTTGCAGTTGCAGCTGTGGTACACGCGTTGAAAATTTGGAGACACTACATCCTTGTACATAGGTGTGAAATTTATACAGATCACAAGAGTCTTAAGTATATTTTCACACAAACGGATCTGAATTTGAGGCAACAGAGATGGTTGGAGCTCATCAAAGATTATAATTTGGGGATCAACTATCGTCTGGGAAAAGCCCATGTAGTGGCCGATGCTTTGAGTAAAAAAGGAGTAAGTCATCAACTCACAGTTCGAGAGTTACCATCCGAGTTATGTAAGGAGTTTGAACAGTTGAACCTCGGGTTTGTAAATGAGATGGAGATGATGGAGTTAAACCCAACCTTAGAGCAAGAAATTCGGGAAGGCCAAACTAAGGATGAGGAAATTTAAGAAATCAAGGAAAGGACCCAAGAGGGGAGAGAATTCAGATTTGATGAGGATGAACATGGTAATCTATGGCTTGGTAAGAGGATTGTCGTGCCTAATGTGAATCATATTCAAGAGACAATATTAAAAGAGGAACATGACTCACCTTACTCAATTCACCCCGGTTGTATGAAGATGTACAAAGACTTGAAGACTTGCTATTGGTGGGATAGCATGAAAAAGGGCATAGTTGAAAATGTAGCATTGTGTGATGTGTGTCAACATGTCAAGGTGGAACTCAAAGGCCAGGTGGATTATTGCAACCATTGAAGATCCCGGAATGGAAGTGGGAAGAGATCGGTATAGACTTCATAGTTGGTTTACCGCGTACCCAATCCAGTTACGGCTCAATTTGGGTAATTGTGGATCGGTTCACTAAGTCAGCCCACTTTAGTCTCGTCAAGACCACCTATATGGAGAGAAATTGGCGAGACTGTATATGGGAAGAATAGTATGTTTGCATGGAGTTCCGAAGAAGATAATCTCGGATAGAGGTTCACAATTCACCTCCAGATTTTGGCAGAAATTGCATGAAGCTTTGGGAATGAAGTTGAATTTTAGTTCAGCATATTACCCTCAAACGGATGGACAAACCGAGAGAACCAATCAGATTTTAGAGGACATGTTAAGAGCTTGTGCTTTAAAGCATGTGAAAAGTTGGGACAAGAGCTTGCCATTTGCAAAATTTCATACAATAGTAGTTACCAAGCAAGCTTGAAAATGTCACCATATGAAGCGCTTTATAGAAGGAAGTGTAGGACACCTTTATTTTGTAATGAGGCAGGAGAAACTCAAGTATTTGGTCCGAATGTGTTGCAAGAAGCCAAAAAGCAAGACCAAATAATTCGTGAAAACTTGAGGGCTGCCCAATCAAGACAAAAAGGCTATGCGGACAATACGAGAAGGAAATTAGCCTTTGAAGTAGGAGATTTTGTTTACCTCAAGGTGTCACCGATGAGGGGTCATAATAGGTTTAACATAAGAGGCAAGCTAGCACCTTGCTATATTGGACCATTCAAGATTTTGGACAAAAGAGGAGAAGTAGCGTATAAGTTGGAGATGCCAGCTCATCTTTCAGATGTCCATGATGTCTTGCATGTTTCCCAGCTCAAGAAGTGCTTGAGAGTACAAGAAGAACAAGTGCCAATGGAAGGATTGGAATTAGGGACTGATTTGACTTATGCCGAACAACTAGTCAAAATCTTGGAAACCAAGGAGAGGGTCACAAGGAACAAGGTTATTAGATGGTGTAAAGTTCAATGGAAGCACCACACAGAAAAAGAAGCAACATGGAATTGGAGGATGATCTCAAGAAGGAATTTCCCTATCTCTTCTCTTCCATGTCGAATCTCGAGGGCGAGATTCATTTTAAGGGGGGTAGGTTTGTAACACCCTCATTTTAATGCATCATGCCCTACATACATTCATATACATGTTTAACATTAATCCACATAAAGAGGAAATGGTTTAAAATTGATTTGGAACAAAACCGTACATAAAATTTTGGAAACTACGGACTAGTCCGATTTTGGTGAGGACTAGTACAATTTCTCCATAACCTCTGTCGGAGTTATCCGACTTTGCTGCAGACTAGTCTGTTTTTGCCTCTGGACACTTTCGGACTTGTCCGGTCTTATGCGGACTTGTCTGGTGTTCCAAGAATCCTTGAAAATTTGCTAAGTCCCTGGACTTGTCCGGACTAGTCCGATGTTCCAGTGGACTTGTCTGTTTTCCTCTTTGACTAAAATCGGACTTGTCCGATTTCTGGCCAGAGTTGTCCGATTTCTCTCTGGACAACTTCACACTAGTCTAGTTCTTTTTGGACTTGTCCGATATTTTGCGACTCCGAGTTGATCTTTTGTTTCACGACTTGTTTCCTAGATTTTACTTTAAGTGGGCCTAGAGACATCGTGCCTAACTCTTTTAGATCCCATGTGGGACCCTAAACCTTCCTCTACTCATCTCAAACTCGAAATCCATCTAACCCTAGCCTCCACCTCTATATAAACAACCCCATCCCTTGGCTTGACATGCATTTGCAACTTTTCCACCCCACCCAAACCCTACTTCGTGCAGAGCCACCATCAAGGAGGGGGGAGGAGATCCCAAGCAAGAATAGGAGGAGGAGAAAACGAAAGAGGATCAAGATCTCCATCAACTTCGAGTTCTTCATCAACAATCCATCATCAAGTTCATCACCAACCCTAGATCATCAAGATCCAAGTGTTAGCTCCTAGATCCTTGATTCATTGGAGTCCTAAACACCCGGTATACCTTCTATTCTCTTTTCCTTACGTGAATTCGACCCCTAATCTCCAAAATCACGTCAGCTCCTGGATCCTTGATTCATTGGAGTCCTAAACACCCGGTATACCTTCTATTCTCTTTTCCTTACGTGAATTCGACCCCTAATCTCCAAAATCACGTCGACCTAGAAAACCCTAATCTGCTGATCTCATAATGTGCGGACTTGTGCCATCCCTAGCGGACTAGTCCGATTTTCCTAGTTAAATGGTGTTGAATTAATTCTAAAATTATACCTAATCAAATCCAAACCTGTATAAACTTGTTAATCTATTAGAACTAGATAGTGATCATCTAAATGCAATATATTAACAAGTTCTACCTTGCATTTGCATTAATCATGCATGTCATGTCATATTTAGTAATATTTGTGCATTCTATGATTGTGTTTCTTGTCTTGTATGTTTATTGTGCGGATTAGACAAATTTGCGCTAGAGAGTGCCACGGAGGATCTCCACCATCAAGAGTTTGAAGGCTTTGACCCGAATCAATCCCAAGAGCAAGGCAAGTGTCCTTGAAGCATATTGATCCTGTTTTAAAATAAATGTTTTGTTTGCAAAACTGCATGCTTGTGTCAATTTGATGTGAATCCTATGATAGGAAGTTTACTAGCTTTGTGTAACCACCCTTGTCACCTGGAGTATATGGTAGAGAGTCGGGATGGGATTTTTACCTTTTTGCTTCGCTTAATTAATTGGGATGGAAGAACAACTACACTACTTAATTTAATTATGCATTAATGAGATTGTGGTTGACATGAACTATCTGATATGGTAATGGGTGATCTAAGCAAGCCTGGTATGTGGATGGGTTGGATGTATGGTGGTTTACTTGCATTAGATCTAAGGACCGGTTCGTGGAGCGACCATCCAGGATTTACAGTGCCACCACGAGGCAAAGTATGGGTGCAACGTAGTTAGGGCTTTGCCAGTGCTATTTGGACCATTAAGGATGCTTAGGGAAGGGGTAGTCGGATTGGGTTTGTTGATGATTGGTGGGACTACCCTGGGATCCGAATGGCTCAAGAGAGGGCCCTTGGTTGAAGATGTGCTCAATTGGAGACATCGCCACCAGTGAAACCTCAGTGGGGTCTAAACAGGCTAGTAATCTCTTTGTAAAGGCTATTTTGTGATCTCTTGGCCACACACCTACAGAAGTGTGAGACAGCATAATTGAGATTCTATAGTCATCGAAAGGTGATAAAATCACAAACATGTGGGTAAATTGGTACCACCTCTGTAGAGTGTGTCAAAAACTATCATGATAGCCGTGCTCCTAGTTATGAGCAACCTGGACCCTCACATGATTAGAGGAATATTGGGATTTGGGATGGTTATGGTTGGTATTATGGTTATGGATGGTTATGAATTGAATTCTGGTATTGAATATGGATATTGGTATGTGATGATGGATATGGAATATTGACTGGTATTATGATAACTACATGGTTTATGATGGGTTTATTTCATATACATATAATATATTGCTTTTCAAATGTTTTAATGTACTTTTCAACACTTAGCCATTATTATATTTTTCATTTGAATTAGCTAGATGTCATACTTTCCACACATGCTAAGTACGACATGTACTCACTCTTGCAATCCTCCCGCAACAGTTGCATGTCAGGATTGGGAGTTTAATGGCGATAATGCGGAGTTCTAGGCCGTGTCTACCATTAGCTTTGCCTGTGGTGTTGAATGGAGCTGCGCTATACCCCTTTTCTTACCTTGCTTAGTTGATTAATTATTTTATTTCTGTTGCATTAGTTGAACTTATCATTAATATTTATTAGAACCTATATTCGAGGATGATATGGTTTGTGTAATAGAATTTGGTTAATTAATCTTGTTCTGTGGTAATTTTCTATATACTCTTTTGCGAATGCACTCGTGTATGTGTGTTCAACATCCTTGGCACACATATGCATTCACTTGGTTCATTTTTGGATCCGGGTGTCACAGCAAGTGTGGAAGGTATGACATGTAGCTGATATAAATGACGACAATAATAATGGCCATGTTCTAAAAAGTACATTAAAACATTTGAAAAGCAATATTATATATATATATATATATATATGTGAAGTAATACCATCATAAACCATGTAATCATCATAATACCAGTCCATAATTCGTTTCCATCATCCATATTCGAGATTTCTCATTACCAATAACAATAATCAATATCAGAATTTAATTCATAACCATCCATGACCATAACCATATTATCAACCATAAGCCTTACCAAAAACCATCCCAATACCAAGTTACCTCTAATCATGTAGGTCATCCAGGCACTCATAACCGGGAGCACGGCTATCATGATAGTTTTATTAGACTTTGCAGAGTTTTACCGCTTTACCCACGTGTTTGTGATTTCATCACCTTTCGATGACTAGAACCTCTACTATGCCGTCTCACACTTCCGTCGATGTGTGGCCAAGAGATCACATAATAGCTTTTAAAAAGGGATTACTATTATATTTAGACCCCACTGAGGTTTCACCGGTGGCGATGTCTCCTACAGAGCACATCTTCCACCAAGGGTCCCCTCTTGAGCCATTCGGATCCCAAGGTAGTCCCACCAATCATCAACAAGCCCAATCCAACTACCCCTTCCCCGAGCATCCTTAATGGTCCAAATAGCAGTGGCAAAATCCTAATTAATCAGCAACACCGCACCCATACTTGGCTCATGGTGGCACTGTAATCCTAGCATATTCTCGCATGAACCGGTCCTTAGATCTATAGCAAGCAAACCAACATAATATACAACCCACCCACATACCAGGCTTGCTTAGATCACCCATTACCATGTCATGTTAACCATTTCATGTTAACCATAATCTCATTAATGGATAATTAAGTTATGTGGTATAGGTGTTTTCCATCCCAATTAAGTAAGCGAAGCGAAAAGGTAAAAAAAAGTCCATCCCGACACTCTACCATGAATTCTAGGTGACAAGGGTGGTCAAACAAAGCTAGTAAACTTCCTATCATAGGATTTTCCATCAAATTGACACAAGCATGCAGTTTGCAAACAAAACATTTATTTCAAAACAGGATCAATATGTTTCAAAGACACTTGCCTTGCTCTTGGGATTGGTTTGGGTCAAAGCCTTAAAGCTCTTGGTGCTGTAGATCCTCCGCGGTACTCTCCAGCGCAAATTCGTCTAATCCGCCCAATAAACATACAAACAAGAAACACAATCAAAGAGTGCACAAATATTACTCAAGATGAGATGACATGCATGGTTAATGCAAATACAAGGTGGAACTTGTTAATAAGTTGCTTTTAATGGTCACAAACTAGTTCTAATAGCTTTTAACAAGTTTATACGGGTCTGGAGTTTATTCGATCTAATTTTAGAATTAATTCGACACAATTTAACCAGGAAAATCGGACTAGTCCGCCAGGGACCAAGCAAGTCCACACCGCGCGAGAACAACAAATTAGGTTTTCTAGATCGATGTGAATTTGGAGATTTGGGGTTGGATTCACGTAATAAAAAAAGAGAATAGAAGGTATACTAGGTGTTTAGAACTCCAATGAATCAAGGATCTTGGAGGTAACACTTGGATCTTGACGATCTAGGGTTGATGAAGAACTTGATGGTGGATTGTTGACGAAGAACGCGAAGTTGATGGAGATCTTGATCCACTTTCGTTTCCTCCTCATCTTCTTCTTGTTCTAGATCTCCTTCTCTCTCCTTGGTGGTGGCTAATCACGAGCTAGGGTTTGGGTGGGGTGGAAAAGTGGCAAATAGATGTCAAGCCGAGGGGTGGGGTTGTTTATATAGAGGTGGAGGCTAGAGTTAGATGGATTTCGAGTTTGAGATGAGTAGAGGTCGGTTTAGAGTCCCACATGGGCTCTAAAAGAGTTAGGCACGACGTCCCTAGGCCCACTTAACTTAAACCCAAGAAATAAGTCATAAAACAAAAGATCAAGTGTGAGTCCCGATTTATCGGACAAGTCCAAAAAGGGGTGAACTAGTCCGAAATTGGACAGAGAGAAATCGGACAAGTCCGCTCCAGACATCGGACAAGTCCGATCTTATCTAGAGGGAAAAAATAGACAAGTCTAGCCAAAAATCCGACAAGTCTGACTTTAGTCAGAAGGAAAAACGGACAAGTCTATTTGAATACTAGACTAGTCAGGACAAGTCTAGGGACTTAGCGAAATTTTCAAGTAATTGGAACACTGGACTAGTCCGCATAGGAACGGACAAGTCCGAATTCGTCCAGAGGTAAAAACATACTAGTTCGCAGAAAAATGGACAAGTCCGAGCGAGGTCAGAGAGAAATTGGACTAGTCTGCACCAAAGTCGGACTAGTTCGCACTTTTCAGAATTCTTAAGTGTGTTTTGTTTCTAATTCATTTTAAACTTGTTCCTTTTTATGTTGCTCAATGTTAAACATGTATAGGAATATATGCAACGCATGATGGATGAAAATGAGGGTGTTACAACTTCGTCAGGCTTGTACACCTTCTCCCATATTGTGAAGCCTTGAGCCTTGATGAAGGCTTCCATACGTGCCTTCCAAACCTGAAAATCAATACCACTAAAGACACAAGGTTTCACGGAGTATTTCTCCATGATGATTAGTCAAAACATGTGCAAATCACAAATATTAGAGCATTGTGGCTCTGATACCAATTGTAGGATCGAAGACCACGTGAAGAGCTGCCAGAGGGGGGGGCGAATGGTAGATTAAAACTTTTTCAACGGAAGCAATGAAAACCCCTCGGCAGAAAAATGATCTGTTAAAGAAATCAAGTGTGAGACTAATATAAACCTGTTTCACCATGACAAAAGTGATAGATATCGGAGAGAATCAAGTCACGAAGACGACAAAACAAGAATCACTCAAATCCGTCGAGAGAAACTCAAGTTACAACCAAAAGATCGAACAAAGGTCAATCTGTTCTACCGAGTAAAAAACAGATCTGCAATACTGCAAAGAAACTCGTGTAGATCAAAAACCACAAATCCAATGACCGTTAAATTTTGATAGATGATATATAATCAAGTTTTGAAGACAAACCAAAAAGAATCACGTCAATTTGATTTGTAAAACTCGAGTTATGATCAAACCACCGAAGAAAGGTGGTGTTGTGGAGAGACTCGACGAGAAAGACTTGAAGAAAACAAGTCGGGCGAACAAGACACAAAAATTCCTTTCAACTAAGAAGTTTATTCAATATAACACGAGAGGAACAGACCCAAAGTCGTGCACCACGAGCTCTGGCCTCCCTTGCTTATATAACCAGCCCTTAGGCCAACCCAAACCTAAATAGGAATCTAATCCTACTCAGTTCACGAATCGAAACTTTCTATAGCTGCTCAAGACTCTTCTATACGATGATAGAAGCAATCTTAATACTTCCAAACACCTTACAAATGTATCCCACATTCTTAAAACAACTCAAATTTGTGACCCACACGAAATCCTATCATAACCAACTCAAATATTTCTGTATTTAAGTCAAACACGACTCAGCCGCAGCCTGAGTCCATAACCTAGTTAGTTGGACCTTTCTGACCAATTCCTTACGTCCACATATCTTCATCACACCACGGAACCATGTAGCCACGACCATGCGCTCCTTGCATACGTGCAAACATCATCTAACAACGTCCACGATACCTTCATATGCATTGTTCTTGATTCAAACATGTTGCGCAACCTCCCGATCAACTCAACCCTAATTCCCCCCGAACTTGGTTGTTGAACCTCATCTTCTCCCTAAGACTAGTACAATGGATCCCGTCACCAGCCATGTCTTGAACTCAACCAACACCTGCACATGAATAAATAACCATACTTCCGAGCTCAAGTCCTCAAAATGATATCAGCCTTAACCCAACACACTAAAAACTTAGTAAAAGAATACTAAGCAAACTTTCCATAAGTGTAAAGCAAGTTTGAAACATTGCAAGATAAAAGCAGAACAATTGCAATCAAGCTCCAAACCTTACCAAAGCTGATCATGAGTCAGAGCTTAATAAAAAGATGTTTTGGGAGTATTCAAAATTTTTATCGTCGAAGCCAATGTATTCAGCACACATAGGTCTCACACATACATACACACACATACATACACACACATACATACACACACATACATACACACACACATACATACACATACACACATACACACACACACACATACATACACATACACACACACACACATACACACATACATACATACATACATACATACATACATACATACATACATACATACATACATACATACATACATACATACATACATACATACATACATACATACATACATACATACATACATACATACATACATACATACATACATACACACACACACACATACATACACACACACAAACACACACACACACACACACACATACATACATACATACATACATACATACATACATACATACATACATACATACATACATACATACATACATACATACATACATACATACATACATACATACATACATACATACATACATACATACATACATACATACATACATACATACATACATACATACATACATACATATGACGAGATCATGCACATTATCATTGCACCTACAAATATGGTACAAAGTTTATTTGTTTGGGATCCTGGCTCAAGTGAATGTGCGCTCTTGTTTGGACA